>CM038670.1:607247909-608474751 GCA_021605145.1 Aegilops bicornis | reverse complement strand
GAGTTTAGTACAACCTTCCATCCGCAGACAGATGGGCAGACCGAGAGAGTCAATCAGATTCTGGAGGACATGTTGAGAGCTTGTGCGCTAGATTATGGATCTAGCTGGGACGATAATTTACCTTACGCGGAGTTCTCATACAACAACAGCTACCGGGCCAGTTTGAAGATGGCACCTTTCGAAGCTTTGTATGGAAGGAGGTGTAGGACACCGTTGATGTGGGATGAAGTTGGAGACCGTCAGTTGTTTGGACATGATTTGATTAAAGAGTCCGAAGAGAAGGTTAAGTTGATTCACGATAGACTGAAGGTAGCTTAGTCCAGGCAGAAGAGTTATGCAGATTCAAAATGCAAGGAGGTAGTCTATGAAATTGGAGACAGATCATATCTTCGAGTGTCACCTCTGCGAGGAGTTAAACGCTTTGGAGCTAAGGGAAAGTTAGCCCCGAGATTTGTAGGACCATACCGAGTTTTGGAACGTATGGGAGAAGTGGCCTACAAGTTGGAGTTACCTGAAGGACTGTCAGGAGTTCATGATGTGTTTCACGTTTCCCAGTTGAAGAAGTACCATGCTGAGATGGCCGACATACCTCTGAGAGATACCGTGCCCCTGGAAGCAATTCAGTTGAATAGTGATCTGACCAATGAGGTGAAACCAGTCAAGATTCTCGAGTTTGCCTGCCGAGTCACGCGCAGCAAGGTTATCATGTTTTGCAAAGTTCAGTGGAGCCACCATACCGAGGATGAAGCCACCTGGGAACGAGAGGAGGACCTATGGAAAGACCATCCACACCTATTTTCTAGCCAACCCGAATCTCGAGGGCGAGATTCATCTTAAGGGGGGTAGGTTTGTAACATCCCAAATTTTCAATTTGGAATGTTATACATAGGTCATCATATGCATATCATATTTTATTTGCATTTTGGTTTTGATCCTAAAAATCCCGAGCAACTCAAGGACCCACGGAGAGAGTTGGGGAATTTATTATTTTCATATTTGAATTTTTCTCAAATATTGAAAAGAGGATCATTTTGGTTTTAATAATTTTTCTCTCCAAAATATTTCAAATATAAAAATAAAAGAGAGGAGATAATATGACTTCTCCAAAATAACAGAAATATAGGAGTAAAAATGTTAAAACCAAATAAGTAATTTATTTGGTTTTTATTTGTTCTTTTATTTGCATTTTTAGGCCAGAAAAATGTTCACTTTGTTCTAAATATTTTATTTAGACGTTGAAAATTTTTTCTCGCATTTTTAGAATTTTTATATATTTTTTAGGATTTGTTTTCCTTTCGGTGGAATTTATTTTATTAAAAAAGTTTCCGGATCACTGGGTCAAGGCCCAGTGGCTCACTGCCGCCGCCTTCCCTTGCTGAAGGCCGTGCGTTGGCGGACTCCCCTCGGACTCGGCTCCGAGCCGCCCGTCGCCCCCTTTAAGCCACCACCCTCGGGCCTTGAAAACCCGAGCCGCCACCGTAGTCCCTCGTCCGCCACACCGCCTCGCACCACCATCGCCGCCACTGCTGCCGCTACCGTGCAACCGCCGCCCACACCCGCCCGCCTCGCTGAGCCACCCGGAGCAGCTGCCCACGCCCAGCCGCCTCGCCGAGCCACCCGCGTGCCGGAGCCGCCGCCCCGCCCACCGGATCACGCCGTCTCACCGCCGCCGATGACCTCGTCGTCGCCGCCAGTTTTTTTGGTTTAGGTATAAACCATTCGGTTTTTTATAAACCCTAGATCGTTTATTTTATTTTATTAGATCGGTTCGGTTTTCTTCGGTTAGTTCTAATTTACGAACGTTCATTCGTTAGTTCATTTTAATGAATGAATTCGTTTGTTTGCCTCTATTAGCGGACGTTCGTGCCACAGTCTTTTTCTTTTTATTTTAAATTTTTCACCAGGGACCTATCCGAGATTATTTTTTTCGCAAATTAGCCCCTGATCTTCAAACCCTCGCAACTTTTCAATTGTTCGTCCAAATCCAGTGAAACCAACGCTGAAATCTTCGTCTCGAACCCGTCCTCTTTCTGGTTAATCAACTTGAACATAGTTTAGACAATTTAAAATTTGGTTTCAAGCAGATTTGATTTCGAAGTTCTTTTGATCGTAGTTTCAGTTTCGTAGCTCCGATTCGATTGATTCTTTTTGCAAATTGAAGTTCTTCAGTTGAACTTTCAGTTTGGACTTGCCCATCTGAGTCAAACCCTTGCATCTATGCTTGATTGCTTATGTATGCTATTGTTTGTGTGCGATAGAATTCCCAAGGTGCGAAGCGTTCTACTACGAGTCTCTAGGATTTGCAGATCGTCAGCAAGGCAAGTAACACATTGATCATACGCCTTTATTACCCAGTTTTTATGCATTAGTTACAATCCTCAAACACTTCATGATTAGGATATGATTTTAACTTGTGGGTATTGGGAAGTAGATGATGAGGTAGATCCTATTGCCCTTTTATTATCAAACCCATGGGGGTTACTTCTACGTTATGCTTATACTGCTATGCTATGCTCGTAGACGTGGTTTGTTTCGAGTGATCCATGACAGATGTGAGATTGTTAATTAATGGTTAACTTAAGGTGGCTACTTAAATACACATCTGGGTGGATTGGTTGCGGGCACCAGGGGATATACCAGTGGTGTCCTTTGGTTCGCCACCCAGGCTCAAAGGGATCATAAGATTATTCATGCTAGAAACTTTCGTGTGCAGCCACAAGCTATTATGGGCTCTAGCATAGTTGAGTATGTTGCATAGCCTCTTTCAGTGGTAGGCTAGCAGATGTAGGGGAATGTAGGTGTAACTGTCTACCCAGAGTAAAGAGTTAATGTTTCTGAAAGACTGTGTCTCGGTCATCCGTTTCTCAAACACCATGTAGTGCGAGAAATCCAACGGAGGAGATCGAGTCTTGTGGGGAAAAGTGCGCAAACCTCTGCAGAGTGTACAAACTAATCATGATTAGCCGTGTCCCCGGTTATGGACATCTTGAGTATCTGGTTCTTGGATTATCATGTTGATCTCATCACTCTAAATTAATATGTTGGGATTATTAACTACTGTTTAATTGGGATTGAGACGGGGTTACCATTCTCAATGATAGTTCAATAAAGTGTATTCCTTTGTTGTAGGAAAAAATGGCTTTTCGCAGAAACATCATAACCATAGAGCCTCCACCAGCCATATATGCATGTAGTGATAGTCTTTATCTTGTTCATTGCTCTACCGTGTTATATTGCCAGCATATTCCATGTGCTGGCCCGTTTCGGGCTGCAATATATCATGTTGCAGACTTTTCAGACGAAGAGTAAGGTGCGCTAGGTCGTTGTCGTGGACTCAGATATGCCGTTGGAGTTGATGGACTCACTTTATCTTCCAAGCCTTCCGCTGTTTTCGTATTTAGATGGCCTTAAGCCATATTATTGTAATAAGTTCTCTTTTGAGACATTCGATGTAATAAGTGTGTGATTGCACTCTGTTATAAATCCTTCTAGTACTATGTGTGTCAGCATTACCAATCCAGGGATGACACTTATATATAGAGATTTGACCGTTTGAGGTCGGATTGCTACAAGACGGTATCAGAGGAGATCTTTGGCTTCGAATAAGGATTCTTGGCGCTGTTAAAGAAAGTATTGTGCTCTCTGAAGCTATGCACACTGAAAGAACCCTGTGTAGTTGCAGCACTTGGAAGCCTTGGCAGCCTAGGCTTGGGCTTCTGAACTTGAGGCCTCTGCTCCACATGGTAATCATATTGTGGCCCGGGAGCAGTGGGCGGAACCACAACTGGCCATCATACTGTGACAAGCTGACCTTCACGATTGAATGCCTGTTCCATGGTGTGAGGCCTTGGAGGAGGAATAGCGCCATCCGAGACGATTGGCGTCAAGGTGACTTCAGCATTCTCAGTAGTTTCAGGCTCCACATTGTCTTCAGCCATGACGGAGTCATTGGCTTCAGTGGCATTGTTGGTGGCAGCCTCAGGGTTTTCAACCTCCATCTGTTCAAGGACTGGAGGGTCTGGCACAATCACATTCTCCTTGAGAATGATTTGATCACTAGCTGGGGGTGTGGCAACTCTTTCTTCTTCTCTTTCTTCTTCTTTGTCTTGATCGGCTGATGCAGCCGGAATGTCTTCAGCAACTTTCGCTTCAGACTCAGAGGCATTCGCAGTAGGGGTGGCTTCAGGAAACACTTGACGTGCGACTGATCTTTGTTGCACTTCCCCTTCTAGAATGCTCTACATGGTGACCTGTGGCCTGGGGCCTTTGTGAAGCCTGCGAAATGCTGGCGACGCCTTTGGTGAGGGAGTGGTCTGTACCATGTAGTCGTCGTTGTCATCAAGCACCGGAGTGGTGACTTGAGGTGGTGGTGTTCTTGGTGTCTCATCATGTACTGGGGTGTCTTGTTGTTGGCGCTCCGCCCATGAGTCATCTTGAGCGATTGGCGTCAATGGACGACCAATGCTGGTAAGTTCACTGCTCATCGGAGTAGGTGATGATACCGACTGGGGCTGGAGCTGAGGAAGGACTACATCATAGTCAACATTGTCTTTGTGACCAATGTCTTCAGTTGTGTTGGCGTCAACAGCTGGAACTTCTTCACTTGCATGAGCCTCTGTGGAAGCAGGCTCTTGGATCACAAGATGACGCTCTTGATTGGTCGAGGCAGGAAGAGCGATGGAGATAGGTTCAACAATGAGGGGCTCTGGGGCAGCAACACGCTCTTTCGTTGAAGACTTTGTCTTCAATTTCTTCTTGGATGGAGCATCATCAGAAGTTTCTTTGTGCTTACGCTTCTTGACTTCAGCTTCAGCTGCCCTTGTTTTCTTCAGCTCTGAAGCTGCTGAGGTGACCTTAGGCTTCGAGCCAGTCATACTGGCAGGGAAGACAATGAGAGGTTCTTCCTGCCTTGGTGCTTCAGTTTGGACCACATCAAACTTCTTCTTTTGCTTGGCAGCCATCCTGGGGTCGATGCCAGGACGCCCAAGAGCCTTTCGCTTTTCAGCTTCATTGTGGGCTTGGACACATTTCTGCGCATAGTACTTCATGCGCTCGCGTGAGCCTTTGGCTTCATCACGCTTCTTGTGGAATTCCTCCTTAAGATCATGCAGCATCTTCTTGAAGATTTGAACATCAGCCACACTCATCTTGGCCATGTTCTTCTTGAAATGCTCCTTCTCATGATCGATCTTGTTCTTGAGCTCGACGATTTTCTGAGCCAAAGCCAATTCATTAGCAATGGCTCCATGAAACGTGATGCTTATGTCCACAGGCAGCTGAAGGTCATAAATACTGATGCTCTGGTCATCAAACCACTCATCAATGAAGTTGTTCAAAATATCAACGTCAAAGAGGGGCAGATCGTTGAAGATCTCCGCCTCTTTCTTGCTCTTGATCAGCATCTCAAGTGCTTCATCACCAAGATCTTCATCACTGGACAGATCAATTGTGTCTTCCTCGTTGCATAGAATAGCAGCCGGAGTCAGTTCATGCCCAGAAATCTTCTTGGGCTTCTTGGTCTTCTTGGAGACACGAGACAAATCTTCAGACTGCACACTGGGTTCAGGAGGAGCAGTCTTCAATGGCTTCACAGTCGAAGCTTTTGGTGTGGCAGAGGGCTTCAAAGCTTTTGACTTCTTTTTCTTCTGCTTATGTGGAGCTGGGCATCTTCGGAGTCGGCGTCATTGTAAGTGCATCTAGTGCCACCCCTAGTTGGTTTTGGAGTATTGACGACAAACTTGGTTGAGGGACTAATGTGTTGGTGAGAATTGCAGGATAACACAGGTAGTAGTCCCTCATTGATTCGGTTTACCTACCGGAGAAAACCCCTAAAAATGTGTGAAGACATTGAAGACAATGGTGGTATGTGAAGATATCCACAACGAAGATTATGACTCAAGAATACATTCACGTGAAGACTATGGAGTGCGAAGACATAGTTGTTTCGTAGTTTCCTTTTCTTCTTTGTTGAGTCATAGGAACCACCGCACTGTTAAGTGGGGTCCAAGTGAACAAAGTCAGAGTGACTGAAGTGATGCTCAACTAAATCCTATGTTTTCGAGGAAAGACAATGAGAGCAAATCTTATCCAGAGCTGGATGAGTGAGTTTTACTTGTAGCCCAAGTCAAGCTGCCGCGTGTGTTTGAAATCTGACCATTGTACACGTGTCAGTTCCTTCGTGACCCAGGGACATTTCGGACAAATCAGGCCGGGTTGCCTACTGGCTATAAATAGCCCACCCCCTACACCATAAATTGGTGGCTGCTCAGAGTTGGTACATGGCTTTTGTCGTTTGTGAGCAACCCACCTCCGAAGCATTTGAGAGAGAGATCCTTGCGAGGACAAAGCCCAAAACACCCAGAGGCAAAGAGTGTTAGGCATCACTGAAGTCTTTCTGTCCGCGTGATCTGAAGACTTATTACACTCGAGGACTATGAATCCTCCAGCCGGTTAGGCGTCGTGTTCTAAGCATCCAAGAGTCGTTGTGGATTGCCGGTGAACGAAGTCCGTGAAGGTTTGGAATTCTACCTTGAAGACTTACCAGAGTGATTGGGCGAGGACTAAGTGTCCTTAGCTTAAGGAGAATAAGGTGAAGACGCGGTCTTCTGAATTGAATCTCAGCCTCCCTAACCAGACGTACAGTTGTCACAGCAACTGGAACTGGTCCAACAAATACCTGTCCTCACCAAGCAACTGGTTCTATCTCCTTCCTCTCTTTACTTATAGTTTGTCTTCGTGAAGTCATTGCCTGCTTGCCTGATCTGATTGACTTCACACTACTAGGGAAAACCCTAGCAGCAGCGCGGGTTTTGAGTGTAGCAGCAGCGCAAGTGGCCGCGCTACTAATAAGGCGCTACAGCTAACTTGTAGTAGTAGCGCGGTCCGCATTCGCTACTCATCGATGATTTATATCAGCGCCTTTTTCCCAACGCTACTCTTAGTTAGCTGTAGCGATTTCACAGTCCCTCGCTACTGCTATATCTTTCATCATTTTCCCTTTCAGTTTCCCTTTCATACACTAGATACTAGGTACTGCTACTAGATATCAAATTCATAAACAATTACTGGGTAGTACTCCCTTTGTTCCAAATTACTCGTCGTGGTTTTAGTTAAAACCACGATGAGTAATTTGGAACAAAGGGAGTACTAGATAACAATTTCATGCATAGTCAATATGCATCCTCAAGCAGTACAAGGTCATATCAACGACGATCATCATATGTAGTTCTAGATGATATCAACGACAATCATCATATGTAGTTCTAGATGATATAGCCACACACACATATGTAGTTCTAGATGATATAGCCACACGCACATATTTAGTTCTAGATGATATCGAAGACAATCATCATCCTCAAGCCTGGGCGGTTGGTGTTCCTGATAGTAATTAGGATGGCCTGTCCAACACGAAGATTCTTGCCATCGAGGAATTTCTTCCACCCAACCGAAGTTTAAGTGTAATGCGACCGTCCGTGTCCACGCCGGTAAGTACAGTTGTTGTGACGGAGCCCCTTGCGGTAAGGCATAGTCCAGCTGAGCCTTCTTCGTCAGGCTCGATACCATAACTCACAGATATGCTCTTTGCCAATTTCTGAATAAGAAAAACATATCAATTGATAAATAGCCTCGCAAATAAGTACATATGGATTATCTACACTATTACTTAGATTCTACACTAATAAGCATGTGATCGAACTCTATACTAAAACATATCATCGACTAGATTCCACACAACATACCATATCATTGGATTGTACACTAAGTATTTCATCGGATAATTTGCATTTGTAAGTATAACATACCATATCATGTCGATCAACCATGGTATTTGTCGGTAGGGTCACGAATGGCACCCCGACAAAGTCAAGACGTGGGCGGAATTATGTCCCACAGGTTGGACACCTCCTCCTCGCTCAGCCTTGTTCTTTGAGCTACGATGGCTTCATGAAGTGGGTCTTCATCATCTTCATCGAGTGGGTCCTCATTATCTTCATCATCTTCATCATCTTCGTCATCTTCATCATCTTCCACCAGGTTGAGATAAATGACAACCAGCTTGGGTCTTTCTACTCTGAAGGAGAAGCTGATCAACTCACCACCAGTAAGACGCATGTGAGCGACGAAATGGGCCCATCCATCTCCTCCAATCTGCGACATATTGCGTCCTTTCTCGACCTCCATAGTGTCGCCCCAGAGCCTCAAATGTCACAGTGTCTCTGTCGACTTGTTGAATTTCAACCTCACATTGCATGGGATGATCTGTGTAAAATAAGCAAAATGACACAATGCAGTAATGCCATCACTAAAAATACAATAGTTATTACATTTCATCTAATTTCTTACCGCCGCATGGCGAAAACTTCATTTGGAAGTAGATGCCGAACAACTTGCCGGTTGCAAGGCTCTTTGGCGCACCTTGAGTTGCATAGTCGACATAGTGGTGGTGGTGGTGGCGCCATTTTTCCTAAAGCAATATGAGCAAAGGATTAACGATCCACTTCACAGGAAAGAAAAAGCAGTAGCATGTGATATTTTTGGTTCTTCCATGAGAAGCAATTTGATGGACAATTATAATCCTAAGATCTACGTATTAGCATGTGATATTTTTGGTTCTTCCATAAGTAACATATTAGATGACAAGGTACCACCTACATTTTGCCAAAAAGTAACTTATAAAAAAACAAAAGAAACTACGTACCTATCCATGTATAGAAAAAAATAACAATAAAATGGTGCATACTAAATCAACTAAATGAACTAGTCTACTAAATCAACTAAATCAGAATGTTCTAAATCAACTAGCCTACTAAATCAACTAAATCATATTAACTAAATCAAAATGTTCTAAATCAACTAAATCAACTAGCCTACTAAATCAAGGAGGGAGAAGAGAGTATACGGAGGAGGAAGGCGGAGCAAGGAGGGGCCGACCGGCGGCCAGTGGAGGGAGGACGGAGGAGGAAGGCAGAGTGAGGAGGGGCCGGCCGGCGGCCAGTGGAGGGAGGACGGAGGAGGAAGGCGGAGCAAGGAGGGGCCGGCCAGCGGCGAGTGGAGGGAGGACGGAGGAGGAGGCCGGTACCGAGTCCAACAAGGAGGAGGAGGTGACGGCGGCACAGAGGGCGGAGGGGCGATGGGGGAGGACCGGCGCAGGGGATTCAGAGGGGATCCAGTCAGTGTGTGACTGCGTGAGTGGATCGGATTTTGTAGTAAACTTAGCAGTAGCGCTTATTTGAGAGATGCGCTGCTACTACGCACCATAGCGATGGCGTCGTCGTTATAACACGTTCTTTGCTATAACTAGCGTCATGGCTGACCTCGTGGGAATTATAGCGATGGCGCTTCTTTGGTAGGCGCGCCATCGCTATATTTATTTCAGCTGCGAGTTAAGCTTGACCTCGCTACTGCTAATTAGCAGCAGCGCCTTATTTTAAAGCGCGCTGCTACTAAGATTCTGTGTATAGGCTTTTCCCTAGTAGTGTCACTGTGTGACGTCTATTGTTGTTTGGCTTCATACTATCTTCCACCCTGATCCATACTACCTAGCTGCTTATAGTCTTCGTGCTTTCACTTCATTGCTTACTTGACTATGGCTTGTCTTGTGTAGTCTACCTTCTGTTGCATATCAATAGATTTGCTTTGATTGTCTGTCTTTGAAACTCTCATGTTTTGAAGACTATTATAAAAATCGCCTATTCACACCCCCCCCTCTAGTTGATAACTAGCACTTTCAATTGGTATCAGAGCAAGGTGCTCCCTTATTCTGTGTGATTCAGTTTAACCACCTGGATTTTTAGCTATGTCAACTGTAGGGGTAATCAAAGTCTCCGTTGCATGCCCTGTCTTCGATGGCACTAATTACCCCTACTGGAAGAATAAGATGCGTATGCATCTTGAAGCCATTGATGTAGACCTCTGGTATGTCGTCAAGAACGGCGTTCCCAAGGCCGGTGAAGGTGTCACCCCTACTGATGTCAAGAGGTTCATTCAACTGGAATCCACTACCAAGAACATCATCTGTGGTCATCTGACCAAAGGACAGTATGGTCGTGTGAGTGCTCTGGAAACTGTGAAGCTAGTCTGGGATTGGCTCTCCAAGGTCAATGAAGGCGTCTCAACCCAGAGAGACTCAGGGATCAGTGTTCTTCGCAACCTCTTCAACCGCTTCAAGAGAAACGAAAATGAGAATGTCCATCTCACATTTGATCGCCTCACTGATATTACAAATGAGCTTCATGCACTCGACACCACTGAGATCACCAAGCATGAAATCGTCAAGACACTCCTGAGATCACTTGACAGCTCGTTTGACACCCTGGCCCTGATGATTCAAGAACTCCCTGACTTCAAGACCCTTGATCCGCCTGACATACTTGAGAGGCTCAACACACATGAGTTCCAGTTATCTGAGAAAAGAGATATCTATTGTCCCAGCTATGGCCGTACTCGTGCTTTGAAGGCCAAGGTTGTTTCCTCATCTGAAGAAGAATCTGACTGCAGTTCTGGGGATCCTGAAGACATTGGAAAGGAGCTTGCTATGCTTGTGAATAAGTTCCAGAAATTCACTAAGAAGAAAGGCTTCGGATAGTCTTCAAGATCCAGATCGAGAAATGATGAAGCTTCTACTCATGACCACAAGAAGAGAACATGCCACAAGTGGAAGAAACCTAGCCACTACATCTCTGAGTGTCCACAGTGGGAGAATGAGAACAACAAGAAGAAGAAGAGCAAGGAATATGATTCTGATGACAAGAAGAAGAAGAAATCCTCAAAGTCTTCTTCCAAGTCTTCGTCCAAGTCTTCATCATACAAGAAGGGCTCATCGGGCAAGGCTCGTGCATTTGTTGGCAAGGACATGGATTCAGCGGAGGAGTATGCCTATAAGGAGGCGGAGGTGGACTCTGAAGAGGAGTCTGATTCAGGCGTGGTAAGCCTGGCTCTAGCTACAGCCAATGAAGCCAAGTCCATCTTCAACACTGAAGGCAATGGCTCCGTCACCAACGCTGATGCTAATGACAAGGATGACTCTGCCCCCACCTACTGCTTCATGGCACGGGGTGCCAAGGTAAACTCACGCGATGCCTACTTTCAAACATCAAGTGAAGATGACTCTGATTGTGAATCCAAACCTAGCTACAAAACACTTGCTAGAATTGCAACTAAACAACAGAAAGCTATGGAACATTGATACGTCTCCAACGTATCTATAATTTTTTATTGTTCCATGCTATTATATTATCTGTTTTGGATGTTTATGGGCTTTATTAAAAAAAATTATATTATTTTTGGGACTAACCTATTGACCCAGAGCCCAGTGCCAGTTCCTGTTTTTCCCTTGTTTCAGTGTTTCTAAGAAAAGGAATATCAAACGGAGTCGAAACGGAATGAAACCTTATGGAGAAGTTATTTTTGGAAAGGAAGTAACCCGGGAGACTTGGAGTGCACGTCAGGAAAGCAACGAGGGAGGCACGAGGCAGTGGGGCGCGCCCACCCCCCTGGGCGCCCTCCACCCTCGTGGGCCCCTCGTGGCTCCCCTAACGTATTTCTTCCGCCTATATATATCCATATACCCTAAAACCTTCGGGGAACAGAATAGATCAGGAGTTCCACCGCCAAAGCCCTCAGAGCCACCAAAACCAATCGGGACCTGTTCAAGGCACTCACGGAGGGGGGAACCCTCACCGGTGGCCATCTTCATCATCCCGACGTTCTCCATGATGAGGAGGGAGTAGTTCACCCTCCGGGCTGAGGGTATGTACCAGTAGCTATGTGTTTGATCTCTCTCTCTCTCTCTCTCTCTCGTGTTCTTGATTTGGCACGATCTTGATGTATCGCGAGCTTTGCTATTATAGTTGGATCTTATGTTGCTTCTCCCCCTCTACTCTCTTGTAATGGATTGAGTTTTCCCTTTGAAGTAATCTTATCGAATTGAGTCTTTAATGATTTGAGAACACTTGATGTATGTCTTGCCGTGCGTATCTGTGGTGACAATGGGATATCACGTGATTCACTTGATGTATGTTTTGGTGATCAACTTGCTGGTTCCGCCCATGAACCTATGCATAGGGGTTGGCACACGTTTTCGTCTTGATTCTCCGGTAGAAACTTTGGGGCACTCTTTGAAGTACTTTGTGTTGGTTGAATAGATGAATCTGAGATTGTGTGATGCATATCGTATAATCATACCCACGGATACTTGAGGTGACATTGGAGTATCTAGGTGACATTAGGGTTTTGGTTGATTTGTGTCTTAATGTGTTATTCTAGTACGAACTCTAGGGCTGTTTGTGACACTTATAGGAATAGCCCAACAGATTGATTGAAAAGAATAACTTTGAGGTGGTTTCGTACCCTACCATAATCTCTTCGCTTTGTTCTCCGCTATTAGTGACTTTGGAGTGACTCTTTGTTGCATGTTGAGGGATAGTTATATGATCCAATTATGTTATTATTGTTGAGAGAACTTGCACTAGTGAAAGTATGAACCCTAGGCCTTGTTTCCTATCATTGCAATACCGTTTGTGCTCACTTTTATCATTAGTTACCTTGCTGTTTTTATATTTTTTTCAGATTACAAAAACCTATATCTACCATCCATATTGCACTTGTATCACCATCTCTTCGCCGAACTAGTGCACATATACAATTTACCATTGCATTGGGTGTGTTGGGGAAACAAGAGACTCTTTGTTATTTGGTTGCAGGGTTGTTTGAGAGAGACCATCTTCATCCTAAGCCTCCCACAGATTGATAAACCTTAGGTCATCCACTTGAGGGAAATTTGCTACTGTCCTACAAACCTCTGGAGTTGGAGGTCCAACAACGTCTACAAGAAGAAGGTTGCGTAGTAGACATCAAGCTCTTTTCTGGCGCCGTTGCCGGGGAGGCTAGGTAAGTGGCACTCACACCCCGTCAACTAAGCTCTTTTCTGGCGCCGTTGCCGGGGATTTGAGTGCTTGAACGTATATCTTTAGATCTTGCAATCGAATCTTTTTGTTTCTTGTTTTATCACTAGTTTATTCTATAAAATAAAACTACAAAAAATGGAATTAAGGGTGCCTCATATGCTTCACCTTTTTAATGTCTTTCATGAAAATGATGTAAAGGAAAATTGTGCTCAAGTGCTAGAAGAAGAATTACATAGAATGCTTGGCATAAAATATGTGAATGATGAGCATGATTGCAATGTTGTTAGTATGAATTCTTTGAATACCCATGATGCTAATGATATGCAAAGCCACAAGCTTGGGGAAGCTATGTTTGATGAAGGGTATATTTTTTGTCCCCCAAGCTTTGATGAGCAAAATTACTATGATGAAAGCATGCCTCCTATCTATGATGATTACTGTGATGACACGTATGCTTTAAATAATAATGATAACCATGAAACTTGTCATCTTGATCTTAATTTTCAATCACATGATAGTTATTTTGTTAAGTTTTCTCCCACTATTTTTGATGAGAATAAATTTGCTTATGTGGAGAGTAGTAAAATTTCTATGCAAGTAGATCATGAAAAGAATGCTTTAGGTGCTGGTTATATTGTTGAATTCATTCATGATGCTACTGAAAATTATTATGAGGGAGGAATATATGCTTGTAGGAATTGCAATAATATCAAGTTTCCTCTCTATGTGCTTAAAATCTTGAAGTTATGCTTGTTTTACCTTCCTATGCAAGATGATTCTTGTTCCCATAAGTTGTTTGGTCACAAAATCCTTATGCATAGGAAGTGGATTAGACTTAAATGTGCTAGTCATATTCTTCATGATACTCTCTTTATGTTTCAATTCTTATGTCTTATGTGAGCATCATTGAAATCATCATGCTTAGCTAGGGGTGTTAAACGATAGCGCTTGTTGGGAGGCAACCCAATCCATCTATCTTCTGTTTATATGTGGTTTTATGTTTTAGTTAGTGTTTGTGCCAAGTAGAACCTTTGGGAAGACTTGGGTGAAGTCTTTATGATCATGCTGTAAAAAACAGAAACTTTAGCACTCACGAGATTAGCTAAATTTTTTTACTGGAGAGTGCTATTTAGTTGATTATTTTTGCAGATGATTACTAGACAAATTCCTCAGGTCCAAAAATTTATTTTAGAATTTTTAGAGTTCCAGAAGTATACATTTGTTATAGATTACTACAGACTGTTCTGTTTTTGACAGATTCTGTTTTCTATGTGTTGTTTGCTTATTTTGATGAATCTATGGCTAGTAAAATAGTTTATAAACCATAGAGAAGTTGGAATAAAGTAGGTTTAAGACCAATATAAATAAATAATGAGTTAATTACAGTACCTTGAAGTGGTGTTTTGTTTTCTTTCGCTAACGGAGCTCACGAGATTTTCTGTTAAGTTTTGTGTTGTGAAGTTTTCCAGTTTTGGGTAAAGATTCGATTAACTATGGAATAAGGAGTGGCAAGAGCCTAAGCTTGGGGATGCCCAAGGCACCCCAAGGTAATATTCAAGGATAAGCAAGAGTATAAGATTGGGGATTCCCCGGATGGCATCCCCTCTTTCGTCTTCGTTCATCGGTAACTTTACTTGGAGCTATATTTTTATTCACCACATGATATGTGTTTTGCTTGGAGCGTCATTTTATTTTCTTTAGCTTTGCTTGGTTTTTGAATAAAATACCAAGATCTGAAATTATTAAATGGGAGAGTCTTCACATACCTACATAATTATCCGACTACTCATTGATCTTCACTTACATCTTTTGAGCTATATAGTTTTTGCTCTAGTACTTCACTTATATCTTTTAGAGAACGGTGGTGGATTTGTTTTATAGAAACTATTGATTTTTCATGCTTCACTTAGATTATTTTGAGAGTCTTAAACAGCATGGTAATTTACTTAAATAATCCTAATATGCTAGGTATTCAAGAATAGTAAAAACGTTCTTATGAATGTGTTGAATACTAAGAGAAGTTTGATGCTTGATGATTGTTTTGAGATATGGAGGTAGTGATATCAAAGTTGTGCTAGTTGAGTAGTTCTGAATTTGAGAAATACTTGTGTTGAAGTTTTCAAGTCCCGTAGCATGCACGTATGGTAAACATTATGTAACAAATTTGAAACATGAGGTGCTCTTTGATTGTCCTCCTTATGAGTGGCGGTCGGGGACGAGCGATGGTCTTTTCCTACCAAACTATCCCCCTAGGAGCATGCGCGTAGTGCTTGGTTTTTGATGAATTGTAGATTTTTGCAATAAGTATGTGAGTTATTTATGAGTAATGTTGAGTCCATGGATTATACGCACTCTCACCTTTCCATCATTGCTAGCCTCTTCGGTACCGTGCATTGCCCTTTCTCACATTGAGAGTTGGTGCAAACTTTGCCGATGCATCCAAACCCCGTGATATGATACGCTCTTTCACACATAAACCTCCTTATATCTTCCTCAAAACAGCCACCATACCTACCTATTATGGCATTTCCATAGCCATTCCGAGATATATTGCATGCAACTTTCCATTGTTCATTTTATCATGACACGTTCATCATTGTCATATTGCTTTGCATGATCATGTAGTTGACATAGTATTTGTGGCAAAGCCACCGTTCATAATTCTTTCATACATGTCACTCTTGGTTCATCGCATATCCTGGTACACCGCCGGAGGCATTCATATCGAGTCATACTTTGTTCTAGTATCGAGTTGTAATCATTGAGTTGTAAATAAATAAAAGTGTGATTATCATCATTTTCTAGAGCATTGTCCCAGGTGAGGAATAAAAAAAAGAGAAAGGCCATAAAAAAAGAGAAGGCCCAAAAAAATGAGAGAAAAAGAGAGAAGGGACAATGTTACTATCCTTTTACCACACTTGTGCTTCAAAGTAGCACCATAATCTTCATGATAGAGAGTCTTGTTTTGTCATTTTCTTATACTAGTGGGAATTTTTCATTATAGAACTTGGCTTGTATATTCTAACAATGGGCTTCCTCAAGTGCCCTAGGTCTTCATGAGCAAGCAAGTTGGATGCACACCCACTTAGTTTCTTTTGTTGACCTTTCATATATTTATAGCTCTAGTGCATCCGTTGCATGGCAATCCCTACTCCTTGCATTAACATCAATCGATGGGCATCTCCATGGCTCATTGATTAGCCTCGTTGATGTGAGACTTTCTCCTTTTTTGTCTTCTCCACGTAACCCTCATCATCATATTCTATTCCACCCATAGTGCTATATCCATGGCTCACGCTCATGTATTGCGTGAAGGTTGAAAAAGTTTGAAATTACTAAAGTATGAAACAATTGCTTGGCTTGTCATCAGGGTTGTGCATGATGAGAGCATTCTTGTGTGACGAAAATGGAGCATGACTAAACTATATGATTTTGTAGGGATGAATTTTCTTTGGCCATGTTATTTTGAGAGGACATAATTGCTTAGTTAGTATGCTTGAAGTATTATTACTTTTACGTCAATATGAACTTTTATCTAGAATCTTTCGGATCTGAATATTCATACCACAATTAAGAAGAATTACATTGAAATTATGCCAAGTAGCATTCCACATCAAAAATTCTGTTTTTATCATTTACCTACTCGAGGACGAGCAGGAATTAAGCTTGGGGATGCTAATACGTATCCAACGTATCTATAATTTTTTATTGTTCCATGCTATTATATAATCTGTTTTGGATGTTTATGGGCTTTATTAAACACTTTTATATTATTTTTGGGACTAACCTATTGACCCAGAGCCCAGTGCCAGTTCCTGTTTTCCCCTTGTTTAAGTGTTTCGAATAAAAGGAATATCAAATGGAGTCGAGACGGAATGAAACCTTCTGGAGAAGTTATTTTTGGAAAGAAAGCAACCCGGGAGACTTGGAGTGCACGTCAGGAAAGCAACGAGGGAGGCACGAGGCAGGGGGGTGCGTCCACCCCCCTGGGCGCGCCCTCCACCCTCGTGGGCCCCTTGTGGCTCCCCTGACATACTTCTTTCGCCTATATATATCCATATACCCTAAAAACTTCGGGGAACAGAATAGATCAGGAGTTCCGCCGCCGCAAGCCTCTGTAGCCACCAAAAACCAATCGGGACCCTGTTCCGGCACCCTGCCGGAGGGGGAACCCTCACCGGTGGCCATCTTCATCATCCCGGCGCTCTCCATGACGAGGAGGGAGTAGTTCACCCTCGGGGTTGAGGGTATGTACCGGTAGCTATGTGTTTGATCTCTCTCTCTCTCTCTCTCTCTCGTGTTCTTGATTTGGCACAATCTTGATGTATCGCGAGCTTTGCTATTATAGTTGGATCTTATGTTGCTTCTCCCCCTCTACTCTCTTGTAATGGATTGAGTTTTCCTTTGAAGTAATCTTATCGGATTAAGTCTTTAATGATTTGAGAACACTTGATGTATGTCTTGCCGTGCGTATCTATGGTGACAATGGGATATCACGTGATTCACTTGATGTATGTTTTGGTGATCAACTTATGGGTTTCGCCCATGAACCTATGCATAGGGGTTGGCACACGTTTTCGTCTTGATTCTCGGTAGAAACTTTGGGGCACTCTTTGAAGTACTTTGTGTTGGTTGAATAGATGAATCTGAGATTGTGTGATGCATATCGTATAATCATACCCACGGATACTTGAGGTGACATTGGAGTATCTAGGTGACATTAGGGTTTTGGTTGATTTGTGTCTTAAGGTGTTATTCTAGTACGAACTCTAGGGCTGTTTGTGACACTTATAGGAATAGCCCAACGGATTGATTGAAAAGAATAACTTTGAGGTGGTTTCGTACCCTACCATAATCTCTTCGTTTGTTCTCCACTATTAGTGACTTTGGAGTGACTCTTTGTTGCATGTTGAGGGATAGTTATATGATCTAATTATGTTATTATTGTTAAGAGAACTTGCACTAGTGAAAGTATGAACCCTAGGCCTTGTTTCCTATCATTGAAATACCGTTTGTGCTCACTTTTATCATTAGTTATCTTGCTGTTTTTATATTTTCAGATTACAAAAACCTATATCTACCATCCATATTGCACTTGTATCACCATCTCTTCGCCGAACTAGTGCACCTATACAATTTACCATTGTATTGGGTGTGTTGGGGACACAAGAGACTCTTTGTTATTTGGTTGCAGGTTGTTTGAGAGAGACCATCTTCATCCTACGCCTCCCACGGATTGATAAACCTTAGGTCATCCACTTGAGGGAAATTTGCTACTGTCCTACAAACATCTGCACTTGGAGGCCCAACAACGTCTACAAGAAGAAGGTTGCGTAGTAGACATCAAACATATTCGAAAATTGCTAGACAAAAGCGATGACCTGTTGGATGCGGAAATGACCCGATCTCAGTCCTTAATTAAAGACATAAAAAATCTTCATGTTAAGTACGAGGAACTTGAAAGTCATCATGAAACGTTCTGAACAACTCATGAAAAGCTTTCCTACGATTATCTTCAAAGGAAGCAAGAAATTGAGAAATTGAGAGCGGCTCATGAAGATCTTCAAAAGGAGAACGAGTCACTTCGCGCTCAACAGATCAACCCCGCTCAGGAAGGATTTGAACCACCATGTCTAAAATGCCTTGAGCGTGATAACGCTACCTCTGTTGCTGAATGTTCTACGGCTACTACTGTTGCAATATCTTCAACTACTGATGTGGTAAATAACCCCTCAACTGAGGATACCACTACTATTGCTGATGAGAATGCCAAGCTAAAGACATTGCTTGAGACAGAGATGTACAAAAGTCTCAAAGGACATCAAACACTATGTGATGTCCTCAAAAAGGAGATTCTGAACCGAAACCCTAGGAAAGAGGGTGTTGGGTTCGAGAGGAAAATGAATGTTGATGGTTCCTACTGGAAGTCTGAGTAGTACCCCAAAACCACATGGGTTGCTGCAAAAGGACCTTCAGTGGATCCATCCACCTTATTTGGCTTCACTTGTGCTAACCCGATTATCATTGATGAATCCTTTGATGCAAACTATAAACTATTCAAAAATCAGAATGGTGAAGTGTTTACTAGGTATATTGGTACTAACTGCAGGAATGGGCCACCTATGAAGAAGATCTGGGTACCCAAGAGTTGTCTTGAGAATCTTCCTGTGAATGTCATCTTGACACCACACAGGAAGAAGACAAACCTCAGACCAAAGGCTTCATATGGTCCAAAGGCTTCATACAGACAGAGGACTCACCAGAGTCACCCTAACGCCAATGTTTTGCAGGGAAATCATACTCAGACTTGTGAATATGAGCGTGTTTCCTCAAACCGCTATGTTCACAAAACTAAGAACTTTTCTGCTTATTCATATGAGTATTTTTCACCTCCTGCAAGGCTATTTGCTAGGGCTCCAAAGCCGAAGTTCTCATATGCTGCACTTAGACTCATTGCTTCGAAGCCACCCCTGAAAATGTGGGTGGTTAAGAAAACTTAACTCTCTTTTGCAGGGAAAGGTCTGCAGCTGGAAATCAAAGGCGTCTGATGCTTATGCTGGGGACCTAAAACATCTTGTGGGGCGCAAGATAAAATGCCCAAATGGTCTTACTATGTATTTTGTTCCTGAATCTCTTGCAAATCATCCTATCAGTCCTAACCTGGATCTGAGCTTTGATAATCCGCTTGTTCGTCAAATGTTTATGCTTCACAATACCCCTAACTGCACTGTAGGGTATGACACCACATGCTTCAGAATGGATTATGGATAGTGGATGCACTAATCACATGGCTGGTGATCGAGGTCTTCTCATGGACTCAACCTTACGTCCATCTGATAAGAGTCACATCACATTTGCTGATACTAGTAAAAGCAAGGTATTGGGTCTAGGTAGAGTTGCAATCTCTAAGGATCAGCACATCGATAAAGTGATGCTTGTTGAATCCCTTGGTTTCAACTTAATGTCTGTGTCAATGCTTTGTGATTTGAACATGATTGTGATATTTGGAAAAATATCGTTGCCTTGTGCTTATGGAGTCTGACAAATCTCTAGTCTTTGAAGGGTATCGAAAAGACGACTTGTACATGGTAGATTTCTCAGCAGGACCACAGATGGACGTATGTCTTGTAGCAAAAGCTTCAAAGTGTTGGCTCTGGCATTGGAGGCTAGGGCATGCTGGCATGAGGAACTTGTACACTCTCGCAAAGAATAAACATGTCGTAGGCATCGAGGGCGTCAAGTTCAAGAAGGATCATCTGTGTGGTGCCTGCGAAGCTGGGAAGATGACTAGGGCCAAGCATCCCTCGAAGACAATCATGATGACATCTCAACCCTTCGAGCTGCTTCACATGGACCTATTTGGCCCTACTCACTACTCTACTCTTACTACCACCGCTTGTCTCTATGGCTTCGTCATTGTTGATGATTATTCAAGATATACATGGGTGCATATAATCCTTTACAAGAATTAAGTGCAGGATGTCTTCAGACGCTTCGCCAATCGTGCCATGACGAACTATGGCATCAAGATCAAGCACATCAGAAGTGACAATGGCATAGAGTTCAAGAACACATGCCTCGACACTTATCTCGATACATTGGGCATCACTCATGAGTTCTCTGCTCCATACACACCTCAGCAGAATGGCATCATGGAGCGCAAGAACAAAACACTCATTGAGATGGCACAAATGATGCTTGATGAATACAAGACTCAAAGGAAGTTCTGGCCTGAAGCCATTGATACTACATGCCACGTCATCAACCATGTTTATCTTCACAAGCTTCTAAAGAAGACATCCTATGAGCTTCTAACTGGTAAGAAGCCAAATGTCAGTTACTTCAGAGTATTTGGTGCTAGGTGCTGGATCAAGGATCCACATCACACTTCAAAATTTGCACTGGAAGCACATGAAGGTTTTATGCTTGGTTGCGGAAAGGATTCGCACTCCTACAGAGTATTCAACCTCTTTCACTATAAAGTGGTTGAAACTGTGGATGTGCGGTTCGATGAAACTAATGGCTCGCAAAGAGAGCACCTGCCAAATGTGCTAGATGAAGTCCCTCCTAGTGAATCCATCAAGCTTATGGGTACTGGAGAAATCATACCTTCATAGGGACAGGCTGAAGAAGAGATCATCATTGCACCAAGTCAACCTGAAGACAATGCTCAGCCTGAAGCCAATGCTGAAAATAAAGACAATGATCAGCATGTGCAAAATCTTCGTCCAGTTCATCCTCGTGTTGCAAATGAAATACAGATTGAGAAGATAATTGATAGCATCAATGCACCTGGTCCACTCACTCATTCAAGAGCAACTCAGCTAGCAAATTTCTGTGGGCACTTTGCATTTGTCTCTATATCTGAATCCAAGAAAGTTGCTGAAGCCTTCATGGAACCTGAATGGATTCAATCTATGCAAGAAGAGCTTCAACAATTCAAGCTAACAATGTACGGGAATTAGTCAAGCGTCCTAACCCTCGCAAGCACAATATCATTGGCACCAAATGGATCTATCGCAACAAACAAGATGAGCATGGTCAAGTTGTCAGAAACAAGGCTCGTCTCGTTGCTCAAGGATACACTCAAGTTCAAGGGATTGACTTCGATGAAACATTTGCTCCGGTGGCTAGGCTAGAAGCCATTCGCATACTGCTAGCCTATGGCAACCATCACAATATCCTCCTGTACCAAATGGATGTGAAGAGTGTCTTTCTCAATGGCAAAATTGAAGAAGAAGTGTATGTTGCACAACCACCTGGCTTTGAAGATCCAAAACATCCTGATATGGTATACAAGCTCAGCAAGGCACTATATGACACACTCAAAGACTTCCTGAAGAGCAAAGGCTTCAAACCTGGTTCACTGGATCCCACTCTCTTCATGAAGACATACAATGGTGAACTATTTGTGTGCCAGATCTATGTGGATGACATTATGTTCGGTTGCACCGTCAAAAGATACAGTGATGAGTTTGGGCACATGATGCAAGAGCAATATCAGATGTCCATGATGGGCGAGCTGAAGTTCTTCCTTGGTCTTCAAATATGTAAGTAGAGCAACGACATCTTCATATATCAAGAAAAATACCTCAAAGATTTCCTGAAGAAGTTTGGAATGCAAGACTGCAAAGGATACACAAAGCCAATACCAACCAAAAGTCATCTGGGCCCCGAGGACAATGGTAAAGAGTTTGATCAAAAGGTATACTGCTCCATGATTGGTTCTTTACTCTATTTATGTGCATCTAGGCCAGATATCATGCTTAGTGTTTGCATGTGTGCCCGATTCCAAACGGCACCAAAGGAATCGCATCACTTAGCTGTGAAGCGAATTCTTTGATATTTGGCTTACACCCCAACACTAGGATTATGGTATCCAAAGAGCTCAGCGTTTGATCTAGTTGGATTCTCAGATGCTGATTATGCTGATGACAAGGTTGATCGCAAGTCCACATCAGGCACATGTCACTTTCTTGGACGATCTCTTGTCTGTTGGTCTTCAAAGAAGCAGAACTGTGTGTCTCTCTCCACTGCTGAATCTGAATACATTGCTGTTGGATCTTGCTGCGCTCAGCTTCTATGGATGAAGCAAACACTCAAGGACTATGGCATCCACCTGAATCAAGTGCCACTCTACTACGACAATGAAAGCACCATCAAGATTGCCAACAACCCAGTTCAGCACTTGAAGACAAAGCACATAGAAATTCTTCATCACTTCCTCAGAGATCATGTCATGAAGGAAGATATTGATATCATTCACGTCAACACTGAAGAGCAATTGGCAGATATCTTCATAGAGCCCTTGGATGAGAAAAGGTTTTGCAAGTTGCGGTGTGAGCTAAATATCTTAGAATCCTCGAATATCATGTGATTGGACACACATCCTAACGCTTATGCATGTGATGACTTAGCACTACAAAAAAAAATAAACTTCCGTGATGATACGTGTTTGTCACAGTAGGTCGCGTTTTTGTCATGCATGTACATCCATGACAAATTTATGAAAGAATCGAGATAGTCATACCTGTGCTGTCATAGAAGTGTTCGATGACATTACCAAAATTATCATCATGGAAGTGTCCACTTCCATGATGATAAATCACGCGTCACAGAAGTGCTTTCGTCAAGGGTGACCGACACATGGCATCCACCGTAACGGAACGCCGTTAAGCTATCGGGTCGGGTTTTGGATCCGATAACCCATTAACAACCCCGACCAATGGGGATTTTCCACATGTAAAATCATCATTGGCTGGAGGAAACACGTGTCGGCTCATTGTTGGGACAGATGTCATCCACTCATTGGACAGAAGGCGCCTATGATACGTCGACACGTGGCACGGCCCAACAGAGGCCCATTCCTGTGAAAAGGCCGGCCCGTTTAACTTGGTCAAAAGGTGACGGGTTGGCCCATGGAAAGCCTGTTAATGGCATGTTCGCATATAGCCCATTTACAGCCCGCTAACCCAAGGCCCGTTACGCGCTATCCGAATTAGGCCCAGTAGCGTCATCTGGGCCATCCAATATGATTCCAGCCCATTTTCACTTTTGGCCCATGTATGGCCCATGACGTCTTTCGGCCCATATTAGGCCCTATGTAACTCTTGGCCTATTAACGGCCCGTGGTGAAACTGGCCCGATGAACAGTGTATTACTTTAGACCCATTAATGGCCCGTGGTGAAACTGGCCTGTAATGAACAGTGTATCGCTTTATACCCATTAAGAGCCCGTTATTCAGTTGGGCCGTTTACAGCCCATGTTATCTTTCGGCCTTCTCAGAGCCGATTTATTCTTGGGATTATTTGCAGCATTCGGTTACTTACGGCCCGTTACTGTCATTTTCTGCTTGTGGGCCAAATTCAGCCCGTCGTTACAGTCGGCCCGTTTGTGGTCCGTTAGTCTGTTGGGCCATTTTCATAGCATCACCAAATACGGTCTATTAACGACCCGTTATGGTCAGCCAATAAAACGTACGATTTCCATTATAGGCCCATCTACGGCCCATTAAAGGCCAGTACAAGACCCATAAATGAGTCGGCGGCCCATGGATCCTACGTGACATAGAAGGCCCATGGATCCTGCGAGACGTAGAAGGCCCATGGACACTGCGAGACGTAGAAGGCCCATGGATCCTGCGAGACGTAGAATGCCCATGGATCCTACGAGACGTAGAAGGCCCATGGATCCTACGAGACGTAGAAGTCCCATGGTCGGGCGAGTTGGCCCCCGTTTGAATGATATAGCATATTTGAAAGAATTATCCTACTCAATACTATCACCTCTAAAAAGCATACACTATACAACAAAGAGATCAAGGCATAGAAAGGTAGAATAATCCTACACTATACAATAAAGAAATTACAGCCGATTATACCCACTAGGCATTATGGTACGACATAGGTGATAATAAAGCATACACAAACAGCAAATTACATACACTGGGCAAATACGGATCATACATCATGGACGCGCATCAACTTAACTCCATTTGAACTATAATCTCTTCAGAAAATAGGATTGGCCGGATTCATATAGCACAAATTTCAGTCTGCAAAATCTCCAATTCCTTCATGGTTACCTCGGTGTCTTGTTTCATTTTTTGACTCCTGCATCTAATACCTGCATGTCCAGTCTCAACTTGTTGATTATACGTTGACAATCATGTACACATTGTCTTGCCACCTCTAGTTGATGCTCGAGAACATCAGCACATTCCAATTCCAATCCATAATCATTCGGTAACGGCCATGCCGCACTGCTCGCAGATTTTTGTGTTGATGTCACTTCATCCTGAAATGTTTCTGTAAGTACACATGACTAGGGAAAAAATATAGTTACAACAAAGGAAGCTTAACAAGACACTATTTTGTACTACATGGCAAAACAGGACTAACAATAATGTTACACGTCACTTTCACAAAAAATGTTACACGTCATGAAGCATAAGCGGTGATATTTTAAAAATTATAAAAAAGATAGTCCGTGCAGCCTGCATACGTAAATCCTCTTAGCTCACCAGAGGAGCATGATGTTGGGGCCCAATCGAAAACATGCATAAGTTACAAATTTAGACAACACGTTGTGTATAAGTAAGCAAGCAATTGGCCATTCTGTACCTCAATTAAAGTCTTAGGGAGCATAATGAACAGCAGAGGGTTTCATACAAACATACTACAGCAGGAAAAACTATGCAATCATTAGCATAGTATAAACTAGATTGTGAGCCTCATGCAATAATAGTTGGTTAATAGACTTCAAAGCTTCAGGCACACTTCGGCAGAGTAATTAAATGGTAAGGCCTTTAATTATGTCAACTAATAGTGATACAAGTACCGAACATCAGGAATAATTATTTGGGCGTCTCTTTAAATGAGGACAAATAAAGCAATTGAAAAGAGAAAATTAACTATGCCTGAAACAAACAAGGAATTGAACTGTTGAGTTGCATACAGTGACTTACCTTAGCAGGTTGAAGAGGCTCAAAGACAGCTCCTACTTCTCTTGCAAGGCTCCTTCCTAACATCTTGTACTTGGAAATCCTCAATCTTATCTTCATTGCACCCCCTGCAAGGTGACACAAACTAGTTACTCGTCTCCTTGGAAGATAAATATGCATACTTTCCAGTCTATGAACACAAAAGGATGAGATTATAACAAAACAACACCACATAATGAAACATGCCGCATCTTTTGCACTTGCACACAATGAAATGAGCATTTACTATGTCTCAGACTATGTAAAAACTAGGCATACCTTCGAACTGGATCTCCGTGTACTCTTGGAGAGCCTCTTTGAGTGTACAGCCAAAACTTTATTCACCTATGAGTTAGACAAGGCCCCACTACAGCAGCCCTTAGTGTTTAAATCATTGACAAGCTCTGTTAGAGTGTTAGGTCAAGAACAACAAGTAATCAAAGCAAACAGTCCTAGTATGGCTGGCTGATGCAAACAAGCAATTGGACAGATGTGTGAGCAAATCTTACATATCAAAAGAAGCAAAGAAGGAGGCTTAAAGACCATCACTTGACTGACCAGATTTAAGGGGCATTTAAACATCATGTGCAACGTATGAACTAACATAAACATTACATATTCCAGATTCTACAATGGAATGCACATGTATTAGGTTATGCCATGTATGATGATGCCTAAATGTACAGATAGCGGCAGGAGTGATTCATCATTGCACGCACAATTGAATTGCAGGTTAAGGGCCGATTCGATTCCGCCTTTTCAGGTATATTGTCAAAATAAGCCATAAAAGATGTAAAGAAGTCATTTTTGAGTTATGGGCTTGGGCTTAACTAATTTCACTTTGGAGGGGGTGTTTCGGGTAGAACCTCACTAAAAATTGAAGGGAAGGGAATAGTGAAATGACTCTATTGTGCGCCTATATTACACTCAAAATGCAATCTTGGCCTTTGTGTCACACCTCGACCCTCAAGTAAAACAAACACGCAAGCATTCATTGCCACCTGCTTGCATCTCCTCTCCCCTTTCCCTCTACCTCGATCCTCGCTCAAAGACTAGGGTTCCTCCAGTGAGCCATCGCCATCGGGTCCCATCTGGCCTGGTCCTCGATGATGCTATGTCCAGCTAGGCTACATGGCCGCGGGTAGGGCAAACCTCCTGGCTGCTCCTCCCTCTGGCGCCGCCTCGTTCTCATGGTCTCCCGCAATTGCTCCATCGTGGTTCGTCCAACGCACTACTCCGGTGGGCGCCGCACAACTTCTGATTGATGCCACATCTGCGTGAAGGCACCTTGTTCCTCCTCCTCCTCCCGTGCCATGGCCTTGAGGTGTCTGTTGAAGGATGAATTGCTATGAGCTGCTTTGGTATATGATGAATTGCGCATCGCTGCTGATGTATGATGAGTTGTTATGAGCTGCTGCTTTGCCGCTATATGATGCTTTCGTGTGGTGCTGCTATATGATAATAACCAGCCACTTGGACCATCGAATTTCAACAAATAATTGTTCTTCATTTAAATGTGGGTCATGCGTTCTTCGTTTAAATTAGGCAATGGGATCTCTATGGAAAACATTGACCAAAGTAGATTGTGCCAAGTAGATGGTATCTTTGTATTTGCATTTTGAGCAAATAGTGATGGTCTGTTTCCTATCATATTAATTACTGCACTGGGTTCAGTTTGTGATGTTTGCAAGTCAAATTAATTTCCATATGTGCAGCAAAATGAACAATATATATAATGCAATCTATACTTTCCACTGATCATACCAAAGATAAGCTGAAAATGCAATGAAAAGAACTGGTTGGCGTATTACATGGAGCTTATATTCATAGGTCCTTATTTTCCTAGGATAACTCAAAATAACTGTCCCTAAGAAACTTGGCTAATAGAACTGGCATACAAATAACATGTCACGATGATTGCAATGGAGGAGTGATGTACCATAGCACACTGTATAGGCTCACCGCCGCCTCTCCTTTTTTTGCGATGTTCCATGAAATTGCCACATACATCTTGTACTTTTTCATTGTGTAACCCTATCTGCAAGTTGACACGGCTAATTTCAGACATCTCTACATGATACAACATTGCAATCCCTTGCGCATATTTAAACCACCAATTAACGATTGTGTGCGTACCATAAACTAGCCATGACTCTGTATGCTGGACTGGCAGGCACTCTAAGGGAGCCTAATGTAGTGCACTGGAATTCCTACATGCCACCTACGATTTTTGTGTAATGTACTGCCCCTGTTCCAAAATATATGTCTTGTAGAGATTCCAGTACGGACCACATACAGATGTATATAGATGCATTTTCGAGTCTAGATTCACTCATTTTGCTCCGTATGTAGCCTATAGTGGAATCTCTAGAAAGACTTATATTTAGGAACGGAGGTACGAGGTAGTATCATGTATGACATCTACATATCTAATTTAGCAGCCAGTAGTAGAAATCATTATCTGCACAACGGGATTACTGGTCGAAAATCCTGGCAAAGCATGCTGGCAGGCACAGGACAATACAAGAGAGAGAGATGCGCTTACAAGATCATAGCAATGCCTCAGTCCAGGATCTTGGTTGGCCAAGCTGTTAGATCCAAAAGAAATATCGTCCTTGTAGTTTTTGCCAGCTGCATAATAGGTAACAGCGACCGGTTAGTATATTTGAAGTACATCGGGCAGGTGATGCTGGACGGGTTTAAAGGTGACAAGTACCTAGGCCGTGGCGGGTGCTTGGCATCTCTCCAGACGGTGGGAATCAGGTTAGAAACGTCGAGGGTGATGACGCTGCGCTGGCTGTCGGGGTCCGGTAAGGAGATCTAGAACCGTCGAGTAGGGTGTTTGTGGAGCGGCTCCGGTAGGGTGGACTAAGGTGTGGGCGAAGCGGATTTGTGGCCGTGGACGAGGGCGTAGGTGAAGCTGCTCCGGTGGTTGGGTTAAGGATGGTGTCGACGAAGCGGATCTGCAGCCGTGGACGGGCGCCGGTTGCTCCGGTGGTTGGGTTAAGGATGGTGTCGATGATGCGGATCTGCGGCCATGGACGGGGCGTCAGAAGCTGCTCCGGTGGTTGGGTTAAGGGTGGTGTCGACAATGAGGATCTGCGGCCGTGGACGGGGCGTCAGAAGCTGCTCCGGTAGGCTGGATGAGGGTGCGAGGAAGCGGATCTGAGGCCGTGGACTTGTGAGTTGGCAAAGCGGCCCCGGTAGGGTTGAGAATGGTATAGGCGAAGCAACTCTGGTAGGGTTGACGCTGGTGTCGGCGAAGCGGCTCTGGTAGGGTTGAGGAAGGTGTCGGCGAAGCGCCTCCGGTAGGGTTGAGGAAGGTGTCGGCGAAGAGGATCAGAGGCCGTCGACGGGGGCGTCGGTGGGGCGGCTCGGGGGTATGGAAAGCGTCTCCGGTGGGGAGTACGAATGAGCCGCTACAGATGTGCGGCGGTTGACGAGAGTACCAGCGAAGCAGATCCGGCGCCGTGGACAAGGCCGGCACTGAATGGGTTGTGGTACAGTGGTGGATGAGCAGTCTACTTGTTTCTAGGGGAGGTGGGAGGGGTAGATGCGGCATGAAGCAGATCCGGCGAGGTGGACGCCTTGTTGGCGATGAATGGGCTATGGTACGCCGGTGGATGAGCAGTCTAGGGTTTCGAGAGGGAGGGAGAAAGGGCGATGAGGTACGGACGACGTGATGTAAGATGCTCTGTGCCTTGTGGAGTTAGTCGTTTTATGGGAGGAGGGAGAGGAAATGGGGTGGCGTGTAGTGGGGGAACCGGAAGTTACCAAAGCAGCCCCGACCTATCATGTAGATGAGGGCGGTATTGTAACTGTTGGTCTCCGTGCACCAAGGAAAAAAGGGGGATTTCGCATGCTAAAGACTAAGGTGGCGGAAATTTTAGAAGGAGGCGGGAGATTTTGCCGCCACCATGGATCATTTGTATCCGATTTCAACTAATTTTGGACCGTGCTAGCGGGAAGGTCATGCTAGACTGTGTACACGGGGCACGCGTCAGCAGTTAATAACTGGTGTGAAGTCCACCCCAGAAAAAAGACAATAACTCGGGATGATGCGCCGATAACTTGGCCGTTCACATGGGCGCGGCCAATCGTACGGGTGTAGTGGCGCGTTCACAAAAAAGGGATCAAACGCTCAGCCTATGTATTTATCGTGTAAATAGATAATTTAGTGCCATTGGTTATTTACTTTAAACATAATGCATTGACGTGTTAGTGCAGAGGCGCACAAAAAGAAATGGATATTGTAGTTAGCTACTTAAAAGTGTTACCTCATATGATTACATAGCCTCCATTTCATAAATTGCGTAACCGTTGAATTCATATATGAATATTACATATATATTACTTCAATATAGAAACTTAAATCATCCAAGACTAATGAATTTGAATGCAAGAGTAACAATGGTGCATGTGCATGATAGCTACATTGGTTGTTTGAAGAAACATCACTGTAACTTTGGCATGCACAACTGAAAAAGGTTTATTTAAATTAAAAAATGTTACATGTGAGTGTCCAATCTTTATAGCGTTGAATCGATATTGTACCTTTGGCCACGATACGAAGTAGATATTGACTTATGTTCAAGCGATGCACGTCCACGGTCGCTAGATAGTGATACGTAATGAATTGTGCAATCTCTCTCACACGCATACATATCTCATTTCCCTGTGGGCATCGGAATCACACACGCGCACTTCATGTATTTCTCTCCCTCTGTCATGGTTAAATTCGTCTTTCTACCCCGTCCTACAAGTCTCTCACACAGAAACACACACGCTCTCTATGTCTAACACGCCCACCCCTTTAATTCCGCCCACCCACAGCCACCAATGTCTCAAAGTATAATAATGTCTCTCACACATATGCTATCTACCTATCCCTTAATATAGCTAGATATGTGTCACACAAACTCCTTCTCCCTACTAGCAAGATGCCCATGTGCGTTGCACGGAACATCAAGATGCATTTGTATGAGAAGTTTATCTTGTGGGGGAAAAGGATGAACGAGGGAATGCCTTATTTGCAAATGCGGAGAGGGGTGTGGGTATCTTTTTGCAAAATTGCCATATTTTCCTTCATGTCCGTCGGATATAAATCGGATGGCCTATATTGCAGGATGGCAGGAACACCATCATCACCAACTCTGTTTTTTATAAGAGTAGAGATATGTGAGTGTCACTGCCCCCTTCCCCCCCACACACACACTTCCCAACACCGAAGGAGTAGGGTGACACCTTGATCTTGATACTAATCTATCGACTGGCTTCTCTCTCAAACATACACACACACACTACCCGGCACCGACGGAGTAGGGTGACACCTCGATCTTGATACTAATCTATCGACTGGATTCTCTCTCAAACATACACACACACACACACTACCCGGCACTGAAGGAGTAGGGTGGCACATCGATCTTGATAATAATCTATCGACTCCTCTTTCAAACACACACACACATACACTCGCTAGTTGTGCCTCTGTGCCTACCGCCAAGACACTCTCGACACGTATTTCTCTCCTCCCCCCCAACAATGACAGCAGAGAAGGGTGACAACTCGATCTGTTCATAATCACAATTGGTTTCTCTCTCAAACATTGTGTCTCGGTGCCTCGCCGGTAGCCCCTCGATATGTAGACTTCTCACAAGACAACTGTAGTGACGATGACTGCCGGTGTCAAAACCGGCGGATCTCTCGGTAGGGGGTCCTGAACTGCAAGGCCTAGGCGGATGGTAACATGAGACAAGGGACACGATGTTTTTACCTGTGTTCGGGCCCTCTCGATGGAGGTAAAACCCTACTCCGCTTGATTAATATTGATGATATGGGTAGTACAAGAGTAGATCTACCACGAGATCGAGAGGCTAAACCCTAGAAGCTAGCCTATGGTATGATAGTTGTTCGTCCTACGGACTAAAACCCTCCGGTTTATATAGACACCGGAGGGGGTTAGGGTTACATAGAGTCGGTTACAAATGGGAGGAGATCTACATATATGTATCACCAAGCTTGCCTTCCACGCCAAGGAAAGTCCCATCCGGACACGGGACGAAGTCTTCAATCTTGTATCTTCATAGTCCAGAGTCCGCCAAAGGTTATAGTCCGCCATCCTGACACCCCCTAATCCAGGACTCCTCAAGAACCCCTGAACCAGGCTTCAATGACGATTTAGTCCGGGCGCAGCAGATTGTCTTCGCATTGCAAGGCGGGTTCCTCCTCCGAATACTTCATAGAAGATTTTGAACACAAGGATAGTGTCCGCTCGCAAAATAACTTCCACATACAACCGCAGAGAGAATAATATTTACACAATTCCAATCACGACGTATTCCGCAGCGTGACATCACACCACGGCCAAGCCTTTTATTCAGATTATTTTTACCGTCCCACCTCGGTAAGACTTAGCGAGGCGGTTTCCTTGGCACGTCTTGTCGAAGCAGAGAACGTGTCCCCTTATTCCGGGATTCTCATCAATACGGGCGTGGGTAACCCAACCATGCCATTAATTACGGTGCTTGGGAGATAAGCGAGTTTTACCAGGCTGGTGAGGGGCACATAGTTTCGTCTGCCCATATAAGGGGATAAGGATCCACCTTTCTCATCCATGCCTTCTTCCTCCTTTGCTTATCCATTTTCGTGCACTCGAGCTCCAGCGCCCAAGTCCGCACATCCCACCTCAACCTTCTCCAGAAATGTCCGGAGCGGGAGGCAAGTGGATGGCCTCCTCCGTCATGGAGGGACACATCAAGAAGTTGAGGAAAGCCGGATACTTGTCCAATGACATCGCGCACCGGCTCCCCCACAAGGGGCAGCTCATCCCCACCCCCAGGCCCCATGAGAGGGTGGTGTCCCTCACCCATTTCCTCCGCAGACTAAGTTTCCCACTTCACCCATTTGTCCGGGGACTCATGTTCTACTACGGCTTGGATTTCCACGATCTGGCCCCGAACTTCATCCTCAACATCTCGACGTTCATCGTCGTGTGCGAGGCCTTCCTCTGCATCCAGCCCTACTTCGGCTTATGGCTGAAGACCTTCAATGTCAAACCGAAGGTAGTGGGCGGCCGCCAAGCGGAGTGTGGTGGCGCCATGGTGGGCAAGATGCCCAATGTTACATGGCCCGAGGGATCCTTCGTGGAGACCATAAAGGGGTGGCAATCGGGGTGGTTCTACATTACTGAGCCGCGTGATCCTGAATGGGCAGCGGCCCCCGAATTCTGATCTGGCATCCCCACACGGCTCACCTCCTGGAAAGAGACGGGCCTGTCATGGGGTAATTCGGAGGAGCTGACCGGACTCCAAACCTGCGTCCAACACCTAGTGAGCAAGAATCTCAAACTCGTCAACGTAGTCCAGGTCATGCTCATCCACCGGATCCTCCCGTGCCAACAACGGGCTTTCAGTTTGTGGGAGTTTGATCCAGCACAACACCAAACCCTGAGTAGGCTCTTTGACACTACGTACGAAGACGCCTGGAAGGTGCTGTTCAAGGGCGCCGAGGCTCCCGCATCCGCTACCGAGGATCGCGGATTCAGCGCGCAGCATCAAGCCAACGCGGTAAGCTATTTTACCCTTTACGGGTTACTTGTTTTCCATAGTTTGATTCTATGCCGGATCTAAACTCCCTTACCTTTGACAGGATTGGCGTAAGACGCCCCGGCAGATTGACCGTCCGACTCCTTGCCCGAAGACTCAGCCGGACGCCCGCTGACGGGTTAGCTGGGTTCCGGCACCTTACGTGGTGCCGGAGAAGAAGGCCAAGAAGACGGCCACGGGAACTCGAAAGAGTTCCCGGCGCCCGGTGGTGTCGGATTCATCGTCCGTTGACTCCAAGGCACACTCCTCCCACGAAGACGAGGAGGAGTGACGGTGTCCTGGACTAGGGGGTACTCACCACGTCGTCTCCCGATCAGTTGGATTGGGCCGAGGATCCCCATGGCCATATACTCATGGGCCAGTCCGGATAGTTGCCGCATACAAGGAAGATTCCACAAGACTTGGCGATCAAGACAAGGACTCCTCCCCCACCGGAGTATTCGGCTAGGACTCTTGTTATCCTAGGCCTCTGGTGCATTATATAAACCAGTAAAGGCTAGTTTGACGATATACAATATACAACAATCATACCATAGGCTAGCTTCTAGGGTTTAGCCTCTTTGATCTCGTGGTAGATCCACTCTTGTAACACACATCATCAATATTAATCAAGCAGTACGTAGGGTTTTACCTCCATCAAGAGGGCCCGAACCTGGGTAAAACATCATGTCCCTTGTCTCCTGTTACCATCCGCCTAGACGCACAGTTCGGGACCCCTACCCGAGATCCGCCGGTTTTGACACCGCCAATGGTGCTTTCATTGAGAGTTCCTCTGTGTGTTCGGCAAAAGGTCGATGGCTCGCCTGCAGGTCAACTGTGACTTCGGCATCTTCGTCACCAGCTCGACTGGTCACCTTGGTTCGACCAAGGACTGCGCCCTATCTCCGATCGTCATGTTCGGATGATTCCATTCATCAACATCAGCTCCGATCTCTATCAAGATCATGGAGGAATCATCCAGTAAGCCCGGGGGCTCAACGTCAACATTGCCCTCGGGCGACGGACTGTATTTCTGGACAACGAACTTGTATCCGCCGTCACCGCCTCCTCGAGCGTCGGTTTGACGATTGCTTCGGTGGAATTGTGCGGAATTGAGTCTAAAACAACCCTGGAAAATTTCGTCAAATTCCGATGGAGGAATCTCTGGCAATCTCTGGTATACCGGAGCCGCATTGAATCTGGACGAGAATCCGGACGAGTTTAGGGCGTGGTGTCCAGCTTCTAGCTCGGACTTCCATTGGAAGATCCAACCGTTGATCGGCTGTGGAATTCCTATATCTACCACCCCTCAAAATTTCAGCTCGATCCGACCGTCCAAACTCCGGGAACCTTCCGATTAGTGCATCACTTTCCGGATCTGTTTTCTGCGCGAAAATGAATCCGACCCGAGTTCGTCTTTTTTATGAACGGGATTTCAGACATCCTTTTTGAAGGAATTTTTGTATGGGGTACTGTGTTTCGCTGAACACATCCCACTAACTTTAAAATCTTTTGAACATGATCTTCAATATCATGCTGGTGTCAAACCAGTCCGGCAATATTGCTCCACGGCTGCCGACCTACGCTAGACACGTCGTCACTTTGTTGAGCCGAGCTCAACCTCTTCGGATCATCATCTCGGCAAGCCGAACAAGAGTCCGGGGCAAGCCGAACAAGAGTCCGGCTTCGTGAAGGATAAATCATCACCAACATCGCCGCCCCACGGATTACACGGAGCGGGCATACCGGCATCGCCGCAAGGTCGCTTCATCAAGCCGGCATCGACCACGTCACGACCTGCATCGACATTGACTTCCGCGCCAGGTCATATTTCTTTTATTACTCACTTTGCATAAATTATTTATTATGCAACATTTTTTTAATTCTTATTATTACTATTATGCCCGGTCTGCACTATTTTTGTGCACAGGAAAATGATCCAGCCGGACTATATCCTTTGGCGTCACCTCGGCCGGACGGGGCTTCACAACACTTCATTACCCCATGCAGGGGACTTCGCATCACTCTGCCGTCCTGCATTGACCGTGCTATGTCACCACTTCAGAGTGCTGAGCTCTTTTGCTCCGCCACCTCGGGATCGGCTTGGGGGATGGAACCTTGTCCCGCATCAAGCTCGGACTGCGTCGTCAATACCGAACACATTAACCAGCTAAGTTGCCTTCATGCTCAAAGTTTTAAATTTTTAACTTGTGTTCGGCTCGACCAAGCATTATACTTTTTTGGAAAAAAGTTGCTTGTAAAAAATTTCCTTGTCGAAACTTTGTTCGCACACACTTGACGCGCTACCCGCGCTCATTATACCTGGGGGCTTCTTTAACAGAAGCTTATTAATACGGGCTTTATGCCCAACACATGTGTCACACTTCCGCATGTACCTTTTATTCACCATTATATGCATCGATATGACTTAAGTTTTGGCCAAGCTGGGTTGCCTGGCTCCTGTGCTTACCCCTACGTTCCCGATTGTTCGGCTAGGTGGTAAAGGGAGCAGCTCTGCGATTGTTACTGCCGGGTCAGCCGGATGTGTACCTCAGACTGGGTGAAGCCGAAAGCTAGCGTTCTTAAGGGAATATTCGGTCGGTGAACTAAAAGACGATTTCTTACCTATTCATTTATCTGCCCCCAGATGCTTTTTTCTTTTTTCGCAGTCCGGACATGCACTTTAGGGCATGCCCCTGTGGAAAAAGGAACCCTAACGGAACTATTCTCCTGGAAGATGTTTCTTACTAACCATGTAATATAACATAACTAGTTGGGCACTTGTCCGATAAAGCACTAATGACCCCTACGCTCGGGTCTCCGCCAAGATGCCCCGGTTTTTATAACCACGAGGGTATTCGGACACACTCCGGACTATTGGGTCCAGAGGTTGAAGCGAAAAGGTCCGCTACGACAAACGATCTACAATCCGGCTAGAAGGCATTTTACATGTCCCTTACATTATATAGTCAACTTTTACCCAAGTCACTTGGAGGCTCTTATGTTTATTTGAGCCGTTTTATAATAAGTGTTTTTCTTCTTAGTCGTTGCAGAGTTTTCTATCACTCCTTTTCTCGTCACGAGTGTGCGGTCACTAGCCGGGGAGCCTAATTTCTCTCTCAAAACCGCTAAAGTTTAGTTTTCTAAACTGGCCTAATGAGAAGTACTCCGCCTTCGGGATGGGAGACTGAAGCCGAGGCTGACCCGCTTGAAGTCTTGAGATAGGATGTGTCATGTTAAAGCACCATGTAAGCACTTCTTTTCCTCTAAAGTCCAATTTTCGGATTGGCACCAACACTTGATCTTGTTTGGACGCTATGTTTTTATCGACGCTTTTTTGGTTTTCCAAGCTTTTGGCACTTTTTACCTATTTGTGTGTTTTCGCACAAGTCTCGCAAAGGCAACGCCGGACACCTTTAGAGATCCGACAAAAACATTCTCGCTATTGCTATATATGCATCAGTTTTGAATTGTGTCTTCGGTCAATAGTTGGGTTGCCTGCTCCCCGCTTTCCTCCTACGCCCGCTTTGTTTGGCTAGGTGTGCAAGGGAGAACCACTGCGATTGTGCTTCCAGCTCGCATGGTCAAGCACCTCGATGGAGAAAGCCGAAAACCGACCGTCACAATAGGTGTAAACTGGTCAGCCATCCGATGACTATATTAAATGACGGGCCATTCATAAAATTGGTCAAGTGTTTCCGGCTTGACCTCGATTGTCGCCGAACACTACCGGGGCTAGTAACGGCCTCCCAAACTAAATCCTCAATATTTTGCTCTTACATTGGAGCTGAGGTTTCATGATCATGCTTGGGATGACAACCCAAAGAAAGGAACCGATAGTGGGACTATTTTCTTTGGAATACATTTCATATGTTATACATCAATATTACATATCTCTCTGAGTTTCTTTGTTTATATAACCTTATGGCCAGATTGACTTGTTTGCCGTAAATCTTTGCCCTCATATAGGCTTTATAAAGTAGGACATAAACTCCTGGCCATCGGCCAAGGAGGTTGAAGCCGATGGTCGGTCAACAAAGTTTTGTACAATGCGGATCCGAGCATTAATGACATAAAGTACTTGGATACATTGAGTCATTACACATAATTTGTGATTTTACTATGGACATCGATCCTTCATTCGGCCACCCGTGCCCGTATTAAGGCTCGGGGGCTACTGGGCTTCGGAGCTTATTATTTACAAATATGAAAGGGGCACATCAATCCCCTGATCTGGTGTTGCCACCGGACCAGTGTCTCGGGGGCTACTGCATTGCCTGTTCTATGCAGAAAATTTTAAGTGCAATACAGTTTTCGAGGAGATTTTGATCCTCAGGTTGGTCGGCCGCACCCAACCTGAGTCTTGAGGACTGAGCACGCCGCTTTTTGTGTCCCGAAGTATTCTGCCGAGCTAGGACTTGATCCTCAGACCGATTTTGCAAATCAACCTGAGTCTCAAAGCTACGAGGATCGGCGGTCTTATGTCATCCTTCATGGGCATCTCGGGTTTTAGACCGATACACACCTTGAGGGCTACTGGCTATATATCTCGTCAGAGAATAAATTGCATCAATAAAAAATATTGACCAAAAATCAGCCCACATTCGGGGTGGTGCACCACCTCAGAAGCAATTCGGCATATAGTTCGGATGCAAGTGGCTGGCTCCTTAGAGGGCATTTCCGGCATTAAGCTCGGCTAAACTCCTTCAAACTTCTTTGAACCAAGGTGATTTACAACACCTCGGATACAGTCCGGCGTTGGAGCTCGGATACATAGTCCGGCGTTGGAGCTCGGATACCGTCCGGCGTTGGAGCTTGGACACATAGTCCGGTGATAGAGCTGGGAAGCAGTCCAGCGTTGGTGCTCGGCTACAAAAGATACCTCGAATGTAGTCTGGCGTTAGAACTCGGACGCAAGAGGACACTGCCTCCCGGGAATAATTTAAAACCCGAGGTGTGGCATAAAAATAACAAGGTATTAATAAAGGCCAGAAACTTAAAGGGTCTCCTCAGATACCCGACGTGTAAACTCGTTGAATGCATTTCGGCGATCCTCAAGATCGAAGATGAGAAGATTTGTTGAACCAGTTTTCAAGACCGACGACCGAAGATGAAGAACAGTTCGGAAGAATCGAGGAGCGTCCCCAACTTGAAGACCGGTTCAGGGGCGATCGACGGTGTCCTGGACTAGGGGGTACTCACCACGTCGCCTCCCGATCTGTTATATTGGGCCGAGGACCCCCATGGCCATATACTCATGGGCCAGTCCGGACAGTTGCCGTGATACAAGGAAGATTCCACAAGACTTGGCGATCAAGAGAAGGACTCCTCCCCACCGGAGTATTCGGGTTAGGACTCTTGTTATCCTAGGCCTCCGGTGCATTATATAAACCAGGGCCAAAGCTAGTCGAGCGGATATACAATATACAACAATCATATCATAGGATAGCTTCTAGGGTTTAGCCTCTTTGATCTCGTGGTAGATCCACTCTTGTAACACACATCATCAATATTAATCAAGCAGGACGTAGGGTTTTACCTCCATCAAGAGGGCCCGAACCTGGTAAAACATCATGTCCCTTGTCTCATGTTACCATCTGCCTAGACGCACAGTTCGGGACCCCCTACCCGAGATCCGCCGGTTTTGACACTGACAAGGAGGAAGAAGAGGCCTCTCCCCCTCCAGCAGGGGAAGGAACGAAAAGGAAGGCTGCCCCAATCGGGGGGCCGGAGGGTCCAAGAAGGGGAGGACCCTTCCTCCGGACTACTCCACCGACGCCGACGACGGCGAAGAGGAGTGGGCATCCAGGGCCAAGCCCCTGGCAAAATCGTAAGTATCCGGAATAACTCATGGCGTTCCTTTGTTGCACAGTATCTTCTGACGCCGAATATAATCATGCAGTCCGCCCAAGGCCGGGCTCGATGCTTTGTCGAGCGGCTCCCTGGGTTCGTCGGATGTGAATAGCACTTCACTTCCGGCCGCCTCCTCTCCTCAAGCTGCGGATGATGCCGAGGTGGAGTCCCAAAAGGGTCCAAGCCAGGAGGAGGTGGTCTCGAGGCGCCTGCAAGGCGACCTCCCGGACTCTGTGCGCAAAGGGACAAAACCTCCAAGGGCTCCAAGTCTGGCCCTAGGTCGACACCGCACCGGAACCTTGGTGGTTCCGAGTCCGCATGCGCCCCTAGTAAGAAGGGCAAGCCACGACGCCGGTGACCTCCGTCCAACCGGAGGCACCGGATAATCTGCTGGAGGTGCTTAACGGCGCCTCCATCGACGAGGAGCACCGCACTATTATGAGTGTGGTGATCCAGAAGGTTCAGTCCGCCAAGAGTGGGCTGACTGAAGCCTGTGCCAGCCTTCTAACATGCTTTGAGGTATGTATTTAAGGTATGTAAAAATATTCCCACATAGACAGTAGCCCCTGATGCTCAGTTTGGTGTTCGGAAAGAAAAACCGAACTGAGGATAAAAGATATACGCAGGAGTCTAACATAAGTATGTCAATATGGGAATGCAGGCTGCGCCATCGACCTCTGCCAGACCGATCGCGGAGGTCGATGCATTGAAGCGAGCCTCGAGCGGTCCGAGAACGAGCTCGGCCTTTCCAAGAAGCAGCTCTAAGACAATGAAGGTTAGTAATACCTTATGTAAGTATATAAAAAGATGTGGTTGCAAAAAATGACAGGAACAACATGAGTATTCCAGGGGCCACAACCGAGGTGGCGACCCTGAAGGAAGTGTTGTCCAAGGCCGAAGACACGGCGGCCGTGGAGCGCATCGAACAAGAGAAGAAGGAGGCGCGGGTGGCGGAGGTGCAGCAAGAGCTCCAGGCTCTCGTGGAAAAACACGAGAGTTTGGAGCTTGACTCAAAGACTCGAGAGTCCGAGCTCGCCTCGGCCCTTGAGAGCGCCAAATCTGCCAAGGTCAAGCACAAAAAGCCCTCCAGAAATTGAGGTGATGAAGAATATAGTGGCGGTAAGGCATTCTTTATGCAAAGCAAGCACGTGAAAGTGAATTACTTGTTACTTACCCGAGTCCGGAGCTCTCCAGGAGCATTCGCAGATCTTCCCCGGAGTGTGTCCGACGCTGCCGCATTCTACCGAGCCAAAGAGGGGAGCTCGACGGAGAAGGTGTTCTGGTCTCAAGATATTGAGGCGGACACCCGTGCAGTTTGAGCGACCAAATCAAGCAGCTGGTCGAGCTCCATAAGGTGGCCGAACAGGCCATGAAGGGTCTCATAGTCCGGCTATGGCCTGGGGAAGCCATGCCTGGGGAAGCCATTCTTAGTACCACTCCTACCAAGTTTGTACTCCTAATACTATTATATTACTAGTACTACCACTATACAACTAGTAGATACGTGCACGTCACAACATCGTAGGAACAAAAAACGGGAAGATCTTGTTTTGGATGATTTATCTTTTTTTAATCAACGTAGTATGAATAATATGATGTGGGGGGCACCCATGAAGCTTATGTGGCTTGGTTGCATGGCTACGGAATGTTAGAGAAAAATAAATAGATAATGTGTTTAGAGTGCACTCCACTAAATAGATATACTTTGGATCCATTGCAACGGACCGGCACATCTATATCTACACCCCCTATATAGTGTGTGAAAAACTTTGAAAGTTGGTCGTTGGATGAAGCCAATCCGACGGTACAAAGATGGAAAATCCGAGCACTACTGGCCATTGGATATCATCCACCAGATTCTGCCACATGTATAATCTAGAAGACTCCATGGTTGAACTTAATTCATGACTAAATTTGCCACAACTAAGCTCAGGCAAAGTTATTAATAAGTTCATCAAAATGAGAGCCACAAGTTGGCAAGCCTAAGGGAATCTTGCCACATTTTTTGTGTGTATGTCATGTGGGGCCAGTGTGGCTTGCCTAAGGTGTGGCTTGAACAAACACTCACCTAAGTTAATCAAACTTGCCTAACCTTACATTCCACCAAATTTTGCCACATGTTAGAATCCAGAAAACTCCACATGTAGAAGCATAATCCACAAACGACCAGAATCTCATGCGTGCAATGCACGTGTACCTTCCTACTAGTACTAGTAGTAGTAAGAAACAAATTCCAGTTTTGGCACGAGCTCAGATCATGCGGGAGCACCACAAGGCCTGCCGCAGGAGTTACATTTTCCTATCGGGGCCCACGGGACCGAATTTCAGTGGCTTAGTGCCCGGCCTATGAGTCAATGACATGTGGGCGTTAAATGCGGCTGGCGCACATGTCATTCTCATGGTGGTGGTGTGGTTTGCAACTCACTCGTTCGAGATGAACCGGCCGGTGGTGGCGTGGTCGTGGCGAGGGTACCGCAGCTGGGCGTCGGGGCGTTACGAGGCATAGACTGCCACACCGGCGGGTACTACCTGTAGTACATTAGTACTCCATCTGAGGATTGATGCCCGGGACGAAATGTGTCACAACCGCTGGATGAAAATTCGATGGTGCGGGAGTACGGATCGGAGCACATTAGCGGAGCAGGCAAACCGCGTCCAATCGGGTGTGTCTGTGGTAGAAAGTTGATGGTCGCCGCAGTTCGGCTGGCCCGCATGTCATGCACACAAAGGCAGAGGAGCGGTGGGGCCGAGAGGGATGAGGGGCACGAACAATCCTACCATTCTATCACTGACATGTGGGACCCATAAGCGTGGGTCCCACCTGTCAGCGAAGGAAAGGCAGGGCAAGGCAGTGATAGCCACGTCAGAGGATCCATGTCCACGTCGGGGGACGTCGTGCCGTGGGTTGGAGCGGCGTCGTGGGAATCGCTTGTGGGTGTGGCAATGGTAGAAACAAGAAACGTGATGGTCGCCGTGGTTCAACTTCCATGGACAAGCTGTCGTGTCTGCTGACACATGTATATCAAAACTAGAGTGTTTATATTTCAAGCACGTGAACAAGTATTATTCTACTAGTTTGGATCCATTGCAACGCACGGGCCAGCACATTGGTAGTAGTAGTGTCCATCTCTTTCTCTAGAGGCCTTCCCTCGTTCATCCTTTTCTCTCACAAGATAAACTACTCATACAAATGCATCTCGATGTTCCGTGGAACGCACGAGGATGTTTCCTTGGGGGTCTCTCCAGCACAGCGTGGCCGTAGTTGCAAGTTGATGCCCCTTGAGATGCCGACGTCGAGGGGCACTCGGATTTCCTCCCATGAGCAGGTAAGATGAGTTTGATCACGTAGTAAATGCATTCTAAAGACTACTTCCGTGTCCATTTCCTATTTCTCCCCCTGCCCACCTGCTTTCACGTGCTAGGCTCTTGCAAGTAGTGGAGATTGGCTTGCATATGTACGGGAGGGTACCAACATCAATTTGCACAACATTTACAACGGTGACACCGTTCCCGTAGAACCTTTGTCCAACATTGGGATCAGCCATGCAACGGGCCACCGCATGAATTGGTACGATGGAACCACGGTGAGATTGAATAAAAGATAGCACGAACCTTGCACATGGCGGTCAAAGGCGGACCATGCTGTCTGCGCCGATTTGTTGCCATCTGAGTAGGAAGACGCTGTGCTCCTTTCTAACCGCATCTTCAGCGGTGACAAAGTTGAGGGACTTATTTTGTATGGGACACATCCTACGATATAGTCCCCTCTCCTAGTTTATTTGTTTTGAATCTTTTCGTTTTATAAGTTTCAAATTCAAATTTAGAGCTCCCCATCACATGTTGAGATTACAATGTCCATTAAATCGCTATGCGTGCATGTATAGTAAAGAAACAAATCTCGAGTTTGTACGAGTTCATGCTATGAGCACCACAAGCCCTGGCGTAGGAGTTACATTTCCCTCTCAGGGCCGTCGGGACTGAGCTTCAGCGCCTTACTACACCTACCTTTGAGTCAATAACATGTGGACCCGATAGGTGACTGGTCCACATGTAATGCTCCCACGCTACTACTCTGTTCCAAAGACATGCACACCATCGAAATAGTCCATCTATATCAATATACACCGAGAGGGAATACTTTTTTTACAAGAGAGGAAATAGTTCATCCATCCATAATGCCCTCCTGCTGGTGCAGTGTTTTCTTCTTCTTCTTCTTCTTCTTCTTCTTCTTCTTCTTCTTCTTCTTCTTCTTCTTCTTCTTCTTCTTCTTCTTCTTCTTCTTCTTCTTCTTCTTCTTCTTCTTCTTCTTCTTCTTCTTCTTCTTATACTTCTTCTTCTTCTTCTTCTTCTTCTTCTTCTTCTTCTTCTTCTTCTTCTTCTTCTTCTTCTTCTTCTTCTTCTTCTTCTTCTTCTTCTTCTTCTTCTTCTTCTTCTTCTTCTTCTTCTTCTTCTTCTTCTTCTTCTTCTTCTTCTCATTCTCTGATAGACGGCTTCGCAACAAGCTCTTTGGACCTTGCAGCTATCTCGAAACTCACACGGGCATTGAGGGAAGCATATTCTATCCGCTCGTACATCAAGGGATAATTCTCCCATCCAGACGACCTTAATGCCACCATCTCGTCACCCTTCTGAAGATTTGTACCGAGCCCAAAATTTGCTACGTCGAATAAGGATGGTGTCTGTTTAGCACAATCTTCTCTGTGAATTTTGATTCTGGTTTGTAGGTCAGTGATGCTTTTCAAATCAAGGTTGTACGACTCTAGCTTCTGTTTGTCCCCTTGATGGCTGCCCCAATCAAGAATACGTCCTCCCGAGACAAGAAATCATGAAGCTCACGGGTATGGAGGGCGAGTGTTTGATGTGGTACACCAAAACATCATCTTCGAGGCACGGTGAAGGACGGCGCGCTGGATCTTCCCAGGGGCATGCTCCGTGTACTGCGCCGAGACCGATGACCCTCGTCTCTAGCTTTTGAGGGAGTTGGATACATTGTTGATCCACCGCCGAACAACCCTTGGGTGGACAAAGTGACGGTGGCAACTATGCGATCGAGCCTTCGACGAGGACATGTTGGACGCTAAAAACCTGCATCTCGATCTCTTTTCGCCATTTGGAACCGCTGGAGCGGAGGGCTATGGTTTGGAGAATTAGGATTAGATGGCTAGTCTAACTGAAGTAGTAGATGATTATTTAAAGAGGTTAAAACAATGTGAACGCAGTGGGGTTTGGATGCAAATGAAGACGAAGGGGAGGTGAAGAAGCCGAGGTGAATCGGTTCCCGATGGAGAAGTAAATGGGAGAAGTGGCGTGCAGGCAGTTGATTAGACGGCTAGGTAGACTAAACAAAAAGGCTATGCGGGTAGACTGAGGAGTCGTACCTGTTCGTGTACGTGCCCATCCTTCCTGATAGGTGGGACCTATGCAAACAGATAAAAAAATGTGTCGTAGCTTTTTTTTTGAGCCCGTGAGTGGGAGACACAACATTCTCTGGTTAAGGAATACTCCCTCCCTTTAGGTGAGTATAAGTCACCTTATGAAAATCAGGTTTTCCCAAAACCTTTAGGCGTGGAGCATTAACTTCCTGCTCGATCCCCTCCCAGCCTCGTTAGCCAGCGTTCTCTTCCTCTACTGTCGCGTTCTACCTTTCCATTTTTCCTCTTCTCAAGTGTGGAACCATCTCAGCAAGGCCCTTGATGCACCAGAGCGACCAACGCATGCATCACGGTAGAGGCGTTGATTGGGCATGCACGAGAATTTGGTTCTGCTTTCGCAATATGGATGATACTGAACAATGAAGTGAACAGGCATGCTAGCACGGGAGACCTATTTCCGCTTATACAATCTTTGGAGTACTCATGTTCCTACTAGTAGTAGTAGTAGTAGTAGTAGTAGTACAACCGCGTACACTTGATGTTCAAAATACTATTCATCCGGTCCTCACAAAGTGAAGTGACAACACCTGCGCTACCGACGCTAGTCCAGTGAGCAGCGTGTTCGGGTTACCAAATTTAGCTCTCACCACATGCCTGTGCGATCTGTCACCGCCACTGTACAGACACATTGGCACCTCGCCTCGTCTCCTCTCCGCTCCCATAGCACCACTCCATCTCCATCTCCTTCTCCGCCTCCGTCTCCGTCTCCATCTCACTTTGTGCCCCGTGTACCGTCGCCTCACTCGCCTCCCCTAGTACCACTATTCCCTCGCTAGCCGCTCCAAAGACCGACATCCTTCTCCCCGTAAATCAAGCCCCTTCCAAACTCCACCATGGCGAACGCGAATCGCGAAAGATCCATATGAGCCGCGATTGGAGCAATCTCCCCAGTGACATCCTCGACCTCTGTTGTTCGTGTATGGATATGTTGACCGCCCTGCGGCTGGCTGCATGCTCGAGGGACATGCACATGGCCATCGTCGAAGCGAGGCCTAAGCTTTTCAAGTCACCATGCTTGCTGCTATCTGGTCTTGCGAGATTGTCTCACCATGATACGGAGGCGTGCATGATGCCCCTCGACTTCAATCCGATCTCCATTAGCCGAAACTTCTTTGCAGGTATGTAGTGTTTCGCCGTACATCATTTTCCTCGACATCGATCCGATCACCATCGCCCGAAACTTATTGGCAGTTATGTACTGGGTTAGCATGAACTCCCAATGGATGGCTTCCTTCAGAGAAGACGGTAAAAAGTTGGTGCTCGTGAACTTCTAGACCTCCCATGAGATTATCCTTCCTCCGTTGGATTATATAGAGTACTACCATCGCGGTCCAAGTCATCTAGATTACTACGTCAGTTGGACGGACCTTTTTTTTCAGAAGATTGTAATCTGCCAAGTACCCACACGACATGCGAATTACGCAGACTTCAAGCTAATTGCCTTGTTCGACCGCAGACTCGCCTATCTTTACGCCGGTGCCTTTTTTAGCTGGAGACAACTCGGCTCGCAGTGGATCATCGTCAAAGCTGATACACACTTCTGTGATGCTATTGAACACAATGGCATCATCTACGCAATCGACAAAGCAGATGGCACCACGTATTGCTGGGACGGTGCGTGTAAGTTGTTTTCGTCTCATGTTAATGATGATGCCGTGACACTGTTTGAACTTTTTTTTATGATTGGCATATCCCTGTTTGAGCAGAATTTGAGTAGAACTATGGCAATATATTAGAGACGCCGTAAATCAGCTATATTTGGAATGAGTTAATTCATGCGATTGTGATCATGTCATTACTGACCAATTTGTACCCTGAATAATCAAACGGTTAGGAATATATGGATATTATCCTTATTTTACAAAGAATCTATATACTACTACTAAATATGAGTGTGTATCAATGGCCATGTTAGTTTCCTCATTTTCATGATGTAGAAACATGCACCACACTGTTGGTTTCATCTAACCATACATTAGGGAAGCAAATGTGCATATGGAGAACTCTATATTTGGAAGTAGTGAAATCCTGCAATGCTTACCATGTGTACATACCTGTATTCGCCCTTCAGCAATCAATGACTAGAATAATATCCTCAAAAAAATTTTGCCCACAGAACACAAGCATATAACAATGCATGGTCTATTAGTTACCTTGAAGAATTTGTTTGTGAGGACAGAACATGATTACATAACATGCATGACATGGTAGTTTCCTGTGAAGAATCGATTGCGAGATAAGATGAGTATAACCATGCATGGCACTTCTATATTTTCGAACCCAATATACATTTCCCTGTATTTTCCCCCCAGTTCCAACAGGGACATATCAATGATGTTTCTTGCATAATCCTACTCATACTCTGAACAATGCTGATCTTACATTAACAATGCCTGTCCTTTTTGATATGATGCAGTGTCCCTACAGTTACTGCCCTTTGTAATTACACCACCTTTGCCAAAAACAGGGAAGCACAACTGGTTCCTCACTCGATCAGACGACGGCAAAAGACTGATGATCATTCGGACACATGAGCCGGAAAAGTTATATCTACAAGCACCGTGTCATACGCGAGTATCCGGACATTGGCTGTTACGTCTATGAGCAGGATACCAGCTTGCTGAACCGGGTAAATAGCCTTGGTTCACACTCTTTGTTTCTCAGACTCAATTATCCGATTAACCAGGAGATCACCGTTGGCAAGGACCTTGATGGCAGAGACGCTCTGTTTCTATGGAAAATTGTGTCTACACGGCGAGCCCTAGGAGTTCGGGAGCATACTCCCCTGATTGTCAACGATACAGCCTGCAGCCCAAAGAAGGTGAGAATGACAAAGGCATCCGGATTAACTTTGATCCTTGGATGTACGACATGCAGTGATGTGGTTCAAGCCTTCAGGTTGATAGGTAATTGGGCTATTGCATCGAAAGGGTGGAGTACTGGTGTCTCCGGATCACTGGTCGCTGAAGCGGGGCTGCAAATTATGATGGTGTTGGATCATCTCTTCGAATGACTTTGTTGTCTTTGCTGCTGGATCCGGATGGGTAGTTCTTTCTTTTTATTATGCATATTCCTTGTCATTTGGTCATCCTCGTCTATGTCACTCTTTCTATGTAATAGTTGCTTCATTTAGAATGTCATTCTCGCCCGGATCACGAGAGTCCTGTAGCCGCAGATGGAGTACGTTTTGGTGGTGTAGCAAGACTTATTATGAACTATCATGTCTTCTTGTTTATGTCGATAGTAGTCACTAGTCGGTGTTTGAATGTTGTATATATCGTTGTTTGAACTGTTTATTGTCTCGAACTCTTGGTGGGCTAAATGAGGGCATCACCATTCTCCAGTTGTTCGGAGTATATATCCTTTTTCAAGTTATATAATTTGAGCTCACTTGTCTTTTCGATGATGTACACTTGTTTGGGCGGTGAGGTGCCGTTGAATATGGGCGAGTAGTAATGCAATGCCAAACAGGTCAATTATGACTCTCAGGCCGGGCTCAAAAGATCCTGAAAAAAAGGCCGGGCTCTCCAAAAAATAAAGAATAAGGACTCTTAGGCCGACATGTGGGCGCCACCGGTGTTTTCGTGCGCTTGCGCGCCGAGAGCATATTGGCGCGTGCTCGAAATTCATGCTACCTTTTCATCCCCAGTCTCCCGCCCCTCCCCCGCCTCAGGAATCTCGATTCCTAATCCAGTTCCCCCAAATCACCCTCCTGTACTCCCTGTACTCAAGCGCACTATCATGTCGCCGGTCAACGCGGATCTCCGAGCCGGAGATCCTGAAGTCCGTCCTGCCTTCGGTCGCTGCGTGCTGTCGCTCAATAGTGGCATGGCGGCGCTTGACGACCAGTTTGCCGGCGAAGTGCTGATGGTAACCATCAATGGCGACCGGCCTCCCGTCTAGCCGTACGACCTTGTCAAAGCTCTTGGCATTGCGCACGGCATCCAAATAAGTTACTTTCTCGTCGAAGTCTGTCCGCCACCGGCTGATTTCTTCGTCGAGTTCGAACAACTTTCATTTGCGATCGTGTGTTCGAATCTTCATGGCGTTTGTTCTATGATGGCGCGCTGGTGAGCTTTGATCGGTGGCACCCAGGATGGGGCTCGGTGCCCTCTGAGCTTGAGTTTTAACAAAGCTTACCTTCCACGGCATGCCTCGACGTGCTTGGGATAGCGAGTCCATGAACGAGCTTATCAACGACCTTGGAGGTGAGCTCGTATGTATGTTTGTTCCTCCAGACAGCTGGGCTCTAACGGTTATGGCATGGATGAAGAAGCCGTCCACCATACCTAAGGTGATTGGTGTTGAGATACCGGTGCAGGAACCGGGGTTGTACTATTAAATGCCGCCACCAAGGCCGCCGCGGACCACGTTAGGGATGTACACATGTCGAGTGTTCGTGCATGTCGAAGAAGTGGTCAATCCATCAATCGAAGTCCTGGCGCCCCACGGTGCTGTGGTCCGTCGACGACGCCCATTACAGGAGTCAACGTCGGACTTTCCCGTGTTGCTCGGAGCGATGGATGGAACATGGCCTAGTCCATCGCTATGGGCGGAGGCCATCGCTTCTTTGGGAGAAGAGGCGGGGCTGGCTGCTGGATGTGCTCTAATTTGAGGTAACAACTGAATCTTGTCAGATAGTACTAGTTAAATCCGAGCTATGAGTCTGAAGCACTGATATGCCAGTACATTTGATTGTGACATGTTCTAATTTTGTACCTGAACTTTTTTTTAGAAAGGGTTGTACGTCAACTTAATGTGCTAGCATAACTTATTGTGTTGTCTGTCTGTTTTCTTTGCACAACATTCAAGATATTTCCCCGTCATTTATAAAGACGATGAACCGTTATGTACGACTTCGTTGGTTTCAACATAGCCCTTCTCGTAGCGATCCACTACTTCCATCCTGATTGTGCCGCCTACGTGAAATTTTTGTATGCAAGTTCAGTGTGCTATGATGTTCTATATGATTGTGTCAACTATATAAGTTTTTACTGAGCATCAGCAATGCATATGGCTGAAAGATGTATTTACGAGCATCGACCGATGGGTCTCTCTCTATCTCTCTCTCTCACACACATACACACACGCACACACACGCGCACACGCACAAGTGGGACCCGTTGAATTATTTATTTGCTCGTGACAGCTTTTAATTAGGTTCCACTATAATCTAACTTTTTTCTTAAGTTATTAATTGAGCTCGGTGACTTCAAAAGTTGTCTGAAGCCTTGTTTGGGCCTTTAAAGGCGTCCCTGAATGTGGGCTGAGTAACCATGTTAGGTTGTCTTGTACTACACAGGCCTTTTTTTCAACATAAGCAATGCAACTGGGCGACAGTTGTACACAATATCCGGTCAACTTGTTATCCGCTATTGGGCTGCAAAGTTTCCTAGGAGGTATGCATTAGGCTTAACAAGAAAATGGACTTTAAGAAATAATAAATGGGATGTAATTATAATAAGCTGGGCAATTACTATGCACCAAACACGTAATTAGTTTGAAAAATATATTATTTTTGGAATTTAGAATTTTAATTTCATTACTTTTTTCTTGCCAAGTAATATTTCGTTGGATTTTAACGTGATACAACTTTATTTTGAAATTATATTTAACCTGACTAGAAATTTTGGATAAAAATATTTCGGATCCCATCGTTTGAGTTTTTTTTATTTCTGTTTTGAGCGGTTGTTTGAAATTATTAATCGTTGTCCTACCTAGAAGTTGGGTTGTACTTTTAACAAACCCGTAAATGGGCTGTAGTAAATTCCATTAGAATTGAAAAATGGGTTGTACATTCTTACAAATCGCAAATGGGCTATATGTTCTCTGCCAAATCTGAGCTGTGGGCCTACTAAGTTGACTCGTACCAAGGGCTTTGTCAACTTAGTCAATATAAACAATTCTATCTGCAGTGATCGTATGATGTCCATCCAACGGCCGTAGTGCTTCTTTAACCTCTGGTCTTCTTGCTCCAGCCGCCCAAAGCAGCACCGGTCGTGTCGCGTGCTCCTGCCTCCCATGGCCTGTTGTGATGTCGCGGAGGCCTCACCGCCCCGTACTACTCCCACCGCTGGCCAGGCCATCCCTCTACTCACCCACACCCCCTGTTATTCTGCGGCGACGGCAGCCGAACCAGTGAACCCTTGTACTCCTCTCCGTGCGGGCTACCACTGCTGCGTCTTCCCCGGCTCCGCGTTGTCCCCTTCCTAGGCCTCGCCGTCGCGCAGACCACCGCTCGGGTGCTCTCGGCGCGGCGTGGTCAACGTGGTCAACGACCGACTTCCATTGGAAGAGTATTGTACGTGGAGAGGCTGACAGCTAGGTCCAGGCGGCCACAAGGAAGTGCCTCCTTATTACGCGCAAAATAATTATTCCTCCACCTGACAGCTGGGACCCACCGGACGGACCACCTTATTTAATGAAAAAAAATGTTTCCCCCTTGACTGCTGGGACCCACCGGACGGGCCAGCGTATTTCGTAAAAAAAACTGTCCCCGCGCTATCATCTCGGACCCACCGGAAGTGCCTCCTTATTACGCACAAAAAAATGAATACTCCCCCTGCTAGTTGGGACGCACCATGGTGGGAGGCTGACTTGTGGGCCTACTAAGTTGGCCAGGGACGGGGCCTTTGTCAACTTTAGTCAATATGCACGATTCTAGCTCGGTGATCAGACGATGGCCATCCAACGGCCGTAGTGCTTCTTCAACCTCTGGTGTTCTTGCTCCAGCCGCCCAAAGCAGCGTCGGTCGTGCCGCATGCTCCTGCCTCCTGTGGCCGGCTGTGCTGCCGCGGAGGCCTCACCGCCCCCTACTATTCCCACTGCTGGCCAGGCCCTACAGCGGCGGCAGCCTCACACCATAGCCGAACCAGTGAACCCTCGTACTCCTCTCCGCGCGGGCTTCCACTGCCGCGTCTTCCCCGACTCCCCGTCGTCCCCTTCCTAGGCCTCACCGTCATCCACCGCCGTGGTGCTCTCGGCGCGGCGTGGTCAATGTGGTCAACGACCGACTTCCATCGGAAGAGTACTGTACATGGAGAGGCTGACAGCTGGGTCCACGGCAGCCGCAAGGAAGTGCCTCCTTATTGCGCGGAAACTAATTATTCCTCCACCTGACAGCAGGGACCCACCGGACGGGTCACCAGTATTTCACAAAAAAAAACGTTTCCCCCTGACTGCTGGGACCCACAGGACGGGACACCTTATTTCGCAAAAAGAAACGCTCATTGCCGGCTCGGACCCACCGGAAGTGCAGTAAGTTGACTGGGACGGAGGCCTTTGTAAACTTTAGTCAATATATGAACGATTCTAGCTCCAGTGACCATACGGTGTCCATCCAACGGCCGTAGTGCTTCTTCAACCTCTGGTCTTCTAGCTCCAGCCGCCCAAAGCAGCGCTGGTCGTGTCGCCGCTTCCTGCCGCTGCGGTCGGTGTGATGCCTTGGAGGCCTCACCGCCCCTACTACTCCCACCGCTGGCCAGGCCATCCTCTACGCACCCACACCCCTGTTATTCTGCAGTGACGGCAGCCTCACACCGCAGCTAACGAGTGAACCCTCATACTCCTCACGCGTGGGCATCCGCTACTACACGTCTTCCCGGCTCGCGTCGTCCCCTTCCTAGGCCTCGCTGCGTCCCACCGCCTTTGGTGCTCTCGGCGTGGCGTGGTCAACATGGTCAAGGAATGGCTTCCATAGGACGTGGACTGGACGTGGAGAGGCTGACAGCTGGGTCCACGACCGCAGCAAGGAAGTGCCTCCTTATTACACGCAAAATAATTATTCCTCCACCTGACAGCGGGGACCCACCGGACGGGCCACCGTATTTAGCGAAAAAACGTTTCCCCCTGTCTGCTGGGACCCACCAATTACACTTCGCACGCAAGGAAGTGCGTCCGAAAAAAAACAATTCGCCCCCCTGACTGCTGGGACCCACCATCTACATCGTCGCACGCAAGGAAGTGCCTGACAGTTGGGACCCACCTGGTCGAAGCGTACGTAGAATTGTCATTCTGGTCGCGAACGTGTACGTACATATATACTGGTGGATGTAGAGGCGCGCACGTGTCGTAGTAGAGGCACACACGTAGCATGTACACATACGTACATCGGCGAGGGTGCAAGAAAGAAAATACGGCCACGTACGTACATACGGGCAGGGTCTCTAACGCCTATCGCGCATACGTACATGGCTGGGTCGGAACGAAGAAACAGTGTCGTCGTCGTGTTCATGGGGAGCCAACCGGCTGGGTCAGAACGGAAAGCGTGGTCGTGTTCATCGGGAGGGCTTGGATGGAACAGGCGATGGAAACGAGGCCTGGCGTACCGCACAACGAAGGAAACGGCCTTGTGTTCGACCAGCCACGTTCAAAATGGGGTCCTGTTGATCGGGAGGGGCCAGGCGTACCACAAAACGGAGGAAACGGAGCTCCTATGGTCGAAACGGGGGTCCTGTTGATCAGGAGGGGTGTGGCGTACCGCAAAACGGACGAAACGGACTTGTGTTGGAGCGCTACGGTCGTAACGGGGGTCCTGTTCATCGGGAGGGGTGTGGCGTACCGCAAAACGGACGAAACGGACTTGTGTTGGAGCGCTACGGTCGTAACGGGGGTCATGTTCATCCAGAGGGGTGTGGCATACCGAAAAAGGGATGAAACGGACTTGTGTTGGAGCGCCACGGTCGAAACAGGGGAGGGGAGGGCTGTATGCATCGCAAAAGCAGGACTCCACGGGATACTGCTCATCTCCACCATCGACCTCCTCCGGCCTCCACGGCCATCTGCCGACCTCCTCCAGCCTCCATGGGCTCCTGTTCATCCAGCCTCCACCGCGCGCTACTCCACCGGCTACTGTTCAACCACCCCTCCACGGCCACCCCTCCATCGTCTACTGTTCATCCAGCCCTCCACACCACGGGGTCCTATTCAACCCCCCCTCCATGGCCACCCATCCACCGCTTCATCGTTCATCCAGCCCCTCCACACCACGGGTTCCTGTTCATCCAGAGACAACGCCACCGCCACCGCTCATCCAACCCCCGCAACGCTCACTGTTCATCCAATCGATCGGCTTCGCTTAGCAGCAGAGCGGCGAATCACTCCATCGGGTTCAGTTAACAGCCATCGATCGATCGCTCGGGTTCAGTAACGGGTAGCCTGCTGTGCAATCGCTTGGGTTCAGTTAGAGCCCAACGTCTCGCTCCACTTCAGTTAGAGCCAACGCCTCGCACACACGCGTGTACGTATGAGAGAAACGCGCATCGCTCCGCCCCCGACCTCCCACCATAACCGGCAACTCCCCGAAATTTTCCTCCCCCTCGCTTCTACCACGGTTTTTTCTGTCATGGACGTCCCAAAGAGTGTCATGCAGCTGCGTCTCCAGCCCGCCCAGGATGAAAAGCCCATTTTCTGTCATGATTTTTGTCATAGAAGTAGGAGCCCACCACATCTATGATGATACCGGGTTTTGTCACAAGTATCATCATAGAAGTGTCATATGTATGACAAAAAAATTTCGTTCGGCCCAAAATGTCACGGATGTGTCTTTTTTTGGTAGTGTAGATGTGCAACACAGGAAGTAAAGTATATCTTCAATCAATGAAGACATACACTCTAAGTGTGAATACATCAATGCGGAATATGACTTCGGAGCGCCACGATACTTGTGCGCCGTGTCTGGGTCTAATACTTCCTATACGGTGGGTAACGCCACCACCAAATTCTTGTTTGAAGTGTTTCATTTGGCGTCACATTTGCAAAATCTTCGCATTTGGTTTGTCTTCAACATTGATTTGACTTCATGTTTCTCTTCACAATGTTGATTGGGTCTTATACTGATATATATATATATATATATACACACACACACATATATACTTGTGTTCTGTCCTCTACAACATTCACTTATAGCTATATCTTCTTGTTTGAATCTATTGATCTAAGTGAATGTGATCGGACCCTATCCCCTTCTATGCTTCTACCTCAGATTCTATCTATCTAAATCATATGCATTCTATTGAAACTATCGAATGTCTTCTCTGCGTCCTTGTCAGCAGAAGATACAGAGGCAAAAGTTGAATCTGCTTTAATGCTATATCCTTATTGCCTGAAACCCGGAGAAGCCGGAACGACCACCCGACAGTTTAGGCGTGTGTGGGAACATGGAACAACTTCCAATATGTTGCATGCTCGCCACGTGTCCTTCAGATGTGAACCGCCAGGGGCACCTGTGTAATTACGATATGTTATCTCTTTCCTTATATATACACAACTCACCGCTGTCATTATCTCCTCTTCCACCTCGCCACTTCGCACAAACCCTAGCGCCTCCGCTAGCTCGCGTCGACGCCGGAGAAGAAGCGCTTAGCTGCCGCGACTTCTTCGACGCCGTCCTCACGCCGGCCGCGGACCTCGTCCTCTCCACCGCCACCGTAGGTGTCTTCAGCCGCCAAGTTAGGGCGCGGGAGATTGAACTGCTCGGCCTCCCTCTTCGCCTCGTCTAGCAGTTCGTCAAGGGTAATTAAAACTTACTTTTTACTGCCTTTTTGATCCGTCAGATCCATCCACTTCAACCAAAAGTGGTTTCTAAACTTCCAAATATGGATCTATCTTGTTCTGTATCTCATATCTTGCCAAGTATATTCACTTATGCTTCACAACTAGTTAGATTCCTCACTTGTACTTATTCTTGGATTCGTACAAATCTGGAACCAACTCTCATCAAATAAGTGAATGTCTTCGCGCTATGAGGTCAATGTCTTCAAACTAATTTATCTTCAAAATCTTCTAAGAATGCATATGACCTCTTCCCCTTCCCTTGCACCTCTAACGCTGTCACAGGTACATGTCCGTGGGAGAATCCCTTGGTTCTCATAGTCCGCATTCATTTGCGTAATTCTTACTGACACATCAATTCTCCTGAAGCCAGTTCTGTCGACCAGCAAAAGGAAGCCATTCATCAGATTGAAGCCTTTCGATCTGAATATTATAGCAACTGAAAAATCTACAAGGAAAGGCGGCAGGCAACACCGTGGAGATACATCTAAGGACTTGCCTCCTGATCTGTATGAACTATACAAGACAGATCCTGAAGAAAGCTATGGCCAATGCAAGACTTGAATCCAATGGATTCGAAGATATTGGGAGGAACAATGGTTCCTATACATATTTGTGACTGCTGAATATGCTGAAAAGAACGCCATCAAGCGACCATGAGGAGATATTTTATACAAAAATCTTCAACCCAAGTCCAAGTCCGAAGCCATTGCTCAAGGCTTCTATCCTTGCATGGTCCGAGGACCACAAATAATGCCGACCCATCATGACTGTTATGGTGTCGTGAAGACAATCTCTTCAAGCGCAACTACTAGTTTGCCAAAGATTCTACTGTGAAGAACAAGAAAAATCTTGGGTGCAATTTCAACCCAGGTCCGTCTGCTCCAAGGGCTGATGGCACACATGATGCAAACCCCAATGTCATCGGCCCCTTTGACTACTTTGATGGTCTCCTCTCTTACATCACTTCTCAGAGGGCCACTGTGGAGCAAACAGGTGATGATGCAGATTCTGATGAAGCGCCAGCTCCACCTAAGCCGCAGAAGGAAAAGAAAACAAAGGCTTCAAAGCCCTTTGCCGCACCAAAAGCTTCACGTGCGAAGCCATTGGCAACTTCACCTCCTGAACTCAGTGTGCAATCTAAAGATCTTTCTCGTGTCTCCAAAAAGACTAAGAAGCCCAAGAAGAAGCCCATCAAGAGTTCTGGACAAGAATCGACTCAAATTACCGCTCATGGAACGAAAATGAAGCCATTGATCTGTCAAGTGATGAAGATCTTGGTGATGATTCTCTTGAGCTACTGATAAAGAGCAAGCAAGAGGCGGAGATCTTCAACGATCTTCCCCTCTTTGATGTGGATATTCTGAACAACTTCATCGATGAGTGGTTTGACAACCTGAGCCTCAGCATAGATGACCTTCAGCAGCCAGTTGATATCAGCGTCACCTTCCATGGATCCATTGCAAATGAGCCGGCTCTGGCTCAGAAGATCGTTGAGCTGAAGAACAAAATTGATTATGAAAAGGCTCAGTTCAAGAAGAACATGGCCAAGCTGAGCGTGGCTGATGTTGAAAGCTTCAAGGAAACGCTTCATGAGCTCAAAGAACTGTTTCGCAAGAAATGTGAAGAAGCAAAAGGTTCAAGAGAGCGGATGAAATACTTCCACGTAGAAATGTGTTCAAGCACACAATGAGCCAGAGAAGCGCAAGGCTCTTGGGTGTCCAGGAATTGACCCCAAGATGGCTAACAAACAGAAGAAGAAGCCTGTTGTGGCCCAAGCTGAAGCATCAAGGCAGGAAGCACCTCGCATCATCTTCCCTACCAATATGACAGGCTCGAAGCCTAAGGTCCCCTCAGCAGCTTCAGAACTGAAGAAGACAAGGGCAGCTGAAGCCGAAGCCAAGAAGCGCAAGCACAGGAATACTTCTCATGATGCTCCATCAAAGAAGAAATTCAAGAAGTCTTCCAAGAAAGCGCGTGTTGTGGCCTCTGAGCCTCTTGTTGTCGAGCCCATCTCAGTTGCTCGTCCTGCCTCCACCAACCAAGAGCATCAACTTGTTGTTCACGAGCCTGCTTCCACGGAGGCTCATGAAGATGAAGCAGTTCCAGCTGTTGACCCCATCACAGCTGAAGACATTGGTCGTGAAGACAATGTAGATGATGATGAAGTCCTTCCTCAGATCGAGCACCAACTGGTATCATCGCCTGTTCTCACAAACAGCAAACTCATCAGCATTGGTCGTCCTTTGACGCCAATTGCGCAGGATGCTTCGTGGGTTGATCGCCCTCAACAAGAGACCCCAAGTAATGAAGACACACCCAGTACTCCACCACCTCAAGTCACCACTCCGGTGCTTGACAACGACTACATGTTCCAAACCACTCCATCACCATAGGTGTCGCCCGCATTCCGCAGGCTTCGCAAAGGCCCTAGGCCACAGGTCGCCATGTCGAGCATTCAAGAGGGAGAAGTGCAACAAAGCTCAGTAGCACACCAAGTGTTTCCTGAAGCCACTCCCACTGTGAATGTCTCCGAGTCCGAAGCAAAAGCTGCTGAAGACATTCCAGCTGCATCAGCCGATGACAATCAAGAACCGCGTCATGAAGATGAAAGAGTTGCCACACCCCTATCTCTCAAGAAGTTGTTCTCGAGGAGAACGCCTTCTGCGCCCGACCCTCCACCATCAAGCGGAGGTTGAAAACATTGAGGCGGCCACAAACAAAACTACGGAAGCCAATGACGTTGTCATGGCTGAAGACAATGTGGTGCCTCAAGCTAATATTGCGCCTGAAGCTAGTGTGCAACCTGAACCCACTATCAATGCCGAAGCTACTGTTCCAGCCACAAGGCCTCACACAATTGAGCATGCCTATAATCGTGGAGAACTTGTCATAGTTCGGTGGCCCATCATGGTTCCTCCCACTACTCTGGACCACAATTTGAATACCATGTGGAGAAAAGGCCTCAGGTCCGTAAGCCAAAGCCCAGATCGCCAAGATTCCCGGTCTTTGCAACATCGCCAGGATCGTTCAATGCAAACAACTTCAGGGAACACAACAAATTCTCTGACAGTGCCAAGAACCCATAATCGAAGCCAAGGATCTCATCTGATCGCTTCTGGAGCTATCAGCACCGCAGTTATTACTCATGTATCTTATACAATCAAGGGCGAATCTTTCCTCACATGCGTCTGGATTGTGAAGCCATTGTCGGATCCGCCCTTCTTGGAAGAAGCTCTAGACTGTTTCGTAGATGTCGGCCTCGCAGTTCACCACCGACAAAGAGCAATGGAATGAGGAGCTTCTGCTGCAATTCTATGCCACTCTTCACATTCGTGGCTACAACAGGGATCCGAAGACTTGGGTCCTTGAGTGGATGACAGGTGATGTGCACCATGAAGCCAAAGCTCAAGATATCATTGAGCTTACTTCCCTGCCCACTCCGGGTGAGCTCTATGAACCTGGTTGTCAGCTATACAGGAATGCATTAGAGAGCATATTTCAGAAGCCTGAGCCCAACACGAGTCAGATTCTCAGCATGATGAAGCCACAACCACTAGATGCTGAATATCCTAAGGAATTCTTTGTCGAAGACCTCGAGTATCTGCCATGTACCATTTATCACATTGTAAGGCCAACTCTATGGCCTGTCAAAGGACATTCTCCTTGTCGGTGGGAAACAACACCTATGGGATCACAGGAAGTAAAGTATATCTTCAATCAATGAAGACATACACTCTAAGTGTGAATACATCAATGCGGAATATGACTTCGGAGCGCCACGATACTTGTGCGCCGTGTCTGGGTCTAATACTTCCTATACGGTGGGTAACGCCACCACCAAATTCTTGTTTGAAGTGTTTCATTTGGCGTCACATTTGCAATATCTTCGCATTTGGTTTGTCTTCAACATTGATTTGACTTCATGTTTCTCTTCACAATGTTGATTGGGTCTTATACTGATATATATATATATATATATATACACACACACACATATATACTTGTGTTCTGTCCTCTACAACATTCACTTATAGCTATATCTTCTTGTTTGAATCTATTGATCTAAGTGAATGTGATCGGACCCTATCCTTCTATGCTTCTACCTCAGATTCTATCTATCTAAATCATATGCATTCTATTGAAACTATCGAATGTCTTCTCTGCGTCCTTGTCAGCAGAAGATACAGAGGCAAAAGTTGAATCTGCTTTAATGCTATATCCTTATTGCCTGAAACCCGGAGAAGCCGGAACGACCACCCGACAGTTTAGGCGTGTGTGGGAACATGGAACAACTTCCAATATGTTGCATGCTCGCCACGTGTCCTTCAGATGTGAACCGCCAGGGGCACCTGTGTAATTACGATATGTTATCTCTTTCCTTATATATACACAACTCACCGCTGTCATTATCTCCTCTTCCACCTCGCCGCCGCTTTAAACCCTAAGCGCCTCCGCTTAGCTCAAGGCCGACGGAGAAGAAGCGCTTAGTCGCCATGACTTCTTCGACGCCGTCACACGCGGCCGCGGACCTCGTCCTCTCCACCGCCACCGTAGGTGTCTTCACCGCCAAGTTAGGGCGCTGGAGATTGAAGCCTTTCGGCCTCCCTCTTCGCCTCGTCTAGCAGTTCGTCAAGGGTAATTAAAACTTACTTTTTACTGCCTTTTTGATCCGTCAGATCCATCCACTTCAACCAAAAGTGGTTTCTAAACTTCCAAATCTGGATCTATCTTGTTCTGTATCTCATATCTTGCCAAGTATATTCACTTATGCTTCACAACTAGTTAGATTCCTCACTTGTACTTATTCTTGGATTCGTACAAATCTGGAACCAACTCTCATCAAATAAGTGAATGTCTTCGCTATGAGGTCAATGTCTTCAAACTAATTTATCTTCAAAATCTTCTAAGAATGCATATGACCTCTTCCCCTTCCCTTGCACCTCTAACGCTGTCACAGGTACATGTCCGTGGGAGAATCCCTTGGTTCTCATAGTCTGCATTCATTTGCAGAATTCTTACAGCGACACATCAATTCTCCTGAAGCCAGTTCCTGTCTGACCAGCAAAAGGAAGCCATTCACTGTATTGAAGCCTTTCAGTCTGAATATTATAGCAACTGAAAAATCTACAAGGAAAGGCGGCAGGCAACACCGTGGAGATACATCTAAGGACTTGCCTCCTGATCTGTATGAACTATACAAGACAGATCCTGAAGAAAGCTATGGCCAATGCAAGACTTGAATCCAATGGATTCGAAGATATTGGGAGGAACAATGGTTCCTATACATATTTGTGACTGCTGAATATGCTGAAAAGAACGCCATCAAGCGACCATGAGGAGATATTTTATACAAAAATCTTCAACCCAAGTCCAAGTCCGAAGCCATTGCTCAAGGCTTCTATCCTTGCATGGTCCGAGGACCACAGCCAGCGAATGCCGACCCATCATGACTGTTATGGTGTCGTGAAGACAATCTCTTCAAGCGCAACTACTAGTTTGCCAAAGATTCTACTGTGAAGAACAAGAAAAATCTTGGGTGCAATTTCAACCCAGGTCCGCTCGCTTCCAAGGGCTGATGGCACACATGATGCAAACCCCAATGTCATCGGCCCCTTTGACTACTTTGATGGTCTCCTCTCTTACATCACTTCTCAGAGGGCCACTGTGGAGCAAACAGGTGATGATGCAGATTCTGATGAAGCGCCAGCTCCACCTAAGCCGCAGAAGGAAAACAAAACAAAGGCTTCAAAGCCCTTTGCCGCACCAAAAGCTTCACGTGCGAAGCCATTGGCAACTTCACCTCCTGAACTCAGTGTGCAATCTAAAGATCTTTCTCGTGTCTCCAAAAAGACTAAGAAGCCCAAGAAGAAGCCCATCAAGAGTTCTGGACAAGAACTGACCCCAGCCGCCGTTCTGCGGAACGAAAATGAAGCCATTGATCTGTCAAGTGACGAAGATCTTGGTGATGATTCTCTTGAGCTACTGATAAAGAGCAAGCAAGAGGCGGAGATCTTCAACGATCTTCCCCTCTTTGATGTGGATATTCTGAACAACTTCATCGATGAGTGGTTTGACAACCTGAGCCTCAAAGATAGATGACCTTGACCCGATTGATATCGACATCACCTTCCATGGATCCATTGCAAATGAGCCGCTCGCTCAAGATCGTTGAGCTGAAGAACAAAATTGATTATGAAAAGGCTCAGTTCAAGAAGAACATGGCCAAGCTGAGCGTGGCTGATGTTGAAAGCTTCAAGGAAACGCTTCATGAGCTCAAAGAACTGTTTCGCAAGAAATGTGAAGAAGCAAAAGGTTCAAGAGAGCGGATGAAATACTTCACAGAGAAATGTGTTCAAGCACACAATGAGGCAGAGAAGCGCAAGGCTCTTGGGTGTCCAGGAATTGACCCCAAGATGGCTAACAAACAGAAGAAGAAGCCTGTTGTGGCCCAAGCTGAAGCATCAAGGCAGGAAGCACCTCGCATCATCTTCCCTACCAATATGACAGGCTCGAAGCCTAAGGTCCCCTCGGCCAGCTTGTAACTGAAGAAGACAAGGGCAGCTGAAGCCGAAGCCAAGAAGCGCAAGCACAGGAATACTTCTCATGATGCTCCATCAAAGAAGAAATTCAAGAAGTCTTCCAAGAAAGCGCGTGTTGTGGCCTCTGAGCCTCTTGTTGTCGAGCCCATCTCGCTTGCTCGTCCTGCCTCCACCAACCAAGAGCATCAACTTGTTGTTCACGAGCCTGCTTCCACGGAGGCTCATGAAGATGAAAGCGATTCCAGCTGTTGACCCCATCACGGTGAAGACATTGGTCGTGAAGACAATGTAGATGATGATGAAGTCCTTCCTCGGATCGAGCACCAATCGGTATCATCGCTTTGTTCTCACAAACAGCAAACTCATCGGCATTGGTCGCCCTTTGGCGCCAATTGCGCAGGATGCTTCATGGGTTGATCGCCCTCAACAAGAGACCCCAAGTAATGAAGACACACCCAGTACTCCACCACCTCAAGTCACCACTCCGGTGCTTGACAACGACTACATGTTCCAAACCACTCCATCACCATAGGTGTCGCCCGCATTCCGCAGGCTTCGCAAAGGCCCTAGGCCACAGGTCGCCATGTCGAGCATTCAAGAGGGAGAAGTGCAACAAAGCTCAGTAGCACACCAAGTGTTTCCTGAAGCCACTCCCACTGCGAATGTCTCCGAGTCCGAAGCAAAAGCTGCTAAAGACATTCCGGCTGCATCAGCCGATGACAATCAAGAACCGCGTCATGAAGATGAAAGAGTTGCCACACCCCCTATCTCTCAAGAAGTTGTTCTCGAGGAGAACGTCTCTGTGCCCGACCCTCCAATTACTGAAGCGGAGGTTGAAAACATTGAGGCGGCCACAAACAAAACTGCTGAAGCCAATGACGTTGTCATGGCTGAAGACAATGTGGTGCCTCAAGCTAATATTGCGCCTGAAGCTAGTGTGCAACCTGAACCCACTATCAATGCCGAAGCTACTGTTCCAGCCACAAGGCCTCACACAATTGAGCATGCCTATAATCGTGGAGAACTTGTCATAGTTCGGTGGCCCGTCATGGTTCCTCCCACTACTCCTGGACCACAATTTGAATACCATGTGGAGAAAAGGCCTCAGGTCCAGAAGCCAAAGCCCAGACTGCCAAGATTCCCCGGTGCTGCAACATCGCCAGGATCGTTCAATGCAAACAACTTCAGGGAACACAACAAATTCTCTGACAGTGCCAAGAACCCATAATCGAAGCCAAGGATCTCATCTGATCGCTTCTGGAGCTATCAAGACATGATTATTACTCATGTATCTTATACAATCAAGGGCGAATCTTTCCTCACATGCGTCTGGATTGTGAAGCCATTGCTGGTCTGCCCTTCTTGGAAGAAGCTCTAGACTGTTTCAGAGATGCTGGCCTTCTGCAGTTCGTCACTGACAAAGAGCAATGGAATGAGGAGCTTCTGCTGCAATTCTATGCCACTCTTCACATTCGTGGCTACAACAGGGATCCGAAGACTTGGGTCCTTGAGTGGATGACAGGTGATGTGCACCATGAAGCCAAAGCTCAAGATATCATTGAGCTTACTTCCCTGCCCACTCCGGGTGAGCTCTATGAACCTGGTTGTCAGCTATACAGGAATGCATTGGAGAGCATATTTCAGAAGCCTGAGCCCAACACGAGTCAGATTCTCAGCATGATGAAGCCACAACCACTAGATGCTGAATATCCTAAGGAATTCTTTGTCGAAGACCTCGAGTATCTGCCATGTACCATTTATCACATTGTAAGGCCAACTCTATGGCCTGTCAAAGGACATTCTCCTTGTCGGTGGGAAACAACACCTATGGGATCACTGGAATCCCTTCTACGGTTGCGGGGCGCGGGGATCGTGAGAAGAGCAGGACTAGCAGACAACACAAAGGGATTTTACCCAGGTTCGGGCCGCGAGGATGCGTAAAACCCTAGTCCTGCTTTGGTGGATGTATTTAGTGTTCTTGAGCTCTCGAACTAGCTCTAGGTGCTGAGAGGTTCGAAAGAGCCGAATCCTTTCTCTGTATGCCATGGGCCTCCTTTTATAGGCGAAAGGGGCTGCCACAGTGGTACACAGGAGGTGGAAAGTGCTACAGCGTTGTGAGCTTATCGATGTTGCTACAGGATAAAGCGCATTTAATGCGAGGCTTAGGTGTCCCTTCGCTTTATTGGGGACGGGAGCGAGGCCCATCCCATCCGTCGCCGCTCATCCTTGCTTCGACACACGCCGTGGCCAGCGATGCATGCGGTGCCATGTAGGCAGGCAGGTAGCTGAGGTGGCCCGGTGGTGGAGCCTCCAGGAAGGTTTGCATGTTGCCACGCAGGTGCCTGCCCAGCTAGTTGGGTCGGCAGCTGCATGTGAACGGCGGTGAAGACTTAGTTGGTGCGGGCCTGGCAGTGGCCTTGCCGGTGCGCTTGGCGAGGGTCTCGCCGGGTGGCCCGGCAAGGGTCTTGCCGTGGCGCGCTGGCCTCCTCGGCAAGGATCTTGCCGGGGGTCTTGTGGGTTTCTTCGGTGAGGATGGTCGCCCTCTTATCCTCATTTGATCTTGAGCATTCTATGTCTTCACAAAGATCTGCATGCCACCATGGAGGTGCCTCTCGAGCCCTGTCCCAACGCATTTGTCGAGTGTTGGTGGGCTCAAGGGCGGCTCACTTCGGCTGGCGTGGGCGAGCTGCCCCCGCAAGGGTCTTGCCGAGGCTGTTGAGGCTGCCCCGGCAAGGGTCCTTGCCGAGGAAACCTGCTCCGTCCATCTGATCCTTGTGACCTTGGTTCTTGTTGTTGCTTTGTTTGTCTTGTGGCTTCGGCTTCTCTCCAGCTTCCCCCTTTCTTCCCTATCAGGTGTGGCCGTGGTGGGAGGCTCTGACAACCCGTGCACAAGTAAAGGGGTCAAAAGTAGAGCCCCTACTTTTGTACTCCGACAGGAGCCCCTGGGCCCGGGCCACACATAAGCGCAGCACGTTGTTGGGCCAGGCCTAGAACGGTCTTGTGACGGTCGGACGGATTTTTACCGTGGCATTGTTACATCGCTGTGCTTCCCCACGACCCGTGTTGAGCAGCGACACAGGGGTGCGTCTTGGCAGCGCATGTGGAAGCATCTTTGGCGTCACCTTGCGTTTGACAGTAAAGAGGCGGCTTGCGTGTCTCTTTGAGACCGCAGGGCCGCCTCCCATTTACTGCCCTTGCTCGGGAACCGTCATTCCACGCGTCCCATTGCGCCCGCCCCTTGCACCATGTTTGCTGCATGCATAACGCAGAGCGAATGACAGGCGCACGGGACGTGGGTAGTCGCGTGCGTGCGGGTTGATTCCCATGCGCCTTCAATGGAGCGGGGAGGGTGGTCGACGGCCCCGCTCGCTGTCACTTCAGCAGGTTGGATTGGCCGAGAGGGGGCGGCCGAGTCTCGACACCACTCCTTTATAAAGAGGGGAGCGGGAGGAATGGTGCCTTTCAACCCTCCGCCATCTGCCTCTCCCCATTCTTGTTTCTTCCCTCCTTCTGCCATGGCGAGGGGGTGTGGTGACGCTTCATCGGTGGCGGCGAGGGTTTCGGCCAGACAACGCGTCGCTCCTCCCCAAGAGCTCGTAGCGGCAAAGCTGGCCACTAGAGGAAGGGGGAGGGGGCGAGGTCGAGGCCGCCGCGGCACCCGAGGGAGAGGAGGACGGGGCGGCAGATCTGCTTCGCCCCCTCTAGCTGCCCCTCCTCCGATGGAGGGCCACACCGGAGACAACCCCTGCGAATTCTTCGTCAAGCTGCGCCATCCGCCGCGCTATCGTCTTCGCCTTACGACTCCATTTGCACGGGAGATGGAGCTGGATCTGCCGCAGGCACTGCGGCTGCACATGAGGGGTTGCGGGAACAGTGGCACATGGGTTGACGTCGAGTTCCCCGCCCCTCATGTCATGTATCTTCACCGAGGGTGGAAGACCTTCGCTCGCCTCCACAGCTTGATGGATGGGATTGCTCTCCATTCCAAACTAATGGAGAGCGGCCTCCTCTCCGTCAAGATCTTCGGGCACTTCGGGACCCCCGTGAGATGCTGCGTGGAGAGCTCCTCCGACGATGAAGATTCCTCCTCAAGCAAGAGTGGCAAGGAAGACAACGGCAGCGACGACGAGGGCAGCGGGCAGAAGGATTACGGGTCCGACTAGGCGTCGGGCGCTGCTCCAAGCGGCACCGGCGACCCCATAATCCGTGTCGCCGGCTCCTTGAACTTCTCGGGGTCGTCTCCTTAGGCGGTTGGCGTAGGGAGGCTGCGGAGGTGGAAGAGGGCGGGCGGCAAGGCCGTCAAGTCGGAGCACGCGGGCACCGACGCCTTCGACGCGTACTAACATCTTGCCGCCTCATCTTCGAGCTCTGCCTCCGGCGCAGCCATCACCATCCAGCCCTTGGATGGCCACCAAGATGTTCTCTTGGTGTCTTCTGCCACTCGTAGCTCGCCTAGGCGCCCCTTTTCCCCTCCTGCTTTTCTTGTTCCATTTCCTGAAGAGAGGGATAAGAAAGGGATTACGGGCACCTTATCTCTTTTTAGTTTGTAAGCCTTCGGGCCTTAGTAGAATTTAAAGCTTGTAATCACCTTGCTCATGTTTTTCATTTCGTATGAACTGGACCTGTATGAGATGTTTTTTAATGAAAAAGGGATGTTTGCCAGGATTTTCGTTCGTGGGTGGAACCCATGACAAGGAATGAATCCTCGTTATCCTTAAGATAAACGCTTTTTTGCCCGGCAACAAACCTTGCCGTCCCCCCACTTTGCTCGACCTTTCTCACGCCCTTGGCGGAGGCAGGGATGAGGTGGGCCTAGGCTCCTTGTTTTATTTCCTTGCCGCGCGACTCTGACTCAAATTCGGTCCCAGGAGACGAGTCCTAGGGTCCGGAATGAGGAGAGCACGGTAGCCTAAGGATAAAACGAGGTTTCACATCCCTCAGTCCATAACGAAACGCATGATAAGGGATAGAGAACTTATCGGAATGTACAGCCCCCGGCAAATTTGGCTTGTCGCGGGTGGATCTTCACCCTTGTAGCCCCCCGGCAGTATTGTCTTGCCGGGACCCGTACGCCGGTCCGTCCCCTTTCTTCCAAAGCACCTCAGCACGGATGTTCATGTGTCCTGCGAACAAAAGAAGATAGAGAAGAACAGAGAGACGCGCACTCGACCTCTAAGCTAGGGGTTAGCCGCCGCTAAGCACCATCAACCCTAACCAAGGACGAGAGTCAACCTAGCATGCATGCTATAACTTAGGGCGCCAGCGCTTCGTTTATTTATGCTCAGGGTATGCGCTTGGCTTTGTACAAAGGGTTACATGCCTTGCCGGCAAGGCTTGTAAAAAAGGGTAGCTTGTCGAGGTTCGGCAAGCCGCCGCCTTTATATGGGTAAACTTGGAGATGCTCGATGTTCCAGGAGTTGCTCACCGGAATGGCATCTTCGGTCTCGGCCGCGCCGGGCACTGGTGACTCGTGTTACCCGATAAGGGCCTTCCCACTTGGCGTCAACTTGTTGGAATTCTTGGATCGAACGCGTGCGAAGAACAAGGTCGCCTTCCTCAAATCTCCGGGCATGAACCGTGCAGCTATGGTAGCGGCGCAAGGCTTGCTGGTAGCATGCTGCTCTCACAGCCACCCGGAGACGATCTTCCTCAAGGAGCATCGCATCATCTTGCCGCAATCACTCTTGCTCAAGCTCATCATAAGCGAGCACTCGAGGTGACCCATATATGAGTTCTGTGGGGAGAACTGCTTCTGCCCCATAAACCAGGGCAAAGGGTGTCTGGCCGGTGGCTCGATTTGGCGTCGTTCTGATTGACCAAATAACTGCCGGCAACTCGGCAATCCAGTGCCTTCCACTCTTGCGGAGCCTGTCGAAAGTCTTTGTTCTTAAGCCTCGCCGGACTTCAGCATTTGCTTTCTCCGCTTGGCCGTTGCTCCGTGGATGTGCCACGAAAGCAAAACAGACCTTGCTGCCGAGATCCTCAATGTATTGCATGAAGGCATGGCTTGTGAACTGCGTGTCGTTGTCGGTGATGATCCTGTTGGGCACCCCAAAATGGCACACTAGTCCCTTGAAGAACTTGATGGCTGATCATACCGCTGTCACCTTCTCACCGCTTCCACCTCTGGCCACTTTGTGAACTTGTCGATTATGACGCATACAAATCTTGAAAGCCCCGACAAAGACAGGGATAGGGCCCAATATGTCGAGCCCCCAGACCGAGAAGGGCCAAGGGTGGGGGATAGTTTGAAGGGCTTGAGCTGGTTGATGGAGTTTCTTCGAATGGAACTGGCACGCTTCACACTTGGTTACTAGAGCTGTCGCATCCTGGAGGGCGGTGGGCCAGAAGAAACCTTGCCAGAAAGCCTTGCCGGCAAGGGCCCTCGACCCTATGTGGGAGCCACATAGGCCTCCATGTATCTCTGCCAATAGCTTTAGTCCTTCCTCCCTGGAGATGCACTTCAATTTCACCCCATTCGGTCTTCTTCTGTACAGTTCGTTATCAATGAACTGGTACAGGGTGGACCGACGGGCTACTCTTTCCGCCTCTTCCTTCTCCTCAGGAAGTTCTCCTTTCTGAATGAATCGGACGTTGTGATGTGCCCATGCCGGAGCCTGTGGTTCGACGACAAGGACCAAAGGCATTTCTTCTGCTACGGGAGCGGCCGCCTCCACGGCCATGACCTGAGGTCCTGCCGGAGTTGGTCGCCCCGTGGCAGGACCGGCATCCACGGCAACATCTTCAACGGCGGCTCGGGGAGCTCGGTGGGGAAGTAATTGTCGGGGCCTAACTTCCTCCGCTTGTTCTGCCCGGTCAATGGCTCAACGGATGGCTGAGTTAACTGAAGCACAAAAGTACCTGGTTCCACAGGTAGCTTGAGGGCAGCGCTTTAACAGGTAGTCGGCGATGTCGTTCTCCGCCCGAGGGACATGCTCCGATTGTATACCGTCAAAGCGTTCCTCCAGTTTCCTCACTTCATCTACGTAAGCTTCCATCAACGGGCTTTGATAATCTTTGTTGATCTGTGTCGGGTGGTAGGTGCGACATATGCCAACGGGTGGCTTATCATTGTGGGAGCCAATAAGATGTCGCCGGTGCCTGGAAACGGGATGAGGCGAAGACATGCACGCCGGCGAATCTTACCCAGCTTCGGGGCTCTCCGTGGAGATAACACCCCTACTGTTGCTCTGCGGGGTCTCCTCATGATCACTAGACAAACAAGTGGCTACAAGGGGCTCCTTGAGCTGTTCGATGAGAGGAAGAAGAAAGGCAAGGCTAGCTCTCCTCTTCTCTCTATGTGGTATCTAAAACTCTCAGAGATCAACCCTTTGCATGGGTGCCCTGGGGGGTTTATACAGGCCTACCCCCCAGGGGTACAATGGTAATCCGACTGGGCGTGGGCCCTAGCCGTCAGTGTCTACGCTCGCCGGCTTCTCCGCCGGCCGCTGGGGCCCGCCGACTGGTGGGTCCCGCCGGTTGCCGGCCTCTTGGTCGAAAAGCTGGCCCCACCACTGAGGGCCTGGTCGGGGGCTGGTTACTGTTGCCTCAATCCACGATGTGAGGGCTTTGTCGGGCGCCGCTTCTGGGTCGTCTGGAGCAACCTGTCGTGGGTGACATCATGGTCAACATGGCAATAAATGCCACCGGACGGGTGATGGCCGCCCCGTACGGCGCATTGTGGCCATGCACGCTCCGGGATGTGGGGGTGGCATGCTTCACTGTAGCCACGCCCCATCTCATCACCGTTATGTGGGTGCAGATTCTGAGGGTGCGGCCTCGGCCGCTTGCTGGGGGGCCGGCTTCTTGGAGTCGGCCTTCTCATGGCCGACTCATGAGACGGCCCTCGGTAACCCGGCTCCTTGGGGAGCCAGCCCTCTGTGGCCTTCTCCTCAGCAGGTTTTAGGGCCGGGCCACCTCCTGACAGCCGGCCTGAGAGTCAGCCGGCCGGGGGAAGGCGGCCCCGCGTCTTGGACGTTGGAAGGCTTGATTGGCTTATGATTTCTTCAGAGGTCCCAGGGGAGCCGGCTAGGCTACCCGTGGTCATTTACTCCGACAATCTGCCTGACGATGAGCTTTTTAACTCCGAGGTCCGCTGCAATCCTGAGACCGGCAAGCAAACCCTCGTACTCGGCGGAGTTGTTGGTTGACATCTCCCGGGGGAAGTGCATCTGGATGACGTACTTGAGGTGCTCTCCGATGGGTGCGACAAGCAGCACACCAGTGCCGGTGCCTTGCAGCGAGAAGGCACCATCAAAGTACATGATCCAGTTGCGACTCGTTTCCTTGCCGGGGAGAGTGGTCTCTTGTACCTCTTCGTCGGACGTCGAGGTCCATTTGCAACAAACTCTGCCAAGACTCTGCTCTGAATCATCAAGGTACTTTCGAACTTTAAACCAAAGCTTGACAGCTCCAGGGCCCATTCCACAATCCTCCCCATTGCATCTGGGTTATGAAATATCCGTTGCAATGGGAGGCGGGTGACCACCGTGATCTCATGCGCTTGGAAGTAATGGCGCAGCTTCCTCGAAGCCATAAGGAGGCTGAAGAGCAGCTTTTGCACACCTGAGTACCTTGACCTAGCCCCCTGCAAAAGGGAGCTGACGAAGTAAACCGGGTGCTGCACCATTTTCTTCTTCTATGTTTCTTCACCTGGTCGCGTGGGTCCCGTCGCACGGGCGCCAGTCTTGCCTGGGCTGAGCCTTGCCGAGGACTCAGCCTTGCCGGGGCTGAGCCCTGCCGGGGAGGGTTCCAGCCCGCCAACCGTTGACTCTGCCGCCGCCGCTGTCTCCTCATCAACCTCTCTCTGTGCCACTAGTGCGGCGCTAACCACCTGATTCGTTGCCGCTAGATAAAGCAGCAACGGTTCTTGTAGTCTGGGCGCAACCAGCACTAGGGTAGAGGAGAGGTATTTCTTCAAATCTTGCAGCGCTGCCTCGGCCTCTATGGTCCACTCCATTGGCCCTGCTTTCTTCAAGATCTTGAAAAAAGGAAGGGCACGCTCCGCGGACTTGGAGATGAACTGGCTCATGGCAGCAACGCAGCCAGTGAGCCGACGCACGTCGTTGATCCGTTTTGGTGCCTCAATCTGCTCGGTAGCGTTGATCTTATCTGGGTTTCCTTCAATCCCGCGTTGGGACACAAAGAACCCGAGAAGCTTGCCGGACGGGACGCCGAAGACACACTTCTCAGGGTTCAATTTGAGGTTGATCTTGCGCAGGTTCCCAAATGTTTCCTCCAGATCTTGCACGGCGTTGCTTTGTCCTTGGTTTTGACCACTATGTCATCCATATAAGCTTCCATATTTCTCTGTAGCTGGGGCTCACAACCAATTTGGACTGCTCTTACAAAGGTCGAGCCAACACTCTTCAACCCGAAGGCATCCGTAAAAAGCAGTACGTACCACACGGGGTGATGAATGCTGTCTTTTCCTCGTCTTCCTTTGTCATGAAGATCTGGTGGTATCCTGAGTAGGCGTCCAGGAACGATAAGAGGTCACACCTAGCCGTGGAGTCAACAATCTGGTCAATGCGCGACAACAGGAAAGGATCCTTTGGGCAGACCTTATTGATGTCTGTGTAATCAATACACAGCCTCCATTTCCCATTTGCCTTGCGCACCACTACCGGATTGGCCAACCATGTTGGATGGAGTACTCCTCTCACCAAACCTGCCGCCTCTAGCTTTCTGATTTCCTCCGTGATGAACTCCTGCCTCTCCAGAGCTTGCTTCCTGACCTTCTGCTTGACGGGCCGCACATGAGGATAGACAACAAGGTGGTGCTCAATCACCTCCCTGGGAACGCTGGGGATGTCGGAGGCTTGCCATGCAAACACATCAACATTCGCCCGCAGGAAGGCGACGAGCTCGCTTTCCTATTTGCCATCGGGGGTGGAGCTTATGGTAAAAACTCCCACCGTACCGTCCTCCTTGACGGGCACTTTCTTGGTCTCTGGTGGCGTGGCTCTGGGCTTCTTGCTCTTACCGGCGGAGCTCTCTGGCACGTCCTCAACGGGAGCGCAACACCCCGAAGAGGTGCGCTTGCCGGAGTGGGTGCTAGGATTCTCGCCGGTCTTCTTCCAAGTCTCCATCGGCGGGAGCAGGTACCTTAGCGGCAGCTGTAACCGCCTTCCCGGTAGAGTTGGTCGGCGCAGATCAACGCATCTTTCTTGTCGGAGGGGACGGTGATGATATTCATCGGCCCGAGCATCTTCAGCATGTTGTAGGCGTAGTGTGAAGCCGCCATGAACTTGGCCAGTGTCGGGCGGCCAAGGATCCCGTTGTAAGGCAAGGGGATCTCGGCTACATCAAAAACAATCCTCTCCATCCTATGGTTCAGCTCGCCTTCGAATGTCACGGGCAGCGTGATCTTTCCCTTTGGCTGGCTCCTCCCCGGGTTAACCCCTTGGAACATACCCGTCTCCTCGAGGTCTCCATCGGGGATCTGCAGCCTTTTGACCACAACAGGTGAGATCAAGTTCAGGCCGGCCCCGCCGTCGACCAACATCTTTGTCACCTTGAGGTTGCAGATTGTTGGTGAAACCAACAAAGTCAAGCACCCGACCGCAGTGGTGCGGTCAGGGTGGTCCTCGGTGTCGAAGATAATGGGCATGCTGGACCATTTCAGCGGCTTCCGTGCGTCGAACGATGGCTCCACCGCTGTAATCTCACGCGCCCACTGCTTGAGTTGGCGGTGGGATGAATGCAGCGAGGCGCCACCATCGACGCACATGGCCTCTGTGGCTTTCTCGAAACTTCGTGGTCGCCGGATTAAATGCGTCTTCGTCATGATCATCGCCGTCTTCACCGCTTCTTGTCGCAGCCCAGGCGGGCCTCTCTTGCTGATTATCCTTGTCGCGCGGCCTCCTGGGCCGCCACTTTTCTTGCCAGATCCCTCAGCACCATCTGGGCCTTTCTCCTTGTCCCGCCGCTCATACTCGGCTTTCTGTTTCTCGGCGAGTAGCTCTACTTGCCAGCAGTTCCGGAGATCATGGCCCTTGGTGCGGTGGATCTTGCAGTACTGCTTGTCGGAGCCTCCTGGCTTGTCGGCAGCCGCCAAGGCCCGGCAAGCGTCACAACCGGCAACCTCCTTGCCGGGGTCGCTCTCCTTGGTTTTCTTGGTGGTACCGGTGTCGTCGGATCCCTCAACGGCAAGCACGGCCTTGCCCTTGTGCTTCCTATTACGGCGTCAGCCTTTCTTTGCTGGGGTGGCGGTGTCCCCGGTGGAGTCGGTTACCGTGCCGGCATCTTCGCCGGTGTACTTCCTTCCCTCCTCGGCACGAGCGCACCGATCGGCCAGAACATAGAGCTCGGCCACATACTTAACCTTGTTCATCACCAGCTCTTCACGCATCTTGCGATTGCGCATGTTCTGATGGAACACACTAATCACAACGGCGGGGTGAACATCGGGGATGTTGTACTGCACCCGGCTGAACCTTTGGATGTACTTGCGCAGGTTTTCTCCTTCCTTCTGGGGGATGATGTGTAAATCACTTGCCTGGCCATGAGCTTGGTGACCTCCGGTAAAGACGCCAACAAACTCATGGCACATATCCGCCCAAGAAGAAATGGAGTCCACCGGCAAGTGCATCAACCATGACATAACATTAGGCTTGAGTGCCAACGGGAAGTAGTTGGCAAGCACCTTATCGTCGCGGGCCCAAGCAGCTTGCATCGCGATGGTGTAGATGTTGAGGAACTCTGACGGGTGAGTCTTGCCGTTATATTTCTAGCCAACTTCGGGTTTGAACGTACGGTGGGAGGGCCACTGGAACTGCCGCAGCTCACGGGTGAAGGCCGGACAACCCACCTCGTAAGATAGGCCACCATAGCCTCCCGGCACTGGGTGGTCCGTAGCGGGCCCTCTCTGCCTGTCCGACTGGTGGCGCGCGTCACATCGGCGCTCGATCGTAGTTCGAGCGTCCTCATGAGCCCGCTCCCGAAGGACTTGGTGCTGATCGCGGTTGGTTCGCGGGTCAGACGACGCGATGGAGATATCATCACGAGCGTCGCCGCGACGGGCCGACGCCCGGGGCGGTCGGGATAGAGGAGGAGAGTTCACCATGGCCGCTTCGCCTCCGGCGTGGCCTTCGCTGGCACGCGGCAGCCCGGCGGAGCGACGGCCGACGGGTTCCGCCGGCCGTAGCCCGTCGTTGTTGGCGATGCTGACGAGGCTCCGGACGGTGGCCCTCCATTTGTCAAGCTTCTCTGCAGTGGGAGGAAAGTCGAGGAGCAGCTGCGCACGCGCTAGGGCTTCCGCTGGCGTGGGTGGCGGCGAAAGCTGGGTGGACCGTAGCCGTTCGCCACCTCCATTAGCACCTCGGCACGCATGCTAGCCCTCTCCTTCATGTGATGGATGCACGGGACTCTTCCCAGGGCGGCGCGCAGGGTCACCGGCAGGGTGACGCTGCTCATCATGCAAAACCTGAGAGGAGCGCGTCGTGGCCGCCGGTGTTGGCGTCTTGGAGATCGCCGTGCCGCCGCATGTATGGCGGACGGCTGGCACTTCTAGAGGGCCTCAAGCCCGCCAAGGGGTGGCCCTACTCCGTCTCTAGAGCTCGCGACTGGTGGCTCGTCGCCCGGCGCACGAACGACGCCGCTCACCAGGCCCAGACCATCAGGGCGATGTGGATGTCCGCGGGTCGCGCCACGGGTCCTCTCCGCGACTGGCCCGCTGCCGGTCCGCGTCGGTACCAACCCGGTTCCGGACGAACCGATCGCCGTGGTTGCCTTCTTCTTAGGAGCCATGGCGATGAAGAACTAGGTCAACTGCTAGACCAGATTCTCACAGCTGCGTGCCCCCTACCTGGCGCGCCAAAGATGTCTGTGGGAAATGACACCTATGGGATCACTGGAATCCCTTCTACGGTTGCGGGGCGCAGGGATCATGAGAAGAGCGGGACTAGCAGACAATACAAAGGGATTTTACCCAGGTTCGGGCCGCGAGGATGCGTAAAACCCTAGTCCTGCTTTGCTGGATCGTGAGAAGTTCTTGAGCTCTCGAACTAGCTCTAGGTGCTGAGAGGTTCGAAAGAGCGGAATCCTTTCTCTGTATGCCATGGGCCTCCTTTTATAGGCGAAAGGGGCTGCCACAGTGGCACACAGGAGGTGGAAAGTGCTACAGCGTTGTGAGCTTATCGCTATTGCTACAGGACAAAGTGCATTTAATGCGAGGCTTAGGTGTCCCTTCGCTTTATTGGGGACGGGAGCGAGGCACGTCCCATCCGTCGCCGCTCCTCCTTGCTTTGACACACGCCATGGCCAGCGATGCATGCGGTGCCATGTAGGCAGGTAGGCAGCTGAGGTGGCACGGTGGTGGAGCCTCCAGGAAGGTTTGCATGTTGCCACGCAGGTGCCTGCCCAGCTGGTTTGGTCGCCAGCTGCATGCGAACGGCGGTGAAGACTTAGCTGGTGTGGGCCTGGCAGTGGCCCTGCCGGTGCGCTTGGCGAGGGTCTCGCCGGGTGGCCTGGCAAGGGTCTTGTCGTGGCGCGCTGGCCTCCCCGGCAAGGATCTAGCCGGGGGTCTTGTGGGTTTCTTCGATGAGGATGGTCGCCCTCTTATCCTCATTTGACCTTGAGCATTCTATGTCTTCACAAAGATCTGCATGCCACCACGGAGGTGCCTCCCGAGCCCTGTCCCAACGCATTTGTCGAGTGTTGGTGGGCTCAAGGGCGGCTCACTTCGGCTGGCGCGGGCGAGCTGCCCTGGCAAGGGTCTTGCCGGGGCTGCTGAGGCTGCCCCGACAAGGGTCCTTGCCGGGGAAACCTGCTCCGTCCATCTGATCCTTGTGGCCTTGGTTCTTGTTGTTGCTTTGTTTGTCTTGTGGCTTCGGCTTCTCTCCAGCTTCCCCCTTTCTGCTCTATCATGTGTGGCCGTGGCGGGAGGCTCTGACTGCCCGTGCACAAGTAAAGGGGTCAAAAGCAGAGCCCCTACTTTTGTACACCGACAGGAGCCCCCGGGCCTGGGCCGCACATAAGCGCAGCATGTTGTTGGGCCAGGCCTAGAATGGTGCGCGGGCAGTCGGGGCGGATTTTTACCGTGGCCGTTGTTCCGTCCGCTGCGCTTCCCCACGACCCGTGTTGAACGCGCGACGTGGGGGTCATGCGCGCGCGCATGACGGAAGCATGCTGGCGTCACCTTGCGGTGGACAGTAAAGAGGCGGCTTGCGTGTCTCTTTGAGACCGCAGGGCCGCCTCCCATTTACTGCCCTTGCTCGGGAACCGTCGTTCCACGTGTCCCACTGCGCCCGCCACTTGCGCCATGTTTGCTGCATGCATAATGCAGAGCGAATGACAGGCGCACGGGACGTGGGTAGTCGCGCGCGTGCGGGTTGATTCCCACGCGCCTTCAATGGAGCGGGGAGGGCGGTCGACGGCCCCGCTCGCTATCACTTCAGCAGGTCGGATTGGCCGAGAGGGGGTGGCCAAGTCTTGCCCCCACTCCTTTATAAAGAGGGGAGCGGGAGGAAAGGTGCCTTTAACCCCTCTGCCATCTGCCTCTCCCCATTCTTGTTTTTTCCCTCCTTCTGCCATGGCGAGGGGGCGTGGCGACGCTTCATCGGTGGCGGCGACGGTTTCGGCCAGACAACGCGTCGCTCCTCCCCAAGAGCTCGTAGCGGCGGAGCCGGGCGCTAGAAGAAGGGGGAGGGGGCGAGGTCAAGGCCGCCGCAGCGCCCGAGGGAGAGGAGGACGGGGCGGCAGATCCACTTCGCCCCCTCCAGCTGCCCCTCCTCCGATGGAGGGCCACGCCGGGGACAGCCCCTGCCAATTCTTCGTTAGGCTGCCCCATCCGCCACACCGTCGTCCTCGCCTTCCGACTCCATTTGTGCGGGAGATGGAGCTGGATCCGCCCTTGGCGCTCTTTTGCACATGAGGGGTTCTTGACAGCGATGGCACATGGGTTGACGTCGAGTTCCCCGCCCCTCATGTCATGTATCTTCACCGAGGGTGGAAGACCTTGGCTCGCCTCCACAGCTTGACGGATGGGCTTGCTCTCCATTCCAAACTAATGGAGAGCGGCCTCCTCTCCATCAAGATCTTTGGGCACTTCGGGACCCGCGTGAGATGCTGCATGGAGAGCTCCTCCGACGATGAAGATTCCTCCTCAAGCGGGAGTGCTGAGGAAGACAACGGCAGCGACGACGAGGGCAGTGGGTGGAAGGATGACAGGTCCGACTAGGCATCGGGCGCCGCTCCGAGCGGCACCGGCGACGCCATCATCTGTGTCAAGCAAAGACAATGAGAGAAAATCTTATCCAGAGCTGGATAAGTCAGCTTTACTTTTAGCCCAAGTCAAGCTGCCGCGTGTGTTTGAAATCTGACCGTTGGACACGTGTCAGTTCCTTAGTGACCCATGGTCATTTCGGACAAATTAGGTTGGTTTGCCTCCTGGCTATAAATAGCCCACCCCCTACACCATAAATTGGTGGCTGCTCAGAGTTAGTACACGGCTTTTGTCGTTTGAGAGCAACCCACCTCCGAAGCATTTAAGAGAGAGATCCTTGCGAGGACAAAGCCCAAAACACCCAAACCAAAGAGTGTTAGGCATCACTGAAGTCTTTCTGTCTGCGTGATCTGAAGACTTATTACCCTTGAGGACTATGAATCCTCCAGCCGGTTAGGCTTCGCGTTCTGAGCATCCAAGAGTCATTGTGGATTGTCGGTGAACAAAGTCTGTGAAGGTTTGTAAGTCTACCTTGAAGACTTACCAGAGTGATTGGGCGAGGACTAAGTGCCCTTAGCTCAAGGGGAGTAAGGTGAAGACGTCGTCTTCTGAGTTGAATCTCAGCCTCCCTAAGTAGACGTACAATTGTCACAGCAACTGGAACTGGTCCAACAAATACCTGCCCTCACCAAGCAACTGGTTCTATCTCCATCCTCTCTTTACTTACAGTTTGTCTTCGTGAAGTCATTGCCTGCTTGCCTAATCTGATTGACTTCACTGTGTGACGTCTATTGTTGTCTGGCTTCATACTATCTTCCACCCTGATCCATACTACCTAGCTGCTTATAGTCTTCGTGCTTTCACTTCATTGCTTACTTGACTATGGCTTGTCTAGTGTAGTCTACCTTCCGCTGCATATTAATAGATTCGTTTCGATTTTATGTCTTCGAAACTCTCATGTTTTGAAGACTATTACAAAAATCGCCTATTCACCCCCCTCTAGTCGATAACTAGCACTTTTAGTCATTAGCTGATTTTTCCACTGTGGCCCTCTGAGCAGCAATGTGGGAGAGAAACCCATTGAAGCTAGTGAAGGGGCCGATGACATTCGGATTGGCATCGCGAGTGCCATCCTATCTTGGAGCAGACAAACCGGGGTTGAAGTTGAGTCCAAAATCCCTTTTGTTCTTTGTAGTTGACTCTTTGGCGAACTGATAGTTGCGCTTGTAGAGATTGTCTTCACGACACCATAACATGGATGATGGGTCGGCATTCTCAGGCTTCGGTCCTCGGACCATGCGCGGATAGAAACCTTGAAGAATAGTTTCAGGCTTCAACTTTGGCTGCAGATTCTTGTATATAATATCGCCCCATGGGTGCTTGATTGTGTTCTTCTCAGCATATTCGGCAGTGACGAAGTTGTACTTGAACCACTGCTCTGCACAATATCTTCGAATCCATTGGATTCGGGTCTTGCGCTGATTGTAGTTCTCCTCAGGATCTGTTTTGTATAGTTCATGCAGATCCGGAGGCCGATCTAGAGTTGTATTGCCTCGGCACTGCCTGCCACCTTTCCTAGCAGACTTCTCTGTGGTCATGATATTCAAGCAGATAGGCTTCAGAACAGTGAAAGGCTTCCATCTACTGGTCAGACAAGAACTGGCTTCAGGGGAGTGAATATGATGCTGTAAGAACTTTGCAAATGAATGCATACTATGAGAACTAAGAGATTCTCCCACGGACATGTACCTGTGACAACATTAAAGGTGCGAGGGAAGGGAAAGAGGTCATATGCATTCTCAGAAGATTTTGAAGATAAATCAGTTTGGAGACATTGACCTCACATAGCAAAGACATTCACTTATTTGAAGAGATTCGGTTCCAGATTTGTACGAATCCATGAACAAGTACAAGTGAGGAATCTAACTAGTTATGAAGCATAAGTGAATATCCTTTGCATGATATGAGATGCAGACAAAGACAGATCCAGATTTGAAAGTCTTAAAACCACTTTTGGTTGAAGTGGATGGATCTGACGGATCAAAAAGACAGTAAAAATTGAGATTTAATTACCGCTGACGAACTGCTAGACGAGGCAGAGAAAGAGGCCGAGCAGTTCAATCTCTTGCGCCCTAACTTGGCGGCGGAAGACACCTACGACGACGGCGGAGAGGACGAGGTCTGCGGCCGGCATGAGGACGGTGTCGAAGAAGTCGCGGCAGCTAAGCGCTTCGTCTCTGGCGTCGACGCGAGCTAGCGGAGGCGCTAGAGTTTGAGCAAGGTGGCGAGGTGGAAGAAAAGATAATAACCGCAGGGGGTGAGTATTTATAAGGTAGAGGGATGCACATCGTAATTACGCAGGTGCCCCTGGCGGTTCACATATGATGGACACATGGCGTGCATGCAACTCATTGAAAGTTGTTCCATGTTCCCACGCACGACTTGTTTGTCTGGTGGTCGTTCCGGTTTCTCCGGGATTCAGGCAAAAGAGATATATCATTGAAAGCAGTCTTAAATGTGTGTCTCTGTATCTTCAGCTGACAAGGAGGCAGTGAATACATTCGACAAGATTCAATAGAATGCATATGACTAGATAGATAGAGTTTGAGGAAGAAGCACAGAGTGGGTTAGGGTCCGATCACATTCACTTAGTTCTGAAAAATGGCAAGTTCGAAGGCATAGCTATAAGTGAATGCTGTAGAGGACAGAACACCATACATATATATATATATATGTTGGATTTCGGGTTCCGGCTTACCCTTAAGGTTCGAGCTCTGGGGTGCGCGCGGAGATCCAACCCTCCACCGTCTCGTACCTCACCGAATCGTAGGGACCTAAACTACTAGCAAGAACAACACAAGAGACGCAAGATTTATACTGGTTCAGGCCACCATTGTGGTGTAATACCCTACTCCAGTGTGTGGTGTGTGGATTGCCTCTGGGGCTGATGAAGAATAGTACATGGGAGAACAGCCTCGCGAGGGTCTGTTCTTGGTGGAAGCGATGAACTGCTGAGTGGTGTCCCGTCTCTCTAGCTTGAGGCTCGGGTCTCTCTCTCTCTTCGGGTGCTTCCCACTCTATCCGATCGTCCCCCTTACTATGGTGGCTAGCTCTACTTATATAGACGAAGGCCTTGGGCCTCTTCCCAAATATTGAGCGGGAAGGGCGCCAACAATTGGCCATTTTGAAGGGGAACAACGGGTACACTTATCCTGACTAAAGTTGGTCCTCGCCTGCCAAAGGCTCTGGTGATGACGCCTGCTTGGGCTCCACGATGATCGCATTCCAGCCGTTGGGGCTGGTCTTGGTCTTGTTGCACCGAAACGGATGCCTTTGCTTGATGCTCTTGCCTGCGCTTGCCCCCTTTGCACCAAAGAGGAAAGGAGGACGCTGCACGGCTGGCACCCGACTGGCGCCCTTGGTCGTCACGGCTTATGTCATGGGCACCTCGCGAGGTACCCCGCATTGAACTCTCCGCCTCCTCATGAGCCAGCCTGACGAGGCTGCGCCTGAGGGTGCTCTTGGTCGTCCGCCCCGCGAGGCTTGGCCCCTCGCGAGGGTCTTGAGTTTGCGTTGAGAAGATGGGCTGTCCTAGGCCTCCTTTGAGCCACGCCGCAGGCCGCAGGCAGGCAAGTCTGGGGACCCCAGTTCCCAGAACGCCGACAGTAGCCCCCGGGCCCACGGCACGCCCGAACTTGGCCGAGCAGAGAGGCGAAAGGGCAAGTGCGAAGCGTCATGGGCCCTAACAGCTTGACCTTAGGCGCAGCGTGGCGGTTGATTGGACGTGGGCGCACTACTCCCCCACGACGCCTTGGTAACCGCCCGGATTCGACAGGTCCCTGGATGCAGAGTTGGGCATGATGGCTGATGATCGTGGAGGCCGACGGTTGGCCTCCGCTGGCTATAAGTACAGAACGGCGTGCGCCCTTCCAGTCTATCCTTCTGCTTCAGCTCTTCCTCGTCTCATCTGGCTGTCATGGCTCCAATCCGCCGGTTCTCCAGGGAAGAAAAGGGGAAGGCTCCTCAATAGGATCCTGACCCGCTCCGCCCAAAGAAGCGGCTTGCTCTCCGTGTCGAGGAAGGAGCGCGAGGCGCCCGTGCCCTGGTGTGTGCGGCCGCCACCGGGGTTTCCTCTTCCTTGTACGCTGCGCAAATTGGTGGCCCTGAAGGAGGTGAGGCCGGGCGCCACGAGCGGCGCCGCCGACGACGCCGGCGGGTCACGAAGGTGTGCGTCTTCCCCCCTGGAGTCCATGCCCAGGGCTCCTGCCGGGAGTTCGTGCTTCGCGTCGCCGCGCCTCCCAAGTATTGGATTCGTATTCCTTCTTTCTTCGCTTCCGTCGTCCGGCGAAGGAGCCCTGGGACTCTGCAGCTGCAGCCCGGCTGCCGCCCTCGCGACCGGGGTAGAGGTCATGATGGTTCTCCCGGCGAGGTCTCGTGACTCGAGGTGGGACGAGGTCGCCTGGTCTGCAGGGATGAGGCGCCCTCACGATCCACACTGAGTACGACGACGGCGGTGATGTCCTTCAAGCTTTTCGACGCGGAGGGTCGCTGGCTGAGTGCTGCCCGGGAGGGGCGGTGAGAACCCTTGTGGTGAGATGGAGGCCGACCGACCACTCCCTTGGCAGCTTCTCGGCGACATAGGCCTTTGGAGGATCCAGCGACTCCGCCGAGCTCTTGGCGACGCCCGGAGACGAGCGGCGGCAGCCCACGAGCCCCGAGCCTCGCCGCTCCGTGGCGAGGCGAGCTCGTCAGGTCGTCGCCGCCCCTGATCTGGATGGGGTTGGCCCTGGACCGGGTGGCCCACTGTTGATGATGGCGCCTGCCACGGTGGTTCCTGTAGATAGGACTCCTTAGGATTCGCGTCTTTTGTTCCTGCGAGGAGCCAGGAATGTACCCCGCGGGGGTTTGTAAGATATTTGTAGCTTCGTTTGTCAATATAACCCTTATTGTGAGGCAATGAGGGATGCTCATTCCGTTTTAGTGCAGTTTCTTCCTTTCAGACCTCGTGAGGGTTTGATGCTCTGCGCCGACAGGTCCCTGTCCCAAGGCGGCTTCAGCCATCGCTGGTATGCCAGGTCGCGATGCCGTGGTCAAGGCCAGGAGGTGAGCGGCCCGAGGTCCGGTAAGAGCCTCTGAGTCGTGATGCTCAGGGGGTCCCCCTTGGCGCTCAAGCAGCCATCATTCGGTGAGAAAGGAGAGCGACGTTGCTAACACGGAGTTGCATTGAGTGTGGGGATGGTGTTGCGATGACTAGTGTGTCCAGAGGGTGACTTATCTCGAGGGTCAGTACAATGCTTCCTGGTGCGGCGCCAGGTTCGTGCCCTGGCCGGCGAGAGATTGCGTGGCGAGGTTGTTCCGTGCTCCTTGGAGGGACCCTGCAGGTTCACCACAAAAGGAACAAGAGCTCGTCGGGGCGATCGTTAGCCCTGTCGTTAGTTGCTTTGGAGTGGCGTAAGAGGCCTCGCGAGGTGTGTCTGGGCACCCGTGAGCCAGCGCGGGACTCACGAGGCCCTACCTCAAGGCAGGTTGCGCCTGGCTCTGGGCCTTGGCTTCGAGTGTGTTCCTGCAAATTGGCCAGATGCCGGTGCTCTACGTCTTCGGCTCCCGGCTCTCGGGCTGGTCTCAGCCGTCGCTGGCAAGCCAGGTCGCGATGCCATGGACAAGACCAGAGGGTGAGTTCCGGAGAGCCGGTAGGATCCCTGAGTCGTGATGCTCAGGCACTTTATAACACATAAGCTAGGTTAGATGGCGCAACTCGTCCTCGGGACCCGGCTCTCGGGCTGGTCTCAGCCATCGCTAGCAAGCCGGTCGCGATGCCATGGACAAGACCGGAGGGTGAGGGCCGGAGAGCGGTAGGAGCCACGAGTCACGATGCTTTCGAGGCACCCCCCCTTTAACGCGCAAGCTGAGTCAGCCAGCAACTCTCGTCCTCGGGTCCCGGCTCTCGGGCTGGTCTCTACCGGCAAGCCAGGTGTCACGATGCCATGGACAAGACCAGAGGGTGAGGGCCGGAGAGCGGTAGGAGCCACAGTCGCGATGATCGTGCACCCCCCTTTAACGCCTTAAGCTGGATTGGATGACGAAACTCTACGTCCTCGGGTCCCGGCTCTCGGGCTGGTCTCAGCCGTTGCTGGCAAGCCAGGTCGCGATGCCATGGACAAGACCAGAGGGTGAGGGCCGGAGAGCCGGTAGGAGCCCTGAGTCGCGATGCTCAGGCACCCTCGCTTTAACGTGCAAGATTTCGCCACCCAGGAGAAGGCACCAAGTAACAAGCATGGTGGAACGAGAGCATAATCCTAAGGAAAACGCATGAAGGATACATGCCGCTGGGACTGGCCCGAGCGGCTTGGGGATGATGCAGCCCGAGGGGCGCCCCCAACAGGATAAGCTAAAGACATGAAATAAAGGGATACATGCCACAGGGACGGACCCACGCGGGCTGGGAATAATGCGCCTCAAGGCGCCCCACCGGAAGTAAAACTTAAAGATGTCACTGGTGATGTTGGGGATGAAGGGTTGTTGATGTAGCAGACTCGGTGGGCTGCGGAGCCGATCCTCACGAGCCCCAGTGCCCAGGGGCCTCGGGAGGCTCCGGAGGCGCCGTGGCGGCTCCTCATGGGCCATCTCCATCTCTCGCCAGGGGCCATGGCGTGCTCGACCTCTTGAGCCTCGGGATGGTCCTCATGAGACGCTGGTGCGCAGCAGCCCGCGTTTGGCGAGCCATAAGACATGCGTGACGTAGGCTGTGGGCGGGCCCTTGCAACGTCCCACTCGCGAGGGCAGGCGCTCTTGAGATGCGGCTCGGTTGAGCCCTGGTATGTTGATGCAGTAGCGCAGCCCACCATTCTCGCTGGATGGGGGGCCACACAGTGGCGGCGGCTGCCCCTCATGACCCTTGACTCCTGTAGTTCTGAATGGCCTTGCTGATGAACTCTTGAGGGTTCTGTCCTCCTGGTCTTGCTCCTGCCAGGGAAGCGTGCTTCGAAACACGCCTCCACATGGTGCCCAAGCGCCTCCCTCGAGACCCTGGCGAGGTCGGTGGCCCTCCAGGGGAGAGCCCCCGAGCCCTGCCTGAGGAGGGCGCCGGGCGTGCTTTCCTATGCGATGGAAGGAGGCTCCCCCTGGCCTGGTGCGGACCCTGAGGGGCCTGTCTCTTGATGAGCCGTGCCGGTCGATGTCTTCTTCTTCTTGGGGGCTGCCTCAGGAGGCATCCTGCTGATGTGGTCTGGGTCTTCCAATGACGCGGCTCAAAAAGCTTCGCCCGGGGAGCACCTTGCATCTCTCTTCACAGTGGCACCGTGATGACCCCGCCGCTTCTCGGCATCTTGAGGATGTTGTAGCCATGGTGGGTTCTGACCATGAACTTGGCCAACGCTGGGTACCCGAGGATAGCGTTAATGGCAGCGAATGTGGGCGACGTCGAAGTCGATGAGCTCGGTGTGGTAGTTGTCGCGGGCCCGAAGGTGACGGGAAGGCGAACCTGCCCGATCGGGACCGTGGAGCCGTCGGTGACTCGGAGAAAGGCTTGGTTGGCTGAAGCCGGTAAGGCACTTGAAGATTGTTGAATGTCTCCACGGACAGACGTTGAGCCCTTCTCCGCCGGCGAGGGTCTTGGTGACCAGCACGTTCGATGATTGGGGAGAAAAGCATTGGGAGAACTCCGGTACGTGGCTGCGCAAGACTTGAGCTGATCCGCTGAGCTGAACGTGATGGCACATGCCGACCACCTGAGAGGGCGCGTGGACTCGAGCTTGGGGAGGACTGCATTCACTTCACGGGCGAACTGCTTGAAGATGCGGTGAGAGGCTGGGGCTTGAGCTCCGCCCAGGATGGAGGCGATCGCACGCGCTTCCTGGAAGCCCCTAGCCCCCTCGTCCTGATGATGGTCTTCGATTCTCCTTGGCGGTGGCGGCAGCGGAGGGAGGCCTGCGTTCCCTTCTGGACGATCCTCACGAGACTGATCCCTCCAGCCCCCCTCACGAGGTGGGTCTTGCCAGCGGTCCTCGCGAGGTTGGTCACGCCACCCTTGGCGCGGTCCGCGGTCTTCCCAGCGTCCTGCATTCCTTCCTCCTCCTCGGCCGTAGCCCCGGTCGCTGCGCTCAGGGCGTCTGCCGACCCTTCCTTCGCGCACGGCTCGGAGCTCTTGACATTCATTGGTGTTGTGGGTGTGGAGGTCGTGGTACACGCAGGACCGACTGCCCTTGGAAGACTCGGGCTGATCTCTGCCTCGCTTGGTGTCTGGTTCAGCCGCGAGCACGGCAGCCCCCTTGCGCTTCACGTCCTAGGCCGTGGACTTCTTCTCTACGGGATCCGCGGCAGGAAGCTTCGAGGAGGAGAGGCGCCCTCCTCAGCCTGGTGCACTTGGTCGCCAAGTTGAACAGCCTGTGGAGGTGCTCAGCTCTTCATGCATCGCCAGCTCTTCCTTCATCTTGACGTCGCGCACGCCGTCGGAGAAGGCAGAGATGATGGCCTCCTCCGTTACCCTGGGGATCTTGAGGCGTGCGGATGTACTTTTGCAGGGTTTCCCCTGGCTGCTGCTTGATCCGGCGCATGTCGCTCACGTCGGGTGGCCGGTCGCGAGTGCCTTGGAAGTTGGCGATGAAACGGGTGCACATCTCGGCCCAGGAAGAGATCGTGCCTGGGGCCAGATTCAGGAGCCAGGTGCGGGCTCCGTCCTTGAGCGCCATGGGAAACCAGTTCGCCATGACCTTTTCATCTCCGTTGGCAGCCTCGATGCCCGGCTCGTAGAAAGCTGGAGGAACTCCGTAGGGTCAGCCGTGCTGCCGTCAGAGCGTGGAGGCAGGTCCAGGCTTGAACTTGGCGGGCTACGCGACGCTGGCAGCTCGGTGGTGAAGGCGGCAGCCCGCCGTGGTCACGGGGGCCTCGGACGGCAGAGAGCTTGGTCTTGCAGGCCTCCCTGCGCCGCTGGCCGGGGCAGCGCAGGTCTTGACGTCTGGAGCGGGAGCGCCGGGCAGCTTCTGCGGGCGAGGGACTTCTTGGCAGCTCTGCTCTTGCCGCTGGTGCTGGCGGAACCCGTTCCGCCAAGGGGCCGCGCTTTGGTGCTGTGGCGCCCGTCTTGAGGAGGAGGCAGCCGAGGCGCCCAGAGCTTCATCGCTGGGCGGGTGCAGCGAGACGGCAGACGGGCGCTGGGTCACCTCCATGGCCTTGGACGAAGCTCGCAACGCGGTCGAGCCATTCTTCGAGACGCTGCCGACGGGCGGTAGCGCGAGCTCGTTAGCGCGATGAGTGCAGCTCGGGCCTCCATGGCGCGCGCGACGAAGAACGAGCGGGTGAGCGGCGTGGCGGTGCGGCCGTCCGCCTCATGGACGGTGCTTTGGGGACGACGCTTGCTGCTCGTTCCCAGGGCCGGTGGCGGCGTTGGCAGGTGACGAGGAACGACGAGGACGCCCGCCGACGGGGCCGTCTGGCGACATGGGAGGCGAGGGCGGCTCGGCGGCGCGAGCCCGACGAAGCGCCGACATGGTTGCGGTGGTCGGGGAAGAACGAGGCGAAAAGCAGATTCCGGCGCACCCCTACCTGGCGCGCCAAATGTCCGATTTCGGGTTCCGGCTTACCCTTAAGGTTCGAACTCTGGGGTGCGCGCGGAGATCCAACCCTCCACCGTCTCGTACCTCACCGAATCGCAGGGACCTAAACTACTAGCAAGAACAACACAAGAGACGCAAGATTTATACTGGTTCAGGCCACCATCGTGGTGTAATACCCTACTCCAGTGTGTGGTGTGTGGATTGCCTCTGGGGCTGATGAAGAATAAGATAGGGAGAACAGCCTCGCGAGGGTCTGTTCTTGGTGGAAGCGATGAACTGCTGAGTGGTGTCCTGTCGCTCTAGCTTGAGGCTCGGGTGTCTCTCTCTCTCTCTTCGGGTGCTTCCCACTCTATCCGATCGTCCCCCTTACTATGGTGGCTAGCTCTACTTATATAGACGAAGGCCTTGGCCCTATTCCCAAATATTGAGCGGGAAGGGCGCCAACAATTGGCCATTTTGAAGGGGAACAGCGGGTACACTTATCCTGACTAAAGTTGGTCCTCGCCGCCAAAGGCTCTGGTGATGACGCGGCTTGGGCTCCACGATGATCGCATTCCAGCCGTTGGGGCTGGTCTTGGTCTTGTTGCACCAAAACGGATGCCTTTGCTTGATGCTCTTGCTCGCGCTTGCCCCTTTGCACCAAAGAGGAATGGAGGACGCTGCGCGGCTGGGCGCCTCGATCGCGCCCTTGGTCGTCACGGCTTACGTCATGGGCACCTCGCGAGGTACCCCGCCTTGAACTCTCCGCCTCCTCATGAGCCAGCCTGACGAGGCTGCGCCTGAGGGTGCTCTTGGTCATCCGCCCCGCGAGGCTTGGCCCCTCGCGAGGGTCTTGAGTTTGCGTTGATGAAGATGGGCTGTCCTGGGCCTCCTTTGAGCCACGCCGCAGGCCGCAGGCAGGCAAGTCTGGCGACCCCCGTTCCCAGAACGCCGAGACTAAATCAACATTGCAAAGATAAATCATGAAGACAAATCAATGTTGAAGACAAACCAAATGCGAAGATAATGCAATCATGACGCCAAAAGAAAATCTTCGAGAAAGTTTGGTGGTGGTGTTACCCACCATATAGGAAGTATTAGACCCAGACACGGCGCATAATTATCGTGGCGCTCCGAAGTCAAATTCCGCGTTAATGTATTCACAATTAGAGTGTATATCTTCATTGATTGAAGATATATATTACTTCGTGTGTTGCACATCTAAGTCATCAACATGCATAAGCGTTAGGATGTGTGTGCAATCACAGGATATTTGAGGATTCTAAGATATTCAGCTCACACCGCAACTTGCAAAACATTTTCTCATCCAAGGGCTTTGTGAAGATATCTGCCAATTGCTCTTCAGTGTTGACGTGAATGATATCAATACCTTCCGTCATGACATGATCTCTGAGAAAGTGATGACGGATCTGAATGTGCTTTGTCTTCGAGTGCTGAACTGGGTTGTTGGCAATCTTGATGGCGCATTCATTATCGCAGTAGAGTGGCACATGCTTCAGGTGGATGCCATAGTCCTTGAGAGTTTGCTTCATCCATAGAAGCCGAGCGCAGCAAGATCCAGCAACAATGTATTCAGATTCAAAGATCGAGACAGCTTACGCTTCTTCAAGACCAATGCACAAGAGATCGCCCAAGAAAGTGAAATGTGCACGATGTGGACTTGCGATCAACCTTGTCACCAAAGCATAATCAGCATCTGAGAATCCAATTAGATCAAACTCTGAGCCCTTTGGATACCATAATCCCAGTGTTGGGGTGTAAGCCAAATATCGAAGAATTCGCTTCACAGCTAAGTGATGCGATTCCTTTGGTGCCACTTGAAATTGGGCACACATTCAAACGCTAAGCATTATATCTGGCCTAGATACACATAAATAGAGTAAAGAACCAATCATGGAGCGGTATACCTTTTGATCGAACTCTTTACTATTGTCGTCGGGACCCAATTGACCTTTGGTTGGCATTGGCGTCGTGTACCCTTTGCAGTCTTGCATTCCAAACTTCTTCAGGCAATCTTTGAGATATTTTTCTTGTGAAGTGAAGATGTCATTGCTCTGCTGACGGATTTGATGACCGAGGAAGAATTTCAGCTCACCCATCATGGACATCTGATATTGCTTTTGCGTCATGTGCCCAAACTCATCACTGTATCTCTTGTTAGTGCAGCCAAAGATAATGTCATCCATGTAGATTTGGCATACAAATAGTTCACCATAATATGTCTTCGTGAAGAGAGTGGGATCTAGAGAATCAAGTTTGAAGCCTTTGCTCTTCAGGAGGTCTTTGAGTGTGTCATACCAAGCTCGAGGTGCTTGTTTGAGGCCATACAATGCCTTGTTGAGCTTGTATACCATGTCAGGATGCTTTGGGTCTTCAAAACCAGGTGGTTGTGCAACATACAGTTCTCCTTCAATTTTGCCGTTGAGAAAGGCAGTCTTTACATCCATTTGGTACAAAAGAATGTTGTTGTGGTTGGCATAGGCTAGCAGAATGCAAATGGCTTCAAGCCTAGCCACAGGAGCAAATGTTTCATCGAAGTCAATCCCTTCAACTTGAGTGTAACCTTGAGCAACGAGACGAGCCTTGTTTCTGACGACTTGACTATGCTCATCTTGTTTGTTGCGATAGATCCATTTGGTGCCAACGATATTGTACTTGCGAGGATCAGGACACTTAACTAGCTCCCAAACATTGTTCAGCTCGAACTGTTGAAGCTCTTCTTGCATAGCTTGAATCCATTCAGGTTCCATGAAGGCTTCATAAACTTTCTTGGGTTCAGATATAGAGACAAATGCAAAGTGCCCACAGAAATTTGCTAGCTGTGTTGCTCTTGAACGAGTGAGTGGACCGGGTGTTATCTTCTCAATCTGTACTTCATTTGCAACACAAGCATGAACTGGACGAAGATTTTGCCCTTGCTGTTCATTGTCTTCATCTTCAGCATTAGCTTCAGGCTGAGCAATGTCTTCGGGTTGATTAGGTGCAGAAATGATGATTTCCTCTTCAGTCTGTACCTCTGAAGGCATGATTTCTCCAGTACCCATAAGCTTGATAGATTCACTTGGTGAGGCTTCATCTAGCACATTTGGCAGGTGCTCTCTTTGCGAGCCGTTAGTCTCATCGAACCGCACATCTACAATTTCAACCACTTTATAGTGAAAGAGGTTGAAGACTCTATAGGAGTGTGAATCCTTTTCGTAGCCAAGCATAAAACCTTCATGTGATTTTGGTGCAAATTTTGAAGTGCGATGTGGATCCTTGATCCAGCACCTTGCACCAAATACTCTGAAGTAGCTAACGTTTGGCTTCTTACCAGTCAGTAGCTCATATGATGTCTTCTTTAGAAGCTTGTGAAGATAAACAAGGTTGATGATGTGGCATGCAGTATCAATGGCTTCAGGCTAGACTTTCCTTGGTGTCTTGTACTCATCAAGCATCGTTCATGCCATCTCAATGAGGGTTCTGTTCTTGCGCTCCATGATCCCATTCTACCGAGGTGTGTATGGAGCTGAGAACTCATGTGTGATGCCCAATGTATCAAGATAAGTGTCGAGGCTGGTGCTCTTGAATTTCGTGCCATTGTCACTTCTGATGTGCTTGATCTTGATGCCATAGTTGGTCATGGCGCGATTGGCGAATCGTCTGAAGACATCCTGCACTTCATTCTTGTAGAGGATTATGTGCACCCATGTATATCTTGAGTAATCATCAACAATGACGAAGCCATAGAAGAAAGCAGTGGTAGTAAGGGTAGAGTAGTGAGTAGGGCCAAATAAATCCATGTGAAGCAGCTCGAAGGGACGTGTCATCGTCATGATTGTCTTCGAGGGATGCTTGGCCCTAGTCATCTTTCCATCTTCGCAGGCACCACAAAGATGATCTTTCTTGAACTTGACGCCCTCGATGCCTACGACATGCTTCTTCTTTGTGGGAGTGTACAAGTTCCTCATGCCAGCATGCCCTAGCCTCCGATGCCAGAGCCAGCATTCAGAAGCTTTTGCTAGAAGACATACGACCAGTAGTGGTCCTGCAGCGAAATCTACCATATACAGATCATCTTTTCGATACCCTTCAAAGATTAGAGATTTGTCAGATTCCATAAGCACAAGGCAACGATATTTTCCAAATATCACAATCATGTTCAGATCACAAAGCATTGAGAGAGACATTAAGTTGAAACCAAGGGATTCAACAAGCATCACTTTATCCATGTGTTGATCCTTTGAGATTGCAACTCTACCTAGGCCCAATACCTTGCTTTTACCAGTGTCACCAAATGTGATGTGACTCTTGTCAGACGGACGTATGGTTGAATCCATGAGAAGACTTCGATCACCGGTCATGTGGTTAGTGCATCCACTGTCCATAATCCATTATGAAGCCTTTGGTGCCATACCCTACAGTGCAGTTTGGGGGATAGGATTCACCAAGGGTATTGTGAAGCATAAACATTTGACGAGCAAGCGGATTATGAAAGTTCAGATCCTGGTTAGGGTAAATAGGATGTTTGTCAAGGAATCCAGGGACGAAATACATAGTAAGACCATTTTGGCATTTTATCTTGTGTCCCACAAGATGTTTTAGGTCCCCAGCATAAGCATCAGAAGCCTTTGATTTCCGCCTGGAGACATTTCCCTGCAAAAGAGAGTTAATTTTTCTTAACCACCCACATCTTCAGGGGTGGCTTAGAAGTAATGAGTCTAAGTGCAGCATATGAAAACTTCGGCTTTGAAGCCCTTGCAAATAGCCTTGCAGGAGGTGAATAATACTCATAAGAATAAGCAGAAAAGTTCTTGGTCTTATGAACATAGCGGTTTGATGAAACACGCTCATATTCATAAGTCTGAGTATGGTTTCCCTGCAAAACATTGGCGTTAGGGTGACTCTGGTGAGTCCTCTGTCTGTATGAAGCCTTTGGACCATATGAAGCCTTTGGTCTGGGGTTTGTCTTCTTCCCAGGTGATGTCTTGATGAAATTCACAGGAAACTTCTCAAGACAACTTTTGGGCACCCATATCTTGTTCAAAGGTGGTCCATTCCTGTAGTTAGTACCAATATACCTAGCAGACACTTCACCATTCTAATTCTCAAATAGTTTATAGTTTGCATCAAAGGATTCATCAATGATAATTGGGTTATCACACGTGAAGCCAGATAAGGTAGAAGGATCCACTGAAGGTCCCTTTGCAACAACCCATGTGGTTTTGGGGTACTGCTCAGGCTTCCAGTATGAACCATCAACATTTGTTTTTCTCTCGAACCCAACACCCTCTTTCCTAGGGTTTTGGTTTAGAATCTATTTCTTGAGGACATCACATAGTGTCTGATGCCCTTTGAGACTTTTGTACATTCCTGTTTCAAGCAATGTCTTCAACCTGGCATTCTCATCAGCAATAGTAGTGGTATCCTCAGTAGAGGGGTTAGTTACCACATCAGCAGTTGAAGATATTGAAACAGAAGCAGCAGTAGAACATTCAGCAACAGACACAACATTATCATGCTCAAGACATTTTAGACATGGTGGTTCAAAGCCTTCCTGAGCGGAACTGATCTGTTGAGCGTGGAGTGACTCATTCTCCTTTTGAAGATCTTCATGAGTCGCTCCCAAGTTCTTGCTTCCTTTGAAGATAATCATAGGAAAGCTTTTCATGAGTAGTTGAGAGCGTTTCATGATGACTTTCAAGTTCCTCGTACTTAACGTGAAGATTTTTAATGTCTTCAATTAAGGACTGAGTTCGAGTCATTTCTGCATCCAACAGGTCATCGCTTTTGTCTAGCAACTTTCGAATATGTTCCATAGCAATTTGTTGTTCTGTTGCAATTTTAGCAAGTGTTTTGTAGCTAGGTTTAGATTCACATTCAGAGTCATCTTCACTGGATGTTTGAAAGTAAGCATCGCGTGAGTTTACCTTGGCTCCACGTCTTGGGGAACGTAGTAATTTCAAAAAAATTCCTACACACACGCAAGATCATGGTGATGCATAGCAACGAGAGGGGAGAGTGTTGTCCATGTACCCTCGTAGACCGAAAGCGGAAGAGTTAGCACAACGCGGTTGATGTAGTTGTATGTCTTCACGATCCGACCGATCCAAGTACCGAACGCACGGCACCTCCGAGTTCAACACACGTTCAGCTCGATGACGTCCCGCGAGCTTCGACCCAGCAAAGCTTCGCCTGAGAGTTTCGTCAGCACGACGGCATGATGACGACGATGATGATGCTACCGACGCAGGGCTTCGCCTAAGCACCGCTACGATATGATCGAGGTGGATTATGGTGGAGGGGGGCACCGTACACGGCTGGGAGAGATCAACAGATCAACTTGTGTGTCTAGAGGTGCCCCCCTGCCCCCGTATATAAAGGAGCAAGGGGGAGGCCGGCTGGCCCCTTGTGGGCGCGCCAGGAGGAGGAGTCCTCCTCCTAGTAGGAGTAGGACTCCCCTCTTTCCTACTCCTACTAAGAGGGGGAAAGGAAGGGGAAGAGGGAGAAGGAAAGGGGGGCGCCGCCCCGCTCTCCTAGTCCACCCGGACTAGAGGGGAGGCGCGGCCTGCCCTAGGCCAGCCCTCTCTCTCTCCACTAAGGCCCATAAGGCCCATTATTTCTCCCGGGGGGTTCCGGTAACCCTCCAGCACTCCGGTTTTCTCCGAAACCACCCGGAACACTTACGGTGTCCGAATATAGTCGTCCAATATATTGATCTTTATGTCTCGACCATTTCGAGACTCCTCGTCATGTCCATGATCATATCCCGGACTCCGAACTACCTTCTATACATCAAAACACAAAAACTCATAATACCGACCGTCACCGAACTTTGAGCGTGCGGACCCTACGGGTTTGAGAACTATGTAGACATGACCGAGACACGTCCCCGGTCAATAACCAATAGCGGAACCTGGATGCTCATATTGGCTCATACATATTCTACGAAGATCTTTATCGGTCAGACCGCATAACAACATACGTTGTTCCCTTTGTCATCGGTATGTTACTTGCTCGAGATTCGATCGTCAGTATCTTAATACCTAGCTCAATCTCGTTACCAGCAAGTCTCTTTACTCGTTACGTAATGCATCATCCCATAACTAACTCATTAGTCACATTGCTTGCAAGGCTTATTGTGATGTGCATTACCGAGAGGGCCGAGAGATACCTCTCCGATAATCGGAGTGACAAATCCTAGTCTCGATCTATGCCAACTCAACAAGTACCATCGGAGACACCTGTAGAGCACCTTTATAATCACCCAGTTACGTTGTGACGTTCGGTAGCACACAAAGTGTTCGTCCGGTAATCGTGAGTTGCATAATCTCATAGTCATAGGAACATGTACAAGTCATGAAGAAAGCAACAGCAGTAAACTAAACGATCAAGTGCTAAGCTAACAGAATGGGTCAAGTCAATCACGTCATTCTCCTAATGATGTGATCCCGTTAATCAGATGACAACTCATGTCTATGGCTAGGAAACTCAACCATGTTTGATCAACGAGCTAGTCAAGTAGAGGCATACTAGTGACACTATGTTTGTCTATGTATTCACACATGCATTATGTTTCCAGTAAATACAATTCTAGCATGAATAATAAACATTTATCATGATACGAGGAAATAAATAATAACTTTATTATTGCCTCTAGGGCATATTTCCTTCAGTCTCCCACTTGCACTAGAGTCAATAATCTAGATTACACGGTAATTATTCTAACACCCATGGAGTCTGGGTGCTGATCATGTTTTGCTCGTGGAAGAGGCTTAGTCAACGGGTCTGCAACATTCAGATCTGTATGTATCTTGCAAATCTCTATGTCTCCCACCTGGACTGGATCCCGAATGGAATTGAAGCGTCTCTTGATGTGCTTGGTTCTCTTGTGAAATCTGGATTTCTTTGCCAAGGCAATTGCACCAGTATTGTCACAAAAGATTTTCATTGGTCCCGATGCACTAGGTATGTCACCTAGATTGGATATGAACTCCTTCATCCAGACTCCTTCATTTGATGCTTCCGAAGTAGGTATGTACTCCGCTTCACACGTAGATCCCGCCACGACATTTTGTTTAGAACTGCGCCAACTGACAGCTCCACCGTTCAATGTAAACACGTATCTGGTTTGCGATTTAGAATTGTCCGGATCAGTGTCAAAGCTTGCATCAACGTAACCATTTACGACGAGCTGTTTGTCACCTCCATAAACGAGAAACATATCCTTAGTCCTTTTCAGGTATTTCAGGATGTTCTTGACCGTTGTCCAGTGATCCACTCCTGGATTACTTTGGTACCTCCCTGCTAAGCTAATAGCAAGGCACACATCAAGTCTGGTACACAACATTGCATACATGATAGAGCCTATGGCTGAAGCATAGGAAACATCTTTCATTTTCTCTCTATCTTCTGTAGTGGTCGGGCATTGAGTCTGACTGAACTTCACACCTTGTAACACAGGCAAGAACCCTTTCTTTGCTTGATCCATTTTGAACTTTTTTCAAAACTTTGTCAAGGTATGTGCTTTGTGAAATTCCTATCAAGCGTCTTAATCTATATCTATAGATCTTGATGCCCAATATGTACGCAGCTTCACCGAGGTCTTTCATTGAAAAACTCTTATTCAAGTATCATTTTATGCTATCCGGAAATTCTATATCATTTCCAATTAACAATATGTCATCCACATATAATATTAGAAATGTTACAGAGCTCCCACTCACTTTCTTGTATATACAGGCTTCTCCAAAAGTCTGTATAAATCCATATGCTTTGATCACACTATCAAAGTGTTTATTCCAACTCCGAGAGGCTAGCACCAGTCCATAAATGCATCGCTGGAGCTTGCACACTTTGTTAGCTCCCTTTGGATCGACAAAACCTTCCGGTTGCATCATATACAACTCTTCTTCCAGAAATCCATTCAGGAATGCAGTTTTGACATCCATTTGCCAAATTCATAATCATAAAATGCGGCAATTGCTAACATGATTCTGACAGACTTAAGCATGGCTACGGGTGAGAAAGTCTCATCATAGTCAACTCCTTGAACTTGTCGAAAACCTTTCGCAACAAGTTGAGCTTTGTAGACAGTAACATTATCGTCAGCGTCAGTCTTCTTCTTGAAGATCCATTTATTCTCTATGGCTTGCCAATCATCGGGCAAGTCAACCAAAGTCCACACTTTGTTCTCATACATGGATCCCATCTCAGATTTCATGGTTTCAAGCCATTTTGCGGAATCTGGGCTCACCATTGCTTCTTCATTGTTTGTAGGTTCACCTTGTTCAAGTAACTATGACCTCCAGAACAGGATTACTGTACCACTCTGGTGCGGATCTTACTCTGGTTGACCTACGAGGTTTGGTAGTAACTTGCTCTGAAGTTTCATGATCAATATCATTAGCTTCCTCACTGATTGGTGCAGGTGTCACAAGAACCGGTTTCTGTGATGAACTACTTTCCAATAAGGGAGCAGGTACAGTTACCTCATCAGGTTCTACTTTCCTCTCACTCACTTCTTTCGAGAGGAACTCCTTCTCTAGAAAGGATCCATTCTTAGCAACGAATGTTTTGCCTTCGGATCCGTGATAGAAGGTGTAGCGAACAATCTCCTTTGGATATCCTCTGAAGACACACTTCTCCGATTTGCGTTCGAGCTTATCAGGTTGAAGCTTTTTCACATGAGCATCGCAGCCCCAAACTTTAAGAAACGACAACTTTGGTTTCTTGCCAAACCACAGTTCATAAGGCGTCGTCTCAACGGATTTAGATGGTGCCCTATTTAACGTGAATGCAGCCGTCTCTAAAGTATAACCCCAAAACGACAGCGGTAAATCACTAAGAGACATCATAGATCGCACCATATCTAGTAAAGTACGGTTACGACGTTTGAACACACCATTATGTTGTGGTGTTCCGGGTGGTGTGAGTTGCGAAACTATTCCGCATTGTTTCAAATGAAGACCAAACTCATAACTCAAATATTCTCCTCCACGATAAGATCGTAGAAACTTTATTTTCTTGTTACAATGATTTTCCACTTCACTCTGAAATTCTTTGAACTTTAAAATGTTTCAGACTTATGTTTCATTAAGTAGATATACCCATATCTGCTCAAATCATCTGTGAAGGTGAGAAAATAACGATACCCGCCGCGAGCCTCAATATTTATCGGACCACCACTAAAACAAAAACCTTCTTATACCAACGCATTTCTACCAACGATATGGAAATATGCGTTGTTTGTTTCAACCGCCCACCTCCCGTACTTATCCCACCTCCCCTACTTAGCACTAACCTCCTCTCCCTAGAAAAAATCTAACCTCCCGCACCTCCACTATGTTTTTTTCCTACACGCAATCTTTGTCCTTCCCTCCCCTGATTCCCCTCTCACCCGATCGAGCTCCATGACTAAGGCGCCGCATGGCACCACCGATTTCGGCAAGCTCTGGCGCTCTCCCTCGATTTATCTCACCATCCCGTCTGCCCCTCAGTCCTCTCCTACAATCCTCCGCCACCGCGATGACCTACGCGGTCCTGCACATGCTGGTACAGGAACCCTAGCCGCCATCGGTCGCCGGTTCAACTCCTGTGTAGCGTAGGCCCTCTACCCTGCATCTCCGTATCCGTTGTTGCCGGCTCGGGCTCGACAGTGCTGCTCCGCCTCAGCTACCTTGTCTTCGACATCGACTGTTTGGTAAGGCACTTCGCTCCTCTACCCGTGTCCTCTCTGGTGCTTTGTGGTGACATGGCCTTCGTGCCATGGTCGATTCTTTGCCAGAATCGTGACTATGATCTACGCTACCTAGTGTTCGCCATTGTGGTGTCGTACTTCACGACTAGATAACACCCCACCACAGCCAGTGACCTTGCCGGTGGCTAAAATAATTCTAATCCAGTTCATGATTCTAGGTATTTCTGTTGCGTGCTTGCATATCTCAATGTGCTATCTAGTTCTGCACATGCAAGCCAGTCGTTTCTAGTTGGGTTAATCTAGTGTGATGTATTGTTGAGTGATTCACCACTTGTCCGTATGTGTTAATTCCGAAAGAATGGATGCATCCTTTTTTTCAGTAGTTCTTTCTTGCTGCCATGTGCGTGGATGAATCCTTAACAATTTCCCTATCACACATTGTGTAATACCTTAGGAATAAGTGTCCAACAGGTGTGTGTGTGTGTGTGTGTGCACGTGTTGGATTGCATTCTCATGGTACGTGGTAGTAGTAATTCGATCTATTGTGTCGGTGAACATCAAGGCTGCAGGATGATTGTGAGTTACCAAAACATTGTCTCCCTTATTTTACTAATCACTAACTCAGTTTCAATTGTTGATCCGCCTCCTGAGTTCAGCGTGAAGTTTCTGTTTGATATTTTCATTGCAGTGCTTGAAGAATGGTGTGGAGGCAGCACTACAGAATTAACTAGCAACGACGAGCAACATTGTAGCTTTTCTCGTGATGCCCATTTGTGGAGCTGCCGACCTGCCCAAGTCGCCCTTAATCAGTGCCAACTCCGCAAGAGAAAACTGTGGTATTTGTTTCATTCTTACATTGTAAGGTTCTTTGTTCCCCTAGGATTTAAGATGGTGAAGTTACTGGATGTAGGAACTATGGTATACTATTATTTTAACACATTTTGTTGTTTCTTGACTTCTTTTAGTAAGAACTTCAGTGCTTGAGTCATAACCCTGTAAGATTTTAGCTTGCTCCAATTACTCAATCGAAAGTTCAGAACTTGTGCTATTCGACGTGTTGTTCGCTCTCAACTTCCTTCAATTAGCATCCGATTCTTCTAAAGACCACAAAATATTTATGTCTCACAGGTTCTTCTTTGGTCAATTTCTCAGATTAGGAGTTGAGTAAACATCAATATGCTCAAGGTAATGCACCCTAGTTTGCATAGTAAATGACACTGGGCCATTTTGATTGCAAAACATCTTTGATAAACTAAAGATGATGCCACAACCTGTCTTTGGTTTATAGATTGCGGAGAGATTTCCCAATCTAAAAAACAGAAGATGGATGCCAAGGTGAACAGTCATGTGATGTCTGCAGCTGGGATGGTGAAAAGTTTGTGTAAGTTCTTCTGGCTTTCTCTCCAATATTAATTTCTTTGTACGCGTGTGCTTATGTAGAAACATCAAATGTCTCAGATATCTTCTAGAAAATCCTGTGTTGATGATATTTGAGCAAAGAAGTGTGTAATTTCCCAATCTACATTTCTACTTATGCTATTTTGATGCAATCCTATTTCTGATATCTTATGACAGTCCTCGTCGATTTGATGCTGATGTAAATATTGTACTAAACTGATCTGTGCAATTAAATACAGAGTTGCTAAGGGTCCTGTAGGTTGGAGAGACTACTATACTATTTTGACAAGATAGTTAGACGTCTATTTCTAAAGTTTGCTCTATTACTTTGTTCTAAAATTTACCATGTTTTACTAAATTATCTTTGTCGGTGTCAAAACCGGCAGATCTCGGGTAGGGGGTCCCGAACTATGCGTCTAGGCGGATGGTAACAGGAGACAAGGGACACGATGTTTTTACCCAGGGTTGGGCCCTCTCGATGGAGGTAATACCCTACTCCTGGCTTATTAATATTGATGATATGGGTAGTACAAGAGTAGATCTACCACGAGATCAAGGAGGCCAAACCCTAGAAGCTAGCCTATGGTATTATTGTTGTTCGTCCTACGGACTAAAACCCTCCGGTTTATATAGACACCGGATAGGGTTAGGGTTACACAGAGTCGGTTACAATGGTAGGAGATCTACATATCCGTATCGCCAAGCTTGCCTTCCACGCCAAGGAAAGTTCCATCCGGACAAGGGACGAAGTCTTCAATCTTGTATCTTCATAGTCTTGGAGTCTGGCCAGAGGTGATAGTTCGGCTATCCGGACACCCCCTAATCCAGGACTCCTCAAGAGCTCCTCGAACCAGGCTTCAATGACGACGAGTCCGGCGTGCATATTGTCTTCGACATTGCAAGGCGGGTTCCTCCCCGGAATACTTCATAGAAGGTTTTGAACACAAGGATAGTGTCCGGCTCCGCAAAACAAGTTCCACATACCACCGTAGAGAGAATAACTTTTGCACAGATCTGCTGACGTATTCCGCGGCGTAACATCACACCACGGCGAAGCCTTTATACGAATCATTTTTACTGTTCCACCTCAGCGCGTTTAGCGAGGCGGTTTCCTTGGCACGTCTTATCAAAGCATAGATCATGCCCCCTTATTCCGGGATTCTCATCAATATGGACGTGGGTAACCCATCCGCGCCATTGATTACGGCGGTTGGGAGATAAGCGAGTTTTACCAGGCTGGTGGGGGACGCATAGCTTCATCCGTCCATATAAGGGGATAAGGATCCACCTTTTCACCTACGCCTTCTTCCTCCTTTGCTTATCCATTTCCGGGCACTCGAGCTCCAGCGCCCAAGTCCGCACACCCTACCTCAACCTTCTCCAACTATGTCCGGAGCGGGAGGCAGGTGGATGGCCTCCTCCGTCACGGAGGGGCACATCACAAAGCTGCGAGAGGCCGGATACTTGTCCAGCAACATCGCGCACCGGCTACCCGACGAGGGGCAGTGTCGGTGTCAAAACCGGCGGATCTCGGGTAGGGGGTCCGGAACTGTGCATCTAGGCGGATGGTAACAGGAGACAAGGGACACGATGTTTTTACCCAGGTTCGGGCCCTCTCGATGGAGGTAATACCCTACTCCTGCTTGATTAATATTGATGATATGGGTAGTACAAGAGTAGATCTACCACGAGATCGAGAGGCTAAACCCTAGAAGCTAGCCTATGGTATGATTGTTGTTCGTCCTAAGAACTAAAACCCTCCGGTTTATATAGAACCTTTGGATAGGGTTAGGGTTACATGAGTCGGTTACAATGGTAGGAGATCTACATATCCGTATCGCCAAGCTTGCCTTCCACGCCAAGGAAAGTCCCATCCGGACACGGGACGAAGTCTTCAATCTTGTATCTTAATAGTCTTGGAGTCTGGCCAAAGATGGTAGTTCGGCTATCTGGACACCCCCTAGTCTAGGACTCCCTCAGTAGCCCCTGAACCAGGCTTCAATGACGACGAGTCCGGCGCGCATATTGTCTTCGGCATTGCAAGGCGGGTTCCTCCCCCGAATACTTCATAGAAGGTTTTCAACACAAGGATAGTGTCTGGCTCTGCGAAACAAGTTCCACATACCACCATAGAGAGAATAACCTTTGCACAGATCTGCTGACGTATTCCGCGGCGTGACATCACACCATGGCCAAGCCTTTATATGAATCGTTTTGTAATGTTCCACCTTAGCGCATTTAGCGAGGTGGTTTCCTTGGCACGTCTTATCAAAGCGTAGATTGTGCCCCCTTATTCCGGGATTCTCATCAATACGGACGTGGGTAACCCATCCGCGCCATTGATTACGGCGCTTGGGAGATAAGCGAGTTTTACCAGGCTGGTGGGGGACGCATAGCTTCGTTCGTCCATATAAGGGGATAAGGATCCACCTTCTCACCTACGCCTTCCTCCTCCTTTGCTTATCCATTTCCGCGCACTCGAGCTCCAGCGCCCAAGTCCGCACACCCTACCTCAACCTTCTCCAACTATGTCCGGAGCAGGAGGCAGGTGGATGGCCTCCTCCGTCATGGAGGGGCACATCACAAAGCTGCAAGAGGCCGGATACTTGTCCAAAGAATATCACAAGACCGGCTGCCCAACGAGGGCAGCTCATTCCAACCCCCTGTGCCCCATGAGAGGGTGGTGTTTCTCACCCACTTCCTCTGCGGACTAGGTTTTCCACTTCACCCATTTGTCCGGGGGCTCATGTTCTACTACGGCCTGGACTTCCACGATCTGGCCCCGAATTTCATCCTCAACATCTCGGTGTTCATCGTCGTGTGCGAGGCCTTCCTCTGCATCCAACCCCACTTCGGCTTATGGCTGAAGATCTTCAATGTCAAGCCAAAGGTAGTGGGCGGCCGCCAAGCGGAGTGCGGAGGCGCCATGGTTGGCAAGATGGCCAAAGTCCTATGGATCGAGGGCTCCTTTGTGGAGACCATAAAGTGGTGGCAATCGGGGTGGTTCTACATCTCCGATCCGCGAGACTCTCAATGGGCGGAGGCCCCAATTCGATCTGGCTTCCCACACGGCTCTCATCATGGAAAGAGACGGGCACGGCGTGGGGAATTCGGACGAGCTGACCGGACTCCAAACATGTGTCCAAAACCTGGTGGACAAGAAGCTCAAGCTTGTCAACATAGTCCAGGTTATGCTCATCCGCCGGATTCTCCCATGCCAACAACGGGCCTTCAAATTGTGGGAGTTCGATCCGGCACAGCACTCAACTCTAAAAAGGCTCTTCGACACTACGTACGAAGATGCCTGGAAGGTGCTGTTCAAGGGCGCCGAGGCTCCCACATCCGCTACCGAAGATCGCGGATTCAGCTCGCATCGTCAAGCCAGCGAGGTGAGTTATTTTACCCTTTATGGGACTCTTTTTTCATAGGTTGACTCTATGCGGGATCTAAAACTCCCTAACATTTAACAGGACTGGCTAAAGACGTCCGGACAGGTTAACTGTCCGGCCCCTTTGCCAGAAGACCCAGCGGACGCCCGATTGACAGGGCTGCTGGCTCCGGTACCTCACGTGGTGCCGGAGAAGAAGGCCAAGAAGGAGGCCACGGGAACTCGAAAGAGCTCCCGACGCCAGGTGCTGTCGGACTCACCGCCCGACAACTCTGAGGCGGAATCCTCCTCTGAGGAAGAGGAGGAGGAAAAATAAGCCTCTTCCCCAGTGAGGAGAGAGAAGAAAAGGAAGGCCGCCCCAACTGGGGAGGCCGGAGGGTCCAAGAAGGGAAGGACCCTTCATCCGGACTTCTCCACCAACGCCGACGACGACGAGGAGGAGTGGCCAACAAGGGCGAAGCCCCTGGCGAGATCGTAAGTGTCCGGATACCCATAGTTTTTTCCATTGCATAGTGTTCTCTAATGCCGAACAATCATGCAGCCCGCCCAAGGACGAGTTCGCCGCTTCGTCGAGCGGGTCCCTGAGTTCGTCGGAAATGGAGAGTACTTCACTTCCGACCGCCTCCTCACCTCACGCTGCGGACGATGCCGAGGTAGGGCCCCAAGGGGGGCCTGGTCAAGAGGAGGTGGCGCAGGAGGTGGCGCAAGGCGACCTCCCGGACTCTAGGCGCGTGGGGGACGAGACCCCTAGGGGCTCTAGGCCCGACCCTCGTCCGGACTCCATACCGGAACCTTCAGCGGTTCCGAAGTCCGGCAAGCAGTCCCTTCGTAGGAAGGGTAAGATGCCAGTGTCCGCTGTCCAACCGGAGGCACCGGATAGCTTACTGGAGGCGCTTAACAGCGCCTCCATCGAGGAGGAGCACCGCACTGTTATGAGTGTGGTGATCCAGAAAGTTCAGTCCGCCAAGAGCGGGCTGACTGAAGCCTGCACTCAGCCTTCTAACGGGCTTTGAGGTAAGTTTAGAATATATAAAAATATTACCGCATAGACAGTAGCCCACGATGCTTAGTTGATTGTGTGCGGAAAGAAAAGCGGACTAAGGATCTAAAAAGATATATGCAGGAGTCTAACATAAGTATGTCAATATGGGAATGCACGCCACGCTGACCTCTGCGCCTTGTGCGGAGGTCAATGCATTGAAGCAGAGCCTCGAGCAGTCCGAGAACGAGCTTGGCCTTGCCAAGAAGCAGCTCGAGGACAAGGAAGGTTACTAATACCTTATTAAAGAAATACCTTATAGAAAGGATTTGGTTGCCACGAGCGAGGTGGCGACCCTGAAGGAGGTGGTGTCCGCGGCCGAAAACAAAGTGGCTGCGGAGTGCACCGAGCGAGAGAGAAGGGGCGCGGGTGGCGGAGAATACGGCAAGAGCTCCAGGCTCTCGTGGAAAAACACGAGGGTTTGGAGCGTGACTCGAAGACTCGAGAGTCCGAGCTCGCCTTGGCTCTTGAGAGTGCCAAAACCGCTAAGGCCGAAGCCCAAAAAGCCCTCCAAGAAATTGAATCATTAATGAAAATAGCGGCGGGTAAGGCATTCTTTATGCAAAGAAAGCATCTGAAAGTGAGTTACCAATTACTTACCCGGATTCGGAGCTCTCCAGGAGCACTCGCAGATCTGCCCCGTAGTGTGTCTGATGCTGCCGCGTTCTACCGCGCCATGGAGGGGAGCTCGACGGAGAAGGTGTTCTGGTCTCAGTATGCTGAGGCCGGACATCCGATGCCCCTAAGCGACCAGCTGAAGCAGCTGGTCGAGCTCCACAAGGTCGCCGGAGAGGCCATGAGGGGCCTCATAGTTCATGTGGCCATTGGAAGCCATGCACAGGAGCTACTTTGGGCTAGTGCGGGCTGGTGGGCCTGTCCATGGATTGAAGTCATCAAGCGCTCGCTCTGCATTGAAGGTGCCCGTCGGGCCTTGCCCGTGCTAAAGTGCACCGGGGCAAGCTGGATGCGGAGAAGCTTGTGACAGACGGGCCACCGAAGGGCAAGGAGCATCATACGCCCGAAATGTCTATGAGGGCCTCTGAAGGGTGCCCGCCGTATAGCGGATGAGTGCTCCAAAGATGTAATTTTTTAATAGACTCGCATTTGTTATCCTCAGACGCTGAAAACTTGTTCATATGCGCTAAGCAACGCTTGTTAATTTAAAATATTACCTTACGTGCGGCCGTTTATAAAATTTGAGAGATGGCAAGTCGTTGGCTTCAGCCCCGTGCCACGAGTCTTTGGGGTGTTCGGGATAAACTTGAGCGCTCTTGTTCCCATTCTTGGGTCCATCGAGGGAGGCGCTCAGCATAGCGAACAAGTAACCGGACTTATAATGCTTGAACACTCACTTAGCCATAGAATTCTATAATTTTAAATTTGGTGAAGCCCCTAGTATTCGGAAGACCGAGTTCGGGCGCTATCCACGCCTTGGCCGGACAATGCCGGTTCCTCGCTCTAAGCGGCATAAGTCTTTAGGGACACGAAAAAACCTCTCGAACAGCGACCGGCTCTCGCCCTATCATGACGGTCAGTTTTAGCTTTCTCCACTGAGGTGCTCAACCCAGCTCAAACGGGGCACAATCGTAGTGGTTCTCCTAGTGCTACCTTAGCCGATATAACGGAACGTAAGGTACCAAAACATAGGAGCCGGGCAAACCCAACTATTGACCCAAGACATGATTCGGAGCCGATGCATACAATGCTATAAGTTCGGGGTGTCGCACTTGTGAAAGTGTTCAGACTTATCACACCATAATTTTGGGGTACTTAAGCCCCCTGGTGTATTGGCCGTACCAAAGTGTACGGGTGCAACATGTCATGAAATGAACATATATAATGGGAAAAAATGCAATAATAGGCAAGAGCTATATATTGGTTATTAAAAAGAAACTGCAAATAATAGCAGAACGATACAAATTGTGCGATAAGCAAGGGATGGGACTATTTAACATGTCCCCCTCCAGGGGTAAGCTGCGGGATGGATTGTAAAACAGGTATAATGCTCGTGGTAGAGACCACCTGAACACTCGACGTAGCTTTTTGCTTCCCTGGTTGTTGCATCGTGAGTTCGGCAATTCTAGTGCCAGACAGGACTTCTCGAGAACGGAGTCCTGAAAGTAAAAAAGAAGAAAGAAAAAGAATGACACAATTGGGAGCCCCTAGTGCGGTTGAGCCGCAATCTGGGCGTGTCGTGGTCGTGCCCCTCCCCTTATGCCCATGGTATCTCCAGAGCATAGTTATGTACGCGTAGTACTGGCTTCGCGGTTTCACGAGGGCTGGGGTTGGGGCCGGATCGCTATGCGTGCTTGGATCGTGCCAGGCGGTCTTGTTGTAGGTTACTCCGGGCGCGCTTGACGGTGGCCGGACGTTTAATGGCCGGACCCGGGAATTGCTGTGAGAGGCTGCTTTGCACCTCCGACGCGAGGGCCGCCGTGTGCTCCTCCGTCCGGAGAGAGCGTTCGGTGTTTCCATTGACCGTGATTACTCCTCGAGGGCCTGGCATCTTGAGCTTGAGGTATGCATAGTGCGGCACCGCATTGAACTTTGCAAATGTGGTTCGTCCAAGCGATGCGTGATAGCCGTTCTATGAACGGGACTATGTCGAAGATTAACTCTTCGCAGGAAGTTATCCGGGGATCCGAAGACCACTTCGAGTGTAACTAAGCCTGTACAATTGGCCTCTACACCTGGTATGGCGCCTTTAAAGATGCGTCTTTGTGGGTTTAATCCTTGAGGGTCTATGCCCATTTTGCGCGCTTGTATCCTGATAAAGCAGGTTCGAGTTGCTACCGCCGTCCCATCGTGACTACGGTGAGGTGAAATCCGTCAATAATTGGGTCAAGAAACAAAGCAGCGAATCCGCCGTGACGGATGCTAGTGGGGTGGTCCCTTTGATCAAATGTGATCGGGCAGGAGCACCATAGGTTGAACTTTGGGGCGACTGGCTCCATCGCATATACGTCCCTTAGTGCACGCTTCCGCTCCCTGTTGGGTATGTGGGTGGCGGATATCATGTTCACCGTCCACACGTGGGTAGGACAGCCCTTACATCCTCTATTGTTCGGGCGGCCGGGCTCTTCCTCGTCATCACATTGCAGCCCTTGTCATTGAGTTCGGCACTTAACTTGCTCGCTTGCTTGAACACCCAACAATCCTGTTGGTGTGGTTGGCTAGTTTTCGGGGGTGCCATGTATCTGGCACAAGCGATCGAGTATTCGGTCCAAGTTGGACGGGCCTTGGGTATTTCTTTTGAATGGCTTCTTCCGCTGACCGGGTTTAGAGCCTCTGAATCCGGCATTGACTGCCGTGTCTTCATCATTATCGCCGTTAATGCGGCACTTGTTCTTGTTGCGACGCGACCTGCCATTGTTGTCCTTGGTATCCGAACTACCAGGGTTTTTGGTCAAGTTGTTGCTTCGAGCTAGCCAGCTGTCCTCTCCCGCGCAAAAGCGGGTCATGAGTGTGGTGAGGGCTGCCATGGATTTCGGCTTTTCCTGTCCTAGATGCCGGGCTAGCCACTCCTCGCGGATGTTATGTTTGAAGGCTTCTAGCGCCTCTGCATCCGGACAGTCGACGATTTGATTTTTCTTGGTTAGGAACCATGTCCAGAATTGTCTGGCCGATTCTTCTGGCTGCTGAATTATATGGCTAAGGTCATCGGCGTCTGGTGGTCGCACATATGTGCCCTGGAAGTTATCAAGGAATGCGGCGTCCGTGTCCTCCCAACAACCAATTGATTCTCTGGCCATTTGTTGAGCCAATGCCGAGCTGGTCCTTTAAGCTTGAGTGGGAGGTATTTGATGGCATGTAGATCATCACCACGAGCCATGTGGATATGGAGGAGATAGTCCTCGATCCGGACCGCAGGATCTCGTGGTACCATCGTATGATTCGATGTTTACGGATTTGAAGCCCTCAGGATTTGATGATCCATTACTTCATCTGTGAAGCATAGTGGGTGTCTGGCGCCTATGTATTGGGCTATATCACGGCGTAGCCCATATGAGCTTTGTCATCGTGTTCGGCCCGCCGGTTTGCTTTGTATCCGCGCGACGGTAATCATCCCGAGTCGCTACGCCCCACGCGATCCGTAGATCGATCTTGTATGTTTTGCCTTATCCTCCAATATATCTCACAAGTCCGGTGCGTTTTCCCATGCCTTGGTACTTTTTGAGTGGCGTCGGGGTGCGGCTTGAATGGAGGGTCTAGAGGCCTCTCTGTCGCGGCCACGGGGTGGCCGGTCGGCCGCATCATGCGCTGGCGATGTGGGTGCTTCCTCCTCTGATCGAGGCAATGGCCTGCGTTTGGGGTAGCTTTTGGAGGCGTTCGAAGTTCATACTCTTCGGCTGCAAGGACTTCAGGCCATCTGTCAGCTAGCAGGTCTTGGTCAGCTCTAAGTTGTTGCTGCTTTTTCTTGAGGCTGCTTGCCGTGGCTATAAGCCTGCGTTTGAAACGCTCCTGTTCGGCAGGATCCTCAGGCACAACGAATTCATCGTCGTTGAGGCTTGCCTCATCTTCGGAGGGAGGCGCATAATTATCGTCCTCTACCTCTCTTTCTGCCGCACTGTCGTGCGGACTTGCTTCTCCCTCCTCCCGCGCTCAGTCCTGCTGGAGGGGGTTGTCTTAGGCACTATCCAGGGTGTTATTATCTCCCGTGCCGGAATCACCATTTTTGCTGTGGCGGGATTTAGAGCAAGCCGCTGACGTTGACGCTTGGGTTGTTTCTTGGAGAGGTCATCCTCCGCTGTTCCATCGCCGTTCCCATCTTTTGGGATGTCCACCATGTATATGTCGTATGACGAGGTGGCCTTCCAGTGCCCTGTAGGCGCTGGGTCTTGGTCATCTCCGGCATCGTCGTCCATACCGTCGATGTCTTCGGAGTCGAAGTCGAGCATGTCGGTTAAATCGTCGATAGTGGCTACAAAGTAGGTGGTGGGTGGGCGTTGAATTTCTTCGTCGTCCGCATCCCAACCTTCCTGACCATAATCCGGCCAGGGCTCTCCAGATAAAGAGAGAGACTTTAGTGAATTCAGGATGCCGCCAAAGGGCGAGCGCTGAAAGATGTCCGCCGCGGTGAACTCCATGACCGGCGCCCAATCGGATTCGATTGGCAGGGGCGCGGAGGGTTCGGAGTCCGGAGAGGAGTCCGGCACCTTGGAGTCACGGTCTTCGCAAAGGACAGGGATTGTGTTCGGCTCAATCGCCATAGAGATTTCAGCCCCCGAGGTGGTGTCCAACCAACCATCCTCGATCGGCGATCGGCTCGAATCAATGTTCGGAGCGGACACTAGTGTGGCCTCGGAGACCTTTGACCGGCGGCGAGCTAGATCGTGCCCATCGAGACAGTGTGGCGCACTTGGCTGTGGCTCAAATCCGTCGAAGATCAAGTCTCCGCGGATGTCGGCCATGTAGTTCAAACTTCCAAATCTGACCTGATGGCCAGGGGCATAGCTTTTGATCTGCTCCAGATGGCCAAGTGAATTGGCCGCAGCAAAGCCGCCCGAATACGAAGATCTGTCTGGGAGAAAAGTCTCACCACAGGACGGCGTCGTTATTGATGATCGAAGGAGCCATCGGGCCTATAGGTGACGCATACGAGGAACTATCAATGAAAGCACCAATGTCGGTGTCAAAACCGGCGGATCTCAGGTAGGGGGTCCCGAACTGTGCTTCTAGGCGGATGGTAACAGGAGACAAGGGACACGATGTTTTTACCCAGGTTCGGGCCCTCTCGATGGAGGTAATACCCTACTCGTGCTTGATTAATATTGATGATATGGGCCCACGAGATCAGAGAGGCTAAACCCTAGAAGCTAGCCTATGGTATGATTGTAGTTCGTCCTACGGACTAAAACCCTCCGGTTTATATAGACACCGGATAGGGTTAGGGTTACACTGAGTCGGTTACAATGGTAGGAGATCTACATATCCGTATCGCCAAGCTTGCCTTCCACGCCAAGGAAAGTCCCATCCGGACACGGGACGAAGTCTTCAATCTTGTATCTTCATAGTCTTGGAGTCCGGCCAAAGATGATAGTTCGGCTATCCGAACACCCCCTAGTCCAGGACTCCCTCAGGCAGCTCATTCCAACCCCCAGGCCCCATGAGAGGGTGGTGTTTCTCCCCCACTTCCTCCGCAGACTAGGTTTTCCACTTCACCCATTTGTCCGGGGGCTCATGTTCTACTACGGCCTGGACTTCCATGATCTAGCCCCGAATTTCATCCTCAACATCTCAGCATTCATCATCGTGTGCGAGGCCTTCCTCTACATCCAGCCCCACTTCGGCTTATGGCTGAAGATCTTCAATGTCAAGCCGAAGGTAGTGGGCGGCCGCCAAACGGAGTGCGGAGGCGCCATGGTTGGCAAGATGGCCAAAGTCCTATGGCTCGAGGGCTCCTTTGTGGAGACCATAAAGGGGTGGCAATCGGGGAGGTTCTACATCACCGGGCCGCGTGACTCTCAATGGGCGGCGGGCCCCGAATTCCAATCTGGCTTCCCCACATGGCTCTCATCATGGAAAGAGACGGGCCTGACGTGGGGGAATTCGGACGAGCTATCCGGACTCAAAACCTGCGTCCGAAACCTGGTGGACAAGAATCTCAGGCTTGTCAACGTAATCCAGGTGATGCTCATCCGCCGGATTTTCCCATGCCAACAACGGGCCTTCAAAATGTGGGAGTTCGATCTGGCACAGCACTTAACTCTACTAAGGCTCTTCGACACTACGTACGAAGATGCCTGGAAGGTGCTGTTCAAGGGCGCCGAGGCTCCCACATCCGCTACCGAAGATCGCGGATTTAGCTCGCGGCGTCAAGCCAGTGAGGTGAGTTATTTTACCCTTTATGGGACTCTTTTTTCATAATTTGACTCTATGCGGGATCTAAAACTCCCTAACCTTTAACAGGACTGGCTGAAGACGTCCGGACAGGTTAACTATCCGGCCCCTTTGCCAGAAGACCCAGCGGACGCCCGATTGACAGGGCTGCTGGCTCCGGTACCTCACGTGGTGCCGGAGAAGAAGGCCAAGAAGGAGGCCACGGGAACTCGAAAGAGCTCCCGACGCCAGTCTTGTCGGACTCACCGCCCGACAACTCGAGGCGGAATCCTCCTCCGAGGAAGAGGAGGAGGAAAAGCCTCTCCTAGCGGGGAGAGAAGAAAAGGAAGGCCGCCCCAACTGGGGAGGCCGGAGGGTCCAAGAAGGGAAGGACCCTTCATCCGGACTTCTCCACCAACGCCGACGATGACGAGGAGGAGTGGCCAACAAGGGCGAAGCCCCTGGCGAGATCGTAAGTGTCCGGATACCCATGGTTTGTTTCATTGCATAGTGTTCTCTAATGCCGAACAATCATGCAGCCCGCCCAAGGACGAGTTCGCCGCTTCGTCGAGCAGGTCCCTGAGTTCGTCGGAAATGGAGAGTACTTCACTTCCGACCGCCTCCTCACCTCACGCTGCGGACGATGCCGAGGTGGGGCCCCAAGGGGGGCCTGGTCAAGAGGAGGTGGCGCAGGAGGCGGCACAAGGCGACCTCCCGGACTCCAGGCGCGTGGGGGACGAGACCCCCAGGGGCTCTAGGCCCGACCCTCGTTCGGACTCCATACCGGAACCTTCAGTGGTTCCAAAGTCCGGCAAGCGGTCCCTTCGTAGGAAGGGTAAGACGCTTGTGTCCTCCATCCAACCGGAGGCACCGGATAGCTTACTGGAGGAGCTTAACAGCGCCTCCATCAAGGAGGAGCAACGCACTGTTATGAGTGTGGTGATCCAGAAAGTTCAGTCTGCCAAGAGCGGGCTGACTGAAGCCTGTACCAGCCTTCTAATAGGCTTTGAGGTAAGTTTAGAATATGTAAAAATATTACAAAGCATAGACAGTAGTTCTCGATGCTTAGTTCGGTGTTCGGAAAGAAAAGCCGGACTAAGGATCTAAAAAGATATACGCAGGAGTCTAACATAAGTATGTCAATATGGGAATGCAGGTTGTGTTGCTGACCTCTGCCGCACTGACTGCGGAGGTCAATGCATTGAAGCAGAGCCTCGAGCGGTCCGAGAACGATCTCGGCCTTGCCAAGAAGCAGCTCGAGGACAAGGAAGGTAAGTAATACCTTATTAAAGGAATACCTTATAGAAAGGATTTGGTTGCAAAAATAACAGGGAATAACATGGGTGCTGCAGAGGCCACGAGCGCAGGTGGCGACCACGAAGGAGGCGGTGTCCGCGGCCGAAAAAGCGGCGGAGCGCACCGAGCGAGAGAAGGGGAGGCGCGGTGGCGGAGAATGCTGGCAAGAGCTCCAGGCTCTCGTGGAAAAATACGAGGGTTTGGAGCGTGACTCGAAGACTCGAGAGTCTGAGCTCGCCTCGGCTCTTGAGAGTGTGAAAGCCGCTAAGGCCGAAGCCCAAATAGCCCTCCAAGAAATTGAATCATTAAAGAAAATAGCGGCCGGTAAGGCATTCTTTATGCAAAGCAAGCATGTGAAAGTGAGTTACCTATTACTTACCCGGATTCGGAGCTCTCCAGGAGCATTCGCAGATCTGCCCGTGGTGTCCGATGCTGCCGCGTTCTACCGCGCCAAGGAGGGAGCTTGACGGAGAAGGTGTTACGGTCTCAAGATCTTTGAGGCCGGACATCCGGTGCCCCTAAGCGACCAGCTAAAGCAGCTGGTCGAGCTCCACAAGGTCGTCGGACAAGCCATGAGGGGCCTCATAGTTCGGCTGTGGCCATTGGAAGCCATGCATGGGAGCTACTTTGGGCTAGTGCGGCGGCTGGTGGACGCATGTCCATGGATTGAAGTCATCAAGCGCTCCGTCTGCATTGAAGGTGCCCGTCGGGCCCTTGCCCGTGCTAAAGTGCCTTTGGGGCAAGCTGGATGCGAGAAGCTTGTGACCGACGGGCCACCGAAGGGCAAGGAGCATCGCACGCCGAAATGTACTATGAGGGCCTCTGAAGGGTGCCCGCCATTATAGCGGATGAGTGCTCCAAAGATGTAATTTTGAATAGACTCGCATTTGTTATCATGTACGCTGAAAACTTGTTCATATGTGCTAAGCAACGATTGTTAATTTAAAATATTACCTTCATGCGGCCGTTTATCAAATTTGAGAGATGGCAAGTCGTTGGCTTCAGCCCCCATGCCACGAAGTCTGGGGTATTCGGGATAAACTTGAGCGCTCTTGTTCCCATTCTTGGGTCCATCGAGGGAGGCGCTCAACACAACGAACAAGGCAACCGGACTTATAATGCTTGAACACTCTCACTTAGCCATAGAATTCTATAATTTTAAATTTCGGCGAAGCCCCTAGTATTCGGAAGACCGAGTTCGGCGCTTATCCACGCCTTGGCCGGACAATGCCGGTTCCTCGCTCTAAGCGGCATAAGTCTTTAGGGACACGAAAAATCCTCTCGAACAGCGACCGGCTCTCGCCCTATCATGACGGTCAGTTTTAGCTTTCTCCACTGAGGTGCTCAACCCAGCTCAAACGGGGCACAACCGCAGTGGTTCTCCTAGTGCTACCTTAGCCGATATAACGGAACGTAAGGTACCAAAACATAGGAGCCGGGCAAACCCAACTATTGACCCAAGACATGATTCGAAGCCGATGCATATAATGCTATAAGTTCGGTGTGCCACACTTGTGAAAGTGTTCGGACTTATCACACCATAATTTTGGGGTACTTAAGCCCCTGGTGTATTGGCCGTACCAAAGTGTCTGGTGCAACATGTCATGAAATGAACATATATAATGGGAAAGAATGCAATAATAGGCAAGAGCTATATATTGGTTATTAAAAAGAAAGCGCAAATAAAAAGCGAGCGATACAAATTGTGCGATAAGCAAGGGATGGGACTATTTAACATGTCCCCTCCGAGGGTAAGCTGCGGGATGGATTGTAAAACAGGTATAATGCTCGTGGTAGAGACCACCTGAACACTCGACGTAGCTTTTTGCTTCCCTGGCTGTTCCATCGTGAGTTCGGCAATTCTAGTGTCGGACAGGACTTCTGGAGAATGGAGTCCTGAAAGTAAAAAATAAGAAAGAAAAGGAATGACACAATTGGGAGCCCCTGGTGCGGTTGAGCCGCATTCTGGGCGTGCCGTGGTCGTGCCCCTCCCCTTATGCCCATGGTATCTCCAGAGCGTAGTTATGTACGCGTAGTACTGGCTTCACGGTTCACGAGGGCTGGGGTTGGGGCCGGATTGCTACGCATGCTTGGATCGTGCCAGGCGGTCTTGTTGTAGGTTACTCCGGGCGCGCTTGACAGTGTCCAGACGTGTAGTGGCCGGACTCGAGAATTGCTGTGAGAGGCTGCTTTGCACCTGCGCCATGACGGCCGCCGTGCGCTCCTCCGTTCGGAGAGAGCGTTCGGTGTGTCCATTGACCGTGATTACTCCTCGAGGGCCTGGCATCTTGAGCTTAAGGTATGCATAGTGCGGCACCGCATTGAACTTTGCAAATGCGGTTCGTCCGAAAGCAAAGGCGTGATAGCCGCTGAACGGGACTATGTCGAAGATTAACTCTTCGCTTGAAGTTATCCGGGATCCGAAGACCACTTCGAGTGTAAGCGAGCCAGTACAATTGGCCTCTACACCTGGTATGGCGCCTTTAAAGGTCGTCTTTGTGGGCTTAATCCTTGAGGGTCTATGCCCATTTTACGCCTGTATCCCGATAAAGCAGGTTCAGGCTGCTACCGCCGTCCATCAGGACTCTGGTGAGGTGAAATCCGTCAATAATTGGGTCAAGAACCAATGCGGCGAATCCGCCGTGACGGATGCTAGTGGGGTGGTCCCTTCGATCAAATGTGATCGGGCAGGAGCACCATAGGTTGAACTTTGGGGCGACTGGCTCCATCGCATATACGTCCCTTAGTGCACGCTTCCGCTCCCTTTTGGGTATGTGGGTTGCGTATATCATGTTCACCGTCCACACTTGTGTAGGAAAGCCCTTCTGTCCTCTATTGTTCGGCGGCCGGGCCTCTTCCTCGTCATCGCTGTGCAGCCCCTTGTCATTGAGTACGGCACTTAACTTGCTCGCTTGCTTGAACACCCAACAATCCCTGTTGGTGTGGTTGGCTGGTTTTCGGGGTGCCATGTATCCGCACAAGCGATCGAGTATTCGGTCCAAGTTGGGCCGGGCCTGGGTATTTCTTTTGAATGGCTTCTTCCGCTGACCAGGTTTAGAGTCTACGAATCCGGCAATTCTTGCCGTGTCTTCATCATTATCGCCTTAATGCGGCGCTTTGTTCTTGCTGCGACGTGACCTGCCATTGTTGTCCTTGGTATCCGAACTACCAGGGTTTTTGGTCAAGTTGTTGCTTCGAGCCAGCTACTGTCCTCTCCGCACAAAAGCGGGTCATGAGTGTGGTGAGGGCTGCCATGGATTTCGCTTTTCTGTCCTAGGTGCCGGGCTAGCCACTCGTCGCGGATGTTATGTTTGAAGGCTGCTAAGCGCCTCTGCATCCGGATACTCGGCGATTTGATTCTTCTTGGTTAGGAACCGTGTCCATAATTATGCGGCCGATTCTTACGGCTCTTGAATTATATGGCTAAGGTCATCGGCGTCGGTGGTCGCACATATGTGCCCTGGAAGTTATCAAGGAATGCGGCTTCCAGGTCCTCCCAACAACCAATTGATTCTGCTGGCAAGCTGTTGAGCCAATGCCGAGCTGGTCCTTTAAGCTTGAGTGGGAGGCACTACTAGGAAAAGGCCTACTAATGGCGCACCTAATTTGGCCATTAATGGCGCATTAGTGGTGCGCCATTAGTGCCACGCCATTAGTATCTGGTGTACTAATGGCACATCAGTGGATGCGCCATTAGTATATACAACAGTGCGCCATTAGTATACCTCGAGGGGCCATGTATACCAGTGCTTTGGCATACTAATGGCGCACAACGGCAGGATGCGCCATTAGTAACTTCGGCATACTAATGGCGCACTCTTTAATGATGCGCCATTAGTATCCTTTGGCATACTAATGGTGCACTGTGATGTGATGCGCCATTAGTATGAATATTAGGTTTTTTTATTTTTTTATTTTCTGTTTTTTGCACAGGTTACAAAATGTATAATTGGACAAAATATAGACAGCACACAACAACAACAGATTCATCGAATACAATAGAAGATTAGTCTCTGAATACAATTCATCATATTAGTCTCGAATACAATTCATCATATTAGTCTCCGAATTGAAAAGACCGAACAAAGATAGAACATTATATTACAAGTCTCGAGACCGCGAGTAGCGAGTTTGTCTTCACATTACAAGTCGATATCGATCATATAAACTACCATCACATAGAAGAGAGCTGCGGTCAACACGATGAGCATCATCACGATGAAACTCGTCTTCATCCGGTTCCTCCAACACTCCCTCCCCTCTCCCGCTAGATAGCGGGCGTATCTAGATTCGGCCTCGGTCCTAGTGGTGTACCCTTTGTAACTGTTACCGCTGAATCGGTGAACCTGTCTCCGACACTCCTCCCAGTCGTCGTAGACTCCGGGAACCTTACCCTTGTACACGACATACGACGGCATCGCTATGCACTAGCCAAGCGAAACGGTAGTACCAATTCACAGACAATACATAAGCAATATATAAGTATGCAGTAGAACGATCAGAAGAGAAAAGCAAGACATTAATAGCATCGATTACATCTAAGTTGAACGACTCTCGAAACCAAAGAGACATACTACAAGTTCATTAAAGTTTAATTACAACATGAGCCAATCGATGTTTGAGAACTAGAACCGACATCATCGCTTTCGACTCGACTCAAGGGACCGGAGGCGTGGATGAAGCCGCCGTCTATCGTGGGAGTCATGAAAGAATGGGCGTTGTCACCTGCATTTGTAGCATTGTGTCGATGTCACTGTTGGACGGTTGATTTCGAGGTAGAACTGCCCGAGGTACGAAGGACATCTTGATGGATGATTTCCGCAAACTCCGTGCGGATGCGAAAGAATTCTTGTCCGATGTCCGCGTCTGGATTGCCGACACGCTCGCGGCCCAATCTTTGAGTTTACTCGGTAGCGAAGTTGATGATGGTCCCATACGATCGCCTCGCATGTGATGGATGGCGTAGTAGGCACCGCCGACCGCCCGGTGACGCAGCTTGTGAGAACATCGTATTGTGGAAGAACACGTGCTTGCCGTACTTACGAATAGGCACGGTGAAGGTGCCTCCAGTTAGGCGTGGCAGGGAGAACATCATCAAGAACCTTCTTGACATTTGTGTAGTCTACCTTCGATCGACGGTCGGGGTGAAATACGTGGCCATGGAATATTTGGGGCTTAGGAGGATGAGCGTGCAATGTGTGTCACTGCAGAAAACACGGAATGTTAAAAGAAAACGATCGAAATCTAAGAATTCATATGTTACGGGTCGGTTGAGGGAGGACTTACTCGGGAAAGTAAGGCACGAGGAAGTTATCCTTCTCTTGGTTTGCGAATGACGCCTTCGAGGTAAGAACTTCGCGACTTGCGGTCCCCGCCATTGCCCAAGATCTTGGCACGCATGTAGAAGGGGTCGACTATCACGATGTCCGGGGTCTTGTCGCGAATGATCCGCATCTCCATACTCAGCGAAAATAGCCGAACGAAGGTGTAGTGCAGCGGATGAAGGTTCAACATAGCGTGGATGTCATCAAACCGCAGAACGATCGTATGCCCGATGGAGTTATCCACAAAGCCCTTGCCCTCTGGCACCTTGGCCCACGAAACCGGGTATGCCACATCCTTCTCTACGAGACGCCGCTTCTCCAAAGAAAGAACAACATCATGCAGACTCCGATAGCACCGGTTGCAAAGATTGAGCATATTTGTCGGTAGCATCGCCCTACCCGCCACATGCACCCTCCTCGAGATATCCTTAGGTGAAGGTGGCCCGCCCCGAGCACGGATCGTACTCGGTGCCGTGGCCCGCACCCTTGTTAGTCTTTCTTTATGCGTTCCTTCTTCTTCTCTGTAATGGGACCGAGTTACGCTCATTGACCGCCTTCTTGAGTGTGTTGGGGCTGATAATATTTCGCACCTCGCCTATCTCGAGGCTCGGTGAAGTCGGCAGGTGAGGCGTCTCCCGAGAGCTGAACGGCGGGCAGCGCATGTTGCAACTTGGCTTCTCCGCGGTACCAGCTAGATCGTACGTCTTTTTGTTGGGTTGGGTTCTTGAGAAGGAGGCCCCATGAAGTCGCCACCGTACCCATGATCGGCAAAATCTTGATCGACGTTGGCAAATGTATCGTCGTCGTCGTTACGATCCTGTGCCATATGCATGTTTGGATCGATGGCATAGGGATGTCCGGCACCGTTGGCGGCGGTCTTGCCATGGGGCCGACTTGGCGATGGCACGGCTGGCGGTGTTGTCTTTGGGGTGGTGTCCCCGCCCCCAAACGAATCTGGCTCTTCGGCCAAAGCAGGGGCCAGCTCAGGCAGGCGCTGAGGGTCATCACGTCATCATCGTCGGCCCCGACGGGTCGAATCGGAGGTAACACCTCGTCGCAGCATGGCAGCACCCGAACTAGTTCAACCCTAAACAAGTTGGGTGGGATCTGGCTACCGTGGAACAAGGGGTTGCCCGGTTGAACGATTTTGCCCTTGGCGACATCGACCAACTCATTGTTCACGAAGTGCAGGAGAGTGCACGGAACGTCGGCGGCGCCCTGCGAAAACATGTAGGGCGTCAGGGATGCCCAGTCAAAGGCAAGGAGATGAAGTCCTCGACCGAGAGAGGCTGAATTAGTTACCGTGATGATGGCGTCGAGCTCGGCTAATGTCGAGGCACCGCCAACGGCGGGCGTAGTTGACGGAGGGGCCGCTTGCTGCAGTGTGTGCCGCCGGGCGTACACCCGGGTGCATTAAGCTCCCGTGCGGCGTCGGAGACACCAATGCCGCCTCCGCCGGAGACACCAATGGCCCCGCCATCGCATTCTGCGAAGTTGCTGGCCGTGAAGCTAGGAATCGGGCGGCCCTGTTGGCCGCCCGCAATCCACGACTCAACCCCTGGATCAAGGTAGGCACAATGGCGGTGGTCGTCGCTCCGAGTTGTTGTTGCACTTGCTCTTGGACAATCTCCGGAATCCGCGCCACATGCCTTGAGTTCTTGAACCTCGCCGCTTTGGCTTTCCGAGCTGGTCTTTTTCTCCTTCCGCACACCAGCGGTATAGTATGACCCCATTTTGTGGACAAGCCTTTGCCGGCCACCACGACCGGTGACGTCGGCTTACTGAGCTTATCCTTGTTCTTCATTACATTCAACGCCCTATTTAGAGTGGTGTCCCAAGGGTTGCTCTCAGTCGACCCCGCGCTACTGCTTTCAGTCGCCTGCGGAAGGAATGTGAACCATTTAGGAATTTGGCTTCATTAATTAGAATGCAACCATATGGAGCTAATTACCGGGGTGGTATTCCTTACGAGAACAACCTCAAGCGCCTGGTCTTTGGATCCGTGGTAAGCTCCTTTGTTTTCGGTCCTTCTTGTACCGGGCCCCGACAAAGTTCCTGGTGCGCTTGTCACCGTATGTATCGAAGAGGGGCGGTAGGCCTTGCTCGGCACGCTCCACGTCCTCCTTGTCCCATATAGGCTCCGCCACTCTGTAACCGCCGGGACCGAGTGTGTGTTCCCCTAAGTTCAGCTCCCGCATTTCTTTCCCCCACTTACTTGATTGGGAGTTTGCGGTGCTCGAGCAATTGATCTTGAAGTCGTTGTAGTCATCTTCGGTGATCGAAGGATTTTTCTCCTTGATCTTCTCATAAATCTCACCTTTCTCGATCATTCTCTTCACATTGCTTTTCCAAGTAGACAGGGCCTTGCTCATCTTCGTGAGGGCAGCATTGTTCACTTTATTCCCTTTGAGGCTTGTGTTTTCAAAAGCAGCGGGAACTTGTATCGTTCGTGCAGCTTCGTGAAGAGGAGGTTGCGAAATTCCCTCGGTCAGGATGCCTCGGGTTCTCGGTGTTGATCGAGGCGGTGCTCGGAGAATGCACCCGAGCTGAAGCGAGTACCCCTTGACTATTCGTTCGGGCGCGTTGGATTCCGTCGGAGTCGATTCGATAACTTCCTCCTTGAGGGTGCGAAGCACGGTCGAGCGCCGGTCCTTCCGTTGCCTCTTACATTTGGCTGCCATCCGTAAATGCGGCGCCGCCATCATCGATGGTGGCATCTCGGCGGCACCATCGGTGGTGGCATCGATGGGGTCATCCTCGGCGGTACCATCAGTGGTCTCAGGATCGGTGGGGAAGGCGGCGTCCTCATACAAGTGAGATTGTTCCTCCATCTCCTGGGACAGCTCCCGGAATGCCTTGCCGCCCGAACCCCCGGCCTCATCGTTGTGGGCCATGTTTCTCTCTAAATAGAAACAAAGTTTGGTCAAAAAGTTGGTTATTGTCAAGGAACAAGATCATGGTCTCATCATTTAGGGTTTGTCGACACCGAGGCATCCTAAAATCTAAGCTTTTATCATTGAGGGTTTTTCCACGCCGAGGCACCCTAAAAGCCTAAGCTTTCATCATTTCGGTTTTTATCGACACCGAGGCACCCTAAAAGCCATGCATTAGTCACAAATGCGTGGGGCACTTGATCCTACTTAATTAACTACTAAGATACCCCGGCCCATGCATTAGTCACAAGTACCCCATATGTCCAATTTTTAGCAAAGTCATGCTAAAATTCACGGAAAATTTCAGTATGACCTTTGCTGAAAATAGGACATATGGAGTACCGGAATTTGCCGGAACGGAAGTTAATCGACATTCCGGCAAACTCAAGGGCCTCTTGGGGTACCTGCAATATCATTATCCCCGCGTAATGAAGTCGCCAATGGGTCATTTAGGAAGATCACAAGTAGCATCATCACAAGTACAACATCATCTATAGCTTTATATTAACAAAGCATCAAAGACATATACAAACGACCACTTATGCCAACCGTATGGTTTATATCAGATTCAGAGTTAGAAACAGGAAAAATCGGTGCTTCAAAGCCTCATCGGACACAATTTACATCTATCAAGACGGGATGTCCCGACTAATTTCAAGTGTTCACGGGTGAACTTGTACCATGGATGAGCCTAGTGCTTCATTAGTCAACTGAACAAAGATAACAGGGCATAACACCATACATAAAGTGATGAGCATACATACTCTTGTCCAAGCAAATTAACTGAATAGTATTGTGTCAAGTTCGGTTTGAAAATTCGATTCTTGCTTGAGTGATTTGACACCAAAAATTACTTCCAAAAATTACAATGATTGTATATTGACTGCATATATTCACTTTGACAGGACTGAATTCAGTCAAGAAAACTTGTCAATTTCTATTCACTTTGCATATATTCATGCAGGGCTGTCAAGTTCTATTTCAGATCAAGTTTCATTACAACACAAACACTATAATTCATCTGCTCACAGAAAAATAATAATCAAAATCAAATTACAATAGGGGTCCCAGGTTTGACCCCATGATACATGCTATCACGGGATTATTCCTCTTACGAACAAACCATCATGCATCATTTTCTAACCAAGGCATAGCTCGGGAAAACCACTTGCTACGACGAGAACTAGCTGATTACCCCAAATCTCATGGTAAAATTAGCAAGGCAGAGCATTTCTCTTACATGCCCATAGCAAGAATGACACACTCAACTTCATTGCTTCAACCACATGGGCAACAGAGCAAATGTTGGAAGTTGACAATATACTTTAGATTCACACATGCTCCCCTAATTATTTTGTACGTATCTTTAGATTATCTACTTTACGCACAATCATACACAATTCGACTAATTTATCACTTTGTAGGCCAGCATGAAACACACTCCTCCAAAAAAGCCTAAAATTCCACTATCATTGCACGTAAAAAAGCCTAATATCCACTAGTATTGCTTCTAAGAAAGCCTTAAAAGTCCACTATTGTTGACAATCAAAATATGATCTGAACTGTAAGGAGTTAAGCGAAAAATGAGTGGTTGTTGGCATGAGGGAGTAAACTGATTGTTGGCACAAAAATATTGGTTCTGCAAACATGGAAACAGTCACAAAAACAATGCACTTGGTTTGTGTTGAGTTTTTGCTTTCAAGGATTGGTTTGTGTTGAGTTGTTAACCTAAAGGTTCGGCATTTTGAATCTCCTTTAGCTAGTTTGAATCCATGGACTACCCTGTTAGATTGGGACTGAAGATAGGTACCTGCTTATCTTTCTATTCCGTCACCAACATGGCTTTTTCCAAGAATAATATCCTGCATGAACATAGGTGAGAGGTTAACTAAGCGCCTCAAAGGCATAATCAATGGTTGTACATGGAAAAAATTGCACGAACATAGATAGGTAACGGACTGTTACGTAGCGCACTCACTAATCAAATGATGATTATAAATACAACAAGTGGCCCTAGCTGCGGCCTAAGCTATAGTTAATATGAAGCAAGACTCTCAGTAACAAAATGTTGAAAACGAGTGTACAACCCCGACTGCAAACTAAATTTCTTACGAACCCCATACAGGTCTCAAAAATCTACTCCTATGCAAGCGGTAAAAAGAAATTGTGAGCCGCTTAAGGAATAGGAGGCGTAAGTAGCATGTTAATTAAAACCATGGATAAGCGGTGATGTTTTGCAGGTTTATGCCTATCTATCTATCTACCTATCAAACAAACTTGTCATGCACCAGTAATAAGAACCTGGACTGATAAATATATGCTTATGAATCAAGCTGTAAAAAACATGTAAGCTGCTTAACAAAATGAGAGACGTAAGTAGCATGTTAACTAGAGCCATGGATAAGTAGATGATGTTTTGAAGGTCAGATAGAGTATATGGCTATCTATCTATCAAAAAACTTATTATGCACCAGGAATAAGCACCATGGATAGATAAATAGATGATATCCTTCAGATGAAATACATGTTTATGAAGCAAGCAGTAAAATCTCGTAAGCTGCTTAACAAAATGAGAGACGTAAGTAGCCTCGTTAATAGCACCTGTGGCAAAAAGATGCTTGCTTATGGAATGTAACCCAATTAGTATACAGTAAATAAAAGTGACAAGTGTCATTCTAGCTCTACGATCGATACCGGATTTCGATATCTTTGAAGCGTTGTACAGATCTTTTACAAGAAATAACTTCTCTTCCATTTGGCGAGAAAATCTCAGGCGCTCAAATTGCTGAAAACAACCGACTAACCAAAACTGAAATGTACGCATTACACGTATCAATGAAAGGAACTTGCTATGCACTAAAAACAACAATTTGGATGGGATGTCATCTTTGTGTTGGGCTTAAGCTAGTAGCACCCAGGCCAAGAATATACTTGCATATGGGATGTATCTCAATTTTATACAAGAAATTAAAGTGACTTTGTAAAGTAAGTTTGGTGCAGTACATTTTCTATCTGCATAAAGTAAGTTTGGTGAACTTAACTAACTTTGTAAACACTAGTTAAAACAACAAAGAATAGTGTCACCTCAGTAACAACAAACGCAATTGATTTGACTGTTCTAGTGGTGGGGGCGGCGTGGAAGGCGCGGGCTTTCGAGGGGGAGCGCGGCGGGTTGCGGCGAGGCGGACGGTGGGGAGGCAGGGAGCTTCGGACTTGGGGGCGGGGCTGACGGCGGGGAGGAGGGCGGAGGGGATGTGGAGGGCGCGGCGGAAGGGGAGGGAGGGAGGGAGCGAATGGGGAGGAAGGGTGGAGAGGGAGGAAGTAGGAAGGAGGAGAGGTACTGGCGGGTGCGGCCGGTCGCCGGAGGGTGGCAGCAGTGGTGTGGACGGGAGAGCGGCGCCGACGCCGGGCCTCAGCGGCGGTGGTTGGAGGCAGGCGACAGGGACGACGGGCGCCGGTGATGGGCGCAGGGCAAGGCGGCGGGCGGCGCCGAGGCGGTGGGCGGGCGTCGAGGCGGGGCAGCGACGTCGCGAGAGGAGAGGGGAAAGGGATCGAGGGCGTGGGGCGCGGGAGAGGGGATAGGTGTGGGCCCGGGAGGAAGTATGGATGGGGGGCGGCACAATACTAATGGCGCACCACACCTCGGTGAGCCATAAGTACATCCATACTAATGGCGCACCTCACCTTGGTGCGCCATTAGTACTTTTTTTTTATTTCTGCTCGAGCCAACAGGTTATCTCCCACCTAACCTGATCCACATCAAGTTCCCTCTACTAGCTCGACTGGTCGGCAGCCAGTTCTCACACCAGGAGGTTCTGGGTTCGATTCCCAGGCTCCACAATTTTTTTTTATGCATTAAAAATGCTGTTTGATACTTACTTGTGTTTAAATATGTTCAAACTTGTTTAAATCATAACAGTAATATTTTTTTATAAGACAGTAATATATTTTTTAAAAATATCATCAAACAGTAATGCCGGTGGAGCGGGGGAGGGTGCGGGGGGTCGGCGGCGCGCGGCGTTTGAGTAGGGGAGGGGTGCGGGGGGTCGGCGGCGGCGGTTGAGTAGGGGAGGGGTGCGGGGGGTCGGCGGCGGCGGTTGAGTAGGGGAATCGAGGGTGCGGGCGGTCGGCGGCGGCGGCCGGTGGACCGGATCTGGCGAGGTGGGATAGCGATCGAGATGGAGGGGGATCGAGTGTCCATGAAATTAAAAAATATTCATGATAGTTCAAAATGTGCCCATGAAATACAATCGAGAAATGAAGTCTATGATTTAAATACAATCGATCTTAGCTAGTTATCTCTTCACAATCTTCTTGCCCTTCTTTTTCGCAAATGGAGTTCTTCTATGGGACAGACGTCCTTTAGGTAGGGTGGTCCTGCTTCTTCTTGTGGTGCATGCTTTGCTACTTCATCATCGTCGTCATGTTCGATCCTCGGGTCGCCCGTACTTGTCGAAGTCTTGCTCATTGGCTACTCCATCCATTCCGATGATCTTCCTTTTGCCTCTCCTCACGACAACACGACCGGGCTTTGGCGGGTCGGTAATGAAGAAGCATTGGTCCACTTGGGAAGCCAGTACCCATGGCTCATTTTTCAGCGGTGACGTTTTGCGCCCTTGATCTTGGCTTAACCCGGGTATAACCATGGTGGTGAAATACCGGTCTTCTTTTATGACGTTCTTGGCCCATCGACACGGAACATCGGGACCTTCTCTCCACTGTAGCTCAGCTCCCAGATCTCCTCGATCCTTCCGTAGTATCTGTCCTTGTCGTTACGGTGTAGGATTCCATCGTTACCCGGAGTTACGATAACCATCGCTTCTTCATGTCCTTGGCCTCGGTGTAGAATGTGTAGCCGTTGATATCGTGACGCCTCATAGGTCATCGAGGTTGTGCTCGGCATACCTGTGACAAGGCGAATATGAGTTGTTCTTCCACGGAAGAATCCTCATGGAAAAGATGCAACGAAGCTTACGCTTGAACCAACGCGTGAAACATGAGTTGTGCTCTTTGAGTATATCTCCGTCCATCCTCTGTTGGCCTCGGTCATTGTACGTCTTCTTAATAAAGGTTCTGTGCTGTACCACCCAAGGATCGACCACGTCTATGTGTTGTAGCGCGACTAGGTTTGCTCTTTCAAAGTCGTGAGTCGACCCTCGAAGTCGACATGCATTTCGCGGCGACCCTCACGGTAACCCCATCCGGCGAGCCTGCCGAGGTGCTGTTGACGGCAGACCAACGGGTTCTCGATGCCTAGATAATTCGTGCGATAGGAGATGCACTCTTGGTCGAAGCCCCTGGCTATGCTTCCTTACGGGCGTGACATGTTGCGAAACGTATCCTTTGATGACACCATTCATCCTTTCGAACGGCATCATGCTGTGCAGGACCGTCGGCCCGAGTTGGATGATATCCTCCACTATATGGACCAGTAGATGCACCATAACGTCGAAGAATGCGGGCGGGAAGTACATCTCAAGCTCGCATAGTATCACCACGATCTCTTCCTATAGCCTTCTGAGTTGCCTCAGGCCAATCTACTTCCGAGAGATGACGTCGAAGAAGTTGCATACGCCAAATAGCGTTTCACGGACGTGCGTGTCCATGATCCCACGGATTGCAACTGGAAGTATCTGCGTCATCGACGCGTGATGATCGTGAGACTTCATCCTGCTGAACTTCGCTTGCTGGGTCTAGGTATCACCTTATCTTCCCCTCGTAACAGTAAGGAATTTTTACTCCTAGGAGGAATGTGAAAAAATTCTCGATCTCCTAATGACTTAGAGTGAAGCAGCGGGAGGGTAGTCATTTCTGGTCTTCTTGGCCTTTTTTGCCTTTGGCGACGACTTTACGTGGTCCTGCTTCGCCTCATCATCATCATCATCATTAGCGTGAAGCTCCTGCACGATGCCCATTTATTTCAAGTTTGCCCTTGCTTTCGGCCCATCTTTGGTCCTCTCGGCATGTTGAGCAGGGTACCAAGCAGACTCGCACATGTTCTTCGTGATATGCATGACATCAAGGCTGTGAGGCACACGGTGGATCTTCCAAGTATGGCAAGTCCCGGAAAACAGACCTCGTTTTCCATACCTTCAGCAGCTGACTCTGGCGCCTTCGCTTCTTTCCGGCTCTGGCGCCTTTTGCTTCTTTCCCGGCAGTGGGTAGTCTTTCCAATTTTTCAACAGCTTGTCTATTTCCTCGCCGCTCCTCGTACACGGGCGTTTTCGGGGTTCGGTTTCACCATCGAACATATCCTTGCAATTCCTCCACGGGTCATCGTCGCGAAGCCACCTTCGATGTCCCATGAATACAGTTTTCGAAGACCCGGGATCTCTATCTAGTTGGCGATACGTTGTGTCATCCATGCACCTTACGCATCCAGAAAATCCGTGGACTACCTGCCCCGTGAGATATCCGTAACCGAGATAGTCGTGCACCGTCGTGAGCGGTCACGGCTCTCATAGGGAAATATTCTTTCTCTGCGGCGTCCCACGTATTGGCTGGCGTTTTCCACAACATGTCAAGCTCCTCTTTCAGCAGCCCGGAATCTGATTGATGTCATTCCCTGGTTGTTTCGGCCCTTCAATTAGCATACTCATGTGAATGTACTTCCTCTTCATGCACAACCAGGGGAAGGTTGTACATCCACACAAACACAGGCGGTGCTATGTGTGCTTCTCTGGCTGCCAAAGCGGATTGATCGCATCGGTGCTCGCGCTTGACATGATGTTCCTTGGATCGTTCCCAAATTACGAGTCTTGAAGTTCAACGCTTGCCACTGGCTCGCATCCTTAGGGTGACTCAACATTTTGTCTTTTTTATCTATCTCCGGATCATTTGCGTCATCTTCTCGCTTCTTCTCCTCCCTATCCGCGTGCCAATGCAGGAGCTTTGCTACCTTAGGGTTCGCGAAATACAGCTGCAGCCGAGGAGTGATCGGAAAGTACCACACCACTTTTCGAGGAGCTTTCTTCCTCTTCTTGTATCGAGTGACGCCGCACATCGGACATATGGTAGACTCCGCGTGCTCGTCCCGATAAATGATGCAATTGTTCATGCACACATGGTATTTCACGTGCGGTAAATCGAGAGGACACACGATTTTCTTCGCCTCCGCCAAACTGGTCGGGCACTTGTTCCCCTTGGGAACACGTTCGTGCCAGAATGACATGTTCTCGTCGAAGCATGCATCGGTCATTTTGTGTTTTACCTTCATCTCGAGCCATGAGCGTTACTTTCGGCGGGTATCCTCGGGCTGCATCCTTCATACAATGGAGTAACCGCATCTAACTCAAGTTGATCCATCTTGGCTTTCTCTCGGGCGGCAGCTCTGGCGTTATCCTTCTGCTTGAGAAGCAGCTCTTGAATATGAGGGTCCTGCACCCAGCCCATTGATGGTCCAGCGTCGTCTGCTCCGCCGGCATCATCATCTTCATGATCATGCCCGTCGTCTTCTCTGGCATCTTCCTCATCATCATGTCCTGCATCTTCTACATGATGACTGTGTACAGCATCACCGTCGTGATCATCTCCTGGGGATTCTTCGTCTTCTCGCCCGCCCGAGTCGCGGTGGTTGTCTTGCTGCCCTTCCTCATTTCTTGCCCGGCCCCCATGGACGACTTCTAGTCATCTTCATCACCTTGCCATCGATAGCCATCCATGAAACCACGCAAGAGCAGGTGGTCCCGCACCTGCCCGAAATCCGGCTCCGCAATAAGGCTCTTCAGCTTACATCTTCGACACGGACATCTTATCTCCGTCTCGTTCTTTTGAAGCATCTCGGCCTTCGCGGACCTCAAAAACCTATACACGATGCCTTCGGTCATCGTGCGGACCATGGTCACCTGCGGGGTAGAGCAAAACGATATTTTAGAACCAAACAAAAATTTGGCATGACTTTCCTAAAAATAGGACCAAAAGAATGCTTAATGCCAAAATTCTCGCTTGAAACGGAAATGAATCAACATTCCGGCAAAATATTGGCAACTATCGCATTTCAAATACCGGTACACCTCCAAACACAAACACATATGCAACACCACAAACATATGCAACACCACGAACATACATAGATCTAGCTAGGCCATAAAAAGTGCATGTGCACATTGTTGTAGGGAGAACAACATAAATATAGCTTCCCCCTTACTTACCTATTAAAACAAGGTAATTTAACCACTTAATTTGAATGAATCTATGGTGGAAATGAGGTGAAAAGAGGAGGCACCGAGACAAGGAGGAGGTGGAGAGAATGAAGTGGGGAGAAAGTGAGTGTGGGTATGAGAGGCTGTCCAAAATATCTAGTTGTTGCCCACTTACTAATGGCGCACCGACAATAAATGCGCCATTAGTAATCCAGTTACTAATGGCGCACCCTCTGGCGGTGCGCCATTAGTAGTTTTACAAAAAAAATACTAATGGCGCACTGATCCATGATGCGCCATTACTAGTTTAAACTAGTAATGGCGCACGGTTGATCGATCATCGCCATTAGTAGTATTGAAAAAAGGAATAAAAAATATAATAAAAAAACAACATTAGTGGCGCACATGCGGAAGGGTGCGCCATTAGTAGTTACAACTACTAATGGCGCACTTTATCTGGATGCGCCATTAGTGTGTTTGGACAGGCGCACTAGTTCAAAAAAAAATTTGATACTAATGGCGCACCCTTTGCATGGTGCGCCATTAGTAGTTTCAACACTAATGGCGTATCAGCAGGTGGTGCCCCATTAGTATATACTAATGGCGCACCAGCTGTCTGGTGTGCCATTAGTGTCAATCCCATCTATAGCCCTTTTTCTAGTAGTGAGGTATTTGATGGCATGTAGATCATCACCACGGGCCATGTGGATATGGAGGAGATAGTCCTCGATCCAGACCGCAGGATCTGTGGTACCATCGTATGATTCGATGTTTACGGGTTTGAAGGCCTCAGGGATTCGATGATCCATTACTTCATCTGTGAAGCATAGTGGGTGTGCGGCGCCTCTGTATTGGGCTATATCATGGCGTAGCTCATATGAGCTTTGTCTACTGTGTTCGGCCCGGCAGGGTTTGCTGTATCCGGCGCGATGGTAATCATCCCGAGTCGTTGGGCGCCCACGCGATCCGTAGATCGATCTTGTATGTTTTGCCTTATCCTCCAATATATCTCGCAAGTCCGGCGCGTTTTCCCGTGCCTTGGTACTTTTTGAGCGGCGTCGGGGTGCGGCTTGAATGGAGGATCTAGAGGACTCTCTGTCGCGGCCACGGGGTGGCGGTCGGCCGCATCATCTTGTTGGCGATGTGGGTGCTTCCTCCTCCGATCGAGGCAACAGCCTGCGTTTGGGGTAGCTTTTGGAGGCGTTCGAGTTCATACTCTTGGCTGCAAGGACTTCAGTCCATCTGTCGACTAGCGTGTCTTGGTCAGCTCTAAGTTGTTGCTGCTTTTTCTTGAGGCTTCTTGTCGTGGCCATAAGCCTGCGTTTGAAACGCTCCTGTTCGGCGGGATCCTCAGGCACGACAAATTCATCGTCGTTGAGGCTTGCCTCATCTTCGGAGGGAGGCACGTAATTATCGTCCTCTACCTCTATTTCTGCCGCACTGTCGTGCGAACTTGCTTCTCCCTCCTCCTGTGCTGAATCCTGCTGGAGGGGGTTGTCTTCGGCACTGTCCGGGGTGTTATTATCTCCCGTGCTGGAATCACCGTTTTTACTGTGGCGGGATTTAGAACGGCACCGCTGACGTGGGCGCTTGGGTTGTTTCCTGGAGGGGTCATCCTCCGCCGTTCCATCGCCATTCCCATATTTTGGGATGTCCACCATGTATATGTCATATGACGAGGTGGCCTTCCAGTGCCCTGTAGGCGCTGGGTCTTGGTCGTCTCCAGCATCGTCGTCCATACCGTCGATGTCTTGGAGTCAAGTCGAGCATGTCGGTTAAATAAATCGGCCGATGGCTACAAAGTGGGTGGTGGGTGGGCGTTGAATTTCTTCGTCGTCCGCATCCCAACCTTCCTGTCCGTAGTCCGGCCAGGGCTCTCCGGATAAAGAGAGAGACTTTAGTGAATTCAAGATGTCGCCAAAGGGCGAGTGCTGAAAGATGTCCGCGGCAGTGAATTCCATGACCGGCGCCCAATCGGATTCGATTGGCAGGGGCGCGGAGGGTTCGGAGTCCGGCACCTGGGAGTCACGAGCTTCGCAAAGGACAGGGAGGGTGTTCAGCTCGATCGCCGTAGAGATGTCAGCCCCCGAGGCAGTGTCCAACCACTCGTCCTCGATCGGGGAATCCGGCTCCGGATTAAGGGTCGGAGCGGATGCTGATGCGGCCTCCAGGACACTATTCGGCGGCAGAGCTAGATCGTACCCATCGAGACAGTGCGGCGCGCTTGGCTGTGGCTCGAATCCGTCGAAGATCAAGCCTCCGCGGATGTCGGCCGTGTAGTTTTAACTTCCAAATCTGACCTGTTGGCCAGGGGCATAGTTTTCGATCTACTTCAGATGGCCAAGTGAGTTGGCCCGCAGTGCAAAGCCGCCGAATACGAAGATCTGTCCGGGAAGAAAAGTCTCACCCTGGACCGCGTCGTTGTTGATGATCGAAGGAGCCATCGGGCCTATAGATGACGACACAGAGGAACTCTCAATGAAAGCACCAATGTCAGTGTCAAAACCGGCGGATCTCGGGTAGGGGGTCCCGAACTGTGCATCTAGGCGGATGGTAACAGGAGACAAGGGACACGATGTTTTTACCCAGGTTTGGGCCCTCTCGATGGAGGTAATACCCTACTCCTGCTTGATTAATATTGATGATATGGGTAGTACAAGAGTAGATCTACCACGAGATCAAGGAGGCTAAACCCTAGAAGCTAGCCTATGGTATGATTGTTGTTCGTCCCCACGGACTAAAACCCTCCGATTTATATAGACACCGGATAGGGTTAGGGTTACACACAGTCGGTTACAATGGTAGGAGATCTACATATCCGTATCGCCAAGCTTGCCTTCCACGCCAAGGAAAGTCCCATCCGAACAAGGGACGAAGTCTTCAATCTTGTATCTTCATAGTCTTGGAGTCCGGCCAAAGGTGATAGTTCGGCTATTCGGACACCCCCTAATCCAGGACTCCCTCAATCTTGTTACATTTTTTTGCATTGTTGTACTAAAATTTTCCTTGCTACTGTTGTACTAAAATCAAATCATTGAGTAGGAAGGAAGAGATTAAGGGAGCAAAAATAATGAGGAAGAAGCGCTCCGAAGAAGTTGACTCAAAATCCACTTAAGATGTGACCTTCACGTAACTCAAAAATCACAACCAGATATTCATGAGAGAATTGAACCAGAAACATGACATTTGTTTGTATAACTGTATATAGTAGTGTTCTTGATGCTTCTATTGTTCCTTTTTAACTTGATGCTTATAATGTTCCTTTTTAACACGATACTTATATTATTTATTTGAACATAAAGTATTTTTAAATTGTTGAAACCTTGCATCTATTTGTTCAAGTGAACTGCAGATCTTTCTGTGAAAATGAAGGTTGCGTGGTATGTTAGCACATGTTTTTTTAAAACTACATCATGTTACATTGTATGTTTGCTTCAAGGTTTACTTGAACTCAATTGACATCTAGCAGATTTCTTCATAAGAAAACAATGATCAAGAGTGTGTAAGATGTAGGATGTTGCTCCACTTTTCGGCCTACAATGCTACTAATGTGACGGCCTTCAACATTTGTATGTTTCTCCTCTACATTTTTGTGCACTATTAACCTGATTTTCTCTACCGTAAGTTACTCATCTCAGTATTTGTTTTGTAGATTGCTGAGATTAATGGATCATGCATGGATCCAATGTTGATTGCAAGGCAGAGAATGGGGATAATTAGAGTGTCATTTTTAGGACAATGTTTCAAACTTCATAGTTGATTGGAAGGTCGAGAATTTTGCTACTAGTAGATAGCTTCACATCTTGTAATGTTTGGATGGTGTGTTCAGTGTAATGTAACATAACTGATTTAATATATGAGATCTTTCCATTTATTGTACTGTGCCTCCTATACACTATATATATTGAACTAATAATTGTGGATGTCAATGTATAAAATACAATCAATTATTCATGATATGTACCAAAGCCTCAAGTCTTTGCAATGATGGTAGCCACCAACGCATATGAAGTGTTGTAGACTCTCAACTCTATATGTTGCTACCTTCCAATGCTTCTATATGGCATTTACCAACGCATGTATATACGTTGTAGTAGACCCTAGCAACGCCACCAATGACAACGCATAATAATCCGTTGGTGTAGGCCCTAGCAACGCATATATGGATGTACGCCAACGCATTGATGTGTTGCTGAAGGGGGGTTCTTGTTGTAGTGCACATACATCAGTATGTATGATCTCCAACAAATCTGTTGCTCACTCCATTGTTCCGGAGAACGGCGTTTTAGTCATCTTGCCCATGAGGCATGATTCGCAAGTACCAAGTGATTCATAATCAAGTAATTCCAAAAGTCCATCAGTATGGAGTTTGTTCATGCGCTTTACACCAATATGACCTAAAAGGCAGTGCCACAAATAAGTTGCACTATCATTATCAACTCTGCATATTTTGGCTTCAATATTATGAATATGTGTATCACTACTATCGAGATTTAATAAAAATAGACCACTCTTCAAGGGTGCATGACCATAAAAGATATTACTCATATAAATAGAACAACCATTATACTCTGATTTAAATGAATAACCGTCTTGCATCAAACAAGATCCAGATATAATGTTCATGCTTAACGCTGGCACCAAATAACAATTATTCAGGTCTAAAACTAATCTCGAAGGTAGATGTAGAGGTAGCGTGCCAACTGCGATCACATCGACTTTGGAACCATTTCCCACGCGCATCGTCACCTCGTCCTTAGCCAATCTTCGCTTAATCTGTCGTCCCTGTTTCGAGTTGCAAATATTAGCAATGTAACCAGTATCAAATACCAGGTGCTCTGCGAGCATCAGTAAGGTACACATCAATAACATGTATATCGCATATACCTTTGTTCACCTTGCCATCCTTCTTATCCGCCAAATACTTGGGGTAGTTCCGCTTCTAGTGACCAGTCTGTTTGCAATAGAAGCACTCAGTTTCAGGCTTAGGTCCAGATTTGGGTTTCTTCTCCTGAGCAGCAACTTGTTTGTTGTTCTTCTTGAAGTTCCCCTTCTTCTTCCCTTTACCCTTTTTCTTGAAACTGGTGGTCTTGTTGACCATCAACACTTGATGCTCCTTCTTGATTTCTACCTCTCCAGCCTTTAGCTTTGCGAAGAGCTCGGGAATTGTCTTATCCATCCCTTGCATATTATACTTCATCACAAAGCTCTTGTAGCTTGGTGGCAGTGATTGAAGAATTCTGTCAATGACACTATCATCCGGAAGATGAACTCCCAGTTGAATCAAATGATTGTTATACCCAGACATTTTGAGTATATGTTCACTGACAAAACTATTCTCCTCCATCTTGCGGTAGAACTTATTGGAGACATCATATCTCTCAATCCGAGCATTTTCTTGAAATATTAACTTCAACTCCTGGAACATCTCATATGCTCCATGACGTTCAAAACGTCGTTGAAGTCCCGATTCTAAGCCGTAAAGCATGGCACACTGAACTATCGAGTAGTCATCAGCTTTGATCTGCCAGACGTTCTTAACGTCGTCAGTTGCATCTGCAGCAGGCCTGGCACCCAGCGGTGCTTCCAGGACATAATTCTTCTTTGCAGCAATGAGGATAATCCTCAAGTTACGGACCCAGTCTGTGTAATTGCTACCATCATCTTTCAACTTTGCTTTCTCAAGGAACGCATTAAAATTCAACGGAACAACAGCACGGGCCATCTATCCTCAACAACATCGATAAGCAAAATACTATCAGGTACTAAGTTTAGGATAAATTAAAGTTAAATTAATCATATTACTTAAGAACTCCCACTTAGATAGACATCCCTCGAATCATCTAAGTGATCACGTGATCCATCTCAACTAAACCATGTCTGATCATCACGTGAGATGGAGTAGTTTTCAATGGTGAACTTCACTATGTTGATCATATCTACTATATAATTCACGCTCGACCTTTCGGTCTCAGTGTTCCGAGGCCATATCTGCATATGCTAGGCTCGTCAAGTTTAACCCGAGTATTCTGCGTGTGCAAAACTGGCTTACACCCGTTGTATTTGAACGTAGAGCTTATCACACCCGATCATCACGTGGTGTGTCGGCACAACGAACTTTCGCAACAGTGCATACTCAGGGAGAACACTTATACCTTGAAATTTAGTGAGAGATCATCTTATAGTGCTATCGTCAAACAAAGCAGAATAAGATGCATAAAGGATAAACATCACATGCAATCAATATAAGTGATATGATATGGCCATCATCATCTTGTGCCTTTGATCTCCAGCCCAAAGCACCGTCATGATCACCATCGTCACCGGCGCGACACCTTGATCTCCATCGTAGCATCATTGTCGTCTCGCCAACTATTGCTTCTACGACTATTGCTACCGCTTAGTGATAAAGTAAAGCAATTACAGGGCGATTGCATTGCATACAATAAAGCGACAACCATATGGCTCCTGCTAGTTGTCGATAACTTGGTTACAAAACATGATCATCTCATACAATAAAATATAGGATCATGCCTTGACCATATCACATCACAACATGCCCTGCAAAAACAAGTTAGACGTCCTCTACTTTGTTGTTGCAAGTTTTACGTGGCTGCTATGGGCTGAGCAAGAACCGTTCTTACCTATGCATCAAAACCACAATGATATTTCGTCAAGTTAGTGTTGTTTTAACCTTCACAAGGACCGGCGTAGTCACACTCGGTTCAACTAAAGTTGGAGAAACTGACACCCGCCAGCCACCTGTGTGCAAAGCACGTCGGTAGAACCAGTCTCGCATAAGCGTACGCGTAATGCCGGTCCAGGCCGCTTCATCCGACAATACCGCCGAACCAAGGTATGACATGCTGGTAAGCAGTACGACTTGTATCACCCACAACTCACTTGTGTTCTACTCGTGCATATAACATCTACGCACAAACCTGGCTCGGATGCCACTGTTGGTGAACGTAGTAATTTCAAAAAAAATCCTACGCACACGCAAGATCATGGTGATGCATAGCAACGAGAGGGGAGATTGTTGTCCATGTACCCTCGTAGACCGAAAGCAGAAGCGTTAGCACAACACGGTTGATGTAGTCGTACGTCCTCACGATCCGACCGATCCAAGTACCGAACGCACGACACCTCCGAGTTCAGCACACGTTCAGCTCGATAACTTCCCGCGAGCTTCGATCCAGCAAAGCTTCGCCGAAGAGTTTCGTCAGCATGATGGCGTGATGATGGTGATGATGATGCTACTGACGCAGGGCTTCGCCTAAGCACCGCTACGATATGATTGAGGTGGATTATGGTGGAGGGGGGCACCGCACACGGCTGGGAGAGATCAACAGATCAACTTGTGTGTCTAGAGGTGCCCCCTGCCGCCGTATATAAAGGAGCAAGGGGGAGGCCGGTCGGCCCCTTGTGGGTGCGCCAGGAGGAGGAGTCCTCCTCCTAGTAGGAGTAGGACTCCCCTCTTTCCTACTCCTACTAGGAGGGGGAAAGGAAGGGGAAGAGGGAGAGGGAGAAGGAAAGGGGGGCGCCGCCCCCCTCTCCTAGTCCAATTCGGACCAAAGGGGGAGGGGCGCTCGGCCTGCCCTAGGCCAGCCCTCTCTCTCTCCACTAAGGCCCATAAGGCCCACTATTTCTCCCCGGGGGTTCCGGTAACCCTCCGGCACTCCGGTTTTCTCCAAAACCACCCGGAACACTTCCGGTGTCCGAATATAGTCGTCCAATATATCGATCTTTATGACTCGACCATTTTGAGACTCCTCGTCATGTCCGTGATCATATCCGGGACTCCAAACTACCTTTGGTACATCAAAACACAAAAACTCATAATATCGACCGTCACCGAACTTTAAGCGTGCAGACCCTACGGGTTTGAGAACTATGTAGACATGACCGAGACACGTCTCCGGTCAACAACCAATAGTGGAACCTGGATGCTCATATTGACTCCTACATATTCTACGAAGATATTTATCGGTCAAACCGCATAACAACATACGTTGTTCCCTTTGTCATCGGTATGTTACTTGCCCGAGATTCGATCATCGGTATCACCATACCTAGTTCAATCTCGTTACCGGCAAGTCTCTTTACTCGTTACGTAATGCATCATCCTGCAACTAACTCATTAGTCACATTGCTTGCAAGGCTTATACTGATGTGAATTACCGAGAGGGCCCAGAGATACCTCTTCGATAATCGGAGTGACAAATCCTAGTCTCGATCTATGCCAACTCAACAAGTACCATCGGAAACACCTATAGAACACCTTTATAATCACCCAGTTATATTGTGACATTTGGTGGCACACAAAGTGTTCCTCCGGTAATCGGGAGTTGCATAATCTCATAGTCATAGGAACATGTATAAGTCATGAAGAAAGCAATAGCAGTAAACTAAATGATCAAGTGCTAAGCTAACGGAATGGGCCAAGTCGATCACATCATTCTCCTTATGATGTGATCTCGTTAATCAAATGACAACTCATGTCTATGGCTAGGAAACTCAACCATCGTTGATCAACAAGCTAGTCAAGTAGAGGCATACTAGTGACACTATGTTTGTCTATATATTCACACATGCATTACGTTTCCAGTTAATACAATTCTAGCATGAATAATAAACATTTATCATGATATGAGGAAATAAATAATAACTTTATTATTGCCTCTAGGGCATATTTCCTTCACCACGTGCCATGAAGCAGTAGGTAGGAGCAGAGTCATCCTCATCATTAGCATCAGTGTTGGGGATGAGACCGTTATTTTTTGTGTTGAAGATGGACTTGGCGACATTCACTGAAGCCAGAGCCAGCCTTGCCACGCCTGAATCAGACTCCTCCTTAGACTCCACCACCGCCTCCTCAGAAGCAGACTCCTCCTGTGAATCCATCTCCTTGCCAACAAATGCACAAGCCTTGCTTGATGAGCTCTTCTTGTGAGATGAAGACTTTGATGAAGACTTTGAAGAAGACTTTGATGATTTCTTCTTCTTGTCATCAGAATCATATTCCTTGCTCTTCTTCTTCTTCTTCTTCTTCTTCTTCTTCTTCTTCTTCTTCTTCTTCTTCTTCTTCTTCTTCTTCTTCTTCTTGGTATCATTGTCCCATTGTGGACACTCGGAGATGTAGTGACCAGATTTCTTGCATTTGTGGCATGCTCTCTTCTTGTGGTCACGAGAGGAAGCTTCATCATTTCTTGAGCTGGATCATGAAGACTTTCTGAAGCCTTTCTTCTTGGTGAACTTCTGGAACTTCTTCACAAGGATAGCTAGCTCCTTTCTAATGTCTTCAGGATCCCCAGAACTGCAGTCAGATTCTTCTTCAGATGAGGAAACAACCTTTCCCTTCAAAGCGCAAGTTCGGCCATAGTAGGGGCCATAGATGTCTCTCTTCTCAGATAACTAGAAATCATGTGTGTTGAGCCTCTCAAGTATGTCAGACGGATCGAGAGTCTTCAAGTCAGGACATTCTTGAATCATCAGGGCTGGGGTGTCGAATGAGCTGTCAAGTGATCTCAGAAGCTTCTTGACGATTTCGTGCTTGGTGATCTCAGTGGCGCCAAGTGCGTGAAGCTCATTTGTGATATCAGTGAGGCGATCAAACGTGAGCTAAACATTCTCATTGTCGTTTCTATTGAAGCGGTTGAAGAGGTTGCGAAGAACATCACTCCTTGAGTCTCTTTCAGTTGAGACGCCTTCGTTGACCTTGGAGAGCCAGTCCCAGACTAGCTTTGCAGTTTCCAGTGCACTCACACGGCCGTACTGTCCTTTGGTCAGATGGCCACAGATGATGTTCTTGGCAGTCGAATCTAGTTGAATGAACCTCTTGACATCAGCGGCGGTGACACCTTCACCAACCTTGGGAATGCCATTCTTGACAACATACCAGTGGTCGACGTTAATGGCTTCAAGATGCATACGCATTTTATCCTTCACCACGTGCCATCGAAGACGGGGCATGCATCGGAGACCTTGATTATCCCTGCAGTCGACATAGCTAAAACTCCAGGTGCTTAAACCAAATCACACAGAATAAGGGAGCACCTTGCTCTAATACCAATTGAAAGTGCTAGTTATCGACTAGAGGGGGGTGAATAGACAATTTTTATGGAAGTCTTCAAAACACGGGGGCTTTGAAGACAAATAGTAGAAATGAACCTATTGATATGCAGCGGAAGGTAGACTGCACTAGACAAGCCATAGTCAAGTAATGTCTGTGGGAAACGACACCTATGGGATCACAAGGATCCATACTGCGGTTGTGGGGCGCGAGGTTGAGAGAAGAGCGGATCTGACAGAGAGTATGCGGTTCGTTTATCCAGGTTCGGGCCGCGAGGATGCGTAAAACCCTAGTCCTGCTTTGGTGGATGTATTCTGAGTTCTTGAGCTAGCTACGGGGTGTAACGAGCTCCAAAAAGCCAAATCCCTCTCACAGTCGCCTCGGGCCTCCTTTTATAGAAAAAGGGGTCGCCACAAAGGGCAAGCGGGAGGTGGAAAAAAGAATGCAGTGCGAGGTTATCCCTCGTATTACAGGACAAGATGCATTTAATGCGAGGCTTAGGTGTCCCTTCGCTTTATTGGGGACGGGGGCGAGGCCCGTCCCGTCCGTCGCCACTCCCCCTCGCTTCGACACGCGCCCTGGCCAGTGACGCATGCGGTGCCATGTAGGCAGGCAGGCAGCTGAGGTGGCGCGATGGTGGAGCCTCTAGGAAGGTTTGCATGTTGCCATGCAGGTGCCTGCCCAGCTGGTTGGGTCGGCGGCTGCATGCGAACGGCGGCGAAGACTTGGCTGGTGCGGGCCTGGTAGTGGCCCTGCCGGTGCGCCTAGCGAGGGTCTCACCGGATGGCCTGACAAGGGTCTTGCCGGGTAGCTCGGCAAGGGTCTTGCCGTGGCGCGCTGGCCTCCCCGGCAAGGATCTTGCCGGGGGTCTTGTGGGTTTCTTCGGTGAGGATGGCTGCCTTCCCATCCTCATTTGATCTTGACTATTCTTTGTCTTCACAAAGATCTGCATGCCACCACAGAGGTGCCTTCCCGAGTCCTGGCCCCACGTTGATGATGGTGTTGGAGGCCGTGGGCTCAAGGGTGGCTCACTCTGTTGGCGTGGGCGAGCTGCCCCGGCAAGGGTCTTGCCGGGGCCGCTGAGGCTGGCACAGCAATGGTCCTTGCCGGGGAAACCTGCTTCGTCCATCTGATATTTGTGGCCTTGGTCCTTGTCGTTGCTTTGTTCGTCTTGTGCCTTCGGCTTCTCTCCGGCTTCCCTTTCCCTCCTCTGTTATGTGCGGCCGTGGCGGGAGGCTCTGACTGCCCGTGCACAAGTAAAGGGGTCAAAAGGAGAGCCCCTACTTTTGTACACCGACAGGAGCCCCTGGGCCTGGGCCACACATAAGCGCAGCACGTTGTTGGGCCAGGCCCAGAACGGTGCGCGGGCAGTTGGGGCGGATTTTTACCGCGGTAACTGCTCCGTCCGCCGCGCTTCTCCACGACCTGCGTTGAACGCGCGATGTGGGGGTCGTGCGCGTGCATGATGTGGGAGGCATGCGTGGGACAGTGTTCGCACGCATGCCTCGTATCGCAGTTAATGGGAAAGGAGGCGGCCCACGCCTTCCCCATAAAATGGAATAACCGCGGGCGCGCTGCTCACTTTACCCCTCCCTTGCGCGTTCCTCCAATCTCAGAACCACCGCCCCCTTCTTCTCGAGCCTCTCAGCTTTCGTCCATCGCCGACGTGCTTTCGCCATCCTCTGCTTTTTCGCTCCCTGCTGCCGCCATGGCGCCCAAGTCCGCCAATAGCAAGGGAGCGGCGAGGGATGCCGGTGTGTCGGAGCAGCCGGAGAGCAAGCTGGTGGCGCGGCGGGTGCAGTCCGCCTACTTCCCCTCGACGGTTGGCGTGTCCGAGCTTTGGGAGATGTTCAAGGATCTGTGGGGGGTGAAGACCGGGGGAGAGAAAACGGGGCATCCAACCACGCACGTCGTCCCTGCCAGCGTCGGGCCCTTCCCGCATCGGTACCCCTTCTTCGTTGATTATTTCTCTTGCAGGCTCTGTCCCCCCTTCTCTGATTTCTTCAAGGACATCATGCACACCTACGGCTTCCACCTCTTGGATTTCACCCAGAATGCCGTGGCGTGCATGGCTCTCTTCGCACACCTCTGCGAGGGCTTCGTCCGGGTGCACCTCAAAGACGGCTCTCTTCGCCATTACTTCTCCCCTCGGATCCAAAAGGCGCCATTGCTGGCTGTGTCGCCGGATCCCGAGGGGCCAAGGGGGGCGATCGACGGGCGCCATGATAGAGAAATGGGAAGAATGGCGGGGTCGGTGGTGCTGGATGGAGGAGGAGGACCCGCCAGCATTCTGCGCGGTTCGCGAGAAACCGCCGGTCCGTGGGGGTGACTGGGGCGACGTCGACACCGACGACGTGAAGCTTACAATCGCCACCACCAGGATTCTTCGGCTCACCCAGGCCGGGCTCACCCTCAAGATGATCGGGGCGAACTTCATCCGCCGACGAATCGCCCCTTTGCACGACAAGGGGAGGTCGGCCTGGTTCTTCGTGAACGCCGCCGACATCATGAGGCTCCGCCCCGGCCTCGACAACAACCTGACGGTGTTGTGGCATGCCCATCTGTGCCAACGGATCTTCCAGCTCGAGGTCGACGACGTGGGCGAGGTCGAGCGGTCCGGCAAGCTTGCCAGGGCCTCCGTGAAGGCCGGCAAAGTCGACAAGGAGCCTGTCTTCAAGCTGCCGGTGAAGGTGGTCCCGCCGAGCAACAACTCTCGTCGGAACGAGATCATTGCCATGATGCCACTCTTCAACGCGCATGGCCTTGACCCGGACTGGGTTGAGCCGGACGAGCTCGCGGTGCAGGAGTTCTTCGACACCCTGCACGAGGTATATGTCACCGCCGAGCCGCGGCTTATCCAGGACACCTCTCCGGCGGACCTGGATTATATCGCCGCCAGGATGGAAGAGGTGAGGCGTGCCGAGGAGGAGGCAAAGCTCGTCAAGGAGGCCGGCAGTGCCGGCGGTGTGGTGGACAAGGCCGCGGCGGAGGCGGAGGAGGGGGAGCTCGCCCGGTGGGCAGGTGCCACTGGGGAGGCCAGCGGCATCGACACTAGGGCTCCCCTCGTTGAAGACGCCGATGACGGGTCATCGGAGGAGGAGGGCAAGGAGGAGAGGACCGCGACTGTCGATCCTCCGACCACCGCAAAGAGGCGTGTCCTGCGGCAGGCCACCTCTGGCGAGCCGGTCCGCCTTGACCGGGCCGTGCAGCTGCGGCAAGCCCAGGAGGGGCCCGTGCGCCAGATGAGGGCGGTGGCGATGAAGAAAACGGTGAAAGCCATGGCATCGACGAAGAAGACATCTGCTTCTTCGTCGTCCAAACGCGCCCGGACGCCATCGCCTCCCCCTTCGTCGGCAAACATCGGCGCGGGGATTGCGTTTGACTTCGGGCCCCTGAGCCCGGAGAAAGACCCCGGGCCTCTCGGCCGGAGAGAAAGAGGAAAGCAACAGAGAGGAGGAGGAAGAGAACAAAGAGTAAGCTTTCACTTTCCTCCTTATTCCTCGCCCTCCCACAGCGGCATTGCTTACTTGTCTTCATCTTGCAGGGATGTGGAGGCTGGCCCGGAAGGATAAAGAGGGCCAGGACTTGGCGAGTGGCCAGCCCGGCAGTCACCCCGACGCCATGGTGGTGTCGAGCAGCCAGACGGCAGCCCCGGCCCAGCCCCAGTAGTAAGTCCATCACCCATCCCTTGTCAATGCGCGCAATGCACGACGCTTTGGCATTGACCCTGCCGTGGATGTAGGAGGGGAGCAACACCAAGGGGAGCTGCAGAGGGCTTCTCCTATCGTGCCACCCCCGTCGACCACGCCGCCCCGAGGGGCGTCCCCGGCAAGGGCACCTAGCACCGAGGCCATGCACACAGAGGAGGGGGAGAACACAGGCGCCAGTGGCTTCGCCTCGACGCCAGACCTTGGGGGAGAAGGGACTCCCACCTCACGGCCCAGCACGGGTAAGCCACTCACTCTCCACTTCTGCTTGCATTCCCCTTTTTTCCTATTTTGACTTCCGATCTTGGCTCCGCCCTGTCTCTTTCTTGGTGTCCAGACCCCTCCTTAGAGGATGTCGACACCACCATCAAAGAGGTCGCCGCGGATGCCGCGGCGGAGACGGAGAGGATTGCTGCCGAGGAGAGCGCCAGGGGCGCCCCCGAGGATGCCGCCAAGGGGCCTGCCGAAGAGCCCGGCAAGGGGCCTGCCAGGGAAGCCAGCAAGGCCACTGCTGAGGAGGTGGCGTTTGACGATCTGCCCTCCTCCTCCGCTGCCTCTGGCTCCGGTAGGTACCTGAGGGTAAGCGACGACCTCTTCGTCCATCTCCTTGGCGCGTCGATCACCAGGGCTCCTTTTGAGGGAGAGGTGTTCGACGAGGAGGCGCTTGGTGCCACCGGGCTCGAGGTCGTCGATGAGCCGGGCGTCGGTGGCGCCGGCTCCCAAGAGGAGCAGCTGCTCCAGGACATGGGCGCCAGCTTCCGGAAGCTTCAGGCGCTCCACCGCGCCCGTTTGGACAAGGCCAAATCTAGGGCGGCGTTGGTGGAGAAGGCGGAGGAGGATTTCAGAGGGCGCGTCGCCGAGGCGCAAGACTAGTTCCGCCAGGCCCAGGACGAACTGAAGGCCGCCCAGGGCGAGCTGGCCAACCGTGAGCTGGAGCTTTCCCTGAAGCTGGCCGACGTCGAGAAGGCCCAGGAGACGGCGAAGAAGTTAGCCGACGAAGCCGAAGCCGCCCGGACCCAGCACGAGGCCGCACAGAAGACCCAGGAAGAGGACCTTGCAGAGCGCGAGGAGAAGCTTGCCGCCACGCTCCGCGGCAAGGACGAAGAGGTGGACAAGCTCGTCCTGCAGTGGACTCAAGAGCTGGAGCGGAGGCATTAGGAAGCACTCAACGCCCAGGCTCCCACGCCGGTAGGGTAAATGAACTGGAGCGGCAAGCTCTGAAGCTGGCCCAGGAGAAGGACACGCTCAACGGCGCCCTGACGGTGGCGCAAGGCGAGGTCATCAGCAAGTTTGGGGAGCTCTCCGAAGCCAACATATCCATCAAAGACCTCAAGCTGAAGCTGGGAGAGCTCAAGGAGACGCTGTCGGAGGCCAGAACTCAGGAGGGGATCCTGACCAAGGAGCTGGAGACGGGAAGCAGGCTGGCGATGAGCAGACCGCCAACCTCAAGGACCACAAGGCGGGCGAGAACGCAGCTCGGCGCCTTGTCATCGTTGCAAACTCGGCCGCCGATCAGCTGGCCATTATGGGGATGCCGGAGATGAGGTACGCTCCGGAAGCGAGCCTGAGCCCCAATGCCAACCTAACCGTATATTTTGAGAAGCTCGTCGGCGCCTTGGGGCGGCTCCTTTCCAACCGGGCGGCCTCCCTGGCCGAGGAATCCCGGATACTCTGCCAGGGGACCATGACTAGGGTGCTCACCAAGATCGCGCACTGGCACCCAGACCTTGATTTCGGAGCTGTGTTGAAGAGCTTGCCGGAGGATGCGGACATCGCGGCGCTCAACGAGCGTATCCAGCCCATCCTCAGCCGCATCGACAAAATCAAGAGGGTGGAGGGCCAGCTTCGGGACTAGGCACCCCGTTCTCCATCGCTGCTGTAGGTTCATGACCAAGGCAATGCTATCTTTAGTTAGAACCGCGGCGGCAATTTGTGTAATATAACTCTGCAGTGCCCCTGAAACTATGCATGTTATTTTCCTGTTCGATTTTCCTTTGTATGTTCGCCCCACGTCGATCGGGTAAGCTTGCCGGCACGTAAACCCAGGGCGGCGCTTTGAGGACGGATCCTCATTAGCCTGCCGGGTGTGCTTGTTGCCGGGTGAAGCACCTTACCGCCCTTGGCGCGGCCGCTCGATCTGTCGAGCTTGACTCGAGTCAGAACCGAGAGCGTTGCCGATGGCGAAAGGTTACCCTGCCACTCTCGATGCGGCCACCTGAACTGTTGAGCGGACTCGAAACAGAACAAGGGTGTTGCCGATTGCAGGAGGGCCCCTCTGCGTACAGGCTTCCCATACATAGGCCGAACCGTCGAGGACAATAACCTTATATTTAATGAAACAAACCCAAAGCTCAGCATGACTTAGCTCTCTCGTCGCCGCCTCGGCGTCCTTCGTGCCAACGGGCAGTGTCGCCTTCTTGGTCGCCTTCTTCGCAGGAGTCGTGGCGATGGGGAACAGCTAGGTCAACTGCTAGGCCAGATTCTCACAATTGCGCGCCCCCTACCTGGAGCGCCAAAGATGTCGGTGGGAAATGACACCTATGGGATCACAGGTATCCCTACTGTGGTTGCGGGGCGCGGGGTTGAGAGAAGAATGGATCTGACAGAGAGTACGCGGTTCGTTTATCCAGGTTCGGGCCGCGAGGATGCGTAAAACCCTAGTCCTGCTTTGGTGGATGTATTCTAAGTTCTTGAGCTAGCTACGGGGTGTAACGAGCTCCAAAAAGCGAATCCTTCTCTGGTCGCCTCGGGCCTCCTTTTATAGAAAAAGGCCGCCACGGTGGCAAGCAGGAGGTGGAAAAATGCGATCTTGCGAGTTATCCCTCGTATTACACGACAAGATGCATTTAATGCGAGGCTTAGGTGTCCCTTCGCTTTATTGGGGACGGGGCGAGGCCCGTCCCGTCCGTCACCGCTCCCCCTCGCTTCGACACGCGCCCTGGCCAGCGACGCATGCGGTGCCATGTAGGCAGGCAGGCAGCTGAGGTGGCGCGGTGGTGGAGCCTCCAAGAAGGTTTGCATGTTGCCACGCAGGTGCCTACCCAGCTGGTTGGGTCGGCAGCTGCATGCGAACGGCGGCAAAGACTTGGCTAGTGCGGGCCTGGTAGTGGCCTTGCCGGTGCGCCTGGCGAGGGTCTCGCCGGTGGCCCGGCAAGGGTCTTGCCGGGTAGCCCGGCAAGGGTCTTGCCGTGGCGCGCTGGCCTCCCCGGCAAGGATCTTGCCGGGGGTCTTGTGGATTTCTTCGGTGAGGATGGCTGCCTTCCCATCCTCATTTGATCTTGACTATTCTTTGTCTTCACAAAGATCTGCATGCCACCATAGAGGTGCCTTCCCGAGTCCTGGCCCCACGTTGATGATGCTGTTGGCGGCCGTGGGCTCAAGGGTGGCTCACTCTATTGGCGTGGGCGAGCTGCACCGGCAAGGGTCCTTGCCGGGGAAACCTGCTTCATCCATCTGATCTTTGTGGCCTTGGTCCTTGTCGTTGCTTTGTTCGTCTTGTGCCTTCGGCTTCTCTCCGGCTTCCCTTTCCCTGCCCTGTTATGTGCGGCCGTGGCGGGAGGCTCTGACTGCCCATGCACAAGTAAAGGGGTCAAAAGGAGAGCCCCTACTTTTGTACGCCGACAGGTAAGCAATGAAGTGAAAGCACAAAGACTATCAGCAATTAGGTAGTATGGATCAGGATGGAAGATAGTATGAAGCCAAACAATAAATAGTCTTCACACATTGAAGACAATCAGATCAAGAAAGAAGGCAACGACTTCACGAGGACAGACTGGAAGTAACAGGAAGTGAACCAGTAGCTTGGTGAAGACAAGGATTTGGTAGACCAGTTCCAGTTGTTGTGACAACTGTACGTCTGGTTAGGGAGGCTGAGATTTAACTCAGAATACCGCATCTTCACCTAATTCCCCTTGAGCTAAGAACACTTAGTCCTCGCCCAATCACTCTGGTAAGTATTCAAGGTAGACTTCCAAACCTTCACAGACTTTGTTCACTGGCAATCCGCAATGGCACTTGGATGCTCAGAACGCGACGCCTAACCGGCTGGAGGATTCACAGTCCTCAAGTGTAACAAGTCTTCAGGCCACGCAGACAGAAAGACTTGAGTGATGCCTAACACTCTTTGGCTATGGGTGTTTTGGGCTTTGTCCTCGCAAGGATCTATTTCTCAAATGCTTCGGAGGTGGGTTGCTCTCAAATGACAAAAGTCGTGCACAAACTCTGAGCAACCACCAATTTATGGTTTAGGGGTGGGCTATTTATAGCCAGGAGGCAACCCGACCTGATTTGTCCAAAATGACCCAGTGTCACTAAGGAATCGACACGTGTCCAACGGTCGGATTTCAAACACACGCGGTAGCTTGACTTGGGCTACAAGTAAAGGTGACTCATCCAGCTCTGGATAAGATTTTCTCTCATTGTCTTTGCTCGAAGCCATAGGATTTTGTTGAGCATCACGTCAGTCACTCTGACTTTGTTCACTTGGACCCCACTTAGCAGTACTGTGGTTCCTATGACTCAACAAACAAGAAAAACAAACTACGAAACAACTATGTCTTTGCACTCCATAGTCTTCACGTGAATGTCTTCTCATGTCATAATCTTCACTGTGAATATCTTCACAAACCACCATTGTCTTCAATGTCTTCACACATTTTTAGGGGTCATCTCTGGTCGGTAAACCAAATCAATAAGGGACAACTACTTGTGTTATCATGCAATTCTCACAAACACATTAGTCCCTCAACCAAGTTTGTCGTCAATACTCCAAAACCAACTAGGGGTGGCACTAGATGCACTTACAGCTTGAAATATTAACTTCAACTCCTGAAACATCTCATATGCTTGATAATCCCCAAGTGCAGGGAATCATCATAGCAATTTCCAAAGGTGGAAGTGATAAGTATGGAGTGTCGAACCCACAAGGAGCTAAATGTAAGATCAATATTCTATCAAGTCATATCTGCCGATACGACTCTACGTACACCGAACGTTTGCTTCCAACTAGATACGAGAAATAAAAATAGGTTGTGGGTATGAAGAGGATAATTTTGCATGATATCGGAGAGCTAAAATATAAAAGTAGGTGTTGTTATCATAAAGTTAGAATATCTTACTAAATAATATAAATAGCGAGTGTGGAATAATGATGGGTCGGTGGGCGGAATTATCCTAGGCAATTGTTAACAAGATCAGTAATCACTATTGCAATTTCATATGAGGGAGAGGCATAAGCTAACATACTTTCTCGTCTTGGATCATATGCACTTATGATTGGAACTCTAGCAAGCATCCGCAACTACTAAAGATCATTAAGGTAAAACCCAACCATAGCATTAAAGCATCAAGTCCCCTTTATCCCATAAGCCGTGACCCACTTATCCGTGTTTATGCTTCTGTCACTCAAGCAACACAGACAATAAGTAAACCATGTACATATTGCAACACCCTACAACGGGAATCCCTCACGCTTGCGCGACACGGAGGGCACCATAGGACAGCACCAAAATAAAACATACAACTCATACCAATCTAGATCATCAATCAACCCACAGACAAAGGATATCTACTCAAAACATCATAGGATGGCAACACATCATTGGATCATAATATGTGGCATAAAGCACCATGTTCAAGTAGGGATTACAGCGGGGTGCGGGAGAGTGGACCGCGTAAAATAGATGAGGATGGTGATGATGATGGTGATGCTGATGAAGACGATCACCGCGGTGATGATTCCCCTCCCGATGGCACTCTGGCGCCACCAGGAGAGAGGAGGAGAGGTTCTCCCCCTTGTGCTTCCTCTTCCATGGCCTCCCCCCTAGATGGGGAGAGGTTCTCCCTCTGGTCCTTGGCCTTCATGGCGATGATGGCCCCTCAGGGATCCTCCTCCATGGCCTCCGGTGATGATGGCCCCCTCCGGCAGGGTGCCAGAGAGGGCCTAGATTGATTTCTCGTGGCTACAGAGGCTTGCGGCGGCGGAACTTCCGATCTAGGTTAATTTCTGGAGGTTTGGGTATTTATAGGAGAGGTTGGCGTCGAGAACAAGTCAGGGGGCCCCACGGGTAGTCCACGAGGCACAGGGGCGCGCCTAGGGGGGTGGGCGCGCCCCCACCCTCGTGGGGCCCCCGGGACTCCCCTCCGGTAGATTTTTGTTCTAGTATTTTTTATATTTTCCAGAAAAATTCTCAGTTAATTTTCAGCGCATTCCGAGAACTTTTATTTCTGCACAAAAACAACACCATGGTAGTTCTGCTGAAAACAGCGTCAGCCCGGGTTAGTTCTAATCAAATCATACCAAGATCATATAAAACAATAGTAAACATGGCATGAATACTTCATAAATTATCGATACGTTGGAGACGTATCAGCATCCCCAAGCTTAATTCATGATCGTCCTCGAGTAGGTTAATGATAAAAGAAATAATTTATGAAGTGTGAATGCTAGTGTCGGTGTCAAAACCGGCGGATCTCGGGTAGGGGGTCCAGAACTGTGCGTCTAGGCGGATGGTAACAGGAGACAAGGGACACGATGTTTTTACCCAGGTTCGGGCCCTCTCGATGGAGGTAATACCCTACTCCTGCTTGATTAATATTGATGATATGGGTAGTACAAGAGTAGATCCACCACGAGATCAGAGAGGCTAAACCCTAGAAGTTAGCCTATGGTATGATTGTTGTTTGTCCTACGAACTAAAAGCCTCCGGTTTATATAGACATTGGATAGGGTTAGGTTTACACAGAGTCAGTTACAATGGTAGGAGATCTACATATCCGCATCGCCAAGCTTGCTTTCCGCGCCAAGGAATATCCCATCCGGACACGGGACAAAGTCTTCAATCTTGTATCTTCATGGTCTAGGAGTCCGGCCAACGGTGATAGTTCGGCTATCCGGACACCCCCTAATCCAAGACTCCCTGAATAGCCCCCGAACCAGGCTTCAAATGGCGATGAGTCCGGCGCGTAGATTGTCTTCGGCATTGCAAGGCGGGTTCTTCTCCAAATTCCATATACTTGTCGAATAGTGTCCGGCTTCTGATAAATGCTGCGCTCCTTGGCTTCTACGCCCAATAATGGGCATCTTCCACGTATTTGAATGAATGCGAAAAGCCAGGGTATTTTTACACTTACGCCCCTGGCTGCGCAAATGAGCCGCCTATAAAAGGGACGAGGATCTAGATCTGAGTCACACCATCCCCCCTCCGCGAGCTTTCATCGGAGCGCCTCTGACAAAGATCCATTCCATCATGGACAGTCGACGCGGCTCCTCTTCTCGCGCTCCCCCTCAGCCCGAAAATTGGGAGAGATGCTCACCCCGCATAGCGAGCTAGTTATACTCCAAACCAAGGGATTTCTTCCCCCGGCCTTCATGGTTCCGGTTCGAGCCGGACTTGCCACCTACAAGGGCGGAAAGCAAGCGGAGAGTGTCCCCGATCCCTCTAAAGGAGAGCGGGTATGCTTTATCTCTTATCTAGTAAGAGGACTCGGATTTCCAATCCATCCGCTTTCTCCAGGGCTCTTGGAGTTCTACGGCCTCCAGTTGCACCACCTTACGCCCGCCTCCATTCTGCACATCGCGGGCTTCGTGGCCCTGTGCAAACTGTTCTTGGGCATCGAGGCTCATTTTGCGCTGTGGAAGAGATTATTCTGCCTAGTACCCCGTTCTCATGAGGGGTCAATATATCAAGTGGGCGGAGCCGAACTATGGCGCATCGCCGGGACCGGATATCCATCCGGAACCCCGGAGAAGGCGTCCGAAGACTGGCCTTCAGAATGGTTTTACATGGAGGACGTCCCGCTGCCGGATCCTCTTCGGATCGGCCTTCCGGAGTTTAGCAACGCTCCTCTGAAGAAGCGCCTAAGCTGGCGCTCATGAGCCCCCTGCAGAGGAAAATGACCGGGGCGTCCTTTACTTGATGAGCCGAATAAGATTATCGGCTCATGCGGATTGACCATGACTGGAGTCATGGCAATCTGCATTATGAGGGGAGTGCAGCCGGCTCCAATATAGGGGCCACCCATGTGGGACTTCAACGGGAGGACGATGCCACCCGCCATGGCCGCAAAGGGCCGGGATCGGTCACCGAACTGGTGAAGACCTTGTCCGCCATGTACAAAGGAGAAGAGGAGGATTTTCTCCGCGTCAATCCACTGAGCGGGTTTTCTTCGAATAATCCTCGAAGTTGGGTAGGAAAATATCTTTGTGGCCTGTCCGATCCATGTTCCTGTGGTTAAACATCTCATTTTATGATTTCTACGCAGGAACTGCGCCGGGCCGTGGAGAAGATACACAGCCCGCCCCCACAACCCGAGGATCCGGAACGGTCCCTCGATCCGGCCTCCGAAGAGGATCCGGATATAAAGGTGGAGTTGATCGACGGGTGTTCCACCAACTTAGCATCGACAATGCTTTGGTTGCCATTCTGACCGATTACCGGAATACTTCCGACCTCACAGTAATGGCGAGACCGAGGTCCCAATACTCGATAATGACCCATCCGTGCTTATTTCTTGATCACCGTATACCAATGGTGTTTAGGGGGTGCCTTGAGGCGGGAGGCCGAGCCAGCGGCTGGCCAACAAGGGCAAGACTGTTATGAGCTAAAAAGAAGTGCGGTCCGGATCGAAACTCCGCCGCAACGGTATGGCGTGTCACCATATTCCCAGGATTGATTCCTAGAAGGCGTACTAACGCTGGTGCTCTTTTCAGGAAAAAGAGCGCTCGCCGGACTGAGTCCGGAGAGGTTGCCAATCAAACCTCCGCCAGCTAGGCTCCAAAGCCGGGTCCGAAAGCGGAGGCGAGCACGAGGCGTGCTCGGATGTTCCTCCGATAGAGGATGCCGACAGATTGTCTGCCACCAACTCCGAGGTGGAGAGCGCCATGAATCATAGGCGCCGCCGGACAGTTCTTCGTGACGCATGTTTCTTCCAAGAGGCCTTGAATGCCTTCAATTCGGGAGATGCGCACCTCCGTGCCGCTCAAGATGGTCTAGCGAGCCACGGAGCTGTATGTAAAGGACATACTGGTGAGGAAATTTGTGATTATATATGCCAAGAGCCCGAGACTTAAAATAGTTAGAATAACTAATTTAAGGATCATTTGTTATCTGAGATCTTACAAAAAGAATACCCGACTGTCCTGTGAGCTTGAAGAATGCAAGGCCCAACTTGAGGCCGCACTAGCCGCTTCTGAGGGGAGCCACAGAGACCCCCTCCGTAATATATGCCTCAAAAGATAAATAGTTTATGAAGTGCGGCGTGTGTAAATCGACAATAATATTGCAGATGGTGCGGACTAGATCCGGACAAGCAACAGCTCCTGCGCCAGCTAAAGGCTGGCGAGAGCGTGCTTACGAGTGCGGCGGAGAAAAATAACCTCCAAGATGCCAACACCTAACTGGGTGAGGAACTAAAGGATGTTCGTGCCCGGTTGTCCGACTCCGTAAAAGAGAATCGACGGCTTCGTCGCGGCATTTTCGATAAGTGCTTGAACGAACTTTGAAAGAGTTCGGCGAGGAAGGCGACTAACATAAACATGTATGTAGGTTTGCTCACAGGTCGTCCTGAGGAGGAGATGCCCGGTTCTTCGGGTGATCTTCTTCCCGAACTGCGTCAGCTGCACGAACGGGTTCGGCAGGTGATGAAAGGCGTCGGCCAGGCCTTCACTACTAGGAAAAGGGCTATAGATAGGATTGACACTAATGGCGCACCAGGGAAGCAGTACGCCACTACTATATACTAATGGCGCACCGGTTTGTGATACGCCATTAGTGTGGAAAAACACAAATGGCGCACCGGACAAATGGTGCGCCACTAGTGATAATTTTTTTTCATTTTTACATACATACTAATGACGCACTCTTAGACTGGTGCGCCGTTACTAGTTCTAACTAGTAATGGCGCACCAATCTAGGAGTGCGCCATTACTGTATGTTTTTTTATTATTTTTTTGCAAAACTACTAATGGCACTTGATCTTGATCCCCCTCCCTCTCGATAGCAATCCCCCTCGCCAGATCCCCCTCGCCGCCGCACCCTCCCCCGGCCCTCTCCACCGCCGCCGTCGACACCCGCACCCTCCCCCACCTTTTGAAGATATTTTTAAATAACAAATTTGATGATATTTTCAAATAACAAATTTGATGATATTTTCAATTAAAAATAAAAAAACAAATTTGATGATATTTAAAAAAAATTACGAGGTAGATTGTCGCTTTCTGACCGAAGAGTGCATCTCCTACTGCACGAATTATCTAGGCATCGAGAACCCCGTTGGTCTGCCCGTCAGCGGGCACCTCGGCAGGCTCATTGGATGGGGTCACCGTGAGGGTCATTGCGAAATGCATGTCGACTTCGAGGGTCGACTCGCCGACTTTGAAAGAGCAAACCTAGTCGGCGCTACAACACATAGACGTGGTCGATCCTTGGGTGGTAGAGCACAAAACCTTTATTGAGAAGGCGTACAATGACCGAGGCCAACAGGAGGACGGACGGAGATATAATCAAAGAGGACAGGGCGTGGTCGATCTCGATTCCCTCCATCTCAATCTCGATCCCCCTCCATCTCGATCCCACCTGCACCCTCCCCCGCTAGCTCCACCGCCGTCGACGACCCACCGCAACCCTCCCCCGCTCCACCGCCGCCGACGAGCACCCGGCCCCCCGCACCCTCCCCCGCTCCACCGCCGCCAACGGGCACCCCCCGCACCCTCCCCCGCTCCACTGCCGCCGCCGATGATATTTTCAAGTAACAAATTTGAACATATTTTTTAAAAATTATTACTGTTTTTATAAAAAAATATTACTGTTATGATTTAAACAAGTTTGAACATATTTAAACACAAATAAATATCAAACAGCATTTAAAATGCAAAAAAATATATTGCGGAGCCTGGGAATCGAACCAAGGACCTCCTGGTGTGTGTCTTTGCATCTTGACCCGGTCAGGCTAGTGGCCGGGTTCTGATGTGGATTGGGTTAGTTGCAATATAACATGTGCTCCATTGATATAATAAAAAAACTATTAATGGCGCACCACAAAGTGGTGCGCCATTGCTATAGTATCTATCTGGATACCCCTTCGCCCGATCCCCCCTTCCCTCTCCCCCTCGCCAGTTCCCTCTCCCTCGATCCACCACGCTGCCGCTGCCGTTCCCCCGACCCACTGCGCCGCAGCCGCCCACGCGCCCCCACCGCCTCCCTCTCCCCTTCCTCCCCCTCGAGCCCGCGACCTCCTCGGGCCAGACGGCCTTGAGCCTCCCAGCGCTCCTCGATGGGCGGGCTCCTCGTGAAGCAGACGGATGGCGGCTAGCCTCGTCGGACGCGCTCCTCGACGGCGGCGCGAGCCTCCCCGCGCGGTTAATGGCTGTCCCTCCCTCCCTCTCTCTCCCCCGCTCATCCCCATGCCCCCACGGGGCGGCGACCTAGGGTTAGGAGAAGGAGCTTCGCCGCCCGCCGCCCGTCCCCCGAATCTGGAATTGAGTACCATCCGATGTGGTTATTTGATCATCTTGTGATTGGATTATGCGGTTCTGACCTTTGAAATGTTGATGTGTAGTCCTTAGGCTTACGGTTATTGCCTTGATGTACTAGTAATAGTCGGAGGCTGGTTTCTTTGAACATAAGTTAGGTATTGTTGAGCCCAATGTCATTGCTCTAGTTGTAAGTTTTGGGGGATATGACAGTTGATATTTTGTTTATTGAGAGAACTGGGAAATCGTCGCAATCGTATACGGAATTGAGTTATATCATGTTTGTGTTCATATTTTTTGGAAGTCATGTTGGTAAAAAATGAGGCTGTATGTTGCATCCGAATTTGTCTTCTTGCTATGACTTTTTAACATTCTTATGACCTAGTCATTGCTTAAACATTTTGTGCACTTGTCATCTTCTGGCTTGTGATAATATCAGACCTTGGCAATTAGCGTCTTCTGGGTTGTGATAATATGTACCAGCTGTCTTGGGCTTTTAGCATGTTAAAAGACAATTCGTGGGTTGTTGCAAGGGTTAACTTTCGTGGTTATTCAAGACTAGTTCATCTTGAAGCATTTTATTCTCATCTCTTCTGACAGTTTTAAAAAATTGAAACTGGATTTTCGATGGAGTCTCTGAAGTCGACACTTTGGGTTCTCATACAAGTTAAGTGACATTTTGAAAACACTACTTTTATTTGCACCTCAAGAGATATTTTTTGTGGATGGTTTCTTTGTAGTCATCTAACAAGTTCATGTGGTTCCAATTATAAACAGCATGACTGTTTTCTGTTATTCAACACATTACGATTCTTTGAAAGCATCTGTTCCAATATTATAATCTTTTATCACAAGTTTGTGACCAAGGAATAATCTTGTTGTTTGACATGATATTCTGGTACTATCTGGTTATCTAGGCTGTATGAAAAGGCAGATTGCTGCTCCTTTCTAAACCATGTCCAATCCATTGAGTCTTAGTAGCTTATCTTATTTCCATGTAATTCCATAGAATTAAATGAGTTTGTTTTCTCTTTACCAGCTCTTTTCTTTGTTGTGAGACATCGAGCTACATTCTCCTGCAAGATCAGATATTTGTTCTCGACCAAGGACAAGGTGATCATATTGAATCTCTCCTCGGCTCAAATAAGGCATTTTTTCAACGACTAGTTGGACAAAATTGAATGTTCAATGTGTTCCATTCGATGAGTGGTGAATAACTGAAGTTATATTTGAGTTGAAGGAAGAGCTCCGAGGACATGGTTATTTAAGTGTATAATGATAACATAGACAATATAAATTCCATGATCCATAGACAAAAAAATGCCATGATCCATACAGTATAAATTCCATGATCCATAGGCTATATTTGCCATGGGAGATGGCAATTTTGTTGGATCATGATCTAGAGATTAAAAAAATGCATAGACTATATTTTTGTTGTATCATGATGCAGAAATTTGCCATGTTGCAAAAAGAAAAGAAATTTGCCATGGTGCATATAGTAAAAACAATGCCATGATCCAAATGTAGCAGAAGTTTCAATTAGTGTTTTGTTTCTGTGTTTGAATAGGCAGCAAACTTTCTATTCTTTCTGTGTTTGTATCTGGAATGGAAGCTCACATCAGTTGAGCTGATTTTTGTCCATATGAAAGCAGAGGACCATATGGTCTGTGGCTGGGTTTTTTCTCCGACCATTGTGTCGTGATGATTTTCTGCAGTACCCGAGAGGCCCTTGAGTTTGCGGAATGTCGATTAACTTCCGTTCCGGCAAATTCGGGTACTCCATATGTCCTATTTTCAGCAAAGGTAATGCTGAATTTTTCCGTGAATTTTAGCATGACTTTGCTAAAAATAGGACATATAAAATACTGCGACTAATGCTGTTATCATGCATGTTTTATGATCTGTTGTAAGGGTACTAATTGGTCTCTTCTCGCTGCTTATCGGAGATGGCGGGAAGCAGCCACCGCCGCTTCTGCGACAACTGCGATCTGAGTTGGATGCTTCCGAGTTCTTCACTATCATACTTGAGACTTGATTATCATCCATGACGCAGGTATATAAAGCAGAGATCTCCCTTCACCCATCTCATTATGATATCTGTTGTTTGCTACATCACTCATTGTCCCAAAGCTGCAGAGGCTGCCCGACAGTTTATGAACATCTTGATGGGTGAAGATCCGTAAATAATGTGAAGCTGCGACAGCCGGCAGCGGGATTCGCAGGCGATGGGATGTGGAGTTGGTGATCAAGGAGGGCCACATGTACTTGTCTCGTGGGTGGGAGAAGTTCTACCATGCCCACGACTGCGGTGGGGTACTTCCTTCTCTTCAGGTACGACGACGACGCCACCATGCTCATCGTGAAGGTGTTCAACGCGACTATGTGTCGCATGCGCTATGTTGACGACGATGATGCCAGTACGTTCTTCCTCTTCTTATTCCTCTACATTTGGCTTTGTCTCACATCGATTGTTAACGGTCATTGTTGCATTTTGGACGGTAATGGGAGCAGCGGCGGCGACTCTTGGCGGCGATTACGGCTGTATGGCAAAGTGATTCTGGCTGGCAGCAGCGATTCTGTCGACATAGACAACAAGAAGGATGATCCGGACTGGAGTGCGGGAGAAGAGGAGCAGTGGGGTTGAGGAGCTGCAGGATGACGATGGGCATCGGTGAGGATGACCTAGCGCTGGTGGTGGCTGACCAAGGGCAAGAGATGGTGGTGGCTGACCATGGGCAAGAGATGGTGGTGGCTGACCATGGGCAAGAGATGGAGGTGGCTGAGGATGACCTAGCGATGGTCATGCCTGAAGGTGGCCTCGCGATGGTGGTGGTGTCGGCAATCCCACAGCTGGGCGACATGACCACGCCAATTGTGGTAGAAGACTACATCCCACTGCCTCCACCGCCTCGCCGCTCTTGGCGCATCAGGCTGAGGAAGGAGAAGGAGAAGGAGAAGAACAATGCATGAGAACTGAACAGATCTCCTATAGGTTAGTTATCCAAAATGATATATATATACTTAGTTACCTATGTTATCTCTAATATGCTTAGTTTCCTATAGGTTAGCTTCACTTTTACCTAAGTTGGCTCTAATATGCTAACTTAGAGCTTATATGCTTAGTTTCCTATAGGTTAGCTCCAAAATAACTTATGTTAGCACAAAATGATCAAGTTTACATAATAAGCTTATAGTCTTTTTCTTATTCTTCTTCTTTTCCAAAATGACATAGGTTAGCTTCATTTTACCTAAGTTGGCTCTAATATACTAACTTAGAGCTTATATGCTTAGTTTCCTATAGGTTAGCTCCAAAATAACTTATGTTAGCACAAAATGATCAAGTTTACATAATAAGCTTATAGTCTTCTTCTTATTCTTCTTCTTTTCCAAAATAACTTATGTTAGCACAAAATGATCAAGTTTACATAATAAGCTTATAGTTTTTTTCTTATTCTTCTTCTTTTCCAAAATGACATAGGTTAGCTTCATTTTACCTAAGTTGGCTCTAATATACTAACTTAGAGCTTATATGCTTAGTTTCCTATAGGTTAGCTCCAAAATAACTTATGTTAGCACAAAATGATCAAGTTTACATAATAAGCTTATAGTCTTCTTCTTATTCTTCTTCTTTTCCAAAATTCTTCTTATTCATCTTCTAGTGTTCTTCTTCTTATAGTATTCTTCTAGTCTTCTTCTTTTCTTCTTCTAACTTCTTGTTTATCATTTTGCAGATTTGATTTAATTCACGGAAGCTTGCATGGATGGAGTGCTTCTTTTCCATTTGTGTTTTTATTTTGTATCAATGTGAAACTTTTGTGAATTGATGGATAACGGTGTTGGATGAACAATGTGAAACTTTTGTAATATGTAATGATGGAACTATGTGTTGACTATGTATGTATATATGATGGAACTTGTGTGTTGGCTATGTATGTATATATGATGGAACTTGTGTGTTGGCTATGATTGTTATATGGATGCTTGTTGTATATATATATATGTGTTGGATATCTCATAGGTGAAATAGTGAACTGAGATTAAGAAAAAAAATAAAAAAATTGTTACTAATGGCGCACTACAACGTGGTGCGCCATTAGTATAGAAGACACTAGTGGTGCACTGTGGGCAAAACTAATGGCGCCTTTGCTTGGTGCGCCATTAGTATCAGATACTAATGGCGCACCGGTGGTGCGCCATTAGTAAGAAATACTAGTGGCGTGCTACTAATGGCGCACTGGTAATGCGCCATTAGTAGGCAAAACCAGTGCGCCATTAGTAGGCCTTTTCCTAGTAGTGCTTGTGGCCATCTATCTCCCTGCCTGAAGGCATTGGGGAGCTGGCAGAGCGGCTTCAAGGAGCACGGTGGCGCTTCCGACTATGGAAGATATCGACCTGCCGTCAAGGCGCCAGGAGGCACAGGCCATGGTAAAGACGCGGTACACGGTGACCCAAACCACATGGCCGAGGTCGGACCTGTGGGGCCTGATGGGAAGGAGATCCCTGTAAGCTTAGTGTACGGCCAAGTTGAATTGGCCGCCAAGTATTCCCAGCAAGATTGTAAATTAGATAGCCTATTAGATGGCATTGAGCAGGAATACAATGAGTCGAGTTGACTATGTAATTGAATATGACATGAAAAATGTCTTCTAGCCGGATTGTAGATCGTTTGTCATAGCGGACCTTTTCACTTCGACCTCGGGACCCAATAGTTTGGAGTGTGTCTGAATACCCTCGCAGTTATATAAGAACCGGGGCATGCATGGAGACAAGGCGTAGGGGTCATTATTGCTGTATCAGACAAGTGCCCAACTAGTTATGTTATATTACATGGATAGTAAGAAACATCTTCCAGGGAGAATAGTTCCGTTAAGGGTTCCTTTCGCTGGGAGGCATGCCCTAAAATGCATGTCAAAACTGCTAAGAAAGCAGAAAATCATCTGGGGGCAGATGGATAAATAGTTAAAAATCATTTTTCAGTTCACCGACCGAATATTCCCTTAAGAACGCTAGCTTTCGGCTTCACCCAGTCTGAGGTACACATCCGGCTGACCCGGCAAGAATAATCGCAGAGGTGCTCCCTTTACCACCTAGCCGAACAATCGGGAGCGAGGGGTAAGCACAGGAGCCAGGCAACCCAGCTTGGCCAAAACTTAAGTCATATCGATGCATATAATGGTGAATAAAAGGTACATGAGGAAGTTTGACACATGTGTTGGGCATGAAGCCATAAATAAGCTTCTGTTAAAGAAGCCCCCAGGTATAATGAGCGCGGACGGCGCATCAAATATGTGCAAACAAAGCGCAAACGAGCCTCTAAAGGCTTCAAGAAGAAGGAGGAGGAAGGAGAGAAATAAAAGACAGCAAAAATAGAAAATGTGGACGGAGGAAGGAGATGAACTTGGAGTCCGGCGCTTAGGCGTAGAATCTTCGTAGATGGGTTGCGTTCCATGGGTTCGGCTCGAGTCGGTTATCCGATGCGTTTTGTAGACAGTATGCTCCGCCGGTCAGGACCTGGTCGATGATGAAGGGACCTTCCCATTTGGGCTTGAGTTTGTCCTTTTTCTTGTCCGGCAGGCGTAGAACTAGTTCGCCAACATTATAAGCCTTGGCCCGTACTTCCCTGCTTTGATATCTTCGAGCCTGTTGTTGATAAAATGCGGAACGAGCTTTTGCCACGTCGCGCTCCTCCTCCAATGCGTCCAAACAGTACTGCCGATCGAGCTCGGCTTCTCTTTCTTCGTACATGCGCACGCGAGGTGAGTCATGAATTATGTCACAGGGCAAGACTGCCTCTGCACCGTACACCATAAAAATGGTGTGAATCCGTAGTAATCTGATTCGGCGTGGTCCGCAGCCCCCGGAGTACGGAGTCGAGCTCCTCAACCGAGTGCGTGTTAGATTCCTTGAGGGACCGTACTAGTCTGGGTTTAATGCTGCTCATGATTAGACCGTTTGCTCACTCGACTTGGCCGTTGGTTTGAGGGTGATAGACTGAGGCGTAGTCGAGCTTGATGCCCATGTTTTTGCACCATAATTTGACTTCATCGGCCGTGAAGTTGGTGTAGATTATCGATGATGATCTTGTGGGGGACACCGTAACGGTGCACTACCCCGATATGAAGTCTACCACCGGTCCGGATTCAGCCGTTTTAACAGGCTTGGCCTCTATCCATTTGGTGAATTTATCCACCATGACCAATAGGTATTTTTGCTTGTGGGTTCCTCCCTTAAGGGGTCCAACCATGTCAAGCCCCCAGACCGTGAACAGCCAGGTGATTTTTATAGTTTTGAGAGCGGTGGGTGGCATGTGGCTTTGGTCAGCAAAAAGCTGGCAACCGACGCATCGTTGGACTAAATCCTGCGCATCTGCCCGGGCCGTCGGCCAATAAAATCCTGTACGGAAGGCCTTGCCTACAAGGGCCCGGGCTGTGGCGTGGTGCCCACCCAGTCCGGCATGAATTTCAGCCAGGAGGTTTCGCCCTTCCTCTTCGGAGATACACCTTTGAAGGACTCCTGTTGTGCTTTTCTTATAGAGCTCTCCCTCATGGACTTTATAGGCTTTAGATCGCCGTACTATGCAGCGAGCCTCATTTTGGTCTTGGAGGAGTTCCCGCCTAGTTAGGTAGGCTAGGAATGGCTCCGTCCGCAGGCGATAACCGCCATTATTTCGTGGGCGGAGGGTGTTATCTCGGTGGCGAGCCTCCGATTGTGTCGAAGTGTTCGGCGTCGAGGCGGTGCGGTTAGGTCCGGATTGTTACTTCCGGACTCCCTTCCCATAAATGCAGATGGCTTGAACAGCCGTTCGGGGAAGATGTTGGGCGGGGACGGCATCGCGTTTTGCGCCGATGCGTGCCAATATGTCCGCCGCTGGTTGTTATCCCGGGCTATATGATGAAATTCGAGCCCTTGAACCGTCTTGACATTTATAGGACCGCATTGCGATGCGCTGCCATTTTGGATCTTTGGCATCAAAGTCTCCGTTTATTTGAGATATCGCGAGGTTCGAGTCCCCGCGCACCTCTAGGCGTTTAATGCCCATGGAGACTGCCATCCGGAGGCCATGCAGAACGGCCTCGTATTCGGCTGCGTTGTTGGAGTCCGTATACATTATCTGAAGGATGTATTGGACTGTGTCCCCGGTTGGGGATGTAAGGACGACGCCAGCCCCCAGGTCGGCCAACATTTTGGAGCCGTCAAAGTGCATGATCCAATTGGAGTATGCGCCGTACTCTTTAGGGATTTCGGCTTCGGTCCATTCGGCCACGAAGTCGGCCAAAACCTGCGACTTAATAGCTCGTCGTGGCTTATAGGTTATGTCGAATGGAAGGATTTCTATGGCCCATTTAGCAATCCGGCCCATCGCGTCGCGGTTGTTTATAATGTCGTTAAGAGGTACTTTGGAGGCTACCGTTATCGAACACCGTGTATGCTATATTTTGATAATGTGGGTACCGGGACTTGCATGGAGTTAGGACAGTGGACACATAGTAAACCGATTTTTGAAGAGGGAACCGGTGTCCGTCCGTTTCTCGTTCGACGACGAAAGCACCGCTGACAACTTGATGTGTTGCGGCGATATATAATAGCATTGGTTCGCCCATGTTGGGCGCGGCCAGGACCGGATTTGTTGCCAATATGGCTTTTATTTCTTCGAGTCCGGCCGTGGCGGCATCCGTCCACTCGAAGTGTTCGGTGCACCGGAGGAGGCGGTAAAGGGGTAACGCCTTTTCTCCCAAACGGGAAATAAAGCGGCTTAGAGCCGCTACGCATCCAGTCAATTTTTGTATTTGTTTGAGGTCTTTTGGAATATCCAATTGTGACAGAGCTTGGATCTTGGCTGGGTTTGCTTCAATTCCTCTACTGGACGCAATGAAGCCCAGGAGCTTTCCGGCTGGAACGTCGAAGACGCATTTTTCCGGATTGAGCTTAATGTCATATTTTCGGAGATTGTCGAATGTGATCCTCAAGTCGTCTACTAGAGTTTCTACATGCTTGGATTTGACGACCACGTCATCTACATATGCTTCCACTGTTTTGCCGATCTGGTTTGCCAGACATGTCTGAAGCATGCGCTGATATGTTGCGCCGGCGTTTTTGAGCCCGAAGTGCATTGTGTTGAAGCAGAATTGTGCGTATGGAGTGATGAATGCTGTTGCAGCTTGGTCTGGCTCCGCCATCTTGATTTGGTGGTAGCCGAGTGCAGCGTCGAGGAAGCACAATGAGTCGTGTCCTGTCAGAAGCGTCGATAATTTGATCAATGCGAGGGAGGAAGGGATCCTTTGGGCAAGCCTTATTAAGGTCTTTGAAATCAACACATAGGCGCCAGGATTTATCCTTCTTTGGTACCATCACCAGGTTTGCTAGCCAGTCCGGATGTTTTATATCTACGATGAATCCGGCTTCCGGAAGTTTGGCTAGCTCTTCTCCCATGGCCTGTCTCTTGGGTTCGTAAAAGCGCCAAGAGCATGTTTGGTGGCTTGAATCCTTTTAGGATATTTAGGCTGTGCTTTCGGCCAGCCGACGTGGGATTCTGGCATGTCTCAAGGGTGCGAGCAAAAATGTCCCGTTTTCTCTTAGAAATTCTCGTAGTCTGGCGTCTACATCAGGGTTTAATTGTGCCCAAATGGAGACCGTCTTTGCGGTGGTCCGTTGGGTGGACTTGGAATTTGACTATTTCATCCGCTGGTTTAAAAGAGGTGGACTTGGATCTTTTATCAAGTATCACATCGTCCCCTGTTCACCGTGGAGCGCATCGCGATGAGTTCCTCGGCCGCTAAGGCTTCGGATAGTGCCTCGAGGGCTAGTGCGGCTGTCTTGTTTTCGGTGCGGAGTGCTATGTTCGGATCACTAGCGAGAGTGATGATTCCGTTGGGTCTGGGCATTTTAAGCTTCATGTACCCATAATGGGGTATAGCTTGAAAATTTGTGAATGCCTCTCGCCCTAATAAAGCATGGTATCCGGCTGCTGAACGGGCCACTTGAAATGTGACCTCCTCGGACTGTAATTGTCCGTGAGCGAACACTACGCCCGGTGTGATTTTTCCTGTGCAGCATGCTTCCGGCTAGGGATTATTCCTCTAAAGGTTGTGCTGCTTCGCTCAATACGGTTCGATCTATTTCCATTTTCGGAGGGTTTCCTCATAGATGAGGTTTATTCCGCTGCCGCCATCCATGAGTACCTTAGTAAGGCGAAAGTCGTCCACTATTGGACCGAGGACCAATGCAGCCGGTGCTCGGGCTGTTCGAATTTGGGTTAAATCTTGGCATTAAATGTAATAGCCGTGTCACTCCATGGATTTATTGTTGCTACTTGGTAGACTTCGGCAAGGTTGCGGAGTGTTCGTTTCCGCATGTTATTTGATGCGGAAGTCTCGAAGACTGTTAACACCATACTGGTGTTGCTGGGCTGGGATTCTGAAGCTAGAAGCTCTTCGCCACTTTTGGCCACCTGCCGTAGTATCCAACATGCTCGAAGGCTATGAGTTGGAGTGGCGCCCTACGTGCTATGAATTTTACAGGTCCGTTTAGCCAACCCTCCGATGCAGTTCCGTACCCTTTAGGGGTTTTGGTTTTTGGTGTTTAACCCAGGTGCTTGGTAATGATGCACCCTTTTATTTCGGACTAGGGATGTATTCGGGGCGGATTATCCCAAAATTTACTTTCGGTTTTCCAAGCACTCTCCATCGCACAAGATTTCTTTTGTACTATGGTCACCAAGTCAAGAAAGCGTATAATTTCATGACGACTTATGGCTTTTAGGATTCCCTTGTCCGTGCAATTATTGCAGAAAAGTGGGATTGCGTCCTCCTCTCGGCGATACTTTATCCTGTCCATAACCGGAGGAATCGCCCGATAATGATGTCTTTGTTTGATGGGCTCTTGCCGAATTCGGGATAAATCGCTAATGTTTGGATGGGCGGGTGGAACTAGATCCGGAACCCCGTCCAATTTAAGACTCAGGGACCGAGAAGTTTCCGAACTCGGAAGTTTGGATTTTTGAATGCTACCAATGAATCCAACCCGCCGCCTGACTTTAAGTTCAGGGCTTGATCGACATCCGTCCCTCTGCGTGAATCCGGCATGGAGGGATCGGGAATCCGGACGTAGCTAGTCCTTAAGATAGAAGAAGAATCACCGTGTTGCTCCTCTATCACAGCAACATGATGGGTAGCCTGGGGAGAGTTGATCTCTCTCAGATCGGTTTTAGGCCCGATCCGGTCGTAGTCTGTGGCGACTCCTGTGGCGATGCGATCCAAGAGCTCATTTACGGAGGAGAGCTCGATCGGGTCCAACTGCTCGGCAAGTTCGAATTAACGTGAAGATTGGTTTCGATGACTCGAGAAGTCATCGTCGGTATGATGGCGAACCGGCGGTCATAAGAAAACCACCTAGCCAAAGAGTCGACCCGGTGGCCAAGGCTCCTTTGGCGATAGTATCGTCTTTAAAAGGCGGTATGAGGCATCCTTCCCGGCGATGACGGCACGGAGGAACTCTCAATGAAAGCACCAATGTCGGTGTCAAAACCGGCGGATCTCGGGTAGGGGGTCCGTGCGTCTAGGCAGATGGTAACAGGAGACAAGGGACACGATGTTTTTACCCAGGTTCGGGCCCTCTCAATGGAGGTAATACCCTACTCCTTCTTGATTAATATTGATGATATGGGTAGTACAAGAGTAGATCCACCACGAGATCAGAGAGGCTAAACCCTAGAAGCTAGCCTATGGTATGATTGTTGTTAGTCCTCTGGACTAAAACCCTCCGGTTTATATAGACACCGGATAGGGTTAGGTTTACACAGAGTCGGTTACAATGGTAGGAGATCTACATATCCGCATCGCCAAGCTTGCCTTCCACGCCAAGGAAAGTCCCATCCGGACACGGGACGAAGTATTCAATCTTGTATCTTCATGGTCTAGGAGTCCGGCCAACGGTGATAGTTCGGCTATCCGGACACCCCCTAATCCAGGACTCCCTCAGCTAGCAAGTGCAAAAGTTTGATCAATGATAATTTCAATCACCTTTTCTATCATCATTATATGTCATAACAGTAGCTCATCTCATAAAAAATTTCATGATCAAGTAACAAGCTATTCACATGTTAAAGTATAGATCATAAACTTTCTTGAAACTAACAAACTATATTCTCAGTCACCAAACAACTGCAATTCATCTTATTTTCAGGAAGGGTCTATGTCAGAGCTTTGATTCAGCAAACTCCACATACTCAACTATCATTTAATCTTTCACAATTGCTAACACTCACGTGATATTTATGGGTTCAAAGTTTTAATGGGACACGAGAGAAAGATAGGGGCTTATAGATTCGCCTCCCAACCTTTTACCTCAAGGGTAAAGTCAACAATAATAGTTCATGATAACTTACATCCAATTGGATATATATATATATATATATATATATATATATATATATATATATATATATCAGGATCTTTCCAACACAATGCGCTTGCCAAAGGATAAAATGTAAAAAGGAAAGGTGAAGATCACCATGACTCTTGTATAAGGGTAGAAGATAAAAGTAAAAGATAGACCCTTCGCAGAGGGAAGCAGCGGTTGTCATGTGCTTTTATGGTTGGATGCACAAAATCTTAATGAAAAAGAATGTCACTCTATATTTTCACTTGTGATAAAGACCTTTATTATGCAGTCCGTCGCTTTTATTTCTTCCCTATCACAAGTTCGTATAAAGCTTATTTTCTTCACACTAATAGATCATATATATTTAGAGAGCAATTTTTATTGCATGCACCGATGACAACTTACTTGAAGGATCTTACTCAATTCTTAGGTAGGTATGGTGGACTCTCATGCAAAACTGGTTTAAGGGATGTTTGGAAGCACAAGTAGTATTTCTACTTGGTGCAAAGAATTTGGCTAGCATGAGAGGGAAAGGCAAGCTCAACATGTTGGAAGATCCATGACAATATACTTTATTTCGGATATAAGAAAACATAACCCATTACATTGTCTTCCTTGTCCAACATCAACCTTTTAGCATGTCATATTTTAATGAGTGCTCACAATTACAAAATATTTCCAAGATAGTGTATTTATATGTGAAACCTCTCTTCCTTCAATATTCTTTCATGAATTTTTCAAGTGACCAATTCTGCGTTTGCTAACTTTCAATAAGTTTACTACCTATACTTATTATGTGTGAAGTCATTACTCCCCATGTTATAAGCATATGAAACATATATAAATTCAGATTTATATTATTCAATTCATTCAACCATTTACTCATAGGATATACGTGAAGCACGTGAGTAAATGACAAACTACTCCAAAAGACATAAGTGGAGGACACTGAGTAGTCAAATAATTAACTAGCCATGGGAGGATTCCTTTTCATTCAAGATTTCAGATCCAATGATTTTATTCAAACATCAAGTAAAATTGAAAATACGCTCCAAGCAAAACACATATCATGTGACGAATAAAAATATAGTTCCGAGTAAGGTATACCGATAGTTTTGAAGACAAAAGAGGGGATGCCTTCCGGGGCATCCCCAAGCTTAGGCGCTTGAGTCTTCCTTTAATATTACCTTTGGGTGCCTTTGGCATCCCCAAGCTTAGGGTATTTCCACTCCTTATTCTCCTCATATCGATATCTCACCCAAAGCTTGAAAACTTCAATCACACAAAACTTAACGGAACTTCGTGAGATAGGTTAGTATGATAAAGAGTAAACCATTCACTTTGGTACTGTCAAAGAAAAGGTTCATAATTGTTCTCACACAATGCCTACTGTACCATATCATTTCTACAATTTATATTGAGAAATATAAACCATAGAAACTAGAAAACATGCAAACAATGCAATGAAAACAGAATCTGTCAGAAATAAAACAGTCTGTAATGATCTGAACAGCAACCATACTTCTGATACTCCAAAAGTTATGAAATAAATTTGTGGATGTGAGGAATTTTTCTATTAATCTTCTGCAAAAATAATCAACTCAAAAGCACTCTTCTGTAAAAAAAAATGATAGCTAATCTCGTGAGCGCAAAGTTTCTGTTTTTTACAGCAAGATCACATTAACTTTCACCCAAGTCTTCCCAAAGGTCTTACTTGGCACTTTATTGAAACAAAAGCTATAAAACATGATTACTACAGTATCTTAATCATGTAAACACACAAAAACAGTAAGGGTAAATATTGGGTTGTCTCCCAACAAGCGCTTTTCTTTAATGCCTTTTAGCTAGGCATGATGATTTCAATGATGCTCACATAAAAGAAAAGAATTGAAACATAAAGAGGGCATCATGAAGAATATGACTAGAACATTTGAATCTAGCCCACTTCCTATGCCTAGGGATTTTGTGAACACATAATTTATAGGAACAAGAATCAACTAGCATAAGAAGGCAAAACAAGTATAACTTCAAAACTTTAAACACATAGAGAGGAAACTTGATATTATTGCAACTCCTACAAGCATATATTCCTCCCTCATAATAACTTTAAGTAGCATCATGAATGAATTCAACAATATAAACATCACATAAAGCATTCTTCTCATGATCTACAAGCATAGAAATTTTTCTACTCCCCATATAAGCAAAATTCTTCTCATTCGGAATAGTGGGATCACTAATTTCTAAAGTTGACACTCTTCCAAACCCGCTTTAGATGATAGTATTATTCATAATCCAAAAGATATAAGTGAAGTTCATGGAGCATTCTACAATTAATATAGACTAACCAATATCCAAGCTCAAAATATATAAGTGAAGCACACGAAGCATTCTATAAAACCATACTCAAAAGATTTAAGTGAAGCACAAAGAGCATTCTATAAGGTCATACTCAAAAGATATAAGTTAAGCACATGAATCATTCTATAAATTGATGAAGGGACATCTCATACTATCATGGTTCTTAAAGAAAAAGAAAAACACAAAGGACACAAATCATGTGAACAAAACAAAAACCGAGGTATACCGATAATTGTTGAAGAAGAAAGATGGGATGCCAACCGGGGCATCCCCAAGCTTAGATGCTTGATTATCCTTGGAATATTTACTTGGGGTGCCTTGGGAATCCCCAAGCTTGAACTCTTGCCTCTCTTTATTCTTCTCATATTGATAGCTCCCCGATCTTCGAACACTTCATCCACACAAAACTTTAACAAAAACTTTGTGAGATCCGTTAGTATAATAAAGAAAATCACTACCTTTAGGTACTGTTGCAAACTCATTCCAATTTCATATTAGAACTATATTTACTGTCTTCCAACTTCACCATGGTTCATACCCCCCGATACTACCCATAGATTCATAAAAATAAGCGAACAACACATAGAAAACAGAATCTGTCAAAAACAGGACAAACTGTAGTAATCTGGAAGTTTAGTATACTTTTGTAACTCCAAAAAAATAAAAAATAAAATGAAAATTTTAAAAATTTGTACAGAAGTAATGTTCAGAAAGTTTTAGACCCATTTGAATTTCCAGTAAAAAATGTAAAATCACGCGCTACAGCCAAAGTTTCTGTTTTTGTTCTGCACATAGTAAACAAGCAATCTAATCATCCTAAACCCAAAGCTTGGCACATTATTTTTGTAATACAATGGATATACACAAGGGGATAATTATTTACAGAGAAAATTCCATGAAAAATTCTACATTGTTTCCGTCATCATGAACACAAGTGCTCAAGGTCGACCCTCACTTCTTCAATGCATAACTTTCCAATCACCTCTCTTTTTGAAAAACTTTTTAGGCATGAGAGGCAAGTAAATTTTTTTGTATTTTCATTCTTTTAAAATTTTTTTATGTTTCACCCACAACTAAAAAGAAACAAAAAGGAAAAACAAATTCTACTTAGTGAAGAAAGCAAACAAGCACACACGAGAATATCAACCCCACGCTATTGCTCCCAAGAACGGGCGCCAGAAAAGAGCTTGATAATCCCCAAGTGCAGGGAATCATCATAGCAATTTCCAAAGGTGGAAGTGATAACTATGGAGTGTCAAACCCACAAGGAGACAAAGGTAAGATCAATATTCTATCAAGTCCTATCTGCCGATACGACTCTACGTACACCGGACGTTTGCTTCCAACTAGATACGAGAAATAAAAATACGTTGTGGGTATGAAGAGGATAACTTTGCATGATATCGGAGAGATAAAATATAAAAGTAGGTGCTGTTATCATAAAGTTAGAATATCTTACTAAATATTATAAATAGCGAGTGTGGAATAATGATGGGTCGGTGGGCGGAATTATCCTAGGCAATTGTTAACAAGATCGGTAATCACTATTGCAATTTCATATGAGGGAGAGGCATAAGCTAACATACTTTCTCGTCTTGGATCATATGCACTTATGATTGGAACTCTAGCAAGCATCCGCAACTACTAAAGATCATTAAGGTAAAACCCAACCATAGCATTAAAGCATCAAGTCCCCTTTATCCCATAAGTCGTGACCCACTTATCCGTGTTCATGCTTACATCCGGTCAAGCAACGCAGAGACAATAAGTAAACCATGGACATATTGCAACACCCCATGTTGGAATCCCTCACGCTTGCGCGACACGAAGGGCACCATAGGACAGCACCAAAATAAAACATACAACTCATACCAATCTATATCATCAATCAACCCACAGACAAAGGATATCTACTCAAAACATCATAGGATGGCAACACATCATTGGATCATAATATGTGGCATAAAGCACCATGTTCAAGTAGGGATTACAGCGGGGTGCGGGAGAGTGGACCGCGTAAAATAGATGAGGATGGTGATGATGATGAAGACGATCACCGTGGTGATGATTCCCCTCCCGATGGCACTCTGGCGCCACCGGGAGAGAGGAGGAGAGGTTCTCCTCCTTGTGCTTCCTCCTCCATGGCCTCCCCCCTAGATGGGGAGAGGTTCTCCCTCTGGTCCTTGGCCTTCATGGTGATGATGGCCCCTCCGGGATCCTCCTCCATGGCCTCCGGTGATGATGGCCCCCTCCGGCAGGGTGCCAGGGAGGGCCTAGATTGATTTCTCGTGGCTACAGAGGCTTGCGGCGGCGGAACTTCCGATCTAGGTTAATTTCTAGAGGTTTCTGTATTTATAGGAGAGGTTGGCGTCAACAAGAAGTCAGGGGGCCCCACGGGTAGTCCATGAGGCACAGGGGCGCGCCCGGGGGGGCACCCTCATGGGGCCCCCGGGACTCCCCTCCGGTAGATTTTTGTTCCGGTATTTTATATATTTTCCAGAAAAATTCTCCGTTGATTTTTAGCGCATTCCGAGAACTTCTATTTCTGCACAAAAACAACACCACGGTAGTTCTGCTGAAAACAACGTCAGTCCGGGTTAGTTCTAATCAAATCATACCAAGATCATATAAAACAATAGTAAACATGGCATGAATACTTCATAAATTATCGATACGTTGGAGACGTATCAATGCTCCATGACGTTCAAAACGTCTTTGAAATCCCGATTCTAAGCCGTAAAGCATGGCACACTGAACTATCGAGTAGTCATCGGCTTTGCTCTGCCAGACGTTCATAACGTCCGGTGTTGCTCCTGCAACGGGTATTGCACCTAGCGGTGCTTCCAGGACGTAATTCTTCTGTGCATCAATGAGGATAATCCTCAAGTTACGGACCCAGTCCGTGTAGTTGCTACCATCATCTTTCAACTTAACTTTCTCTAGGAATGCATTGAAATTCAAGGGAACGGTAGCATGGGCCATTGATCTACAACAACATAGATATGCAAAAACTATTAGGCACTAAGTTCATGATAAATTAAAGTTTAATTAATCATATTACTTAATAACTCCCACTTAGATAGACATCCCTCTAGTCATCTATATGATCACGTGATCCATATCAACTAAACCATGTCCGATCATCACGTGAGATGGAGTAGTTTTCAATGGTGAACATCACTATGTTGATCATATCTACTATATGATTCACGTTCGACCTTTCGGTCTCAGTGTTCCGAGGCCATATCTGCATATGCTAGGCTTGTCAAGTTTAACTTGAGTATTCTGCACGTGCAAAAGTGGCTTGCACCCGTTGTATGTGAACGTAGAGCTTATCACACCCGATCATCACGTGGTGTCTCGGCACGACGAACTGTAGCAACGGTGCATACTCAGGGAGAACACTTATACCTTGAAATTTAGTGAGGGATCATCTTATAATGCTACAGCCGTACTAAGCAAAATAAGATGCATAAAAGATAAACATCACATGCAATCAAAATATTTGACATGATATGGCCATCATCATCTTGTGCCTTTGACCTCCATCTCGCCAACTATTTCTTCTACGACTATTGCTACCGCTTAGTGATAAAGTAAAGCAATTACATGACGATTGCATTTCATATGATAAAGCGACAACTATAAGGCTCCTGCCAGTTGCTGATAACTTTTACAAAACATGATCATCTCATACAACAATTTATATCTCATCACGTCTTGACCATTGATACGTCCATTTTGCATCATGCTTTTATATTGATATTTATTGCATTATGGGCTGTTATTACACATTATTTCACAATACTTATGCATATTCTCTCTTATTTTACAAGGTTTACACGAAGAGGGAGAATGTCGGCAGCTGGAATTCTGGGCTGGAAAAGGCGCAAATATTAGAGACCTATTCTGCACAACTCCAAAAGTCCTAAAACTTCACGGAGGCACGTTTTGGAATTAATAAAAAATACTGGCGAAAGAATCAACCAGAGGGGGCCCACACCCTGGCCACGAGGGTGGGGCCGCGCCCTACCCCCTAGGCACGCCCCCCTGTCTCGTGGGCCCCCTGGCAGGCCTCCGGTGCCCATCTTCTGCTATATGAAGTCTTTCGTCTGAGAAAAAAATAAGGAGGGAGCTTTCAGGATGAAACACCGCCGCCACGAGGTGGAACCTTGGCGGAACCAATCTAGGACTCCGGCGGAGTTGTTCTGCCGGAGAAACATCCCTCCAGGAGGGGGAAATCGTCATCACCGTCGATCCTCTTATCAGGAGGGGGTCAATCTCCATCAACATCCTCACCAGCACCATCTCATCTCAAACCCTAGTTCATCTCTTGTATCCAATCTTTGTCTCAAAACCTCAGATTGGTACCTATGGGTTGCTAGTAGTGTTGATTACTCCTTGTAGTTGATGCTAGTTGGTTTATTTGGTGGAAGATCATATGTTCAGATCCTTTATGCATATTAATACCCCTCTGATTATGAACATGAATATGATTTGTGAGTAGTTACATTTGTTCCTGAGGACATGGGAGAAGTCTTGCTATAAGTAGTCATGTGAATTTGGTTTTCGTTCGATATTTTGATGAGATGTATGTTGTCTTTCCTTTAGTGGTGTTATGTGAACGTCGACTAAATGACACTTCACCATTGTTTGGGCCTAGAGGAAGGCATTGGGAAGTAATAAGTAGATGATGGGTTGCTAGAGTGGCAGAAACGTAAACCCTAGTTTATGTGTTGCTTCGTAAGGGGCTGATTTGGATCCACATGTTTCATGTTATGGTTAGGTTTACCTTAATACTTATTTTGTAGTTGCGGATGCTTGCAATAGGGGTTAATCATAAGTGGGATGCTTGTCCAAGGAAGGGCAGTACCCAAGCACCGGTCCACCCACATATCAAATTATCAAAGTAACGAATGTGAACCATATGAGTATGACGAAAACTAGCTTGACGATAATTCCCATGTGTCCTCGGGAGCGTTTTCCTTTATATAAGAGTTTGTCCAGGCTTGTCCTTTGCTACAAAAAGGATTGGGCCACCTTGCTGCACCTTGTTTACTTTGTTACTTGTTACCCGTTACAAATTACCTTATCACAAAACTATCTGTTATCGATAATTTCAAAGATTTGGCAAGAGAATACCTTATTGAAAACCGCTTGTCATTTCCTTCTGCTCCTCGTTGGGTTCGACACTCTTACTTATCCAAAGGACTACGATGGATCCCCTATACTTGTGGGTCATCAACCATATCACATCACAACATGCCCTGCAAAAATAAGTTAGACGTCCTCTACTTTGTTGTTGCAAGTTTTACGTGGCTGCTACGGGTTTCTAGCAAGAACCATTCTTACCTACACATCAAAACCACAACGATTTTTCGTCAAGTGTGTTGTTTTAACCTTCAACAAGGACCGGCCGTAGTCAAACTCGATTAAACTAAAGTTGGAGAAACAGATACCCGCCAGCCACCTATGTGCGAAGCACGTCGGTAGAACCAGCCTCATGAACGCGGTCATGTAATGTCGGTCCGTGCCGCTTCATCCAACAATACCGCTGAATCAAAGTAAGACGTTGGTGGTAAGCAGTATGACTATTATCGCCCACAACTCATTGTGTTCTACTCGTGCATATATCATCTACGCATAGACCTGGCTCGGATGCCACTGTTGGGGAACGTATAATTCAAAAAAATTCCTACGATCACGCAAGATCTATCTAAGAGATGCATAGCAACGAGACAGGAGAGTGTGTCTATGTACCCTCGTAGACTGAAAGTGGAAGCGTTTAGTAACACGGTTGATGTAGTCGAACGTCTTCACGATCCAACCACTCAAAGTACCAAACGTACGGCACCTCCGTGTTCAGCACACGTTCAGCACGATGACGTCCCTCGAGCTCTTGATCCAGTAGAGGGTCGAGGGAGAGTTCCGTCAGCACGACGGTGTGGCGACGGTGTTGGTGATGTGATCCGCGCAGGGCTTCGCCTAAGCACTACAAAAATATGTCCGAGGTTTTAAACTGTGGAGGGGGGCACCGCACACGGCTAAGAAACAACTGTTGTGCCTTTGGGGTGCCCCGTGGCCACGTATATAAAGGAGGAGGGGAAGGAGGCTGGCGGCCATGAGGGGCGCGACAAGGGGGAGCCCAACTAGGATTCCCAATCCTAGTTGGACTCCCTTTCCTATTCCAAGAAGGGGAAGGAGGGAAGGAGAGGGAGAGGGAAAGGAAAGAGGGGGCCGCGCCCCTCCCCCTAGTCCAATTCGGACTGCCTTGGGGGGGGGAGGCGCCACCTTGTGGCCCGCCCTCTCCTACTCCCTTATGGCCCATTAAGGCCCATAACTTCCCGGGGGGGTTCGGTAACCCCTCGGTTCCCCGATAAATATCCGAAACGTCCCGAAACCTTTCCGGTGTCTGAATACCTTCGTCTAATGTATCAATCTTTACCTCTCGACCATTTCGAGACTCCTCCTCATGTCTGTGATCTCATCCAGGACTCCGAACAAACTTCGGTCACCAAAACACATAACTCATAATACAAATCGTCATCGAATGTTAAGCGTGCGGACCCTACAGGTTCGAGAACTGTGTAGACATGACCGAGACACATCTCTGTTCAGTAATCAATAGCGGAACCTGGATGCTCATATTGGTTCCTTTGTTCCCTTTGTCGTCGGTATGTTACTTGTCGGTCAAACCGCATAACAACATACGTTGTTCCCTTTGTCATCGGTATGTTACTTGTCCGAGATTCGATCGTCGGTATCATCATACCTAGTTCAATCTCATTACCGGCAAGTCTCTTTACTCGTTCCGTAATGCATCATCCCGCAACTAACTCATTAGTCACATTGCTTGCAAGGCTTATAGTGATGTCCATTACCGAGAGGGCCCAGAGATACCTCTCTGATACACGGAGTGACAAATCCTAATCTTGATCTATGCCAACCCAACAAACACCTTCGGAGACACCTGTAGCGCATCTTTATAATCACCCAGTTACGTTGTGACGTTTGACAGCACACAAGGTGTTCCTCCGGTATTCGGGAGTTGCATAATCTCATAGTCAGAGGGACATGTATAAGTCATGAAGAAAACAATAGCAATAAAAACTAAACGATCATAATTCTAAGCTAACGGATGGGTCTTGTCCATCTCATCATTCTCTAATGATGTGATCCCGTTCATCAAATGACAACAGATGTCTATGGTCAGGAAACATAACCATCTTTGATTAATGAGCTAATCAATTAGATGCATACTAGGGACACTCTGTTTTGTCTATGTATTCACACATGTACTAAGTTTCTGGTTAATACAATTCTAGCATGAATAATAAACATTTATCATGATATAAGGAAATATAACTAACAACTTTATTATTGCCTCTAGGGCATATTTCCTTCAGGGAGGGGGGGGGGGGCGCTGACGAACTCCTGCACTTGGCCGGTCCAGGCGTACCTCTCGGCCGGCTCAAGCAGCGTCGTCGAGGTTAGCTGATGGCGACGGGCGACGACGGCACCATGCAGTCCCATGCTGCGGAGAGGGCCATGGTGACCGCCATCTCCGCCTGGTACACAGCCTCCTCCGCTGTTGCTGCTTCGGCCTTCCGCCGCTCCTCCTCGATGGAGTTGGCAGAGGCCTCCGCCATCACCGCCTGGTAGGCCGCCTCGGCTTCCACCTCCTCTGGCTGGACAACGGGGGGAGGTGGGGGAGTTGACGTGGTGGCAGCGCACGCCCCACCGCCTTTGCTCCTCGTGTTCGAGGGCAAACTAGACCTCCCAATTGGGAAAGTCTGGCGGCGTACTCGGGCATGCGCCGCTGCGCCGACATGAGCTGCGCCAGCCGCCTGCGCACCTCCTCGTCGTGTGCCCCTTGTGTCCGTGGCACCGGGATCCGCTGCGGATCAAGATGCTAGTGGTGTGGCAAGGACGTCCGATGCACGGCTGATTTGCTGAACTCCCGGTGCTGCCGCGCTTGGTGCACTGGATGTGCAGACGCCGACACCTTTCGTGACGGTGGCCGTGGCGGAGGAGGAGGGGGAGGAGGAGCATGGGAGGATGAGGCGCCGGGGGTGCCCTTGCCCTTGCCGCTGCCGGAGTTGCTGCCGAAGAGGCCCATGGCTAGGGTTTGGCTTGTCGCCGGCGAGGAAACATGAAGGTGGTGGTGGGGGGCCAGATGTGGACGAAAGTGGATGAGTCCCTCCCCCCCCCCCCCCCACCCACACGCGTGGGTTAAAAAACGACACTTACACTGGATGACTAGTGGGCCCAGTTTCGATGGTCGTCATAAATTAGACGACCGGCGATAGTTGGATGGCCGTCAAGTAGGACCGCGGTGGATACCGAGGGGACACGCGGCGCGTCCGCGCCGACGCATTTGCTGTCGAAATTTGGGCCGTAAATGCGTCGGCACGGATGCGAAGCGAACGCGTTTTGGGTTTGGGTCAGCGTCGGCGCGTTTTGGGTTTGGGTCAGCGTCGACGCGTTTTGGGTTTTGGGTTTGGGCCTTCACTTTTGTTCGCGTCAACCCAAACAAACGCAGGCAGACAATTTGGGTCGCTGCGTTGGAGTTGCTCTAAATTATTTTACTCAGACGGGAGAAGAAGAAGCTCTTCTCTTCTCCCAGTCGCAGTTGAACGTCCGTACGATTTCGCTAGTTGTATTTTACACATGGAGCTTCACGAGCACACACATTTTTGGTGAATGTGACGATACAGTACCACCACACATTCTACAGAGTTACAGTTTACACTTGTCGCCGCCGCCGCCTGGCGTGGTCCACTTCTTGATGAGGCAGGTGATGACCCTGGCCAGCCGCTTGGACTTGGACCTGCTCAGCCGCGCCGGCGGCTTCTTGCCCTCGCTGCCCTGCTCGGACGCCGTCTTCCCCGCGGCCTCCTCCTGCTGTTGCTGCTGCTGCTCCTCCTCTTCCTGTTCCTGCTGCGCGGCGGCCTGGCTGGCCACCTCGAGCAGCTCCACCCGTGGCTGCTGCTGCTCCAGCTCGCGCTGCCGCTGCTCCCGGAACAGCCGGAGCAGCCTCTGCGCCTTGTCCTTGGCCTTGCCCGTGCCGTTCGCCGTCAGGGACACCAGCGCCGGGATCACGCCCTCCTGCAGCACCGTCTGGCTGCACCCCTCGTCGCCGTTGCAGATCATCCACAGGCACGACACCGCCTTCTCCTGCTCCGCCGCCTCGCCGTTGTCCAGGATGAACACGATGTCGCCCACGATGGCCTGGTTCGCCGCGATCTCCTTCTTCCCGGGCCAGCTCAGCGCCAGGTTGATCAGCAAGGTCAGGGCCTGGTCCGTCCACGGCGACGGCGGCGCCAGGACGGTGTGGATGCCATGGACGACGCCCGACGAGAGGAGCGGCAGGATGTTGGGCGCGTGCAGGGACAGGTTGTACAGCGTCAGGAGCGCGTCCAGCCGGCACGTGTCGCTCCGGTAGCCTTCTTCTTGCAGGCACCTGATCAGGACAGGGATGACTTCGCTCGAGCCGATGATGGCCTGTGCCTCCTCCAGACAAGACAGGTTGAGGTACATCGCCACCGCTGCCTCGCAGGTCTCCGGTTTCTGCATCATCTGCTCCATCAGAGGGATAACTCCAGCTGAGAGCAGCTGCCTCTTGTTCCTACAAGGCAGACATAGAGCTGAAATGATCAGGCCAAAGAACTGAGCTAAGATCATCTGATCTACCTATGCTTGTTGCAAAGAGCCTTTTCTCTGACACTGTGATTTGAGGGGGAAAGAAACAGGAATGAATGATCTGTATGTGATATTTACCTGTTATTGCTGACAGCAAGATTGAAAAGAGCCATTGTTCCGACCTCCTGAGATTGCACGTCTTCTCTGCTGAGAGCCATCTTCAGGAAGCAGGTGAGTGGCTCTGTAATACCATTAGCACCCACATAGTCCCTGAGCTCATCATCACCCTTCAACTGGTACCTGACCTGCTCAACCACCTCACGCTGCTCATCGATGCACTCACTGCCCTTGCTTAGCACACGCAGCCAGCGTTCACATCTCTCGGGTGCAGCCTCCACAGGGTTATTCTGAAAAGAGCACTTCTCCACAGAGACCTCCTCTTCTTCTTCGCATGTCTCAGATGTCGCCTCCCTGGAATTATGGCTAGAGCACTTCTCCAAAGCAACGTCGGTGTTCAATTTGTCGTCTTTTGTGTCTTTTGCGCCCGCGTCTTCGAACAAAATCGTGCTAACACCATTCGTCACCACGCATTTGCTACTCTTCAGAGATGTTATCCTCAAATATTTGAGCTTTGGGGATTCTGGCGGGGCGTTAGGAACTGGAACCCCATTTTGTTCACACCAGGATGTTATCAGACCCTTGATGCAGTAATTAGGTGTCACAGAAAGCTGGGGTAACTCTTTCCGAGTTTTGGGGCAGGTTGTATTCCCACTGTTAAACCATTTCTCGATGCAAGCTCGCTCGTAGGTCTGACCAGATGCGATAACAACAGGGTCATACATGAGCTGCAGAGAGATTGGACACCTTAGTTCCTCAGGTGGCAATGGCATGCTCCCTGATAGCCCTTTAATCTGCTTGAAATTGATGGAGCCAGACCTAGGCAGGAGCTTCTCGAGATTTCCATGGAGATCAGTTGAGCTGGACATTGAAGTGAAGGAGCACGAAGGACTTGAGGACTGGGAGTTGATGGAATCCATTGTTTCGCTCCTGAAATGACTTGAATATTTCCTCATAAGATGCAGCAGATAGGATGCTATTGATTCTTTCTTCGTGTCTTCTTCTGCCTGGGCCCTTTCAAGAAGTCTTCTAATTGCACTTCTCTCAGTAAGAGCTGCAGCAGATGATGTAATGCCAGCTCTCAAAATAGTTTGCCGAAACAATTCAAGTTCATTGTCATCAAGGAATCCATTGGATTTCTTCTCATTCTGAATTATCTGTTTCACTTGATCACCAACTTGCTTTTCAGCCTGATCCAAAGCAAAAACTGAATTCTCCAGCTCATTTGCAATCTCTGGGATCTGAAATTTTCCAGCAACAAATAATTATCGAAGGGTTTCGCCAAAAATATATCATCTGAAGAATCGCATGCAAAAAAAAAAACATGAGAAAACAATTAGCGACTACATCAAGGTAGTGAAGAAGAATCGATGCTATGATATAAAAAACTATAACTCCCTGCTTATGGTGAATCCATCCATGATGAAACATTATATTCTGTAGTAGAAATTCTAGAAACACGTTTGTACATGACCAGTGAAAACCTGAGAATCAATTGCTTCTGGAAGTGTTTCTTCCAACTGGTGAAGACTTTCTAAAAGAGCGCATCTTGCTTTCTCAAATTTTGTAAGAACACATTCTGCTGTTAGGGCCTGCAATACAATAACCATATTAAATACAAGACATTGCATTGCTGTAAAAGGAAACAGAAATATGAGAAAAACTGTTTATAACATCAAGCACAGCCAGCAAGTTTGATGAGCGAGATTGTCCAACTAGCATTAACAATTTTATAATGTAGCAGTGCAGTAAAAGAACAGTTCGTGTATACATAGTCTGATAAGCTTTTACTCCCTCCGTTCGGAATTACTCGTCCAAGAAATGAATGTATCTAGATGTATTTTAGTTGTAGATACATCCGTTTTTGTGACAAGTAATTCCGAACGGAGGGAGTACTTCTCAAACATGGAGAGCAAGCATATTCATACAAATGAAAATTATTTACCAAGTAAAGCTTGCTACACTCTGAGCAATACTGAAGCAGATTCTTGGCTTTATCAACAGCTATGCGCAAGGAGCTCAACGCCAGAAGTCCAGAATTACTTCCAGGTTTTGTACTCTCAAGGGCAGGGATGGCAATTGAAACCTCATGAACTATAGTGTAAAGTTCCTTACATAGTTCACCATGTAGCTGCACAAATAATCAAATAACAATCCAAATGAATCTACAATGGTAATATGCCATATTATTGCATAAGCAAAGTACTTCCAACGACAGAGTCAAAGACAGGAAATGTAAGAAAAAAACAGCAGTGTTTATCACAGTTTTCTAACTTACTGTTTGGTGACATCAGAGTGTTCTCACAGAAGAGTCTTATCATATATTCCCTCCATTCACAAATATAAGATGTTTTAACATTTTTATGAATTGGATGTATATAGACATGTTGTAGTGTGCTTGTTCTCCCATTTCAGTCTGTATGTAATCCATATTGAAATATCCAAAAGATCTTATATTTGTGAACAGAGGGAGTACAATACAAACTGGTGGTGGTATTTACTGGATGCAATTTTATTTTCTAGCACAAGAGTGCTTATATACATAACTACATAATCATCACAAGGCACATAGGAAGTGGAGTCAATGATCAGAAGCTGTGTTCAATGCCTTCCTATATCTAAAGACAGTCCACAGAGAACAGCAAGATTACAATCTCATTACCATTGCTCAATTAATAGCTTTTGGTGGAATTAGGGGATCAGCCGGATTACCTTCCAATTGCCAGCAACAACAAAGTCCGCATCAACCTCAACCCTCTCCATGGCGTCCTTTTAGTCAAATTTCATCTGCCAAGAGAGCAATGTATTGAACATGATATTGCTCATAATCCCCAGCACAAATATGTGATAGGTAACTGGCAAAAGTTTCTTTAATGTTTACAAATTGATTGCATTGGTATATATACAAGAAACGGCTCAAATCTCTCACCATGAGTCAGTATAACTAGCTTAAATGCAAAATAAATATCAAGTTCTATTTAAATAAATACAAAACAAAGATGCCTATAGCTTACATAAATGGCATTGATCACATAACCTGAAAGAAAAACATGTCATCAATTAAGTATGCAGTATGTAACCTTAACAACATGAAAAATAGCACCAGAAAAAGAAGGTGGCAAAAGTTCTATGGCCTTCTGATTCACCCACAATTAGCACAAGATTAGAAAATAATAAATCAAACCAATTTAACAAGAGAAGAAGAAAAAGGATGTCTAATCTCCGCAGTTATGCAATCGAAATTGTAAGATGGAAACTCCGGCAACCTTGTTGGTACGGATTCCATTAAGACAAGGTGCTTTTGTGTCTAAAAACTGATTTTTTGCCAGTTCGGCCAGCTAAAAATGGAGCAATGACAGCATATTTCATGGACCCAAGAGCTAAACTTGGCTGCGAGTTGCTTGTGTTCAAATACGCAGAGAAAGCTAGATTCTGAATTGTAACATGCAAACTCCATATATTTCTACAAAATAGCATAAGTGCATCAACCACTGATTTCGACAGCCTAAAGACATTATGTGTAGTTTTTAGCAAATGAGCCAACACGTCTGGTTTTGGTATGGCAGGGGCAGGCAGGATGCTCTCTATTGTCAGCATATATTCAGCCACATTGAATAAATAAGGTCGTAAAATATAGTTTAAGCTACACGAATTCCATCTCCATAGTATCACCGCGAAGCTTGGAGCTCTAATCCATGAGGAACCCAACGCATGCACAAGCTGCAAAGTTAGCAGCGTTCCTCCTCCTCCAATCCCCATCATCGTATAATTCGAGAAGTGTAGAAATCGAACGAAACCGTCCATACCTGACGGAGACAGGGGGAAGAAGGAGCCGAGCCTTAAATTTCCCCATTGCAGGGCAACTTCATCAACTGCTCCACCTTCAGGTTCTCCCAACCCCCCAACCCACCCACCCTTGTTCCGGAGGCGCTTAACTTGGCGCGAGACGGAGAGGTGGGAGGAGGACGGGGAGAAGAAAAAACGGGCGTGGCGTTGAACCGCGAATAGCACGGGTGCGCCCCCGCGGGGACGGTGGAGGCTGCCGTCCTCGCTGGGCCCCGGAAACATCGTGCTCCGGAGGGTAAATTTAGGGCCTCGGCCCCCGTTCCCGATCGCGAGAAAAGGCTGCGCCATTTGCGCATGGAAGCGGCGTGCGCGGCGGGTTGCGGCCGCAGCCTGCGGGGCTACAGCTGAGCGCGCGCGGTTGCGGCCACGGCGGCCGGGGTAGGGGGCGAGCGTGGATGGCTGGCAGACCTGGTGGCCAGCTCGCTGGCTCCGGGCTGGGGCATTGCAAGGTGCGGGGGGAGGGTTTGCTTGCTGCAATGGCCGTTCGTGCGAGGCGCGGGGCCGCGGGCACCTGGGGGTGGGGTGCGCCGTCCAGCAGCGCGCGGCGGGTGCCGCCTGACGAGTTGGATGTGTAGGATTGAGGGGGTGTTTGGTTGCAGGAACTTTTTTGTGCGGAGACTAGAAAAAGTCCCTAACAAACTAAATAAGGTGGGATTTTTTGAGATTTTTTGCTAAAAGACCTTAGAAGCACCTCTTTAAGAGTCTTTTTCAAAAAAATTTAGAGACTAGAAAAAGTTCTAGGACTAGAGAACCAAACACCACCTGAGGGGTGAGCGAAAGGGCGATTTTTTTATTTTTTATTTTTGAGCTGGAAAACCATTCTATTAATTTATTTATTTATTTATTGAGACGCACCATTCCCTTTGGCATTTAACTAGGGAAGTGTCAGTACATTGCAACGATATCTACATGTTCACAAAACTGAAAACTTATAAACAAATACTATGTTAAATTTCACGCGAAAATGTATTCCTCTTATTTTCTTATTAGATGAGGTGGGGAGGGATGGGGCTGGTCTAGAGAGAGGTTTTCTTCAAACGTAGGTTAGAATGGTTGTAACTTGTCTGCAACTCTAACTCGTTATACGTTAAATCGGATTCATCAAATGTTTGCAGAACAACCATCAAGATGTGTCCACGCATAATGTTAGAGGAGCCGGTCATCCAACCCGGTTGACAGAGTACTGGACTAGCAATACTCACCATGGGCGCATTTTGTTGGAAATATTAGCCCTTTCTCGATTAATTTAATCCACGAGTAGACAGTAAACATGAAAAAAACGGTATGCATCTTATCCGATACCTAAGCATGTGAGCATGTATAGTACATACTCCCTCTGTCCCAAAATATAAGAATGTTTTTGACACTAGTATAGTGTAAAAAACGTTCTTATATTTTGGGACGGAGGGAGTAGAACCGAATCATCTATGAACAACATATATATGGCTAGCACATGAACAAGCAAACAGGGGATGAACGAGTCATACCCTCCGGTTGGCCAGAGCCAGCGTGGCGTGATAGCGGCTGACCTCGGCATCGACCAAGGCCTTCTTCTTGGCGACTTCGTTGTCGACCATGGAGTCGATGTAGAGGAAGTAGTGGAAGCGGCGAACGAAGACGGGGGACGGAGCAGGAAGCGGTCGGCGTCGAGGCGCTCCTCAAAAACCTTATTGTCGTTCTCCCGGCGGGATCTCGAGCAGCGTGGTTCCGGAGGCACTGCTCTCCCGACCAACCGTGCACGCGGTCGTCGAGATGGGATCACCGGAGGCAGCCTGATGAGAGGAGCAGGTAGATGACGGCTAGGGTTATGCGAGAGGGAGTGAGTGAACGAGTTAGGGTTCACTCCAGCGGCCGCCTTCTTATATAGGCCGTCGAGTAGATGGGCCTGGGATCAGGCCCATGACCGAGTCCACGAACAGCCCACGGTCCAACGTCTCGGACAGTGGCACTTCCGTAAGCGACTCGTTAATTAATACGAGATTAATTAATCATTCTCGACCGGCAAAAATAAGCTTCGGCTCGGCTCATTCCCGCAACCCGCGGCGCGCGTGCGCGCGTCGTGACGAGGCGAGGCGGGCGGCGGAGGAGGAGGAGCGCACGTGTACAACTCCTATTCCCAAGCTCCCAATAGCAAGTGATGGAGCAACCCTTATAAAGAGGTCTCACTCTTCTTACTATAGAGTATGGTACTAAACTTTCCACACTTCCCACCACTTGCCGTACACATGCAAGGCCTTAGAGATTAACCAGGGATTATTGTCTTATATGGCCTTAAGCCCATCCATAATCCAATAATCCCCCACCAGATCTCGAGGCACATAAGTTTGTCAATTGTTCCAAACAATGTTTTATATACCAGAATTTTCAGTGGAGACTGTTAAGTTGAACTCCACCTAGAGCAATGGGATTAGACTTCTTCACAACTGAACAATGGACTATGCCTTGAATTGTCAGTTTGGCGTGTAGAAGTTTCGCCCATTGTCAGCTGATACGTGGCTGCCAAGGCTAAACCCCACGGGTGGAGCTTATTAGTCATACTCCGTACCTTCTCATGAGCTTCCTAGAGATCACCCAATCTCATAGATTGTGACCAGCAGTCGGGCTCACATAGGTGTGTTCCTCCAAAGAATGCTCTGTAGGTTAGCATCTTGCTTTCATAAGCTTTGGAACACATTAAGACAAAAGTCAGCCTGCCTTACAAAATTTAGAGTATTATTGCATCTCCAACGGAGTGGGTTAATTAAGGATACTCTCCTCAGTTGACCGCTGGATTGTTTTCCCAGGTCCTAATTCACGAGATCTCCGATCACATAGGTTGGGTTACCCCAATGGCAACTTACGTGGGTCTCGTACCCATCTCCCTCAATGCACTTTCTATCACAATCCGTGATAACCCTTTTGTAAAAGGGTCTGCCAGATTCTTAGCCGTCTGGATATAATCCAACGCTATTACTCCGGAGTTTCTTGATTTCTGACAGATTCTAATCTTCTTCTTATGTGCTTTATGGATTTCAAGTTTTCCTTTGAACTCTTAGCCTTGGCAATCATTGTTTGATTGTCACAGTTCATAAGGACAGTCGGGACTGGTTTATCAACCACCGACAAATTCATCAAAAGCTCTTGAAGCCATTCTGCTTGGACGCATGATGTGTCTAATGCTGTGAGTTCTGCTTCCATAGTCGATCTGGTTAAGATAAATGCGCTTGCAAGACTTCCAGGAAACAGCACCACCACCAAGTGTGAAGACATATCCACTTGTGGCTTTCATCTCATCAGCATTAGTTATCCAGTTAGAATCACTATACCCCTCAAGTACCGTCGGGTACCCAGAATAGTGAATCCCGTAGTTCACAGTACCTAGCAAATAGCGCATCACTCACTCAACAGCATGCCAATGCACATCTCCCGGATTGGAAACAAACCGGTTCAGTTTGCACATAGCAAATGAGATGTCAGGGCGAGTAGCACAAGCTAGGTACATGAGTGAACCAACCACTTGAGAATATCTCAATTGATCTACAGACGTGCCTTCGAACTTACGAATCCGCACGCTAGGATCATATGGTGTTGCAGAAGGTTTGCAGTCCGAATATCCAAAACGGCTCAAAATCTTCTCAACATAGTGGGATTGCAAAAGTGTAATTCCACCCTTAGTATTTCTCAGTAGCTTGATGTTCAAGATAACATCAGCCACGCCAGTCTTTCATCTCAAAGTTATGAGATAGAAAAGCCTTGACCTCCTCAATGACTTTGAGGTGGGTCCCAAATATCAGTATGCCATCGACATACAGACACAGTATAACTCCTTCGCCCCCACCATAGCGATAGTATACACATTTTTCGGCTTCGTTTACAACAAAGCCAACAGATGTCAAAGTTGTATTAAACTTCTCGTGTCATTTCTTAGGCGCTTTTTTCAGGCCATACAAAGATTTCTCTAGCTTACACACCTTTCTTTCCTGACCATTTACTACAAAGCCATCCGGCTGTTGCATGTAAATTTCCTCGTCTAGCTCTCCGTTAAGGAAAGCCGTCTTAACGTCCATCTGATGAACGAGAAGACCATGCGAGGCAGCCAAAGCGAGTAGCACTCGAATGGTTATCAGTCTAGCCATAGGTGAGTAAGTGTCGAAGAAATCATCTTCTTCTTTCTGGGTATAACCCTTGGCCACAAGCCTAGCCTTGTACTTCTCAACAGTATCATCAGGCCTAAGCTTCCTCTTGAACACCCACTTACATCCCAATGGTTGGAAACCATAAGTACGATCAGTGATATCCCATGTCCAGTTAGCCATGATGGAATCCATCTCGCTACGGACCGCATCCTTCGATGAGTCGGCATCAGGAGATGCATAAGCTTGAAATGGGCGGGAGTGTCATCATCCACAAGGTACACGAGGAAATCATCACCAAAAGACTTTGCAGTCCTTTGTCTCTTGCTCCTAACAGGAGCTTCCTCGCCATCCTCCGTGGAACTTTCATCACTTTTGCGGTCATAATATTCCATCAGAATGGCAGGTTCAGGAGTCTCATCAGATTCTAGTCTAGAAGTGCTTTGCATATCTCTCATGGCGAAAATATCCTCAAAGAATGTAGCATCCTTAGACTCTATAATTGTACCGACCTTCTGGTCAGGTACCTCAGATTTCACTACTAGAAATCTATAGCCAACGCTATTCTTAGCGTAGCCCAAATAAACGTAGTCCACAGTCTTCGGACCAAGCTTACACTTTTTGGGGATCGGCACATTGACTTTCGCCAAACAGCCCCAAGTGCGCAAGTAAGAGAGTGTAGTTCTTTTCTTTTCCCATTGCTCATAGGGAGTATTCTCATTATCCTTTGCGGGAACTTTATTCAGGACATGACATGATGTCAATATAGCCTCCCCCACCATGCCTTGGATAAACCCAATGTATCTAACATGGCGTTAGCCAAATCAGTTAGAGTACGGTTTTTTCGTTCGGCAACCCCGTTTGACTGGGTGAATAGGGAGGCGTCCTCTCATGAATAATACCATGTTCCGCACAGAATAATTCAAACTCACTAGAAAAGTACTCTCCACCACGATCAGACCGGACTCGTTTTATTTTCTTCCCAAGTTGGTTCTCAACTTCAGCCTTATAGATTTTAAAGTAGTGTAGAGCCTCATCCTTTGTATTTAACAAATACACATAACAGAATCTAGTGGAATCATCAATCAAAGTCATGAAGTATTTCTTTCCACCTTTAGTCAACACCATTCATCTCACAGAGATCTGAATGTATGAGCTCTAGTGGTGCCAGGTGTCTCTCCTTCGCAGGCTTGTGAGGCGTATAAGGTTGCTTTGCTTGCACACATGCATGGCACTTAGAGCCTTTGGCTAAAGTGAAACTCGGGATTAGATTCACCTTAGCTAGCCACGTCATACAACGGAAATTTATGTGACAAAGACGTGAATGCCAAACCTCACATTCGTTCACATTGGAATGAATTTGGTTCACGACTTTATTACAGAAATCCTCCAGGGAAAGGCGGAACAAACCACCACAATCATATCCTTTTCCAACAAATAGTCCATAACGAGATACGACTACTTTGTTAGACTCAAATACTAACTTAAACCCTTCTTTTCATAGAAGGGAGCCACTAACGAGATTCTTCTTGATGGCGGGGACATGCTGCACGTTCTTCAGTTGCACGATCTTTCCCGAAGTAAACTTCAGATCTACCGTGCCAACACCATGAACAGAAGCATGCGAGCCGTTCCCCATCAGGACGTAACAATCTCATGTGACCTGGTAAGAAGAGAACAAAGACACATCAGCACACACATGAATATTGGCCCCAGTGTCAACCCACCAATCGATGGACTGACAAACTGAAAGTACGGTAAAAAGATTACCATACCCAGATGCCCCATCATTGTTGCTCAAAGTGACATTGACAGACTTGACGTCCTGTCCTAACTTCTTATACTTGTTTGGGTGCTTGTTGGCCCAATGTTCAACCGAACCACAAGTAAAGCAGCCCTCATCCTTCTTGTTCTTCTCGAAGGTCTTCTTACCCTTCTTCTTAAGGGTAGTATTCTGTTGGACAGAGTTATTTCCCTTGAACTTATGGGAGTTCTTCTGCACCATATTGGCGCTAGAAGAACCCTCTGCCCCTTTCACGTGTGAGTCCTTTGCTCTCGAGTTCTGCTCAACACTTAGATGACCAATGACATCCTCAACAGAGAATTCACGTCTCAAGTTCTTGAGAGAAGTAGCAAAGTTCCTCCATCTAGGAGGGAGTTTTGCAATAATGCAACCCGCGACAAACTTGTCCGGTAACTCACACTTCAGGAGCTCTAGCTCCTTAGCGATGCATTATATCTCATGGGCCTGGTCCAATACAGAATGATTATCAACCATTTTGTAATCATGGAACTGCTCCATAGCATACAACTCGCTTCCAACATCAATTGCACCGAATTTAGCTTCGATCGCATCCCACAAATTCTTGGCAACACGCATATGGAGATATGCGTCCACAAGCTTGTCTCCGATCATAGTAAGAATGGCTCCCAGAAAGATGGTGGTTGCCTCCCTAAACGCATTCTCCTGTTCAGGAGCAATCACTGCCGTGGGAGACACACCACTAACCCAGAACACAAGGTGGTCCTCGTCTGTCAACACTTAAAATGCGTTCCAGTAAACTTTTCCGATTTTAGAGTAGCGGCGAAGCCATGAGTCGAAAAGTGCCTAAAATAAGGTTTTTGGATTGTTGGAAATATTAGCCCTTTCTCGATTAATCTAATCCATGAGTAGACAGTAAACATGGCAAATACGGTATGCATCTCATACCGATACCTAAGCATGTGAGCACGTACAGTACATAGAACCGAACCATCTATGAACAACATATATACGGCTAGCACATGAACAAGCAAACACCAGGGGACGAACGAGTCATACCCTCCAGTTGGCCAGGCCAACGCGGCGGCGGTAGCAGCAGCCTCGGCATCAGCCAAGGCCTTCTTCTTGGCGACTTCATTGTCAGCCATGGAGTCAATGTAGAGGAAGTAGTGGAAGCAGAGGCGGATGAAGACGGGGACGGATTGGGAGCAGTCGCGTCAAGACGCTCCCCAAAAACCTTATTGCCGTTCTCCCGGGCAGGATCTCGAACGACAGGGTTCCGGAGGCACCTGCTCTCCCGTCCAACCATGCATGCGGTCGTCGGGATGGGATCGCCGGAGGCAGCACAGTGAGAGGAATAGTAGATGACGGCTAGGATTGTATGAGAGGGAGTGAGTGAACTGAGTTAGGGTTCACTCCACTGGCCAGCGCCTTCTTATTGTCACATCCCTAGTCCTGGCATGCACTAGGCTAGCCTTCATGTTTGCATCATGTTTAAAATTTTTGAAACTTGAACTGAGGAGATTTGGAAGCCTCAAAATTTAAATAAAAGAAGGGCAAAACCCCTAAAATCTCATTCATTGTTCCCAAAATGTCCTTCTTAAATGTTTGATAATTTTTGGCAAGGGTTCTAGTCCCAAACAAAATATTGAACATTTATAAGGAATTAATCTTGGGATTTTCAATTTAAATCATTAGCTATTTGAATTTGAACTATATTCATATAATTAGAATATAATTTCAAATACCCTGAAATATTTTATGAGCTTTTGGAAAAGTCTATCTAGCAAAATAAAAATATTCAGAGGAGTTTTTGGCATTGTTTGAATTGTTTTAAATTCAAAACAGTGGCAAAAGATTTAAAAAAAACAAACAGAAACAGAAAAACAATAAGACAACAGAAACTCACCAGAACTTACACGGCAGCCAGCCACCTAGCAGCCCATGGCGGCCCAACCTTGTCTTGGCCCGTGCGACCACTGCTTCCTCTCGCCAGGCAGAGAGAGGAAGCCTTGGCGTCTTGTGGCGCCACGCCACCAGGCTGCACTGCGTCGCTCAGCCACCGCATGACGCCTCGCGTCATCTCCTGGCGCCGCCCGACCCCTGGACCCCCTCGCTCTCTCCCTCCTCCTCGTTCCCCTCCTCTGTCCCACTCCCTCACGCGACCGAGAACCGCCGTCGACGCCGATCGCCGTACCCGCGGCCACAGCCACCCCCTTGCCCCTCTGCCATCCCCAAGAGCTCCGCCCGACCTCTTCTCCGTCTCACTTGATCTAAGCGACCCAGGAGGCCAGGAAGCGTCGCCATCGCCGTCGTCTTCCACCTCGGGCTCGGCCACCATCGTCGTCGATTCGCTGCCTCCGGCCGCCCAGCCCATGACCCTCAAAGCGGACTCACGGTGAGCTTGCCGTTGTTTCCCCTCATCTTCCTCTCTCGCCACATAGCCGCCGCCCTTGGCTGAGCACCAAGCCGCCGTCCGCCATGGCGTGAGCTCCGTGCCCCGAGCACCTCTGCCTCGCTTAGTAGCTCGGCATGCTCCTGAGCACCTCCCTCTTCGCTGCCCTGCTCGGCTCCCTCGCCCATGAGCTCTAGCCCTTCGGCCGCAACCACCGAACTCCGGCCGCATAAAGGTTGCCGCCGTCGTCGATTTAGCCCACTCCGTCAGTTTGTTGCTTAGTTGGATGCGCGAGACTCCTAGCCTCCGTAGCCGCAAACCGCGTCCAAAACCAAGCCACAGAGTGCAAACCCGAAGGCCTCCGCCGTCTCGGCCTCGCCCGGCGACTTCGGCGCCGGTGGGTTAGCCCGATTGACCGAGGATTTGACCCCCTGAGTGGCGGCGAGTGGGCGGCCACTAACTAAACAGGTTAACACTAACGAAACTAGTTAGTTAAACTAACTCTTGACCAGTGGGTCCCAGCTTGAAGTTGACCTGGACAGCGACCAGTTGACTTCGCTGACGTCACGCCTATGTCAAATTTGATGCAATAATGATTTCTGGAATTATTTAATTCAGGAAATTTGAAAATGCCCTAAACTTCAATAAATCATAGAAATTCAACCGTAACTCGGATTGAAATAATTTATATATGAAAAATGATCAGAAAAATATGAAGAATCTGTTTATGGCACTTTCATGCATGTTTGAACAAGTTAATCTCACTGAATAGGATGAATCATGATTAGGGTAATTTATGAAATAGCATTTGGGGTTGGAGTTCAACCTTGTTTGAATTCCACTTCAACTAACTTGGATTACTGTTGCATTAGGTGAATTCAGTTCCTTAACATGCTCATGCATCATATATGTGCATTGCATTGATTGTGTTCTCTCTTGTTTGCCGGTAATTGCCCCTCTCGATGAAGCTGACGTTAAACGATTGTTCGATGACACCGATGAAGAACTATATTATCTTCGAAGTGCCGGGCAAGCAAAACCCCTTGTTCATTCCGATACAATCCCACTCTCTCACTCCTGCTCTATTTTATTGCATTAGGAATACATCGATTCAACTGTTACTTGCTTCGGTAGCTGAACCCCTTTATCCTTTGCATGACCTTTCATTCCACATTAATTAGATGAAACCCACTAGCATGAGTAGGAATTGTTTGAGCCATGTTGTGCCTACTCATTTATGCTTGTTGTCATGCACGCTACTGCTTAGAGTTGAGTCAGGTCTGATTCATCGGGGATGAATCGGAGGGGGGTGAACATGTCCTACTGCGTGTGTAAGCTAAGTGTGTGAACATGATTTGGTAAAGGTAGCGGTGAGAGGCCATGTAGGAGTACATGGTGGGTTGTCTCATTGCAGCCGTCCTCAGGAACTGAGATCTGTGTTTGTGATCCATGAAACAGTTACTACCACGCATTGGGCCCGAAACCAATGGACCCTCTCGGCTTCTTAACCACCCTTGTCCTCGGTCAGGAGTTGCAAGTAGTTTCGGTGTTTGTAGTATCTTTGGGGCCGCATAGCGCTGACCATAGGGGTGGGTTGTGTTGCGGTAGGCACCGTGTTGATGTACCGATTCGCCCGTTTGGTGTCTCGGGAACCCTGCACACATCGTTCGGGGCTGTATGGGAAACCTCGGCGGACTCCCTGCGGATGGAACCGAATAGGCGATAAACACGGACTTGGGACTTGTGTGTTTAGGTAGGTCGTGGCCGACACCCACGTTGGGCTTCCGGCTTGAAGGTTGCCGAGTACATGTCGTGTAAACGGCGGTAAGTGGTGAGAGCGTGTGTGAAGAAGTACACCCTGCAGGGTTTAATATGATCTATTCGAATAGCCGTGTCCACGGAGAAGGACTTCTGGGTTGCCTATATCGGTTCATAGACAAGTGAAAGTGGATACTCTAAAATGCGAAGATAAGCGTGAGTGCTATGGATGGCGTTCTCGTGAGGGAGACGGAGGCGGGTCCATAGTAGTGTATTGATATGGTGAATATGTGGACTCGTGTGCGCCACCTCAAAAGAGTTACTTGCGGTCATAGTTCGGGATAGCCACCGAGTCAAAGGCGGCTTCGCGGTCAAACTCCACCACCCCTTTTGATAATGATGCATATGTAGTTAGTTACGATGTAAGTCTTCTTGAGTACAATTGTACTCACGTTTGCCTATTTTATGTTTTTGCAGAGACTTCGTTCTCGCTAGTAGTTTCGCTTGGACTTGACATTTAGCTTGTTACCTCATTTACGATCTTGTGCCCTCGGCGGAGATCTCGGTAGATAGTCGAGCTTCTCGGCCTTTTTCATTTATAGTTATGCGTACTCGAGACATGATTAGCTTCCGCTTGTGCTTTGACTTGTATGCTCTGAGTGTTGGGTCATGGGACCCATGTTTGTAATATCTCGCTCCTCGGAGCCTATTGGATAAATATTTGAGTCGTAGAGTTATGTTGTGATGCCATGTTGTATCTACACATATTGAGCATATTGTGTGTATGTTTGAAATGCTTGGTATGTGTGGGATCCGACAAACTAGTTGTTTATCCTTGGCAGCCTCTCATATGGGGAAATGTAGTCTCGTGCTTACGGCGATAGTAGTCCGCTTCTGACCGGTTCACCGAGTCACCTGCTAGCCCACACTACTGCTTGGACACTTGGTGGCGGCATGTGTTTCACCGTTCCTATATACGTCCCTTCGGGAAATGTCACACGGTGGTATTCGAGTCCTGCCTAGCACGCTACGGCCGGGATACCGGAGTCACATTAGCCCGATGCTACAGCCCGAATATATCGTTGATGACCGACATGCTCGATGTGATTCATGTATGCCTGTCCCCATGGGTTAAGCGCCGCTTTGGGTTCACGACTAGCCATGTCGGCCGGGTTCTTTGTCATATGGATGCTAGCGACACTATCATATCGTGAGCCAAAAGGCATAAGCGGTCCGGGCCATGGTAAGCGACACCGTGGGAATACCGTCGTGAGGCCGCAAAAGTGATATGAGGTGTTACCCGGCTAGATCGATGTGACTTGGGATCGGGGTCTGACAGCGTTGGTATCGAGCTTTGTTGCTGTGGGATTACCAAGCCAAAGCGGTGAAGTTGTGTCTAGAAATGCTTTAGCTATGTAAGGGAATTGATTGTGGAAGGAGCGTAAGGCTCTTTTACTCCTTATACCTCATGGCCTTGATCCGAGTCATCCTCTTCTCTTCTCTGAGGTTAAGAACTAGGCTTCTCATCTATCTATCGAGGATGACGTGTTACTAATCCGTAGACTTTAAGATTGTTGGTTTTAATCCCAGTTCAGTTCCTACTATTTACGTATGATAATTGTTGATCTCGGAATCTTGGTATTGTGATGTTGAGTGGTTATGCCACCATTTTTGCGAGATGTCTCAAATCATTTTGAGCATTTACAACCGTTATGCTGTCCGAGTCATCCCTCTCTAAATAGTCGATGCATTTGCAAATCCTTTTCTTACATTCCCGATGTCCTTTTTGTCGAGAATAAGCACACTAATCGATGCGTTGAGGTGATTCTGTTGCCTCGGCGTAGATGTTGGAGCTATTATTATGACCCTAGGTGTTTAGGAGTCACCTAGCAATTTAGCAATGCTTTTGTATCCCCGGTGTGATGTTTACGACCATTATTCTTGAAAGCATCCCGTGATGTTATTAGTTAGTAGGCATTCTACTCACGGGTTCTTGAACCGAGATTCACCCTACTTCATGTTGTTAGTAATTGCTAGTTCCTTTAGGATATTAGTAACTTGTGATAGTCCTCGAGGTCCGTGGTATTTCCTTCTTCCAAATATCATGAACTAGTTAAGGCAGAAGTTCTTTGAACTAAAAGATCACAATCAGAGTACTCTTGAGGAGTTCTCCATTCCATATTGTGAATCTGCCAATTCTACTTTCTGCATGGGTTATCCGGGAGAAATGTTGAGCCTTGCTCGATATACTAATCCATGCTTCCACAACTCGAAAAATTATATGTTCCTTTGAGTTGCTCTCTTTAGTTGTATCCCGACCATCCTCTATCGATTTGATAACCAAGAGTTTGTGTGCATTCGTTTATCGATGTCTATTATCCTTGTGGTCCGTCAAGCCATTACATTCTGCTCGGAATGACTAGGAGAAACAAACTCGATACCTCATCCATTTCTAGGATTGGGTCAAAGTAGTTGTATCCCGCAGATCAAAATGCCAATTCAGCTTTTGATGCTGTTCCACTGAGTGTTACCATCTTATGTCAAGAATGTCATGAGAATTGCACCTTCTCTTATGAATTCTTGATGCGGTGATACTTCTCGCCATCATTATTCATTCCTCGGTTCCGAGTTGTTGAAACGGAATGCCGGCGAGTGAATTGTGATGTGTGAAATCAATACTCCGAGCAACTTCGTTGCTTGGCAGCTAATGGACAATATCCTCATTCTTAGCGTGTTGGTTATTAAATCATCATCCTAAGATTGATCGTGCTACATAGTCCTTATTTACGGTGCACACTTGATTGATGAGTTAGGATTATATCAAGTCCTCACTCATTTGATCATATCGTCTTGCCCTCAAAAGCAAGGTTGTTCTCGAGCTTAGTAACATACCGGTGGTTTGTGATTTTCGAATATCTTCTCGGAAGTATTACGAGTTGTCCCGACATTTGTTATGTTGAGCTCGTGATCAAGTTGGTTACTTGTGAACCACCCTTCTCCAAGAATCATGTTGGATATCCACTGAACTAGTTGGTTGAGCTAGACAACAACTTGGAGAGTTGGAAGATAAAAGTTTGCCTAACTTAGATTCGTTCAAAGGGATATTCTTGTGTAGTGTGTGTTGAAGAAAGATGATATCTTCATCGATTGGTCTCTCGTGATCGATTCTTTGGACCTATTGTCTTATCAATCCTTTGACTTGAGTATGGGCTATTATTAAGTCAAATCGGAACCAACGATGTTCGTAATGTTGTCTTACTCGTGGTTGATCCCTCGAGCATACCCCATTACATCCTTTGGTGCGACCAATGCTATCACCGTGTTCACATGATGGTGGAAGTCGGTGATATGGAAATTCCGATGAGTTCTTTGTTGAGCCCATCAATAGCATTTTGTCTCCCCCCACGAGTCATGTTGAACATCAATCTAGTGTTGGAAACTTTATAAGCACTGTCTTCGTGTTTCGTTCATGAAGCATATGTTTGGATGGAAGTAGTGACTTCCTCGAATTCATGTGCTTTAGGTGTAAGTTGCCGCCATGAGTTCGAGAAAGGTTTGTTTTGTTTCCTTTGGAATCATTCCAAGTCGGTCATGCATGCGAAGTATTCCATGGTGCGATGGTGATCATCTTCATTCCTTATGAATTCCATAGCACACTAAGCCAGCGATTGACTTGTTCTAGGAAAAGGAGTTAAGTGCTAATCCATGGTAATGCACAAGACTTCATCATCCTCGATGATGATTCCCACTGAACTTCGGTAGTGTTTTATTATAAGACTACTATGTGGTCATGCTTGTCTAGGACAACGTGTTCACATGTTTGTAGCAAAACCAGCTCATGTTTTGGAGCTCTCTATCGTAGTTCATATCCGAGAATCTCATAACGCCATCTCGTTGATTGTGTTGCAAACTTTCATTTTCTTTCCGGACCCGATTAGTGCGGAATATCCTGGCACCAATCGGATCTGAATCTCGAGCAGATATGATGGTTGGAACATTCCAACAGTTGCATTTCGTTCCCATCTTGCACCGTCCTTGTGCCATTTCACTATAGGCTGCCTTCTTAGTAATTCTTGTCCAGGATCGTCCTCAAAAGTGGACTTACCATGGGTCCCCTCCACCTCCGATGATAAGCAAAAAATCATCCATTGCGTTGTCTTCAACAAGGTAGTCCACATCATCCATTCTAGTCTAGGTATGCCATTCCTTGCACTCCACTAAGCGATCGTTTGTGATTGCCTTAGGCTGGTATGAAGAGTTTCAATGATCTTTGTATCAAAAGTAATTCTTTTGCCACTTAAGGGAATAGCTCCTCGCGTCACCTCCACAGGGTGCCCGTTATTGAATCATGGCAAATATTTCCTCGCCACCTTGACTCCATCCATCATCTCCCTAAGCGTGGAATTGTTGCCACTAATCAAACCTCGTCGTTGTTCTTCCATCCCTCTCGATGTGTTTTGTGTCTCAACTCGAGATGTGTCACCGTCTCAGTCCGTGAGTCGATCATGTTTATTCGATCTTCGTGAAGATCGAATCATGTAGGGTTTCCCCCTTCTTTCTATTGTCGTGTCGAGTGAAGATCTTGAAAGCAAAGACGTCAAGACAGAGATGATGGAATGAATCAACATCTTCGAGAGGACAAATGGTTCATGAAGATTGTGATAGTTTTGTGACTCCCCTTTTCCTCTTACCTCACGTCTTGAATCTCGGGGCGAGATTCTTGTTTAGTGGGGGTGAGTTGTCACATCCCTAGTCCTGGCATGCACTAGGCTAGCCTTCATGTTTACATCATGTTTAAAATTTTTGAAACTTGAACTGAGGAGATTTGGAAGCCTCAAAATTTAAATAAAAGAAGGGCAAAACCCTAAAATCTCATTCATTGTTCCCAAAATGTCCTTCTTAAATGTTTGATAATTTTTGGCAAGGGTTACGGTCCCAAACAAAATATTGAACATTTATAAGGAATTAATCTTGGGATTTTGAATTTAAATCATTAGCTATTTGAATTTGAACTATATTCATATAATTAGAATATAATTTCAAATACCCTGAAATATTTTATGAGCTTTTGGAAAAGTCCATCTAGCAAAATAAAAATATTCAGAGGAGTTTTTGGCATTGTTTGAATTGTTTTAAATTCAAAGCAGTGGCAAAAGATTAAAAAACAAGCGAAGCAGAAAAACAATAAGACAACGAAACTCACATAACTTACACGGCAGCCAGCCCACCTAGCAGCCTGGCCGGCCCGACCTTTGTCTTTGGCCCGTGCGCCACACTTCCTCCTCTCGCCAGGCGGAGAGAGGCCCAGCATCTTGGCGCACGCCACCAGGCTACACTGCGTCGCTTTGTGCCCACCGTGACGCCTCGCGTCATCTCCTCGGCGCCGCCCCGACCCCCAGGACCCCCTCGCTCTCTCCCTCCTCCTCGTTCCCCTCCTCTGTCCCACTTCCTCCCGCGACCGAGAACCGCCGTCGACGCCGATCGCCGTACCGCGGCCACAGCCACCCCCTTGCCCCTCTGCCATCCCCAAGAGCTCCGCCCCGACCTCTTCTCCGTCTCCGCCGATCTAAGCGACCCCCGGAGGCCGACAGCGTCGCCATCGCCGTCGTCTTCCACCTCGGGCTCCGGCCACCATCGTCGATTCGCTGCACTCCGGCCGCCCGAGCCCTGACCCTCAAGCGGACTCACGGTGAGCTTGCCGTCGTTTCCCCTCATCTCCCTCTCGCCTGCGCCCTGTAGCCGCCCACTTGAGCACCAAGCCGCCGTCCGCCATGGCCGTGAGCTCCGTCTTGAGCACCTCTTCCTCGCTTAGTAGCTCCGGCATGCTCCTGAGCACCTCCCCTCTTCGCTGCCCTGCTCAGCTCCCTCGCCCGCGAGCTCTAGCCCTTCCAGCCGCAACCACCGAACTCCGGCCGCCGCAAAGGTTTCCGCCGTCGTCGATTTAGCCCACTCCGTCGCGAGCTGTTGCTTCCGTTGGATGCGCGAGACTCCTAGCCTCCCGTAGCCGCAAACCGCGTCCAAAACCAATACAAGTAGTTCAAACCCGAAGGCCTCCGCTGTCTCGGCCTCGCCCGGCGACTCGACGCCGGTGGGTTAGCCCGATTGACGAGGATTTGACCCCCACAGGTGGCGGCAGTGGGCCCGGCCACTAACTAAGCAGGTTAACACTAACGAAACTAGTTAGTTAAACTAACTCTTGACCAGTGGGTCCCAGCGTCGAGTTGACCTGGACAGCGACCCAGTTGACTTCGCTGACGTCACGCCTATGTCGAGCTGATGCAATAATGATTTCTGGAATTATTTAATTCAGGAAATTTGAAAATGCCCTAAACTTCAATAAATCATAGAAATTCAACCGTAACTTTCGGATTGAAATAATTTATATATGAAAATGATCAGAAAAATATGAAGAATCTGTTTATGGCACTTTCATGCATGTTTGAACAAGTTAATCTCACTGAATAGGATGAATCATGATTAGGGTAATTTATGAAATAGCATTTGGGGTTGGAGTTCAACCTTGTTTGAATTCCACTTCAACTAACTTGGATTACTGTTGCATTAGGTGAATTCAGTTCCTTAACATGCTCATGCATCATATATGTGCATTGCATTGATTGTGTTCTCTCCTGTTTGCGGTAATTGCCCTCTCGATGAGCGGACGTTAGGCGATTGTTCGATGACACCGATGAAGAACTATATTATCTTGAAGTGCCGTGCAAGCAAAACCCCTTGTTCATTCCGATACAATCCCACTCTCGCTCCTGCTCTATTTTATTGCATTAGGACAACATCGATTCAACTGTTACTTGCTGCGGTAGGCTGAACCCCTTGATCCTTTGCATGACCTGTCATTCCACGATAATTAGATGAAACCCACTAGCATGAGTAGGAATTGTTTGAGCCATGTTGTGCCTACTCATTTATGCTTGTTGTCATGCACACTCTTGCTTAGAGTTGAGTCAGGTGCGATTCATCGAGGATGAATCGGAGGTGTGTGAACATGTCCTCTGCGTGTGTAAGCTAAGTGTGTGAACACGATTTGGTAAAGGTAGCGGTGAGAGGCCATGTAGGAGTACATGGTGGGTTGTCTCATTGCAGCCGTCCTCGAGGCTGAGATCTGTGTTTGTGATCCATGAAACGATTACTACCACGCATTGGGCCGAAACCAATGGACCCTCTCGGCTTCTTAACCACCCTTGTCCTCGGTCAGGGAGTTGCAAGTAGTTTACGGTGTTTGTAGTATGCTCGGGCCGCGCATAGCGCTGACCATAGGGGTGGGTTGTGTTGCGGTAGGCACCGTGGCGGTGTACCGATTCGGTTTGGTGTCTGGAACCCTGCACACATCATTGAGGGCTGTATGGGAAACCTCGGCGGACTCCTGCGGATGGAACCCGAATAGGCGATAAACACGGACTTGGGACTTGTGTGTTTAGGTAGGTCGTGGCCGACACCCACGTTGGGCTTCCGGCTTGAAGGTTGCCGAGTACATGTCGTGTAAACGGCGGTAAGTGGTGAGCGTGTGTGAAGAAGTACACCCTGCAGGGTTTAATATGATCTATTCGAATAGCCGTGTCCACGGAGAAGGACTTCGGGTTGCCTATATCGGTTCATAGACAAGTGAAAGTGGATACTCTAAAATGCGCAAGATAAGCGTGAGTGCTATGGATGGCGTTCTCGTAGGGAGGCGGGGCGGGTCCATAGTAGTGTATTGATATGGTGAATATGTGGACTCGTGTGCGCCACCTCAAAAGAGTTACTTGCGGTCATAGTTCGGGATAGCCACCGAGTCAAAGCTGGCTTGCAGCGGTCAAACTCCACCACCCCTTTTGATAATGATGCATATGTAGTTAGATTACGATGCAAGTCTTCTTTGAGTACAATTGTACTCACGTTTGCCTATTTTATGTTTTTGCGAGAGACTTACGTTCTCGCTAGTAGTTTCGCTTGGACTTGATCATTTAGCTTGTTACCTCGGCTACGATCTTGTGCCCTCGGCAGAGATCTAGTAGATAGTCGGGCTTCTCGGCCTTTTTCATTTATAGTTATGCGTACTTTCGAGACATGATTAGCTTCCGCTTGTGCTTTGACTTGTATGCTCTGAGTGTTGGGTCATGAGACCCATGTTTGTAATATCTCGCTCCTCGGAGCCTATTGGATAAATATTTGAGTCGTAGAGTTATGTTGTGATGCCATGTTGTATCTACACATATTGAGCATATTGTGTGTATGTTTGAAATGATTGTTCTTTTTGGGATCATACAAAATATTTGTTTATACTTGGAATCCTCACATAAGGGGAAATGTAGTCTCGTGCTTACGGCGATAGTAGTCCGCTTCTGACCCGGTTCATCGGAGTCCTGCTAGCCCAGCACTCTGCTTGGACACTTGGTGGCGGCATGTGTTTCACTTCGTTCCTATATACATCCCTTCGGGAAATGTCACGCGGTGGTATTCGGAGTCATGCCTAGCCTGCTACAGCCGGGATACCGGAGTCTGTTAGCCAGTGCTACAGCCCGAATATATCGTTGATGACCGACATGCTCGATGTGATTCATGTATGCCTGTCCCCATGGGTTAAGCGCCGCTTTGGGTTCACGACTAGCCATGTCGGCCCGGGTTCTTTGTCATATGGATGCTAGCGACACTATCATATCGTGAGCCAAAAGACGCAAACGGTCCGGGCCATGGTAAGCGACACCCTTTGGGAATACCGTGCGTGAGGCCGCAAAGTGATATGAGGTGTTACCGGCTAGATCGATGTGACTTGGGATCGGGTCTGACAGCGTTGGTATCGAGCTTTGACTGCACAGAGGATTACCAAGCCAAACTGGTGAAGTTGTGTCTAGAAATGCTTTAGCTATGTAAGGGAATTGATTGTGGAAGGAGCGTAAGGCTCTTTTTACTCCTTATACCTCATGGCCTTCGATCTGAGTCATCCTCTTCTCTTCTACGGGGTTAAGAACTAGGCTTCTCATCTATCTATCGAGGATGACGTGTTACTAATCCGTAGACTTTAAGATTGTTGGTTTTAATCCCCGATTCAGTTCCTACTATTTACGTATGATAATTGTTGATCTCGGAATCTTGGTATTGTGATGTTGAGTGGTTATGCCACCATTTTTGCAGGATGTCTCAAATCATTTTGAGCATTTACAACCGTTATGCTGTCCGAGTCATCCCTCTCTAAATAGTCTGATGCATTTGCAAATCCTTTTCTTACATTCGATGTCCTTTTGTCGAATAAGCACACTAATCGATGCGTTGAGGTATTACATTGCCTCGGCGTAGATGTTGGAGCTATTATTATGACCCTAGGTGTTTAGGGAGTCACCTAGCAATTTAGCAATGCTTTTGTATCCCGGTGTGATGTTTCTGACCATTATTCTTGAAAGCATCCCGTGATGTTATTAGTTAGTAGGCATTCTACTCCTGGGTTCTTGAACCCGAGATTCACCCTACTTCATGTTGTTAGTAATTGCTAGTTCCTTTAGGATATTAGTAACTTGTGATAGTCCTCGAGGTCCGTGGTATTTCCTTCTTCCAAATATCATGAACTAGTTAAGGCGGAAGTTCTTTGAACTAAAGATCACAATCAGTACTCTTGAGGAGTTCTCCATTCCATATTGTGAATCGCCAATTCTACTTTCTCGCATGGGTTATCCGGGAGAAATGTTGAGCCTTGCTCGATATACTAATCCATGCTTCCACAACTCGAAAAATTATATGTTCCTTTGAGTTGCTCTCTTTAGTTGTATCCCGACCATCCTCTATCGGTTGATAACCAAGAGTTTGTGTGCATTAGTTTATCGATGTCTATTATCCTTGTGGTCCGTCAAGCCATTACATTGCGGAATGACTAGGAGAAACAAACTCGATTACCTCATCCATTTCTAGGATTGGGTCAAAGTAGTTGTATCCCGCAGATCAAAATGCCAATTCAGCTTTTGATGCTGTTCCACTGAGTGTTACCATCTTATGTCAAGAATGTCATGAGAATTGCACCTTCTCTTATGAATTCTTGATGCGGTGATACTTCTCGCCATCATTATTCATTCCTCGGTTCCGAGTTGTTGAAACCGGAATGCCGACGAGTGAATTGTGATGTGTGAAATCAATACTCCGAGCAACTCGTTGCTTGGCAGCTAATGGACAATATCCTCATTCTTAGCATGTTGGTTATTAAATCATCATCCTAAGATTGATCGTGCTACCTAGTCCTTATTTACGGTGCACACTTCGATTGATGAGTTAGGATTATATCAAGTCCTCACTCATTTGATCATATCGTCTTGCCCTCAAAAGCAAGGTTGTTCTCGAGCTTAGTAACATACGGTGGTTTGTGATTTTCGAATATCTTCTCGGAAGTATTACGAGTTGTCCCACTGTTATGTTGAGCTCGTGATCAAGTTGGTTACTTGTGAACCACCCTTCTCCAAGAATCATGTTGGATATCCTGAACTAGTTGGTTGAGCTAGACAACAACTTGGAGAGTTGGAAGATAAAAGTTTGCCTAACTTAGTTCGTTCCAAAGGGATATTCTTGTGTAGTGTGTGTTGAAGAAAGATGATATCTTCATCGATTGGTCTCTGTGATCGATTCTTTGGACCTATTGTCTTATCAATCCTTTGACTTGAGTATGGGCTATTATTAAGTCAAATCAGAACCAACGATGTTCGTAATGTTGTCTTACTCGTGGTTGATCCCTCGAGCATACCCCATTACATCCTTTGGTGCGACCAATGCTATCACCGTGTTCACATGATGGTGGAAGTCCAAAGGTGATATGGAAATTCGATGAGTTCTTTGTTGAGCCCATCAATAGCATTTTTTCTCCCCCCATGAGTCATGTTGAACATCAATCTAGTGTTGGAAACTTTATAAGCAATGTCTTCGTGTTTCGTTCATGAAGCATATGTTTGGATGGAAGTAGTGACTTCCTTGAATTCATGTGCTTTAGGTGTAAGTTGCCGCCATGAGTTCGAGAAAGGTTTGTTTTGTTTCCTTTGGAATCATTCCAAGTCAGTCATGCACGTCTGAAGTATTCCATGGTGCGATAGACTGATCATCTTCATTCCTTATGAATTCCATAGCACACTAAGCCAGCGATTGACTTGTTCTAGGAAAAGGAGTTAAGTGCTAATCCATGGTAATGCACAAGACTTCATCATCCTCGATGATGATTCCCACTGAACTTCGGTAGTGTTTTATTATAAGACTACTATGTGGTCATGCTTGTCTAGGACAACGTGTTCACATGTTTGTAGCAAAACCAGCTCATGTTTTGGAGCTCTCTATCGTAGTTCATATCCGAGAATCTACATAGCGCCATCTCGTTGATTGTGTTGCAAACTTTCATTTTCTTTCCGGACCCGATTAGTCCGGAATATCCCGCACCAATCGGATCTGAATCTCGAGCAGATATGATGGTTGGAACATTCCAACAGTTGCATTTCGTTCCCAGCTTGCACCGTCCTTGTGCCATTTCACTATAGGCTGCCTTCTTAGTAATTCTTGTCCAGGATCGTCCTCAAAAGTGGACTTACCATGGGTCCCCTCCACCTCCGATGATAAGCAAAAATCATCCATTGCGTTGTCTTCAACAAGGTAGTCCACATCATCCATTCTAGTCTAGGTATGCCATTCCTTGCACTCCACTAAGCGATCGTTTGTGATTGCCTTAGGCTGGTATGAAGAGTTTCAATGATCTTTGTATCAAAAGTAATTCTTTTTGCCACTTAAGGGAATAGCTCCTCGCGTCACCTCCCCTGGGGTGCCCCGTTATTGAATCATGGCAAATATTTCCTCGCCACCTTGACTCCATCCATCATCTCCCTAAGCGTGGAATTGTTGCCACTAATCAAACCTCGTCGTTGTTCTTCCATCCCTCTCGATGTGTTTTGTGTCTCAACTCGAGATGTGTCACCGTCTCAGTCAGGTGAGTCGATCATGTTTATTCGATCTTCGTGAAGATCGAATCATGTAGGGTTTCCCCCTTCTTTCTATTGTCGTGTCGAGTGAAGATCTTGAAAGCAAAGACGTCAAGACAGAGATGATGGAATGAATCAACATCTTCGAGAGGACAAATGGTTCATGAAGATTGTGATAGTTTTGTGACTCCCCTTTTCCTCTTACCTCACGTCTTGAATCTCGGTGAGATTCTTGTTTAGTGGGGTGAGTTGTCACATCCTAGTCCTGGCATGCACTAGGCTAGCCTTCATGTTTGCATCATGTTTAAAATTTTTGAAACTTGAACCGAGGAGATTTGGAAGCCTCAAAATTTAAATAAAAGAAGGGCAAAACCCTAAAATCTCATTCATTGTTCCCAAAATGTCCTTCTTAAATGTTTGATAATTTTGGCAAGGGTTACGGTCCCAAACAAAATATTGAACATTTATAAGGAATTAATCTTGGGATTTTGAATTTAAATCATTAGCTATTTGAATTTGAACTATATTCATATAATTAGAATATAATTTCAAATACCCTGAAATATTTTATGAGCTTTTGGAAAAGTCCATCTAGCAAAATAAAAATATTCAGAGGAGTTTTTGGCATTGTTTGAATTGTTTTAAATTCAAAACAGTGGCAAAAGATTAAAAAAAAACAAACAGAAACAGAAAAACAATAAGACAACAGAAACTCACCTGTAACTTACCTGGCAGCCAGCCCACCTAGCAGCCTTGGCGGCCCAGCCTTTGTCTTGGCCCGTGCCGACCACTTCCTCTCGCTTGAGAGGCGAGAGAGGCCAGCGGCATGCATCTTGGCAGGCGCCACGCCACCAGGCTGCTGCACTGCGTCGCCTGCCACCGTGGCGCCTCGCGTCATCTCTGGCGCCGCCCGACCCCTGGACCCCTCGCTCTCTCCCTCCTCCTCGTTCCCTCCTCTGTCCCACTCCCTCACATGACCGAGAACCGCCCGTCGGCGCCCGATCGCCGTACCCGCGGCCACAGCCACCCCCTTGCCCCTCTGCCATCCCCAAGAGCTCCGCCCCGACCTCTTCTCCGTCTCCGCCAATCTAAGCGACCCCGGGAGGCCAGCAACGTCGCCATCGCCGTCGTCTTCCACCTCGGGCTCCGGCCACCATCGTCGTCGATTCGCTGCACTCCGGCCGCCCCCGAGCCCACTGACCCTCCAAACGGACTCACGGTGAGCTTGCCGTCGTTTCCCCTCATCTCCCTCTCTCGCGCGCGCCCTGTAGCCGCCGCCCCGCGAGCACCCGAAGCCGCCGTCCGCCATGGCCGGCGAGCTCCGTGCCCCCGAGCACCTCTTCCTCGCTTAGTAGCTCCGGCATGCTCCTGAGCACCTCCCCTCTTCGCTGCCCTGCTCAGCTCCCTCGCCCGCGAGCTCTAGCCCTTCCAGCCGCAACCACCGAACTCCGGCCGCCGCAAAGGTTGCCGCCATCGTCGATTTAGCCCACTCCGTCATGTTGTTGCTTCCGATTGGATGCGCGAGACACCTAGCCTCCGTAGCCGCAAAACCGCGTCCAAAACCAAGCCACCAGAGTGCAAACCCGAAGGCCTCCGCCGTCTCGGCCTCGCCCGGCGACTTCGGCGCCGGTGGGTTAGCCCCGATTGACGAGTTTGACCCCCACTGGTCAGCACGAGTGGGCCCGGCCACTAACTAAACAGGGTTAACACTAACCGAAACTAGTTAGTTAAACTAACTACTGACCAGTGGGTCCCAGCGTCAGAGTTGACCTGGACAGCGACCCAGTTGACTCGCTGACGTCACGCCTATGTCAGGCTGATGCAATAATGATTTCTGGAATTATTTAATTCAGGAAATTTCAGAAAATGCCCTAAACTTCAATAAATCATAGAAATTCAACCGTAACTCGGATTGAAATAATTTATATATGAAAAATGATCAGAAAAATATGAAGAATCTATTTGTGGCACTTTCATGCATGTTTGAACAAGTTAATCTCACTGAATAGGATGAATCATGATTAGGGTAATTTATGAAATAGCATTTGGGGTTGGAGTTCAACCTTGTTTGAATTCCACTTCAACTAACTTGGATTACTGTTGCATTAGGTGAATTCAGTTCCTTAACATGCTCATGCATCATATATGTGCATTGCATTGATTGTGTTCTCTCTTGTTTGCGGTAATTGCCCTCTCGATGAGACGACGTTAAACGATTGTTCGATGACACCGATGAAGAACTATATTATCTTGAAGTGCCGAGCAAGCAAAACCCCTTGTTCATTCCGATACAATCCCACTCTCTCGCTCCTGCTCTATTTTATTGCATTAGGACAACATCGATTCAAGCTGTTACTTGCTGCGGTAGCTGAACCCCTTGATCCTTTGCATGACCTGTCATTCCACAAGAATTAGATGAAACCCACTAGCAAGAGTAGGAATTGTTTGAGCCATGTTGTGCCTACTCATTTATGCTTGTTGTCATGCATGCTACTGCTGAGAGTTGAGTCAGGTCTGATTCATCGGGGATGAATAGGAGGTGTGTGAACATGTCCTCCTGCGTGTGTAAGCTAAGTGTGTGAACACGATTTGGTAAAGGTAGCGGTGAGAGGCCATGTAGGAGTACATGGTGGGTTGTCTCATTGCAGCCATCCTCGAGGCCGAGTTCTGTGTTTGTGATCCATGAAATAGTTACTACCACGCATTTGGCCCGAAACCAATGGACCCTCTCGGCTTCTTAACCACCCTTGTCCTCAGTCAGGGAGTTGCAAGTAGTTTCTGGTGTTTGTAGTATGCTGGGGGCCGCACGCAACGCTGACCATAGGGGTGGGTTGTGTTGCGGTAGGCACCATTGGCCGGTGTACCGATTCGCCCGTTTGGTGTCTCGGGAACCCTGCACACATCGTTCGGGGCTGTATGGGAAACCTCGGCCGGACTCCCTGCGGATGGAACCCGAATAGGCGATAAACACGGACTTGGGACTTGTGTGTTTAGGTAGGTCGTGGCCGACACCCACGTTGGGCTTCGCTTGAAGGTTGCCGAGTACATGTCATGTAAACGGCGGTAAGTGGTGAGCGTGTGTGAAGAAGTACACCCTGCAGGGTTTAATATGATCTATTCGAATAGCCGTGTCCACGGAGAAGGACTTCTGGGTTGCCTATATCGGTTCATAGACAAGTGAAAGTGGATACTCTAAAATGCGCAAGATAAGCGTGAGTGCTATGGATGGCGTTCTCGTGAGGGAGGCGGGGCGGGTCCATAGTAGTGTATTGATATGGTGAATATGTGGACTCGTGCGCCACCTCAAAAGAGTTACTTGCAGTCATAGTTCGGGATAGCCACCGAGTCAAAGCTGGCTTGCTGCGGTCAAACTCCACCACCCCTTTTGATAATGATGCATATGTAGTTAGTTACGATGTAAGTCTTGCTGAGTACAATTGTACTCACGTTTGCCTATTTTATGTTTTTGCGGAGAGACTTCGTTCTCGCTAGTAGTTTCGCTTGGACTTGACATTTAGCTTGTTACCTCATTTCACGATCTTGTGCCCTCGGCAGATCTCGGTAGATAGTCGGGCTTCTCAGCCTTTTTCATTTATAGTTATGCGTACTCGGACATGATTAGCTTCCGCTTGTGCTTTGACTTGTATGCTCTGAGTGTTGGGTCATGAGACCCATGTTTGTAATATCTCGCTCCTCGAGCCTATTGGATAAATATTTGAGTCGTAGAGTTATGTTGTGATGCCATGTTGTATCTACACATATTGAGCATATTGTGTGTATGTTTGAAATGCTTGGTATGTGTGGGATCCGACAAACTAGTTGTTTATCCTTGGCAGCCTCTCATATGGGGAAATGTAGTCTCGTGCTTACGAGCGATAGTAGTCCGCTTCTGACCGGTTCACCGGAGTCACCTTAGCCCAAAGCACTACTGCTTGGACACTTGACTGGCGGCATGTGTTTCACTTCCGTTCCTATGTCCATCCTTCGGGAAATGTCACGCTGGTGGTATTCGAGTCCTGCCTAGCCTGCTACAGCCGGGATACCGGAGTCCTCATAGCCATGCTACAGCCCGAATATATATGTTGATGACCGACATGCTCGATGTGATTCATGTATGCCTGTCCCCATGGGTTAAGCGCCGCTTTGGGTTCACGACTAGCCATGTCGGCCCGGGTTCTTTGTCATATGGATGCTAGCGACACTATCATATCGTGAGCCAAAAGACGCAAACGGTCCCGGGCCATGGTAAGGCGACACCCGTGGGAATACCGTGCGTGAGGCCGCAAAGTGATATGAGGTGTTACCGGCTAGATCGATGTGACTTGGGATCGGGGTCCTGACACTTATATAGGCCGTGAAGTAGATGGGACTGGGCTCGGGCCCATGACCGAGTCCACGAACAGCCCACGGTCCAACATCTCGGACAGTGGCACTTCCGTAAGTGACTCGTTAATTAATACGAGATTAATTAACCATTCTTGACCGGCAAAAATAAGCTTAGGTTCGGCTCATTCCCGCAACCCGCGGCGCGCGCACCGTCGTGACGAGGCGTGGCGTGGCGAGGCGAGGCCGGCGGAGGAGGAGGAGGAGGAGCGCGTGTGTACAACTCCTATTCCCAAGCTCCCAATAGCAAGTGATGGAGCAACCCTTATAAAGAGGTCTCACTCTTCTTACTGTAGCAGTATGGTACTAAACTTCCCACACTTCCCACCACTTGCCGTACACATGCATGGCCTTAGAGATTAACCAGGGATTATTGTCTTATATTGGCCTAAGCCCATCCATAATCCAACACATTTGGTAGGCTGCATATATCTCAGCCAGGCCCGCGCGGGAAGAAAAAGGCATGTTTGGTTACCACATTCACTGTTGGGCCGGCATAACATGGACATTAAAGCACCTCTGGGCATGCATCCCTGGGAACGCTCAAATCGGTCGTTTTTCCTCAGCCAGGCCCGAGCGATGCAACCCTAGGCACATGGGCGTGGGCGGTTGCATGCATGCATGGGTGCGATCCCGAGATGTCGCGTTGTTTCCAGATGCGTCGTCATAAATTACCCTCACCTCCCCCTCATCACTGCTCTCTCCCCTCTTCCCCACTCACACTGGCGGCACCAACTGCGGCGACCACCTGAGCTCTACTGTGAATCGATCATGACGGCGGCGGCAACCACCGGAGTGACTGCAGGCCTCCACCGGAGCGCATCGGCCATGGCGGTAAGACCTCATCCTCTCTGTACATTCACTGCTTTCGAATCGGACTAGATTCGATTAGAGCACACGATTGAAGAGTTAGGGAGGGGATTAAACACATCGGGGGGATGATTGACATCAGTCGATTCTGCATCTACGACTACTAGGCTCATAGGTTATTCTTCGATTACATAGGGGGCGGGGATTGGATTGTCTAGCTGCGGAGACCCTGGAGTCGTGTCGAGCGGCGGGGGAGGGGGGCATAGTCATCTTCTTTTCTTCCTCATCGGCTTCGTCCTCGTCATCTTCGTCAAGAACGATGGGTCTTGCACGGTCTCCTGCCGCTGACGCCCTAGCCACCATCTACACCTCGTCGTTGTCGGACTCCGGCGACCCGAACGTACTACTCCAGTACGTCGCGACATGCTGGTCTTGAGGCGCCTTGTACTGACTGTACTTGGCCCATCTTGCTGAAAGGATCGAGAAGAGGTGTCTAGAGGGGGGGGGGGTGATTAGACACTAAGTACCAAAAGTTGCAGTTTTTAACTTCTTTAAGTTCAAGTGGAGTTTTGGCACAAGTTTAACAATCACAATACATAACAAGCAAGCATGCAAAGAGTATATGAGCAGCGGAAAGTAAAGCATGCAACTTGCAAGAATGTAAAGGGAAGGGTTTGGAGGATTCAAACGCAATTGGAGACACGGATGTTTTTGTCGTAGTTCCGATAGGTGGTGCTATCGTACATCCACGTTGATGGAGACTTCAACCCACGAAGGGTAACGGTTGCGCGAGTCCATGGAGGGCTCCACCCACGAAGGATCCACGAAGAAGCAACCTTGTCTATCCCAGCATGGCTGTCGCCCACGAAGGACTTGCCTCACTAGCGGTAGATCTTCACGAAGTAGGCGATCTCCTTGCCCTTACAAACTCCTTGGTTCAACTCCACAATCTTGTCGAGGCTCCCAAGTGACACCTAGCCAATCTAGGAGACACCACTCTCCAAGAAGTAACAAATGGTGTGTTGATGATGAACTCCTTGCTCTTGTTCTTCAAATGATAGTCTCCCCAACACTCAACTCTCTCTCATAGGATTTGGATTTGGTGGAAAGAAGATTCTAGTGGAAAGCAACTTGGGGAAGGCTAGAGATCAAGATTCATATGGTAGGAATGGAATATCTTGGCCTCAACACAAGTGTAGGTGGTTCTCTCTCAGGAAATGTGTATTGGAAGTGTAGGTTCGTTCTGATGGCTCTCTCCTTGAATGAAGAGTGGGTGGAGGGGTATATATAGCCTCCACACAAAATCTAACCGTTACACACAACTTGCCAAACTCGGTGGGACCGAATTGATAAACTCGGTCAGACCGATTCAACAAATCTAGTGACCATTAAGATTTTCGGTGGGACCGACATGCAACTCGGTAGGACCGATATGGTTAGGGTTAGGGCATAACGTAATCTCGGTGAGACCGATTACACAAACTTGGTAGGACCGATTTTGGTAATAAGCTAACCAGAGAGTTGGTCAGGCAAACTCGGTAGGACCGATTACACAAACTCGGCGAGACTGATTTTGGTAATAAGCTAACTAGAAAGTTTGCATTGTAATCTCGGTAGTACCGATTATGGACATAAACAGAGAGATTACAATCCCATCTCGGTGAGACCGAGATCTCTATCGGTGAGGCCGATTTGCCTAGGGTTTGTGGCAGTGGCTATGACATCTGAACTCGGTGGCGCCGGATAGAAAGAATCGGTGGGGCCGAGTTAGACTTTTGGTATAGGACATATGTGGACGTGAGAAAGTAGTTGAGGGCTTTGGAGCATATCACTAAGCACTTTGAGCAAGCAAGTCATTAAGCAACACCTCATCCCCTCTTGATAGTATTGGATTTTCCCATAGACTCAATGTGATCTTGGGTCACTAAAATATAAAATGTAGAGTCTTGTACTTGAAGCTTGAGCCAATCCTTTATCCTTAGCATCTTGAAGGGGTTCCACATCCTTTAGTCCATGCCACTTAATTTGTTGAACTTGTCTGAAACATACTAGGTAAAATTGTTAGTCCAACAAGAGATATGTTGACATTAATTACCAAAATCACCCAGGGAGCACTTGTGCTTTCAATCTCCCCCTTTTTGGTAATTGATGGCAACATACATCAAAGCTTTAGATACAGATATAGAGAATAGCAAGTAAAGCTTTGGAAAGACATGTAACATGCATAGGCTCCCCCTACATGTATGCACTCATGTGAATATGGAATATAGAAGCATGTGAATGCATAAACATGACAGAGTAGGCAATGTGTTACATGTATGTTGGCTATATGCATCAGAGCAAAAGATGTGAATGTGGGAAATGTACCTTCATGCTCATGAGTCCTTCTTGCAAACAATATGTACATCAGCAAGAATTCCTCATACACATGATTGTGATGCATATACTTACCTTGTGGTCTTGAGTTGGCTTAGGATGGGATGAACCTGCGTAAACAAGGTTAGATAACACAGATGCACCCACTAGCCAGAGCACACATAAAGAAACCACAAGAGTACCAAGACTGGGATGACATGTAGAGTGAGTACTAAGTACCACAATAGATATTGACATGTCCCCAAAGGTAAAGATGTGCAATGAATTTAAGAAATTTCTTTCCCTTAGATGTCTTGCTCCTCTGAATCTAGCATGGGATCTTTGGGAGAAGATAGGGAGCAGAAAATCAGAGCTCAAAGAAACAAATAAACAGAGCTAATGCAAATAAGCACATATGAACATGTCTTTCCCCTCAAGAAGACATGTGGCATCTCTCCTCTTGAACACCAAGCATCTGGGATCCTTGAAGATTACTCTTTCCTTGAGTATTCTCTCCCCCTAGAGATATGATTAAGCTACGATGTGATCTCTCTCTCCCCTTTGACATCAATTTCCAAGAAGGGCCTTCGAATTTGTCATGAATGGGTTTGGTCCTTGAGTCACAAAGACAAAGCACTAAGGTAAATGTGATGCTTGTAGAGGACAAGATTTATTGAGTGGAGTTGGATCAAGAGTAAAGCAGGAATAAATGGCAAAATGTTTTTCTTGTAGTGAAATCGGTGGCACCGAGTTGTATGCTTCGGTTGCACCGAAAAACTTCGGTCAGACCGAGAACAAGAAACCAGTGTGATCGAGTTCATCACAGAGAAAAGCACTTGTCACCTCAGCTCACTAGACAAGTAAGATCTCACAAGGATTTGCAAGGAATTAACTGAAAGATTTGCAATGAATTGGATGCAGGGAATGCAGCACAAATAGAAAAGAAAAGAAAAGAAAAGAAAAGGAAATCTAGATGAAGTTTTTTTTGAAAGGCGAAACAAATATGCATGAGACAAATGCAAGGGCACAAAAAATAACACAAGAAAACTTCATCTAGAGATGGTCGGCGACAAAGTCACCTATGTTAAAGTATATTGACTTAGGAGTCAAGTGAGATCACTTGATCATAGGTCATACTCATCGTTTAAGCTCAAAATGGGGTTGCCATTTTTTGTTTAAGCATCTTGATGTATTCACATCTTGTCGAGTTACTTTGTCTCATGACTTGGAGTAAAGCTTCTCTAAGATGGAATAGCATACCTTGGGTGGTGGTGTTGATCGTGATCATGTAGTTAAACTTGTGTGGGTTGCTCAAGGTTGATGTAGCTCATCAAGAGTTGGGAGCACCACTTGGAATTTGAGTTCATCTACCTACATGGGTTAGTTTTACTTGAGGAAGAGCACTTGTGTATCTGAAATGACAATCATGAAACTCAACATAGAATTTGTCAAAGGATATGTTTGAATGGTTTCGTGCTTCCTTGTCTTCAACCACCATTGTGTAGAGACTTGGTGATGTAGAGATTGCTCAAGACGTGAGTGAGTTGCGATCTCATAGATTTAGATTCATCCAAGTACCTACAAGGGTTAGATTATGCAAGGTGCAAATATATCCAAGACATAAGATTGTCATCATAAGAGAAATGTCAAGGATTAGTTATAAGCTCAAGTCTTGCATGTATCCAATGGAGTTCCTACTCCAAGTTTGAAGCATCAATGATGTTCAATTCACCTCTTAACCTGCAAAACACTTTCTCATCAAGTGGTTTAGTGAATATATCTGCTAATTGCTTGTCGGTGCGAACATGCTTAGGATTAATGTCACCCTTAGCAACGTGATCTCGAATGAAATGATGACGAACTTCAATATGCTTAGTTCGAGTGTGTTGCACGGGATTGTGAGCAATCTTGATAGCACTTTCATTGTCACAAAGTAATGGAACATGTTTCACATATATCCCATAATCTTTAAGAGTTTGGGTCATCCACAGTAATTGAGCACAACATGAAACGGTGACAATGTATTCCGCTTGGCGGTGGATAAGGATACCGAGTTTTGTTTCTTGGAAGACCAAGACACAAGAGATCTACCAAGAAATTGACAAGTACCCGAAGTGGACTTTCTATCAACCTTGTCACCGGCATAGTCCGAGTCGGAGTAGCCAACAAGATCGAAAGAAGCCTTCTTTGGATACCAAATGCCAAAGTTTGGTGTATGGATTAAGTATCTCACTATCCTTTTCACGGCCTTAAGATGACATTCCTTAGGAGCAGCTTGATATCGTGCACACATGCACACACTTAGCATGATATCGGGACGTGAAGCACATAGATATAACAATGAACCAATCATAGAGCGATAAACCTTTTGATCAACCAGTTCACCATATTTGGTCAAATCAAGATGTCCACTAGTAGGCATGGGTGTAGTCATACCTTTGCGTTCTTGCATATTGAAGTTCTTGAATAAGTCCTTGGTGTACTTCGTTTGAGAGACAAAGGTACCTTCCTTAGTTTGCTTGATTTGCAAACCAAGAAAGAATTTGAGTTCACTCATCATAGACATCTCAAACTTCTCCGACATTAGCTTCCCAAACTTTTCACTAAAATGAGGGTTAGTAGAACCAAATATAATATCATCGACATAAATTTGGCATACAAATAGTTCTCTTTAGTAAAAAAGAGTAGAATCAATTTTACCAATTTCAAAGCCTTTTTCAATAAGAAACTTGGTCAAGCATTTATACCATGCTCTAGGAGCTTATTTAAGACCATAAAGGGCTTTGTGAAGTTTGTAGACATGATCAGGTTTCTTAGGATTGACAAAGCCGGGAGGTTGCTTAACATAAACTTCCTCCTCAATTTCACCATTTAGAAAAGCACTTTTAATGTCCATTTGGTACAAGGTGATATCATGGTGATTAGCATAAGCAAGTAAGATGAATGGACTCAAGTCTAGCAACGGGAGCATAAGTCTCACCATAGTCCATACCTTCGACTTGTGTGTAGCCTTGGGCGACGAGACATGCTTTGTTGCGAACTACTTGTCCATCTTCATCTTGCTTGTTGCGAAACACCCATTTGGTACCGATGATGTTGTGGTTGTTGTCGGGCTTCTCAACCAATGTCCACACTTGATTTCTCTCAAAGTTGTGTAGGTCTTCATGCATAGCGTTTATCTAGTCTGGATCTTCCAATGCTTCTTCAACCTTCATAGGTTCAATGCTAGAGATGAATGAATAGTGTTCACAAAAGTTAGCTAAATGAGTTTTAGAGCGAGTGATTCTCCCGGTTTGGATATCTTTGTAGATTTGCTCGACGGGATGATCTTTAGCAATTCTTGCTCGAACTCAGGAAAGCTTTTGCTTGGGTCTTGGTTGAACATATTCTTCATCTTGTTCTTCTTCTTGGCCTTCTTCATTGTTGGCGTTGTCGTTCTCTTGTCGTGGTGGAGAAGGGAGTTGTTGGCGTTCGTCTTGGTGCACTTCCTTGTTTTCTTCATCTTGGTGTGCCCCACTTGTGGATGCTTCCGTATCAACTCTTGGTTCACCTTGTCGTGAGGTAGAAGCTTCCACTTGGACGGACGAGGTACTCTCCTTCACCTCCGTTGGACGAATCTTGCCAATAGACAAGTCTTGGATTGCTTCCTTGGGATCTTTGTCTCCTACAACAATTGGCAATTGCTCTACTTGCGAGCCGTTAGATTCATCAAACTTCACATCTACCGTTTCTTCAACCTTTCGGGTGAAATTGCTGTAGACACGGTATGTGTGAGAGTTTGAGCCATAACCAAGTAGGAAACCTTCATGAGACTTAGGAGCAAATTTAGAACGACGATGCTTATCAATAATGTAGCACTTTGAGCCGAATACTCGAAAGTATCCAATTTGGGGTTTGTTACCGGTGAGAAGCTCGTATGCCGTCTTGCCAAGTAGCTTGTGAAGATACAAGAGATTTGTTGCATGACAAGCTGTCTCAACCGCTTACGCCCAAAAGTGCTTTGGCGTCTTGTACTCATCAAGCATCGTTCTTGCCATTTCAATAAGAGTCTGGTTCTTCCTCTCAACGTCTCCATTTTGTTGAGGTGTGTACGTAGCCGAGAACTCATGTGAAATCCCTTCTTCGTCAAGAAAGGTATCCACATTTGCGTTCTTGAACGCCGTTCCGTTGTCGCTACGAACCTTCTTGATCTTCACTTCAAATTGATTTTGGGCCTTCCTAGCGAAGTTTTTGAAGATCTTTTGAACCTGCGATTTATCATCGAGAAAGAACACCCACGTAATCTTGAAAAATCATCAACTATAACTAGACCAAAAGAATTTCCACCGAGAGTTTTGTAGGCGTTGGGACCAAAAAGATCCATGTGAAGTAGCTCGAGTGGCCTCCTTGTGGTCATGATGTTCTTCACGGGATGCCTTCCTCCAACCTGTTTACACCTTGACAAGCGCTGCAAAGTCTATCCTTATCAAATATGACATCGTTAACGCCAAGGATATGATTTCCTTTAATAAGCTTGTCAAGGTTTCGCATACCAACATGACCTAGTCTTCTATGCCACAACCAGCCTTTAGATGATTTAGCAATAAAGCAAGTTCTAGGTTGAGCCTTTTAGTGAAATCAACAATGTAGAGATCACCTCTCATTACACGGTAAAGACCATTTTATGATTATCTCTACAAAACACTTGGCAATCTACTTCAGTAAATAGGACATTGAAACCGAAATCAGCAAGTCTAGATCTTTGAAAGTAAGTTGTAGCCAAGAGATTCAACGAGCATGACATTTTGTATGGAGCTATCATGTGAGATGGCCACCTTACCAAGGCCAACCACCTTACCCTTTGAATTATCACCAAAAGTGACATATTTTCGAGGGCTGTCATTTTCAGCAAGCTCACGGAACATGTCTTTATCTCCGGTCATATCATAAGTACATCCACTATCAAGGACCCATTCCTTTCCTCCAGCCATGTAGCCACGAAGATTTGCCATAAGACCAAAGTGTCTCATTGCATCGTCAAGATCATATTCACTATCATCATCCTCATCATAGTATCCATGTTCAACATCATCTTGTGATTGATCAATTCCTAGAGAGGGTAATTCATTGGACAAATGATCATTTCTATGATTATCTTTATGAATTCTAATAGCTTCGGAAATGATAATGCTAATAATTCCAACATATCCTATAGCACGCATGAGATTTGTAAGCTCAAATAGACAATCAGCAAAGCTAGGATCACTCGAATTCATCTTACTCAAGACAATAGACTTATGGAGAATTTCGTCTAGATTTTTCGAGGAATAATCTGGAAATCATTCCTCAAGAAATTTCCATATAGTATAGGTACAATCAAGAGTAGGCAAACTAGCAAACAATTTTTTGGGCAATCCTCTTATGATAAGATTGATAGTTCTAAGATTGCGAATCATGTCAAGATCCTCTTCGGGTGTGGGATGCAAGGGATCAATATGAGGTGCACAAGGGCTAGCAATGTACTTGTTCAAATGATATTCATTGAAAATCTCAAGCATTTCATTTTTCTACTCATGAAAATATTCTCCATCAAGAATAGGCACTCTATGTCTAAGACTCCCCAAAGTAGACACATCCATCTTCCTCCAAAGGTGTTTAAACCAAGGCAATTGAGACCAAAGCTCTAATACCAATTGAAAGGATCGAGAAGAGGTGTCTAGAGGGGGGGTGATTAGACACTAAGTACCAAAAGTTGCAGTTTTTAACTTCTTTAAGTTCAAGTGGAGTTTTGGCACAAGTTTAACAATCACAATACATAACAAGCAAGCATGCAAAGAGTATATGAGCAGCAGAAAGTAAAGCATGCAACTTGCGAGAATGTAAACGGAAGGGTTTGGAGGATTCAAACGCAATTGGAGACACGGATGTTTTTGTCGTGGTTCCGATAGGTGGTGCTATCGTACATCCACGTTTATGGAGACTTCAACCCACGAAGGGTAACGGTTTCACGAGTCCACAGAGGGCTCCACCCACGAAGGGTCCACGAAGAATCAACCTTGTCTATCCCACCATGGTCGTCGCCCACGAAGGACTTGCCTCACTAGCGGTAGATCTTCACGAAGTAGGCGATCTCCTTGCCCTTACAAACTCCTTGGTTCAACTCCACAATCTTGTCGGAGGCTCCCAAGTGACAGCTAGCCAATCTAGGAGACACCACTCTCCAAGAAGTAACAAATGGTGTGTTGATGATGAACACCTTCTTTGTTGTGCTTCAAATGATAGTCTCCCCAACACTCAACTCTCTCTCACAAGATTTGGATTTGGTGGAAAGAAGATTTGAGTGGAAAGCAACTTGGGGAAGGCTAGAGATCAAGATTCATATGGTAGGAATGGAATATCTTGGCCTCAACACAAGTGTAGGTGGTTCTCTCTCAGAAAATGTGTATTTGTCGGTGTTCCGGGAACGGGGGTCCCCAGACTTGCCTGCCTGCGGCCTGCGGCGTGGCTCAAGTGGGGGCCCAGCGCGGCTGGCTTCATCAGCTCAAGCTCAAGACCCCCGCGAGGGGCCAAGCCTCGCGGGGCGGACGACAAGAACCTTCCTCAGGAGCAGCCTCGTCAGGCAGGCTCACGAGGAGGCGGAGAGATCAAGGCAGGGTACCTGACGAGGGTGCCCCGTGACGCAAGCCATGACGATCAAGACCAGGCGAGGCGCCACTCATGAGTCCTCGTTCCCCTTCGGTGCAAAGGAGGCAAGCACAGGCCAAGGCATCAGGCAAAGGTTACCGCTTCGTTGCAACAAGACCAAGACCAGCAAAGCTGCAGGAAGGAGGTCATCGTGGAGCCCAGGACAGCGTCACCGTCAAAGCCTTTGGCAGCCAAAGACCAACTTTAGTCAGGATAAGTGTACTAGATGTTCCCCTTCAAAATGGCCAATTGTTAGCGCCCTTCCCGCTCATTATTTGGGAAGAGGCCTAGGGCCTCCCTCTATAAATAGGACTAGCCACCACAGAGAGGGCGGGGGGATTTTCGACCTATAAGAGAGAGAGAGAGAGGCGATGAACTCACCCAAGCAGTTCATCGCACCAGCTCAGGAACAGCCCCTCGTGAGGTTGTTCTTCCTTTGTCTTGCTCGTCATCAGCCCTGAGGCAATCCACCACGCCACACCTTTGAGTAGGGTATTACACCACAACGGGTGGCCCGAACGATATAAACCTTGTGTCTCTTGTGCTGTTCTTCGTTCATAGTTTAGATCCCTTGCAAACCATCAACGCGTGAGCTAGTAGGGGAAAGGTCTCCGCGCGCACCCCAGTGTTCGAACCTCAAGGGTCTGCCGGAACCCGAAATCCGACATTTGGCGCGCCAGGTAGGGGTGCGCCGGAATCCTTCCTCCGCCGCCTTGCGTTTCGTCACCTCGCCGTTCGATGTCAAGTGACCCGGCAAGCCGACGGCTGGCGGCGTGGCCCGACGCCGTGCTTGACCAGGCGACCTCAACCTTGCACCTCAGGCAGCCAGCGCTCCGCAAGGCCTTGCGGGCGCGGCGACGTCAACGACGCCGCTTGCCCTCACGCTGGCGAGTGCGGTCAGCGGCGAGCCTCAAGCCATGTCAGCCACGGCGCGCAGACACCCGACGGGAGCAGGCGAACTCCAGGGCCGCGCTCACGGTGGCCCAGGGGCTGTTACGGTGCCGGCTTCTAGAAGGCGGTCGCGGCGTGCTGTTGGAGAGGGTGGCCGAGCTCCTGGACGCCGCCGCCTCGGGAGCACCTCCTTTCTGCGTCCGGCTGCCACCTCGGCCCGGAAACACGTCGTATGGCGGCCCCATGCGCGCCCATGCAACCTCAAGCGGGCTCAGGGGCCTACTCGGCGCCAACCTGGCCCGGCACGCAGGCAGCAAGCGCGATGACCCCATCTCCGGCCGGCGAAGGCGCCGCCCGTGACCTTTGGCCTCGGCGGACCACCGCGCCACCACTCTCAAGACAACGCCCGGGCCGGATCAGGTGGCATATGGGGCACTACATGAGACCTCACGGGCAGCGCCCCGAGCTTATGTGCCCCGCATGATGGATCAAGAATGCACAGGGAAGAAGACCATGGCTCGTTGGGCCAAGTCAGGCGAGGAGACACCACAAGCTGAGCTCTTTCAAGAACCCCAAGAGGGCCTCGACGACCGCGCCGGCGGCAGCAACTATCGGGTACATGAATTCCTCAGGAGCCAGCTTATGCTAACCTAGTGCCGCAGGAGGTCCAGGTCACATGACAGTGGCTGCCCCAACACTGCAGCCTCTTACCCCTCGGGAGGAGGGCATCGGGGCTGCAGGAGAGGGGCCGAGATCCGGGTTCGTCCCCGCGGCGCTTGGCGCAAGATGTTCTCAAGAGGTAGGCCCTCTGCCGGGGAGGTGCCTCAGGGTCTGCCCCCGTGTAGGACCTTGAAGTATGTCTAGAGGGGGGGGGGTGATTAGACTACTTGACCAATTAAAAGCTATGCCTTTTCCCAATTTTAGACTTTGGCAGATTTTAGCTATCTTTGAACAATTCAAGCAATCATCACACAATTCAAGCAAGCATGCAAAGAGTATATAGGCAGCGGAAAATAAAGCATGCAACTTGCAAGAAAAGGGGAGGGTTTGGAGGATTCAAACGCAATTGGAGACATGGATGTTTTTGTCGTGGTTCCGATAGGTGGTGCTATCGTACATCCATGTTGATGGAGACTTCAACCCACGTAGGGTAACGGTTGCGCGAGTCCACGGAGGGCTCCACCCACGAAGGGTCCACGAAGAAGCAACCTCGTCTATCCCACCATGGCCGTCGCCCACGAAGGACTTGCCTCACTAGCGGTAGATCTTCACGAAGTAGGCGATCTCCTTGCCCTTACAAACTCCTTGGTTCAACTCCACAATCTTGTCGGAGGCTCCCAAGTGACACCTAACCAATCTAGGAGACACCACTCTCCAAGAAGTAACAAATGGTGTGTTGATGATGAACTCCTTGCTCTTGTGCTTCAAATGATAGTCTCCCCAACACTCAACTCTCTCTCATAGGATTTGGATCTAGTGGAAAGAAGATTTGAGTGGAAAGCAACTTGGGGAAGGCTAGAGATCAAGATTCATATGGTTGGAATGGAATATCTTGGCCTCAACACATGAGTAGGTGGTTCTCTCTCTAATTGGTAAGTTGGAAGTGTAGGTTTGTTCGATGGCTCTCTCCATGAATGAAGAGGAGGTGGAGGGGTATATATAGCCTCCACACAAAATCTAACCGTTACACACAATTTACCAAACTCGGTGGGACCGAATCATCAAACTCGGTCAGACCGATTTAGTAAACCTAGTGACCATTAGGGTTTTCGGTGGGACTGACCTGCAACTCGGTAGGACCGATATGGTTAGGGTTAGGGCATAACGTAATCTCGGTGAGACCGATTACACAAACTCGGTGAGACCGATTTTGACAATTAGCTAACTAGAGAGTTGGTCAGGTAAACTCGATGGGACCGATTCGCTCTTTCGGTGAGACCGAAAAGTTACGAAAGGGAAACAGAAAGTTTACATTGCAATCTCGGTGGGACCGATCGCTCACTTCGGTTAGACCGAAACGTTACGAAGGGAAACCGAGAGATTACAATCCCATCTCGGTGAGACTGAGATCCCTATCGTTGAGACCGATTTGCCTAGGGTTTGTTGCAGTGGCTATGACATCTGAACTCGGTGGCACCAGATAGAAAGAATCGGTAGGGCCGAGTTTGACTTTAGGTTTAGGTCATATGTGGATGTGAGAAAGTAGTGGAGGGTTTTGGAGCATATCACTAAGCACATGAAGCAAAAGGCTCATTAAGCAACACCTCATCCCTCCTTGATAGTATTGGCTTTTCCTATAGACTCAATGTGATCTTGGATCACTAAAATGTAAAATGTAGAGTCTTGAGCTTTTGAGCTTGAGCCAATCCTTTGTCCTTGATATTTTGAGGGGTCCACTTTCATCATCCATGCCATGCCATTCATTGAGCTTTCCTGAAATATTTGTCTTGGAATAGCATTAGCTCAATGAGCTATATGTTGTTATGAATTACCAAAACCACCTAGGGATAGTTGATCTTTCAATCTCCCCCTTTTTGGTAATTGATGACAACATATAGATCAAATCTTCGACAAATTCTAATAAAATTGAAAAACATCGTCGCTTTGAGAAGTATGTGATAAGCAAGAGCTCCCCCTAAATTTGTGCATATTTTAAGATTTGCTTTGGACTGCAAATGCACAAGGAATTAGGCTCATGGGTTACTCTTCCATGTCACATACATCTTGGTGGAGCGCTCAAAAATAACAAAGATTGAATACATGCACTCATCACCAAGCAAAGTGAATGATCATATAAGGATAAGTAAGATAATATCATAACGAGCATAAGTGTAGCTTATGATCAAACACATGATCATCAATGTCTCACGGGTAATTGCATAGTATATTAACCAATCAAAAGAAAATAAAGTTCAACCAAAAAGACAAGAGAGAACAAAAGCAAATCTCTCTCTCTCTCGAAGCCTATGATCTATACATTTTTCTCCCCCTTTGGAACAAGTTACCAAAAAGTTCCTAGAAAGTGCATAGGACTATATCGTCTCTTAGGCTTGGTCTTCTGGTGGTGGTGGTGTCCGGAGAACTCCAAGAACGAAGGCTTCAGTCGATGTAGATGGAGATGAAGGAGTTGGTGCTGGAGCTGGTGGTGCTGGAGCTGTAGCTGAAGCTGATGAAGTGACTCTGGTGTCTTGAACTGGCTCTGTAGCTGATCTCTGAGCTCGTGGCACTCTGGCAAATGCATCAGTCGTTGTTCTGCCCTTCCTCTCCTGCATGTCATCCTGCAGCTACTCCACAGCTGACTAAATCTCAGTTACCTTGACATCAAGATCATAGAATTTTTGTTCCATGATTCTTTCCAGGCTCTCCTGGTTTTGAGTTAGGGTGGCCAACCCCTTCTCAATCCGCAGAGTTGATGTTATCAATTATCCAAGCTGCTCCTGCTTGTTCTTCAGAAAGTATTCAGATGCCTCTGCTTGAGTTGGCATCTTGGCAGCCTTCTCTTTCCTAGCTTTCTCCTTCTTCTCTTGCGCTTGCACTGATGTTGGTTCATTCTCAGTCATGATAACTTGATTGTCCTCAAAATCAGGATAGAGAACCATGTGTTCCTTATCCAACAGATACTTTCCTGTGCCCATCTTTGAGTTTATCAACTCCACGAATCTGGGGCATATCCACGGCTCCTCTTACAGTCTGCTGCGGTCCTCTTGATAGTTTCAACTATGAGGCTCATGACTTTGAATTTACGAGGCACATCAAAAACATGAAGCAAATTGATTGCATGCCCTCTCGATCATGTTGTGGTCACCTGATTTGGGCAAAAGAGTGTGCCTCAGGATCCAGTTGATTGTAGGCAGCCCTGACAGAAGATAATGAACTGATCCAAACTTGAAGGACTCAAGTGCATCATCTGGGAGTTCCTTGTACATGTGTGACATCGAGTTGTGACCCATCTTCTTCTTGGCACAAATGTCCAAGTGATCTTCATCTTCCTTTGGGGCATTGATCATACTTGCCCATTCTTCTATGGTTGACTGATATCGTGTTCCTTCAGACATCCAAACTATCCTGCCATCTGGATAGAAATGTGCTGTGGAGTAGAATTGCATAATGAGCTCGTCGTTCCAATTTGGGAGCTTCTGCCCAACAAAATCTGCAACTCCACAAGCACTGAAGCTATCATACACTCCAGGATAGTGTTCTTCATTCTCCTGAATATAGGTCGATCGACCCACCTCATATCACAAACTATGGGCTTCTTATCCAACAAGATAGTCTCATAGAAGTCACCGCTATTCCTTGGCGTGGAACCTGTAATCCACAAGCAGTCCTTCTCCTGGTGGCATATGGATCGACTCTCTCCATAGCCTCAACCCTTGATCTCTCCCGATCTTCATGTTTTCAACCACAGGATGAGCATCATTGTGATGCAGGATCTTGGGTTTGAGCTTCCTTAGGACCTGCCCTTCTTCATCTTCCTCAGCATCAACCTCAGGCATTGGAGCCTTGTTCTTCTCAGTTGCTGGTATACTCCTGGTATTCCTCTTTGGTGCACTCTTGGGCTTGGGGGCAGCTTTGGGCTTTGAAGTTGCAACCCCTTACTTTATGGCATCACCCATTAGCTTTTGTGCCTTGGGTGCAGGCTCAGCAACCTCTTATTCTTCCTCTTCCTCCATCATTGAAGGCTTCCCAATCACTCTGGCCATGGTCTTCTTGACCCTTTCCTTCCTTTTCTTTCCTTCAGCAGCAGCAGGTTCTTTGGGTTGGGATTCCAAAGAAGCTTGAGTGGAGACTCTGGCTTTGGACATAGGTTGTCTTCCTACTGGCCTTTTGATCTTCATTCCAGGCTTAACTGCTGTCGAGCGGTACTCTCTCTTGAGAAATTTCTTCTTGGAACTGGCCTCATCCTCAGCTACCACATAATCTTCATCCTCAGACTCTGAGGTCTTCTTCTTCCTTGTCCTGGTGGCAGCCTTAGGAAAATTTCTAGGAGTGCTTCTGCTCCCCTCATCTGAGCTACTAGAGGGACTAGTGCCCTCACTCATTTGAATTTGCTCCTCGACTGCTCGGCTGTCACTTTGGTGCGACATCTTGCCTTGACCGATTCTTGACCCTATGAATAGTTATAGATGAGGTAGAGTGGATGAGCATCACAAAATGCAGAGATTTTTGCAAAAGAATGATTCAAAAACTTAGTTTTAGTTTCCACAGAAAGCATTTCGGATCTACCGATTTTCAAACTCGGTGATACCGAAGCAGTTTTGGAACCTAAACTAGTGAACTCGGTCAGACCGAGTCACAGTTCGGTGGCACCGAGACTGCTAGGGTTTCTAAAGTTCTAAAATCGGTCACACCGATTTGTAATTCTCGGTCAGACCGAGACTTACAAGTGCAATGGCGTTAGCCGAATAGGTGGGACCGAGTTTTTCAACTCGGTGGGTCCGAGATGGTTTCGGCGGAAACCTAACCCTAAATTTTCGAATCATACCTATTCTAAGGATTGTTTTGACTGGATAGAAGTGTTTCAATCGTGGCAAGATGCATTACGAATACAATGTGCGGAGAATCGGATGAGGATAGCACAGAGATCAAGTTCATACCCTAGTTCGGCGGTGAACTTGCTACGGCGGCAATGGCGGAGGAGAATTCCGTTGACGGCGGCGGAGACCCGATGTGAGGCGGTGGCGGCGATTTAAGTCGATGATCTGTAGACCAAGTAGGCAGAGCGAGCTATGCGCGGGCGAGGAGTTTCGGAGAAAATTTTCCAAAATTTGCCCGTGTGATATATATAGCCCGACACTGTCGGTGTGACCGAGTTGAACAACTCGGTGGCATTGAGATGCATAATCATAATGATTCTGACAACTCGGTGTGACCGAAGTTAAAATCGGTTGCACCGAGATTCAAAACCTAGATCGACTTAGTAATCTCGGTATGACCAAACGGAGTAATCGGTCGACCGAAAATCTAAAGAAGTTTTGGAAGTTTAAGTCTATGACGAATAGGGGACTCCGAGTGCTCCTCACCTCGAGTGGTTCGAATCTGACTTGATCAAATTTTGTGATGTAGCATGAATAGAGTTTGAGACGAGAAAAGCATAGATAGCTAGAGAAGGTTCTTAGGCATTCTTGTCCATCCACTTGGCCAAAGAAAAAGAAGCCAAACAATCAAAACAACAAGTGGATGTCCTCGAATGAGTAAAATATGCAACCAACATGCTCACACAATAAAATGACAAATGAAATATGTGACAAAGCATGCACAACCAATTCTAGCATCTATCAAACAATTTGCGATGACTAGGTCATCTATATATGAGTATATTGACTTAGGAGTCAAATGAGAACATTTGATCATAGGTCATACTCATCGTTTAAGCTCAAGTGGGGTTACCACTTTTACATAAAGCATTTATGTTTTCACATCATTAGAGTTGCTTTGACTCAATTCTTAGAGTGAAGCTCCCCCTAGATGTGAGATCCTCCCTTAGAGGGATAAACTAACCTTGGGTTGTCATTGATGACTTCATGTAGGTGTTGAAGATGTGGATGCTCAATGTTGATGTAGATCTTTTGGAGAAATCCTTTGGAATGAGTTGCACTTTCAATACCTACACGGGTTAGTCCCACAAGGAACAAACAAGAATACCCATAGACATAGAGTGATGCACACACAAAATGATGTCCATGAAAACTTTAGGTTACCTTGTCCCTTGCCTTACCAACATGAGGGTTTGTGACTCCTTGAACTAGTGCAAGATATGGAAGTTGACTGCACTTGTCCTTGCCATAATGATATGAGTGAAAAAAGTTCGCGGAGTCACCCTCAAGAACTCTCTAGTTCTTCTTCTTCGGGATCCACATCATCTTGATGGGAATCCTTGGTGTAGTAGTTGTGCTTGATGAAGTATAACTTGACGTAGTCTTGGGAACCCACTTGACCAAGGCCTTAGGTGCTTCTTCAAATGCATCAATCTCCTCTTGAAGCTTGTCCTTGCCTTTGTTCTTGTGGTCTTGTGGTGGAATATCATCTTGTGCTTGTGTTCCCTTGAAGGAAGTAGGATCATACTTCTCTTGTTGAGGAACAAACTTCGTCTTGGGGTATTGATCTTCTTTCCACTCACCTCCATTGGCATTGAACTTTCATTCAAAACCAACACCTTGATTCTTCTGGTGCCTTCATTGCTTGCGTACAATTTCCTCAAATTGCTTACTCCCAGCAAGGCTCTTGTATACACCTTTCTCTATAATTCCCTTCAATAAGCTGTTTTTTTTGCTCAAGTGTAACTTGGCTAAGAGAATCATTAGTGGAATCAAGAGAACTTCTAGAAGCAACAATATTGGATTTAGCATTGTTATTGTTACTACTAGAAGAAGAATCCTTTTTGTTCTTGTTACTAGACTTGACTTGAGGCATGTAAGTAGATAAGAGTAAACGCTTGGCAATGTAAGAAGAACTTTTCTTACGAAGATCATCATTGATCGCTTTTAGGAACTCATGCTCTTGCTCAAGATTGAGCTTTTCAACGCGTAACTTCTCATGAGCCCTTAAAAGTTCTCGATGATCTTCAAAGATAGTTTCATGAGCTAACTTAAGAGTGTTTAGTTCTTTAGTTAGATGCTCAATTTTCTCCTTATCATTGTCATTCGTTTCATCTTGATTAGCATGATTAATTGACGTTTCATCATAGTATTCATCACTAGAGTTGTCAACAAGTAAATCATCATCACCTAGCAAGTCATCTTCATCACTATTAAAATCAACATACTCGGGGTGTGTTACCTTAGGACCTTTGGCCATGAAGCATCTTCCAATTCCTTCATTTGGTGATTCAAATATGTCGTAGGAGTTGGTTGACACAAGTGCTAAACCGGCAACACCTTCATCTTGAGTGTATTCGAGTCCGAGTGATAGCTTCTCTCGGAGTGATTGCCTGAGTCGGAGCGGATACCCATTCACCAACATGAGCTTGATGTCTTCGTTTTGTGTAGCTCTTTGATGACTTGTCCTTCCTTTCCGAATCCTTGCTTCTCCGTGAGGGTCTTCGTTCATAATGATCATCTCTACTCCTTCTCTCTCTTGGTGGTGATTCTTCTCTTCTACTTCTTCTCTTGGGAGAATCTTCTCTTCTTTTGTAGGGTGCCGTACACTCATTGGAATAGTGTCCGGGTCTCCCACAATTGTAGCAATTGCGCTCTCGACTAGAAGATCTTTTGTCATTGTAGGACCTTGACTTGGAGCTTCTTTCTTTGCTTCTACTCTTGTAGAATTTGTTGAAGTTCTTCACCATTAAGCTCAATTCTTCATTGAAGGTTTGTTTCTCACGATGATGTGGGGGCTTCACATGAGGCTGTAACATCCCAAAATTCTAAATTTTGGAATGTTATAATAAATAGATAGTTTTGATTGATTGTTTGATTGATTGACTGAAAGTGGGTGAATTTGAAACTTTTGAAAGTTAAATGAGAGGGAATAAAAGGACTTTCCCAAACTTTCATTTTTGCTTTTATGCTCTCCGTGAATTCAAATTCTTTTCACCACAAAACCCTGGAGAGAAGATGACATGACTTCTTCCATTTATTTAAATGACAAGGTGTTGAAAATATTTGAATTTCATTTGAGAATATTTCCAATTCTGAAACTTTATGCAACTCAATGATTTTCACGAGAGAAGATAAAATGACTTCTTCAAAACATATGAAATATGAGTTGGGAGTTTCAAAGAATTAAATTCAAAGTTCTTTTGAATTTATTTTTAATTTGGAGTTATTTGAGTTTTATTCAAATTATTTTTCTCCAAAAATAAAATATATGGAAAATAGGGTAACATGATTCCCTACATCAGAAAAATGGAGGGAAATAAATTTGAATTAATTTTGGTATTTTAAAAATGATTTTTATTGGATTTTATTAGACCAGTGGCACTCTTTGAATTATCTGAATTTGTGTGGATTTTATTTGGCATTATAAAAATGTCCATGTTGTAGAAAATCTTTTTCTGTAAATTTTGGTATAATATATACCTATATTACATTTTTTATTTAGTTTTAATTATTTTTGTTTGACTGGAAAACCTTTATTTAAAAAACCTTTTCAGCGTGCAGGCCGGCCCAACCCTTGACCAGGCCAGGCCCTTAACCGGCCCGTCCGCCTCGCCCTCCACTCGGGACGGAGTCCCGAGCAATCTGACCGCCGCCCGCCTCGGCGTCCGTACCTCGCCTTGGGACTCCTCGCCCGTGCCCCCTCCTCCACGCCATCTCGCCCCTCTCCCTCCTTAAAAGCGCCCGCCTCCTCTCCTCTCTCTCTCGCCGCATCTCGCCGGGTCGCCTGAAACCCATAATCGCCGCCCTTGCTCTCGCCCGCCGCCACACAGACGCCTCGGCTCCCTCGCTCCCCGCGCCGCCCTCGCCCCTCGCCGCCGTTCCGCGCCGGAGCCGCCGTCCCGCCGTAGCTGCACTCGCCGGAGTTCGCTCCGCCTTGCCGGAGACGCAACTCGCCGGAAACCGCCGCCTCCGTCGGTCTATTTCACCGAGCCGGTAAAACCCGCGCAAAAACCCTCTCCGGTTTTTCTTTAGTTCGGTTTTCTTTTAAGATCGTTTTATTTGGTTTTGTTAAACAGTGAGCGTTCACCCGTTTAGATCTGTAGCGAACGGTTTTTGTTCTCTAGCGTTCGGTAGCGAACGTTCGTTCGATAAGATTTGTTTTTTTTCTTTTTCTGTTTTAAATTCCGGCCAGGGATCTATCTGTGATGATTTTCTTTACAGATTAGTCCTTGTACTTCAAACGACCATAACTTTTTGCTCGTTAGTCGGAATTCAACGAAACCAACGCCCACTTCTTCATTATGATCTCCTCTATCCAGTAATCCAACTCAAACATGTTTTTGAAAGTTTAAAATTTGAATTAGATCAGATTTGAATTTGAACTTCGTTTGATCATAACTTGAGTTTCGTAACTCCGATTTAGTTGATTCTTTTTGCAAATCGAAGCTCTTGACCTAAACTTTCTTATAAGGCAAAATTCACATAATTTTGGTACTGCTAGAAACAGTTTTATGTTACAAGATTATTTGTTTGGTTTTGATGTTTTCCGAATTGTCTTCTTCGTTCTTTCTGATCCTTTGAGTGATTGCTTATGTGTGGTTACTATTGCTTGCTTACGATAGATTGACCGGAGTGTGACGAGTAGAACTATCAAGAGTTTGAGTGCAAATCATCTTCATCAACATTGCAGGCAAGTAACACTTTGATCATATCCCTTTCGTACCCAGTTTTTGTGCATTAGTTTCAACCCTCAAACATTGCATGAGTATGATTGATAGCATGTGGGTATTGGGAAGTAGTTGCTGAGGTAGGAACCTATTGCCCTGTTACTATCAAACCCTTGGGAGTTACTTCTACGCGTTGCTTATTTTGCTATGCTATGCTCGTAGACATGGTTTGGGTATGAGTGAATTCCATGACAGATGTGAGATTGTTATTTAATGGCTCAACTTAAGGTGGCAACTTAAATACACATCTGGGTGGATTGCTAGGGGCACCGTGGGGATATACCAATGGACTTGCCCGAACACCTGGGGATATACCAGTGTTGTCCTAGGAGATCCCGGGGATATACCGTGTGATCATCCTACGGTCCGCCACCCAGGCTCAAAGGGATCACGAGATTATTCAAACTAGAAACTTCCGTGTGTAGCCACAAGCCATTATGGGCTCTGGCATAGTTGAGTAAGTTGTGCAAACTCTTACGGGTAGACTAGCAGATGTAGGGGTTGTAGGTTGGTACGGTCTACCCACATGTAAGGTGCTAGCGCTCGAAAGACTATGTCTCGGTCATCCGTTTCTCAAACGCCATGTAGTGCGAGAAATCAAGCGGAGGAGATCGAGTCTTGTGGGGAAAAGTCATAAACCTCTGCAGAGTGTATAAACTAATCATGATTAGCCGTGTCCCCGGTTATGGACATCTTGAGTATCTAGTTCTTGGATTATCCTGTTGATCTCATCATGTTACTTCTAAATTAATATTGTTGGGTTTGTTAATGAGTACTTTTAATTGGGATTGAGGATGCTGTCAACCATTCTCAATGTTCAACAACCACCATGAGAGTTAAATAAATTTTTTCCTTTGCAGTAGTGATAAATTGGCTTTTCGCTAAACCTTATAACCATAGAGCTTTTCCACCAGCCATATATGCATGTAGTATAGGCTTGTTCTTTCATTACTCTCTATGTGTTACATTGCCAGCATATTCCATGTGCTGACCCGTTTTCGGGCTGCAACTTTTCATGTTGTAGACTTCTCGAACTGACGAGTAAGCGATACGTTAGGGTTCTGATTTCTACACTCAACTTTGCCGTTGGTGTTGATGGGAATCCACAACCTTGTTAAGCTTCCGCTATATTTGGATTGAGGTAATAGTATTTACGTTATTTTATACATGTGATTTACCTCTGTTATAAATCCTCGAATCTTGTGTGTGTCGACATACCGATCCGAGGATGACACTTAAGCACAGAGACTTGATCCATTCAGGTCGGGTCGCTACAAGATGGTATCAGAGCACATGTTGACTGTAGGACGTGACCCTAGAAACTGGCAAGCCCATAGGAAAGATTTTTCTCTACAACTTCATTTTCAAAATGATCTTTTACCTCTCTTCTCTTCCGAGCTTATTCAAATATTCCCTTTTAGTGAGACCATACCCCTTTTCCCTTTTAACCACTTGAAGATTTGACCGATGAGACCACTCCAAGGCGATAAGATATCGGACAACTAAGACCATTTGGAATGAAGAGGATTTTACCGTGTAAATGGAAACTACAACTGTTGAAGACTCTGAAGACTAGGAGATTTTGAAGGCTTGAAGAATTTCCGGAATTGTATGACCTAGGAAGGCACCCCTTATGGAACTTGGCAGAATATGGAAGTTGTCAATACCCGAGATCAAGGTGTATTGGAGTAAGACTGGAACATGGAGAGTTAGAAACTCAAAGTTTTGTCAAGGAAAACCCTAAGGCAGTAGATATCAACTATGGAGAAATAGCTCATGGAAATGACAAGAGCAGAAACACGGCCATCCATGAGGTTATCGCCCGCTTATGCTATTGCCACCGTGCTGAGTTAAGCATGCATATGCATTAAAGGATTGGATGGTAGAAGGCTGATGGAGCACCTATCAGCAAGATGAAGTTTTTAACCTCAGCTGGCGTATCGCCAGGATCTGGAATATTACATCAAGGATTTTAAGATGGACTTGCAGGAAGCTATATTCGACAAAGAAGTATTTCATGAAGAAATTCAGGACCCAGAAACTGAAAGTAGACAAACTGGAGGAGCAGGACCCCGAGAAACCAGAGATTAGTCATGGACTGAAGGACACAGTAGGATCTTGGTCCATGTCGAGGATGTTGAAACCCAGAAGTTTGGAATGCAACTCCAGGACTATTAAAGGACATCACAAGAGACTTCGTGTCAATAGAGATGATCTGGCAGAAGAACTTGAGAAGGACAAGCATGATCGGAAGAAGCCATCAGAGACACGAACAAGACTTGAAGAGTTGATGACGTTGAAGATTTATTGACCCTTAGAAGACCAAACCCCTGTTACATACCTACGTTAGATGTGATGATTGTGAGCTATCATTTGTTTGATGTTTTCCGACAGCCACAATAAAATCTGCTTTTTCAAAACTTTTGTTTGTATTGTGTGCTTCCCTCTCGATCTCTCTTATCCCACCCCAAACCCATGGACCCGTTAGAGGAAGAATGGAGATGAGCTTGTATTTTCTGGACCAATGAGTCAATGGGAGACAGACCAATGGATTCAGAACATGGAGGATCACATGAAGAATAACCCTATAGCCGAAAAGGATGGCCCAGCATGCTCTTGAGTGCTTTGAAAGAGGTGCTGCTATTTGGTGGAGGATGTACCAAACCATCAATGGATTGCAAGGAGTAACCACCTGGAAGGAAATTTAAGTTGACTTTGTCAAAGTCTAGGTTTGTGTCCCAGAAATTGGAGCCTTATGGAAAGGATATGAAGAAACCTTGTGCATACAAGCTTTGTGGAGAAATAGGACACAACCATAAAGAACACCAGGATGAATACCCTCATAAGTGGGGGATTACCAAAGGAGTTAGCCGAGGAACTCAGGGAACTTCGGTTGGAGATTGTTCCCAAAGGTTTTGTTGCAGCAATGGAAGTTCAGTCTACATTGTTGAGAAAGATCCGTGAAGCTCAGAAGGTTGACAAAGAGATTGCTGAGGTAAAAGAGAGGATGAGCAAAGGAAAGACCAAAGGTTTTCGTAAGGATGAGCACGACACCTTATGGTTCGAGGATCGTGTATAAGTGCCTAATAATGCAAAGATCAGGAAGTTAATACTTCAGGAGGCTCATGACTCCCCATACTCGATTCGCCCTGGAAACACCAAGATGTATTTGGATTTGAAGGAGTGTTTCTGGTGGACTGGTAAGAAGAAGGATATTGCGGAGTATGTAGTCATAGGTGATGTATGCCAGAGAGTAAAAGCAGAGCATCAGAAGCCAGCAGGATTACAACAGCCTATGCCGACACCCGAATGGAAGTGGGAAAAGCTTGGCAAGGATTTCATTACCAGATTTCCAAGAACCTGTTCGGGATATGATTCTATCTGGGTAGTAGTTGATTCGCTTGACCAAAGTGGCTCACTTTATCCCAGTGAAAACCACCTATACAAGTGAGAAGTTGGCCAAGATATATTTGACCAGGATCGTATATGCGCATGAAGTTCCAAGGACCATCGTAGAGGAACACAGTTTACCTCAAAGTTTTGGAATCAGCTGCACCAGACTTTGGGTACTAGGCTAGAGTTCAGTACAGCCTTTCATCCGCAGACAGATGGATAAATTGAGAGAGTCAATCAGATTCTGGAGGACATGTTGAGAGCGTGTGCGCTAGATTATGGATCTAGTAGTGATGATAATCTACCTTACGCGGAGTTCTCATACAACAACAGTTACCAAGCCAGTTTGAAGATGGCCCCTTTTTAAGCTTTGTATGGGAGAAGGAGCCAGACACCGTTGATGTGGGATGAAGTTGGAGACCGTCAGTTGTTTGGATTAAATGTGATCAAGGAGTCAGAAGATAATGTTAAGAGAATTCGAGATAGACTGAAGGTAGCTCAGTCCAGGCATAAGAGTTATGCAGACTCAAAAACGCAAGGAGGTAGTCTATGAAATTGGAGACAGAGCATGTCTTCATGTGTCCCCTCTGTGAGGAGTTAAACGATTTGGAGTTAAGGGAAAGTTATACCCGAGATTTGTAGGACCATACCGAGTTTTGGAGCGTATGGGAGAAGTTACCAACAAGTTGGAGTCACCCGAAGGACTGTCAGGAGTTCATGAAGTGTTTCACGTATTCCGGTTGAAGAAGTGCCATGCAGAAATGGCCAATGTTCCCCTGTAAGGACGCTTGACCCTAGAAAGGATAATGATGTTCCACGAAGTGGAGTATGGACTTCTTAAGTATAAGTTTTTATCTCGGTATGTGGGACATCCCACGAGGATGAAGAGATAAATTACTATTGGACATAAGGGAGATATGATGTTGGAAATATGGATCAAAGGAAATTCCATGATGAGTCTGAGTAACCATGTCCTAGTTTGGTGCCAATAGAAGGAAGGAAGACAGTGCAATTGGATGGATTTAAGAATACTAGGAAGTTGGAAGTTGGAATAATGATCAGAAGCCCGAGGATAAATTCAAGGACTACAAGTGATGAGATGGGCCATAACCCACAGGCTCCATGACCTGCCAAGAAGCAAGCACATTCTTGCTGAAGGAAAAACCCTGGAAGAAGTTACGATTGTATCGATAGACGATCTTATAGGAGTAACGCAAAACCTGAGAGTGGTTAAGGAATGATAGATGTTTGTTTGGCTTGCAGAATCAATGGATTTATCCGAACTTGGTTCGTCGAAAAGAGAAAATTCTGCAATGCTTGTGAGGATGACCGAGTGTTAGAATGCGAGATTCGCTAAACCATGTACAAGGTAATGATTTGGGTGCGGGATGGATTGATCACCATACCGACTTACTCTTATTATTCGCTTTGCTATATGGGATGGTAAATCTGAGTGACTTACCAATAGTAGAGAGACGACGATCAAAACCTTGTTTAAACCTTAGAATGGTATAAGAATTTTTCCCCTTGTACAAGGCAGCTTTTGCCAACCGTAGGATATACGGTGAGGTTCAACCCAGACCTGTTTCCTGCAGGACAAACCATAAATTGATGACCACCATGAGATATCGATAGTTGTTTAGAATTGGCGCCAGACCCGTCAGCTATGAAGACCCAGTCTCGGAATAACCTTACCAAGATAAAAATGACAGAAGAGATTGAGGAAAAGGTTATGCCACAACCGGAAGAGCCCAGAGAAGGAATTATCCTTAAAATCTGAGAAGACCGACACTGTTAGTAATAAGGATGGAGTATATGAGTTTTGATGGAACCGTAACCATGCTTCTAAGGGTGGTAGCAACCCAGACCCCTCATGATGAATCGTTGAATTTTGAGAAGATCCCCAAACCCAACCTTTTTATTTCTAGCCTCTCCGAATCTCGAGGACGAGATTCATTTTAAGGGTGGTAGTTTTTAACATCCCAAAATTCTAAATTCTGGAATGTTATAATAAATAGATAGTTTTGATTGATTGTTTGATTGATTGACTGAAAGTGGGTGAATTTGAAACTTTTGAAAGTTAAATGAGAGGGAATAAAAGGACTTTCCCAAACTTTCATTTTTGCTTTTATGCTCTCCGTGAATTCAAATTCTTTTCACCACAAAACCCTGGAGAGAAGATGACATGACTTCTTCCATTTATTTAATTGACAAGGGGTGTTGAAAATATTTGAATTTCATTTGAGAATATTTCCAATTCTGAAACTTTATGCAACTCAATGATTTTCATGAGAGAAGATAAAATGACTTCTTCAAAACATATGAAATATGAGTTGGGAGTTTCAAAGAATTAAATTCAAAGTTCTTTTGAATTTATTTTTAATTTGGAGTTATTTGAGTTTTATTCAAATTATTTTTCTCCAAAAATAAAATATATGGAAAATAGGGTAACATGATTCCCTACATCAGAAAAATGGAGGGAAATAAATTTGAATTAATTTTGGTATTTTTAAAAATAATTTTTATTGGATTTTATTAGACCAGTGGCACTCTTTGAATTATCTGAATTTGTGTGGATTTTATTTGGAATTATAAAAATGTCCATGTTGTAGAAAATCTTTTTCTATAAATTTTGGTATATTATATGCCTATATTAAATTTTTGTTTATTTAGTTTTAATTATTTTTGTTTGAGTGGAAAAACTTTATTTAAAAAAAACCTTTTCCCAAATGCAGGCTGGCCCACTAACCCAGCCAGGCAGGCCCATTAGCAACCGGCCATCCGCCTCGCCCTCCGGCTCGGGGACGGAGTCCCGGCAGCCTTGCGACCACCGCCGCCTCGACGTCCGTACCTCGCCCGGACTCCCCTCGCCGTGCCCCCTCCTCCACGCCATCTCGCCCCTCTCCCTCCTTAAAAGCCGCGCCGACCCCGCCTCCTCTCCTCTCTCTCCTCGCCGCATCTTGCTGGGTCGCCCGAGCCCGCAATCACCGCCTCCGTGCGCCTCTCGCCGCCCACTTGTTGCCTTGAAACTCCCTCGCTCCCATGTTGCCCTCGCCCCTCATGGAATTCAGCCTTGGGAGCCAGCAAACTGCACTTTTCATGGGAGTTCGCTCCGCCTTGCCGGAGACGCATAAATCATTGAAACCGCCGCCTCCGTCGGTCTATTTCACCGAGCCGGTAAAACCCGCGCAAAAACCCTCTCCGGTTTTTCTTTAGTTCGGTTTTCTTTTAAGATCGGTTTTATTTGGTTTTGTTAAATAGTGAGTGTTCACCCGTTTAGATCTGTAGCGAACGGTTTTCGTTCTCTAGCGTTCGGTAGCGAATGTTCGTTCGATAAGATTTGTTTTTTTTCTTTTTCTGTTTTAAATTCCGTCCAGGGACCTATCTGTGATGATTTTCTTTACAGATTAGTCCTTGTACTTCAAACGACCATAACTTTTTGCTCGTTAGTCGGAATTCAACGAAACCAACGCCCACTTCTTCGTTACGATCTCCTCTATCCAAAGAATCCAACTCAAACATGTTTTTGAAAGTTTAAAATTTGAATTAGATCAGATTTGAATTTGAACTTCGTTTGATCATAACTTGAGTTTCGTAACTCCGATTTAGTTGATTCTTTTTGCAAACCGAAGGTCTTGACCTAAACTTTCTGATAAGGCCAAATTCACATAATTTTGGTACTGTTAGAAATTGTTTTATGTTGCAAGATTTATTTGTTTGGTTTTGATGTTTTCCGAATTGTCTTCTTCGTTCTTTCTGATCCTTTGAGTGATTGCTTATGTGTGGTTACTATTGCTTGCTTACGATAGATTGACTGGAGTGTGACGAGTAGAACTATCAAGAGTTTGAGTGCGAATCATCTTCATCAACATTGCAGGCAAGTAACACTTTGATCATATCCCTTTCGTACCCAGTTTTTATGTATTAGTTTCAACCCTCAAACATTGCATGAGTAGGATTGATAACATGTGGGTATTGGGAAGTAGTTGCTGAGGTGGGAACCTATTGCCCTGTTACTATCAAACCCTTGGGAGTTACTTCTACGCGTTGCTTATTTTGCTATGCTATGCTCGTAGACATGGTTTGGGTATGAGTGAATTCCATGACAGATGTGAGATTGTTATTTAATGGCTCAACTTAAGGTGGCAACTTAAATACACATCTGGGTGGATTGCTAGGGGCACCGTGGGGATATACCAATGGACTTGCCCGAACACCTGGGGATATACCAGTGTTGTCCTAGGAGATCCCGGGGATATACCGTGTGATCATCCTACGGTCCGCCACCCAGGCTCAAAGGGATCACGAGATTATTCAAACTAGAAACTTCCATGTGCAGCCACAAGCCATTATGGGCTCTGGCATAGTTGATTAAGTTGTGCGAACTCTTACGGGTAGACTAGCAGATGTAGGGGTTGTAGGTTGGTACGGTCTACCCACATGTAAGGTGCTAGCGCTTCTGAAAGACTATGTCTCGGTCATCCGTTTCTCAAACACCATGTAGTGCGAGAAATCAAAGGGAGGAGATCGAGTCTTGTGGGGAAAAGTGCGCAAACCTTTGCAGAGTGTGTAAACTAATCATGATTAGCCGTGTCCCCGGTTATGGACATCTTGAGTATCTAGTTCTTGGGTTATCCTGTTGATCTCATCATGTTACTTCTAAATTAGTATTGTTGGGTTTGTTAATGAGTACTTTTAATTGGGATTGAGGATGCTGTCAACCATTCTCAATGTTCAACAACCACCATGATAGTTAAATAAATTTATTCCTTTGCAGTAGGGAAAAATTGGCTTTTCGCAAAACCTTATAACCATAGAGCTTTTCCACCAGCCATATATGCATGTAGTATAGGCTTATTCTTTCATTACTCTCTATGTGTTACATTGCGGCATATTCCATGTCTTTGACCCGTTTCGGGCTGCAACTTTTCATGTTGCGAGACTTCTCGAACGACGAGTAAGCGTCACGTTAGGGTTACGATTTCTACACTCAACTTTGCCGTTGGTGTTGATGGGAATCCACAACCTTGTTGCTTCCGCTATATTTGGATTGAGGTAATAGTATTTACGTTATTTTATACATGTGATTTACCTCTGTTATAAATCCTCGAGTACTGTGTGTGTCAGCATACCGATCCAGGGATGACACTTAAGCACAGAGATCGATCCAGGGGATCCACTTTCATCATCCATGCCATGCCATTCATTGAGCTTTCCTGAAATATTTGTCTTGGAATAGCATTAGCTCAATGAGCTATATGTTGTTATGAATTACCAAAACCACCTAGGGATAGTTGCACTTTCACCCCGGCAGAGGACCCGTGGTCGTCGGGGGAACCGCTGGCGACCGCTCTACCCCATTGGCGTCGTCCTTGGTCTCCGGCCGCCGTGAGTGGCGGTAGAGTGTGGTGCAAGGCGGGGCCCTCATCTGGCTATATGAAGAAAGGCCGGTACCTGTGAAGAAGGCCCAGTGCATGTGAAGCTCGCCGCCCCGTGACACTCTCACGTAATAATGAGTGGGGCTGTACACGCTCCGGAGTCTGAGGAGCGCCGGTCTTAGGCCCTTGGGCTCCCTCCCATGCCCAGTGGCAGCACTTAGCTCCGCGCTGGTGAGAAGACGTCAAAGACTAGACTAGGTGCCAGACGTGGCCTTTTACTTTTTTGCCTTATCCTCGTTGACAAGTTTCTTCGATTTGAATTTAAGTTGGATTTGATTTCGAGCCTTGCGTGCGTTTGGGGAAGGGGTATTTAGTCTCGTTCGAGCAATCCGTGTTACGGTTTGACTGTCGTCCAAAGCTAGCGTCATTGCCTCCCCTCATGGCCGGGCCGGGCCAACCACGTCCACAGCTCGGACGGCTGTCACCACGCCCCCTCCGGAGGTTCTTATCGCAGGATCAATGGGTTCACCCAGAAGACACATATGGCGCTATGGCTCCCACAACCCTGCTCGGGGCTCACCAGGGTCAAAAGGTAAGCAGGCAGTTGACCCACCACGGGCGGCCGTTAAGCTCACACGCTGCGTTAAGATTACAGGGCATTTGCCGCAAACCTTTACATGAGGGGCTTCCTCCCAAAATGCTCTCCACAGTCTTGAGGCCAAGCCGAACCTCTTTCATGCAGGGTAAATAGCGATGACAAGCAATCAGTCGGACATGTCGCTCGCCGCGCCTTCTAGGTCACCTCCGGAGGCGTCGCTGGCGTCGCTGACATCATCACCGCCACCAACGCCTCCGCCAGCGCCAGGACCGTCCACCACGTCGCCTTCATTGGCGGCCACGATCACGCCATCATCATCAGACGTGAAGGCCCTGACAAGGTCGTCCACATGATCCTCCACCCATTGCGCCAGGTCGCCCCGGACGGCTATGGGCACCGGTGCGATGGCGGCATCGAAGTCGAAGTGGGGATCCCTGTCCCACAGATAACTGAAGACATGGGAGAAAGCGCGCCCGAGCAAGGCTCGGTTCCTCTCCTCGACGAGCCAACGAAACCTCTCGGTGTGATTCTCCAGGAACGTCACCACGTTAGCAAAATACTGGAGGTTGCCGGCATAGTGGTCCCGTGCAGCTCCTCGGCGGCGGCCTCGCAAATATTGCCCATGGCAGCGTTAGCCCGTTCCCTGAGCGCCCGGAGCATGGGGGCGTGCTCGTGCTCTAGAACCCGCCGCCGACGAATCTCGTCCTCGTTCTGCCGTGTAGTGGCCTCGGCGCCATCAATCCTCTACCGGAGAAGAAGCAGGTCGGCGCAGGAGGAGGTCAGCTCCGCCTGCGCTGCGCAAAGGGCGGCTGCGGAGGAGTCCGCACCCCGCGTCACTTTGTCTAGTTTGGCCTTGAGGGCCGCGGTCCTTCCCTCAGCTTCGGCCCTGACCAGCTCCAACCTCAACTCATACTGGCGCTCGAGGCCTGAGCGAGATTCCGCTACGCGGCGGTCGATCTCTTCTTGGGTTCGGGCTTCGCGCGTGATACGTCTCCGTCATATCTATAATTTTCCAATATTATTCACTTTCATATACTTTTTGGCAAGTTTTTATATTATTTTTGAGACTAACATATTGATCCAGTGCCCAGTGCCAGTTCCTGTCTGTTACATGTTTTATGTTTCGTAGAATATCCATATCAAACGAAGTCCAAACGGGATAAAAATGGACGGAGCTTATTTTTGGAAAATATGGAAAATTTAGGAAGAAAAATCCACGCCCGAGGTGGTCATGAGGCAGGGGGCGCGCCCCTAACCTCGTGAGCCCACCGTAAGGCGGTTGATGCTCTTCTTTTGCCGCAAGAAAGCTAATATTCAGAAAAAAAATCACGGCGAAGGTTTTAGGCCAATCGGAGTTACGGATCTCCATATATACGTGAAACGGTGAAACAGAGCTAGAGCGAGTAACGAAGCAGAGAGATATATCCAATCTCGGAGGGGCTCTCGCCCTCCCAAGCCATGGGAGCCAAGGACGGAGGGGAAACCGTTCTCCCATCTAGGGAGGAGGTCAAGGAAGAAGAAGAAGAAGAAGAAGAAGGGGCCTCTCTCCCCTTGCTTCCGGTGGCGCCGGGAGGCTGCAGGGGCCATCATCATCACCACGATCTTCACCAACACCACCGTCATCTTCACCAACATCTCCATAACCTTCCCCCCTCTATCTACAGCGGTCCACTTTCCCGCAACCCGTTGTACCCTCTACTTGAACATGGTGCTTTATGCTTCATATTATTTTTCGATGATGTGTTGCCATCCTATGATGTCTGAGTAGATTTTCGTTGTCGTATTGGTGATTGATGAATTGCTATGATTGGTTTGAATTGCATATTTTATTATTGGTGCTGTCCTATTGTGCCCTCCGTGCGGCATAAGCGTGAGGGATTCCATGTAGGGTTTGCAATATGTTTATGATTTGCTTATGGTGGGTGGCGTGAGTGACACAAGCACGAGACCGAGTAAGTAGGTTGTTTGCATTATGGGATAAAGGGGACTTGATACTTTAATACTATGGTTGGGTTTTCCCTTAATGAATCTTTAGTAGTTGCGGATGCTTGCTAGAGTTCCAATCATAAGTGCATATGATCCAAGTAGAGAAAGTATGTTAGCTTATGCCTCTCCCTCAAATAGAATTGCAATAGTGATTACCGGTCTAGTAACGTAGTCAGTTGCCTAGGGACAATTCCACAACTCCTACCACCACTTTTCCACACTTGCCATATTTACTTTAGTTGTGTTTTTATCTAAGCAGCCCCTAGCCTTTATTTACGTGCTCTTTAGTTTCTTGCAAACCTATCCTATCACGCCTACAAAGTACTTCTAGTTTCATACTTGTTTCCGGTAAAGCGAACGTCAAGCGTGCGTAGAGTTGTATCGGTGGTCGATAGAACTTTAGGGAATATTTGTTCTACCTTTAGCTACTCGTTGGGTTCGACACTCTTACTTATCGAAAACTGTTGCGATCCCCTGTACTTGTGGGTTATCAAGACCTTTTTCTGGCGCCGCTGCCGGGGACCAATAGCGTGGGGTGAATATTCTCGTGTGTGCTTGTTTGCTTTATCACTAAGTAACTTTTATTTGTTGTTGTTAGTTGTTCTCTATCTTTAGTTATGGATATGGAACACGAAATACCAAAAGAATTAGGTGTACTTGCTGCTCATGGAGATGGGGAACCTCCTAAAACCCTCGATGCTGGTTATGTGAAAGATATTATGTACTACTTTAATAATCACGAGAAAACCCCATTCAATTATGTAATGGGAGTAACGTTGGATCAACGTGAATACTTTAGGGATTATCGCTTGACACAAAAGGGAAACTATTATGGGATCAAATTCATATATTGAAGTGGTATGCTTGGCAACTATCGTGAGTTATGATTATACTTGTTGCTCTAGGATGAATGCTCCACACCTTCCCTTTTCATGCAAATTTAATGATAATAAAACCTTAGCTTCTTATGCTAATGGTATATATGATTACTATGATGTGGAACAAATAGAAGAATTTGTTGCTTTTATGGGTGCTTATGAAATTGAATCTATGTGTAAAGAGTTTGAAGATTTTGATGATGCTGTTTATAGATCTGAAAATTTAGCTATCCTCAAATATTGCTATGAGAATTATGAATACAATTACAAAATTAATGCACCTATTGAGAAAGTCTCCACTGTCCAAGAAGAGACTAATGTCTTGCAGGAATCTATGGAAGAAGAAGTTGATGAAACTGTGAGCTCATTGGATGAAAAAGATAAGGAGCAGAGCGAAGAACAAAAGGAGGAAGAGCGGATTTATCACCCGTGCCCACCTTCTAATGATAGTAACTCTTCAACTCATACATTGTTTAATTCCCATTCATGCTTACCGAAGGATGATTGCTATGATCCCGTTTATTCTTTTGAAATATCCCTTTTTGATGATGCTTGCTATGCTTGTGGCCAAGATGCCAATATTAATTATTCTTATAGAGATGAACTTGCTATAGTTCCTTATGTGAAACATGAAATTTTTGCTATTGCACCCATGCATGATAGTCCTATTATCTTTTTGAATTCTCCCGATTACACTATATCGGAGAAGTTTGCACTTATTAAGGATTATATTGATGGGTTGCCTTTTACCATTGCACATGATGATTTTGATGAATATAATATGCATGTGCTTGCTTCTCCTACTTGCAATTATTATGAGAGAGGAACTATATCTCCACCTCTCTATGTTTCCAACACGATAAAATTGCAAGAAACTGTTTACACTATGCATTGGCATTTACTTTGTGTGCATGAATTGTTCTTTTATGACATGCCAATGCATAGGAAGAGAGTTAGACTTCGTTGTTGCATGATATATGTTAATTTGTGCTCATTACTAAATTACAAATCATTGCTAATTAAAATTGGCTTTGATATACCTTGGGATCCGGGTGGATTCACTACTTGAGCACTATATGCCTACTTAATGGCTTTAAAGAAAGCGCTGCCAGGGAGACAACCGGGAAGTTTTAGAGAGTCATTTATTTCTGTTGAGTGCTTTCATATAGTTTAAAAACAACAAAAATAAAGAGGGGAACCCAAAACTTTTCAAAAAGGAAAGTGAAAGTGAGAAAGACAAGCATTGTTGAAGTGGGAGAGCTCCTTGAACTTTGTTCATGCTCACAGCAACTTTGTGAATCTTGATTACAGAAACTTTTCAACAAAAATAATTATCCCCTTGTACAATTCCATTGTATTATAAAAATAATGTGCCAAGGTTTGCCTTTAGGATGTTTACAATGCTTGTTGGTTTGTGCGGTGCAGGACAGAAACTTTGGCTGAAGTGCACGAATTTTAGTTTTTTACTGGAACGTCAAATGGTTCTGATTATTTTTGCACTGTCTTTCTGTACAAATTGTTTATTTTTCCTAATTTTGGCAGAATTTTTTAAGTAACAGAAGTATGGTGAATGTTCAGATTGCTACAGACTGTTCTGTTTTAGACAGATTCTGTTTTTGATGCATAGTTTGCTTGTTTTGATGAAACTATCAATTTATATCAGTGGATTAAGTCATGAAAAAGTTATATTACAGTAGACACAATGCAAAACAAAATATGAATTGGTTTGCAACAGTTCTTAGAGTAGTTATTTGCTTTATTATACTAACGGATCTTACCGAGTTTTCTGTTGAAGTTTTATGTGGATGAAGTGTTCGATGATCGAGAAGGTCTCGATATGAGAAGAAGGAAGAGAGGCAAGAGCTCAAGCTTGGGGATACCCGAGGCACCCCAAGTAAATATTCAAGGAGACTCAAGCGTCTAAGCTTGGGGATGCTTTGGAAGGCATCCTCTTTCTTCAACAAATATCGATATGTTTTCGGATTTGTTTCGTTCATGCGATATGTGCAAGTCTTGGAGCGTCTTTAGCAATTAGGTTTTTTTTCTTCTTTTATGCACCATGCTGGTATGAGATGGTCCTTGGTTAATTTATAGAATGCTCTATGCACTTCACTTATATCTTTTGAGCATGGCTTTATAGAATGCTTCATTTGCTTCACTTATATCATTTGAAGTTTGGATTGTGTGTTTCTCTTTACATAGACAACCGCCATTTGTAGAATGGTCTTTTGCTTCACTTATATTTGTTAGAGCTTGGGCATATCTTTTGTAGAAAGAATTAAAACTCTCTTGCTTCACTTATATCTATTTAGAGAGATGACAGGAACTGGTCATTCACATGGTTAGTCATAAAACCCTACATAAAACTTGTAGATCGCTGAATATGATATGTTTGATTCCTTGCAATAGTTTTGCGATATAAATGCGGTGATATTAGAGTCGTTCTAGTTGAGTAATTGTGAAATTGAGAAATACTTGTGTTGAGGTTTGCAAGTCCCGTAGCATGCACGTATGGTGAACCGTTATGTAACGAAGTCGGAGCATGAGGTATTTATTGATTGTCTTCCTTATGGGTGGCGGCCGGGGACGAGAAATGGTCTTTTCCTACCAATCTATCCCCCTAGGAGCATGCGCGTAGTACTTTCTTTCGATGACTAATAGATTTTTGCAATAAGTATGTGAGTTCTTTATGACTAATGTTGAGTCCATGGATTATACACACTCTCACCCTTCCATCATTGCTAGCCTCTTGATGCCGTGTATTGCCCTTTCTCACCTCGAGAGTTGGTGCAAACTTCGCCGGTGCATCCAAACCCCATGATACGATACGCCCTGTCACACATAAGCCTCACTATATCTACCTCAAAACAGCCGCCATACCTACCTATCATGGCATTTCCATAGCCATTCCGAGATATATTGCCATGCAACTTTCATCATCATCATCATATACATGACTGGAGCATTCATTGTCATATTGCTTTGCATGATCGTAAGATAGCTAGCATGATTTTTCATGGCTTGTCCGGTTTTTGCTGTCATTGCTACGCTAGATCATTGCACATCCCGGTACACCGCCGGAGGCATTCATATAGAGTCATATCTTTGTTCTAGTATCCAGTTGTAATATCGAGTTGTAAGTAAATAAAAGTGTGATGATCATCATTATTAGAGCATTGCCCCATTCAAAAAAAAAGAGGCCAAAGAAGCCTAAATAACAAAATGGGGCCAAAGAAGCCCAAAAAAAAAGAAAAAGAAAAAAAAGAAAATAAATAAAAAGGGGCAATGTTACTATCTCTTTTTCCACACTTGTGCTTCAAAGTAGCACCATGTTCTTCCTCTAGTGAGTCTCATATCTTGTGCTTCAAAGTAGCACCATGTTCTTCATATAGATTGTCTCCTATGTTGTCACTTTCATATACTAGTGGGAATTTTCATTATAGAACTTGGCTTGTATATTCCAACGGTGGGCTTCCTCAAATGCCCTAGGTCTTCATGAGCAAGCAAGTTGGATGCACACCCACTTAGTTTCAGTTTGAGCTTTCATACACTTATAGCTCTAGTGCATCCGTTGCATGGCAATCCCTACTCCTCACATTGATATCTATTAATGGGCATCTTCATAGCCCGTTGATACGCCTAGTTGATGTGAGACTTTCTCCTTTTTTGTCTTCTCCATATAACCCCCACCATCATATTCTATTCCACCTATAGTGCTATGTCCATGGCTCACGCTCATGTATTGCGTGAAAGTTGAAAAGGTTTGAGAAACGTCAAAAGTATGAAACAGTTGCTTGGCTTGTCATCGGGGTTGTGCATGATGTGAATATTTTGTGTGGTGAAGATGGAGCATAGCCAGACTATATGATTTTGTAGGGATGAGCTTTCTTTGGCTATGTTATTTCAATAAGACATAATTGCTTGGTTGGTATGCTTGAAGTATTATTGTTTTTATGTCAAAGGATAGACCATTGCTTTGAATCACTCGTGTCTTAATATTCATGCCATGATTAGACATATGATCAAGATTATGCTAGGTAGCATTCCACATCAAAACTTATCTTTTTATCATTTACCTACTCGAGGACGAGCAGGAATTAAGCTTGGGGATGCTGATGCGTCTCCATCGTATCTATAATTTTTGATTGTTCCATGCCAATATTATTCACTTTCATATACTTTTTGGAAACTTTTTATATTATTTTTGGGACTAACATATTGATCCAGTGCCCAGTGCCAGTTCCTGTCTGTTGCATGTTTTATGTTTTGCAGAATATCCATATCAAACGGAGTCCAAACAGGATAAAAATGGATGGAGCTTATTTTTGGAAAGTATGAAAAATTCTGGAAGAAAAATCCACGCGAGATGGTGCCTGAGGTGGTCACGAGGTAGGGGGCGCGCCTGACCCCCCTGGGAACGCCCCCTACCCTCGTGAGCCCACCGTAAGGAGGTTGATGCTCTTCTTTTTCCGCAAGAAAGCTAATATTCAGAAAAAAATCACGGCGAAGGTTTCAGGCCAATCGGAGTTACGGATCTCCATATATACGCGAAACGGTGAAACAGAGTTAGAGCGAGAATCACGGAAGCAGAGAGATAGATCCAATCTCGGAGGGCTCTCGCCCCTCCCAAGCCATGGGAGCCAAGGACGGAGGGGAAACCCTTCTCCCATCTAGGGAGGAGGTTAAGGAAGAAGAAGAAGAAGGGGCCTCTCTCCCCCTTGCTTTCGGTGGCGCGGGCTGCTGGGGGCCATCATCATCACCATGATCTTCACCAACACCACCGTCATCTTCACCAACATCTCCATCACCTTACCCCTCTATCTACAGCGGTCCACTCTCCGCAACCCGTTGTACCCTCTACTTGAACATGGTGCTTTATGCTTCATATTATTTTCCGATGATGTGTTGCCATCCTATGATGTCTGAGTAGATTTTCGTTGTCCTATAGGTGATTGATGAATTGCTATGATTGGTTTGAATTGCATATTTTATTATTGGTGTTGTCCTATTGTGCCCTCCGTGTCGGCATAGCGTGAGGGATTCCCGCTGTAGGGTTTGCAATATGTTTATGATTTGCTTATGGTGGGTGGCGTGAGTGACAGAAGCATAGACCCGAGTAAGTAGGTTGTTTGCGTATGGGATAAAGGGGACTTGATACTTTAATGCTATGGTTGGGTTTTACCTTAATGAATCTTTAGTAGTTGCGGATGCTTGCTAGAGTTCCAATCATAAGTGCATATGATCCAAGTAGAGAAAGTATGTTAGCTTATGCCTCTCCCTCAAATAGAATTACCTTGATGATTACCGGTCTAGTAACGTAGTCAGTTGCCTAGGGACAATTCCACAACTCCTACCACCACTTTTCCACACTCTCCATATTTACTTTAGTTGTGTTTTTATCTAAGCAGCCCCTAGCCTTTATTTACGTGCTCTTTACTTTCTTGCAAACCTATCCTATCACACCTACAAAGTACTTCTAGTTTCATACTTGTTTCCGGTAAAGCGAACGTCAAGCGTGCGTAGAGTTGTATCGGTGGTCGATAGAACTTTAGGGAATATTTGTTCTACCTTTAGCTCCTCGTTGGGTTCGACACTCTTACTTATCGAAAACTGTTGCGATCCTCTATACTTGTGGGTTATCAGCGCGCGGCGACATCGTCCTCCGCCTGAGCCACCAGGTGCTCCCTCGTCTCCAACCGCTCAAGGTCGAGGATGCGCTCGGCGGCCTCCAGCGTCAGCGCTTCCTCGCGCTTCTGGAGCTCCGCTTGGTCGACGGAAGCCTCCTTCAGCGACACAAGTGCAGCCTGTCGCAACTCCACCTGCTGCTCCAGAGAGTTGCTCTAGGCTTGGAGCTCCCGCGCACGCTCCTCCGCGTCCCTGCGCCACCGATCTGCTTCCATGGCCTCCTCGGCGGCTCGAGACCAAGCCTCTCGCGAGGCCGCCAGCGACGCCTCAGCCTTCGCATTGTCAAGGTCACGCTGGTGACGCGCGAGGGCAACGACTACCTTCAGCTTGCGCCCCTCCTCAGCAAGGCGCAAACCTTCGGCCTCGAGACGCGCATCCTCGCCGGCAAGCTCCGCCCCGAGCCGGTTCACCGCGTCCGTCGCCCCAAGGAGAAATTCTTGACGACAGGCTCGGCGTTCGCAAGCATGCCTGAGCACGTCTTCCGCGTCCCCCTCTGTTGCTGGAGTATGCGGAGGGCCCAGAGGTGACGCGCCTCCTCCCGCAGGGCAGGGGGCTGGCGCCCCAACAATCACTGGACGGGCCTCGCCAGGAGCAGGGACTGGCGCCGGTCCATCCCCAGAAGAAGAGCTCAAGATTGACTTCAACCAATCGCCGTCCACGACCAAGGAAGGAGCATGTGGCAAGCTGGCTGTGCCCCGGGAGAACTCGTGAAGGGAAGATAGCAGGCGCACAGGCTCGGGACGCTCAGCTGAACGGGCCACCTCTCCGGCCGGCTGAGTGATAAGGGCGCCGCTTGAACCCGACGCACCAAGGACCAGCGGCGGGGACGGAGCTTGGGGAGATGGCTCCTTGGCCGTCTCCATGAATTCGGCAGGAAGGGCCCTGAAAGGCCACGGTCAGCTGCAAAAACCGAGAAGTAGAGGAGCAGAGAGAGAAGAGGACTTACTCGTCTGTGGCGAAGTACCCCCTGCACTTCAGCAAGCGGCAAGGGAGATCATCGCCGCCCGAGGCATCCTTCCTCTTGCGGAGGGCCACGAAGTCTACGCAGAACCGGCCTAAGCGCTCGGCGCAGGAGTCGCTTTGTGGCATGGAGGAGGCGGCAAGGTGATCGGCGCCAATGGGACCAGCCTGGGGGGCGCCACCAGGCGCCGCCTCATGGGGGACGACTGGGGCCTCGGGAGCCCCAACCTCGGGAGCCGGAGGCCGCGACTCCTCACCTGTCACTATTCCGGAACGAGCTCCGGGAGATGCCGCCCTCAGGGCTTCACGCGGCGTCACCACCTCAAGATCGTCCCCTTCAACTCCTGACGGTTCTCGTCTACCTGCTCCATCACCCGAGACAGAGTCACTTTGGGCGACCGGAAGAGCTACCACGACAACTGGGTTCTCGCGAGGCCCCCTGAGGCCAGCCGGGCGCAGCCCCCACTCGTCAAAGCGGGGCATCTGCTTCACGAAATCGGCCCTGCCCGAACAGAGATACAAGAGGGCACCATCATGTCGAAGTCTGCCTGGGGAAGGATCGCCAACCAGGACCCTGAGCACCATCCTCAGCACTTCAGGCACCAGGTCCCCCTGCTGAAGTCGCATGCGGTCTTGGCGCCCCGCAAAGTCCCACATCCGATGAGAGTGGCGCTGGAGAGGAGCAATGCTACACTGGAGGAACTCCTTCACCACCTTGGGCGCCGTCACGTTGAGCACCCTCAAGCTCTCAAAGCGGCGCCACACGAATGCAAGCCGGGTGTCTGCGAGCGTCTCATGACCCCAGCCTGAGTTGGGAACAGTAGTCAAGGTAGGATGCGAGAGCAGGGGGCTGGGCACCCCAACGTCCACATACAACCACCGCTCTCTGAACTTGGCCTCAGGGGGAGGGAGTCCGAAATCGATCCCTGAAGCAGCTGCCGTCTACGGCACCGCAAGGAAGCTCACACACCCGAACATTGAGTAGGATCGCTCGAGCAAAGAAGAGAAGAAGTGACGCAGAGGGCAATCAAGGAGGGATGCCCACCATTGCCTCACAGACAAAGGCAAAGACAGCCAGGAGGGTAATGGACTCAGGCCCGAGATGCATCATGTGGATCTGATAGTGGGAGAGCACCGCATTGAAGAAAGTGGAGAAGGAGGGAACCAGACCCGCCCACAGGGCATCATCGAAGAACCGGACTTCCGTGACAATCCTGTCGAAGGAGGCATGGGATGCAGGCCATGCCGTGGTCTGCCCTTTTCGTTGAAGATGGTGGCAAGAGCAGAGCGGACCTTGCCCAAGGCCTCGGGGTTGAGTATGATGGATCGATCGACGGCGGGGGCCACCGCCGGAGGCGAGCGAGACGAAGGCGCGGGCTTCTTCGCCTTTTCCTTCTTCGTTGGCGCCATGGCGACAGGAAGGGTGAGAGTCCGAGTTGGATCAAGGGCGCAAGTTGGAGCCAGAGGAAGAAGGAAGGGCCGAGAGTGCGCGGACGGCGAAAGGGGAATGGCTGTGTGCAACCCCGGGTCCGCTTAGCCAGCCGTGTAATGAGGCATCGTGGGTGGCGGAGGCGCCCGACCAATCAATTGCCACGTGGCGCCCTAAGGCCGCGAGCTGTTGGGGCCAGCGTAACCGCGCACTGCGCCGCTTCTCTGCTAAGCCAAGTGCAGGCGGCGCCTTGGGCCGGGGGCTCTGTCGGCGATGCAGGAGCAGGGGTCCCCAGACTTGCTTGCCTGCGGCGTGGCTGAAGTGGGGGCCCAGCGCGGCCCGGCTTCATCAGCTCAAGCTCAAGACCCTTGCGAGGGGCCAAGCCTCGTGGGGCGGACGATAGGAACCTTCCTCAGGAGCAGCCTCGTTAGGCAGGCTCACGAGGAGGCGGAGAGATCAAGGCAGGGTACCTCACAAGGGTGCCCCATGACGCAAGCCATGACGATCGAGACCAGGTGGGCGCCCCCTTGCGATGTCCTCGTTTCCCCTTTGGTGCAAAGGAGGCAAGCACAGGCCAAGGCATCAGGCAAAGGTTACCGCTTCGGTGCAACAAGACCAAGACCAGCAGAGCGGCAGGAAGGAGGTCATCATGGAGCCCAGTATGGCGTCACCGTCAGAGCCTTTGGCAGCCGAAGACCAACTTTAGTCAGGATAAGTGTACTAGATATTCCCCTTCAAAATGGCCAATTGTTGGCGCCCTTCCCGCTCATTATTTCGGAAGAGGCCCAGGGCCTCCCTCTATAAATAGGACTAGCCACCACAGAGAGAGGGGAGGTTCAACCGACCAGAGAGAGAGAGAAGTGACTGGACTCACCCAGCGGTCCATCGCACCAGCTCAAGAACAGCCCCTCGCGAGGCTGTTCTTCCTTTATCTTGTTCGTCATCAGCCCACGAGGCAATCCACCACATAACCTTTGGGTAGGGTATTACACCTAGCGGTGGCCCGAACGATATAAACCTTACATCTCTTGTGCTGTTCTTCGTTCATAGTTTAGATCCCTTGCAAACCATCAACGCGTGAGCTAGTAGGGGAAAGATCTCCACGCGCACCCCAGTGTTCGAACCTCAAGGGTCTGCCGGAACCCCAAATCCGACAGTATTGGAAGTGTAGGTTCGTTCTAATGGCTCTCTCCTCGAAGGAAGAGTGGTTGTAGGGGTATATATAGCCTCCACACAAAATCTAACCGTTACACACAACTTGCCAAACTCGGTAGGACCGAATTGATAAACTCAGTCAGACCGATTCAGCAAATCTAGTGACCGTTAAGATTTTCGGTGGGACCGACATGCAACTCGATAGGACCGATATGGTTAGGGTTAGGGCATAACGTAATCTCGGTGAGACCGATTACACAAACTCGGTAGGACCGATTTGGTAATAAGCTAACGGAGAGTTGGTCGAGCAAACTCGGTGGGACTGATTACACAAACTTCGGCGAGGCGATTTTGGTAATAAGCTTACGGAAAGTTTGCATTGTAATCTCGGTAGTACCGATTACTCAAACTTCGGTGAGACCGATTTTGGTAATGGACAAACAGAGAGATTACAATCCCATCTCGGTGAGACCAAGATCCCTATCGGTGAGACCGATTTGCCTAGGGTTTGTGGCGGTGGCTATGACATCCGAACTTGGTGGCGCCGGATAGAAAGAATCGGTGGGGCCGAGTTAGACTTTTGGTATAGGACATATGTGGACGTGAGAAAGTAGTTGAGGGCTTTGGAGCATATCACTAAGCACTTTGAGCAAGCAAGCCATTAAGCAACACCTCATCCCCTCTTGATAGTATTGGCTTTTCCTATAGACTTAATGTGATCTTGGATCACTAAAATATAAAATGTAGAGTCTTGTACTTGAAGCTTGAGCCAATCCTTTATCCTTAGCATCTTGAAGGGGTTCCACATCCTTTAGTCCATGCCACTTAATTTGTTGAACTTGTCTGAAACATACTAGGTAAAAGTGTGTTAGTCCAACAAGAGATATGTTGACATTAATTACCAAAATTACCCAGGGAGCACTTGTGCTTTCACTTGCCCACTGTCGAGCGTTGCTGGAATCTGCCTGATTCATGGCTTGGCGCAGGATTTCCACTGACATCGCACCCTTGGCTGGGTCCGGAACTAGTGTCTTCAGATCGTATGACATAGCCTTCTTCATCACAACATCTGTCTCCTTGCACATGTCATCGATGCTGCTGAAGTTCGAGCACACTTCTATGGTGTGCTCGAACTTCTTGCGGTCATCGAGCGAGCACCCAAGGAAGAATGCCCTCCATCCAATGCCCCAGGGGAAAGGGTTGGGGTTGGAGGTGGAGTTCATGCCGAGGAGAGGTGGTGAAATAGAAGGGGTTTGAGTGCGGTAATGGGTTAGTGGGGTGGGTTAATATAGGAGCGTTAGGCCGATATGAATGAATGCTGACCATTGATATACATGTTGTTCATAATGCAGATGGACAATGATACGTCTCCAACGTATCTACTTCTCCAAACTCTTTTGCCCTTGTTTTGGACTCTAACTTGCATGATTTGAATGGAACTAACCAGGACTGACACTGTTTTCAGCAGAATTGCCATGGTGTTATTTTTGTGCAGAATTTTTTTTCTCACAATGACCTGAAAATTAACGGAGATTATTTTTGGAATTAATAAACAATATTGACGTAAGAATCAGCATTAGGGGGCCCACACCCAAGCCACAAGGGTGGGGGCACGCCCACCCCCTTGGGGGGCGCCCCCTGACCTTGTGGGCCCCCTGGACCTCCACCGACCTCAACTCCAAATCCATATATTCTGTTTCGGGGAGAAAAAAATCAGAGAGAAGGATTCATCGCGTTTTACGATACAGAGCCGCCGCCAAGCCCTGTTCTTCCTCGGGAGGGCAGATCTGGAGTCCGTTCGGGGCTCCGGAGAGGGGAATCCGTCGCCATCGTCATCATCAACCATCCTCCATCACCAATTTCATGATGCTCACCGCTGCGCGTGAGTAATTCCATCATAGGCTAGCTGGACCGTGATGGGTTGGATGAGATTTACCATGTAATCGAGTTAGTTTTGTTAGGGTTTGATCCCTAGTATCCACTACGTTCTAAGATTATGTTGCAATGACTTTACCATGCTTAATGCTTGTCACTAGGGCCCGAGTGCCATGAACTCAGATCTGAACCCTTTATGTTTTCATCAATATATTTGTGCTCTTGATCTGATATTGCAAGTTATAGACACCTACTACGTGTTATGATCCGGCAACCCCGGAGTGACAATAGTCGGGACCACTCCTGGTGATGATTGTAGTTTGAGGAGTTCATGTATTCACTAAGTGCTAATGCTTTGGTCCGGTACTCTATTAAAAGGAGGCCTTAATATCCCTTAGTTTCCAATAGGACCCCGCTGCCACGGGAGGGTAGAGCAAAAGATGTCATGCAAGTTCTTTTCCATAAGCACGTATGACTATATTCGGAATACATGCCTACATTACATTGATGAACTGGTGCTAGTTCTGTGTCATCCTATGTTATAATCGTTGCATGATGAATGCCATCCAACGTAATTATCCATCATTGATCCATTGCCTACGAGCTTTTCACATATTGGTCTTTGCTTCGTTACTTTTCCGCTGCCACTGTTACAATTGCTACGAAACTACTACCGTTACCTTTGCCACCATTACCGCTACTTCCATACTACTTTGCTACTAAATACTTTGCTGCAGATATTAAGTATTTCAAGTGTGGTTGAATTGACAACTCAGCTGCTAATACTCAAGAATATTCTTTGGCTCCCCTTGTGTCGAATCAATAAATTTGGGTTGAATACTCTACCCTCGAAAACTGTTGCGATCCCCTATACTTGTGGGTTATCAAGACACATTTAAAGGCGCCGTTCTTGGGAGCATAGCTCTATTCTCTGAGTCACTTGGGATTTATATCTGTTGATCACTATGAGGAATCTGAAAGATTAAAGAACCAAGATTTTTCCCTCAACTACGAGGGGAGGTAAGGAACTGCCATCTAGCTTTGCACTTGATTCTCCTTCTATTTTAAGTAGACTTGCTACACCTACTCCTGCTATTGATTCTAATATGTCGCATGTTATTGATGATGCCACTTCTACTATGAATGATGCTTATGATACTACTTCTGTGATTGATGATATTGTGCCATTAGGTGAATTTCTTGATGAATAACTTACTAGGGTTAGAGAGAATGAAATTACTGAAACTGATGATATTATTGAAGATGATGATTATGATTCTCCCCCTAGATATGAATTTCCTGTTGTTCCCGAAGGTTATGTTATGGATGAAGAAACTGATAGAGACTTCTTTCTTGCAATGATAGAGAGGATATTAAGAAATTGTTAGTTAAGCTGATAGAAAAATCCTTGAATGCTAGAATGAAATATGATCCTGCTTTTTCTACTTCACCTATCTTGTTACTGATAAGGATTATGAATTCTCTGTCGATCCTGAGTTAATTACTTTGGTTGAATATGATCCTTTTCATGGTTATGAATCTGGAACAGTTGTGGCACATCTTACTAAATTGAATGATATAGCCACCCTATTTGCTCATGAGGAAAAAATTTGTTATTACTATATCCTTAAATTATTTCCTTTCTCATTAAAGGGTGATGCTAAGATATGGTTTAATTCTCTTGCTCCTGGTTGTGTGCGTAGTCCCCAGGATATGATTTACTACTTCTCTGCAAAATATTTCCCCGCTCATAGGAAACAAGCTGCTTTAAGGGAAATATATAATTTTGTGCAAATTGAAGAAGAGAGTCTCCCACAAGCTTGGGGGAGGCTTCTCCAATTACTTAATTCTTTGCCTGATCTCAAGAAAAATGAAATACTTGATATCTTTTATAATGGACTAACCGATGCTTCCAGAGACCACCTGGATAGTTGTGTTGGCTGTGTTTTCAAGGAAAGAACTATTGAGCAAGCTGAATTGCTATTGAATAATATATTGAGTAATGAAAATGATTGGACACTTCCTAAACCAACTCCGAAGCCAACTCCAAAGAAAAGGGGTATTCTATTTCTCAGTCCTGAAGATATGCAAGAGGCAAAGAAATCTATGAAAGAAAAATGTATTAAAGCTGAAGATGTTAAGAATCTACCACCTATTGAAGAAATACATGGTCTTGATAACCCGACACAGGTAGTAGAGGTAAACTCTCTTCGTAGATTTGATGAAGGTGATATTCCTCATAATAAGTCTGCTAGACAATGCTAAGATAAGTTTGACAATTTTATTGTTAAACAAGAGAACTTCAATGCTTATGTTAGTAGACAATTGAAAGGTAATGCTTACATGCTTGATCACTTGAGTAATTATATGAATAGTACTATTGATAATCTGAAGCTTATTAGTAAACATGCTTCCATGGTTACAACTCAAGTAGAACAAGTACTTAAAGATCAAGATGATTTGGTTAATGAGTTGAATAGTAATAATAATGACCATGTTGTTAGGGTTATGACTAGAGGTGGTAAAATGACCTAGGAACCTTTGTATCTTGAGGGCCATCCTAAGAGAGTTCAGCAGGATTCTCAGAGAATTAATACTGAGGCACCTAGTCCTAGTAATAAAAAGAAAAGGAAAACTGATGGGACTTTGCATGCTAGTGAACCTGCTATAGATACACCTGAGAATCCCAATAATATTTATGTTTCTGATGCTGAGACACAATCTGGTGATGAACATGAACCTAGTGATAATGTTAATGATGATGTTCATGTTGATGCTCAACCTAGTAATGATAATGATGTAGAGAGTGAACCTGCTGTTGATCTTGATAACCCATAATCAAGGAATCAACATTATGATAACAGATACTTTGTCGCTAGAAAGCACGGTAAAGAAAGAGAACCATGGGTTCAAAAACCCATGCCCTTTCCTCCTAAGCCATCCAAGAAAAAGGATGATGAGGATTTTGAGCGCTTTGCTGAAATGATTAAACCTATCTTTTTGCATATGCGTTTGAATGATATGCTTAAAATGCCTCACTATGCTAAATATATGAAAGATATTGTTACTAATAAAAGAAAGATACCGGAAGCTGAAATTTCCACCATGCTTGCTAATTATTCTTTTAAGGGTGGAATACCAAAGAAACTTGGAGATCTAGGAATACCAACTATACCATGCTCCATTAAAAGAAACTATGTTAAAACTGCTTTATGTGTCTTGGAGCCGGTGTTAGTGTTATGCATTTTTCCTTATATCGTAAACTTGAATTGAATAAGTTGACACATACTGAAATATCTTTGCAAATGGCCGATAAATCAACTGCTATACCCATCGGTATTTGTGAGGATGTGTCTGTCATGGTTGCAAACGTTACTATCTTAACGGACTTTGTTATTCTTGATATTCCCGAGGATGACAGTATGTCGATTATCCTTGGTAGACCCTTTTTGAATACTGTAGGAGTTGTTCTTGATTGCAACAAAGGCAATGTCACCTTTCATGTTAATGGTAATGAGCATACGGTACACTTTCCGAAGAAACAACCTCAAGTTTCATAGTATCAATTCTATTGGAAAAATTTCAACTATTACTATCGAAGGTTTTGAATTCCCTCTTCCTACTGCCAAAAAGAAATATGATATTATTATTGTTGGGGACAAGCATATCCCCGTTGAGGTAACCTAGTGTTATTCGAAAATTCTCCGGTTTCATGTCATTCAGAAGAAGTTTGTTAATAAGACTTGATCAACCTTGTTAATGGATTCCTTTTGATCAGCATGAGATGGATGAATTTAGAAAGCACAACCCTCTGTACCCACCTTTTACTTTCTATTATTTAGTTTAAATAAAGCAAAATTAGTATTTTATGTCTGTTTGTGAATTATCCTTGCAATAAAAAAATGTCCCAAAAATAAAAGTTCTCCAAATGCCCTGAAAATTGGATATGATTTTTTATAGAATATTTTAGAATTTCTTGTGCAAAGAACACACCAGGGGGCCTCACCAGCTGGCCACAAGGGTAGAGGGCGCGCCCCATGACCTTATGGGCTCCACATAGCCCCTGATACGTCTCCAATGTATCTACTTTTCCAAACACTTTTGCCCTTGTTTTGGACACTAACTTGCATGATTTGAATGGAACTAACACGATCGACGCTTTGTTTTCAGTGAGAATTGCCATCGTGTTATTTTGTGCAGAAATGGAAGTTCTCGGAATGACCTGAAACTTCACGGAGAATATTTTTGGAATTAATAAAAATCTTGTGAAAGAATCAACACCGGGGGCCACACATCCCACGAGGTGGGCGCGCCCACCCACAGGCGCTTCCCCCTGCCTCATGGGCCCCCTGAGGCTCCACTGACCTCAACTCCAACTCTATATATTCACGTTCGGGGAGAAAAAAAATCAGAGAGAAGGCTTCATCGCGTTTTACGATACGGAGCCGCCGCCAAGCCCTAATCTCTCTCGGGAGGGCTGATCTAGAGTCCGTTCGGGGCTCCGGAGAGGGGAATCCGTCACCATCGTCATCATCAACCTTCCTCCATCACCAATTTCATGATGCTCACCACCGTGTGTGAGTGATTCCATCATAGGCTTGCTGGACGGTGGTGGGTTGGATGAGATTTACCATGTAATCGAGTTAGTTTTGTTAGGTTTTTATCCCTAGTATCCATTATGTTGTGAGATTGATGTTGCTATGACTTTGCTATGCTTAATGCTTGTCACTAGGGCCCGAGTGCCATGATTTCAGATCTGAACCTATTATGTTTTCATGAATATATGTGAGTTCTTGATCCTATCTTGCAAGTCAATAGTCACCTACTATGTGTTATGATCCGGTAACTTGAAGTGACAATAATCGGGACCACTTGCCGGTGATGACCGTAGTTTGAGGAGTTCATGTATTCACTAAGTGTTAATGCTTTGGTGGGTACTCTATTAAAAGGAGGCCTTAATATCCCTTAGTTTCCAATAGGACCCCGCTGCCATGGGAGGTTAGGACAAAAGATGTCATGCAAGTTCTTTTCCATAAGCACGTATGACTATATTCGGAATACATGCCTACATTACATTGATGAACTGGAGCTAGCTCTATGTCACCCTGTGTTATAACTGTTGCATGAGGAATCGCATCCGACATAATTATCCATAACTATTCCATTGCCTATGAGCTTTTCACATATTGATCTTTGCTTAGTTACTTTTCCGTTGCCACTGTTACAATTACTACAAAACTTCTACTGTTACTTTTGCCACCGTTACCGTTACTTCCATACTACTTTGCTACGAAATATTTTGTTGCAGATATTAAGTCTTCCAGGTGTGGTTGAATTGGCAACTCAACTGCTAATACTTGAGAATATTATTTGGCTCCCCTTGTGTCGAATCAATAAATTTGGGTTCGATACTCTACCCTCGAAAACTGTTGCGATCCCCTATACTTGTGGGTTATCAAGACTATTTTCTGGCGCCGTTGCCGGGGAGCATAGCTCTATTCTTTGATTCGCTTGGGATTTGTATCTGTTGGTAACTATGAGGAACTTGAAAGACGGATAAACCAAGATTTATCCCTCAACTACGAGGGGAGGTAAGGAACTGCCATCTAGCTCTGCACTTGATTCACCTTCTGTTATGAGTAAATTTGCAACACCTACACCTGCTATTGATTCTAATATGTCACATGTTATTGATGATGCCACTTCTGCCATGCATGATGCTTATGATGAAACTACTTCTATGCTGGATAATACTGTGCCATTGGGTGAATTTCTTGATGAGCAACTTGCTAGGGTTAGAGAGAATGAAATTATTGAAACTAATAATATTGATGAAAGTGATGATGAAGATTCTCCCCCTAGATATGAATTGCCTGATGTGCCTGAGGGTTATGTTATGGATGAAGAAACTGCTTGAGAGAGTTTTTTGCTTGCAAAGATAGATATGATCTTAAGAAACTGTTAGTTAAGCTGAAAGAAAAGTCCTTGAATGCTAGAATGAAATATGACCCTGCTTTTGCTACTTCACCTATCTGTATTTCTGATAAGGATTATGATTTCTCTCTCAATCCTGAGTTAGTTACTTTGGTTGAATCTGATCCTTTTTATGGATATGAATCTGAAACTGTTGTGGCACATCTTAATAAATTAAATGATATAGCCACCCTATTCACTAATGAGGAAAAAATTCATTACTACTATAGCCTTAAGTTATTTCCGTTCTCATTAAAGGGTGATGCTAAAACATGTTTTAATTCTCTTGATCCTGGTTGTGTGCGTAGTCCCCAGGATATGATTTATTACTTCTCTGCTAAATATTTCCCTGCTCATAAGAAACAAGCTGCCTTAAGGGAAATATATAATTTTGTGCAAATTGAAGAAGAGAGTCTCCCGCAATCTTGGGGGAGGCTTCTCCGATTACTTAATGCTTTGCCTGATCATCCTCTCAAGAAAAATGAAATACTTGATATCTTTTATAATGGACTAACCGATGCTTCCAGTGACCACCTGGATAGTTGTGCTGGTTGTGTTTTTAGGGAAAGAATAGTTGATCAAGTTGAATTGCTACTGAATAATATGTTGAGTAACGACAATAATTGGACACTTCCTGAACCAACTCCTAAGTCAACTCCGAAGAGAAGGGGTATTCTATTTCTCAGTCCTGAAGATATGCAAGAGGCAAAGAAATCTATGAAAGAAAAAGGTATTAAAGCTGAAGATGTTAAGAATTTACCACCTATTGAAGAAATACATGGTCTTGATGACCCGACACAGGTAGTAAAGGTAAATTCTCTCTATAGATTTGTTGAAGGTGATATTCCTTGTAATAAGTCTGCTAGCCAATGCTTGGATGAGTTTGATAATTTTATTGTTAAACAAGAAAACTTCAATGCTTATGTTGGTAGACATTTGAAACGTAATGCTTATATGATTGAACACTTGAGTGATTATATGGCTAGAGTTAAAGGTGAACTTAAACTCATTAGTAAACATGCTTCTATGGTTACCACTCAAGTAGAACAAGTGCTTAAAGCTCAGAATGATTTGCTCAATGAATTAAATAATAAGAAAAAGGATAATGCCGTTAGAGTTATGACTAGAGGGGGTAAAATGACTCAGGAACCTTTGTATCCTGAGGGCTACCCCAAGATAATTGAGCAAGATTCTCGGAGAACTAATGTTGATAGACCTATTCCTTCTAAGAGGAAGAAAAAGAAAAATGATAAGACTTTGCATGCTTCTAGTGAACCTGTTGTTGACACACCTGAGAATCTCAATGATATTTCTATTTCTGATGCTGAAACACAATATGGTAATGAACATGAACCTAGTGATAATGTTAATGATGATGTTCATGTTGATGCTCAACCTAGCAATAACAATGATGTAGAGATTGAACCTGCTGTTGATCTTGATAACCCACAATCAAAGAATCAACATTCTGATAAGAGATACTTCGTTGCTAGGAAGCACGGTAAAGAAAGAGAACCATGGGTTCAGAAACCCATGCCCTTTCCTCCTAAACCATCCAATCAAAAGGATGATGAGGATTTTGAGCGCTTTGCTGAAATGATTAGACCTATCTTTTTGCGTATGTGTTTGACTGATATGCTTAAAATGAATCCTTATGCTAAGTATATGAAAGATATTGTTACTAATAAAAGAAAGATACTGGAAGCTGAAATTTCCACCATGCTTGCTAATTACACTTTTAAAGGTGGAATACCAAAGAAACTAGGAGATCCTGGAGTACCAACTATACCATGCTCCATTAAAACAAACTATGTTAAAACTGCTTTATGTGTCTTGGAGCCGGTGTTAGTGTTATGCCTCTCTCTTTATATCGTAGACTTGATTTGAATAAGTTGACACCTACTGAAATATCTTTGCAAATGGCCGACAAATCAACTGCTATACCTGTCGGTATTTGTGAGGATGTGCCTGTTGTGGTTGCAAACGTTATTATTTTAACGGACTTTGTTATTCTTGATATTCCCGAGGATGATAGTATGTCTATTATTCTTGCTAGACCCTTTTTTAATACTGTAGGGGCTGTTATTGATTGCAACAAAGGCAATGTCACTTTTCATGTTAATGGTAATGAGCATACAGTACATTTTTTGAGGAAACAACCTCAAGTTCATAATATTAATTCTATTGGAAAAATTTCAACGATTATTATTGGAGGTTTTGAATTTCCTCTTCCTACTGTCAAGAAGAAATATGATATTCTTATTATTGGGGACGTGCATATCCCCGTTGAGGTAACTTAGTGTAATTCGAAATTTCATCGGTTCCATGTTATTCGAAAAGAGCTTGTTAACAAGACTTGATAGTGGATTCCTTTTGATGAGCATGAGATGGATGAAGTTAGAAATCACAACTCTCCGTACCCTCCTTTTACTTTCTGTTATATAGATTAAATTAAGCAAAAATAATATTTCTATCTGTTTTCTGAATTATCCTTGCAATAAAAAATACCCCAAAAATAAAAGTTCTCCAAATGTCCCGAAAATGAAATATGATTTTTTGTAGAATATTTAAGAATATCTAGCACTGAGAACACATCAGGGGGAGCCACCACCTAGCCATGAGGGTCCAGGGCGCGCCCTCCCCCCTGGGGCGTGCCCTCTGCCTCATGGGCCCCACGTGGCCCCCTCCACTTATTCCAGCTCCCACTCACTCCTTCTTCCTCCAGAAAAAATCCTCCCATAGCTCAAACCCGTGTTCTAGCTCATCTTGCTGCCATTTTCGATCTCCTTGCTCAAAGCTCCATTAACAAAACAATTTTGGGGGATTGTTCTTCGGTATGTGACTCCTCCAATGGCCCAATTAGTTTTTGTTCTAGTGCTTTATTTATTGCAAATTTTTGCTGCTTAGGTGACCCTGTTCTTGAGCTTGCATGCCAAATTTTTATGGTCAAAAGTAGTTTTAATGCTTGATATAGCCTCTAGGCACTTGTGGAAGTAGTTTCTATCAATCTTATTGAGTTTGGTTCACTTTTATTTTGAGTCACTAAAAATTTCAGAAATTTTTCAGAGGAAGAAATATGTTTAGGAATATGTACCAAGGCGGTTCCTCAAGGAAGCAAGTCCCAAGGCTTGTGATACGTGAGGGAAGCTCAAGTGCGGCCTTGTGAATGGCCGTCAGAGGAGTTTATGTTCCTAGCAGGTATCAAGGAAGAATTTGACGTGTATGTGCGTAATGCTGATCTTGAGGGCTTCGTGTCAGATAAGTGCCCTCAATACCACTACCTAACTAATTCCTTTGTGATAAGATTTAAATTTACATCCTCGCATAATTCTCACACTGTTCTATTTGATCTTTTTGATAAATCATATACCATGGATCTAGAAGATTTTACCGCTTCTTGTTATCTCCCGCAGTGGGGTAATGTTAGTGAACCTCGCAAATCTGAATATAAAGATTTTCTTGCTAGTATCATTTTGGGGGAATCTAGAGAAATCACACAAGCTACCATAGGGAGCATTCATTTTCCTTCCATACATTATTTTCTCTCTTCATAGGTAGATGTATTAACGGTAAAGATGAGGCTTGTCACATGTGCGTTCCAGATCTTTTTGTCCTCAAAAGTGCGGTATTAGGTGATAAACAATATAACTTGGGGGCTATTGTTGCACGAAGGTTGCATATTAACAGTTTAAGTGGAGATTTGTTTGGTGGAATTTATGCAACTCGTGTAGCTAATTATCTTGAGGTACCTATACATGAAAATGATATTAGGTTGCCTCCTACTTATCTAGATTATAATGCTATGGTTCGCCATCAGTTTGTTGAGAGGAGAACAGTTCCTCCAGTACCGACTAATCTTTGTGACGTCGCCTTGTCCATATTTCTCTCCCTGCTTCTACTTTCTTTGACTTTCAGGCAAAAGGGAGATATGTTATAACCAGGGAGGAGGCGAACGAGTACGACAGGAGGATGGAGGCAGCTCGCCTCCAAGCTGCAGCTCTTGAGGCAGTAGTTGCTGCATCTCAGTACGACCCTAGCTACAACTTTGGATATCCGCCAGGCCAGCCGTGGCCATAGACCAACTTAGGCCAAAAGCCTAAGCTTGGGGGATTACGTATTTCTCACCGACATTACATTCATGTTCACACACTCATTCTAGTTGTCGGTGCTCATACTTTTTCATTGTACTATACATGTTAGTTCATTTTCTGTTTCTAGTCTTCTTGTCGTGTGTTTGCAAAACCTTAAGAAAAACCAAAAAAAATTAGTTGTAGCTTTTAGCTAGTTTATTTTCCATGTCTGTCGGTGCACAAAAGTAGGGGTCCCTTTTTGCACCCCTTTACTTGTCTTGTGAGCTGCAACCCCACGCATACAGCCACGCTTGGCGGGCAGAGGAAGCAAAGGCACAAGACGACCAGGACCAGCATAGCCGGAAACACAAAGAGCAGAAGGGCGAGATGGACTCCCCCGGCAAGGCCCTTGCCGGGGCGGCCTCCACAGCCCCGGCAAGAACCTTGCCAGGGCAACTCGCCCAACGCCAGCAGGGCTACCACCCTTGAGCCTGAGAGTTCCGACGCCCTCAACCATGCTAGAACCAGAGCTCGGGAGGCGCCTCCATGGTGGCATGCAGATCTTTGTGAAGACCAAGAGCATACAAGACTAGATAAATAACCAGAAGAAGACGATCCTCGGCAAGATCCTTGCCAAGGATACCCACGAGACCCCTGGCAAGCCCCTTGCCAGGGACGACGACGACGCCACGGCAGGACCCTTGCCGGGGCCCCGGCAAGACTCTTGCCGAAGACGTCCACGCGGCCGCAGCCAGGCCCACATCTGTCAAAGCTCCACCGCCGTTCCCATGCAGCTGCCAGCCCACCAACTAGATGAACACCTGCGTGGCGATGTGCGGCCTCTAGGCCAACTCAGCAAGCACTTGCGTGGTGGCATGCAGATCTTCGTGAAGGCTCTGCCACCGCACCAACTCAGTACCCACCCAACCAGTGTGGCACTACTCGCCTCGTCAAATTGGACGCCCGTCGAAGTCAGGCGAGGCGCGACAGCTGGGACGAGCTTCCTTGCCGTCCCTGATAAAGCAAGAAGGGCACGTCGGCAGCGCATTTAATGCGTTTGTCCTATGGTGCCAGAGGATAGACTCGACCACTGTATAGCTTTTCACCTCCTGTGTGCCACTGTGGCTGCCCCTTTGTCTATAAAAGGAGGCCCGCGGCATAATGGGAGAGGATTCGGACTTTTTGGACCCTGCACGCCTTTTAGCTAGTCCAAGAACACGAGATAAACAGAAACCAACAGGAGTAGTGTATTGCGCGTCACTTGCGGCCCGAACCTGGATAATCCCCCCTGCGTTGATCTCTCAATCCTGCTCTTTCCACAGCCCCGCGTCCGCCAACCCTAGCAAAAGGGATTCCTCGTGATCTTGTAGGTGTCGTTTCCCCCAACATCTTTGGCGCGCCAGGCAGGGGGCGCAAGCTGTGAAAATCCGGTTTGAAGGTTAGCACACCGACTTCATCATCACCATGGCTCACAGCTGTCGGCTCGTCCGGGGCCGGCCCGTCCGCGCCAGCGCGAGCAGGCGACCGGGTGCCCATGGATGGGGCCGGGGATGTGGCCCGCGAGCATCCACAACATTCTGGCGATCGGAGCCAGGCGAGCGGCATCGTCTGAATCCGAGACGATGAGCCACGTGCCGCTGGGTCCGGGGGCGGGGCCGTGCTGCCCGCGGGAGGCGTAGCAGCCTCTACGGCACCCCAGCCGGCGCCCGCGCTGTGCCCCTCCCAGGCCGCGCGCGATGAGCAACACCGCGATGCCGGAGCCCCGGGGCACCGCCACGGAAAGAGCCCTGTGCGCCACTCACAAGACGAACCAGGACGCCGTGCGCGCTCAGACACCGGTGCAGGCGGCGTGCGACCGCGAGACTACGGCAGAGCCCCTTCTAACCCAGTTAGAAGTTGGCGCGCGTCACGGTCTATGCAAATCTCGCCGCCACCTACGCCAGCAGAAGCGCTGGCGCGCGTGCAGCTGCTCCTCGACTTCCCCCTGCTGCGGAGAAGCTCGACGAGTGGAGAGCAACCATCCGAAGCCTTGTCAGCTTCGTCAACAAAGACGAGCCGCTCCCTACGGGACCCTCGCACCCGAGTCCCGACGAGCCGGTGCATGCCGGCGGTGGGGGTACCAGAGACGCAGCGACCACGGTGCACTCCCCCCCCCCCCCCGCGGCCGCGACAACAACCACCGGCCCGTCAACCCGACGTCGGTGACAATGTTTCCACAGCATCGTCCGACCCGCGAACACGCCGCGACCAACGTCAAGTCCTTCGGGAATGGGCCCAGGAAGACGCTCGAACTACCATCGAACAACGATGGGAGACACACCATCAGTTAGATCGGCGTGCGGGGCCTACTATGGACCACCCGGCGCCAGGGGGCCCCGGCGACCTACCTTACGAGGTGGGTTGTCTAGCCTTTACCCGAGAGTTGTGACAGTTCCAGTGGCCCTCCCACCGCACGTTCAAGCCCGATGTTGGCGAGAAGTACAACGGCAAGACCCACCCGTCGGAGTTCTTCAGCATCTACGCCATTGCGATGCAAGCTGCTAGAGCTCGCGACGATAAGGTGTTTGCCAATTACTTCCCGTTGGCACTCAAACCCAACGTCATGTCATGGTTGATGCACTTTCCAGTGGATTCATTTTCTTCTTGGTAGGATTTGTGTCATGAGTTTGTTGGCGCCTTCACTGGAGGCCACCAAGCTCATGGCCAGGCAAGCGATTTGCATATCATTCCCTAGAAAGAAGGTGAAAACCTGCACAAGTACATACAGAGGTTCAGCCAGGTGCAGTACAACATCCCAGATGTTCAACCCGCCGCCGTTATCAGCGCATTCCATCAGAATGTGCGCAACCGCAAGATGCGTGAAGAGTTGTCGATGAACAAGGTCAAGGATGTGGCCAAACTTTACGTTACGGCGATAGATGTCTTTCGAGCGAAGAGGGAGGAAGTACCCCGGCGAGGATGCCGGTGTGGAAACCGACTCCACAGACGAAGACACCGCCGCCCCGACAAAGAAAGGCCGGCGCCACAACAGGAAGCATAAGGTCAAGACTGTGCTTGCCGTTGAGGGATCCGACGAGCTCGGCGCCGCCAAAAAGGCCAAGGCTAACGACCCCGGCAAGGAGGTTGCCGGGTGTGCCGCCTGCTTGGCCCTAGTGGCCGCCGGCAAGCCAGGCGGCTCCAACAAGCAGTACTGCAAGATCCACCGCACCAAGGGCCAGGACCTCCAGAACTGCCGACAAGTTGAGCTGCTTGCAGAAAAGCAGAAGGCTGAATATGAAAGGCGAGACAAGGAGAAGGGTCAGGATGGTGCTGAGGGATCCGGAAAGAAGCATGGCGGCCAAGGGGGTCGCCACGGCAAAGATAACCAACAAGAGAGGCCCGCTCGGGGCCGCGACAAGAAAGAGGAGGATGATGATCACGACGAGGACGACGAGTCCGGCGAGCACGAGTTCCAGAAGGCTACAGAGGCTATGTGCGTCGACGGTGGCGCCTCGTTGCACACCTCACACCGCCAGCTGAAGTAGTGGGCGCGTGAGGTCACTGCGGCGGAGCCGTCGTTCGATGCCCAGAAGCCACTGAAGTGGTCCTGCACGCCCATTGTTTTTGACACGAGGATGACCCTAACCGCACAACTGCGGTCGGGTGTTTTCCGTTGTTGGTTTCATCAACAATACGCAACCTCAAGGTGACCAAAGTGCTGGTTGACGATGGGGCCGGCCTAAATTTGATCTCGCCCGCTATGATCAAGAAGCTGCAGATTCCTGACGGAGACCTGAAGAGACGGGCACGTTTCAAGGGGTCAACCCGAGAAGGAGCCAGCCTAATGGTAAAATCACGTTGCCCGTTACGTTTGGGGGCGAGCTGAACTATAGGACGGAGAAGATCGTCTTTGATGTCACCAAGATCCCCTTGCCATACTATGGGATCCTTGGCCGCCCAGCGCTGGCCAAGTTCATGGCGGCGTCCCACTACGCCTACTACACATTGAAGATGCCGGGGCACTGACCATCATCACTGTCCCCTCTAACAAGAAAGACACACTCATCTGCACCGACCAACTCTACTGAGAGGCAGTTGCAGCAACTGCCGCCAGGGCACTTGCTCCTGCCACTGAAGCTCCAGGGAGGAAGAAGGCGATCAAGACTATTTCCGGCAAGACCTCTTACGGCAAGACCTCTTGCACCCACTCCGGCAAGCGCACCTCTTCGGAGTGTTGTGCTCCCGTTGAGGACGTGCCAGAGAGCTCCACCAGCAAGAGCAAAAAGTCTAAGGCTGCACCACTAGAAACCAAGAAGGTGTCCGTCAAGGAGGATGACACGGGCGGGGCTTTCACTATAAGCTCCACCCTCGACAACAAATAGGAAAGCGCGCTCGTCGCCTTCCTGCGGGCGAATGTTGATGTATTTGCATGGAAAGCATCTAATATCCCCGGTGTTCCCAGGGAGGTGATTGAGCACCATCTTGTTGTCTGTCCTCACGCGCGGCCCGTCAAGCAGAAGATCAGGAAGCAAGCTTCGGAGCGGCAATAGTTCATCATTGAAGAGATCAGGAAGTTGGAGGCGGTAGGCCTGGTAAGAGGAGTACTCCACCCCACGTGGTTGGCCAATCCGGTGGTGGTGCGTAAGGCAAACAGGAAGTGGAGGCTGTGTATTGACTACACAGACATCAATAAAGCCTGTCCAAAGGATCCTTTCCCTCTGCCACGCATCGACTAGATTGTAGACTCCACTGCCAGGTGTGACCTGCTGTCATTCCGCGATGCCTATTCAGGGTACCACTAGATCTTCATGATGAAGGAAGATGAAGAGAAGACCACGTTCATCACCCCATGTGGTACGTACTGTTTTGTACGAATGCCTTTCGGGTTGAAGAGAGATGGTTCGACGTTTGCCCGAGCGGTCCAAATTGGTTTTGAGCCCCAGCTACATAGAAATATGGAAGCTTATATGGATGACATAGTGGTCAAAACCAAGGACAGGGCCACGCTCGTGCAAGATTTAGAAGAAACATTCACAGACCTGCGCAAGATCAACCTCAAGCTCAACCCAGAAATGTGTGTGTTCGGTGTCCCCTCTGGCAAACTTCTCGGGTTCTTTGTGTCTCAACGAGGGATCGAAGAAAATCCCGACAAGATCAAAGAGATTGAGCAGATTGGGGCGCCGAAACGGGTCAAAGACGTCCGTAGGCTCACCGGCTGCGTTGCTGCCCTGAGTAGGTTCATCTCCAAATCTGTTGAACGCGCCCTCCCCTTTTTCAAAATTGAAAAAGGAGGGTCCAGTAAAATGGACTCCGGAGGCAGAGGAAGCACTGCAAGATTTGAAGAGGTACCTCTCCTCCATGTCAATACTAGTCGCGCCTAAACCACGAGAGTCGTTGCTGCTGTACTTAGCAGTGATAGCCCACAAGTATAGGGGATCAATTGTAGCCTCTTTCGATAAGTAAGAGTGTCGAACCCAATGTGGAGCTAAAGGTAGAACAAATATTCCCTCAAGTTCTATCAACCACCGATACAACTCTACGTACACTTGACGTTCGCTTTACCGGAAACAAGTAGGAAACTAGAAGTACTTTGTAGGTGTTTTTGGATAGGTTAGCAATAAAGTAAAGAGCGAGTAAATAAAGACTAGGGGATGCTTAGATTAAAACACAACTAAAGTAAATATGGCGAGTGTGGAAAAGTGGTGGTAGGAGTTGTGGAATTGTCCCTAGGCAATTGACTATATTACTAGACCGGTAATCACTATTGCAATTCTATTTGAGGGAGAGGCATAAGCTAACATACTTTCTCTACTTGGACCATATGCACTTATGATTGGAACTCTAGCAAGCATCCGCAACTACTAAAGATTCATTAAAGTAAAACCCAACCATAGCATTAAAGCATCAAGTCTCCTTTTATCCCATACGCAACAATCTATTCACTCGGGTTTGTGTTTCAGTCACTCACGCAACCCACCATAAGCAAATCATAAATATATTGCAAACCCTACAGCGGGAATCCCTCACGCTTGCGCGACACGGAGGGCACAATAGGACAGCACCAATAATAAAACATGCAACTCAAACCAATGATAGCAATTCATCAATCACCGATAGGACAACGAAATCTACTCAGACATCATAGGATGGCAACACATCATTGGAAAATAATATGAAGCATAAAGCACCATGTTCAAGTAGAGGGTAAAGCGGGTTGCGGGACAGTGGACCGCTGAATATAGATGGGGGAAGGTGATGGAGATGTTGGTGAAGATGGCGGAGGTGTTGGTGAAGGTCACGGTGATGATGATGGCCCCCGGCGGTGTTCCGACACTACCGGAAGCAAGGGGGAGAGAGCCCCCCTTCTTATTCTTCTTCTTCTTCCTTGACCTCCTCCCTAGATGGGAGAAGGGTTTCCCCTCTGGTCCTTGGCTCCCATGGCTTGGGAGGGGCGAGAGCCCCTCCGAGATTGGATCTATCTCTCTGTTTCTGCATTCTGTTCTGACTCTGTTTCACCGTTTCGTGTATATATGGAGATCCGTAACTCCGATTGGCCTGAAACCTTCGCCGAGAATATTAGCTTTATTGCAGCAAAAGAAGAGTGTCAACCGCCTTACAGTGGGCTCACAAGGGTAGGGGGCGCGCCCCCCTGCCTCGTGACCACCTCGGGCACTGGTTCGCGTTAATTTTCCTTCCAAATTTTCCATATTTTCCAAAAATAAGCTCCGTCCATTTTTATCCCGTTTGGACTCCGTATGATATGGATATTATGTGAAACCAAAAACATGCAACAGACAGGGACTGGCACTGGGCACTGGATCAATATGTTAGTCCCAAAAAATAATATAAAAAGTTGCCAAAAAGTATATGAAAGTTGAATAATATTGGCATGGAACAATAAAAAATTATAGATACGACGGAGACGTATCAGCATCCCCAAGCTTAATTCCTGCTTGTCCTCGAGTAGGTAAATGATAAAAAGATAATTTTGATGTGGAATGCTACCTAGCATAATCTTGATCATATGTCTAATCATGGCATGAATATTAAGACACGAGTGATTCAAGGCAATAGTCTATCGTTTGACATAAAAACAATAATACTTCAAGCATACCAACCAAGCAATTATGTCTTGTTGAAATACCATAGCCAAAGAAAGCTCATCCCTACAAAATCATATAGTCTGGCTATGCTCCATCTTCACCACACAAAATATTCACATCATGCACAACCCCGATGACAAGCCAAGCAATTGTTTCATACTTTTGACGTTTCTCAAACCTTTTCAACTTTCACGCAATACATGAGCGTCAGCCATGGACATGGCACTATAGATGGAATAGAATATGATGATGGGGGTTATGTGGAGAAGAAAAAAAAATAGAAAGTATCACATCAACTAGGCGTATCAACGGGCTTGGAGATGCCCATTAATAGATATCAATGTGAGGAGTAGGGATTGCCATGCAACGGATGCACTAGAGCTATAAGTGTATGAAAGCTCAAACTAAAACTAAGTGGGTGTGCATCCAACTTGCTTGCTGATGAAGACCTAGGGCATTTGAGGAAGCCCATCGTTGGAATATACAAGCCAAGTTCTATAATGAAAATTCCCACTAGTATATGAAAGTGACAACATAGGAGACAATCTATATGAAGAACATGGTGCTACTTTGAAGCACAAGTGTGGAAAAAGAGATAGTAACATTTCCCCTTTTTCTTTTCTTTTCTTTTCTTTTTTCTTCTTTTCCTTTTCTTGCGGGCTTCTTTGGCCCCATTTTTTTATTTAGGCTTCTTTGGCCTCTCTCTTTTTTTGGATGGGGCAATGCTCTAATAATGATGATCATCACACTTTTATTTACTTACAACTCGATATGACAACTCGATACTGGAACAACGATATGACTCTATATGAATGCCTCCCGTGATGTGCAGGATGTGCAATGATCTAGCATAGCAATGACATCAAAAAACGGACAAGCCATGAAAACATCATGCTAGCTATCTTACGATCATGCAAAGCAATATGAAAATGAATGCTCAAGTCATGTTTATGATGATGATGAAAGTTGCATGGCAATATATCTCGGAATGGCTATGGAAATGCCATGATAGGTAGGTATGGTGGCTGTTTTGAGGAAGATATAATGGGGCTTATGTGTGATAGAGCGTATCGTATCACGAGGTTTGGATGCACCGGCGAAGTTTGCACCAACTCTCGAGGTGAGAAAGGGCAATGCACGGTACCGAAGAGGCTAACAATGATGGAAAGGTGAGAGTGCGTATAATCCATGGACTCAACATTAGTCATAAAGAACTCACATACTTATTGCTAAAATCTATTAGTCATCGAAACAAAGTACTACGCGCATGCTCCTAGGGGGATAGATTGGTAGGAAAAGACCATCGCTCGCCCCCGGACGCCACTCATAAGGAAGGCAATCAATAAACACCTCATGCTCCGACTTCGTTACATAACGGTTCACCATACGTGCATGCTACGGGACTTGCAAACCTCAACACAAGTATTTCTCATTTTCACAATTACTCAACTAGCATGACTCTAATATGACCACCTTTATATCGCAAAACTATTGCAAAGAGTCAAACATATCATATTCAGCGATCTACAAGTTTTATGTAGGATTTTATGACTAACCACGTGAATGACCAGTTCCTGTCATCTCTCTAAATAGATATAAGTGAAGCAAGAGAGTTTTAATTCTTTCTACAAAAGATATGCCCATGCTCTAACAAATATAAGTGAAGCAAAAGAGCATTCTACAAATGGCGGTTGTCTAAGTGAAGAGAAACAGGCAAACCAAACTTCAAATGATATAAGTGAAGCACATGAAGCATTCTATAAATCCATACTCAAAAGATATAAGTGAAGTGCAAAGAGCATTCTTATAAATAAACCAAGGACCATCTCATACCAGCATGGTGCATAAAAGAAAAGTGAAAACTAAAAGCAAAAGACGCTCCAAGATTGCACATATCGCATCAATGAAACGAATCCAAAAACATACCGATACTTGTTGAAGAAAGAGGGGATGCCTTCCCAGCATCCCCAAGCTTAGACGCTTGAGTTTCCTTGAATATTTACTTGGGGTGCCTCGGGCATCCCCAAGCTTGAGCTCTTGCCTCTCTTCCTTCTTTTCACACCGAGACCTTCTCGATCATCGAACACTTCATCCACACAAAACTCCAACAGAAAACTCGGTAAGATCCGTTAGTATAATAAAGCAAATCACCACTCTAAGTACTATTGCAAACCAATTCATATTTTGTTTTTGCATTGTGTATACTGTAATATAACTTTTCATGGCTTAATCCACTGATATAAATTGATAGTTTCATCAAAACAAGCAAACTATGCATCAAAAACAGAATCTGTCTAAAACAGAACAGTCTGTAGCAATCTGAACATTCACCATACTTCTGATACTTGAAAAATTCTGCCACAATTAGGAAAAATAAAAAATTTTTACAGCAAGACAGTGCAAAAAGAATCAGAACCATTTGACGTTCCAGTAAGATACTAAAATTCGCGCACTACAGCCAAAGTTTCTGTCCTGCACCGCACAAACCAACAAGCATTGTAAACATCCTAAAGGCAAACCTTGGCACATTATTTTTATAATACAGTGGAATTGTACAAGGGAATAATTATTTTTGTTGAAAAGTTTCTGTAATCAAGATTCACAAAGTTCCCATGGGCATGAACAAAGTTTAAGGACGTCCCCCACTTTCACAATGCTCGTCTCTCTCACTTTCACTTTTCTTTTTGAAAAAGTTTTGGGTTCCCCTCTTTATTTTTGTTGTTTTTAAACTATATGAAAGTACTCAACATAAATAAATGACTCTCTAAAACTTCCGGGTTGTCTCCCTGGCAGCGCTTTCTTTAAAGCCATTAAGCTAGGGATATAGTGCTCAAATAGTGAATCCACCCGGATCCCAAGGTATATCAAAGCCAATTTTAATTAGCAATGATTTAGCATTTAGTAGTGAGCACAAAGCAACATATATCAAGCAATGACGAAGTCTAACTCTCTTCCTATGCATCGGCATGTCATAAAAGAACAATTCATGCACACAAAGTAAAGGCCAATGCATAGTATAAATAGTTTCTTGCAATTTTATCGTGTTGGAAACATAAAGAGGTGGAGATATAGTTCCTCTCTCATAATAATTGCAAGTAGGAGCAGTAAGCACATGCATATTATATTCATCAAAATCATCATGTGTAGTAGTAAAAGGCAACCCATCAATATAATCCTTAATAAGTGCAAGTTTCTCCGATATAGTGTAGTCAGGAGAATTCAAAAAGATAATAGGACTATCATGCGTGGGTGCAATAGCAACAATTTCATTCATAACTGTCACAGCCCTAGAGCTTGCTTGTAACCTAGTGGCATTGCGTCCATGCATCATGTTTAATTTTCATGAAATTTGAAATGGGGATTGCCTAAACCCTAGCATTAAAGGAATTCAAATAGGCTCAACCAAAAATATTTTTCAGTGAATTCAAATGGCTTAGAAAATGTTCATCATTTACGGAAAAATGCTATAAACCATAACCAGAGGTGTTGCACATTTTTCATGACATATTTGGTCACTGGATTAATTCATTAAGTATTTGCATTTGGGCATTTAAATGCTATAAAATATTTTAAATGCTCAAATAATCATAAACTTAAATGTTTGCTGTTGGATATTTTCCAAGCAGTGGGCTTGAGCAAGTTTCATGATTTTTGAATAGGTTACGTATTTTAATAAAGCCAAACATCTGCAGAAAAAAGAAAACTGAAATAAAATAGCAGAGAGAGAGAGAAGCCCAGCTGACCTGGCACAGACACCGGCCCAGCTTCTCCCCGTCTTGGCCCAGTGGTGGCCCAGCCCACTGGCCACCGTTTCCCACCTCTCGCCATGAGGACGAGGGCGTGTGGTGGCGTGCTGCGCCACGCGCCGCCACCTCCACCACTGCACCTTCACCCCCGACGCTCTGGGCGCCTCCCAGGCGCCACGCGACCCCTGGACCCCTCGCTCTCTCCCTCTCCCTCGCTCCCTCCTCTGGCTCCCTCCCTCTCCCGAGCGGAGCTGTCGCCGCCCTTCGCCACCACCGCAGCCACAGTGGCCTCCCTCGCTCCCGACTAGCCCACAAGCTCCGCCACTCCATCCTCGCCCTCCCGCCATCACACGCGACCGAGAAGCCCCAGGCGCCGCCCGCCGCTTTTCCCCTCCTCGGACCTGATCGCCCGTCCTTGGGTCGTCGCCTCCGGACCTCCCCGTGCCCATGACCTTCCCATCGTGCTCATTTGTGAGCTCTTGAGTTTTCCCTCACCTCCCCTCTCGCTAGCCTCCTCTAGCCACCGTTCCCACCATGGCAGCTTCGCCGCCGTGCCTCGTCGCCGGGCGTGGCTAGAGCCACAATGGCTCAAGCCAACCCCACCTCTGTGCTCAGCAGCACCAGGAGCCCGCAGCACCCTCCGCACCTCCTGCCGTGCCTCCTAGCGACGTGCAGAGCTTCGCCTGAAACTCGGCCGCCCGCCAAACACGTCATGGCGCCGATTCCGCCACCCGACCCAGCTAACTCCACCAAGAGCTTAGGCTCCTCCCCAACTCCTCCTAGATGCCCTCCATGAGCCATTTGGTCCGGAGTGGCCAAGCTCACTCTCGCCAGCGTCGCTGGCTGACTAGACGCCGGCAGCCGACTTTGACTTTGACGGTGGGCCTGGTTGACTCTCTGAGTCGATGGCGGTGGGGCCCATCCACATTAACTATTTAGGATTAGTCTTAATTAAATTTAGTTAAGCTAATTATCTTGACACGCTGGGACCTTGTCGAGGTTTGACCCGGATCATGTTCCGTTGACCATCGACGTCGGTGACACGGTAATACCCTTTTACGGATTTAATTTAATTCAGGAAATTTTAGAAAATACCCCAAACTTCAAATATTCATAACTTTTAATCTGTAACTCCAAATTAAATAATTTATATATGAAAAATGATCAGAAAAATATGAAGAATCTGTTTATGGCACTTTCATGCATGATTAAACAAGTTAACCTCACTGAATAGGATGAATCATGATTAGGGCAATTTATGAAATAACATTTGGAGTTGGAATTTGTTCTTGTTTGAATTCCACTTGAATTGACTTGGCTTACTGCTGCATTAGGTCAATTCAGTACCTTAACATGACATGTCATTCATGTGATTGTGCATTGCATTGATTGTGTTCCTTCTCAGTTGCCGGTGTTTGCCCCCTCTCGATGAGCGATGTTTCAACGATGAGTTCGATGACACCGATGAAGAACTATATTATCTTCAGAAGTTCCAGGCAAGCAAAACCCCCTTGTCCATTCCGATATAATCCCACTCTCTCGCTCCTGCTCTATTTTACTGCATTAGGACAACAACAACTCATGTGTTACTTGCTACGGTAGCTGAACCCCTTTATCCTCTGCATGACCTGTCATTCCACAGTAATTAGATGAAACCCACTAGCATGAGTAGGAGTTGTTTGAGCCATGTTGTGCCTACTCATTCATGCTTGTTGTCATGCATGCTACTGCTTAGAGTTGAGTCAGGTCTGATTCATCGGGAATGAATTGGAATGGTGTGTGAGCATGTCCTACTGTGTGTGAGCTAAGTGTGTGAACACGATTTGGTAAAGGTAGCGGTGAGAGGCCATGTAGGAGTACATGGTGGGTTGTCTCATTGCAGCCGTCCTCAGGAACTGAGTTCTGTGTTTGTGATCCATGAAACAATTACTACCACGCATTGGGCCCAAAACCAATGGACCCTCTCGGCTTCTTAACCACCCTTGTCCTCGGTCAGGAGTTGCAAGTAGTTTACGGTGTTTGTAGTATCTTTGGGGGCCGCATAACGCCGACCATAGGGGTGGGTTGTGTTGCGGTAGGCACCGTGGCCTGGTGTACCGATTCGCCATTTGGTGTCTCGGGAACCCTATACACATCGTTCGGGGCTGTATGGGAAACCTCGGCGGACTCCTGCGGATGGAACCCGAATAGGCGATAAACTGGACTTGGGACTTGAGTGTTTAGGTAGGTCGTGGCCGACACCCACGTTGGGCTTCCGCTTGAAGGTTGCCGAGTACATGTCGTGTGGCAGCGGTAAGTGGTGAGAGCATGTGTGAAGAAGTACACCCTATGAGGGTTAATATGATCTATTCAAATAGCCGTGTCCATGGAGAAGGACTTACGGGTTGCCTATATCAGTTCATAGACAAGTGAAAGTGGATACCCTAAAATGCGCAAGATAAGCGTGAGTGCTATGGATGGCGTTCTCGTGGGGAGGCGGGAGCTGGTCCATAGTGGTGTATTGATATGGTGAATATGTGGACTCGTGCGCCACCTCAAAGAGTTACTTGCGATCGTAGTTCGGGATAGCCACCGAGTCAAAGGCTGGCTTGCTGCGATCAAACTCCACCACCCCTTTTTGATAATGATGCATATGTAGCTAGTTACGATGTAAGTCTTCTTTGATGCGTTTGTACTCACGTTTGCTTATTTTATGTTTTGCGAGAGAGACTTCGGTCTCGCTAATAGTTCCGCTTGGACTTGACGGTTAGCTTGTTACCTCAGCTACGATCTTGTGCCCTCGGCAGATCTGGTAGATAGTCGGGCTTCTCACCTTCTTCATTTATAGTTATGCGTACTTTCGGACATGTTTAGCTTCCGCTTGTGCTTGACTTGTATGCTTTGAGTCTTGGGTCATGAGACCCATGTTTGTAATATCTCGCTCCTCGGGCCTAATGAATAAATATTTGAGTCGTAGAGTTATGTTGTGATGCCATGTTGTATCTACACATATTGAGCATATTGTGTGTATGTTTGAAATGCTTGGTATGTGTGGGATCCGACAAACTAGTTGTTTATCCTTGGCAGCCTCTCATATGGGGAAATGTAGTCTCGTGCTTACGGCGATAGTAGTCCTTCTGACCCGGTTCACGAGTCCTGCTAGCCCAAAGACTACTGCTTGGACACTTGATCGGCGGCATGTGTTTCACTTCGTTCCTATATACATCCCTTCGGGAAATGTCGCACGGTGTTATTGAAGTCTGCCTAGCCTGCTACAGACCCGGGATACCGTAGTCCTGTTAGCCCGATGCTACAGTAATTTATAAGTTGATGACCGACATGCTCGATGTGATTCATGTATGCCTGTCCCCATAGGTTAAGCGCCGCTTTGGGTTCACGACTAGCCATGTCGGCCGGGTTCTTTGTCATGTGGATGCTAGCGACACTATCATATCACGTGTGCCAAAAGGCGCAAGCGGTCCGGGCCATGGTAAGGCGACACCGTGGGAATACCGTGCGTGAGGCCGCAAAGTGATATGAGGTGTTACATGCTAGATCGGTGTGACTTAGGATCGGGGTCTGACAGCGTTGGTATCGAGCTTTGTTGCTGTAGGATTACCAAGCCAAACTGGTCGAAGTTGTGTCTAGAAATGCTTTAGTTATGTAAGGGAATTGATTGTGGAAGGGAACGTAAGGCTCTTTTTACTTCTTATACCTCATGGCCTTCTGATCTGAGTCATCCTGTTCTCTTCTACGGGGTTAAGAACTAGGCCTTCTCATCTATCTATCAGGATGACGTGTTACTAATCCATAGACCCTTAAGATTGTTGGTTTCAATCCCCAGTTCAGTTCCTACCATTTCTGTGTGATAATTGTTGATCTCGGAACCTTGATATTGTGATGTTGAGTGGTTATGCCACCATTTTGCAGGATGTCTCAAATCATTTTGAGCATTTACAGCCGTTATGCTGTCCGATCATCCCAGGTATCTGAATAGTCCGATGCATTTGCAAATCCTTTCCTTCCGTTCCCAATGTCCTTTTTGGTCAGAATAAGCACACTAATCGGTAAGTTGAGGTACTTTGTTGCCTCGGCATAGATGTTGGAGCTATTATTATGACCCTAGTTGTTTAGGAAGTCACCTAACAATTTAGCAATGCTTTTGTATCCCCAGTGTGATGATTACGGCCATTATTCTTGAAAGCATCCCGTGATGTTATTAGTTAGTAGGCATTCTACTCTGGGTTTCTGAACCCGAGATTCACCCTACTTCATGTTGTTAGTATTTGCTAGTTCCTTTAGGATATTAGTAACTTGCGATAGTCCTCGAGGTCCATGGTATTTCCTTCTTCCAAATACCATGAACTAGTTAAGGCAGAAATTCTTTGAGTTAAAAGATCACAATCAGAGTACTCTTGAGGAGTTCTCCATTCATAATTGTGACTCTGCCAGTTCTACCTTCCCTGCATGGGTTATCCGGAAGAAATGTTGAGCTTTGCTCGACATACTAATCTATGCATCCACAATTAAGAAAATTACATGTTCCTTTGAGTTACTCTCTTTAGTTGTAGCCCGACCATCCTCTATCATTTGATAACCAAGAGTATGTGTGCACTCGTTTATCGATGTCTTTTATCCTTGTGGTCCGTCAAGCCATTCTGTTCTGGAATGACTAGGAGAAACAAACTCGATACCTCATCCATTTCGAGGATTGGGTCAAAGTAGTTGTATCCATGAGATCAAAATGCCAATTCAGCTTTTGATGCTGTTCCACCGGAGTGTTACCATCTTTATGTCAAGAATGTCATGAGAATTGCACCTTCTCTTATGAATTCTCGATGCAGTGATACTTCTTGCCATCATTATTCATTCCTCGGTTCCGAGTTGTTGAAACCGGAATGCCGACAAGTGAATTGTGATGTGTGAAATCAATACTCCGAGCAACTCGTTGCTTGGTAGCTAATGGACAATATCCTCATTCTTAGCGTGTTGGTTATTAAATCATCATCCTAAGATTGATCATGCTACCTAGTCCTTATTTACGGTGCACACTTGATTGATGAGTTAGGATTATATCAAGTCCTCACTCATTTGATCATATCGTCTTGCCCTCAAAAGCAAGATTGTTCTCGAGCTTAGTAACATACCGGTGGTTCGTGACTTTCCAAATATCTTCTTGGAAGTGTTACCGGGTTGTCTCTATTTGTTATGTTGAGCTCGTGATCAAGTTGGGTTCTTGTGAACCACTCTTTCTCCAAGAATCTGTGTTGGATATCCCTGAGCTAGTTGGTTAAGCTAGACAACAACTTGGAGAGTTGGAAGATAAAAGCTTGCCTTACTCAGTTTGTTCCAAAGGGATATTCTTGTGTAGTGTGTGTTGAAGAAAGATGATATCCTCATCAATTGGTCCCTGTGATCAGTTGTTGGACCTATTGTCTTATCAATCTTTTTACTTGAGTATGGGCTATTATTAAGTCAAATCAGAACCAACGATATTCGTAATGTTGTCTTACTCGTGGTTGATCCCTCGAGCATACCCCATTACATCTTTTGGTGCGACCCGATTGCTATCACCGTGTTCACATGATGGTGGAAGTCCAGTGATATGGAAATTCCGACGAGTTGTTGTTGAACCCATCAACAGCATTTTGTCTCCCCCCATGAGTCATGTTGAACATCAACCTAGTATTGGAAACTTGTGTAAGCATTTCTTCATGTTCCGTTCATGAAGCTTATGCTTGGATGGAAAGAGTGACTTCCTCAAATTCATGTGCTTTAGGTGTAAGTTGCCGCCATGAATTTGAGAAGGGTATGTTTTGTTTCCTTTGGAATCATCCCAAGTCAGTCATGCATGTGCGAAGTATTCTATGGTGCGATAGGTGATCATCTTCATTCCATATGAATTCCATAGCACATCAAGCCCTTTGGTTGAATTGTTCAAGGAAAAGGAGTTGATGTGCGAATACTAGTTCATGCACACGACTTGATATCCTTGTTGATGGTGCCCAACCTGAACTTCGGTAGTGTTTTATTATAAGACTACTAGGTGGTAATGCTTGTCTAGGACAACGTGTTCACTTATTAGTAGCAGAACCAGCTCATGTTTTGGAGCTTGCTATCGTAGTTCATTCCCGAGAATCTCGCAACATCTTTCCGTCGATTTGTGTTGCAAACCTTCATTTTTTTTCTATACTCAATGAGTCTGGAATATCCTAACACCAACCAGATCTGAATCTCAGGCAGATGTGATGGTTGGAACATTCCCAACAGTTGCATGTTGTTCCCAGCTCGCACCGCCATTGCGCCAATTTCCATGGGCTGCCCTCTCAGTAATTGTTGTCCAGGTTCATCTTCAAAAGTGGACTTACCATGGGTCCCCTCCACCTCCAATGATAAGCGAAATTCATCCATTGCGTTGTCTTCAACAAGGTAGTCCACATCATCCATTCTAGTCTGGGTATGTCATTCCTTGCACTCCACCAAACGATCTTTGTGAATTGCCTTAGGCTGGTATGAAGAGTTTCAATGATCTACGATTCAAAAGTAATTCTTTTTGCCACTTAAGGGAATAGTTCCTCGCGTCACCTCCACAGGGTGCCCGTTATTGAATCATGGCAAATATTTCCTCGCCACCTTGACACCATCCACCATCCTTCTAAGCATGGAATTGTTGCCCACCAACCAAACCCCGTCGTTTGTTCTTCCATCCCTCTCGATGTGTTTTGTGTCTCAACTCGAGATGTTCACCCTCTCATTCCGTGAGTTGATCGTGAGTTGCTTTCGATCTTCAAGAAGATTAAATCCTGTAGGGTTTCCCCTTCTTTCTGTTGTCATCTTTGAGTGAAGATCTACAAAGCAAAGACGTCAAGACCAAGATGATGGAATGAATCAACATCTTCGAGAAGGGCAACTGGATCATGAAGATTGTGATAGCTTTGTGACTCCCCTTTTCCTCTTACCTCACGTCTTGAATCTCGGGGCGAGATTCTTGTTTAGTGGGGGTGAGTTGTCACAACCCTAGAGCTTGCTTGTAACCTAGTGGCATTGCGTCCATGCATCATGTTTAATTTTCATGAAATTTCAAATGGGGATTGCCTAAACCCTAGCATTAAAGGAATTCAAATAGGCTCAACCAAAAATATTTTTCAGTGAATTCAAATGGCTTAGAAAATGTTCATCATTTCTGGAAAAATGCTATAAACCATAACTTGGAGGTCTTGCACATTTTCATGACATATTTGGTCCTTTGGATTAATTCATTAAGTATTTGCATTTGGGCATTTAAATGCTATAAAATATTTTAAATGCTCAAATAATCATAAACTTAAATGTTTGCTGTTGGATAATTTCCAAACAGTGGGCTTGAGCAAGTTTCATGATTTTTGAATAGGTTCTGGTATTTTTAATAAAGCCAAACATCTGCAGAAAAATAGAAAACTGAAATAAAATAGCAGAGAGAGAGAGAAGCCCAGCTTACCTGGCACAGACACCGGCCCAGCTTCTCCCCCCCGTGCACGCCCAGCTGGTGGCCCAGCCCACCAGCGCCACCGTCTCCCACCTCTCGCCAGTAGGACGAGAGGCGTGTGGCCGACGTGCTGCACGCCCCGGCCACCTCCACCTGCACTGCTTCACCCCGGCCTCTGGGCGCCTCCCAGGCGCCACGCGACCCCTGGACCCCTTGTTCTCTCCCTCTCCCTCGCTCCCTCCTCGCTCCCTCCCTCTCCCACAGCCGGAGCTGTCCGCGCCCTTCGCCACCACCGCATGCCACAGGGCCTCCTCGCTCCCCGACTAGCCCACAAGCTCCGCCACTCCATCCTCGCCCTCCCCGCCGTCTGCGACCGGAGAAGCCCAGGCGCTGCCCGCCCGCTTTTCCCCTCCTCGGACCCTTGATGTCGCCGTCCTTGGGTCGTCGCCTCCGGACCTCCCCGTGCCCAATGACCTTCCCATCGTGCTCATTTGTGAGCTCTTGAGTTTCCCTCACCTCCCCTCTCGCTAGCCTCCTCTAGCCACCGTTCCCCACTGGGCCGGGCTTCGCCGGCCGTGCCTCGTCGTGGCGTGGCTAGAGCCACAATGGCTCAAGCCAACCCCACCTCTGTGCTCGGCGCAGCACCAGAGCCCGCAGCACCCTCCGCACCTCCTGCCGTGCCTCCTAGCAGCGTGCCCGAGCTCGCCCGAGCTCGGCCACGCCAAACACGCCGCCGGCGCCGATTCCGCCACCCGACCCGGCTAACTCCACCAAGAGCTTAGGCTCCTCCCCAACTCCTCCTAGATGCCCTCCATGAGCCATTTGGTCACGGAGTGGCTAAAACCACTCTCGCCTTGGCGTCGCTCGCCGTGACTAGACGCCGGCAATGACTTTGACTTTGACGGGGGTGGGCCTGGTTGACTCTCTGAGTCAATGGCGGGTGGGGCCCAGCCACAGTAACTATTTAGGATTAGTCTTAATTAAATTTAGTTAAGCTAATTATACTGACACGCGGGACCCACTGTCAGGTTTGACCCGGATCATGTTCCGTTGACCATGGCGTCCACGGTGACGTCGCCGTATGTGATAATACCCTTTTACGGATTTAATTTAATTCAGGAAATTTGAGAAAATACCCCAAACTTCAAATATTCATAACTTTTAATCGTAACTCCAAATTAAATAATTTATATATGAAAAATGATCAGAAAAATATGAAGAATCTGTTTATGGCACTTTCATGCATGATTAAACAAGTTAACCTCACTGATTAGGATGAATCATGATTAGGGCAATTTATGAAATAACATTTGGAGTTGGAATTTGTTCTTGTTTGAATTCCACTTCAATTGACTTGGCTTACTGCTGCATTAGGTCAATTCAGTACCTTAACATGACATGTCATTCATGTGATTGTGCATTGCATTGTTTGTGTTCCTTCTCAGTTGCCGGTGTTTGCCCCCTCTCAGTAGACGATGTTTCAACGATGTGTTCGATGACACTGATGAAGAACTATATTATCTTGAAGTGCCGAACCAAGCAAAACCCCTTGTCCATTCCGATATAATCCCACTCTCTCGCTCTGCTCTATTTTACTGCATTAGGACAACGACGACTCATGTGTTACTTGCTGCGGTAGCTGAACCCCTTTATCCTCTGCATGACTGTCATTCCACAAGAATTAGATGAAACCCACTAGCATGAGTAGGAGTTGTTTGAGCCATGTTGTGCCTACTCATTCATGCTTGTTGTCATGCACACTTTGCTTAGAGTTGAGTCAGTCCGATTCATTGGGAATGAATTGGAATGGTGTGTGAACATGTCCTCACTGTGTGTGAGCTAAGTGTGTGAACACGATTTGGTAAAGGTAGCGGTGAGAGGCCATGTAGGAGTACATGGTGGGTTGTCTCATTGCAGCCGTCCTCGGGAATTGAGTTACGTGTTTGTGATCCATGAAACGATTACTACCACGCATTGGGCCCGAAACCAATGGACCCTCTAAACTTCTTAACCACCCTTGTCCTCGGTCAGGGAGTTGCAAGTAGTTTACGGTGTTTGTAGTATCTTTGGGGGCCGCATAGCGCTGACCATAGGGGTGGGTTGTGTTGCGGTAGGCACCGTGGCCCGGTGTACCGATTCGCCCGTTTGGTGTCTCGGGAACCCTGTACACATCGTTCGGGGCTGTATGGGAAACCTCGGCGGACTCCTGCGGATGGAACCGAATAGGCGATAAACACGGACTTGGGACTTGAGTGTTTAGGTAGGTCGTGGCCGACACCCACGTTGGGCTTCCGCTTGAAGGTTGCCGAGTACATGTCGTGTAAAGCGGTAAGTGGTGAGAGAGTGTGTGAAGAAGTACACCCTGCGGGGTTAATATGATCTATTCGAATAGCCGTGTCCACGGAGAAGGACTTACAGGTTGCCTATATCGGTTCATAGACAAGTGAAAGTGGATACCCTAAAATGCGCAAGATAAGCGTGAGTGCTATGGATGGCGTTCTCGTAGGGAGATGGGAGCTGGTCCATAGTGGTGTATTGATATGGTGAATATGTGGACTCGTGTGCGCCACCTCAAAGAGTTACTTGCAAATGTAGTTCGGGATAGCCACCGAGTCAAAGCTGGCTTGCTGCGGTCAAACTCCACCACCCCTTTTGATAATGATGCATATGCAGCTAGTTACGATGTAAGTCTTCTTTGAAATGCGTTTGTACTCACGTTTGCTTATTTTATGTTTTGCGAGAGACTTGGTCTCGCTAATAGTTCCGCTTGGACTTGACGGTTAGCTTGTTACCTCATTTACGATCTTGTGCCCTCGGCAGGATCTCGGTAGATAGTCGGGCTTCTCGGCCTTCTTCATTTATAGTTATGCGTACTTTCAGACATGTTTAGCTTCCGCTTGTGCTTCAACTTGTATGCTCACGAGTGTTGGGTCATGAGACCCATGTTTGTAATATCTCGCTCCTCGAGCCTAATGAATAAATATTTGAGTCGTAGAGTTATGTTGTGATGCCATGTTGTATCTACACATATTGAGCATATTGTGTGTATGTTTGAAATGCTTGGTATGTGTGGGATCAGACAAACTGGTTGTTTATCCTTGGCAGCCTCTCATATGGGGAAATGTAGTCTCGTGCTTACGGCGATAGTAGTCCGCTTCTGACCGGTTCACGGAATCTCGCTAGCCCAAAGCACTACTGCTTGGACACTTGACTGGCGGCATGTGTTTCACTTCGTTCCTATGTACGTTCCCTTCGGGAAATGTCGCGGTGTTATTCGGAGTCCCGCTTAGCTCTGCTACAGCCCGGGATACCGGAGTCCTGTTAGCCCAAAGGTTACACCGAATTTATCGTTGATGACCGACATGCTCGATGTGATTCATGTATGCCTGTCCCCATAGGTTAGCGCCGCTTTGGGTTCACGACTAGCCATGTCGGCCGGGTTCTTTGTCATGTGGATGCTAGCGACACTATCATATCGTGTGCCAAAAGGCTAAACGGTCCCGGGCCATGGTAAGGCGACACCCGTGGGAATACCGTGCGTGAGGCCGCAAAGTGATATGAGGTGTTACATGCTAGATCGGTGTGACTAAGGATCGGGGTCCTGACAATAACATAAGGAACTATAGCAAGTTCATCTCCATAAGCATAATTCATTTTGGCATCTTGGCGACAAGCATAGCAAGCATCATCAAAAAGGGATATTTCAAAAGAATCAATGGGATCATAACAATCATCATAGCAATCATCCTTCGGTAAGCACGAAGGGGAATTAAATAATGTATGAGTTGGAGGGTTACTCTCATTAGAATGTGGGCACGGGTAGCTAATCCGCTCTTCCTCCTTTTGTTCTTCGCTCTCCTCATCATCTTTTTGATCCAATGAGCTCACAGTTTCATCAATTTCTTCTTCCATAGCTTCCTGCAAAATATTAGTCTCTTCTTGGACAGCGTTGACTTTCTTCATAAAAGCATTAATATAGTAATTGTATTCATAATTTTCATAGCTATATCTAAGTATAGCAAGATTTTCAGGCCTATAAGCATCATCATCTAAAGCTTCATACTTTTCAAACAAAGATTCAATTTCATAAGCAGCCTTAAAAGCAACAAATTCTTCTATTTGTTCCACATCATAGTAATCATATATACCATTAGCATAAGAAGCTAAGGTTTCGTTATCATTAAATTCGCATGAAAAGGGAAGGTGTGGAGCCTCCATCCTAGAGCAACAAGTAATATCATATTTCAAGCATAGATTCCAGGCATACCAACACAACATAATAAATTGATCCCATAATAGTTTCTCTTTTTGTGACGAGCGATAATCCCTAAAGTATTCACGTTGATCCAACATGTCTCCCATTATAAAGTTGAATGGGGTTTTCTCAGGATTATCAAAGTAGTACAGAATATCTCTCACATAATGAGAATCGGGGGTTTTAGGAGTTACCCCATCCTCATGAGTAGCAAGTACACCTAATTTTTTTGGTATTTCGTGTTCCATATCCATAACTAAAGATAGAAAACAACTAAGAACATCAAATAAAAATTACTTAGTGATAAAGCAAACAAGCACACACGAGAATATTCACCCCACACTATTGCTCCCTGGCAACGGCGCCAGAAAAAGGTCTTGATAACCCACAAGTATAGGGGATCAATTGTAGCCTCTTTCGATAAGTAAGAGTGTAGAACCCAACGAGGAGCTAAAGGTAGAACAAATATTCCCTCAAGTTCTATCGACCACCGATACAACTCTACGTACACTTGACGTTCGCTTTACCGGAAACAAGTAGGAAACTAGAAGTACTTTTTAGGTGTTTTTGGATAGGTTAGCAAGAAAGTAAAGAGTGAGTAAATAAAGACTAGGGTCTGCTTAGATAAAAGCACAACTAAAGTAAATATGGCGAGTGTGGAAAAGTGGTGGTAGGAGTTGTGGAATTATCCCTAGGCAATTGACTATATTACTAGACCGGTAATCACTATTGCAATTCTATTTGAGGGAGAGGCATAAGCTAACATACTTTATCTACTTGGATCATATGAACTTATGATTGGAACTCTAGCAAACATCCGCAACTACTAAAGATTCATTAAGGTAAAACCCAACCATAGCATTAAAGCATCAAGTCCCCTTTTATCCCATACGCAACAATCTATTCACTCGGGTTTGTGTTTCAGTCACTCACGCAACCCACCATAAGCAAATCATAAACATATTGCAAACCCTACAGTGGGAATCCCTCACGCTTGCGCGACACGGAGGGCACAATAGGACATCACCAATAATAAAACATGCAACTCAAACCAATCATAGCAATTCATCAATCACCGATAGGACAACGAAATCTAGTCAGACATCATAGGATGGCAACACATCATTGGAAAATAATATGAAGCATAAAGCACCATGTTCAAGTAGAGAGTACAACGGGTTGCGGGAGAGTGGACCGCTGAATATAGATGGGGGAAGGTGATGGAGATGTTGGTGAAGATGGCGGAGGTGTTTGTGAAGGTCACGGTGATGATGATGGCCCCCGGCGGCATTCCGGCACCACCAGAAGCAAGGGGGAGAGAGCCCCCCTTCTTCTTCTTCTTCCTTGACCTCCTCCCTAGATGGGAGAAGGGTTTCCCCTCTGGTCCTTGGCTCCCATGGCTTGGGAGGGGCGAGAGCCCCTCCGAGATTAGATCTATCTCTCTGTTTCTGCGTTCTGTTCTGGCTCTGTTTTACCGTTTCGTGTATATATGGAGATCAGTAACTCCGATTAGCCTGAAACCTTCGCCGAGAATATTAGCTTTCTTGCAACAAAAGAAGAGTGTCAACCGCCTTACGGTGGGCTCACGAGGGTAGGGGGCGCGCCCAGGGGGGCAGGCTCGCCCCCCTGCCTCGTGACCACCTCGGGCACTGGTTCGCGTTGATTTTCCTTCCAAATTTTCCATATTTTCCAAAAATAAGCTCCGTCCGTTTTTATCCCGTTTGGACACCGTTTGATATGGATATTCTGCGAAACCAAAAACATGCAATAGACAGGTGGACTGCACCGAGTAATCGGATCAATATGTTAGTCCCAAAAAATAATATAAAAAGTTGCCAAAAAGTATATGAAAGTTGAATAATATTGGCATGTAACAATAAAAAATTATAGATACGACGAAGACGTATCAAGCAGCAACGAATCAAGTGGCCAGTGTTGCGCTGGTGGCGCAGAGGGAACCTGAGGGAGAAGCAGCAGTTGCAGCAGAGTCGTCAGATGGTGGGCCGGGGTCTTCCCCGGCAGAGCCTGACGCCGGCAAACTAGAACCCCCGGCAAGGCCCGAACCCGGCGAGGCAGAGCCTGAGCGGATGGGCGAAGTGGTACAGAAGAAGAAGATGGTGCAACACCTAGTGTATTTTGTCAGTTCCCTCTTGCAGGGGGATAGGTCAAGATATTCTGGAATGCAGAAGCTTCTTTTTGGCCTTCTCATGGCCTCGAGAAACCTGCGCCACTATTTCCATGCGCACAAAATCGCCGTCGTCACCCGCCTCCCTTTGCAATCGATTTTGCACAACCTAGATGCGACAGGGAGGATTGTGGAGTGGGCATTGGAGCTGTCGAGCTTTGGCCTCAGGTTTGAAGGTACTTCAACGATCAAGAGCCGAGCTTTGGCAGAGTTCATAGTAGAGTGGACCGCAACACCCGACGAGGAGATTGAAGAGACCGCCCTCCCCGGCAAGGAGACGAGCAGTGAGTGGATTATGTATTTTGATGGAGCTTTCTCACTCCAAGGTGCTGGTGCTGGCGTGCTACTCGTTGCACCCACCGGAGAGCACCTCAACTACGTAATCCAGATGCACTTCCCCCGAGAAAAATCAACAAACAATATAGCGGAGTACGAGGGGTTGCTTGCCGGTCTCAGGATCGCGGCAGACCTCGGAATCAAGAAGCTCATCATCAGGGGTGATTCGCAGCTCGTCGTCAAGCAAGTCAACAAGGATTACCAGAGCTCATTGATGGAGGCCTACGTGAATGAAGTGAGGAAGTTGGAAGAACGTTTCGACGGCCTACAGGCAGAACATGTTCCCCGAGCGGAGAACAGCATTGCCGACGACTGTCGAAACGCGCTGCCCTCAAGTTGCCTGTGGAACCAGGTACCTTTGTACTTAGTTAACACAACCATCTGTAGAGCCATCGGCAGGGCAGAACAAGCGAAGGAAGACAAGCCCTGCCAAGTACCTTCCCACCGAGCTCCCAGGAGCCGCCGGCAAGGAGGTTGCCAGGTACCCCAAGCTTGACGAGGGGCAACTACCTCCGACGGGGCCCCAGACCCTGACCGTAGAGGCAGCTGCCCCTGCGGCCGAAGATGTACCTATGGTCCTTGCCGTCGAGCCCCAGGCTCCTGCATGGGCGCAACCCACCGTTTATTTCCTCTAAACAAGAGAACTCCCCGAGGAGCAGGAATAAGAAGAGAAAGTAGCCCGTCGGTCCAACATGTACCAGTTTGTGGATGATACCCTGTACAGAAGGTGGCCAAACGGAGTCAGGCTGAAGTGCGTTCCTCGAGAGGACGGACTAGAGGTGTTGGTAGAGATACATGGAGGTATGTGTGGCTCCTACATAGGGTCAAGGGCCCTTGCCGTCAAGGCATTCCAGCAAGGTTTCTTCTGGCCCACAACCCTCCAGGATGCAGCTGCGCTAGTAACCAAGTGTGAAGCATGTCAGTTCCATTTGAAGAAGCTTCATCAACCAGCTCAAGCCCTTCAAACAATCCCTCTCTCCTGGACATTTTTGGTTTGGGGGCTCGACATACTGGGCCCCTTCCCCCGTGCTGTCGGGGCTTTGAGTACTTGTATCTTGCAATCAACAAGTTCACAAAGTGGCCCGAAGTGGAGGCAGTGAGGAAGGTGACAGCACAGTTAGCCTTCAAGTTCTTCAAGGGGCTAGTTTTCCGTTTTGGTGTGCCGAACAGGGCCATCACAGACAACGGCACACAGTTCACAAGCCGCACCTTCATGCAATACATCCAGGACCTCGGTAGCAAGGTCTGTTTCGCTTCAGTGGCACACCCATGGAGCAACGGCCAGGCGGAGAGGGCAAATGCTGAAGTACTACGAGGCCTGAGGACAAAGACTTTTGACAGGCTGCACAAGTGTGGAAGGCACTAGATTGATGAGTTGCCGATGGTTCTTTGGTCGATCAGAACGACACCAAATCGAGCCACCGGCCAGACACCCTTTGCCCTAGTATACGGGGCAGAAGCAGTTCTCCCCACGGAACTCACATACGGGTCACCTCGAGTGCTCTCTTATGACGAGCTTGAGCAAGAGCAGTTGCGGCAAGATGACACGACGCTCCTTGAGGAAGATCGTCTTCGGGCGGCTGTGCGAGTTGCACGCTACCAGCAGGCCTTGCGCCGCTACCATAGCCACAAGGTTCATGCCCAAAGCCTTGAGGAAGGCAACCTTTTTCTTAGACGCGTTCAGTCAGCCAAGAATTCCAACAAGTTGACGCCAAAGTGGGAAGGCCCTTATCGGGTAAACAGGCCTGGCGCAGTCCGCCTGGAGATAGAAGATGGTGTCCCAGTGAGCAACTCCTAAAACATTGAACATCTCCGTAAGTTTTACCCATGAGGCACAGTTGCCAGGCCTCCCAGCAAGCCACCTTTTGTACAAGCCTTGCCGACAAGGCATGTAACCCTTTGTACAAAGCCAGTCTCAGACCCTGGGCATAAATAAATGAAGCGCTGGCGCCCTAAGTTTTAGCATGCATGCTAGGTTAAGTCTCTCTTTGGTAGGGTTGATAGTGCCCGGTGGCAACTAACCCCTAGCATAGAGGTCGGGTGTGTGTCTTTCCGTCCTTTCCAGTCTTTTCTTTGGTTCGCAGGATGCACATGCGTTTCTGCTAAGCCATTTAAGAGGCGAGAGGCGGATCGACATCCCGACCTCGGCAAGCCATTCTTGGGCTGCAGATTTAAGCACCCGACCACGGCAAGCCAAGGTTGCCAGGGGCTGCAGATCCAGATAAGTCCTTTATCCCCTGTTATGCATTTCCGTGTGGAATTGGGACGTATGACGCCTCGTTTATTCCTGGGCCACCGTGCTTGAGGGAGTCCTGGACTAGGGGGTGTCCGGATAGCCGAACTATCATCTTTGGCCGGACTCCTAAACTATGAAGATACAAGATTGAAGACCTCGTCCCGTGTCCGGATGCGACTTTCCTTGGCGTGGAAGGCAAGCTTGGCGATACGGATATGTAGATCTCCTACCATTGTAACCGACTCCGTGTAACCCTAACCCTATCCGGTGTCTATATAAACCGGAGGGTTTGTAAGTGCATCTAGTGCCCCTTAGTGATTTTGGTGTATTGAAGACTTATAGGTTGTAAGTAAATCTAGTGCCCCTTAGTGATTTTGGTGTATTGAAGACTTATAGGTTAAGGAACTAATGCGTTTGTAAGTGTACACAGGTCTATAAGTCTATGAGGAGTTTGATATTTACAGAGAAAGTCGACCCCTAAAAATGAAGTTCTTCGATGAAGACTTTGATATTCGAAGACTTTGAAAGTGAAGAAATTGGTGTGACCTTGAAGACTTGGTATTCATTTGAGGAACATGAAGCGTGAAGACTTTTGTTTTCATAGTTTCATTTTCTCTTTCTTGAGTCATAGGAAACACCGTACTGATAAAGGGGGTCGAGGAAATACTAAGGAAAAATTTCCATGTGATGCTCAACTCAAAATCCTACACCTACCAATCCCTTCGAGTGAAGCCTTTGGAAATCTCATATAGTTCAGTCAATTTCTTGATGTGAGACGAAGTTCTTCCGGTCTGAGAATTTGTTCTGACCGAGGAGTTAGGAATTCGCCAAAGGCGGATTGCCTACGATGAGGAACATGATAGCCACGAGGAATTTGAGATTCAAATTTCCGACCGATTCTTTGTCTTTGTCTTGACTGTCCCAAAATATCTTATCCACCTAACGGTCATATCATTGAAGGGCATTTATGTCTTATCATGTCGGGCTGCTCCCTAGGCTATAAATAGCCGCCCCCTTCAACCACTAGCTGGTTGGCTGCTCCAAGAGAACTTGGCACTTGTCATTTGAGAGCAACCCATCCTCCGAGGACTTTGAGCGAAAATCATCAAGTGAGGAAAAACCCAAAAACCAAACCCCTACAAACCCAAAGTGTTTGAGCATCCTTTGAAGAGATTGATCTGCGTGGATCCGACGCTTGTTACCTTTGAAGACTGCTTCTTCCAGACGGTTAGGCGTCATGGTCTAGAGCATCCAAGAGGAATTGTGGATCGCCGAGTGACCAAGTCTGTGAAGGTTTGGAAGTCGCTCAAGACTTACCACGAGTGATTGGACGAGGTCATGTGACCTTAGTTCAAGGAGAATACTGGTGAGGACTTGGTGTCTTGAGCTGCGTGCTCGATTTGGGTGTCCGGACTGTGTCCTCGAGTTTAAATACTCGGCCGCTCAACCAGACGCATAACCGAGACAGCTGATTGGAACTGGTCTACCAAATCATTGTCTTCACCAACCTAATCTGGTTCTATTTCCTCAACCCTTCCATTTCCTCATTCTCGTGTTGAGTGTTTGTTCATATCTGTGTTTGAAGACTTTGATCAAGACTTTCTCAATTTCCTCAGTTCAATTTCTTGATCTGTTTGTCTTCATCTTGAGTTATCCTGTGATTACGCTTTTCTCAGACTGAGCTAGTCTTCATTTCATCATGATGAGCACGCGTGTATTCTGTTATGCTTACTTACGAGTACTTATTCCATTGAAGTAGTTCTTCGCTAAGGAATTTCCTCACCGGCAAATTCCTCAGTGAAGAATTCATAAAAATCGCCTATTCATCCCCCCTCTAGTCGATATAACGCACTTTCAATTGGTATCAGAGCAAGGTACTCCCTTGTTCTGTGTGACTTTGGTTTAACCACCTGGAGTTTTAGTTATGTCGACCGCAGATATGAAGAAAGTGACATGCCCTATCTTTGATGGTCACGATTATCCCAAGTGGAAGGCCATGATGAGGAAGCGCCTCATGGCAATGGATAGCGAGTTGTGGACCGTCACTGAGATTGGGCTTACCGATCTATGCAAGAAGGCGGGCGCTGATGACATTCGCAAGTACACTCGACTTGACATCATGGCGAAGGACATCATCTGTTCCTGCCTATCCAGAGATGAATTCAAGCGCATTATGCATCTTTGCAATGCGAAGCTTATCTGGGACCGAATCTCTGATGTCTATGAAGGACATCTAACCCGTCATGATCCTTGGTTTGACGACTTCAAGGAATCTCTCAAAACAACGACTTTCGAGCCAGAATCATCATCGTCTGCATCATGTCTCATGGCAAAGGGTGACGAGGTAACCGAATGTTCCTCATCTGAATTTAGTGACTGTGAATCTGATGATGATGAATCTGATGATGATATTGAACCTAGCTATACCAACCTTGTTTGCATTGCCACCAAACAACAACATGCCTTGGAAAAGGTTCAAAACAAGCTAGGCAAGAGTGATGATATGTTAGGTGAAGAAATGGATCGCACTAAAGCCCTGACTGAAAATCTTCAGAGACTTGAGTCTAGGTTTGACGATCTTCAAGGTCATCATAACACTCTCTTATCTGATCATGAGAAACTTTCTTATGAATTTCTTCAAAGAAAGCAAGATCTTGAGAAGCTAAGAGTGAGTTATGAAGATCTTCAGAAAGAGCGTGATTCATTACTTGCTCAACAAATCAGCACTTCTCAGGAAGCATTTGTTCCTCCATGCTTAAAGTGCATTGAACGTGAATCTGCTAATTCTTCACCTGAATGTTCAAATGCTTCAACTATTACAAATTCTTCACTTGCCTCTGCTATCACTAATTCCTCATCTGAGGACATTGCTAGTATCACTGACGATGCAGGGCTGAAGGAATTTTATATGACAGGCATGTACAAAAGCCTCAAAGGGCATCAGACTCTTTGTGATGTGCTTAAAAAGCAGATCCTCAACAGGAACCCTAGGAAAGAGGGTATTGCCTTTGAGAGGAAACTCAACGTTGATGGAACATATTGGAAGCCCGAGCGGTATCCCAAAACCTCATGGGTTGCTGCAAAGGGACCTCGATTGATCCATCTAACTTATCTCGCTTTACATGCGAATCTCCTCATTCTTACGATGAGTCATTTGACTCCAAGCTGTAACCTGTTCAAAAATCAGAATGGTGAAGTATTTGCTAGATATGTTGGCACTAATCGCAGAACGGTTCCCCTATGAAGAAAATCTGGGTTCCCAAGAAGTGCCTTGAAAGTCTTCAGGTGAATGTCCTCATGACACCACCTGTGAAGAATAGCAACCCCAGATCAAATTCTTCATATGGACCAAATTCCTCACGTGGTTCAAATTCCTCAAAAGGATCAAAGTCCTCATATGATTATCATCGTGCTAACAACTCTGTTTCGCAGGGTAGAGCTAAGGGCTATGAATATGTGCATTATTCTTCAAACCAATATGTTCATAAGTCCTCGAAGAATTTCTCTCGCTTATTCATATGCTTACCCTAACCTCTCTTATGTGAAACGAAATGGATTGGCCTCTATGCCACCATTCTCTTATGGTGCTCGCATGAGTGATGAACTCTTTGCCACCCCTTGAGATGTGGGTGGTGAAGAAAAAGAACTAATCTCTTCTGCAGGGTCAGGTCTCCACACGTGCCTTAACGTCTGAAGAATTTGCTGGGGGCCTGACAAAATTGCCTGAAAGTACGCAGGCTAATCAGAATGAAATGAACTTTCATTTCACACGTCCTCATACTGCTTATCTGTTAATCTTGTTGATGAAATTCATCGATGAACTTGATATCATATTCTTCACCGATGAAGTATGTGAGATCGTAAGTTGTACTAATTCGTCTGCGGGATGATCAACCCAAAGCCACCGAGTGGGTTCTCGATAGTGGATGTACAAATCACATATTTGGTGACAAGAATCTATTGATGGATGCTCCCATATCACCGTCACGTCTGAAGCATATCATCTTTCTTGACAAAGGCAAAAGTCGGTATTGGGTCTTGGTAAGGTTGCGATCTCTAAGGACATACACATGGACAAAGTCATGCTTGTTGAGTCCTTAGGATACAACCTCATGTCAGTCTCAATGCTTTGTGATCTTGATATGATTGTTATCTTTGGCAAGTATCGTTGTGTTGTGATTATGGAAGCTGACAATTCCAAAGTCTTCGAAGGATTTAGGAGAGGAGACTTGTATATTGTTGACTTCTCTGGGACCACAACCAGCCGTGTGTTTACTTGCAAAAGCTTCGTATATTGGTTATGGCATCGGCGACTTGGTCACGCAGGCATGAGGAATTTACTGCACGCTTGAAGAAGAAGCATGTCATTGGCATTGAGAATGTCAAATTCCTCAAGGATCACTTGTGCGGAGCCTGTGAAGCTGGAAAAATGACCAAGGCCAAGCATCCGGAAGACTATCATGACCACTACTCGTCCCTTGAATTGCTTCACATGGACCTCTTTGGTCCCAATCATTACTCGGTGTCGTTAATGATGCATCTCTATATGGCTTTGTTATTGTTGATGATTACTCTCGTTACACATGGGTACACATTGTTACTTACAAAAATCAAGTGCGGGAAGTCTTCAAGCGATTTTCCTCGAGGGCTTCAACTAACTTTGGTGTGAAGATCAAACACATCAGGAGTGACAAGGGGACTGAGTTCAAGAATTCCGGTCTTGATGCCTATCTTGATGAACTTGGTATTACTCATGAGTTATCTGCTCCCTATATTCCTCGGCAGAATGGGCGTCGTGGACCGCAAGAACAGAACTCTTGTTGAGATGGCTTGCACTATGCTTGATGAATACAAAACGCCTAGTCGTTTTTGGATTGATGCAATTGATACTGCGTGCCACATCATCAACAGAGTATATCTTCACAAATTCTTCAAGAAAACTGCCTATGAACTCCTCACTGACAAGAAACCCAATGTAAGTTATTTCATAGTCTTCGGTGCAAAATATTGGATTAGAGATCCTCATCACAATTCTAAATTTGCAACGAAAGCACATGAAGGTTTTATGCTTGGTTACGGAAAGGACTCGCACACCTACAGAGTCTTCAACATCGCTCTTCACAAGATTGTTGACACTGTAGATGTGCTTGATTCGATGAAACTAATGGCTCGCAAAGAGAGCACCTACCTACGTGTTAGATGAACCAAAGACCGAGGAATCTATCAAGTTCAAGGCAAATGAGGATGTCATTCCCTCTTGAAGAAAGCTATTTGAAGAATTCATTCTGTCTTGAAGAACGCCGAAATGATGCACTGAAGATAATGTCAAGACAATGGTGCACGAGGAAAATGATCAAATTCTTCGACGACAACCAGCTCATCCTCGCGTTGCAAAAGAAGTGCAAGTGGAGAAGATCATCGATGACATTAAAGCGCGGAGTCCTCTCACACGCTCAAAAGCTTCACATTTATCTAACTTTTGTGGGCACCATGCTTTTGTCTCTATCACAAAGCCCACTAAGGTAGATGAAGCATTTCTGGAGCCGGAGTGGATTCAAGCTATGCAAGAAGAATTACATCAGTTCGAGCTCAACAATGTCTGGGAACTGTCAAACGTCCAGATCCTCGCAAGCATAATATCATTGGCACAAAGTGGATCTACCGCAAAAAGCAAGATGAAAATGGTCTTGTGGTGAGGAATAAGGCACGACTAGTAGCTCAAGGCTACACACAGGTTGAAGGAATTGATTTCGATGAAACTTTTGCACCTGTTGCTAGACTTGAGTCTATTCGTATATTACTCGCCTATGCTAACCATCACAATATCATTTTATATCAAATGGATGTTAAAAGTGCATTCCTCAATGGTAAGCTTGAGGAAGAAGTATATGTTGCTCAACCCCCAGGTTTTGAAGATCCAAAGAATCCTGACAAAGTCTTCAGACTCAATAAGGCCCTGTATGGCCTCAAGCAAGCCCCTCGGGCGTGGTATGATACATTGAAGGAATTCTTCGTGAAGAATGGCTTCACACCCGGTTCACTCGACCCTACTCTCTTTACTAAATCTTATGATGGTGAACTGTTTGTGTGCCAAATATATGTTGATGATATTATCTTTGGCTGTACTGACCAACTTTATAGTGATGAATTTGCCTATATGATGAGTGAAGAATATCAAATGTCTATGATGGGAGAGTTGAAATTCTTCTTAGGTCTTCAAATTAAATCAACAACACAATGGCATATTCATATCTCAAGAGAAATACCTCAAAGATGTCTGAAGAAATTTGGCATGCAAGGCGCAAAGGCGTCAAAATTCCTATGCCCACAAATGGCCATCTATGCAATCGATGAAAATGGTATTGACTTGATCACAAGGTATACCGCTCCATGATTGGTTCTTTATTGTACTTATGTGCATCTAGGCGGATATAATGCCTAGTGTTTGCATGTGTGCCCGATTCCAAGCTACACCGAAGGAATCACACCATAAGGTTGTGAAGCATATTCTTCGATATCTAGCTCACACACCAACACTAGGATTATGGTACCCCAAGGGCTCTACTTTTGATCTCATTGGATATTCTGACTTCACGACTATGCTTTGGTGATCGCGTGGACCGCAAGTCAACATCTGGTACTTGTCATTTCCTCGGACGATCTTTAGTCTGTTGGTCCTCGAAGAAAGCGAACTGCGTATCTTTGTCTCTTGTGGAAGCTGAATACATTGTTCTTTGGCTCTTGTTGTGCTCAATTCTGTGGATGAAGCAAACTCTCAAGGACTACGGCATCAACGTGAAGAATGTGCCTCTCTCTTGTGACAATGAGAGTGCCATCAAGATTGCTCACAACCCAGTTCAACACTTTCGAAGACAAAGCACATTCAAATTCGTCATCATTTTCTTCGTGATCATGTGTTGAAGGCGACATCTCCATCGAGCACGTGAAGGTGAAGAACAGCTAGCCGATATCTTCACTAAGCCCTTGGATGAGAAGAAATTTAGCAAGTTGCGGTGTGAGCTAAATATCTTAGAATCTTGAATGTTCTTTGAAAAGACACACATCCCGACATTATGCAAAATTGATGACTTAGATGTGCAACACATGAAGAAAGCGTTTTCTTCAATCAATGAAGAATAACACTCTAAGTGTGAAGAAATTAATGAAGAATTTGATTCTCGAGAACCCTCGACAATTATGCACGCGGTTCTGAAATCATCATTCTTATCTGATTGGGTCACGCCACCACCAAAGTTGAAAATCTTCAATTTGAGTTTTTCCTCGGTTTTGAAATTCTTGAGTTTTTCAAATTCTTCAAATTTGAAAAATCTTCACTGTTTCCGTCTTATTTCTTATTTGGATATATATATATATATATATATATATATATATATATATATATATATATATATATATATATATATATATGGGTTTATGTCCTCTCTGACATTCACTTATGGCTATTTCTTCAAGTCGCTTTTTCTGCTAAGTGAATGTGATCGGACCCTTCCCCCTCTATGCTATACTCAACCCAATCTATTCACAAATTCTTCATGTGCGTTCTATTTGAACTCGTTCAAAATCTTCACTGTGTCCTTGTCAGCTGAAGAAATTGGAAAACGGAACTTTAAAACTGATCTTATCCAAATTTTCGGTTTTGTCGCTCAAACCTTTCCGCATCCCATGATGCATTATTTTACTCACCCACGATCGTACACGATCTCCACTACACAGTACGTGGGTGACACATGTCGCGTGAAGGAGAATGGTCAGGGGCACGTTCGTCCTAAATCTTGAGCGAACAGTTTTCCTTGCCTCTATAAATACCCTCTCTCCATCCTCACTTCTTTTACTCCGCCGACCTCTCTCTCCTTTCGAGCTCCTCAAACCTTAGCGCCGCCGCTACTCCATCGTCGCCGGTGAGGAAGAGCTTCACTGCCTCGACCTCGTCGCCGTGGTACTCGCGCCGACCGCGGAATTCCTCACTCCGCCTCCGCCGTAGCTGTCTTCCTCCGCCAAGTTAGGGCGTGGAAGATCTGAACAGACGAGCTTCACATCTACAACACCCAGTTCGTTGTGTTCTTCACTTCGGGTAATTAAAAGTTACTTTTATTACTCGCTTTGATTCTCAAACCTTCCTGAAAATCTTCAAAGATGTTTATTCTTCAAATCTTCACACATATGAACACCTCAAACAAAATATGCTCTTGATTCGTTTCTCTAAGCAATGAGTTTCTTCAAGGTTCCTCAATTGTGTGGATCCTTGATCTGTACAACTCTGGAACCTAAGACAAAGAACGCTTAGTGAAATTCTTCAAGGCTCATCTGGTCAGAATCCTCAAAACTTGTTCTTTTTGAAAAACCTTACGAGAACGCATATGACCTCTCCAAATTACTCGCACCTAAACTCTGTTAACAGGTACAAATGTCCAATGCTGAATCCATAGGTTCTCATCAACTTAACTCATTTGCAGAGATCCTCGAAGAAAAACTGAACACTTCTTGAGAAAACTCAATTGTTCAAATTCCTCAAGCTGAAGAATATGGCGTGACGGTAAGAAGCAACAGAAAGGAGGAAAGAAACACGAGGTTATGACTGCGTTTGAGATCCCTGAGAAAATTTATGCTGACTATTGCACACCTGATGAAGCAAAATTTGGCAAAGAAAGCAAAAATCAGCGCAAGGTGCGTATTCAGAAGATTGAACGGAGATGGGCAAGGGAATGGAGGGAATACAGATATGTGACTCCAAAGTACATGAAGAAATTCGCTCTCAATCCTCCATGCACAAGAGCTCCATTGGCACCTGGCCAAGTAGCTGATCCCACAAGCATCAAGCGTGGTGAGGACTTTCCTGAAGAATGGGCTAAGCACCAAGCTAAATTGGCAAGACAAGCCAAGGAGGCAGTGAAGAAATTCAATGAGGATTACGCCATCGCTATCAAGCATCGAGGCCTCGGTCAAACCGAGGAAATCCATGCCAAAGAAGCCTGCTCATAAGCCAAGTGCTTCACCATCAGCGCCCTCACGGCCAAGTTCCTCAGCAGCGCCCTCAAGGCAAATTCCTCACACTGCTACAGCTCCACCAAAGTCCTCAACAGCTCCGTCAAAATCCTCAGTTCCTGTGCATCTGGCTACATGTCAAAGGACTGCTGGTTTCTCGATTGCCTCTGGAGTTTCAGCAAATTCCTCAGTAGCACCAATTTCATCATCGGCCCGACTCTGCTGAAGACCAAAGCAACAATTTGGGCGAGGTCCTCGGCCAAGTCCAAAGAAACAAGTTGCATTCCATGTGCCTTATGATGATGAAGCTCGATGATGAACTTGCGGAAATCATCGAGATCGCCAAGAAAGGGCCGCTAGGGCCAAAGGTACATTGTGCCCTTTGCTCTTGGATCCAAGAAAGTCCTCGATTATCTTGATCTACGGCACAAGGATCCCAATACCCCTATGCCCGACTTTCATCGACCCCTGGACAAAGTCATATGTTGACCCATTTCATCGCTGAAGAGAAATGGAAGTTTGAAAAGGCAAGAGAAATCAAAAAGGCTCAATACAGAAAGGAGAAGTTCCTAAAGAAAAACGTTGTCAAAATGACACCTGAGGAACTTCTCAAGGTCCAGACTAAAATTCAAGACCTCAGCAAAAACTTCGATTCCTATTATGCTGATTGGCAAGGAGCCAAGGTCAGATTCGTCAACCTGACGAAGAAATTCACAAATGTTGCTGCCCCATCGCAACATGAAATTCCTCAGGCTGAAGCCTCAGCTCAGATGAAGAACATGCCAAGACCACTGATGGCGTTCAGGCTGCTGATGAAAATGCTAGTTCCGGGCTGTTGATCCCATTCCGGCCGAAGAAATTGCCGTGGCATCCACTAGTGGTGCGCTGAAGAAACTAAACAAGACAGGCAAGCTGCATCGCCATTCTTTGAAGAAATTCAACCAGATTCCTCGGCTCCTCCTGCGCCAACACCAACTCCAATTCTTCCATCGCCTCGAGGTGAAGAAAACCAAGGCTGCGAGCGAGCTGCGATGAAGAAAAGGAAGGCATCACCGTGTGTCAAATTCTTCGGCTGCGAAGAAAATGAAGCCAATGACCAGCTCATTTGAAAATCCAATTGATGTTGTTCCGATTTCCTCCATGCCATCAAAGGACCTTGTTCCTTTTGGAGAAGACTATGAGATCCCAATCGGATCTGTTGAAGAACATCATTCTGCTGCTTCGTCAGAGCAGATTGATGAAGAAATTGAAGTGGACGCAATCCCTTCAACCCGGTCATTTCCTCACCTATGCCTCGGTTCACGGTGAAGAGGCTGGTCTTGAGGAAATTGAAGATGAAGATGTGGATATTGGGTGCACCACACCAGTGATGAATGATGACTTTTGGGAAAGTGCATCCCAATACTCCTCTCTTCACCCGCTCCAACAGATTCCTCGGTCCCTGCACAAACAGTCCAAATGGACTCAAGAAACTCAACCCACTTGCTCTGTGCATGAAGAAATTCCAGCCACTAGTGTGATGAACTCTTCTTTGTTGATCCCGAGACTGCACTGTTGAGGAACAAGAAATTCCTCGGCTGAAGAACCTGAACTTGCGATTCTGAGGTGGTGATGCAACTCATCGACACCCCTACGCCCAAGCAAAAGAATCCGTTCTCGAGCAAACAAAAGTTCAAGGCCGATGATTTCTTTGCCGAGCACGTATTCTTCAATCGACTATAATCCATATGATTACGCTCGCATTAGGAAGAGGCGTTTACGGACTGCCACCAAGCCAACTTCTATTCCTCAGTGCTCTTCAACAAAGATAAAGTCTTCGATCATGCTCATATTCCTCATGTGGACATGGAGTCGCTGCCAGGCTTTGAGCCAGTCCTCAGTGTTCTTCACGACGCAGGACTTCTGAATTTGTGCACTGATATCTGTGACTGGAATGAAGAACTAATTCTTCAATTTTATGCAACGCTACACATCACCGGAGACGCTGAAGACGTGAACTCATGGGTATTAGACTGGATGTCTGAAAATACTCACTACAAGGCACCAAGACTGAATTGCTTCGTGCTCTACCACTCGATCCTCCACTTGATGGTGCACGTTGTATCTACAACGAACCGAACTTTCAAATCACTATATGCAAGTCTTGATGAAGACTTTGAAGCCAAGGCAGGCCCCAAGAACCAAATTCCTCGTCAAGGAATTATTGTATGTGCCTCGGACTGTCTATCGGATTCTGAGGAAGACAATGAGTCCTATCAAAGGCCACGACTCGAATGATGAAGAAGTCGTTGGCATCATGAAGAATATGCTTTTCAACATCATCCATGGCGTTCCCGTCAACTTTCATGACTTCTTTATGAGGACTCTGGCGAACATTGCTATGTCACCATTTGAGCTGAAGCCTTATGCGCCTTGGATAATGAGATTCATCAGGACAAGGTCTTCACTCAATTACAAGGCTGATACTCTGAACCACTGCAGCTACTTGCCCCCGATTGAAGTCCTCAAACGGACATTTACCCCAGTGATGACAAGGGCAAGGCTCTTGCTGTGATCGATGAAGGCATTCGTCCATTGGATGGACAGTTTCGCAAAAGCGACATCCTACTCCACCAATGATGACTCGCCACACATGACTCTGCGCCAAATACCTCGGTCAAGCAAAGTCCTCAAGCTATTGCACCCGGGGTGATGGTGATCGTGAGTTACTCCTCGGTCTTCATCGGAAGGTTGATCGTAATCATAAATGGGTCAAGCGTCGGTTTGGTTCAATTCTTCACAACATGACCTCAACACACAATGCGGTGAAGAAAAACCACTACTACCTCCATGAAACCTTCAAACGCACTGGGCTGTTCTTTCACATGTCTCTGTGTAAGAACCGGCGTCAATGGGACTCGAGGAAGAATTTGGTAGTCCGCACCTCCTCAGAAGAAATACAAGAAGGTCAAAGTTCCTTGGTGGCCAGCTCCTATTCTTCATCGCGCGACAATCGATGAAAATGAAGAATTGGGCGACACATGGCAGGTCCTACTACAACAACCGACCCCAACAACGCTTGGCGCTCCTTCTTCAACTTGAAATTCTTGAGAGCGTTAGTCCTCGATTCGATCCTTTTGGTCTTTCGATGACAAAGGGGAGAAATTTGAGTTAGTCTTCAAGTGGATCTATTTTAACGCCTATATACAACAATTTATTTTTGTTAAGTTACAACTCTCGTTCTTGAAACTTTTATTGGATCGAGTTGTAATCTTAAACCCGATGGTGCTTTGATACTTTTGATGCATTATGCTCTTGCACTATGCTCTGATTCTCTTGAGCTCCTTGAAAATCTTCATAGCAAATCTATTTGAGCTCTGATACTCTTGATGCGTTATTTTGCATGCTTGTTCCTCATTAATGTTATCGCACGTATGGTGAATTACATCAAGCACCATATTTCATCATGCATTTCAAATTCTTCATATTATATGTCAAATGCGTGTATGAATTACAAGATATAGGGGGAGATCTCCATGATTCAACTCTTCAAATGTGCATTGCCTCAAAAGCAAATTCCTCACTATGCACATCTTCGGGGGAGTTCTTCTATATCTTGCAATCAAATTCCTCAATATCAGTATTTACACTTCATATGGTTATCCCGTTGAAAACTTAACCTATATTGTCATCAATCACCAAAAAGGGGAGATTGTAAGTGCATCTAGTGCCCTTAGTGATTTTGGTGTATTGAAGACTTATAGGTTAAGGAACTAATCGTTTGTAAGTGTACACAGGTCTATAAGTCTATGAGGAGTTTGATATTTACGAGAAAGTCGACCCCTAAAAGTGAAGTTCTTCATTGAAGACTTTGATATTACGAAGACTTTACGAAGACTTTGAAAGTGAAGAAATTGGTGTGACCTTGAAGACTTGGTATTCATTTGAGGAACATGAAGCGTGAAGACTTTTGTTTTCGTAGTTTCATTTTCTCTTTCTTGAGTCATAGGAAACACCGTACTGATAAAGGGGGTCGACGAAATACTAAGGAAAAATTTCCATGTGATGCTCAACTCAAAATCCTACACCTACCAATCCCTTCGAGTGAAGCCTTTGGAAATCTCATCCAGTTCAGTCAATTTCTTGATGTGAGACGAAGTTCTTCCGGTCATTTGAGGAATTTGTTCCGACCGAGGAGTTAGGAATTCGCCAAAGGCGGATTGCCTACGATGAGGAACATGATCGCCCTAAGGAATTTGAGATTCAAATTTCCGACCGTTGCTGTGCTGTGCGCCAGCTGTCCCAAAATATATTATCCACCTAATGGTCATATCATTTAAGGGCATTTATGTCTTATCATGTCTGGCTGCTCCCTAGGCTATAAATAGCCGCCCCCTTCAACCACTAGCTGGTTGGCTGCTCCAAGAGAACATGACACTTGTCATTTGAGAGCAACCCATCCTCCGAGGACTTTGAGCGAAAATCATCAAGTGAGGAAAAACCCAAAAACCAAACCCCTACAAACCCAAAGTGATTGAGCATCGAAGAGATTGATCTGCGTGGATCCGGCGCTTGTTACCTTTGAAGACTGCGCTTCTTCCAGACGGTTAGGCGTCATGGTCTAGAGCATCCAAGAGGAATTGTGGATCGCCGAGTGACCAAGTCTGTGAAGGTTTGGCGATCGCTGAAGACTTACCACGAGTGATTGGACGAGGTCCGTGTGACCTTAGTTCAAGGAGAATACGGTGAGGACTTGGTGTCTGAGCTGCGTGCTTTCGGTATTTGGGTGTCCGGGACTATGTGTCCTCAAGTTTAAATACTCAACCGCTCCAACCAGGGCGTACAAGCCGAGACAGCAGTTGGAACTGGTCTACCAAATCATTGTCTTCACCAACCCTAAGCTGGTTCTATTTCCTCAACCCTTTCATTTCCTCATTCTTGTGTTGAGTGTTTGTTCATATCTGTGTTTGAAGACTTTGTTGAAGACTTTCCCAATTTCCTCAGTTCAATTTCTTGATCTGTTTGTCTTCATCTTGAGTTATCCTGTGATTACGCTTTCTGTACTCTGAGCTAGTCTTCATTTCATCATGATGACCATGCGTGTATTCTGTTATGCTTACTTCTGAGTACTTATTCCGCTGCAAGTAGTTCTTCGCTAAGGAATTTCCTCACCGGCTCCTCACCGGCAAATTCCTCAGTGAAGAATTCATAAAAATCGCCTATTCACCCCCCTCTAGTTGATGTAACGCACTTTCATAGGTTAAGGTACTAATGTATTTATGAGTGTACACAGGTCTATAAGTCTATGAGGAGTTTGATATTTACAGAGAATGTCGACCCCTAAAAATGAAGTTCTTAATCTGAAGACTTTGATATTCTGAAGACTTTCTGAAGACTTTGAAAGTGAAGAAATTGGTGTGACCTTGAAGACTTGGTATTCTTTGAGGAACATGAAGCGTGAAGACTTTTGTTTTCGTAGTTCCGTTTTCTCTTTCTTGAGTCATAGGAAACACCGTACTATTAAAGGGGGTCGAGGAAATACTAAGGAAAAATTTCCCTGTGGTGCTCAACTCAAAATCCTACACCTACCAATCCCTTCAAGTGAAGCCTTTGGAAATCTCATACAGTTCAGTCAATTTCTTCAGTGACAGAGACGAAGTTCTTCTAGTCGCTGAGGAATTTGTTCTGACTGAGGAGTTAGGAAGTCGCCAAAGGCGGATTGCCTACACAATGAGGAACATGATAGCCACGAGGAATTTGAGAGTCAAATTTCCGACCGTTCATCTTCTTGGCGCGCCACTGTCCCAAAATATATTATCCACATAACGGTCATATCATTGAAGGGCATTTATGTCTTATCATGTCGGGCTGCTCCCTAGGCTATAAATAGCCGCCCCCTACAACCACTAGCTGGCTGGCTGCTCCGAGAGAACTTGACACTTGTCATTTGGGAGCAACCCATCCTCCGAGGACTTTGAGCGAAAATCATCGAGTGAGGAAAAACCCAAAACCAAACCCCTACAAACCCAAAGTGATTGAGCATCACTGAAGAGATTGATCCTGCGTGGATCCGACGCTTGTTACGTTTGAAGACTGTGCTTCTTCTAGGCGGTTAGGCGTCATGGTCTAGAGCATCCAAGAGGAATTGTGGATCACCGAGTGACCAAGTCTGTGAAGGTTTGGAAGTCGCTCAAGACTTACCACGAGTGATTGGACGAAGTGCATGTGACCTAAGTTCAAGGAGAATACGGTGAGGACTTGGTGTCTGAGCTGCGTGCTTTCGATTTGGGTGTCCGGACTGTGTGTCCTCGAGTTTAAATACTCACCGCTCCAACCAGACGTACAACTGAGACAGCAGTTGGAACTGGTCTACCAAATCATTGTCTTCACCAACCTAACTGGTTCTATTTCCTCAACCCTTTCATTTCCTCATTACCGTGTTGAGTGTTCATTCATATCTGTGTTTGAAGACTTTGACTGAATACTTTCTCAATTTCCTCAGTTCAATTTCTTCAGTCTGTTTGTCTTCATCTTGTGCCATCCTGTGTTTACGCTACGTACTCATTGATTGTCTTCATTTCATCATGATGACCATGTCCGCATTCTCTTATGCTTACTTCTGAGTACTTATTCCGCTGCAAGTAGTTCTTCATGAAGGAATTTCCTCACCGGATAATTCCTCATTGAAGAATTCATAAAAATCGCCTATTCACCCCCCTCTAGTCGATATAACGCACTTTCAATTGGTATCAGAGCAAGGTACTTCCTTGTTCTGTGTGATTTTGGTTTAACCACCTGGAGTTTTTAGTTACGTCGACCGCAGGTATGAAGAAAGTGACATGCCCTATCTTTGACGGTCATGACTATCCCAAGTGGAAGGCCATGATGAGGAAGCGCCTCATGGCAATGAACAACAAGCTGTGGACCGTCACTGAGATTGGGCTTACCGATCTATGCAAGAAGGCGGCCGATGACATTCGCAAGTACACTCGACTTGACATCATGGCGAAGGACATCATCTGTTCCTCGCCTATCCAGAGATGAATTCAAGCGCATTATGCATCTTTGCAATGCGAAGCTTATCTGGGACCGAATCTCTGATGTCTATGAAGGACATCTAACCCGTCATGATCCTTGGTTTGACGACTTCAAGGAATCTCTCAAAACAATGACTTTCGAACCAGATTCATCATCTTCTGCATCATGTCTCATGGCAAAGGGTGACGAGGTAACCGAATGTTCCTCATCTGAGTTTAGTGACTATGAATCTGATGATGATATTGAACCTAGCTATACCAAGCTTGTTTGTATTGCCACCAAACAACAACATGCCTTGGAAAAGGTTCAAAACATGCTAGATAAAAGTGATGATATGTTAGGTGAAGAAATGGATCGCACTAAAGCCCCGACTGAAAATCTTCAGAGACTTCAGTCTAGGTTTGACAACCTTCAAGGTCATCATAACACTCTGTTGTCGGATCATGAGAAACTTTCTTATGAATTTCTTCAAAGAAAGCAAGATCTTGAGAAGCTAAGAGTGAGTTATGAAGACCTTCAGAAGGAGCGCGATTCATTACTTGCTCAACAAATCAACGCTTCTCAGGAAGAATTTGTTCCTCCATGCTTAAAGTGCATTGAACGTGAATCTGCTAATTCTTCACCTAAATGTTCAAATGCTTCAATTGTTACAAATTCTTCACATGCCTCTGCTATCACTAATTCCTCATCTGAGGACATTGCTAGTATCACTGACGATCCAGGGCTGAAGGAATTGTACATGACATGCATGTACAAAAGCCTCAAAGGTCATCAGACTCTTTGTGATGTGCTTAAAAAGCAGATCCTCAACAGGAACCCTAGGAAAGAGGGTATTGCCTTTGAGAGGAAACTCAATGCTGATGGAACATATTGGAAGCCTGAGCAGTATCCCAAAACCTCATGGGTTGCTGCAAAGGGACCTCTAGTTGATTCATCTAACTTATCTGGCTTTACATCTGAATCTCCTCATTCTTCTGATGAGTCATTTGACTCCAACTATAAACTGTTCAAAATTCAGAATGCTGAAGTATTTGCTAGATATGTTGGTACTAACTGCAGGAACGGTTCCCCTATGAAGAAAATCTGGGTTCCCAAGAAGTTCCTTGAAAGTCTTCAGGTGAATGTCCTCATGACACCACCTGTGAAGAATAGGAACCCCAGATCAAACTCTTCATATGGACCAAATTCTTCATATGGATCCAAGTCCTCATACGGACCAAATTCCTCACGTCGATCAAATTCATCAAAAGGATCAAAGTCCTCATATGATTATCATCGTGCTAACAACTCTGTTCCGCAGGGTAGAGCTAAGGACTATGAATATGTGCATTATTCTTCAAAACAATATGTTCATAAGTCCTCGAAGAATTTCTCTGCTTATTCATATGCTTAGCCTAACCCCTCTTATGTGAAACGAAATGGTTTGGCATCTATGCCACCATTCTCATATGGTGCTTTCATGAGTGATGAACTCTTTGCCACCCCTTCATATGTGGGTGGTGAAGAAAAAGAACTAACCTCTTCTGCGGTTGAGGTCTCGGGCGTGCTTTAACGTCTGAAGAATTTCTGGGGGTGACAAAAATGCACGAAAGGACACAAGGCTAATCATGAGGAAATGAACTTTCATTTCACACGTCCTCATACCGCTTATCTATTATCTTGCCTCGATGAAATTCATCTAATGAAATTGATATCATATTCTTCATCGATGAAGTATATGAGATCGTAAGTTGCACTAATTCATCTGCAGGATGATCAACCCAAAGCCAATGAGTGGGTCCTTGATAGTGGATGTACAAATCACATGACCGGTGACAAGAATTTATTGATGGATGCTCCCTTATCACCGTCACATCTGAAGCATATCATCTTTGCTGACAAAGGCAAAAGTCAGGTATTGGTTCTTGGTAAGGTTGCGATCTCTAAGGACATACACATGGACAAAGTCATGCTTGTCGAGTCCTTAGGTTACAACCTCATGTCAGTCTCAATGCTTTGTGATCTTGATATGGTTGTTGTCTTTGGCAAGTATCGTTGTGTTGTGATCATGGAAGCTGACAATTCCAAAGTCTTCGAAGGCTTTAGGAGAGGAGACTTGTATATTGTTGATTTCTCTACAGGACCACAACCAGCCGTGTGTCTACTTGCAAAAGCTTTAGAAGGCTGGCTATGGCATCGGCGACTTGGTCACGCAGGCATGAGGAATTTGCACACGCTTGCAAAGAAGAAGCATGTCATTGGCATTGAAAATGTGAAATTCCTCAAGGATCACTTGTGTGGAGCCTGTGAAGCTGAAAAATGACCAAGGCCAAGGATCCAGCGAAGACTATCATGACCACTACTCATCCATTCGAATTGCTTCACATGGACCTCTTTGGTCCTAATCATTAGTCAGCAGTCACGAATGATGCATCTTTATATGGCTTTGTTATTGTTGATGATTACTCTCGTTACACATGGGTACACATTGTTACTTACAAAAATGAAGTGCAGGAAGTCTTCAAACGATTTTCCTCGAGGGCTTCAACCAACTTTGGTGTGAAGATCGAGACACATCGGGAGTGACAATGGAACTGAGTTCAAGAATTCGGTCTTGATGACTATCTTGATGAACTTGGTATTACTCATGAGTTATCTCGCTCCCTATACTCCTCAAAGAAAATGGCGTCGTGGAGCGCAAGAACAGAACTCTTGTTGAGATGGCTCGCACTATGCTTGATGAATACAAACGCCTAGTCGTTTTTGGATTGATGCAATTGATACCGCGTGCCACATCATCAACAGAGTATATCTTCACAAATTCTTCAAGAAGACTGCCTATGAACTCCTCAACGACAAGAAGCCCAATGTGAGTTATTTCAAAGTCTTGATTGCTAAATGCTGGATTAGAGATCCTCATCACAATTCTAAATTTGCACCGAAAGCACATGAAGGTTTTATGCTTGGTTACGGAAAGGACTCGCACACCTACAGAATCTTCAACATCGCTCTTCACAAGATTGTTGATACTGTAGATGTGCGGTTTGATGAAACTAATGGCTCGCAAAGAGAGCACCTACCTACGTGTTAGATGAACCAGCACCTGAGGAATCTATCAAGTTCAAGGCAACTGAGGATGTCATTCCTACTGAAGAATCTGTTGAAGAATTCATTCCTGTACGCGAAGAACGTCGAGCTGATGCACCTGAAGAAAATGCTAAAGACAATGGTGCTGAAAAAAATGCTGATCAAATTCCTCGACGACAACCAGCTCATCCTCGCGTTGCAAAAGAAGTGCAAGTTGACAAGATCATCGATGACATTGAAGCGCCAGGTCCTCTCACCCGCTCAAAAGCTTCACATTTATCTAACTTTTGTGGGCACTATGCTTTTGTCTCTATCACAGAGCCCACTAAGGTAGATGAAGCATTTCTGGAGCCTGAGTGGATTCAAGCAATGCAAGAAGTATTACATCAGTTCGAGCTCAGCAATATCTGGGAACTGGTCAAACGTCCAGATCCTCGCAAGCATAATATCATTGGCACAAAGTGGATCTACCGCAACAAGCAAGATGAAAATGGCCTTGTGGTAAGGAATAAGGCACGACTTGTAGCTCAAGGCTACACAGGTTGAAGGAATTGATTTCGATGAAACTTTTGCACTGTTGCTAGACTTGAGGCTATTACATATTACTTGCTTATGCTAACCATCATAATATCACTTTATATCAAATGGATGTGAAAAGTGCATTCCTCAATGGTAAGCTTGAGGAAGAAGTATATGTTGCTCAACCCCAGGTTTTGAAGATCCAAAGAATCCCAACAAAGTCTTGAGACTCAACAAGGCACTCTATGGTCTCAAACAGGCCCCCAGGCGTGGTATGATACATTGAAGGAATTCTTCATGAAGAATGGCTTCACACCAGTTCACTCGACCCTACTCTCTTTACTAAATCATATGATGGTGAACTGTTTGTGTGCCAAATATATGTTGATGATATTATCTTTGGCTGTCTTGACCAATGTTATAGTGATGAATTTGCCTATATGATGAGTGAAGAATATCAAATGTCTATGATGGGAGAGTTGAAATTCTTCTTAGGTCTTCAAGTTAAATCAACAACACAATGGCATATTCATATCTCAGGAGAAATACCTCAAAGATGTCCTGAAGAAATTCGGCATGCAAGATTGCAAAGGCGTCAAAATTCCTATGCCCACAAATGGCCATCTATGCACTGATGAAAATGGTATTGACTTCAATCACAAGGTATACCGCTCCATGATTGGTTCTCTGTTGTACTTATGTGCATCTAGGCCAGATATAATGCTTAGTGTTTGCATGTGTGCCCGATTTGAAGCTACTATGAAGGAATCACACCATAATGGTGTGACGCATATTCTTCTATATCTAGCTCACACACCAACTCTAGGATTATGGTTCCCCTAGGGCTCTACTTTTTATCTCATTGGATATTCGACTACGATTATCTTTGGTGATCGTGTGGACCATAAGTCAACATCTGGTACTTGTCATTTCCTCGGACGATCTTTGGTCTGTTGGTCCTCGAAGAAAGCAGAACTGCGTATTCATCTCTTTGTGGAAGCTGAATACATTGCTTTGGCTCTTGTTGTGCTCAATTGCTTTGTGGATGAAGCAAACTCTCAAGGACTACGGCATCAACGTGAAGAATGTGCCTCTCTCGTGACAATGAGAGTGCCATCAAGATTGCTCACAACCCGATTCAGCACTTTCGAAGACAAAGCACATTCAGATTCGTCATCATTTTCTTCGTGATCATGTGTTGACAGGCGACATCTCCATCGAGCATGTGAAGACTGAAGAACAACTAGCCGATATCTTCACAAAGCCCTTGGATGAGAAGAGATTTAGCAAGTTGCGGTGTGAGCTAAATATCTTAGAATCTTCGAATGTTCTTTGGAAAGGACACACATCCTGACACATATGCAAAATTGATGACTTAGATGTGCAACACATGAAGAAACGTTTTTCTTCAATCAATGAAGAGTAACACTCTAAGTGTGAAAAAATTAATGAAGAATTTGATTCTCAGAACCCTACGACAATTGTATGCAGCGGTGTCTGCGAAATCATCATTCTTATCTGGTGGGTCACGCCACCATCAAAGTTGAAAATCTTCAATTTGAGTTTTTCCTCAGTTTTGAAATTCTTGATTTTTCAAATTCTTCAACTTTTCAAAATCTTCACTTTGTTTCCGTCGTTTTTCTTCATTGGCTATATATATATGGGTTTATGTCCTCTACAGCATTCACTTATGGCTATTTCTTCAAGTCGCTTTTTCTGCTAAGTGAATGTGATCGGACCCTTGCCCCTCTATGCTATACTCAACCCAATCCATTCACAAATTCTTCATGTGCGTTCTATTTGAAAATTGTTCAACATCTTCATTGTATCCTTGTCAGCTGAAGAAATTGCGAACGGAACTTTAAAACTGATCTTATCCAAACTTTCGTTTTTGCCGCTCAAACCGTTCCGCATCCCACGATAGATTTATCTTTTCACCCAACATCTAACACAATCTCCACTTTTCAATACGTGGGTGACACATGTCAAGCGAATGAGAAGGGTCAGGGGCACGTTCGTCCCAAATCTTTCGCCGAACAGTTTTTCACCGTGGCTATTTATACCCCCTCTCCCCTTCCTCACTTCCTTTACTCCGCTCGACCGCTCTCTCTCGCTCGAGCTTCTCAAACCCTAGCGCCGCTGCTACTCCATCGTCGCCGGTGAGGAAGAGCTTCCTTTGCCTCGACCTCGTCGCCCGTCGTACTTGCATGAGCGGAAATCTTCACTGCGCCACCGCCGTAGCTGTCTTCCTCCGCCGAGTTAGGGCGTGGAAGATCTAACCTGACGAACTTCCCATATATTCTTCTCAGTTCGTCATGTTCTTCAGTTCGGGTAATTAAAAGTTACTTTTATTACTCGCTTTGATTCTCAAACCTTCCTGAAAATCTTCAAAGGTGTTTATTCTTCAAATCTTCACACATATGAACACCTCAAACAAAATATGCTCTTGATTCGTTTCTCTAAGCAATGATTTTCTTCAAGATTCCTCAATTGTGTGGATCCTCGATCTATACAACTCTGGAACCTAAGACAAATATCGCTTAGTGAAATTCTTCAAGGCTCATCTAGTCAAATTCCTCAAACTAGTTTTTTTTTAAAAACCTTCTGAGAACGCATATGACCTCTCCAAATTCCTCGCAACTATACTCTGTTCACAGGTACTCATGTCATTCTTTGAATCACTAGGTTCTCATCAACTTAACTCATTTGCAGCGTTCCTCGAAGAAAAGTTGCATACTTCTTGAGAGAATTGATTGTTCAAATTCCTCGGTGATGAATATGGCGGAAGGAAAGAAGCCACGAAAGGAGGAAAGACGCTTTGAGGTCATGTTGCGTTTGAGATTCTGAGGAAATCTATGCTTTGATTATTGCACACCTGATGAAGCCGAGTTCGGCAAAGAGAACAAAAATCAGCGCAAGGTGCGCATTCAAAGGATTGAAAGGAGATGGGCAAGGGAATGGAGGGAGTACATATATGTTACTCCAAAGTACATGGAGAAATTCGCTCTCAATCCTCCATGCCCAAGAGGTCCATTGGCACCTGGTCAAGAAGCTGACCCCACCAGCATCAAGCGTGGTGAGGACTTTCCTGAAGAATGGGCCAAGCGCCAAGCCAAATTGGCAAGGCAAGCCAACGAGGAAGTGAGGAAATTTAATGAGGACTCTGCTACTGCTGCTGCCATCGAGGTCATTTGTCAAGCCAAGAAAATCTATGGCAAAGAAGCCCGCACACAAGCCAAGTGCTTCACCAGCAGTGCCCTCACGGCCAAGTTCCTCGATTGTGCCCTCACGGCAAATTCCTCATGCTGCTCCTGCTCCTCCCAAGTCCTCGGCAGCTCCTACAAAATCCTCGGCCGATTCAGACAAAGTCCTCGGCACTTTGTGCATCGGCCCACGTGCCAAAGGACTGCAGACATCTCCATTGCTTCCGTGTCTCAAAGCAAGTTCCTCGGCTGCACCAAATTCTTCATCTGGCCCGACTTTGCTTTGAATACTAAGGCCACAATTTGGGACGAGGTCCTCGGCCAAGTCCCAAGAAGAAAGCAGTCGCCTTCCAAGAGCCACACGAAGATGATGAGGCCGATGATGATGAACTTGCGGAAATCATCAGAGACCGTCAAGAAAGGGCCGCTAGAGCCAAAGGCACACCTGTGCCGCTGCTGTTCGATCCAAGAGCGATCCTAGACTACATTGATCTCTGGCACAAGGACCCAAACACTCATATGCCTGACTTCAAATTGACACCTGGCCAAAGTCACATGCTGACTCATTTCATCCAAGAGGAGAAATGGAAATTTGATCTGACGAGAGAGATCAAGAAATCGCGATCTGAAAGGAGAAGCTACTGAAGAAAAAGCGTTGTCAAGATGACAATTGAAGAACTTATCAAGATGCAGGCTGACATCAAAGCCCTCAACGACAAATTTGACTCATATTATGCCGATTGGCAAGGATCCAAAGTCGATTAAATCAACTTTGACGAAGAAGTTCACCAATGTTGCAGCCCCAACGCAACAAGAAATTCCTCAGTGGAGCCTCGGCTCAGCCGATTGAAGAACACACCGGCCGATGAAGTTCGAACTCTTTGAAGACAATGCGATTCGGTGATGATCCCATTCGGCATTGAAGAAATTGCCGTGGCATCCACTAGTGGTGCGCTGAAGAAAGCTGAAAGAAGTCGAGCAAGCTGCATCGATTGCTTTGAGGAAATTCAACCAGATTCCTCGGCTCCTCCTGCGCCTACACCAACTCCAATCCTTCCATACGCATCGATGTGAAGAAGACCAAGGCTGCAGAATGAGCTGCAGTTAAGAAAAGGAAAGCATCTGCTGCTTCAAATTCTTCAGCCCCGAAGAAGATGAAGTCAATGACCAGCTCATTTGAAAATCCCATTGATGCTGTTCCAATTTCCTCCGTGCCATCAAAGGACCTTATTTCTTTTGGTGAAGATTATGAGATCCCAAGCGGATCTGATGAAGAAAATCATTCTGCTGCTTCATCAGAGCAGATTGATGAAGAAATTGAAGTGGAAGCTATCCCTTCAACCCCAATCATTTCCTCGCCTATGCCTCAGTTCACAATTTGAAGAGGCCGGTGTTGAGGAAATTGAAGAAGATGTGGATATTGGAAGCACAACGCCAGTAATGAACGATGACTTTTGGGAAAGTCAGCATCCAAATTGTCCACTCTTCACCCCAATCCAACAGATTCCTCAGTCCCCTACTCCAACAGTTCAAATGGGCTCTGAAGAAACTCATCCCACTTCCTCTGTACATGAAGAAATTCCAGCCACTAGCGCTGATGAACCTGCTGCTGCTGATACTCAGACTGCACATGTAGAGGAACCGGAAATTCCTCAGCCTGAAGAACCTAAGATTGCGATTCCAGAGGTCGTGATGCAACTCACTGACACTCCATTGCCAAAGCCAAAGAATCGATTCTCAACAAAGCAAAAGTTCAAGGCTGAAGACTTCTTTGGCGAGCACGTTTTCTTCACGGATTACAATCCATATGACTCTGCTCGCATAAGGAAGAGGCGTTTCTGGACTGCTAGTCAAGCCAATTTCTATTCCTCAGTGCTCTTCAACAAATACAAAGTCTTCGATCATGCACATATTCCTCATGTGGACATGGAATCTCTACCAGGCTTCGAGCCAGTCCTCAGTGTTCTTCATGATGCAGGGCTTCTGAATTTCTGCACTGATATCTGTGATTGGAATGAAGAACTCATTCTTCAATTCTATGCGACGCTGCACATCGCCGGAGACGCCGAAGATGTGAGCTCATGGGTGTTGGACTGGATGTCTGAAAACACTCACTACAAGGCACCATCAACTGAATTGCTTCATGCCCTACCACTCAGTCCTCCCCTTGATTGTGCTCGTTGTATCTACAATGAACCTGAGCTTTCAAATCACTATATGCAAGTGCTGATGAAGACTTTGAAGCCCGGACAGGCACCTCGAACCAAATTCCTCGTCAAGGAATTACTATATGTGCCTCGGACTGTCTATCGGATTCTGACGAAGACAATGAGTCCTATCAAAGGCCACGACTCAAATGATGAAGAAGTCGTTGGCATCATGAAGAATATGCTTTTCAATATCATTCATGGCGTTCCAGTCAACTTCCATGATTTCTTCATGAGGACTACGGCAAACATTGCTATGTCACCATTTGAAATTTGAAGCCTTATGCACCTTGGATTATGAGATTCATCAGGACAAGGTCTTCACTCAATTACAAGGCTGATACTCTCAACCACTGCAGCTACTTGCCTCCAATTGAAGTCCTCAAACGGACATTTTCCTCAGCTGATGACAAGGGCAAGGCTACTGCTGTGATCGATGAAGGCATTCGTCCATTGGATGGTCAGTTTCGCAAAGCTGCATCCTACTCCACCAATGATGACTCTGCCACACATGACTCTGCCGCCAATACCTCACCCAAGCAAAGTCCTCAAGCCACAGCACCCAGGGTGATGACTGATCGTGAGTTACTCCTCAGTCTTCATCAGAAGGTGGATCGTAATCATAAATGGGTCAAGCGTCAGTTTGGTTCAATTCTTCACAACATGACCTCTACACACAATGCAGTGAAGAAAAACCACTACTACCTCCATGAAACCTTCAAACGCACTGGGCTGTTCTTTCTAATGTCTCTGGCGGAAGAACTAAAGACAATGGGTCTCAAGGAAGACTTTGACTGGTACGCACCTCCACCGAAGAAATACAAGAAGGTCAAAGTTCCTTCCTTGGTGGCCAGCTCCTATTCTTCATCGCGAGACACTGATGAAAATGAAGACTTGGACGACACTGCGGCAGGTCCTACTACGACAACCGACCCCAACAACGCTGGCGCTCCTTCATAAACTTGAAATTCTTCAGGGGCGTTAGTCCTCAGTTTCGATCCTTTTGGTCCTTCGTTGACAAAGGGGGAGAAATGTGAGTTAGTCTTCAAGCGGGTCTATTATATGGGCAATTTTTTTGTTAAGTTACAACTCTCGTTCTTCTGAAACTTTTATTCGATCGAGTTGTAATCTTAAACCCGATGGTGCTCGATACTTTTGATGCCTTTGTGCTCGATACTCTTGATGCGTTATTTTGCATGCCTGTTCCTCATTAATGTTATTGCACGCATGCTGAATTTCATCAAGCACCATATTTCATCATGCATTTTCAAATTCTTCATATTATATGTCAAATGCGTGTATGAATTACAAGATATAGGGGGAGATCTCCATGATTCAACTCTTCAAATGTGCATTGCCTCAAAAGCAAGTTCCTCACTATGCACATCTTCAGGGGGAGTTCTTCTATATCTTGCAAACAAATTCCTCAATATCAGTATTTACACTTCATATGTTTATCCCCGTTGAAAACTTAACCTATATTGTCATCAATAAACAAATAGGGGGAGATTGTAAGTGCATCTAGTGCCCCTTAGTGATTTTGGTGTATTGAAGACTTATAAGTTAAGGGACTAATCTGTTTATGAGTGTACACAGGTCTATAAGTCTATGAGGAGTTTGATATTTACAGAGAAACTCGACCCCTAAAAATGAAGATCGTCGTCTGAAGACTTTGATCTTATGAATACTGTCTGAAAACATTGAAAGAGAAGAACTTGGTGTGACCTTGAAGACTTGGTATTCATTTGAGGAACATGAAGCGTGAAGACTTTTGTTTTCGTAGTTTCGTTTTCTCTTTCTTGAGTCATAGGAAACACCTTACTGTTAAAGGGGGTCGAGGAAATACTAAGGAAAAATTTCCATGTGATGCTCAACTCAAAATCCTACACCTACCAATCCCTTCGAGTGAAGCATTTGGAAATCTCATACTGATTCGGTCAATTTCTTCAAAGGATGAGACAAAGTTCTTACGGTATTTGAGAATTTGTTCGGCCGAGGAGTTAGGAATTCGCCATGATCACGGATTGCCTACGATGAGGAACATGATAGCCCCGAGGAATTTGAGAGTCAAATTTCCGATCGTTCTTGTCTTCTTGGCGCCAACTGTCCCAAAATATCTTATCCACCTAACGGTCATATCATTGAAGGGCATTTATGTCTTATCATGTCGGGCTGCTCCCTAGGCTATAAATAGCCGCCCCCTACAACCTATAGCTGGTTGGCTGCTCCGAGAGAACTTGACACTTGTCATTTGAGAGCAACCCATCCTCCGAGGACTTTGAGCGGAAATCATCGAGTGAGGAAAAACCCAAAACCAAACCCCTACAAACCCAAAGTGATTGAGCATCACTGAAGAGATTGATCATGCATGGATCCGACGCTTGTTACCTTTGAAGACTGTGCTTCTTCCAGACGGTTAGGCGTCATGGTCTAGAGCATCCAAGAGGAATTGTGCATCGCTGAGTGACCAAGTCTGTGAAGGTTTGGAAGTCGCCTGAAGACGTACCACGAGTGATTGGATGAGGTCTGTGTGACCTAAGTTCAAGGAGAATATGGTGAGGACTTGGTGTCCTGACCTGCGTGCTTAGCGACTGGGTGTCCGGGACTGTGTGTCCTCGAGTTTAAATACTCAGCCGCTCCAACCAGACGTACAACTGAGACAGCAGTTGGAACTGGTCTACCAAATCATTGTCTTCACCAACCTAACTGGTTCTATTTCCTCAACCCTTTCATTTCCTCATTACCGTGTTGAGTGTTCATTCATATCTGTGTTTGAAGACTTTGACTGAAGACTTTCTCAGTTTCCTCAGTTCAATTTCTTGATCTGTTTGTCTTCATCTTGTGCCATCCTGTGTTTACGCTTTACGTACTCTTTGATTGTCTTCATTTCATCATGATGACCATGTCCGCATTCTCTTATGCTTACTTCGAGTACTTATTCCGCTGCAAGTAGTTCTTCACGAAGGAATTTCCTCACGGATAATTCCTCATTGAAGAATTCATAAAAATCGCCTATTCACCCCCTCTAGTCGATATAACGCACTTTCGGGGTTTTAGTCCGTGGGGATCGAACAACAATCATACCATAGGCTAGCTTCTAGGATTTAGCCTCTCTGATCTCGTGGTAGATCTACTCTTGTACTACCCATATCATCAATATTAACCAAGCAGGAGTAGGGTATTACCTCCATCGAGAGGGCCCGAACCTGGGTAAAAACATCGTGTCCCTTGTCTCCTGTTACCATCCGCCTAGACGCTCAGTTGGGACCCCCCTACCCGAGATCCGCGGTTTTGACACCGACATTGGTGCTTTCATTGAGAGTTCCTCTGTGTCGTCACCTATAGGCTCGATGGTTCCTTCGATCATCAACAACGGCGCGGTCCAGGGTGAGACTTTTCTCCCCGGACAGATCTTCAGATTCGGGCGGCTTTGCTGCGGGCCAATTCACTTGGTCATCTGGAGTAGATCGAAAGCTGCGCCCACGGCCGTCGGTCAGATTTGGAAGTTTGAACTACGGCCGACATCCGAGGAGACTTGATCTTGACGGATTCGAGCCACAACCAAGTCGCGCCGCCTTGTCTCGATGGGCACGATCTAGCTCTGCGGCGAGCGGTATCACGGAGGCCGCACAGCGTCCGCTCCGACCCTTAGCTCGGAGCCGGCTCCACCGATCGAGGACGAGTGGTTGGACACCGCCTCGGGGGCTATGATCTCAACGGCGATTGAGCCGAACTCCATCCCTGTCCTTTGCGAAGACCGTGATTCCAAGGCGCCGGACTCCTCTCCGGACTCCGAACCCTCCAGCGCCAATCGAATCCGATTGGCGCGGTCATGGAATTCATTGTCATGGACATCTTTCACACTCACCCTTGGGCGACATCTTGAATTCACTAAAGTCTCTCTCTTTATCGGAGAGCCTGGCCGGACAACGGTCGGGAAGGTTGGGATGCAGACGACGAAGAAATTCAACGCCCACCCACCACCCACTTTGTAGCCACTGTCGATGATTTAACCGACATGCTCGACTTCGACTCAAGACATTGACGGTATGGACGACGATGCCGGAGATTTACCAAGACCCAGAGCCTACGAGAATCGGAAGGCCACCTCGTCATATGACATATACATGGTGGACATCCCAAAAGATGGGAATCGCGATGGAACAGCAGAGGATGACCCCTCCAAGAAACAACCCAAGTGCCGACGTCAGCGGCGCTGTTCTAAATCCCATCACAGTAAAAACGGTGATTCCGGCACGGGAGATAATAACACCCCAGATAGTGCCGAAGACAACCCCCTCCAGCAGGATTCAGCACAAGAGGAGGGAGAAGCAAGTCCGCACGACAGTGCGGCAGAAAGAGAGGTAGAGGACGATAATTACGTGCCTCCCTCCAAAGATGAGGCAAGCCTCGACGACGACGAATTTGTCGTGCCCGAGGATCCCGCGCCGAACAGAGCGTTTCAAACGCGGGCTTATGGCCACGGCAAGCGGCCTCAAGAAAAAGCAGCAGCAGCTTAGAGCTGACCAAGAACTGCTAGCTGACAGATGGACTAAAGTCATTGCAGCCGAAGAGTATGAACTCGAACGCCCCTCCAAGAGATACCCCAAACGCAGGCTGCTACCCCAATTAGAGGAAGCAGCACCCAAACCTACATCACCAGCGCATGATGCGGCCGACCGGCCACCCCGTGGTCACGACAGAGAGGCCTCTAGACCCTCCATTCAAGCCGCACTCTGGCGTCGCTCGAAAAGTACCAAGGCACGGGGAAACACGCCAGACCTGCAAGACATATTGGAGGACAAGGCAAGGCAAACAAGATCGATCTACGGATTGCGTGGGCGCCCCACGACACGTGATGATAACCGTCACGCCGGATACAAAGAACTCCGGCCGGGCCGAACACGATGAGACAAAGCTCATATGAGCTACGTCGTGATATAGCCCAATACAGAGGCGCCAAGACACCCACTATGCTTCACAGATGAAGTAATGGATCATCAAATCCACGAGGGCTTCAAACCCGTAAACATCGAATCATACGATGGTACAACAGATCCTCTGCGGTTTGGATCGAGGACTACCTCCTCCATATCCACATGGCCTGCGGTGATGATCTACACGCCATCAAATACCTCCCACTCAAGCTTAAAGGACCAGCTCGACATTGGCTTAACAGCTTGCCAAGAGAATCAATCGGTTGTTGGGAGGACACGAAGCCGCATTCCTTGATAACTTCCAGGGCACATATGTGCGACCTCCAGACGCCGATGACCTTAGCCATATAATTCAGCAGCCAGAAGAATCGGCCAGACAATTCTGGACACGGTTCCTAACCAAGAAAAATCAAATCGTTGACTGTCCGGATGCAGAGGCCCTTGCAGCCTTCAAACATAACATCCGCAACGAGTGGCTTGCCCGACACCTAGGACAGGAAAAGCCGAAATCCATGGCAGCCCTCACCACACTCATGACCCGCTTTTGCGCGGGAGAAGACAGCTGGCTAGCTCGTAGTAACAACTTGACCAAAAACCCTAGTAGTTCGGATACCAAAGACAGCAATGGCAGGTCGCGTCGCAACAAGAACAAGCGCCGCGTGCGGCGACAATGATGAAGATACGGCCAATGCCGGATTCAGAGGCTCTAAACCCGGTCGTGGAAGAAGCCATTCAAAAAGAAATACCTGTGGCCCGTCCAACTTGGACCGAATACTCGATCTCTTGTGCGGATACATGGCACCCCGAAAACCAGCCAACCACACCAACAGGATTGTTGGGTGTTCAAGCAAGCGAGCAAGTTAAGTGCCGAACTCAATGACAAGGGCTGCATAGCGATGACGAGGAAGAGCCCGGCCACGAACAATAGAGGACAGAAGGGCTTTCCCACACAAGTGCGGACGGTGAACATGATATACGCAACCCACATACCCAAAAGGGAGCGGAAGCGTGCACTAAGGGACGATATATGCGATGGAGCGATCGCCCCAAAGTTCAACCCATGGTCTTCCTGCCCGATCACCTTCGATCGAAGGACCACCCCACTAGCATTCGTCATGGCGGTTTCGCCGCATTGGATCTTGACCCAATTATTGACGGATTTCACCTCACCAGTCTTGATGGGCCAGGCGGTAGCAGCCTGAACCTGCTTTATCGAGGATACGGTCGCAAAATGGGCATAGACCCCTCAAGGATTAAACCTACAAAGACGACCTTTAAAGGCGTCATACCGGGTGTAGAGGCTAATTGTACGGGCTCAGTTACACTCAAAGTGGTCTTCGGATCCCCGGTAAAATTCCGAAGCGAAGAGTTAATCTTCGACATAGTCCCGTTCATGATGGCTATCATGCACCTTTGCTTTCGAGACGACGCATTTGCATAGTTCAATGTGGTGCCGCTTTACGCATACCTCAAGCTCAAGATGCCAGGCCCTCGAGGAGTAATCACGGTCAATGGAAACACCGAACGCTCTCTCGAGCGGAGGAGCTGCACGGCCCTCGCGGCGGAGGTACAAAGCAGCCTCTCACAGCAATTCTCGAGTCCGGCCACTAAACGTCCGGACACGTCAAAGCGCGCCGGAGTAACCTACAACAAGACCGCTGGCACGATCCAAGCATCGTAGCAATCCGGCCCCAACCCCAGCCCTCGCGAAATTGTGAAGCCAGTACTACACGTACATAACTACCCTCTGGAGATACCATGGGCATAAGGGGAGGGGCACGACCACGACACGCCCAGAATGCGGCTCAACCGCACCAGGGGCTCCCGATTGTGTCATTCTTTTTCTTTTTTATTTTTCTTACTTTCAGGACTCCGTTTTCCAGAAGTCCTGTCCGGCACTAGAATCGCCGAACTCACGATGCAACAGCCAGGGAAGCAGAAAGCTACGTCGAGTGTTGGTGGTCTCTACTACGAGCATTATACCTGTTTTACATACCATCCTCAGCTTACCCTGGAGGGGACATGTTAAATAGTCCCATCCCTTGCTTATCGCACTATTTGTATCGCTCGCTTTCATTGCAGTACCTTTTTGAAGAAACAATACATAGCTTTTGCCTATTATTGCACTCCTTTCTTTATCTACATATATGTTCATTTCATGACATGTTGCACCCGTACACTTTGGTACGACCAATACACCAGGGGCTTAAGTACCCCAAAAAGTATGGTGTGATAAGTCCGAACACTTTCACAAGTTCGGCACCCCGAACTTATAGCATTATATGCATCGGCTCCGAATCATGTCTTGGGTCAATAGTTGGGCTTGCCTGGCTCCCATGTTTTGGTACCTTACGTTCCGTTATATCGGCTAAGGTAGCACTTTGGGAGAACCAACTGCGATTGTGCCCGGTTGAGCTGGGTTGAGCACCTCAGTGGAGAAAGCTAAAACTGACCGTCATGATAGGGCGAGAGCCGGTCGCTGTTCGAGAGGTTTTTTCGGGTCCCTAAAGACTTATGCCGCTTAGAGCGAGGAACTGGCATTGTCCGGCCAAGGCGTGGATAGCGCCCCGAACTCGGTCTTCCGAATACTAGGGCTTCGCCGAAATTTAAAATTATAGAATTCTATGGCTAAGTGAGAGTGTTCAAGCATTATAAGTCTGGTTGCCTTGTTCATTGCGTTGAGCGCCTCCCTCGATGGACCCAAGAATGGGAACAATAGCGCTCAAGTTTATCCCGAACACCCCAGCACTCGTGGCATGGGGGCTGAAGCCAACGACTTCCCATCTCTCAAATTTGATGAACGGCCGCACAGAAGGTAATATTTTAAATTAACAAGCGTTGCTTAGCGCATATGAACAAGTTTTCAGCGTCTGAGGATAACAAATGCGAGTCTATTCAAAAATTACATCTTTGGAGCACTCATCCGCTATCTGGCGGGCACCCTTGAGACGCCCTCATAGTACATTTCGGGCGTGCGATGCTCCTTGCCCTTCGGTGGCCCGTCCGTCACAAGCTTCTCCGCATCCAGCTTGCCCGGTGCACTTTAGCACAGGCAAGGGCCAGCAGGCACCTTCGGTGCAGGCGAGCGCTTGATGACTTCAATCCATGGACAAAGGCGTCCACCAGCCCGCACTAGCCCAAAAGTAGCTCCGGTGCATGGCTTCCAATGGCCACGGCGAACTATGAGGCCCTTCATGGCCTGTTCGGCGACCTTGTGGAGCTCGACCAGCTGCTTCATTTGGTCGCTTAGGGGCACCGGACGTTCGGCCTCGACATCTTTGAGACAGAACACCTTCTCCGTCGAGCTCCCCTCCTTGGCGCGGTAGAATGCGGCAGCATCAGACACACTACGAGGCAGATCTGCGAATGCTCCTGGAGAGCTCCGAATCCGGGTAAGTACTAGATAATTGACTTTTACATTCTTGCTCAGCATAAAGAATGCCTTACCCGTCGCGATCTTCTTTATTGCCTCAATCTCCTGGAGGACTCTTTGGGCCTTGGCCTTAGCAGCTTTGGCACTCTCAAGAGCCGAGGCAAGCTCGGACTCTCGGGTCTTCGAGTCACGCTCCAAACCCTCGTGTTTTTCCATGAGAGCCTGGATCTCTTGCCGCACCTCCGCCAGCTACGCCTCCCCCTTCTCTCGCTCGGTGCGCTCATGACCGCTTTGTTTTCGACGCGGACACCGCCTCCTTGTGGTCGCCACCTCGCTCGTGGCCCCTGCAGTACCCATGTTATTACTGTTATTTTTTGCAACCAAATCCTTTCTATAAGGTATTTCTTTAATAAGGTATTACTTACCTTCCTTGTCTTCAAGCTGCTTCTTGGCAAGGCCGAGCTCATTCTCGGACCGCTCGAGGCTCTGCTTCAATGCATTGACCTCCGCAGTCAGTGCGGCAGAGGTCAGCAGCGCAGCCTGCATTCGCATATTGACATACTTATGTTCGACTCCTGCGTATATCTTTTTAGATCCTTAGTCCGGCTTTTCTTTCCGAACACCGAACTAAGCATCAGGGGCTACTGTCTATGCGGTAATATTTTTACATATTCTAAACTTACCTCAAAGCCTGTTAGAAGACTGGTACAGGGCTTGATCAGCCCGCTCTTGGCGGACTGAAGTTTCGGATCACCACACTCATAGCAAAGGTGCTCCTCGTCGATGGAGGCGCCGTTAAGCGCCTCGATGGCTATCCGGTGCCTCCGGTTGGGCGGAGGACACCGGCGTCTTACCCTTCCTGAAGGGCCGCTTGCGGACTTGAACGGCTGAAGGTTCGGTATGGAGTCGGGACGAGGGTCGGGCTTAGAGCCCCGGGATCTCGCCCCCACGCGCTGGAGTCCGGGAGGTTGCCTTGCAGGCGCCTCCTGCGCCACCTCCTCTTGACCAGGCCCCCTCGGGGCCCCACCTCGGCGTCGTCCATGGCGTGAGGTGAGGAGGCGGCGGAAGTGAAGTACTCTCCACTTCCGGCGAATTCGAGGACCCGCTCGTGAAGCGGCGAACTCGTCCTTAGGCGGGCTGCATGATTGTTCGGCATTAGAGAACACTATGCAATGAATAAAACCATGGGCATCTCACACTTACGATCTTGCCGAGGGCTTAGCCCTTGTTGGCCCTCCTCCTCGTCGTTGTCGGCGTTGGTGGAGAAGTCCGGATGAAGGGTCCTTCCTTCTTGGACCCTCCGGCCTCCCCAGTTAGGCGGCCTTCCTTTCTTCTCTCTCCCGGGGAGAGGCTTCTTTCCTCCTCCTCTTCCTCGGAGGAGGATTCCGCCTCGAGTTGTCGGGCGGTGAGTCCGACAAGACTGGCGCCGGGAGCTCTTCGAGTTCCCGTGGCCTCTTCTTGGCCTTCTTCTCGGCACCACGTGAGGTCTGGGAGCCCGGCAGCCTGTCAATCGGGCGTCCGCTGGAGTCTTCCGGCAAGGGGCAGACGGTTAATCTGTCTGGGCGTCTTCACGATCTGTCAAAGGTTAGGGAGTTTTTAGATCCCGCATAGAGTCAAACTATAAAAAAAGAGTCCCATAAAGGGTAAAATAACTTACCTCGCTGGCTTGACGCTGTGAGCTGAATCCGTGATCTTCGGTAGTGGATGTGGGAGCCTCGGCGCCCTTGAACAGCACCTTCCAGGCATCTTCGTACGTCGTGTCGAAGAGCCTTTTCAGAGTTGAGTGTTGTGCCGGATCGAACTCCCACAATTTGAAGGCCCGTTGTTGGCATGGGAGAATCCGGCGGATGAGCATCACCTAGATTACGTTGACAAGCCTGAGATTCTTGTCCACCAGGTTTCGGACGCAGGTTTTGAGTCCGGACAGCTCGTCCGAATTCCCCCATGTCAGGCCCGTCTCTTTCCATGATGAGAGCCGTGTGGGGAAGCCAGATCGGAATTCGGGGGCCGCCGCCCATTGAGAGTCGCGCGGCTCGGTGATGTAGAACCACCCCGATTGCCACCTTTATGGTCTCCACAAAGGAGCCCTCGAGCCATAGGACTTTGGCCATCTTGCCAACCATGGCGCCTCCAAGACTCCGGCTTAGCGGCCGCCCACTACCTTGGCTTGACATTGAAGATCTTCAGCCATAAGCGAAGTGGGGCTGGGTGCAGAAGGAAGGCCTCGCACCTGACGATGAACACCGATATGTTGAGGATGAAATTGGGGCGGATCATGGAAGTCCAGGCCGTAGTAGAACATGAGCCCCGGACAAATGGGTGAAGTGGAAAACCTAGTCCGCGGAGGAAGTGGGGAGAAACACCACCCTCTCATGGGGCACAGGGGTTGGAATGAGCTGCCCCTCGTCGGGTAGCCGGTCTTGTGATGTTGCTGGACAAGTATCCGGCCTCCCGCAGCTTTTCGATGTGCCCCTCCGTGACGGAGGAGGCCATCCACCTTCCTCCCGCTCCGGACATAGTTGGAGAAGGTTGAGGTGGAATGCGCGGACTTGGGCGCTGGAGCTCGAGTGCGCGGAAATGGATGAGCAAAAGAGGAAGAAGGCGTAGGTGAAAAGGTGGATCCTTAACCCCTTATATGGACGGACAAAGCTATGCGTCCCCCACTAGCCTGGTAAAACTCGCTTATCTCCCAAGCGCCGTAATCAATGGCACGGATGCGTTACCCACGTCCTTATTGATGGGAATCCCGGAATAAGGGGGCACGTTCTGTGCTTTGATAAGACGTGCCAAGGAAACCGCCTCGCTAAACGCGCTGAGGTGGAACAGTTAAAACGATTCGTATAAAGGCCTGGCCGTGGTGTGATGTCACGCCGCGGGATACGTCAGCAGATCTGTGCAAAAATTATTCTCTCTAGGGTAGTATGTGGAACTTGTTTTGAAGAGCTGGACACTATCCCTGTGTTCAAAACCTTCTATGAAGTATTCGGAAGAGGAACCCGCCTTGCAATGCCGAAGACAATATGCGCGCCGGACTCGTCGTCATTGAAGCCTGGTTCAGGGCTCTTGAGGAGTCTGGACTAGGGGGTGTCCGGATAGCGAACTATCATTTTTGGCGGACTCCTAAACTATGAAGATACAAGATTGAAGACTTCGTCCCGTGTCCGGATGGGACTTTCCTTGGCGTGGAAGGCAAGCTTGGCGTCTGGATATGTAGATCTCCTACCATTGTAACCGACTGTGTAACCCTAACCCTATCCGGTGTCTATATAAACCGGAGGGTTTTAGTCCGTGGGGCGAACAACAATCATACCATAGGCTAGCTTCTAGGGTTTAGCCTCTACGATCTCGTGGTAGATCTACTCTTGTACTACCCATATCATCAATATTAATCAAGCGGGAGTAGGGTATTACCTCCATCGAGAGGGCCCGAACCTGGGTAAAAACATCGTGTCCCTTGTCTCCTGTTACCATCCGCCTAGACGCACAGTTCGGGACCCCCTACCCGAGATCCGCCGGTTTTGACACCGACAGTGCTCCACCTGTCCTGTGCCCAATAACTATTCCCTGGACAAGAACTTGGTTGTAGTTGCAGTGAAAAGGAAGCAAATGAAGGGCCTAACCCTACTTCGCCCCTGCCTCCGCCGAGGGCATGAGTATGGTCGTAAATGAAGTGAGGGGACGGCAAGGCCTGTTGCCGGGCGACAATGTTTATCTTAAAAATAACAAGGATTCATTCCTTGGCATTGGCCTCGCTCACGCACAAAGAACCCGGCAAACACCCTTTTTCATTAATATGTTCCAAACAGGTCGTGAATGAAGTGAGGGGATTACAATGCTTAAAAACTAAAAAAGATAAGTGCCTCATGATCCCCGTTCTTGCCCCTTTCCTCCCAGGTGCGGCAGGTGAAGGCAAAAAGGAGGCAACGGGAACGGGCCGATGGACAGCTTGACGAGGAAGACCCTCGGCAGGGCGCGTGGACGAGGGAGGAGGGCGACGAGGTCAGTCGGAGTCGGCATCCTCCCGCTTGACGCCCTCGTTGTCGTTGTCGCTGTCCTCTTCATCACTCCCGCTAGAGGAGGAGTCTTCATCATCGGAGGAGATCTCCATGCAACACCTTAGGCGAGTTCCCAAGTGCCCAAAGACCTTGACGGAGAGCAGGCCATTCTCAATTAATTTGAAGTGGAGAACGAGCCCCTCCGACAGGCCGTGGGCACGAGCGAAGGTCTTCCATCCGCGACGAAGATACATGACGTGAGGGGCGGGGAATTCGACATCGACCCGCATGCTGCCATTCCCGCAGCCCCTCATATGCAACCTCAGCGCCTGTGGTGGGTCGAGCTCCATCTCCTGAGCGAACAGAGTAGGGAGACGAAGACGACGGCGCACTGGCCGGTGCAGCCTGATGACGAACAAGCGGGGCTGGTCTCCGACATGGCCCTCCATTGGGGGAGGGGCCGCTGGCGGAGGCGAGGCCGGTGCGCCTCCCCATCCTCTTCTTCCCCGAGCGCCACGGCGACCTCGGCCTCGCCCCCTCCCCCTACCTCTCATGGCCGGCTCCGCCGCCACGAGCTCTTGGGAAGGAGGGGCGCGCTGTCGAGTAGAGACCCTCGTCGCCGCCATCGGAGTGCCAGCGCGCCCTCTCACCATAGCAGAAGAAAGGAAGGAGCCAAGGTAGAAGGAGATGAATGATGAAAGATTGGGCGGTGCCATCCCACTCCCCTTCTTATAAAGGGGCGGGGTTGGGGCTCGGCCGCCCCACTGAACCAATCCATCCACCAGGGGTGCAGGGAATCGAGACCGACCCGCTGCTCCAACCCGCGACGACCCGGTTCCCCGCCTCATAATTTAAGCCCCCCCCCCCCCGCATCCGCCACCTACCATCTCTGAGGCATGAGGGACATGTGGCGAGCAAGCCGAAATTGAGGAGACGAGTGAGGCGACCGTTTTCCACCCCGTGATCATGGGGCACGGGCGCCTTGAAGGCCACGACTCGAGTCCACTTAGTAAATGAGCCGCGCCACTATGTTTTCCTCTTTTTTACGGGGAAGGCGCGAGCCGCCTCTTTACTACGATGTGAAGCATGAGGGAAGCAAGCGCCCCATGCATGACCCCCACATCACGCACGACCCCCACGTCGCGCATTCAACTCGGGTCGTGGGGAAGCGCAGTGAGCGAGGGAGTTACTTCGGTAAAAGCTCCGCCGCCAGCGCACCGCCTACATTCTGGGCCCAATAATGCCCAGCTTATATGTGGCCCGGGCCGGTCTCCTGTCGGTGCACAAAAGTAGGGGTCCCTTTTTGCACCCCTTTACTTGTGCGCGGGCAGTCGCAGCCCCACGCCCCTGGCCACGCTTGGCGGGGCAGAGGAAGCAAAGGCACAAGACGACCATGTCGGCCTTCTGGGAACGGGGGTCCCCAGACTTGCCTGCCTGCGGCCTGCGGCGTGGCTCAAGTAGGGGCCCAGCACGGCCCAGCTTCATCAGCTCAAGCTCAAGACCCTCGCCAGGGGCCAAGCCTCGCGGGGCGGATGACAGGAACCTCCCTCGGGAGCAGCCTCATCAGGCAGGCTCACGACGAGGCGGAGAGATCAAGGCAGGGTACCTCACGAGGGTGCCCTGTGACACAAGCCATGACGATCGAGACCAGGCGGGCGCCAGCCCGCGCAGTGTCCTCGATTCCCCTTTGGTGCAAAGGAGGCAAGCACAGGCCAAGGCATCAAGCAAAGGTTACCGCTTCGGTGCAACAAGACCAAGACCAGCAGAGCGGCAGGAAGGAGGTCATCGTGGAGCCCAGGACGGCGTCACCGTCAGAGCCTTTGGCAACCGAAGACCGACTTTAGTCATGATAAGTGCACTAAATTTTCCCCTCAAAATGGCCAATTGTTGGCGCCCTTCCCGCTCATTATTTGGGAAGAGGCCAAGGGCCTCCCTCTATAAATAGGACTAGCCACCACAGAGAGAAGGAGGACGGACTAGAGACAAGTAGAAGAGGATCGAGATCACGCATAGAGAGAGAGAGAGAGGCGACTGAACTCATCCAAGCAGTTCATCGCACCAGCTCAAGAACAGCCCTCGCGAAGCTGTTCTCCCTTTGTACTGTTCATCATCAGCCCCTGAGGCAATCCACCACACCATACACTGGAGTAGGGTATTACACCACAACGGTGGCCCGAACTAGTATAAACCTCGTATCTCTTGTGTTGTTCATCTCTCATAGTTTAGATCCCTTGCAAACCATCGACGCGTGAGCTGGTAGGGGAAAGATCTCTGCGCGCACCCCAGTGTTCGAACCTCAAGGGTCTGCCGGAACCTGAAATCCGACATTTGGCACACCAGGTAGGGGTGCGCCGGAATCTTTCTTCCGCTGGTCGTGTGTGATCTTCCGTCGTGTCCATGGTCGACGCCGCCTTGAGCTTCGTGCCGAAGCGCCGCTGCTTTCGCGCCGCTCGAGTCGCCTGATGGCTCCCGTCGGCGGACACCCCGTCGTTCCCCGTCGCCTGCCGCCAATGCTGCCACTGGCCCGGCGGGGAACGAGCAGCAGGCTTCGTCCCTGCATCCATCGGTGAGGCGAGAAGGCCGCACCGCTACTCCTTCACTCGCCCCTGCTGGTTCTTCGTCCCGCGCGGACCGCGCTCCCATGGAAGACCGAGCCGCGCTCACCGCGGCAAACGAGCTCCTGCGCTACCGCCCCGTCGACGACGTCTACAGGAGTGGTTCGACCGTGTCGCCGAGCTTGTCCACGCCGCAGGGGGCTCCCCCGCGCCGTCCCTCTCGCTGCCTCGCCCTTCACCCCGCGCGGGAGGCAGGGAGCCGGAGGTGCCCCCGCCACCTCCTCCCCAAGAAGGCGCCCTGGCTCCAAGGCGCGTGGCCCCGGACTGAGACCCTCCGCGTCCAGCGCCCACGCAACAAGAAAGGAGCTGCCAGGAGATCCCTCGCCCCCAAGAAGGTGCCCGCGTGCTCCCAGCACCGGAGTGCCGCGACCACGCTCCAGCGCCACCGCGTCAAGACCCCGCGCTGCTCTAGGCAGTGGTGCGCGGGAATCCACAAGAGCAAGCTCCGCATCAGCAGAGAGCCCCGGTAGCCACTGCAGGCTGCCGCGCCTTCACCGCCGTGCTATGCAGCATCGCATGGCCCGGCAAGTTCAAGCCAGACCTGCCTCCTCGCTACGACGGCACCGCCGACCCCGCGGAGTTCCTTCAGCTCTATGAGCTGGGCATCGAAGCCGCCAACTGGGATGAAAAGGTCATGGCGAATTGGTTCCGCATGGCGCTGAAGGACGGAGCCCGAACCTGGCTCCTGAACCTAGCTCCCGGCACGATCTCCTCCTGGGACGAGATGCGCACCCGCTTCATCGCCAACTTCCAAGGCACTCGCGACTGGCCTCCGGCCGTGAGTGACATGTGCCGCATCAAGCAGCAGCCAGAAGAGACCCTGCAGAAGTACATCCAGCGCTTCAACAACGCCCGCCTCAAAATCCCCAAGGTGACCGAGGAAGCCATCATCTCAGCCTTCTCCGATGGCGTGCGTGACGTCAAGATGAAGGAGGAGCTAGCCATGCATGAAGACCCGTGCACATCCCTGGAGCTGTTCAACATGGCGACCAAGTGCGCCAGGGCTGAGGAAGGGTGCCTCTCCCTCCTCGAGCTCCTGGCTGCCGATCTAGAAGAGAAGAAGCCCAAGGCCAAGGACGTGGAGCGCAAGGGGGCTGCCGTGCTCGCGGCAGAACCAGACACCAAGCGAGGCAGGGATCAGCCCGAGTCATCCAAGGGCAGCTGGTACTGCGTATACCACGACCTCCACACCCACAACACCAACGAATGCCAGGAGCTCAGGGCCATGTGAGAAGGACAAATCAGCCGACGCCCCGAGCGCAATGATCGGGGCTACGGCCGAGGAGGAGGAAGAGGCACAGGACGCTGGGAAGACCGTGGCCCCCGTCAAGGATGGTGTGACAGACCTCGCGAGGACCGCTGGCAGGACCAGCCTCACGAGGGAGGTTGGAGGGACCAACCTCGTGAGGATCGCCCTCAAGGCAACGCAGGGCTCCCACCTCTGCCGCAGCCGCCAAGGAGAATGCGAAGACAATCATCAGGACGAGGGGGCTGGGGGCTTCCAGGAGCCGCGCGCGATCGCTTGCATCCTGGGTGGCGATGAGGCCCCAGCCTGTCAGCGCATCTTCAAGCAGTTTGCTTGCGAGGTGAATGCAGTCCTCCCCAAGCCTGAGGCCACATGCCCTCTCAGGTGGTCGTCGTGCGCTATCACGTTCAGCTCAGCGGATCAGCTCAAGTGCGCGGCAATGGTAGGAGTCCTCCCCATGCTTTGCTCACCAGTAATCAGCAACGTGCAAGTCACCAGGACCCTCATCAACGGCGGAGCAGGACTCAATGCCCTATCTGTCGAGACATTCAACGATCTCCAAGTGCCATACGATCAGCTTCAGCCGACCAAGCCTTTCTCAGGAGTTACCACGGCTCCACCGTCCCGATAGGGCAAGTTCGCCTTCTCGTTACCTTCGAACAGCGCAACAACTACCGCACCGAGCTCATCAACTTCGACGTCGCCCACATTCGCCTGCCATACAATGCCATCCTCGGGTACCCAGCTTTGGCAAAGTTCATGGCAGTAACCCACCATGGCTACAATGTCCTCAAGATGCCAGGAAGCGGAGGAGTCATCACAGTGCCTTGTGAGGAAAGGGATGCAGTGTGCTCTCTTGAGCGTGCCTTCCAAGCCGCAGCAATCGAAGAGCCAGATCACAGGAGCGGGAGACTTCCCGAGGCGATCCCCAAGAAGAAGAAGGCTTCGCCTGGTCCGAGCCCTCATGGGGTAGGAACCTCCGGAGGCGTGGCAACAGGACCCGTGCCTGTTCAAGGGGCGCCACCCTCCATCGCATAGGAAGGCGCGCCCGACGCCCTCCTCAGGAGGGGTCCGGGGGCTCTTTCATGGTGAGCCACCGACCTAGCCGGGGTCATGAGGGAGGAGCTCGGGCACCACTTGGAGGCGTGCTTCGAGGCACGTTTCCCTCATGAAGGTATGAGGCAAGGAGGGCCAAACCCTCGGGAATTCATCATGAGGAACACCCAGAGCTCTGAGTCAAGAGTCATGCCTTGGCTGTCGCCGCTTGCCCGCCGTGGCCCCACATCCAGCGAGGATGCTTTGGGCTGTGAATCTGCATCGACATACCAGGCTCAACCTGGCAGCGTCTCGAGGCGCCTCTGGCCCTCACGTGTGGGGCGTTGCGAGGTCCACCTCACGAATGCGTTCGCATGCCTTCGTCACCTTAAGCGGTTGCCACCCATCGCTGCTGCAGAGGTGCGCCACAGGCTCGTGGAGGTCAAGTAGCGCGTGATCCTGGCAGAGATGGAGATGGCACTCGAGGAACCCCCAGTGCCCCCGGAGCCTCCCGAGGCTCCAGGTCCGGAGGGCTCATGAGGGCCGGCGTCCCCATCGCGCGTCATCCGCTACCTCAACATGCCATCTCCGACCATATCAGGTGACACCTTTCCAAGTTTCGTTCTCAGCTGGGAGCGCCCCTCGGGCTGCATCATTCCCAGGCTACGTGGGTCCGTCCCTGCGACATGTATCCGTTTTGTTTATGTTCTTTACTTACCTTGTTGGGGGCGCCCCACGGGCTGCATTATCCCCAAGCTGCTCGGGCCAGACCCAGTGGCATGAGCTTTCTCCGCACCTATCTAGATGGATTTGCTCCTTCGCGCTTAACCTGATTCACACAATTATTGCCTACTACCTGTCGCGGGCCTCTCCACCCTAATGCAAAGCGCTTGCACGTTAAAAGGGGGGTACCTGAGCATCGCGACTCATGGGCTGTTATTGGCTCTCCAGCCCTCACCCCTGGCCTTGACCCACGACATCGCGACCTGTCATACCAGCGCCGGCTGAGCTCGCTCGAGGGCCGGGACCTGAGGACGTAGAGCATTTGCATTCTAACCCTGCAGGAACACACCATTGATAAAGGCCCAGAGCCAGGCGCAACCCACCTTGAGGTAGGGCATCGTGAGTCCCGCGCTGGCTCACGGGTGCCCAGATACACCTCTCCTAGACCTACCGTGCCGGCCACGTGTCAGGGCGGGGCTGTACACGCCCCGGGGGCTCCTCCCGGAGGAGCCCCTCCACAGGCTGATCGAAGCACCATGCTCCGTGCTGGCTGACGACACTGCCGAGGAGCGGCTATGCCCGTACACATACGGAAGCGCTATGCTCCGTGCTGGTGATAAACAACTGGGGGCGGCTCACAACCGTATCAACCTCATGGAGCCCAGAGCTCAGTGTCTGGCGCCATCGTAACGCCTCCCCTCAGGAGTGCCGCGTGAGGGGGCTGGACACGGGGGCTGTGCCCGGGCCACGCCCAAACGTACGCCACCCAGCCAGGTTCCTCGTACCTGGCCGTCGCGCGCCTCCCCGAGCGGAGCCAAGGTATGAAAATTCGTTTGAACGTCAAGGGGGACTCCTGAGCATCGCGACTCAGGAGCCTAACTGGTCACGTAGCCCCTCACTCCTTGGTCCCGTCCTAGGTCTCCGGTCGGGGCTAACGGCGGTTGAGGTATGCATGGGGCCGGGCCCTGCCGACGTAGAACGACCAATCCACTGCTATGCCTCCTGTCCCTACTTGCTGTTCGCGCGTCAAGGGGGACTCCTGAGCATCGCGACTCAGGAGCCTAACTTTCCACGTAGCCCCTCACTCTTTGGTCCCGTCCTAGGTCTCTGGTCGAGGCTAACGGCGGCTGAGGTATGTGCGGGGTCGGGCCCTGCCGACGTAGAACACACGCAAGTAGGAGGGAAGAATGCGAATTCAAAGCAAATATTACAAGCCATAAGTCGTTTCACAACGCCAAACACAAGTTTAAACGCCTCCACGAGGCATGGTGCATGTTGCAGGAATTAAAACAGAGCGGAAGCTGCGAAGGGATCACTCTCCTGTGGCGCCCCCACCTCCCGAGGCCACAGAGTTGGCGGCACCACGCCCAGGCAAGGTGCTGAAGGCGCGGAACTTCCCCAGCAGGGCCTCGGCTCGGCCTTTCACGGCCTCAGCAGCGGCAGCGGCAAGGTCACCGCTCCACGAGGCTCCGGCCAGGCCGTCAAGGTCGGCCCAGGGGTGAAAAGGTAGACGTGGCTGAGGGCCAGCGTCGATCTTTGTAGAAGACAGGGCATGCGCCTCGGCCTCGGCCATGGGGCCAAGGCCGTCCGCGGCATCTTCAAGTGCTCGGACCAAGAAAGGAAGCAGCTCGGCGGGGCCGTCCTCCGCACCAGCCAACGGCTTCTCCAGGCCACCCTCCTAGAGCGTCTTCAACGCGGCGCGAGCCTTCTCCTTCAACCTGGCGAAGGCCACCTGATCCTCAGCCAGGATCTTTGGGTTCCTGTCGAGCTCGATCCTCTCCGCTTTCAGCGACTGTTCCAGCATCTCCAACCAGCCGCGACGGTCATCAAGCTCGGCATCCCGGTCCCTGATGGCGTCCTCCCGAGCCTCCATCTCCTTCTCCTTCTCCTGGAGGCCGCGGACCTCCTTGGCGAGCTCGTCGCGCAGGCCTTGCAGCTTGACCTCCAGCACCTTGTAGCGGTCCGGGGCGTCTGCGGCGTCGCCCTGGGCAGCATCGCGAGCGGCCCTGGCCTGGCAGGCGGCTTGTTTCTCCCCATCGGAGGCCGACGCGGCTTGGCTCAGTGCCGCTCAGACGGAGGTAGCAGAGCGGGCCCAGCCAGAAGCCAGCTCTAGGCGCCCGGCCACAAGACGGGGATCAGCATTCCGGAGATCCTCTTGCAGCCGGCTCAGTTCACTGGCGGCCTGGTCCAGGATGGCCGAGGGATCAGAAGAGACTGGAGCCGGTGGAGCAGGTGTAGAATACGGCAGCATGATCACGGCTTGGGAAGGAGGAGCCCCCTGGGCCTTGGGCACCTCAGCGACAACGTCAAGCGCAGGCACCTCCAGAGTCAGTGGGGCCACGGGGGCTGACTCGTCGTCAGAGTGCCCCTGCTGGGCTTGCAAGGATGATTGGGCAGGGGAGGCGCAAGCCTTGCTGCCTCCTTTCCACGCAGACAGAGCCGCAGCCCCGATAGGTGAACCTACCTCAAGCAGGGCCGCAGAAGCCCCCTTCGGCCTTTTTGCTGTAGGTGCCGACCTGGCCAAGAGAGTACAGACGTCAAGCCTCAGTGGCAGAAGCAAAGCAAAACACGGATCGAACACTTACTGGTCGTCGTCCCCGGACTCAAGCAGCCTCCGGCCGAACTTGAAGCCTGAAAGCCTGCAGCTAGGGTCAGCCTTGGGAGGACCGGAAGCAGTAGGCGCGTCGGGAAGGCCGGAGCTGGCTTCAGACCGCCCCGGAGCCAGAACGGACCCTGGGAGATTCAGTCCCGACCTGCCCTTCCTCGGAACCAGGGGAGAATCCTCCCCTCCTCGCCTGGCACCGGCCTCGTCGTCGTCCGGCATGGAGCGAAGGGCGTGGGACCTGCACCGAGGGAAGGAAGTCGCCTTGAAGTTGGACTCTTCTTCCTCCACCTCCTCTTCTTCCTCCTCACTCCTGCTGGAGTTGCTGGAGGAAACATTCACCGTCGCCAACATCATCAGATCCTCAGGAGCCCCGGCGGGCACCAGCCCCTCACCATTGAAGGTGGGCATGGCATTCACCACTTGCTCCCAGTCGTCATGAAGGAACAGGGGGACGGGAGCGCCCTCCGGCTTCGCCACGTCTCCCTCGACCAAGGAGTGAAGAGCCGCGGCCAGATCTTCGTCAGAGAGGGCCTCGGAGCTCAGGCGAAGGGCGTCTCCTGCCTCCCCAAGCCTCCACGTCGGGAGCGAATGCTCCCGGAGCGGAGCCACCCGGTGTTCCAGGAACTCCCTCAGGAGCGTGGCCCCGGTCAGCTTCGCCGCCCCCAAGCTGCCTGGCCTCAGGTCCGCATCTATCCTCTTCAGCACCATCTTCGCATGAGAGTCGACGAGCTCCGTGCGAGACCACACATCAATGGTCGGGCTGTCCCGACGGCAGCGCCAATCAGGGGTGGATGCGCCCGACATCCACCATGACCCACTTGCTCCTGAAGCCTTCGATCCTCTTCCCGGGCTTGGAGATGGAGTTGGAGCTGGAATATGCGACAAAGCTCGCGCATGTAGTAATGGAGCCACGAGAGACCTGGAGGTAAAAGTAATGGCGCAGCAAAGCCACCGAGGGGCTTTATCCCAACGTGAGCCTCACAGTAGTAGGCGAAAATCTCCAGGAGAAGAACAGAGTTGGGGTGGAGATGCAGAGCTTGCAAGTTGTATTGGCGGAGAACAGCAAAGAAGAACTCGGAAAAAGGAGGGACCAGACCGGGGATGATGGCACTCACAAAGAACGGGTAGAAGGTGCTCCCCTGGCCTTCAGGCTGATCGGAGCCGGCCTTGAGCACAGTCGCTCCCTTGTTGCCCTGCGCCACCGTTCTCTGGCGCACAAGAACGAGATTCTTCACCGAAACAGTTGGAGGATCCAGAGCCGGGAGGTACCAGGCCTCAGTCGGGGTCTTGCGAGGCGCCATGGCTTGAAGGATGGGAAGGATTGAGATAGATCTGGAGGATTTCGGAAGCAAGGAGGAGAAGGGCGAGAAAGGGGATCTGGAGCAAGGCAAGCAAGAACGAGCACCAAGTCTGGCCCGGGTCTCCTTCTTGTCAAGTCATGCGGTTGTCGAGGCATCATGGGGAAGTGGAGACGCCCAAGACCAATCAATCGCCATGCGGCGCCCAAGGCCGCAGGTTGTTGGAGCCCGCGGCGCTTCGCACTTGCCCCTTCGCTTCTCTGCTAAGCCAAGTCCGGGCGCGCCTTGGGCCCGGGAGCTACTGTCGGCGTTCTGGGAACTGGGGTCCCCAGACTTGCCTGCCTGCGGCCTGCGGCGTGGCTCAAGTAGGGGCCCAGTACGTCCCAGCTTCATCAGCTCAAGATCAAGACCCTCGCAAGGGGCCAAGCCTCATGAGGCGGGGCAGCGAGAACCTCCCTCAGAGCAGCCTCGTCAGCAGGCTCACGAGGAGGCGGAGAGATCAAGGCGAGGTACCTCACGAGGGTGCCTGTGGCGCAAGCCATGACGATCGACACCAGGCGGCGCCAGCCCAAGATGTCCTCGATTCCCCTTTGGTGCAAAGGAGGCAAGCACAGGCCAAGGCATCAGGAAAAGGTTACCGCTTCGATGCAACAAGACCAAGACCAGTAGAGCAGCAGGAAGGAGGTCATTGTGGAGCCCAGGACGGCGTCATCGTTAGAGCCTTTGGCAGCCGAAGACCGACTTTAGTCAGGATAAGTGTACTAGATGTTCCCCTTCAAAATGGCCAATTGTTGGTGCCCTTCCCGCTCATTATTTGGGAAGAGGCCCAGGGCCTCCCTCTATAAATAGGACTAGCCACCACAGAGAGAAGGAGGACGGACCAGCGACAAGTAGAAGAGGATCGAGATCACGCATAGAGAGATAGAGAGGCAACTGAACTCATCCAAGCAGTTGATCGCACCAGCTCAAGAAGAGCCCTCGCGAAGCTGTTCTCCCTTTGTACTGTTCATCATCAGCCCCTGAGGCAATCCACCACACCACACACTGGAGTAGGGTATTACACCACAACGGTGGCCCGAACTAGTATAAACCTCGTGTCTCTTGTGTTGTTCATAGTTCATAGTTTAGATCCCTTGCAAACCATCGACACGTGAGCTGGTAGGGGAAAGATTTCCGCGCGCACTCCAGTGTTCGAACCTCAAGGGTCTGCCGGAACCCGAAATCCGACAGACCAGACCAACGCCAAGCCGGAAACACAAAGAGCAGAAGGGCGAGATGGACTCCCCCGGCAAGAACCTTGCCGGGGCAACTCGCCCAACGCCAGTAGGGCTGCCACCCTTGAGCCTGAGAGTTACGACGCCCTCAACCATGCTGGAACCAAAGCTCGGGAGGCGCCTCCATGGTGGCATGCAGATCTTTGTGAAGACCGAGAGCGTACAAGACTAGATAAATAACGAGAAGACGAAGATCCTCGGCAAGATCATTGCCAAGGTACCCACGAGACCCCCGGAAAGCCCCTTGTCGGGGACGACCACGACGCCACGGCAAGACCCTTGCTGGGGCCCCCGGCAAGACTCTTGCCGAAGACGTCCACGGGGCCGCAGCCAGGCCCACATCTGTCAAAGCTCCGTCGCCGTTCCCATGCAGCTGCTAGCCCACCAACTAGGCGAACACCTGTGTGGCGACGTGCGACCTCTAGGCCAACTCAGCAAGCACTTGCATGGTGGCATGCAGATCTTCGTGAAGGCTCTGCCACCGCACCAACTCAGCAGCCAGCCAGCGTGGCACTACTCACCTCGTCAGTTCGGACGCGCGTTGAAGTCTGGCGAGGCGGCGACAGCTGGGACGAGCTTCCTTGCCGTCCCCGATAAAGCAAGAAGGTCACATCGGCAGCGCATTAAATGTGTTTGTCCTACGGTGCTAGAGGATAGACTCGACCACTGTATAGCTTTCCACCTCCTGTGTGCCACTGTGGCTGCCCCTTTGTCTATAAAGGAGGCCCGCGGCGTACTGGGAGAGGATTCGGACTTTTTGGACCCTGCACGCCTTGTAGCTAGTCCAAGAACATGAGATAAACAGAAACCAGCAGGAGTAGGGTATTACATGTCACTTGTGTCCCGAACCTGGATAACCCCCCCGGGGTTGATCTCTCAATCCCGCTCTTTCCACAGCCCCGCGCCCGCAAATCGTAGCAAAAGGGATTCCTCGTGATCCCGTAGGTGTCGTTTCCCCCGACAATGTCTGTAGTAGTAGTAATTAAAATAAAACCCAAAAAGATTTCTCGTTCTTCTTTTGCTTATTGGTGTAAGTGCATCTAGTGCATTTTAGTGATTTTGGTGTATTGAAGACTTATAGGTTAAGGATCTAATGAGTTTATGAGTGTACACAGGTCTATAAATCTATGAGGAGTTTGATATTTATAGTGAAAGTCGACCACTAAAAATGAAGTTCTTCAACTGAAGACTTTGGTATAATGAAGACTTTCTGAAGACTTTGAAAGTGAAGAAATTGGTGTGACCTTGAAGACTTGGTATTCATTTGAGGAACATGAAGCTTGAAGACTTTTGTTTTCGTAGTTTTGTTTTCTCTTTCTTGAGTCATAGGAAACACGTCTTTGTTAAAGGGGTAAAGGAAATACTAAGGAGAAAATTTCCATGTGATGCTCAACTCAAAATCCTACACCTACCAATCCCTTCGAGTGAAGCCATTGGAAATCTCATACAGTTCAGTCAATTTCTTCAGTGATAGAGACGAAGTTCTTTTGGTCGCTGAGGAATTTGTTCTGACTGAGGAGTTAGGAATTCGCCAGTGCGGATTGCCTACACAGTGAGGAATATGATTGCCCTGAGGAATTTTAACCTCAAATTTCCGACCATTGCTGTGCTACGGGCCAGCTGTTCCAAAATATCTTATCCACCTAACGGTCATATCATTGAAGGGCATTTATGTCTTATCATGTCGGGCTGCTCCCTGGGCTATAAATAGCCGCCCCCTACAACCACTAACTGGTTGGCTGCTCCGAGAGAAACTGACACTTGTCAATTGAGAGCATCCCATCCTCCGAGGACTTTGAGTGAAAATCATCAAGTGAGGAAAACCCAAACCCAAACACCTACAAACCCAAAGTGATTGAGCATCTCTGAAGAGATTGATCCTGCGTGGATCCGATGCTTGTTAACTTTGAAGACTGTGCTTCTTCCAGACGGTTAGGCATCATGGTCTAGAGCATCCAAGAGGAATTGTGGATCGCCGAGTGACCAAGTGTGTGAAGGTTTGGAAGTCGCCTGAAGACTTACCATGAGTGATTGGACGAGGTCTGTGTGACCTTAGTTCAAGGAGAATACGGTGATGACTTGGTGTCCTGAGCTACGTGCTCAGGACTGTGTGTCCTCGAGTTTAAATACTCAGCCGCTCCAACCAGATGTACAACTGAGATAGTAGTTGGAACTAGTCTACCAAATCATTGTCTTCACCAAGCTTACTGGTTCTATTTCATCAACTCTTCCATTTCCTCATTACTGTGTTAAGTGCTTCATCATATCTATGTTTGAAGACTTTGACTGAAGACTTTCTCAATTTCCTCAGTTCAATTTCTTCAGCCTGTTTGTCTTCATCTTGTGTTATCCTGTGATTACGCTTTCTGTACTCTGTGCTTGTCTTTATTTCATCATGATGACTATGCCTGTATTCTGTTATGCTTACATCTGAGTACTTATTCCGCTGCAAGTAGTTCTTCGCTAAGGAATTTCCTCACCGACAAATTCATCAGTGAAGAATTCATAAAAATCGCCTATTCACCCCCCTCTAGTCGATATAACGCACTTTCAATTGGTATCAGAGCAAGGTACTCCCTTGTTACGTGTGATTTAGTTTAACCGCCTGGAGTTTAGTTATGTCGACCGCAGGTATGATCAAGGTCTCTGCTGGCTGTCCTACCTTCGATGGGACAGACTACCCCTACTTGAAGAATAAGATGCGAATGCATCTTGAGGCAATTGATAACGATCTCTGGTATGTTATGGAAAATGGTGTTCCCTCTGTCTCACCCACACTGAACGCTACCGATGTGAAGAGATTCAAGCAAATCGATTCTCAAGCGAAGAATATCATATGTGGCCATATGAGCAAAGGGCAGTATGGAAGAGTGAGTGCTTTGGAAACTGCCAACCTTATCTGGGATAGGCTGTCCAAAGTAAATGAAGGAGTCTCAACTCAGCGTGACTCTCGAGTTGACGTTCTTCGCAATCTCTTCAACCACTCAAAAGACTCGACAATGAAAATGTTCAACAAACCTTTGATCGCCTCACTGACATCTCAAATGAGCTTCAAGCGCTTGGTGCCACTGACATCACCGACCATGAGGTGGTGAAGAAATTGTTGAGATTGCTTGATTCGTCATTTGATACTCTGGCATTGATGATACAAGAACGTGCTGATCACAAGTCACTTGATCCCGCTGATATCCTCGAGAGGCTAAATACTCATGAGCTCCAGCTTGCTGAAAAGAAAGATCTCTATGGTTTGAGCTATGGCAGATCATGTGCCCTGAAGGCCAAGGCAGTGTCTGAATCTGAATGTGAAGATTCTGGTAGCAGCCTTGGTGATCCTTAAGAATTGAGCCAGGAGCTAGCATTGCTCGTGAATAAGTTCCAGAAGTTCTCAAGATGTGGTCGCTTTGGAAAATCCTCAAGAAGCAGTGATTCCTCATCCAGTGACTATAAGAGGAGGCTATGCCACAAATGCAAGAAACCTGGTCACGATATTCAAGATTGTCCTCAGTGGGAAAAGGAATTAAAGAAGAAGAAATACAAGGATTACTGATTACGATGATGCTAAGAAGAAGAAGAAATCGTCAAAATCTTCATCATCAAAATCCTCGAAGTCTTCATCTCACAAGAAGAGCAGCTCCAAGAAGGCTCGGGCATTCATTGGCAAGGAAATGGACTCTGAGGCTGAATTTGAGGAACATGAGGAAGACGAGGCATCTCAGGAGTCCGAGTCCGGTGTGGCGAGCCTGGCTCTCGCTCTTTGCATTAAATCGACAAGTCTATCTTCAACTCTGAAGAAAATGACCTCACCAACAAGGCTGATGAAGACAATGATGACTATGCTCCCACCTATTGCTTCATGGCAAAGGGTGTCAAGGTACTCAAATATACCTCCTCTGAATCTAGTGAGAATAAATCTGATGAAAACCTCAAGCCCAGCTACTCTAAACTTGCTAAGATTGCTGTGAAACAACAAAGGGCTTTTGAAAAGGTTCAAAACATGCTAGACAAAGTGATGATATGTTGGGTGAAGAAATGGATCGCACTAAAGCCTTGACTAAAAATCTTCAAAGACTTCAGTCTAGGTTTGACAGCCTTCAAGGTCATCATAACACTCTCTTGTCTGATCATGAGAAGCTTTCTTATGAATTTATTCAAAGAAAGCAAGATCTTGAGAAGCTAAGAGTGAGTTATGAAGATCTTCAGAAGGAGCATGATTCATTACTTGCTCAACTAATCAGCGCTTCTCAGGAAGAATTTGTTACTCCATGCTTAATGTGCATTGAACGTGAATCTGCTAATTCTTCACCTGAATGTTCAAATGCTTCAATTGTTACAAATTCTTCACCTGCCTCTGCTATCACTAATTCCTCATCTGAGGACATTGCTAGTATCACTGACAATGCAGGGCTGCAGGAATTGTACATGAAAGGCATGTACAAAAGCCTCAAAGGGCATCAAACTCTTTGTGATGTGCTTAAAAAGCAGATCCTAAACAGAAACCCTAGGAAAGAGGGTATTGCCTTTGAGAGGAAAATCAATGCTGATGGTACATATTGGGAGCCTGAGCAGTACCCCAAAACCTCATGGGTTGCTGCAAAGGGACCACCAGTTGATCCATCTAACTTATCTGGCTTTACATGTGAATCTCCTCATTCTTCTGATGAGTCATTTGACTCCAACTATAAACTGTTCAAAAATCAGAATGGTGAAGTATTTGCTAGATATGTTGGCACTAACTGCAAGAACGGTTACCCTATGAAGAAAATCTGGGTTCCCAAAAGGTGCCTTGAAAGTCTTCAGGTGAATGTCCTCATGACACCACCTGTGAAGTATAGGAACCCCAGATCAAACTCTTCATATGGACCAAATTCTTCATATGGATCCAACTCCTCATACGGATCAAATTCCTCACGTGGATCAAATTCCTCAAAAGGATCAAAGTCCTCACATGATTATTATCATGCTAACAACTCTGTTTCGCAGGGTAGAGCTAAGGGCTATGAATATGTGCATTATTCTTCAAACCATTATGTTCATAAGTCCTCGAAGAATTTCTCTGCTTATTCATATGCTTACCCTAACCCCTCTTATGTGAAACGAAATGGTTTGGCTTCTCTGCCACCATTCTCATATGGAGCTCGCAGAGTGATGAACTCTTTGCCACCCCTTCAGATGTGGGTGGTGAAGAAAAAGAACTAATCTCCTCTCTGAGGTCAGGTCTCGGGCGTGCTTTAACATCTCAAGAATTTCTTTGGGGCACGACAAAAATGCACGAAAGGACGCAGGCTAATCATGATGAAATGAACTTTCATTTCACACGTCCTCATCTTGCTATATCTGTTTTATCGCTTGATGAAATTCATCGATGAATTTGATATCATATTCTTCACCGATGAAGTATATGAGTTAAATAAGCTGCACTAATTCATCTGCAGGATGATCAACCCAAAGCCACTGAGTGGGTCCTCGATAGTGTATGTACAAATCACATGACTAGTGACAAGAATCTATTGATGGATGCTCCCTTATCACCATCGCATCTGAAGCATATCATCTTCGCTGACAAAGGAAAATGTCAAGTATTGGGTCTAGGTAAGGTTGCGATCACAAAGGATCAACACATGGACAAAGTCATGCTTGTTGAGTCTTTAGGATACAACCTTATGTCTGTCTCAATGCTTTGTGATCTTGATATGGTTGTTGTCTTTGGCAAGTATTATTGTGTTGTGGTTATGGAAGCTGACAATTCCAAAGTCTTCGAAGGCTTTAGGAGAGGAGACTTGTATATTGTTGATTTCTCTACAGGACCGCAACCAGCCGTGTGCCTACTTACAAAAGCTTCAGAAGGCTGGCTATGGCATCGACAACTTGGTCACGTAGGCATGAGGAATTTGCACACGCTTGCGAAGAAGAAGCATGTCATTGGCATTGAGAATGCCAAATTTCTCAAGGATCACTTTTGTGGAGCCTGTGAAGCTGGAAAAATGACCAAGGCCAAGCATCCAGTGAAGACTATCATGACCACTACTCGACCTTCGAATTGCTTCACATGGACCTCTTTGGTCCTAATCATTACTTAGCAGTCACTAATGATGCATCTCTATATGGCTTTGTTATTGTTGATGATTACTCTCGTTACACATGGGTACACATTGTTACTTACAAACATGAAGTGCAGGAAGTCTTCAAACGATTTTCCTCGAGGGCTTCAACAAACTTTGATGTGAAGATCAAGCACATCAGGAGTGACAATGGAACTGAGTTCAAGAATTCTGGTCTTGATGACTATCTTGAAGAACTTGGTATTACTCATGAGTTATCTGCTCCTTATACTCCTCAGCGAAATGGCGTCGTGATGGCTCGCACTATGCTTGATGAGTACAAGACGCCTCGTCACTTCTGGATTGAGGCAATTTACACTGCGTGCCACATCATCAACAGGGTATATCTTCACAAATTTTTCAAGAAGACTGCCTATGAACTCCTCACTGACAAGAAACCCAATGTGAGTTATTTCAAAGTCTTCGGTGCTAAATGTTGGATTAGAGATCCTCATCACAATGCTAAATTTGCACCAAAAGCACATGAAGGTTTTATGCTTGGTTACGAAAAGGACTCACACACCTACATAGTCTTCAACAATGTTCTTCACAAGATTGTTGAAACTGTAGATGTGCGGTTCGATGAAACTAATGGCTCGCAAAGAGAGCACCTACCTGTTGGAAATCTGCCCTAGAGGCAATAATAAAAGGATTATTATTATATTTCCTTGTTCATGATAATTTTCTATTATTCATGCTATAATTGTATTATCCGGAAATCGTAATACACGTGCGAATACATAGACTAAAACATGTCCCTAGTGAGCCTCTAGTTGACTAGCTCGTTGATCAATAGATAGTCATGGTTTCCTCACTATGGACATTGGATGTCATTGATAACGGGATCACATCATTAAGAGAATGATGTGATGGACAAGACCCAATCCTAAGCATAGCACAAGATCGTGTTGTTCGTTTGCTAGAGCTTTTCCAATGTCAAGTATCCTTTCCTTAGACCATGAGATCGTGTGACTCCCGAATACCGTAGGAGTACTTTGGGTGTACCAAACGTCACAACGTAACTGGGTGACTATAAAGGTATACTACGGGTATCTCCGAAAGTGTCTGTTGGGTTGACACGGATCGAGACTGGGATTTGTCACTCCGTATGACGGAGAGGTATCTCTGGGCCCACTTGGTAATGCATCATCATAATGAGCTCAAAGTGACCAAGTGTTTGGTCACGGGATCATGCATTACGGTACGAGTAAAGTGACTTGCCGGTAACGAGACTGAACGAGGTATTCGGATACCGACGATCGAATCTCGCAAGTAACGTACCGATTTACAAAGGGAATTGTATACGGGGTTGCTTGAATCCTCGACATCGTGGTTCATCCGATGAGATCATCGTGGAACATGTGGGAGCCAACATGGGTATCCAGATCCCGCTGTTGGTTATTGGCCGGAGAGCTGTCTCGGTCATGTCTGCATGATTCCCGAACCCGTAGGGTCTACACACTTAAGGTTCGGTGACGCTAGGGTTATTAGGAAGACTTTTATGTGATTACTGAATGTTGTTGGAGTCGGATAAGATCCCGGACGTCACGAGGAGTTCCGGAATGGTCCGGAGGTGAAGATTTATATATGGGAAGTTGTCATACGGTCACCGGAATGTTTCGGGGGCATAAAGGTATTGTACCGGGGCCACCGGAGGGGTTCCGGGGGTCCACCGGGAGGGGCCACCTCTTCTGGAGGACCTTATGGGCTGTAGGGAGAAGGGAACCAGCCCAAGTGGGCTGGGGCGCCACAACCCCCTAGGGCCCATGCGCCTAGGGTTGGGGGGAAACCCTAGTGGGGGCGCCCCCCTTGCTTGGGGGGCAAGCCCCCTCCCCTTGGCCGCCCCCCCCTCTAGATCTCATCTAGAGGGGGCCGGCCCCCTTCCCCTATAAATAGAGGGGCGAGGGGAGGGCTGCACACAACATCCAAGGCGCAGCCCCTCCCCTCCCCAACACCTCTCCTCCTCCGCGTGAGCTTGGCGAAGCCCTGCCGAAGAACTGTTACTCCATCACCACCACGCCGTCATGCTGCTGTTGGAGCCTTCTTCCTCAGCCTCTCCCTCCTCCTTGCTGGATCAAGGTGCGGGAGACGTCATCCGCTCCGTACGTGTGTTGAACGCGGAGGTGCTGTCCGTTCAGTACTTGGTCATCGGTGATTTGGATCACGACGAGTACGACTCCCTCAACCCCGTTCTCTTGAACGCTTCCGCTCGCGATCTACAAAGGTATGTAGATGCACTCCTATCACTCGTTGCTAGATGAACTCATAGATGGATCTTGGTGAAACTGTAGGAAATTTTTTATTTTCTGCAACGTTCCCCAACAGTGGCATCATGAGCTAGGTCTATGCGTAGTTCTCTTTGCACGAGTAGAACACAATTTGTTGTGCGAGTAGATGTTGTCAACTTTCTTGCCGCTACTAGTATTATTTTGCTTCAGCGGTATCGTGGGATGAAGCGGACCAGACCGACCTTACACGTACGCTTATGTGAGACAGGTTCCACCGACTGACATGCACTAGTTGCATAAGGTGGCTAGCGGGTGTCTGTCTCTCCCACTTTAGTTGGAGCGGATTCGATGAAAAGGGTCCTTATGAAGGGTAAATAGAAGTTGAAAAATCACGTAGTGGCTTTTTCGTAGGTAAGAAAACGTTCTTGCTAGAACCCTATTGCAGCCACATAAAAGATGCAACAACAATTAGAGGACGTCTAACTTGTTTTTGCAGCAATTGCCTTGTGATGTGATATGGCCAAAAGTTGTGCTGAATGATGAATGATATATTGTGATGTATGAGATCATGTTCTTGTAATAGGAATCACGACTTGCATGTCGATGAGTATGACAACCGGCAGGAGCCATAGGAGTTGTCTTAATTATTGTATGACCTGCGTGTCATTGATTCAACGCCATGTAATTACTTTACTTTATTGCTAAACCGTTAGCTATAGTAGTAGAAGTAATAGTTGGCGAAACAACCCCATGGAGACACGATGATGGAGATCATGATGATGGAGATCATGGTGTCATGCTGGTGACAAGATGATCATGGAGCCCCAAGATGGAGATCAAAGGAGCTATATGATATTGGCCATATCATGTCACTACTATTTAATTGCATGTGATGCTTATTATATTTATGCATCTTGTTTACTTAGAATGGCGGTAGTAAGTAAGATGATCCCTCATAATAATTTCAAGAAAGTGTTCCCCCTAACTGTGCGCCGTTGCTAAAGTTCGTCGTTTCGAAGCACCACGTGATGATCGGGTGTGATAGATTCCTACGTTTACATACAACGGGTGTAAGACAGTTTTACACATGCAAAACACTTAGGTTAACTTGACGAGCCTAGCATGTACAGACATGGCCTCAGAACACAGAGACCGAAAGGTCAAACATGAGTCATATGGAAGATACGATCAACATGGAGATGTTCACCGATGATGACTAGTCCGTCTCACGTGATGATCGGACACGGCCTAGTCGACTCGGATCATGTAACACTTAGATGACTAGAGGGATGTCAAATCTGAGTGGGAGTTCATTAAATAATTTGATTAGATGAACTTAATTATCATGAACTTAGTCTAAAATCTTTGCAAATATGTCTTGTAGATCAAATGGCCAACGCTCATGTCAACATGAACTTCAACGTGTTCCTAGAGAAAACCAAGCTGAAAGATGATGGCAGCAACTATCTCTGACTGGAGTCCGGAACACGAGGATCATCCTCATAGCTGCCAAGAAAGCATATGTCCTAGAAGGACCGCTAGGTGAAGCACCCATCGAGAGAACCAAGATGTTATGAACGCTTGGCAGTCACGTCTTGATGATTACTCCCTCGTTCGGTGTGGCATGCTTTACGACTTAGAACCGGGGGCTCCAAAAGCGTTTTGAGCAACACGGAGCATATGAGATGTTCGAGGAGATGAAAATGGGTTTCCAAGCTCACGCCGGGTCGAGAGATATGAAGTCTCCGACAAGTTCTATAGTTGTAAGATGGAGGAAAATAGTTACGTCGGTGAGCACATACTCGAATATGCAGGTTGCACAACCGCCTGTCCCAGTTGAATATTAACCTCCCGGACGAGGCGGTCATTGAAAGAATCCTTCAGTCACTCCCACCGAGCTACAAGAGCTTTGTGATGAACTACAATATGCAGGGGATGGTGAAACCTATTCCTGAAGTATTTTCAATGCTGAAGTCAGCAGAGGTAGAAATCAAAAAGGAACATCAAGTGTTGATGGTCAATAAAACCACCAAGTTCAAGAAGGGCAAGGGTAAGAAGAACTTCAAGAAGGACGGCAAAGATGTTGCCGCCCGGTAAGCCGATTCTTAGGAAGAAGTCAAAGAATGGACCCAAGCACGAGACTGAGTGCTTTTATTGCAAAGGGAAGGGTCCTTTGAAGCGGAACTGCCCCAAATACTTAGCGGACAAGAAGGCCGGCAACACTAAAGGTATATGTGATATACATGTAATTGATGTGTACCTTACCGGTACTCATAGTAACTCACAGGTATTTGATACGGTGTTGTTGCTCATATTTGTAACTCACGATGAGGAGCTGCGGAATAAACGAAGACTGGCGAAGGACGAGGTGACGATGCGCGTCGGGGATGGTTCCAAGGTCGATGTGATCGCCGTCGGCACGCTACCTCTACATTTACCTACGGGATTAGTTTTAAACCTCAATAATTGTTATTTAGTGCCAAGTTTGAGCATGAACATTGTATCTGGATCTCGTTTAATACGAGGTGGCTACTCATTTAAATCCGAGAATAATGGTTGTTCTATTTATATGAGAGATATGTTTTATGGTCATGCCCGATGGTCAATGGTTTATTCTTAATGAATCTTGAGCGTGATGTTACACATATTCATAGTGTGAATACCAAAAGATGTAAAGTTGATAATGATAGTCCCACATACTTGTGGCACTGCCGCCTTGGTCACATTGGTGTCAAGCGCATGAAGAAGCTCCATGCTGATGGACTTTTAGAGTCTCTCGATTATGAATCATTTGACACATGAGAACCATGCCTCATGGGCAAAATGACCAAGACTCCATTCTCCGGAACAATGGAGCGAGCAACCAACTTATTGGAAATCATACATACTGATGTGTGCGGTCCAATGAGCGTTGAGGCTCACGGAGGATATCATTATGTTCTCACTCTCACTGACGACTTAAGTAGATATGGGTATGTCTACTTGATGAAACACAAGTCTGAGACCTTTGAAATGTTCAAGGAATTTCAGAATGAAGTAGAGAATCAACGTGACCGAAAGATAAAATTCTTACGATCAGATCGTGGAGGAGAATATTGAAGTCACGAATTTGGTATGCACTTAAGAAAATGTGGAATTGTTTCACAACTTACGCCGCCTGGAACACGTCAGCGTAACGGTGTGTCCGAACGTCGTAATCACACTCTATTGGATATGGTGCAATCTATGATGTCTCTTACTGATTTACCGCTATCATTTTGGGTATACGCTCTAGAGACAGCTACATTCACTTTAAATAGGGCACCGTCTAAATCCGTTGAGACGACACCGTATGAATTATGGTTTGGGAAGAAACCTAAGCTGTCGTTTCTAAAAGTTTGGGGATGCGATGCTTATGTCAAGAAACTTCAACCTGAAAAGCTCGAACCCAAGTCGGAAAAATGCGTCTTCATAGGATACCCTAAGGAAACCATTGGGTATACCTTCTACCTTAGATCCGAAGGCAAGATCTTTTTGCCAAGAACGGATCCTTTACGGAAAAGAGTTTCTCTCGAAAGGAGTAAGTGGGAGGAAAGTAGAACTCGATGAAGTACTACCTCTTGAACCGGAAAGTAGTGCAGCTCGGGAAAATGTTCTGTGGTGCCTACACCGGCGGAGAGGAAATTAATGATAATGATCAAGGTGCTCCGGATCAAGTTGCTCTTGAACCGTGGGTCCACAAGGACACATTCCACACCAGTGGTATGGCAACCCTGTCACGGAAATCATGTTGTTAGACAACGGCGAACCTTGAACTATGAAGAAGCGATGGCGGGCCCAAATTCCAACAAATGGCTTGAAGCCATGCAATCCGAGATAGAATCCATGTATGAAAACAAAGTATGGACTTTGTGAGACTTGCCCGATGATCGATGGCGATAGAAAACAAATGGATCTTTAAGAAGAAGACGGACGCGGATGGTAATGTTACCATCTATAAAGCTCGACTTGTCGCTAAGGGCTATCGGCAAGTTCAAGGTGTTGACTATGATGAGACTTTCTCTCCCATAGCGAAGCTGAAGTCCGTCCGAATCATGTTAGCAATTGCCGCATACTATGATTATGAGATATGGTAAATGGACGTCAAAACGGCATTCCTTAACGGTTATCTTAAGGAAGAACTGTATATGATGCAGCCGGAAGGTTTTGTCAACCCTAAGAATGCTAACAAGGTATGCAAGCTCTAGCGATCCATTTATGGGCTGGTGCAAGCATCTCGGAGTTGGAACATTCGCTTTGATGAGATGATCAACGCGTTTGGGTTTATGCAAACTTATGGAGAAGCCTGCGTTTACAAGAAAGTGAGTGGGAGCTCTATAGCATTTCTCATATTATATGTAGATGACATACTTTTGATGGGAAATTATATAGAACTTTTGGACAGCATTAAGGCCTACTTGAATAAGAGTTTTTCAATGAAGGACCTTGGAGAAGCTGCTTATATATTTGGCATCAAGATCTATAGAGATAGATCGAGACGCCTCATAGGTCTTTCAGGAAGCACATACCTTGATAAGATATTGAAGAAGTTCAATATGGATCAGTCTCAGAAGGGGTTCTTGCCTGTGCTGCAAGGTGTGAAATTGAGCTTGGCTCAATGTCCGACCACGGCAGAAGATATAGAAGAGATGAGTGTCATCCCCTATGCCTCGGCCATAGGGTCTATTATGTATGCCATGTTGTGTACCAGACCTGATGTAAACCTTGCCGTAAGTTTGGTAGGAAGGTACCAAAGTAATCCCGGCAAGGAACAATGGACAGCGGTCAAGAATATCCTGAAGTACCTGAAAAGGACTAAGGACATGTTTCTTGTTTATGGAGGTGACGAAGAGCTCGTTGTAAAGGGTTACGTCGACGCTAGCTTCGACACAGATCTGGATGACTCTAAGTCACAACCCGGATACGTGTATATGTTGAATGGTCGAGCGATGGTAGATGCGGTATTGCAAGTGAGCGTCGTGGCGGGATCTACATGTGAAGCGGAGTACATGGCAGCCTCGGAGGCAGCACATGAAGCAATTTGGGTGAAGGAGTTCATCACCGACCTAGGAGTCATACCCAATGCGTCGGGGCCGATCAACTCTTCTATGACAACAATGGAGCTATTGCACTTGCCAAGGAGCCCAGGTTTCACAAGAAGACCAGGCACATCAAGCGTCGCTTCAACTCCATTTGTGAAAATGTTCAAGATGGAGACATAGAAATTTGCAAAGTGCATACGAATCTGAATGTCGCAGATCCGTTGACTAAACCTCTTCATGAGCAAAACATGATCAACACGAGAACTCTACGGGTGTTTGATTCATCACAATGTAACTAGATTATTGACTCTAGTGCAAGTGGGAGACTGTTGGAAATATGCCCTAGAGGCAATAATAAAAGGATTATTATTATATTTCCTTGTTCATGATAATTGTCTTTTATTCATGCTATAATTGTATTATCCGGAAATCGTAATACACGTGTGAATACATAGACTACAACATGTCCCTAGTGAGCCTCTAGTTGACTAGCTCGTTGATCAATAGATAGTCATGGTTTCCTGACTATCGACATTGGACGTCATTGATAACGGGATCACATCATTAGGAGAATGATGTGATGGACAAGACCCAATCCTAAGCATAGCACAAGATCGTGTATTTCGTTTGCTAGAGCTTTTCCAATGTCAAGTATCCTTTCCTTAGACCATGAGATCGTGTGACTCTCGGATACCGTAGGAGTGCTTTGGGTGTACCAAACGTCACAACGTAACTGGGTGACTATAAAGGTATACTACGGGTATCTCCGAAAGTGTCTGTTGAGTTGACACGGATCGAGGCTGGGATTTGTCACTCCGTATGACGGAGAGGTATCTCTGGGCCCACTCGGTAATGCATCATCATAATGAGCTCAAAGTGACCAAGTGTTTGGTCAAGGGATCATGCATTACGGTACAAGTAAAGTGATTTGCCGGTAACGAGATTGAACGAGGTATTGGGATACCGACGATCGAATCTCGGGCAAGTAACGTACCGATTGACAAAGGGAATTGTATACGGGGTTGCTTGAATCCTCGACATCGTGGTTGATCCGATGAGATCATCATGAAACATGTGGGAGCCAACATGGGTATCCAGATCCCGTTGTTGGTTATTGGCGGAGAAATTTGTCTCGGTCATGTCTGCATGATTCCCGAACCCGTAGGGTCTACACACTTAAGGTTCGGTGACGCTAGGGTTATTAGGAAGACTTGTATGTGATTAACGAATGTTGTTCGGAGTCCCGGATAAGATCATGAACGTCACGAGGAGTTCCGGAATGGTCCGGAGGTGAAGATTTACATATGGGAAGTTGTCATACGGTCACCGGAAAGTTTCGGGGGCATATCGGTATTGTACCGGGGCCACCGGAGGGGTACCGGGGGTCCAACGGGAGGGCCCACCTCTTCCGGAGGACCTTATGGGCTGTAGGGAGAAGGGAACCAGCCCAAGTGGGATGGGGTGCCCCAACCCCCTAGGGCCCATGCGCCTAGGGTTGGGGGGAAACCCTAGTGGGGGCGCCCCCTCCTTGCTTGGGGGGCAAGCCCCCTCCCCTTGGCCGCCGCCCCCCCCCCCCCTCTAGATCTCATCTAGAGGGGGCCTCTCCCCTTCCCTATAAATAGAGGCGGGGAGGGCTGCACACAACATCCATGGCGCAGCCTCCCTCCCAACACCTCTCCTCCTCCGCGTGAGCTTGGCGAAGCCTGCCGAGAACTGCCACTCCATCACCACCACGCCGTCGTGCTGCTGTTGGAGCCTTCTTCCTCAACCTCTCCCTCCTCCTTGCTGGATCAAGGTGCGGGAGACGTCATCCACTCCGTACGTGTGTTGAACGCGAAGGTGTTATCCGTTCGACCCTTGGTCATCGGTGATTTGGATCACGACGAGTACGACTCCCTCAACCCTGTTCTCTTGAACGCTTCCGCTCGCGATCTACAAAGGTATGTAGATGCACTCCTATCACTCGTTTTCTAGATGAACTCATAGATGGATCTTGGTGAAACCGTAGGAACATTTTTATTTTCTGCAACGTTCCCCAACACTACCTTCTGTGATAGATGAACCAGCACCTGAGGATTCTATCAAGTTCAAGGCTACTGAGGATGTTATTCCTACTGAAGAATCTGCTGAAGAATTTATTCCAGAATGTGAAGAACGTCGAGCTGAAGCACCTGAAGAAAATGCTGAAGAAAATGGTGCTGAAGAAAATGTTGATCAAATTCCTCAACGATAACCAGCTCATCCTCGCTTTGCAAAAGAAGTGCAAGTTGAAAAGATCATCGATGACATTGAAGCACCAGGTCATCTCACACGCTCAAAAGCTTCACATTTATCTAACTTCATGGGCACTATGCTTTTGTCTCTATCACAGAGCCCACTAAGGTAGATGAAGCATTCTGAGCCCGAGTGGATTCGGGCCATGCAAGAAGAATTACATCGATTCGAGTTCAACAATGTCTGGGAACTGGTCAAACGTCCAGATCCTCGCAAGCATAATATCATTGGCACAAAGTGGATCTACCACAACAAGCAAGATGAAAATGGCCTTGTGGTGAGGAATGAGGCACGACTTGTAGCTCAAGGCTACACACGAGTTGAAGGAATTGATTTCGATGAAACTTTTGCACCTGTTGCTAGACTTGAGGCTATTCGCATATTACTTGCTTATGCTAACCATCATGATATGTAGCGACCCGACCCGAATGGATCAAGTCTCTGTGCTTAAGTGACATCCCTGGATCGGTATGCTGACACACACAGTAATCGAGGATTTATGACAGAGGTAAATCACATGTATAAATAACATAAATACTATTACCTCAATCCAAAATAGCGGAAGTAACAAGGTTGTGGATTCCCATCAACACCAACGGCAAAGTTGAGTGTAGAAATCGTAACCCTAACGTATCACTTACTCGTCGTAAGATCCTGCAACATGAAACGTTGCAGCCCGAAAACGGGTCAGCACATGGAATATGCTGGCAAAGTAACACATAGAGAGTAATGAAAGAATAAGCTATACTACATGCATATATGGCTGGTGGAAAGCTCTATGGTTACAGTTTTTGCGAAAAGCCAATTTTTCCCTACTGCAAAGGAATAAATTATTTAAGTATCATGGTGGTTGTTAAACATTGAGAATGGTTGACAGCATCCTCAATCCCAATTAAAAGTACTCATTAAACCCAAACAAATTATATTAAGTAACGTGATGAGATCAACAGGATAATCCAAGAACTAGATACTCAAGATGTCCATAACCGGGGACACAGCTAATCATGATTAGTTTATACACTCTGCAGAGGTTTGTGCACTTTTCCCCACAAGACTCGATCTCCTCCGTTTGATTTCTCGCACTACATGGTGTTTGAGAAACAGATGACCGAGACATAGTCTTTCAGAAGCGCTAGCACCTTATGTTTTGGTAGACTGTACCAACCTACAACCCCTACATCAGCTAGTCCACCCGTAAGAGTTCGCACAACTTAGTCAACTATGCTACAGCCCATAGTAGCATGTGGCTGCACACGGAAGTTTCTAGCATGAATAATCTCATGATCCCTTTGAGCACGGGTGGTGGTCAGAAGAAATACAGGCAAGTCTGATGGAGACCGGTGCCTCAATCCACGCAGATGTGTGTTTAAGTTGCCACCTTAAGTAAACCATTAATTAACAATCTCACATACATCATGGATACACTCACCCAATCCACGTCTACTAGCATAGCATGGCATAATAAGCAAACATAGAAGTAACTCCCAAGGGTTTGATAATAAAACAGGTAATAGGTACTACCTCAAACTACTTCCCAAAACCCACAATTTAATTATATCCTAATCATGCAATGTTTGAGGATATATCTAATGCATAAAACTGGGTAGTAGAAAAGTATATGATCAAAGTGTTACTTGCCTGCAATGTTGATGAAGATGAGTCGCACTCAAAACTCTTGATAGTTCTACTCGTCACACTCCGGTCAATCTATCGTAATCAAGCAATAGAAGCCATACATAAGCAATCACTCAAAACATACGACCGAACGAAGAAAACGATTCGGAAAACATCAAAACATGGCAAATAACTCTTGCAACATAAAACAGTTTCTAACTATACCAAAATTAGGTGGATTTGTCCTTATCAGAAAGTTTAGGTCAAGAGCTTCGCTTTGCAAAAGGAATCAACTCAAACGGAGTTACGGAACTCAAGTTATGATCAAACGAAGTTCAAATTCAAATTTGATCTAATTCAAATTTTAAACTTTCTAAACATGTTTGACTTGGATTAATGGATAGAGGGGATCATAACGAAGAAGTGGGCGTTAGTTTCGTTGGATTTGGACTAACGAGTAAAAAGTTATGGTCGTTTGAAAAGCAGGGACTAATCTATAAAAGAAATATTTACGGATGAGTCCCTGGCCGAAATTAAAAGAAAAAGAAAAATCCTATCGAACGAATCATTCTCTACAGAGACAAAACCGACGTAAACCGTTCGCTCCAGAAGCCTAACTAGTGAACGCTCACTACATAACTAAACATAAAAAAAATCAGATCTAGGTTTTCTGTAGAAAACCGATTTAGGGTTCGGTTTTTATACCGATTGGGGTGGTTTTCTTTGAAAACCGGGCGCGACGTTGGCTACGATGACGACGCGATGGCGGCTCGCGAACTGGGTCGTGGCCCTGGTCGGCGGGCGAGGCGGAGACGGCGAGGGGCGAAGGTGGCGGTGGTGGCGGAGTGCGGCGGAGCAGCGGCTTCGGCGGCGGAGTTCGTCGTCGGCGGCGGCGGCTTCAAGATGCGGCGGCGCGGAGCGATGCGAGGGAGAGGGAGAGAGGGGCGGCGGCGTCGGGACTCGCCTTTTAAAGGCCAGGGGAGGGGCGGGTGTTGCGTGGGCGAGGGGTAGAGCGAGGAGGACGCGGAGTCCGGCCGGACTCGGCGGGCAGCGCCTCCGTCGGGAGTCGGTCTCTGGGAGATCGAGGACGGGCGACGGCGAAGGCTGGGCAGCACTGGCAGGAGCCGGGCCAGCCGGGCAGAGGGAAAAGGTTTTTTTTTAAACAACAAAAATAAAATAAAAGCGAACCAAAAATAAAATAGAACCTAGGCATATTTTATACCTAAATTTTCAGAAAAAGATTTCCTACAACATGGACATTTTTATAATGCCAAATAAAATCCACACAAAATCAGATAATTCAAGCGTACTCTTGGTCTAATAAAATCCAACTAAAAATCATTTTTAAAATACCAAAATTAATTCAAATTTATTTCTCTCCAATTTTTGATGTAGGGAATCATGTTACCCTATTTTCCATATATTTTATTTTGGAGAAAAATAATTTGAATAAAACCCAAATAACTCCAAATTGAAAATAAATTCAAAAGAACTTTGAATTTATTTCTTTGAAACTCCCAACTCATATTTCATATGTTTTGAAGAAGTCATTTTATCTTCGCCGTGAAAATCATTGAGTTGCATAAAGTTTCAGAATTGGAAATATTTTCCAAATGAAATTCAAATATTTTCAACACCTTGTCATTTAAATAAATGGAAGAAGTCATGTCATCGTCTCTCCGTGGTTTTGTGGTGAAAAGAATTTGAATTCCAAGATCATAAAAGCAAAAATGAAAGTTTGGGAAAGTCCTTTACTCCCTCTCATTTAACTTTCAAAAAGTTTCAAATTTCACTCAACTTCACTCAATCAATCAAACAACAATCAAAACTATCTATTTAATATAACATTCCAAAATTTAGAATTTTGGGATGTTACAAAACTACCACCTTAAAATGAATCTTGTCCTCGAGATTCGTAGAGGCTAGAAAGAAATAGGTTAGGGTTTGGGGGTCTTCTCAAAAATCGATCGTCTCCGGGGTCTCGGGTGCTACCACCCTTAGAAGCATGGTTACGGTTCCATCAAAACTCATATACTCCATCCTATTACTGACAGTGCCGGTCTTCTCAGATCTTAAGGATAATTCCTTCTCTGGGCTCTTCCGGTAGTGGCATAACCTTTTCCTCAATTCTTCTGTCCTTTCCTCTTGGTAAGGTTATTCTGAGACTGGGTCTTCTTAGCTGACGGGTCTGGCGCCAATACTAATCAACTATCGATTTCTGATGGTGGTCAACGATTTATGGTTTCTCCTGCAGAAAATGGAGTGCAGGTTGAACCTCACCGTATATCCTACGGTTGGCGGCATTTGCCGTGTACAAGGGAAAATACTTATACCATTCTAAGGTTCAAACAAGGTTTTGATCGTCGTCTCTCTACTACAGGTAAGTCACTCAGATTTACCATCCCATATAGCAAGGCGAATAATAAGAGTAAGTCGGTATGGTGATCAAACCATCCCGCACCCAAATCATTACCTTGTACATGGTTTAGCGAATCTCGCATTCTAACACTCGGTCATCCTCTTAAGCATTGGTGAATTTCTCTTGTCGATGAACCAAGTTCGGAAAATCCATTGATTCTGCAAGCCAAACAAACATCTATCGTTCCTTAACAACTCTCAGGTTTTGCGTAAACTCCTATAGAATAGTCGGTTGATAAAATTGTAACTTCTTCCAGGGTTTTTCCTTCATCAAGATTGATCTTGCCTCTTGGCAGGTCCTGGGGCCTATGGGTTATGGGCCCACCTCATCACTTGTAGTCCTTGACCTTATCCTCGGGCTTCTGATCATTATTCCAACTTCCAACTTCCTAGTAGTCTTAAATCCATCCAATTGTATTGTCTTCCTTCCTTCTATTGGCACCAAACTAGGACATGATTACTCAGACTCATCATGGAATTTCCATTGATCCATATTTCCACAATCATACCTCCTTTATATCCAATAGTAAATTCATCTCTTCATCCTCATGGGATATCCCACATACCGAGATAAAAACTTATACTTATGAAGTCCATACTCCACTTCATGGAACCTTATTATCCTTTCTAGGGTCAAGCGTCCTTTCAAGGGAATATTGGCCATCTCTGCATGGCACTTCTTCAACTGGGAACCGTGAAACACATCATGAACTCCTGACAGTCCTTCGGGTGACTCCAACTTGTTAGCAAATTCTCCCATACGTTCCAAACTCGGTATGGTCCTACAAATCTCGGGGCTAACTTTCCCTTAACTCCAAATCGTTTAACTCCTCACAGAGGGGACACACGAAGACATGCTGTCTCCATTTCATAGACTACCTCCTTGCGTTTTTTAGTCTGCATACTCTTCTGCCAGGACTGAGCTACCTTCAGTCTATCTCGAAGCAACTTAACATTCTCTTCTGAATCCTTGATCACATTTGGTCCAAACAACTGACGGTCTCCAACTTCATCCCACATCAACGGTGTCTGGCTCCTTCTCCCATACAAAGCTTCAAAAGGGGCCATCTTCAAACTGGCTTGGTAACTATTGTTGTATGAGAACTCCGCGTAAGGTAGATTTATCATCCCTACTAGATCCATAATCTAGCGCACACGCTCTCAACATGTCCTCCATAATATGATTGACTATCTTGGTCTATCCATCTGTCTGCGGATGAAAGGTCATCTTGAACTCTAGCCTAGTACCCAAAGTGCAGTGCGGTGATTCCACAACTTTGAGGTAAACTGTGTTCCTCTATCTGATACGATGGTCCTCGGAACTTCATGCAGACATACGATCCTAGTCATATATATCTTGGCTAACTTCGCACTTGTATAGGTGGTTTTTACTGGGATAAAGTGAGCCACTTTGGTCAAGTGAGTCAACTACTACCCAGATAGAGTCATATCCCGTTCGGGTTCTGGGAAATCCAGTAATGAAATCCATGCCAAGCTTATCCCCACTTCCATTCGGGTATCGACATAGGCTGTATTAATCCTGCTAGCTTCTGATGTTCTGCTTTTACTCTCTCTGGCATACATCACCTACGACTACATACTCCGCAATATCTTTCTTCATACCAGTCCACCAGAAACACTCCTTCAAATCCAAATACATCTTGGTGTTTCCAGGGCGAATCGAGTATGGTGAGTCATGAGCCTCCTGAAGTATGAACTTCCTGATCTTTGCATTATTGGGCACATATACACGATCCTCGAACCATAAGGTGTCGTGCTCATCCTTACAAAACCTTCGCCTTTCCTTTGCTCATCCTCTCTTTTACCTCAGAAATCTCTTTGTCATCCTTCTGAGCTTCAAGGATCTTTCTCAACAATGTAGACTGAACTTCCATTGCTTCCAATCGAAGTTCCCTGAGTTCCTTGGCTAACTCCTTTGGAAATCCTCCGCTTATGAGGGTATTTGTCCTTGTTTTCTTTATTGTTGTGTCCTATTTCTCTACAAAGCTTGCATGCACTTTCTCCATATCATTTCCATAAGGCTTCAACTTCTGGGACACAAGCCGAGACTTTAGCAGAGAGTCAACTTAAATTCTTCCCAAATGGTTACTCCTTGCCATCCATTGATGGTTTGGTACATCCTCCACCAAGAAGAAGCACCTCTTTCAACGCACTTGAGCATGCTTTGGGTCATATCCTTTCCGACTATAGTGTTATTCTCCATGTGATCCTCCATGTTCTGAATCCATTGGTGTGTCTCCAATTGACTCATTGGTCCAGACAATACAAGCTCATCTCCATTCATCCTCTATGGGGTCCATGGGTTTGGGGTGGGATAAGAGAGATCGAGAGGGGCGCACAGTACAAACAAAAGTTTTGAAAGACAGATTTTATTGTGGCTGTCGGAAAAACATCAAACAGATGACAGCTCACAATCGTCGCATCTAACGTAGGTATATAACTGGGTTGGGTCTTCTAATGGTCTACAGATCTCAACGCCATCAAACTCTTCAAGTCTTGGTCATGTCTCCGATGGCTTCTTCAGATCATGCTTGTCGTTCTCAAGTTCTTTTGCAATATCATCTCTATTGACGCAGAGTCTCTCGTGACGTCCTTTAATATTCTGGAGTTGCATTCCAAACTTCCGGTTTCAACATCCTTGACATGATCCATGGTCCTACTGTCCTCCAATTCCTGACGAATCTCCGGTATCTCGAGGTTTAGCTCCTACGGCTTGTCTACTTTCATCTTCTGGATCCCGAGTTCTTCATGAAATACTTCCTTGTCAAATATAGCTTCCTGCATATCCATCTTAAAACTCCTTGATGTAATACTCTGGATACTGGTGATGCACCAGCTAAGGTTAAAACTGCATCCTTTGCCGATAGATGCTCCATCAGTCTTCTACCATCCAATCCTTCCATACATCTGCATGCTTAACTCAGTACATGGAGCATAAGTGGGCAATAACACCATCGATATCCGTGTATATGCCCATGTTACTGCCATGAGCTTTTATTCCATAGTTGATATCTCCTGTCTTGGGGTTTTCTTGACAAAACTTGAGTTCTAATGCTCCATGTTCCGGTCTTTCTCCGATACACCCTGATCTCGGGTATTGACAACTTCCTTAGTCTGTCAAATTCCATAAGCATAACCTTCCTAGGTCATAAAAAATCTGGGAATTCTTCAGAGCCTTCAAAATCTCCTAGTCTTCGGAGTCTTCAACAGTTGTAGTTTCCATTTACACGGTAAAATCCTCTTCATTCCAGATGGTCTTAGTTGTCCAATATCTTGTACTTCTTGGAGTGGTCTCATCGGTCGAATCTTCGAGTGGTCAAAAGGGAAAAGGGGTATGGTCTCACTAAAAGGGAATATTTGAATAAGCTCAGAATAGAAGAGAGGGAAAAAAATCTTTTTGAAAATGAAGTTGTAGAGAAAAATCTTTCCTATGAGCTTGTCAGTTTCTAGGGTCACGTCCTACAGTCAACATGTGCTCTGATACCATCTTGTAGCGACCCGACCCAAATGGATCAAGTCTCGTGGCTTAAGTGTCATCCTGGATCGGTATGCTGACACACACAATACTCGAGGATTTATAACAGAGGTAAATCACATGTATAAATAACGTAAATACTATTACCTCAATCCAAAATAGCGGAAGTAACAAGGTTGTGGATTCCCATCAACACCAACGGCAAAGTTGAGTGTAGAAATCGTAACCCTAACGTATCACTTACTCGTCGTAAGATCCTGCAACATGAAACGTTGCAGCCCAAAAACAGGTCAGCACATGGCATATGCTGGCAATGTAACACATAGAGAGTAATGAAAGAATAAGCTATACTACATGCATATATGGCTGGTGGAAAGCTCTATGGTTACAGTTTTTGCGAAAAGCCAATTTTTCCCTACTGCAAAGGAATAAATAATTTAACTATCATGGTGGTTGTTAAACATTGAGAATGGTTGACAGCATCCTCAATCCCAATTAGAAGTACTCATTAAACCCAAACAAATTATATGAAGTAACGTGATGAGATCAACAGGATAATCCAAGAACTAGATACTCAAGATGTCCATAACCGGGGACACGGCTAATCATGATTAGTTTATACACTCTGCAGAGGTTTGTGCACTTTTCCCCACAAGACTCGATCTCTTCCGTTTGATTTCTCGCACTACATGGTGTTTGAGAAACGGATGACCGAGACATAGTCTTTCAGAAGCGCTAGCACCTTGCGTGTGGGTAGACCGTACCAACCTACAACCCCTACATCAGCTAGTCCACCCGTAAGAGTTCGCACAACTTAGTCAACTATGCTAGAGCCCATAGTAGCATGTGGTTGCACACGGAAGTTTCTAGCATGAATAATCTCATGATCCCTTTGAGCCTGGGTGGCGGTCCGAAGAAATCTGAGCAAGTCCCGATGGAAACCAGGTGCCTCAATCCACCCAGGATGTGTGTTTAAGTTGCCACCTTAAGTAAACCATTAATTAACAATCTCACATACATCATGGATACACTCACCCAATCCACGTCTACTAGCATAGCATGGCATAATAAGCAAACATAGAAGTAACTCCCAAGGGTTTGATAATAAAACAGGTAATAGGTACTACCTCAAACTACTTTCCAAAACTCACAATTTAATTAGATCCTAATCATGCAATGTTTGAGGATAGATCTAATGCATAAAAACTGGGTAGTAGAAAAGTATATGATCAAAGTGTTACTTGCCTGCAATGTTGATGAAGATGAGTCGCACTCAAAACTCTTGATAGTTCTACTCGTCACACTCGGTCAATCTATCGTAATCAAGCAATAGAAGCCACACATAAGCAATCACTCAAAACATACGACCGAATCTAAGAAAAGCGATTAGGAAAACATCAAAACCAAGCAAATAACTCTTGCAACATAAAACAGTTTCTAACTATACCAAAATTAGGTGGATTTGTCCTTATCGGAAAGTTTAGGTCAAGAGCTTACGCTTTGCAAAAGGAATCAACTCAAGCGGAGTTACGGAACTCAAGTTATGATCAAACAAAGTTCAAATTCAAATCTGATCTAATTCAAATTTTAAACTTTCAAAACATGTTTGAGTTGGATTAATGGATAGAGGGATCATAACGAAGAAGTGGGCATTAGTTTACGTTGGATTTGGACTAACGAGTAAAAAGTTATGGTCGTTTGAAAAGCAGGGACTATTCTGTAAAAGAAATATTCACGGATGAGTCCCTGGCCGAAATTAAAAGAAAAAGAAAAATCCTATCGAACGAATCATTCGCTATAGAGACAAAACCGACGAAAACCGTTCGCTCCAGAAGCCTAACTAGTGAACGCTCACTACATAACTAAACATAAAAAAAATCAGATCTAGGTTTTCTGTAGAAAACCGATTTAGGGTTCGGTTTTTATACCGATTGGGGCGGTTTTCTTCGAAAACCGGCGGCGATGGTTGGCTACAATGACAGTAGTGGCGGCTCGGCGAACTTCAGTCGTGGCCCCTGGTCGTGGCGAGGGGCGAGACGAGGCGAAGTGGCGGTGGTGGCGGAGTCTGTGAGCAGCGGAGCAGCGGCGGAGTTCGTCGTCGGCTGGCGGCTTCAAGATCTGTGGCTGAGCGTCACGAGGAGAGGAGAGAGCGGCGTCGGGACTCGCCTTTTAAAGGCCAGGGGAGGGGCGGGTGTTGCGTGGGCGAGGGGTAGAGCGAGGAGGACGCGGAGTCCGGCCGGACTCGGCGGCTGGCGCTCTCTGAGGGGGTCTCTCTGCGGGAGATCGAGGGCAGGCGAGAAGTGGCTGGGCAGCGGCTGGCAGAGCTGGGCCGCCCGATTCAGCGAGAGGAAAAGGTTTTTTTTAAACAACGAAAATAAAATAAAAGCGAACCAAAAATAAAATAGAACCTAGGCATATTTTATACCTAAATTTTCAGAAAAAGATTTCTTACAACATTTACATTTTTGTAATGCCAAATAAAATCCACACAAAATCAGATAATTCAAACAGTGCTACTGGTCTAATAAAATCCAACTAAAAATCATTTTTAAAATACCAAAATTAATTCAAATTTATTTCTCTCCAATTTTTTGATGTAGGGAATCATGTTACCCTATTTTCCATATATTTTATTTTTGGAGAAAAATAATTTGAATAAAACCCAAATAACTCCAAATTGAAAATAAATTCAAAAGAACTTTGAATTTATTTCTTTGAAACTCCCAACTCATGTTTCATATGTTTTGAAGAAGTCATTTTATCTTCGCTCGTGAAAATCATTGAGTTGCATAAAGTTTCAGAATTGGAAATATTTTCCAAATGAAATTCAAATATTTTCAACACCCCTTGTCATTTAAATAAATGGAAGAAGTCATGTCATCGTCTCTCCAGGGTTTTGTGGTGAAAAGAATTTGAATTCCCGAAGATCATAAAAGCAAAAATGAAAGTTTGGGAAAGTCCTTTTACTCCCTCTCATTTAACTTTCAAAAAGTTTCAAATTTCACTCAACTTCACTCAATCAATCAAACAACAATCAAAACTATCTATTTAATATAACATTCCAAAATTTAGAATTTTGGGATGTTACAAAACTACCACCCTTAAAATGAATCTTGTCCTCGAGATTCGTAGAGGCTAGAAAGAAATAGGTTAGGGTTTGGGGGTCTTCTCAAAAATCGATCGTCTCCGGGGTCTCGGGTGCTACCACCCTTAGAAGCATGGTTACGGTTCCATCAAAACTCATATACTCCATCCTATTACTGACAAAGTGCGGTCTTCTCGGATCTTAAGGATAATTCCTTCTCTGGGCTCTTAGGTAGTGGCATAACCTGTTCCTCAATTCTTCTGTCCTTTCCTCTTGGTAAGGTTATTCTGAGACTGGGTCTTCTTAGCTGACGGGTCTGGCGCCAATACTAATAAACTATCGATTTCTCATGGTGGTCAACGATTTATGGTTTCTCCTGCAGAAAATTGGGACTGGGTTGAACCTCACCGTATATCCTACGATTGGCAGCAGCTGCCGTGTACAAGGGAAAATACTTATACCATTCTAAGGTTCAAACAAGGTTTTGATCGTCGTCTCTCTACTATAGGTAAGTCACTCAGATTTACCATCCCATATAGCAAGGCGAATAATAAGAGTAAGTCGGTATGGTGATCAATCCATCCCGCACTCAAATCATTACCGTGTACATGGTTTAGCGAATCTCGCATTCTAACACTCGGTCATCCTCTTAAGCATTGCTGAATTTCTCTTGTCGACGAACCAAGTTCGGAAAATCCATTGATTCTGCAAGCCAAACAAACATCTATCGTTCCTTAACAACTCTCAGGTTTTGCGTAAACTCCTATAGAATCGTCGGTTGATAAAATTGTAACTTCTTCCAGGGTTTTTCCTTCATCAAGATTGAGCTTGCCTCTTGGCGAGGTCACAGGGCCTATGGGTTATGGGCCCACCTCATCACTTGTAGTCCTTGAACTTATCCTCGGGCTTCTGATCATTATTCCAACTTCCAACTTCCTAGTAGTCTTAAATCCATCCAATTGTATTGTCTTCCTTCCTTCTATTGGCACCAAACTAGGACATGATTACTCAGACTCATCATGGAATTTCCATTGATCCATATTTCCACAATCATACCTCCTTTATATCCAATAGTAAATTCATCTCTTCATCCTCATGGGATATCCCACATACCGAGATAAAAACTTATACTTATGAAGTCCATACTCCACTTCATGGAACCTTATTATCCTTTCTAGCGTCCTTTCAAGGGAATATTGGCCATCTCTGCATGGCACTTCTTCAACTGGGAACCGTGAAACACATCATGAACTCCTGATAGTCCTTCGGGTGACTCCAACTTGTTAGCAAATTCTCCCATACGTTCCAAACTCGGTATGGTCCTACAAATCTCGGGCTAACTTTCCCTTAACTCCAAATCGTTTAACTCCTCACGGAGGGACACACGAAGACATCTTGTCTCCATTTCATAGACTACCTCCTTGCGTTTTTAGTGCGCATACTCTTACGCCAGATCGAGCTACCTTGAGTCTATCTCGAAGCAACTTAACATTCTCTTGAATCCTTGATCACATTTGGTCCAAACAATGACGGTCTCCAACTTCATCCCACATCAACGGTGTCTGGCTCCTTCTCCCATACAAAGCTTCAAAAGGGGCCATCTTCAAACTGGCTTGGTAACTATTGTTGTATGAGAACTCCGCGTAAGGTAGATTTATCATCCCTACTAGATCCATAATCTAGCGCACACGCTCTCAACATGTCCTCCAGAATATGATTGACTCTCTTGGTCTATCCATCTGTCTGCGGATGAAAGGTCATCTTGAACTCTAGCCTAGTACCCAAAGTGCAGTGCAGCTGATTCCAAAACTTTGAGGTAAACTGTGTTCCTCTATCTCGTCACGATGGTCCTCGGAACTTCATGCGGACATACGATCCTAGTCATATATATCTTGGCTAACCGCACTTGTATAGGTGGTTTCTTTGGGATAAAGTGAGCCACTTTGGTCAAGTGAGTCAACTACTACCAGATAGAGTCATATCCCGTTCGGGTTACGGGAAATCCGGTAATGAAATCCATGCCAAGCTTATCCCCACTTCCATTCGGAGTATCGACATAGGCTGTATTAATCCTGCTAGCTTCGATGTTACGCTTTTACTCTCTCTCGGCATACATCACCTACGACTACATACTCCGCAATATCTTTCTTCATACCAGTCCACCAGAAACACTCCTTCAAATCCAAATACATCTTGGTGTTTCCAGGGCGAATCGAGTATGGTGAGTCATGAGCCTCCTGAAGTATGAACTTCCTGATCTTTGCATTATTGGGCACATATACACGATCCTCGAACCATAAGGTGTCGTGCTCATCCTTACAAAAACCTTCGGCCTTTCCTTTGCTCATCCTCTCTTTTACCTCAGAAATCTCTTTGTCATCCTTCTGAGCTTCAAGGATCTTTCTCAACAATGTAGACTGAACTTCCATTGCTTCCAATCGAAGTTCCCTGAGTTCCTTGGCTAACTCCTTTGGAAATCCTCCGCTTATGAGGGTATTTGTCCTTGTTTTCTTTATTGTTGTGTCCTATTTCTCTACAAAGCTTGCATGCACTTTCTCCATATCATTTCCATAAGGCTTCAACTTCTGGGACACAAGCCGAGACTTTAGCAGAGTCAACTTAAATTCTTCCCAAATGGTTACTCCTTGCCATCCATTGATGGTTTGGTACATCCTCCACCAAGAAGAAGCACCTCTTTCAACGCACTTCAGAGCATGCTGGGTCATATCCTTTCCGACTATAGTGTTATTCTCCATGTGATCCTCCATGTTCTGAATCCATTGGTGTGTCTCCAATTGACTCATTGGTCCAGACAATACAAGCTCATCTCCATTCATCCTCTATGGGGTCCATGGGTTTGGGGTGGGATAAGAGAGATCGAGAGGGACGCACACAGTACAAACAAAAGTTTTGAAAGACAGATTTTATTGTGGCTGTCGGAAAAACATCAAACAGATGATAGCTCACAATCGTCGCATCTAACGTAGGTATATAACTGGGTTGGGTCTTCTAATGGTCTATAGATCTCAACGCCATCAAACTCTTCAAGTCTTGGTCATGTCTCCGATGGCTTCTTCGGATCATGCTTGTCGTTCTGAAGTTCTTTTGCAATATCATCTCTATTGACGCAGAGTCTCTCGTGACGTCCTTTAATATTCTGGAGTTGCATTCCAAACTTCCGGTTTCAACATCCTTGACATGATCCATGGTCCTACTGTCCTCCAATTCCTGATGAATCTCCGGTATCTCGAGGTTTAGCTCCTACGGCTTGTCTACTTTCAGCTTCTGGATCCTGAGTTCTTCATGAAATACTTCCTTGTCAAATATAGCTTCCTGCATATCCATCTTAAAACTCCTTGATGTAATACTGGATCTTGGTGATGCACCGGCTAAGGTTAAAAGCGCATCCTTTGCGAGATGCTCCATCAGTCTTCTACCATCCAATCCTTCCATACATCTGCATGCTTAACTCAGTACATGGAGCATAAGTGGGCAATAACACCATTGATATCCGTGTATATGCCCATGTTACTGCCATGAGCTTTCGTTCCATGGTTGATATCTCCTGTCTTGGGGTTTTCTTGACAAAACTTGAGTTCTAATGCTCCATGTTCCGGTCTTTCTCCGATACACCCTGATCTCGGGTATTGACAACTTCCTTAGTCTGTCAAATTCCATAAGCATAACCTTCCTAGGTCATAAAAATCTGGGAATTCTTGAGCCTTCAAAATCTCCTAGTCTTGAGTCTTCAACAGTTGTAGTTTCCATTTACACGGTAAAATCCTCTTCATTCGGATGGTCTTAGTTGTCCAATATCTTGTACTTCTTGGAGTGGTCTCATCGGTCGAATCTTCGAGTGGTCAAAAGGGAAAAGGGGTATGGTCTCACTAAAAGGGAATATTTGAATAAGCTCAGAATAGAAGAGAGGAAAAAAAATCTTTTCGAAAATGAAGTTGTAGAGAAAAATCTTTCCTATGGGCTTGTCAGTTTCTAGGGTCACGTCCTACAGTCAACATGTGCTCTGATACCATCTTGTAGCGACCCGACCCGAATGGATCAAGTCTCTGTGCTTAAGTGTCATCCTTGGATCGGTATCTTTGACACACACAATACTCGAGGATTTATAACAGAGGTAAATCACATGTATAAATAACGTAAATACTATTACCTCAATCCAAAATAGCGGAAGTAACAAGGTTGTGGATTCCCATCAACACCAACGGCAAAGTTGAGTGTAGAAATTGTAACCCTAACGCATCACTTACTCGTCGTAAGATCCTGCAACATGAAACGTTGCAGCCCGAAAACAGGTCAGCACATGGCATATGCTGGCAATGTAACACATAGAGAGTAATGAAAGAATAAGCTATACTACATGCATATATGGCTGGTGGAAAGCTCTATGGTTACGATTTTATGCGAAAAGCCAATTTTTCCCTACTGCAAAGGAATAAATAATTTAACTATCATGGTGGTTGTTAAACATTGAGAATGGTTGACAGCATCCTCAATCCCAATTAAAAGTACTCATTAAACCCAAACAAATTATATGAAGTAACGTGATGAGATCAACAGGATAATCCAAGAACTAGATACTCAAGATGTCCATAACCGGGGAAACGGCTAATCATGATTAGTTTATACACTCTGCAGAGGTTTGTGCACTTTTCCCCACAAGACTCGATCTCCTCCGTTTGATTTCTCGCACTACATGGTGTTTGAGAAACGGATGACCGAGACATAGTCTTCGAGCGCTAGCACCTTACGTTTGGGTAGACCGTACCAACCTACAACCCCTACATCGCCTAGTCCACCCGTAAGAGTTCGCACAACTTAGTCAACTATGCTAGAGCCCATAGTAGCATGTGGTTGCACACGGAAGTTTCTAGCATGAATAATCTCATGATCCCTTTGAGCCTGGGTGGCGGTCCAAAGAAATACAGGCAAGTCCTGATGGAAACCAGGTGCCTCAATCCACCCAGATGTGTGTTTAAGTTGCCACCTTAAGTAAACCATTAATTAACAATCTCACATCTGTCATGGATACACTCACCCAATCCACGTCTACTAGCATAGCATGGCATAATAAGCAAACATAGAAGTAACTCCCAAGGGTTTGATAATAAAACAGGTAATAGGTACTACCTCAAACTACTTCCCAAAACCCACAATTTAATTAGATCCTAATCATGCAATGTTTGAGGATAGATCTAATGCATAAAAACTGGGTAGTAGAAAAGTATATGATCAAAGTGTTACTTGCCTGCAATGTTGATGAAGATGAGTCGCACTCAAAACTCTTGATAGTTCTACTCGTCACACTCCGGTCAATCTATCGTAATCAAGCAATAGAAGCCACACATAAGCAATCACTCAAAACATACGACCGAACGAAGAAAACGATTCGGAAAACATCAAAACCAAGCAAATAACTCTTGCAACATAAAACAGTTTCTAACTATACGAAAATTAGGTGGATTTGTCCTTATCAGAAAGTTTAGGTCAAGAGCTTCGCTTTGCAAAAGGAATCAACTCAAAAGGAGTTACGGAACTCAAGTTATGATCAAACAAAGTTCAAATTCAAATCTGATCTAATTCAAATTTTAAACTTTCAAAACATGTTTGAGTTGGATTAATGGATAGAGGGGATCATAACGAAGAAGTGGGCATTAGTTTCGTTGGATTTGGACTAACGAGTAAAAAGTTATGGTCGTTTGAAAAGCAGGGACTATTCTGTAAAAGAAATATTCACGGATGAGTCCCTGGCCGAAATTAAAAGAAAAAGAAAAATCCTATCGAACGAATCGTTCGCTACAGAGACAAAACCGACGAAAACCGTTCGCTCCAGAAGCCTAACTAGTGAACGCTCACTACATAACTAAACATAAAAAAAATCAGATCTAGGTTTTCTGTAGAAAACCGATCTAGGGTTCGGTTTTTATACCGATTAGAGTTTTCTTCAAAAACCGGTGACGATTAGCTACGGTGGACTGACGGCAGCGTGGCGGCTCCGGTGAACTTCGGGGCGGTGGCCTGGTCGGCGGCGAGGGGCAGACGGGCGAAGTGGCGGTGGTGGCGGTCTGGCGGAGTGCGGCAGCGGCTTTGGGCGGAGTTCGTCGTCGTCGGTGGCGGCTTCTAGATGCGGCGGCACGGAGCAATGCGAGGGAGAGGGAGAGAGGGGTGGTGGCGTCGGGACCCGCCTTTTAAAGGCCAGGGGAGGGGCGGGTGTTGCGTGGGCGAGGGGTAGAGCGAGGAGGACGCGGAGTCGGCGGACTCGTGGCGCTCCGTCTTGAGTCGGTCTCCTGCGGAAGATCGAGGACGGGGTGACGGCGAGCTGGGCTGGGCCGCGGCCTGGCAGGAGCTGGGCCGGCCCAGTTCGGCAGAGGGAAAAGGTTTTTTTTTAAACAACGAAAATAAAATAAAAGCAAACCAAAAATAAAATAGAACCTAGGCATATTTTATACCTAAATTTTCAGAAAAAGATTTCCTACAACATGGACATTTCTATAATGCCAAATAAAATCCACACAAAATCAGATAATTCAAACAGTGCTACTGGTCTAATAAAATCCAAAGAAAAATCATTTTTAAAATACCAAAATTAATTCAAATTTATTTCTCTCCAATTTTCCGATGTAGGGAATCATGTTACCCTATTTTCCATATATTTTATTTTTGGAGAAAAATAATTTGAATAAAACCCAAATAACTCCAAATTGAATATAAATTCAAAAGAACTTTGAATTTATTTCTTTGAAACTCCCAACTCATATTTCATATGTTTTGAAGAAGTCATTTTATCTTCGCTCGTGAAATTCATTGAGTTGCATAAAGTTTCAGAATTAGAAATATTTTCCAAATGAAATTCAAATATTTTCAACACCCCTTGTCATCTAAATAAATGGAAGGAGTCATGTCATCTTCTCTCCAGGGTTTTGTGGTGAAAACAATTTGAATTCCCGAAGATCATAAAAGCAAAAGTGAAAGTTTGGGAAAGTCCTTTTATTCCCTCTCATTTAACTTTCAAGAAGTTTCAAATTTCACTCAACTTCACTCAATCAATCAAACAACAATCAAAACTATCTATTTAATATAACATTCCAAAATTTAGAATTTTGGGATGTTACATGATATCACTTTATATCAAATGGATTTGAAAAGTGCATTCCTCAATGGTAAGCTTGAGGAAGAAGTATATGTTGCTCAACCCCAGGTTTTGAAGATCCAAAGAATCCTGACAAAGTCTTCAGACTCAACCAGGCCCTCTATGGTCTCAAGCAGGTCCCTCGGGCATGGTATGACACTTTGAAGGAATTCCTCATCAAGAATGGCTTCACACCCGGTTCGCTCGACCCTACTCTCTTTACTAAATCTTATGATGGTGAACTATTTGTGTGCCAAATATACGTTGATGATATTATCTTTGGCTGTACTGACCAACGTTATAGTGATTAATTTGCCTATATGATGAGTGAAGAATATCAAATGTCTATGATGGGAGAGTTGAAATTCTTCTTAGGTCTTCAAATTAAATCAACAAGCAATGGCATATTCATATCTCGGAGAAATACCTCAAGGATGTTACGAGGAAATTCGGCATGCAAGATTGCAAAGGCGTCAAAATTCCTATGCCCACAAATGGCCATCTATGCAATCGATGAAAATGGTATTGACTTCGATCACAAGGTATACCGCTCCATGATTGGTTCTTTATTGTACTTATGTGCATCTAGGCCAGATATAATGCTTAGTGTTTGCATGTGTGCCCGATTTCAAGCTACACCGAAGGAATCACACCATAAGGATGTGAAGCATATTCTTCGATATCTAGCTCACACACCAACACTAGGATTATGGTACCCCAAGGGCTCTTCTTTTGATCTCATTGGATATTTTGACTCTGACTATGCCGGTGATCGTGTGGACCACAAGTCAACATCTGGTACTTGTCATTTCCTCGGACGATCTTTGGTTTGTTGGTCCTCGAAGAAACAGAACTGCGTATCACTGTCTACTGCGGAAGCTAAGTACATTCTTCTTTGGTTCTTCTTGTGCTCAATTCTTTGTGGATGAAGCAAACTCTCAAGGATTATGGCATCAACGTGAAGAATGTGCCTCTCTCTTTGTGACAATGAGAGTGCCATCAAGATTTCTCACAACCCAGTTCAGCACTCGAAGACAAAGCACATTCAGATTCGTCATCATTTTCTTCATGATCAAGTGTTGAAGGGCGACATTTCTATTGAGCATGTGAAGAATGAAGAACAGCTAGCCGATATCTTCACAAAGCCCTTGGATGAGAAGAGATTTAGCAAGTTGCGGTGTGAGCTAAATATCTTAGAGTCTTCGAATGTTCTTTGAAAAGGACACTCATCCTAACACTTATCCAAAAATTGATGACTTAGATGTGCAACACATGAACAAACGTTTTTCTTCAATCAATGAAGAATAACACTCTAAGTGTGAAGAAATTAATGAAGAATTTGATTCTCAGAACCCTCGACAATTGTACGCTGTGTCTGAAATCATCATTCTTATCTGATTGGGTCACGCCACCACCAAATTTGAAAATCTTTAATTTGAGTTTTTCCTCAGTTTTGAAATTCTTCTGTTTTTCAAATTCTTCAACTTTGCAAATTCTTCACTGTTTCCGTCGTTTTTCTTCATTCGTATATATATATATATATATATATATATATATATATATATATATATATATATGGGTTTATGTCCTCTACAACATTCACTTATGGATTTTTCTTCAAGTTGTTCTTATGCTAAGTGAATCTGATCTGACCCTTCCCCCTCTATGCTATACTCAACCCAATCTATTCACAAATTCTTCATGTGCGTTCTATTTGAAACTCGTTCAAAATCTTCACTGTATCCTTGTCAGCTGAAGAAATTGCGAACGGGACTTTTTAACTTATCCTATCCAAATTTTCGGCTTTGCCTCTCAAACCATTCCGCATCCCACGGTAGACTTATCTATTCACCCATGATCTAACACGATCTCCACTTCTCAGTACGTGGGTGACACATGTCATGCGAATGAGAAGGGTCAGGGGCACGTTCGTCCTAAATCTTCGGGCGAACAGTTTTTCACTGCGACTATAAATACCCCCTCACCCCTTCCTCACTTCCTTAACTCCACTCGACCTCTCTCTCCCACTCGAGCTTCTCAAACCCTAGCGCCTCCGCTACTCCATCGTCGCCAGTGAGGAAGAGCTTCACTGCCTCAACCTCGTCATTGTCAGAATCGCCCGGCCATGGAAATCTTCACTCCGCCGCTTGTAGCTGTCTTCCTCCACCGAGTTAGGGCGTGGAAGATCTGAATCGACGAGCTTCAAATCTACACCTCACAGTTCGTCGTGTTCTTCGTTCAGGGTAATTAAAAGTTACTTTTACTGCCCTCTTTGATTCAAATGATTTCTACAAAATCCTCAAAGGTGTTTTTCTTCAAATCTTCACACACTAAAACACCTCACATGTCATCTGTTCTTGATTCATTTCTCTAAGCATCATATTTCTTCAAGATTCCTTAATTGTGTGGATCTTCGGTCTATACAACTCTGGAACCTAAGACAAAGACGCTTAGTGAAATTCTTCAAGACTCATCTGGTCAAACTCCTCAAACTTGTTCTTTTTGAAAAACCTTCTGAGAACGCATATGACCTCTCCAAATTCCTCGCAACTATACTCTCTTCACAGGTACTCATGTCCGCTTCTGAATCACTAGGTTCTCATCAAATTAACTCATTTGCAGCGTTCCTCGAAGAAAAGTTGCATACTTCTTCAGAGAATTCGATTGTTCAATTACCTCAACTGAAGAATATGGCAGACGGTAAGAAGCCGCAGAAAGGAGGAAAGAAGCCTGAGGTCATGACTGCTTTTGAGATCCCTGAGGACATTTACAAAGACTACTGCACACCTGATGAGGCCAAGTTCGGAAAGGAGAACAAAAATCAGCGCAAGGTGCGACACAGAGGATTGAAAGGAGATGGGCAAGAGAATGGAGGAGTCTGGTATGTAACTCCAAAGTATATGAAGAAATTCGCACTTAATCCTCCATGCCCAAGAGCTCCATTGGCACCTGGCCAAGAAGCTGACCCCACCAGCATCAAGCGTGGTGAGGATTTTCCTGAAGAATGGGCCAAGCGCCAAGCCAAGTTGGCTAGACAAGCCAAAGAAGCAGTGAGGAAATTCAATGAAGACTCTGCTACTACTGCTGCCACTGAGGCCTCTGTCAAGCCTAGGAAATCAATGGCGAAGAAGCCCGCGCACAAGCCAAGTGCTTCACCAACAGTGCCCTCACGGCCAGAATCTTCAAAGCCCTCACGGCCAATTCCTCATGCTGCTCCTGCTCCTCCAAAGTCCTCAGCTGCTCCGGCAAAGTCCTCAGCACCTGTGCATCTGGCCACGTGCCAAAGGACTGCAGGCATCTCTATTGCCTCTGGTGACTCAAAGAAGTTCCTCATTTGCACCAAATTCTTCAAGAGGGCCCCACCTGCTGAAGACAAAGGCAACGGCCGGACGAGGTCCTCAGCCAAATCCTAAGAAGAAACAGGTTGCCTTCCAAGTGCCATCTGACGATGAAGCTGATGATGATGAACTTGCAGAAATCATCAGAGAAAAACCAGAAAGGGCCGCTAGAGCCAAAGTCACTACTGTGCCACTGCTATTGGATCCTAAGTTGATCCTCGATTACATTGATCTCTGGCACAAGGACCCAAACACTCCTATGCCTGATTTCAAATTGACTCCTGGTCAAAGTCACATGCTGAACCATTTCATCTCTGAAGAGAAATGGAAATTTGAGAAGGTCGGGCAGATCAAGAAGGCTTAGTACAGGAAAGAAAAGTTCCTGAGGAAAAACGTTGTCTCTTTGACGACTGATGAGTTTACAAAGATCCAATCTGAAATCAAAGCCCTCAGCAATGATTTCAATGCTTATTATGCTGATTGGCAAGGAGCCAAAGTCAGGTTTGTTAAACTAACTGAGAAGTTCACCAATGTTGCAGCTCCATCGCCACAAGAAGTTCCTCAGGCTGAAGCTTCTGCTCATCCTACTGAAGAACATGTCAGCACCGCTGACGACTTTCAGGCTGCTGAAGAAAATGTTAGTTCCAGGGCTGATGACTCCATACCAGCCGCTGAAGAAATTTCCAGGGCATCCACTAGTGGTGCGCCTGAAGAAAATGAAGAAGTCAGGGCAACTGCATCAGTTGCGCCTAAGGAAATGCAATCAGATTCCTCAGCTCCTCCTGCGCCTACACCAACTCCTATCCTTCCATCTGCATCAGATGTGAAGAAGACAAAGGCTGTAGAGCGAGCTGCAGTGAAGAAAAGGAAAGCATCACCGCTTGCCAGTTCTTGACTCAAGAAAATGAAGCCTATGACCAGCTCGTTTGAAAATCTCGTTGATGCTGTTCCGATCTCAACCATGCCATCAAAGGACCTTGTTCCTTTTGGTGAAGAATATGTGATCCCAAACAGAGCTGATGAAGAAAATCATTCTGCTGCTTCATCAGAGCAGATTGATGAAGAAATTGAAGTGGATACTATCCCTTCAACACCAGTTGTTTCCTCGCCAATGCCTCAGTTCATAGCTGAAGAGGCTGGCATTGAAGAAATTGAAGATGAAGACGTGGATATTGGGTACACTACGCCAGTGATGAATGATGACTTTTGGGAAAGTCAGCACCCCAATTCTCCACTCTTCACCCTACTACAACACATACTGCAGTCCCCTGCACCAACCGTTCAAATGGGCTCTGAAGAAACTTACCCCACCTCGTCTGTGCATGAAGAAATTCCAGCCACTAGTCTTTGAAGAACACTGATCTTGCTGATCACATGACAACGCAGACTGCAACTGAAGAGGAACCAGAAATTCCTCAGCCTGAAGAACCTAAGATTGTGATTCCTGAGGTTGTGATGCAACTCACTGACACTCCTCCGCCCAAACCAAAGGATCCATTCTCACACAAGCAAAAGTTCAAGGCTGAAGATTTCTTTAGCGAGCATGTGTTCTTCACTAATTACAACCCCTATGATTCTGCTTGCATAAGGAAGAGGCGTTTCTGGATGGCCAGCCAGGCCAATTTCTATTCGTCATTGCTGTTCAACAAAGACAAAGTCTTTGATCATGCACACATTCCTCATGTGGACATGGAATCTCTGCCGGGCTTCGAGCCAGTCCTCAGTGTTCTTCACGACGCTGGATTGTTAATCTTCTGCACTGACATATGTGATTGGAATGAAGAACTCATTCTTCAGTTCTATGCGATGCTGCACATCACAGGAGATTCTGAAGATGTGAACTCATGGGTGCTGGACTGGATGTCAGAAAATACTCACTACAAGGCACCAGCAACTGAATTGCTTCGTGCCCTCCCACTCAGTCCTCCCCTTGACGATGCTTGTTGCGTCTCTGATGAACTGAGCTTACAAATCATTACATGCAAGTCTTGATGAAGCCTTTGGAGCAGGCAGTCCCCTCGAACCAAATTCCTCGTCAAGGAATTATCAGATGTGCCTCGGACTGTCTATCGCATTCTGTCGAAGACAATGAGTCCTATCAAAGGCCACGATCAAATGATGAAGAAGTCATTGGCATCATGAAGAATATGCTTTTCAATATCATTCATGGCGTTCCCATCAACTTCCATGATTTCTTCATGAGGACTCTAGCCAATATTGCTATGTCACCATTTGAGCTGAAGCCTTATGCACCATGGATTATGAGATTCATCAGGACAAGGTCTTCACTCAATTACAAGGTCGACACTACGAACCACCGCAGCTACTTGCCTCGATTGAAGTCCTCAAACGGACATTTTCCTCAGCTGATGATAAAGGCAAGGCAACTGCTGTGATAGATGAAGGCATTCGTCCATTGGATGGTCAATTTCGCAAGGCTGCATCCTATTCAACCAATGATGACTCTGCCACACATGACTCTGCCGCCAACAACTCTGCCAAGCAAAATCCTCAAGCCACAGCACCTGTGGTGATGATCGATCGTGAGTTACTCCTCATTCTTCATCAGAAAGTTGATCGCAATCACAAATGGGTCAAGAGACAGTTTGGTTCAATTCTTCACAACATGACCTCAACACACAATGCAGTGAAGAAAAACCAATACTACCTCCATGAAACCTTCAACCGTACCTGGGCTGTTACATCTCATGTCTACAAATGAAGAAGATCTGAAGAAAATGGGTCTGAAGGAAGAATGTGACTGGTCTGCACCTCCTCCGAAGAAATACATGAAGGTCAAGGTTCCTTCCTTGGTGGCCAGCTCTTATTCTTCATCGCACGACACTGATGAAAATAAGACTTGGATGACACTGCAACAGGCCCTACTTCAACAACCAACCCCGACAACGCTGGCGCTCCTTCATCAACTTGATTTTCTTCAGGGGCGTTAGTCCTCAGTTTGAATCCTTTTGGTCATTCGATGACAAAGGGGGAGAAAGTTGAGTTAGTCTTCAAGCGGGTCTATTATATGGGTGTTTTTTCGCTAAGTTACAACTCTCGCTCTTCTAAAACTTTATTGGATCGAGTTGTAATCTTAAACCCGATGGTGCTTTGATACTTTTGATGTGTTCCTCTGCATGCTTATTCCTCGTTATATGTTAATACACGCATGCTGAATTACATCAATCACCATATTTCATCATGCATTTCAAATTCTTCATACTATATGTCAAATGTGTGTATGAATTACAAGATATAGGGGGAGATCTCCATGATTCAACTGTTCAAGTGTGCATTGCCTCAAAAGCAAATTCCTCACTAATGCACATCTTCAGGGGGAGTTCTTCTATATCTTGCAATCAAATTCCTCAATATCAGTATTTACACTTCATATGTTTATCCCCGTTGAAAACTTAACCTATATTGTCATCAATCACCAAAAAGGGGGAGATTGTAAGTGCATCTAAAGCCCCTTAGTGATTTTCGTGTATTGAAGACTTATAGGTTAAGGATCTAATGAGTTTATGAGTGTACACATGTCTATAAGTCTGTGAGGAGTTTGATATTTACAGTGAAAGTCGACCCCTAAAAATGAAGTTCTTCAACTGAAGACTTTGGTATTTTGAAGACTTTCTGAAGACTTTGAAAGTGAAGAAATTGGTGTGACCTTGAAGACTTGGTATTCATTTGAGGAACATGAAGCGTGAAGACTTTTGTTTTCGTAGTTTCGTTTTTCTCTTTCTTGAGTCATAGGAAAAACCGTCTGTTAAAGGGGTCGAGGAAATACTAAGGAAAAATTCCATGTGATGCTCAACTCGAAATCCTACACCTACCAATCCTTCGAGTGAAGCCATTGGAAATCTCATACTGATTCAGTCAATTTCTTGATGATAGAGACGAAATTATTCTGGTCATTGAGGAATTTGTTACCGAGGAGTTAGGAATTCGCCAAAGGCGGATTGCCTACAGTGAGGAACATGATAGCCCCGAGGAATTTGAACCTCAATTTCCATTTGTTCTGTCTTTCTGGCCAACTGTCCCAAAATATCTTATCCACCTAACGGTCATATCATTGAAGGGCATTTATGTCTTATCATGTCGGGCTGCTCCCTAGGCTATAAATAGCCGCCCCTACAACCACTAGCTGGGGCTGCTCCGAGATAAACTGACACTTGTCAATTGAGAGCATCACATCCTCCAAGGACTTTGAGTGAAAATCATCAAGTGAGGAAAACCCAAACCCAGACACCTACAAACCCAAAGTGATTGAGCATCACTGAAGAGATTGATCCTGCGTGGATCCGACGCTTGTTACCTTTCAAGACTGTGCTTCTTCCAGACGGTTAGGCGTCATGGTCTAGAGCATCCAAGAGGAATTGTGGATCGCCGAGTGACCGAGTCTGTGAAGGTTTGGAATTTGCCTGAAGACTTACCATGAGTGATTGGACGAGGTATGTGTGACCTTAGTTCAAGGAGAATACGGTGAGGACTTGGTGTCCTGAGCTGCGTGCTCAGGACTGGGTGTCCGGGACTGTGTGTCATCGAGTTTAAATACTCAACCGCTCCAACCAGATGTACAATCGAGACATAGCTTGAACTGGTCTACCAAATCATTGTCTTCACCAAGCTTACTGGTTCTATTTCATCAACTCTTCCATTTCCTCATTACTGTGTTAAGTGCTTCATTATATCTGTGTTTGAAGACTTTGACTGAAGACTTTCTCAATTTCCTCAGTTCAATTTCTTCAGTCTGTTTGTCTTCATCTTGTGTTATCCCGTGATTACGCTTTCTGTACTCTATGCTTGTCTTCATTTCATCATGATGACTATGCCTGTATTCTGTTATGCTTACTTATAGTACTTATTCCGCTGCAAGTAGTTCTTCACCAAGCAATTTCCTCACCGGCAAATTCCTCAGTGAAGAATTCATAAAAATCGCCTATTCACCCCCCTCTAGTCGATATAACGCACTTTCAGTTGGGAGCTTTCCCATGAAAATAGTTTTATTTCTTTTCTTTTCTTTGGGGGTCGAGAGGAGAAGACCATGATGAAAATGTTGAAGTGGCTCTTATATGCATTATTGTTGCTTTAACCAAGAGCCCATATTACCTTGTCTTTTCCCATGTATTAAATGCTTGCAGATTCCAGCTTAGTCCAATGCGCGTGCACTATTATTATTATCCACACCGTTCGGTCGTGCAAGGGACAGGCAATAATGACGATATATGAGGGACTGATTGAGATGAGAAAAGCTGGTTTGAACTCGACCTATCTTGTTTTTGTAAATATGATTTGTTCATCGTTCCTGATTCAGTCTATTATGAATGAAACATGTTGGCAATGACAATTAGAGATTATAGTTGGTTATGCCATGCTTAATTAGCTAGGAGTTTATAATGGTTTACCTTGCGTGCCAACATGCTATTAAAATGGTTATGATGTGGTATGATAGGGTGGTATCCTCCTTTGAACGATTCGAGTGGCTTGACTTGGCACATGTTCACGCATGTAGTTGAAACAAAATAAACATATATTTATGTTCATGGTGGATTATATCCTACTCATGCTTGCACTCAGTGTTGATTAATTTTAATGAATGTTCATGACTGTTGTCGCTCTCTAGTTGGTCGCTTCCCAGTCTTTTTCTAGCCTTCACTTGTACTAAGCGGGAATACTGCTTGTGCATCCACTTCCATAAACCCCATGAGTCCACCATACCTTCCTATAAGCGGTATCTACCTGCCATTCCAAGTAAATTTGTATGTTCCAAACTCTATACCTTCAAATGAAATTCTGTTTTGTATGCTCGAATAGCTCATGTATAAACTAGGGTTGTCTATATTTTCCATGCTAGGTGGGTTATTCTCACGAGGAGTGGACTCCGCTCCTCATTCACGAGAAAATGGCTGGTACCAGGATGCCCAGTCCCATGCTTAAATCAAAATAATTGCAAACAAAACTCCCCCAAGACTGTTGTTAGTTGGAGGCACCCGTTGTTTTGGGCTAGCAATGGATTGATGCTTGTTGGTGGTGGGGGAGTATAAACTTTACCATTCTGCTTGGGAACCGCCTATAATGTGTGTAGCATGGAAGATATCGAGATCTCTCAGTTGTTATGTTGACAATGAAAGTATGCCACTCAAAATATTATTTATCTCTGTTTCAAAAATTGAGCTCTGGCACCTCTACAAATCCCTGCTTCCCTCTGCGAAGGGTCTATCTATGTACTTTTATGTTGAGTCATCACCCTCTTATTAAAAAGCACCAGTTGGAGAGCACCGCTGTCATTTATATGCATTACTATTAGTTTACATTGCGTATGACTGTTACTGGATCTCTTTTACCATGAATCACAATGTTTAGTCAGTCCTTGATCTTAAGGGGTGCTCTACATTTATGTTTTGCGGTCTCAGAAAGGGCTAGCGAGATACCATCTTGTTATATCATATTATGATTATTTTGAGAAGGTGTTGTCATCCGAGATTTATTATTATTGCTCGCTAGTTGATTATGCCATTGATATGAGTAAACATGAGACCTAAGTGTTATTGTGAATATGGTTAGTTCATAATCTTTGCTGAAAACCTGAATGCTGGCTTTACAAATTTACAACAACAAGAGCAAACAGAGTTTGTAAAAGCTTTTCTTTATCACTTTCAGTTTATCAACTGAACTGCTTGAGGACAAGCAAAGGTTTAAGCTTGGGGGGAGTTGATACGTCTCCAACGTATCTACTTTTCCAAACACTTTTGCCCTTGTTTTGGACTCTAACTTGCATGATTTGAATGGAACAAACCCGGACTGACCCTGCTTTCAGCAGAATTGCCATGGTGTTATTTTTGTGCAGAAATAAAAGTTCTCAAAATGACCTCATACTTCACGGAGAATATTTTTGGAATTAATAAAAAATACTGGCAAAAGTATCAACACCAGGGGGCCCACACCCTGCCCACGAGGGTGGGGGGCGCGCCCCCTGCCTCGTGGGCCCTCTGAGGCTCCACCGACCTCAACTCCAATTCTATATATTCACGTTTGAGGAGAAAAAAATCAGAGAGAAGGATTCATCGCGTTTTACGATACGGAGCCGCTGCCAAGCCCCTTCTTCCTCGGGAGGGCAGATCTAGAGTCCATTCGGGGCTCCGGAGAGGGGAATTCGTCGCCATCGTCATCATCAACCATCCTCCATCACCAATTTCATGATGCTCACCACCATGCTTGAGTAATTCCATTGTAGGCTTGCTGGACCGTGATGGGTTGGATGAGATTTACCATGTAATCGAGTTAGTTTTGTTAGGGTTTGATCCCTAGTATCCATTATGTTGTGAGATTGATGTTGCTATGACTTTGCTATGCTTAATGCTTGTCACTAGGGCCCGAGTGCCATGATTTGAGATCTGAACCTATTATGTTTTCATGAATATATGTGAGTTCTTGATCCTATCTTGCAAGTCAATAGTCACCTACTATGTGTTATGATCCGGTAACCCAGTGACAATAATCGAGACCACTCCCGGTGATGACCGTAGTTTGAGGAGTTCATGTATTCACTAAGTGTTAATGCTTTGGTCCGGTACTCTATTAAAAGGAGGCCTTAATATCCCTTAGTTTCCAATAGGACCCCGCTGCCACGGGAGGGTAGGACAAAAGATGCCATGCAAGTTCTTTTCCATAAGCATGTATGACTATATTCGGAATACATGCCTACATTGCATTGATGAACTGGAGCTAGTTCTGTGTCACCCTATGTTATAACTGTTGCATTAGGAATCGCGTCCGACATAATTATCCATCACTGATCCATTGCCTTCGAGCTTTTCACATATTGATCTTTGCTTAGTTACTTTTCCGTTGCCACTGTTAAAATTACTACAAAACTGCTACTGTTACTTTTGCCACCGTTACCATTACTTCCATACTACTTTGCTACTAAATATCTTGCTGCAGATATTAAGTCTTCCAGGTGTGGTTGAATTGACAACTCCACTGCTAATACGTGAGAATATTCTTTGGCTCCCCTTGTGTCGAATAAATAAATTTGGGTTGAATATTCTGCCCTCGAAAACTATTGCGATCCCCTATACTTGTGGGTTATCAACCCCCCCTCCACTTATTCCAGCACCCATCCTATCCTTCTTCCTCCATAAAAAATCATTGCATAGCTCAAAATCGTGTTCTTGCTCATCCTGCTGCCATTTCCAATCTCCTTGCTCAAAGCTCCATTCACAAAACTGCTTTGGGAGATTGTTCTTCGGTATCTGACTCCTCCACTAGTCCAATTAGTTTTTGTTCTAGTGCTTTATTCATTGCAAATTTTTGCTGTCTTCGTGACCATGTTCTTGAGCTTGCATGTCAAATTTGTATGGTCCAAAGTTGTTTTGATGCATGATATAGCTTCTAGACACTTGTAGGAGTAAGTTACTATCAATTTTGTTGAGTTTGATTCACTTTTATTTTGAGTCACTAAAAATTTCATAAATTTTTCAGAGAAATGGAAAATGTGTAGGAGAATGTACCAAGGTGGTTCTTCAAGTAAGCAAGCACCGAGGCGTGCGATACGCGAACCGGACTCTGAACTACCAAGGGAAGCTCAAGTGAGGCCGTGTGAATGGCCGTTGGATGAATTTATGGATCGTGCAGATTTCAAGGATGAATTTTATGCGTACGTACAAGATGCCGGCCTTGAGGATTTCCTAGCGGACAAGTGCTTACAATATTATTATCTCACCAATTCCTTCGTACGAAGGTTTGAGTTTTCATCCAAGCGTAATACTCATACTGTCATGTTTGACCTTTATGATACCATGGACCTAGAAGATTTCTGTGATGTATGCAAAATTCCACAATGGCGTAGTCTTGGTGAGCCCCATAAATCTGAATATAATGATTTCCTGCTAGCATTACTGTTGGAGAAACTAGAAACATCACACAAGCAACCGTCGGGAGCATTCACTTTCTTGCCATACATTATTTTGTTCTCTTTATCGGTTGGTGTATTAATGGTAAAGATGAGCTTTTCCATGTTTGCGTTCCAGATCTTAGTATCCTCAAGTGTGCGGTGTTAGGTGATAAACGATATAATTTGGGGACCATTATTGCTAGGAGGTTACATCTTAATTCTAAGAATGGAGACTTATTTGGTGGGATTTATGCAACACGTTTAGCTAACTTTTTGAACGTGCCTATTAGAGGTTATGATATTGAGTTGCCACCTGCTTTTTTGGATTATGAGGATATGGTACGCCACCAGTTTCTTAAGAGGAACGAACAGATCCTCCAATACCGACTAATCTTTGATAGACGACGTGCCTTCCTTGTTACTCTTCCTGCTCCTGCTTTATTTTAACTTTCAGGCGAAGAGACGATATTTTAACTAGAGAGGAGGCAGAAGAGTATGAGACAGCGGAGGCTGCTCGCCTCCATGCTGCAGCCCTTAGGTAGTAGCAGATGCGTCTCAGTACAACCCCAACTACAACTTTGGATATCTACCAGGCCAGTGGCCGTAGACCAACTTAGGCCAAAAGCCTAAGCTTGGGGGAGTATGAATTCCTTGCCGACGTTATATTCATGTTCACACACTCATTCTAGTTGTCGGTGCTCATACTTTTTCATTGTATTATCCATGCTAGTTTACTTTATTTTTCCGCTTTCTTCTTGTGTGTTTGAAAAACCTTAAGAAAAACAAAAAAAATTAGTTGTAGTTAGTTTACTTTCTATGCATGCTTAGTAGTAGTAAACTTAATAAAAAACCAAAAATATTTCTCATGGTTGTTGGGAGCTTTCTCGTGTAAATAGTTTTTCTCGTTCTTGTTCTTCTTTCTTCAGAAAAACAAAAACTCCAAAAATATTTCAGTGCGTTTCTTTGAAATTCTTTTCTTTTCTTTGGGGGCGTCTCCAACGTATCTATAATTTTTTATTGTTCCATCCTGTTATATTATCAATCTTGGATGTTTTATAATCATTTTATATCATTTTTTGGTACTAACCTGTTGACATAGTGCTAGTTGCTGTTTTTTTCCATGTTTTTACATCTCAGGAAATCAATATCAAACGGAGTCCAAACGCAACGAAACTTTATAGAGACTTTTTTTGGACCAGAAGGAACGTAATGGGCCCTGGCTGCGCCTAGGGGTGCTTCGAGGAGAGCACAACCCACCAGGGCGCGCCAGGAGGCCCAGGCGCGCCCTAGTGGGTTGTGCCCACCTCGGCTGCCCCCCGAACCGCAAAGTGATAGATATAATAAAAACTTTCATGAAGATCATTGGACAAAATAAACTTGATTCTTAGTAATAGTTTTGAGATATGATGATGTGATACGTGAGTTATGTTGATGACTAATTATGCTTTAGTAAGAATATTGGTGTTAAGGTTTGTGATTCCCTATGCAAGCCCGAAAGTCAATAGTCATGCAATGAAATTATATCCTACTTGTGGTGCATTATTCGGTGTTAATTATGCTTAATGCTCGCTTATGAGATTATCCATTTCTTGGTTGGTCTCTTCTCAATCTTTTGCTAGCCTTCATTTTGCACTAAGTACGATCTCTACTTGTGCATCTAAAAACCTTTAAACCAGTTTTTCCATATGAGTCCACTATATCTACCTATATGTGGTATTCTTTTGCCGTTCTAAGAAAATTTGTATGTGCCATCTCTAATTTTCAAAATAAACTTATCTTTTGTGTGTTTGTTTAAGCTCATGAAGCGTGAGGGGTGGCTAATATTTTCCATGCTAGATGTGTTATTCTCAAGATGAGTGTTTATTCACTTGTCATTGCACGAGAGTAAGACAAAGGTATTAGGGATGCCCAGTCCCGAAATGAAAAATGAATTTACTTTATGTTGTCAAATAATAAATTCCTTGGAAAGTGTTGGTATGGAAGGAAACCGTGGATACGGCTAGCCATGGAAAGTGAAAGTATGGTTGAAAAAGGAATAAACTTTATTTTCTGTTTGGGAACCGCCTATGATATATCTAGCATGGAAAGTGTTGGGAACTCTAAGTCGTTTTCGTTGGTGGGATGGATGCACCTCCCAAAATGTTTTTATCTCTAAGTTTTTCGCTTTGAGCTCTGGCACCTCTACAAATCCCTACTTCCCTCTGTGAAGGGCCTTTCTTTTACTTTATGCAATTTTTATTCTTGAGTTTCCATCTTCTCTTATAAAAGCACCAACTAGGAGGCAATATGATCGTACTTGAGTATTGGGTGTAGCTAATATGCGAGTGTGTTTCATGAATGGATCAATGGTTGACCATGATGGGCTAGGGATAATTTAGTTTAGCATTGATATTTTGAAAGACATGGTTGCTTGTTAATATGATTGGGTATTTAAATTATCATGTCAAAACTAGACTATTACTTTGAACAATATAAAAGTCCAAATGTCCATGCCATAAATAAAGAAATATGATATGACATGTTAGGCAGCATTCCACATCAAAAATTCTGTTTTATCACTTCCCTACTCGAGGACGAGTAGGAGTTAAGCTTGGGGATGCTGATACGTCTCCAACGTATCTATAATTTTTGATTGTTCCATGCTGTTACATTATCAATCTTGGATGTTTTATAACCATTTTATAGTCATTTTATATAATTTTTTGGTACTAACCTATTGACATAGTGCCAAGTGCCAGTTGCTGTTTTTTGCATGTTTTTTACATCACAGGAAACCAATATCGAACGGAGTCCAAACGAAACGAAACTTTACGGAGATTTTCTTGGACCAGAAGGAACATAATGGGCCTTGGCTGCGCCTGGGGGTGCTCCAAGGAGAGCACAACCCACCAGGGCGCGCCAGGAGGCCCAGGCGCGCCCTGGTGGGTTGTGCCCACCTCGGGTGCCCCCAGACCGCCTCTTTGCTCTATAAATACCCAAATATTCCAGAAACCCTAAAGGCATCGACAAAATATTAATCTAGCCGCTGCAGAGTCCAGAACCACCAGATCCAATCTAGACACCATCTCAGATGGAGTTCACCACCTCCATTGATGCCTCTCCGATGATGCGTGAGTAGTTCTTTGTAGACCTTCGGGTCTGTAGTTAGTAGCTAGATGGATTTCTCTCTCTCTCGCTGAATTCTCAATACAATGGTCTCTTGGAGATCCATATGATGTAACTCTTTTGTCATGTGTTTGTTGGGATCGATGAACTTTGAGTTTATGATCAGATCTATCTTTTTAAATCCATGAAAGTATTTGAGTTTCTTTGATATATTTTATGCATGATCTTTTACGGTGCTTTGTAATGGGTTCGATCTTATGGTGGTTGATCCCAGTGACAGAAGGGGAACCGACGCGTATGTATCGTTGCTACTAAGGATAAAACGATGGGGTCTATCTCTACACAGATAGATCTTGTCTACATCATGTCATCGTTCTTATTGCATTAATCCATTTTTCCATGAACTTAATACACTAGATGCATGCTGGATAGCGGTCGACGTGTGGAGTAATAGTAGTAGATGCAGGCAGGAGTCGGTCTACTAATCTTGGACGTGATGCATGTATAATGATCATTGCATGGATATCATCGTGAGTATTTGAAGTTCTATCAATTTCCCAACGGTAATTTGTTCACCCACCATTTGCTATTTTTCTCGAGAGAAGCCACTAGTGAAACCTACGGCCCCTGGGTGTCTTTCTCATATTATTTTCGTTTGAGATCCATTTTCCTTTGCATTTATTTTCAGATCTATTAAACTAAAAATAAAAAATACCTTGCTGCAATTTATTCTTATTTATTTTATCTGGCATTCATGAAGGAAATATGCGCTAGAGGCAATAATAAACTTGTTATTTATATTTCCTTATATCATGATAAATGTTTATTATTCATGCTTGAATTTTGTTAAGCAGAAACTTAGTACATGTGTGAATACATAGACAAACCGAGTGTCCCTAGTATGCCTCTACTAGACTAGCTCGTTAATCAAAGATGGTTAAGTTTCCTAGCCATAGACATGTGTTTTCATTTGATGAATGGGATCACATCATTAGAGAATGATGTGATGGACAAGACCCATCCGTTAGCTTAGCACTATGATCCTTTAGTTTATTGCTATTGCTTTTTTCATGACTTATACATGTTCCTATGACTATGAGATTATGCAACTCCCGAATACCGGAGGAACACTTAACAGGGTGATTATAAAGATGCTCTACAGGTGTCTCCGAAGGTGTTTGTTGAGTTGGCATAGATCAAGATTAGGATCACTCCGATTGTCGGAGAGGTATCTCTAGGCCCTCTCGGTAATGCACATCACTATAAGCCTTGCAAGCAATGTGACTAATTAGTTAGTTGCAGGATGATGCATTACGGAACGAGTAAAGAGACTTGTCAGTAACGAGATTTAATGAGGTATGGTGATACCGACGGTCGAATCTCGGGCAAGTAACATACCGATAACAAAGGTAACAATGTATGTTGTTATGCGGTTTGACCAATAAAGATCTTCGTAGAATATGCAGGAGCCAATATTAGCATCCAAGTTCCGCTATTGGTTAATGACCGAGATGTGTCTCGGTCATGTCTACATAGTTCTCGAACCCGTAGGGTCCGCACGCTTAACGTTCGATGACGATTTGTATTATGAGTTTATGTGATTTGATTACCGAAGGTTTTTTGGAGTCCCAGATGAGATCACAGACGTGATGAGGAGTCTCAAAATTGTTGAGACATAAAGATTCATATATTGGACCATGTTATTCGGACACCGAAAGTGTTCAGGATGGTTTCGGGTAAAACCGGCCAGAGGGGTTACCGGAACCCCCGGGGGAACTAATGGGCCACCATGGGCCTTAGTGGAGAGAGAGGAGGGCAGCCAGGGTAGGCCGCCCCCCTTGCAGTCCAAATTGGACAAGGGAAGGGGGGCGGCGCCCCCCTTTCCTTCTCCCTCTCTCCCTCTCCTTCCTCCCCCCTCTCTCCCTCTTGGTGGAATCCTACTAGGACTTGGAGTCCTAGTAGGACTCCCCTCCTTGGGCGCGCCCCCTAGTGCCGGTCGGCCTCCTCCTCCCCTCCTTTATATACGAGGGAGGGGGCACCCCATAGATACACAAGTTGATCTTTTAGCCGTGTGCGGTGACCCCTCCACAGTTACACACCTCGATCATATCGTCGTAGTGCTTAGGCGAAGCCCTGCACTGGTGAACTTCATCATCATCGTCACCATGCCGTCGTGCTAATGAAAATCTCCCTCGGCCTCAACTAGATCAAGAGTACGAGGGACATCATCGAGTTGAACATGTGCTGAACACGGAGGTGCCGTACGTTCGGTGCTAGGACCGGTCGGATCATGAAGACGTGCGACTACAATAGCCACGGTGATAAACGCTTCCGCTTTCGGTCTACGAGGGTACGTGGACACACTCTCAGCGCTCGTTGCTATGCTTCTCCTAGATAGATCTTGCATGATCATAGGATTTTTTTGAAATACTACGTTCCCCAACAGTGGCATCCGAGCCAGGTCTATGCGTAGACGTTATATGCACGATTAGAACACAAAGAGTTGTGGGCAATAATAGTCATATTGCTTACCAACATGTCATACTTTGATTTGGCGGTATTGTTGGTTGAAGTGGCCCAGACCGACATTACATGACCGCGTTCATGAGGCTAGTTCTACCGCCGTGCTTTGCACACATGTGGCTTCTAGGTGTCTGTTTCTCCAGCTTTAGTTGAATCGAGTTTGACTATGCCCGGTCCTTGTTGAAGGTTAAAACAACATGCTTGACGAAAAATCGTTGTGGTTTTGATGCATAGGTAAGAACGGTTCTTGCTAGATGCCCGTAGCAGCCACGTAAAACTTGCAACAACAAAGTAGAGGATGTCTAACTTGTTTTTGCAGGGCTTGCTGTGATGTGATATGGTCAAGACGTGATTATATAAATTGTTGTATGAGATGATCATGTTTTGTAACAGTTATCGGCAACTGGCAGGAGCCATATGGTTGTCGCTTTATTGCATGAAATGCAATCGCCAGGTAATTGCTTTACTTTATCACTAAGCAGTAGCGATAGTCGTAGAAGCAATAGTTGGCGAGATGACAACGATGCTACGATGGAGATCAAGGTGTCAAGCCAGTGACGATGGTGATCACGACGATGCTTTGGAGATGGAGATCGAAGGCACAAGATGATGATGGCCATATCATATCACTTATATTGATTGCATGTGATGTTTATCCTTCATGCATTTCATTTTGCTTAGTACGGCGGTAGGATTATAAGATGATCTCTCACTAAATTTCAAGGTATATGTGTTCTCCCTGAGTATGCACCGTTGCTACAGTTCTTCATGCCGAGACACCACGTGATGATCGGGTGTGATAAGCTCTACGTTCAAATACAATGGGTGCAAGCCAGTTTTGCAGACGCAGAATACTCGGGTTAAACTTGACAAGCCTGGCATATGTAGATATGGCCTCGGAACACTGAGACCGATAGGTCGAGTGTGAATCATATAGTAGATGTGATCAACATAGTGATGTTCACCATTGAAAACTACTCCATCTCACGTGATGATCGGACATGGTTTAGTTGATATGGATCACGTGATCACTTGGATGATTAGAGGGATGTCTATCTAAGTGGGAGTTCTTAAGTAATATGATTAATTGAACTATAATTTATCATGAACTTAGTACCTGATAGTATTTTGCATGTCTATGTTGTTGTAGATAAATGGCCTTTGCTACTGTTCCATTGAACTTTAATGCGTTCCTAGAGAAAGTTAAGTTAAAACATGATGGTCGCAACTACACGGACTGGGTCCGTAACTTCAGGATTATCCTCATTGCTGCACAGAAGAATTACGTCCTCGAAGCACCGCTAGGTGCAAGACCCACTGCAGGAGCAACGTCGGACGTTATGAACGCCTGACAGAGCAAAGCTGATGACTACTCAATAGTTGAGTGTGCTATGCTTTAAGGCTTAGAACCGGGACTTCAACGACGTTTTGAACGTCATGGAGCATATGAGATGTTCCAGGAGTTGAAGTTAATATTTCAAGCAAATGCCCGGATTGAGAGATATGAAGTCTCCAATAAGTTCTACAGCTGCAAAATGGAGGAGAATAGTTTTGTCAGTGAGCATATACTCAGAATGTCTGGGTACCACAATCACTTGACTCAACTGGGAGTTAATCTTCTGGTTGATAGTGTCATTGACAGAGTTCTTCAAACACAAAATACACTTCCGTGATGATACGTGTTTCTCATAGTAGGTCACGTTTTCTGTCATGCATGTACATCCATGATAATTTTATGACATAATCAAGATAGTCATACCTGTGCTGTCGTAGAAGTGTTCCATGACATTACCAAAATTATCATCACGAAAGTATCCACTTCCATGACGATAAATCGCGCGTCACAGAAGTGCTTTCGTCAAGGGTGACCGACACGTGGCATCCACCGTAATGGGTCGCCGTTAGGCTATCGGGTCCAGTTTTGGATCCGATAACCCGTTAACAGCCCGGACCAATGAGAAATTTCCACGTGTAAAATTCTGATTGGCCGGAGGAAACACGTGTCGGCTAAATCGTCGGGTCAGATAGGCGCCTATGATATGTCGACACGTGCGACGGCCCACCATCGGCCCATTTAGCTTACAAAGGCCGGCCCGTTTGACTTGGTCAAAAGTTAGCGGGCTGGCCCATGAAAAGCCTGTTAACGGTCTCTCCGCAAAGAGCCCATTTTACGGCCCGGTAACTCACGGCCTGTTAGGGCCTACCCGTAATCGGCCCAACAATGTCATGTGGGCCATCGAATATAACACCTACCCGTTTCACTTTCGGCCCATGTATGGCCCACAACGTCTGTCGGCCCATATGAGGCCTTCGTATCTTTAGGCCCTTTAAAGGCCCACGGTGACTCTAACCCAGAATGAACAGTAAATTTCTTTGTACCCGTTAATGGCCCATGATTAACATGGGCCGTTTCTAGCCCGTGTTAGCTTTCGGCCTACTGACGGCCCATACGTTCTTGGGCTCCTTTCCGGCCATCGATTACTTCCGGCCCGTTACTGGCATGTTCCCCTTATGGGCCAAATTCGGCCCGTGGCAATAGTCGGCCCGTTCCTGGCTTGTTAATCCGTTGCACCGTTTCCAGCCCGTCCTATATTCTTGCCCATTAATGACCCGTTATGCATGTGACAGAATTAAGCCTTTGCTGTCCTCCGGCCTGTTAACGGCCCGTTATCGTGCTGGGCCGATACCAATTACGCCCGTTTACAACCCATGTAGACCCATTTATCCGGCGGCCCGAGGCCCACCGATTCTACGGCCATGTTGGAGGCCCATTTAAAGACGGCCCGTAGGAGGCCCATGGACCCTACGGCCCGTAGGAGGCCCATGGACCCTACAGCCCGTAGTAGAGTCATGGTTACCACAGTCCGTATATGGCCCATGGTTGTTGCGGCCACTAGCAAACCAGGGAAAAAGAAGACTAGGAAATAAATAAGTCCAAAACTAACGCTAGGCTATTAAGGCGATTGCACACATTACATCCACTAGGCATCAAAGATCGCCACCAGTGCAAATATAGGGAAATGGCTTGCTGTTTTCTTCAGCCGGTGGTTGCACGTTAAGAAAAAAATTTGTATCGCAACAAAACAAATTACAACTATAAAACAAAAAGAAGGTTGGCATAAAAGTTAACAGTCTGGCAGATAAATGCACCACCAGAAGTTCAGAAGCTCAGTTCATTTGACCTGACTATTACGTTTTCATGTTGTGTTGTCCGATGGAGCACCATAACTTCGCCTTCATTTCTCCTAGGCTCCTGAACAACATAGCAAATGTCTGATAGTCTGGTTTCAAACCATGCATATCTTGACGACATCGAACAATGTCTGTCCTTGTTTCACAAAGGGTCTCTTTTAGGGAAAGGACTTGTGTATGGAGTGCAGATATAACATTGTTTTGAGCTTGCATATCTTGATCACGAGGCAGTTTGGATGAGATTGCCTTAACAACCAACCCAGTATTACGCAGGAACATGCTTTTGGCACTGTTAGTGGACAGGTACTGACCCACTGCAGCAAGAGCTGACATTGCGGTTATAGTTTCCTCGCCACCTTCAGAAGGTTGCGGTTCCACCATTTTTTCCATAGCTTGCTGAAGAGTTGAGTCTTTACATTAGTACCAGAACAGAAGATATTAAGGAGGCAGCAAAACCAAACAAAATAGCTTTGGTATATATACAGAAATTATTCTGGTGAACCCATGTAAAATATTAGTTGTATTAGTTGTATTTTACTGCAAAGTACATAATAAAACCAGGTTCCAAACATATGACCATGTACCATGGCTAATGTATTGTCTATTTCTTCACATTGTATTGACAGCTAAGGATAAAGACACAAAGTTTATAATACGGTAAGCATAATATGACATCATTCATATCACAAAACAACTAAGAACAGTCAAACATGCAATTGTAACGTTCTGTGGGCAAGTCCAGCACGGAACTAGATTACAGGTCAAGATCAAAGGAACATCACTCATCTCTTTTAAACCTTGTAAGGTGCAATGATACGCTAAGACAATTATGTATAAAATTGAAAAGAGTGATAGACATTGGCTGCAAACCATGCAGTTCAAGGCACGAGTCAGAGTAAGTAGTAGTTAAAAGGCATGAGGATTAAGGGCTTACAACAACGGCTTTGACTGGTGTAGCCATGCCCTTCGTCTTGCTCGTGTGACAGTCCTTGAAGATTTCCACAACATTTGATTCAGGTACTTTTTGGTCCTTGCGGGCTTTCCTCTGCATTTGTAACAAGTCATTATAGATTTGATAATATGGTACAACGAAAAGAGTGAAACAACAGCTAATTACAAGAGCCTCGCAGTGTGCAATATAGCTACGAGATCACAGCAAATGCATTGGAATTTCACTTTAAATGCAGTTGGCCTTGTTCTTTGAACAGTTCACCTACAAGAAGATAGGTTTGTGTGGCACATGCGTAAATAGGACTTCAACATGTGATCTGATCACATATATATAATGTACCTGATACTTCGGATCGGACCAGTGTTTAACGAGGTCTCTCCAGTCTTCATCTGATATATTTTCCACTGGAGATGTTTGGGCAAGTTCATTGTTAGCCTTGCCTTCAAAGTGAGTTTTCCTCAAGTTACACCAATATTATCGCAAAGCAGACTTGAAAACATTGGTGCAAGCTTGTCTAGTTGCATCATCTTGGCTATCCAACTTGAACCTCATCTTTTGAAAATTATGGGAGTCTCATTATCAGCAACCTAGAAAGTATTGGACAGAGCAAGACGATATTACTAGTTTCCATACATAACCATACTTACAGATAAATGGTCGAGGAAGGTGTTGAACTGGGTTTCATCTTTGTCATTCCTTTACTGAATCCATGTTGGAGGGTATGTACATGACACCTAACAGCAGCCGCTGCATCTGATACTAGCTTGGCTGACTCTGTAGCATCATGTGGCCTTTTTAAACCCACCTCAAAATGGATCTCCATTATTCCTCCTCTAGATTTAGTTAACCTATCGAGGATTATCCCTGATGTTTGTTTCCTCTTGCGCCTAGGTGCTAGTCCAACAACAAACATAGGAAATTTTAGTGTACATCAAACTGTGAGACTACATATAAAGAAGCATGCAACTGTAACTTGACTCCAGCAACTACCTTCTTGCTATTGAAGCTCACAAAGTTCATCTGATCTTGCCAACTCATCTTGTGTCAAGAGTGCTTCGAAAGTAGTGTCAGGTGGCAAGGGAGCTTGGGAACGTGCTGCTCGCTGAGTTGACCAACGAGTAAATCGTGCAGCTGGTGGTACTGTGGAAGGTGTTGCAACAACTAGGGCTGTCTCTGCTTGTTTGGTGGCAGCCATTTGTTTCTGTTTTGCTTGTTCTGCAGCTCGTGTAGCACGGGATACCCTGTCGATACAATTTTTTACTGGACTTTGACCTTCTATGGCACCATCAGTACCAGCAGAATCTGCAGGATTCTTCCACTTACCTTTCCCTGTTGTTCTGTCTTGCTTCCTCTTTCTCTGTGCCATGTTAAGTCAAGCCGACAAGAAAAATGAATAACAATTTAGTTCTTCAGAACAAATTGATGCGTGATCTGCATTTAACTGAACTTTGATGTTAGACAACCACATGATAGGAGGATGTAATATGTACGAAAAATAGGACGGCATGAGATAACCAGAACTATGATGTGTAAACTAAGCAGAAGACATTTCACTAAATTGGAAGCAATGCAATGGAAGGTAGACACCATATGAAAGATTCTACAAATATCGCTCTGCCAAGTTAACAGTGTCTCATCATAAATGCCGTTTAAACAAATGTGAAGCAGTACAAGAAATAAATCATATGCAAGATGCAAAAACATCACACTACCAAGTTAAAGGTCTCTCGTCATTAGTGCCATTGCATATTAACAACATTGCATATTCACAACTTATGATGTGTAAACTAATGAGAAGGCATTTCAACAAATTAGAAGCAATGAAAGCTAGACACCATATGAAAGATGCAACGAATATCACTCTACCAAGTTAAAATTGTCTCGTCATAAGTGTCATTTCAACAAATTAGAAGTAGTACAAGCTAGAAAACAATGCGAGATGTAACCTATATCACACTCCCAAGTCAAACGTGTCTTATGATAAGTGATTGTTGAAGGTTACACAACATTACTACTTTGATGTAAGAACATGGTGTGATAGACATATATTGTATGTTCTAGAAACAGGAACACGTGTCTTATTCACAAGTATAATGTGTAAAGTAAGCAGATGAAATTCAACAAAATTAGAAGAAATACAAGCTAGACATCATACATAACATGCAACCACATATAACGATTGCCAAGTTAGAGGGAGCACCGTGATGGTGCCTTTGGGGAGGCAGCTCATCATCAACACAGCTACGTTGAGTGTCTATGCATGTGTTGTCTTAGAAATCATCTTAGGGGGATGGAGGAGTAGAATATGTAGAGGCCCTCCGTTTGGAAGGAGCACCATCATCCGCTGCCTTGCTAACTTCCTTCCGCTTTATTGATTTTGAATTGTCAAGTAAAACCGAGAAGAAAAAGCAATAAAATTCACTCTTCAGAACTCATTCATACATGATACTGACAATCACTACTTTGATGTAAGGCAAACACATGATTCCAGGATGGAACAATATGAAAAACAGGACGGCATGGCATATTCACAACAGTTTGTGTAAACTAAGCAGAAACCATTTCAACAAATAAGAAGCAATGCAAGCTAGAAACCACATGAAAGATGCAACCAATATGACTCTGCCAAGTTAAAAGCGTCCCATCATAAATGGCATTTCAACAAATTAGAAGCAGCGCATGCTATAAATCATATGACAGATGTGTCGGTGTACTAGAGTAGGGGTACCCTAGTATCCCGTACTCGTGCACGGACGGTTGCAGCACCCCGCGACAAGGTTTGCCTCGTCACCGCCAAGATCCTCCGTGGCTCCTTTGGAGCCATTCAAGAACAAAGTATTTGATTAAGAAGACGAGGCCCCGGCAAGAGGAGCTTGTCGGGAAGGCCACTCAAGGCATGCAGAAGACAAGGCCCGGCAAGAGGAGCTTGCGGGAAGGCTCGAGCGACAAGCCTCCGGACGCGACAAGGATTCAGCCACGGCAAGGCGCTTGCAGCGGCAAGCAACATCTCTCCGTCTCCGCTCCAGCTCATCCAATGACGCGTGTCGCCATGGGGGCCGTTCCATGGGCGGCGTGTCGAGAGGCTGTGCAGCCAGCCGGAGAGCAGCGATAAGCGGGCGCCGACAAGCTTGCCATTGTGGCGGCGGAGGCGCACTCGACGGTCTCTGTTGCCTTTGTTTGTGCGACAATCGACGGCATTTATTGCTTTTGTCCCTTGCCGTCGGTTAGGTATTTTGCACTGTACATAATCGCTCGGTAGGTGTACCAACTCCCGTTTTTACATTTGTACCCTCATCTATGTTGCCACCTGTTGGAGACCCCTTGAGCATATAAAAGGAGGCCCATGTGCAACGTATAGGGGGTTCGGCTCGTTCGGTTCATTCGACTCACTCGAGACCAGAGACACTCATGCTAGGTTTTGTAGCTTGCATTGCTCCCTAGCAAGAACACAATACATCAAACAAGCAGCAGTAGGAGTTTTATCTCTCCGGAGAGCTCCGAAGCTGGGTAAACTACTCGTGTGCCTCGCCTCGATCCGCTCTTCGATGCGATCTCCGCCCCCCCTCCGAACCACAAGGCCTGGTCCGCGGTCCCATAGGTGTCCATGGTACGATCAGCCTCCCGACATCTTTGGCGCGCCCGGTAGAAGCGTCGAGGCCGATGTGAATCTGATCCGGCGTTCACACGAGCAGCGTCATTAACATCTTCCTCAACATGCCACCGAAGAAGAAGGCTTCGCGGCAGCAGAGAGCCGTCTGCGTCGTACCCGCCCTCACCGTAGCAAACGGGTGGTGGGGCGACGCTGGCAGAGGAACGGCGCCGACGAAGGTGCTCGCGACGCTGCCAAGTCCAAGGACAAGGCCCCGCAAACCTCGGCGTCGCGCATCCCCGCGCCCATCTCAGAGACGCGGGACCAACAACGTCATGGCGTTCACAATGCCATACGCTCGTTGGATCGAGACCCTCAAGACCAGCATGCGGCGCCAACATGTTTGCACGAGTGAGATACGGTCGCCGACGGGCGGGTGCTGCTCCTTCTAACGTAGTTAGAAGTCCGAGCATATCCCGCTCCTCGCACCGTTCGCCAATGCCGCCCACTACTCCAGCAGAAGCTCTGGCGAGAGCTCAGCTGCTCCTCGACTACCCTCCAACGGCCAACAGCGACGCTCCGCGGCAACCAACGCCATCATTGCCGTGGCGAGACGACAAGGCACGAGCCGGTGGCGACGAGACTGTCGGAGGTGCAACCACCGTGCACTCTCCGCCACGAAGGCCAAGATCGCCGACTCACCGGATCTGTCTCGACAGCGACTCCACCGCGTCGTCGGATCCGCGAGCTCGCCGCGATCAGCGCCAAGTTCTTCATGAGCGACAACAAGAAGACGCTCGAACTCGTATCGAGCGCCGGAGAGAAGCGCGACGTCAGTCCGACAAGCGCCGGGCCTTCTGTTGACATGCGCGCGCCGGAGGAGCAGGCGACTTGCCGTCTGGTAGGTTGCCCTGCGCTCACTCGGCGAGCTGCGGCAAGTCCAAAGGGCCCAGCCAGAAAAATTTCAAACCAGACGTGCGGAGAAGTATGATGGCGGGACGCATCCGTCGGAGTTCCTCGGCATCTACACCATCGCGGTGCAGGCTGCGGGGACGGGACGACAAGATCCTCGCCAACTACTTCCGCTTCGTGCTCAAGCCCAATGTCGATCTTGGCTCATGCACTTGCCGGACAGCTCCATATCCTCTTGGAAGATCTGTGCCATCGGTTTGTTGGCGCCTTTCACAGTGGCCACAAGCCTCATGGCCAAGAGAGTGACCTTCATCTGCTCCCGAAGGAAGGAGAGTCCACTGCGCAAGTTCATTCAGAGATTCAGCCGTGTGCACTACAACATCCCAGACGTCCACCCCGCCGCGGTGATCAGCGCATTTCATCGTAATGTGCGGAACCGCAGGATGAGGGAGGAGATGGCGATGTGCAAAGTCAAGGACGTCGATGAGCTGTACACCTTGGCCGACAAGTGTGCATCTTGGCCGAGGAAGGGAGGAGACTCCCAGGAGAGAATGCGGAAGCAGGATCTGACAGCGAGGACACCGCCTCGGCAAAGAAGGGCCGGCGGCGAGGCAACAGGAAGAAGAAAGCCAGAGAAGTGCTAGCTGTTGAGCAGTCCGGCAATGGAGGTGGCGACAAGAACGCCAAGGCTGGTGGCTCCGGCAAGGAGGTTGCCGCTGACGCCAAACACCCGATCGGTGGCGGCCGACAAGCGAGGATAGCTCGACAAGCAAGATTGCAAGATCCACCGCACCAAGGGCCACGACCTCCAGAGCTGCAAGAAGGTCGAGCAGCTTGTCGAACAACAGAGAGCTGAGTCTGGCGGTAGCGACAAGGAGAAGGCCTAGGAAGGTCTTTGGGGGAGCAAGCAAGAAACGCCCCGGCCGGGAGCACGCCTTGGCAAGGCCAAGCAGCGGCAAGGAGACAGACCTCCTGCGGACGCGACAAGGATGAAGATGATGACGACGACGAAGATATGGAAGACAACGACGCCGATGAGCAGGAGTTCGAAGACACAGAGGTCCTCTGCGTTGACGGAGGTGCTTCCCTGCATACTTCCCACCGCCAACTCAAGCAATGGATGCGGGAGGTCAATGCAGCGGAACCATCCGTAGAGTCACGCAAGCCTCTGAAGTGGTCCAGCACGCCTATCATTTTTGATATTGAGGACCACCCTGATCGCATAACTGCGGTCGGGTGCTTGCCGATGTTGGTCTCACCAACCATCCGCAACCTCAAGGTCACCATAATGCTAGTTGACGGCGGGGCCGGCTTGAATCTGATCTCCTCCGCGGTGCTCCAGAAGCTTCAAATCCCTGACAGCGAGCTCGAAGAGACTGGTACCTTCCAAGGAATCAACCCGGGAAGGAGCAAGCCGAAAGGGAAGATTACGTTGCCGGTAACATTTGGCAGCGAGCTGAACTTTAGGACTGAGAGGGTCACATTCGACGTTGCCGATTTCCCGTTGCCTTACAATGGGATACTTGGACGTCCAAAGACTCGCCAAGTTCATGGCAGCCTCTCACTACGCCTACAACCTACTCAAGATGCCAGGCCCGATAAGCGTCATCTCTGTCCATGGTGACAAGAAGGATGCCTTTATCTGCGCCGACAAGATCTGCCGGGATGCAGCACATGACAGATCGCCAACACTTGCCGCTGAAGCTCCCGGGGAAGAAGACGAAGTCCAAGTCCGGCAAGGGCTCTGATGCTCACTCCGTCAAGCGCACCTCTTCGGAGTGCTGCGCTACCGTCGAGGACGCACCATCGAGCTCCACCGGCAAGTGCAAGAAGATGGTGGCTCCGCCAAAGACCAAGAAGGTGCCCGCCAAGGAGGACGGCACTGGTGGTACCTTTACCATCAGTGCCTCTCTCGACCCTAAATAGGAAGGCGCTTGTTGCTTTCCTGCGGGCGAATGTCGACGTGTTTGCATGGCATCCGACATCCCGGTGTTCCTGTGAAAGTGATTGAGCACCGCTGGCTGTTTGTCCTCATGCGCGCCCGTCAAGCAAAAAGTCGAGGAAGCAAGCGGTGGAGCGCCAAGAATTCATAGTCAAGAGATCAAGAAACCGGAAGCAGCAGGCCTTGTCGAGGAGTGCTCCATCCACGTGGTTGGCCAATCACGTAGTCATCGCCAAAGCAAACGGAAAATGGAGACTTTGTATTGACTTCACGGATGTTAATAAAGCTTGTCCCAAAGATCCATTTCCTTTGCCGCGCATTGACCAGATTGTTGACTCCACGGCTGGATGTGATTTGCTTTCGTTTCTTGATGCATACTAAGGATACCATCAGATCTTCATGGCTGAAGAAGATGAGGAGAAGACTGCATTCATCACACCATGTGGCACATACTATTTCATACGGATGCCTTTCGGTTTGAAGAATGCTGGTTCAACATTTGCAAGGGTAGTCCATGACGCTTTTGAGCCGCAGATGCACAGAAATGTAGAAGCCTACATGGATGACATAGTGGTCAAAAACAAGGACAAGGCAACTCTGGTTCAAGATTTGGACGAGACCTTTGAAAATCTCATAAAAATCAACCTCAAGCTGAACCCCGAGAAGTGCATGTTTGGAGTCCCTTCCAAAGAAGCTTCTCGGGTTCTTCGTGGTCTCAACGAGGGATTGAAGCTAATCCCGACAAGATCAAGGCCATTGAGCAGATTGAAGCACCAAAGCGGCGTCAAGGATGTACGAAGACTTGCCGGTTGCGTGGCTGCTCTCAGCAGTTTATTTCTAGGTTCTGCTGAAAGCGCGCCGTTTTTCAAGATTTTGAAAAGGCAGGTCCAATGAAATGGACTCGAAGCGAACTGCGGCTGCAGGACCTGAAGAGATACCTGTCCTCCACTCCAACACTTGTCGCACCTAAGCCACAAGAGAAGTTGCTGCTATATATAGCGGCGACCAATCAAGTGGTTAGTGCTGCGTTAGTAGCGGAGAGGGAGGCGGATGACGAGCCAGCAACCACGGCAAGCACATCCAGCGACAAGCAGGGGGCTTCGCCGACAAGCTCTGGTCCCGACAAGGACGAGTCCGCGAAGACGCATGACCAGATACAGAAAAGGATGGTGCAGCGCCCAGTCTACTTTGTCAGTTCCCTCCTGCAGGGGGCTAGGTCAAGGTACTCTGGTGTGCAGAAATTGCTTTTCGGCCTCCTCATGGCCTCGAGAAAGCTGCGCCATTACTTCCAAGCACATGAGATCACAGTTGTCACCCGCTTTCCGCTGAAGAGGATACTGCAGAATCCAGAAGCGACAGGCAGGATTGTCGAGTGGGCACTGGAATTGTCAAGCTTTGGTCTTAAGTTTGAAAGCACATCAACTATCCAAAAGCAGGCGTTGGCAGAATTCATAGCAGAATGGGCGCCAACACGGATGAAGAGATTCGGAGACGAGCATTCCCGTCGAAGAAGCAAGCAAAGAGTGGCTGATGTACTTTGATGGTGCCTTCTCGCTGCAAGGCGCCGGGTGCCGGCGTGCTGCTTATCGCACCCACCGGAGAGCACCTCAAGTACGTAGTCCAGATGCACTTTCCCAAGGAGCAAGCGACAAACAATACTGCAGAGTATGAAGGTTTGCTTGCCGGTCTCAGGATCGCAGTGGACCTTGGGATGAAGAAGCTTATTGTCAGGGGTGACTCGCAACTTGTCGTCCGCCAAGTGAATAAAGATTACCAGAGTCCGTTGATGGAAGCCTACGTTGATGAAGTGAGGAAGCTGGAAGAGCACTTTGTGACGGCCTGCAAATGGAACATGTTCCAAGAGCTCGAGAATGATATTGCCGACGGCCTATCAAAGTGTGCCGCACTTAAGTTGCACTGTGGAACCAGGGATTTTCGTGCTCAAGCTGACTCGATACCAACCGTAAAACCATCAACCGGACAAAGCAAGAAGAGGAAGTTGACCTCTGGTGACTACTTTCCGACAGAGCTTCCGAAGCCGTCGTTGCAAAGTTCCCCAAGATCAACACCAACTGATCTGAGGAGCGATGCTTTGACAGGCCCTGTGGTTTGTTTCGTTGAAGCGAGACGCTCCGACAAGTCTTGCTCCGGCAAGCAGCCGGGGAGCATCAAGCTCCGGCAGGTCCGCAGGTTCTTGCCGTGGAAGGCGATGTTCCGCAGCAGCAGATGTGCCTTTAGTCCTTGTTGTCGAGCCGCAAGCTCCAGCATGGGCGCAGCAGATTGTCCATTTCCTTGAGACGGAGAACTTCGAAGAGCAAGAAGAAGCGGAAAGAGTAGCCCGGCGGTCAAGTATGTACCCGGTTTGTCGACTGACATCTTGTATAGAAGAAGACTCAACGGTGTGAAATTGAAGTGTATTCCCGGGGAAGATGGGCCGAAGCTGTTGGCAGAGATACACGGAGGCATATGTGGTCACCACATTGGCGCAAGAGCACTTGCAAGCAAAGCTTTCCGGCAAGGTTTCTTCGGCCGACAGCCCTCAGGATGCAACTGCACAAGTAACCAAGTGTGAAGCGTGCAGTTCCATTCCAAACAGATACACCAGCCAGCTCAAGCTCTCCAGACGATCCCTTTATCCTGGCCATTTTCGGTCCGGGGCTCGACATCCTCGGCCCCTTCCCCGAGCTGTCGGGGCTTTGAATACTTGTACGTCACCATCTACAAGTTCACAAAGTGGCCGGAAGTGGAAGCGATGAGGAAGGTGGCACGCGATCAGCAATCAAGTTCTTCAGGTCGATTGTTTGCTGTTTTGGAATCCCTAACAGGATCATCACCGACAACGGCACACAATTTACGAGTCGCACCTTCATGCAGTATGTCCAAGACCTTGGCGCCAAGGTCTTCTTTGCTTCCGTGGCTCACCCGAGAAGCAACGGTCAAGCAGAGAGGGCAAATGCTGAAGTGCTGCGCGGGCTCAAGACAAGAACTTTCGATGGGCTGCACAAGTGCGGAAGAAAGCTGGATCGAGGAGCTGCGGTGGTTCTTTGGTCGATCAGACGACGCCAAATCGAGCCACCGGCGGACACCCTTTGCTCTAGTCTATGGAGCAGAGGCAGTTCTCCCCATGGAACTTGTATGGATCGCCTCGAGTGCTCGCTTATGATGAGCTTGAGCAAGAGCAGCTGCGACAAGATGACGCGCTGCTCCTTGAGGAGGATCGTCTTCGAGTCATTGTGCGAGCCGCCGCTTCTGACAAGCTTTGCGTCGCTACCATAGCCCTTGAGTTAGTGCCGAAGCCTCGAGGAAGGCGACCTTGTTCTTCGGCGCGTTCAGTCCGCCAAGAATTCAAACAAGTTGACGCTTGAAGTGGGAAGGCCCTTATTGGGTGAAACGAGTCACTAGGCACAGCGTTGTCCGCCTTGAGACCGAAGATGGCATTCGGTGAGCAACTCACGGAACATTGAGCATCTTTGTAAGTTTTACCCATAGAAGCGCGGTTGTCGGAACCCGTTCCGGCAACCACCTTTAATACAAGTCTTGCCGATGTTGCATGTAATCCTTTGTACAAAGCCGGCGCAGACCCCGTGCATCAGTAAAGCTCATGTGTTGCGCACAACTCGTCAAATTCATGCTTTCATCATTTTATTGCATGTTTTGGCTAACACTTTGTGCAGCAACCACACCCGGTAAGCAGAATTGAGCCGCTGGGCTCCATAGCGTTATTTCCTCTTCTTTCTCTTTTCTCAAAGAAAGGAAGGCTCCTTCGCGCACAAGTTAACCAGGGGGAAGGAGGAGATAATACTATGGACCAGGCACCGCTCGAGGAAGTTTCGCCTCATCGGGAAGCAAGAGACAGAAAAGCTAAGTTACCATAGTTTAAGCAATCAATTTTTAAATTTTTAAGTTATCTTCCTCGAACGATAGTACTTTGTATGGAAAACCTGTGCGCAGAGGAACTAACTCGCCGGCTAGTCGCGCCCTTACTTTGTTTCGAGCCCGCTCAACAACTTAAGTGAGCTGCGGCTAGTCAGCGATAACGTTGTTTGTCGGAGGCGGCATTGAAAGTTGTTGACGTTCCGCACTTTTCGGCCATGGCAAAAGTGCCCGCACCGACAAGTCCCCCAAATGTGTAAGGCGTAAACGCATTACAAAGGAAGGAATCAAGTAGAGGAAATAACGTTGCATTGATCGCCTAAGATAGTGTATATTACAAAATAACTTGTCGCTGATCTAACAAAGTGTTCTAAACATGATCAGCAGCGACAAGGGAAAGATAAAGTTGGCGGCCTAGTCCACGCGGTCGCCATCGATCCGCTTGATCTTGTTCACCTTGTCCACAATGGGTGCGACAAGGGCTTTGAGCTCCTCCACATTGGCGTCTGGCGGCAAGGATCTGAGGACGCTGTTAAGGTTGAGGCCCGGATTGCGGAAGGCCACCTTTATCAGCACCTTCTCGAGGGCTCCTGCACAGATCTAGCGCGATTCCTCGGCCAGCTACTACGGGACCTCTTCTTGGAGTCACTGGAGACCCGTCACCACGCCTTTGAAGAATAAGCTGAGTTTGGCGCTGGGTTGGAGATGCTCGTCGGAGGAATACGCAAGGTCCGCCATCCCCAGCTCCATCAGCTCGTTGTGGATGTCGACGGCGGTGTCCACAAGACCTTCAGTCCAGTGCTCCATGCTCTCCCTCAAGGTGCTCTGGATGGAGGCAGCATTCGCCATTAGCTCCTCCTTGGCCTTGATCGCCTCCAACAAGCCCACCTCCCGCTCTCTGGTGCCGTCCAACGTCTGCGTCAGAGTGGTCAGCTTCAGCTCAAGATCCGCCTTGGAATCCTTGGCGGCGTCGAGCTCCTTGCCTCTATCAGCGAGACGACTCTGCAGCTCGCCAAGGGTGTAAGCGTCCTTCTCGCGCTCATGCTTGAGCACGGCAAGCTCTTCGCCGCTCTTCTTGAGGGTGGCCTCCAGCTGTGCCACCTTCGCTTTCAACTCCTCCTTGGCGGCCTCGGCGGCTGCGGCATCGCCCGCTTCCTTGAGCGCCCCGCCAAGTGACTCCTCGCGCGCGGCAAGGTCTTCTTCGTGGCTGTCCAGATTGACCTTCCGCTGCGCCAACTCGCTTTCCTGCGCGGCGAGCTTCTCAGCAGCCAGCCGCTGCTCCTCCTCAGCCGCGGCCTTCTCAAGGATGAAGGCAGTGCGCTCTTCTGCAAGTTACCCCCGCGCTTCTGCTACGTCGCAGAGGGCTTCTTGGTTGGCGCTCCGGAGCTCTTCCGCGCGCTTCTCCATGTCCGCTCCTGCCCTCGCGACAAGTGCTTCCCGGGTCTCCAACTTGGCCTGCCGGGTGCGGTAGAGCGACAACAGCCTCTTTTGCTCCTCCTCGAACTTCGCCGCTGCTTTGCTGCTTGGCGCGTCCACCAGCGCCAGCCAATGAGAGGCGAGTAGCTCGCCGTCGACGGTCTCTCCCTCGGCCGGGCGCCTGGCTCGGTTCCCGGGGAGCTTGATGAAGACGCCCTCACGGCCTTCAGGTGAAGCGCCGGCTGGGGCTCCTCGGAGCCCGACGCCGCAGCAGCGGCGGGGGAGTCGGCTGTCGGTGTATCGCTTGGCGCTCCTGCGGCCTCAGGGCCGTCAGTGCGATCGCCCGACCCCTCGCCGGCCTCTGCGTCGGCAGCCGCGGTGGCCTCCTCGCCCGGCAGGCTCGTCGGCGGCAACCTCTTCTTCCACAACCACGACCTCTTCTTCCTCGACGGCGGCCTCGTCGGTGTTGCCGCGCGCTTCCTCCTCGCCGGCGGCCTCGGCCTCCATCGGCTCTGCGTCAGACGAAGAAAGAGCAGTCAAGCAATTGTTCGAAAAGAGAAACAAGAGAAAACAAACCCAAGGGAAACTTTCGTGTAAAGGCGATTACACCTGCAACGGATCCGCAGCCATGGCCTCGACCACTTTGGAGGGTCATGGTGCTATCCCTTGCAGGGTAGCCTCCCTTGCCGGGTAGCCTCCCTTGCCGGAGTGGCCTCCCTTGTCGGAGGGCTCCCTTGCCGGAAGGTTCCTCCCTTGGCGGCGTAGTGTCGTGAGACAGGATCTCGGAGGCGGCTTCCGAGCCCTCCTGATGAGGCTGCTCTGCTCCTACACAAGCAAACAGTCGGGTATCGACGAAGAAAGGGCACCCCTGCACACCTAATAGTAAGGAGAAAACTGCACACTTACCCTGGGGGCTGTGCTGGGGGCTGCTCCGAGGAAGGGTTGCCGGGTCCGGCAAGGGGGTCTCAGACGCGTCCCCTGTCGCCACGGGAGAATCGTCCTCAACGACGACCGTCGGGATCTTGGCCCTCTTCGACGCTCTCTGGGCCAGCGTCCTGAAAAGGAAAGAGTCCAGAACGAAGCAAATCAGATTCAAGATGAAGCAATAGAATTGAAGAAATACAAGCACAAATCTCAACAGCTTACTCTTCGCCTTCCTCCTCGGAGCTGAGCGCGGAGAAGTCAAACTCCAGCTCGCTTTCGGTGCGACGAGGCGGGGGAGTGAGCTCTCTTGGCCGCTTGGCGGAGGCGTCGGCGGTGGCCTGAGAAGATCCCGCCACAGTTGTCGTAGCGGTGTGGGGTGCTCCCGCGGCAACCTCGCTTGCCGCGGTGGAAGCGTCATGGCAGCTTCTTCTTGTAGGCGATCTGCCGCCCGGCTCGTCTCGCCTTGCGGAGAAGCCTCTTCGGCCGGAGCCGGGGGCTCGGCGGCGGCAAGTCGCTTGGCGGTGGGGAAGAAAGCGCCCTCGGCGGGTCCACTCGACCCGGCCTCGGGCTCGACAAGCTCGTCCTCGCCGACGACCTCCCTCGCTCGGCAAGGCTTGCCGCCTTCGCGCGTCCGCCTCCTCCACGGTGAACCCGAAGGCTCCAGCGGCAGCGGCTGCCGCCTCCTCCACCCTGGTGGCAATCCGCGCCATCTCCTCGTCGGTGGTGTTGCGGGTGATCCTCTTCTGCTCGTCGGCGCGGATCGGCACTTCTTCTAAATCGTCGAAGAACTGCTGCACGACCTCGTCGGGGGGCTCCTGCCAGGTTGGGACGATCCCATGGGAGTCGCACAACGGCATCATAGCACGAATGCGGTCGAGCGCCGAGTTGTTGCACAAAGGGACGACCCCCCGCGGCAACCTAAACCACTCAGGATGGTCGGGGTCGCTCTTGAACAGCTCGAGCAGCATCGAGTCCAGCTCCAAGACGGTGAAGTTCAGTTCAAGCCCGGCGCAGCCTCATAATGTCTGCCGCATTTTGGAACTCCCAGGCAGGCCTCCTCCTTTCCTGCAAGGGAGCGATGGCGGCGACGAAGGAAGTCTGCGCCAACTGCGCCTACGGTCAACCCGGCAAGCCTGAGGCGCAGGATCCGGGTCACAGCTATCTTCAGCTTCGCATCCTCCGGCGCCAAGTTACTCCAATCCTTGCCGCGCACTATTGGGGTTTGGCGCACGGCGGTGAAGGGCTGCGGGTTCTCCTCTACGACCCAGCACCAGTTGGCTCTCCACTCCTCCCACTTGTTGCGGAACTCTCCTTCTAGGTAGGCCTCTTTCTTGCCGATCCTAGAGACCTGTGCTATCCCTCCGGCAAGTGGCTCTCCTCTCTCGGCAGGGCACAAAGAAATGGCGGAAGAGTGCCACATTCGGGTGGACTCCGACAAAGTTTTCGCACAAATGCGCGAAAACTGCCATGGTCAAGACGGCGTTGGGGGTGAAATCAAGGAGGCGGAGGCTAAACGTGTTCATGATGTCGCAAAAGAACTCGGAAAAGAGCGGGCAAAGCCCGCATTAGAAGAAAAGGGCGAAAAAGGGGTACCCTGTTGGGGCCAAATCAGAGGCGGAGGCGGGGAGTACCCTCGTGCGTGGATGCGCACGCGTCTTCATCGACCAGAAGGGGTAGAAGACATCCCGCAGCTCCCTTGCGCCAGGCTGCGGGGGGAAGATGGCCCGCTCCTTGCGTAGCGCCGCGAGCCGCTGCGCCTCGGCCGATTTGACGCCCTTCTCCTTGTCGGCTTTCGGAGCCATGGCGAGGGCGGCGGAGGAGGCCGACGGCGGTGAGCGTGCTTGTGGCGAAAGGGGGCGGGGCGCTGCTCTCTTCGCACCGGAGAAGAAGAAGGGAGCGGCGGTGGTTTTCTTGACAGGACAGCGATGGCGAGTGGACGGCCTGCCCTGTTTCCTCCGCTTATAAAGAGGGGGAGGCGGACGTTCGCTTATACTAATAAAGAAACCCCCACGACCGCGCCCACGATCTCGCCTGACGACGCCACGTCCGGTGCGTGCCGTTAGTGGGGATCGTGGTGGGTCCGGGGCGGGTTGCGACGTGGTCGAGGCCGCGTGTGTCCGTGCACTATTTTGGGCCTGGCCCGACAAGCGCTCGGCACCGTGTACGGCCCAGGCCCGGGGGCTCCTGTCGGTGTACTAGACTAGGGGTACCCTAGTATCCCGTACTCGTGCACGGACGGTTGCAGCACCCCGCGGCAAGGTTTGCCTCGTCACCGCCAAGATCCTCCGTGGCTCCTTTGGAGCCATTCAAGAACAAAGTATTTGATTAAGAAGACGAGGCCCCGACAAGAGGAGCTTGTCGGGAAGGCCACTCAAGGCATGCAGAAGACAAGGCCCGGCAAGAGGAGCTTGCCGGGAAGGCTCAGGCGCCGACAAGCCTCCGGACGCGACAAGGATTCAGTCAGCGGCAAGGCGCTTGCAGCGGCAAGCAACATCTCCGTCTCCGCTCCAGCTCATCCAGCGATGTGTCGCCATGGGGCCGTTCCATGGGCGGCGTCGAGAGGCTGTGCAGCCAGCGGAGAGCAGCGATAAGGCACGACAAGCTTGCCATCGTGGCGGCGGAGGCGCACCGACGGTCTCTGTTGCCTTTGTTTGTGCGACAGCAGCGGGCATTTATTACTTTTGTCCCTTGCCGTCGGGGTTAGGTATTTTACCTTTGTATAATCGCTCGAGTAGGTGTACCAACTCCTGTTTTTACATTTGTACCCTCATCTATGTTGCCACCTGTTGGAGACCCCTTGAGCATATAAAAGGAGGCCCATGCGCAACGTAGAGGGGGTTCGGCTCGTTCGGTTCATTCGACTCACTCGAGACCAGAGACACTTACGCTAGGTTTTGTAGCTTGCATTGCTCCCTAGCAAGAACACAATACATCAAACAAGCAGCGAGGGAGTTTTATCTCTTGGAGAGCTCCGAAGCTGGGTAAACTGCTCGTGTGCCTCGCCTCGATCCGCTCTTCGTGCGATCTCCGCCCCCCTCCGAACCACAAGGGGCCTGGTCCGCCGGCCCCATAGGTGTCCGCGGGTACGATCAGCCTCCCCGACAAGACGCAACTAATATCACACTGCATATACTAAAGGTGTCTCATCATATTGATTTATGCAGGATACAAAAAAACAATAGTTTTGTGTAAGAACATGCTTAATAGACAGATGTACTATGTACTAAAAACAGGAAGGCATGTCACATTAACAGGTATAATGTATAAACTGAGCAGAATAGCACATGCAATTTAATCAGATTGGAAGAATTACAATCTAGACACCATATGCAACATGCAACCACATATCACGCTGCCAAGTTAGAGCAATCACCTGCGATGCTAGTGTAGGGGAAATGCGGTAATCAACTATAGAGCTACGTTCACTATCTTCATCTAGCCTTGCTGTTTTTTGGGAATCATGTGGGGAGGCTGACGCTGCAATCTTTAAATGAGGATATTTTCTCACAGTAGTCCACTTGCCTGACTGCCTCATCATAAGTGATTGATGAGGGATACACAAGAACATTAGTTTGATGTAAGAACATGGTTATTAGAACGATTTACTAGTAGGTACCAAAAACAGGAAGGCATGTCATATTCAAAGGTATAGTGTGTAAGCTAAGCAGATGCAATTTAACCAAATTGGAAGCAATACAAGCTAGACATCCGGCTGGAGTGGTGAGCATGATCATCTAGGACCTGAGAGCACGGTGGGAGGTGGCTCGCTTCGCCACCGTCGTGGCTTTCTAGTTGGCTTCGTGTGATGCACTGTCATGTTGGGCTTGTCCTTTGGCTCGGCCTGCCACGACTAGCCATTTGACTTCTGGTGCTCCCGGGATGGTGGTTCATGTAAAAAATATCTTTCCTTACCTTAATAAAGGCCGACTTCAGCCTTTCGAATACAAGCTAGACACCATATGCAACATGCAACCACATATGACACCGCGAAGTTAAAGCAGACACCTGGGATGGTGGTTCATTGGGAGCGAGGTCATCAACTCCAGAGCTATGTTTACCGTCTCCATCTGCTGACACTTCAGCCTTTAAATGGCTGAAACGTGTCTGGCTTAGCCGCGTACCACACTGGCGCAACTTCTCTCTTTTATTTTCTGCTTCTATGAAGGCAGCAGAGTCTGAAATACCCTTGCATAAAAACACAATAGTGAGAGTATGGGTGAAGTGTGTGCAGAACTAGTGCACTGTAAAAGTAGCAGATAGCAGGTGGCTGAAAAATAAATGATAGGAGACATATGATAGCTCTACAACATTGCATGGCAAACAAAATTAGATTCTACTCCATATGATTTTGTAATATATGAGCACAGGAAATGCAGGTACTCCTCCAGCACACCACCACATGTGGTCCTATCAAGATAATAGTCGACTGAAAATAAATAGATCAGTCGATTTTTTTATGAACCGTCCGATCTATAAGGAACGGGTAGATGGCCTTCGTCTACCTCCCCCAGTCACTCTTGATGATCCTTCTCGAACCGCCAGCGACCACCGGCCCAGACCCCTGCCTCCGCCGCCCCGCCCTCCCCTCGACCTCACACCACCGCCGTGCTTGGCAGCGCCCCCAGGCCATCCCTTTAATCCCGGCCGACCTCCAGATCAGGCGCCAGCAGCTCTAGGCCCCACACGCCCCTAAGATAAACACCGAGGCGCTGCTTCCCCGGCGTAATAGGTGGATGTCGGCGTTCTGGAGACGGTGGTCCCCAGACTTGCCTGCCTGCGGCCCACAGCATGGCTGAGCTAGCAAGCCCGTACGGCCCATCTTCATCAACAAGGCATTCAAGACCCTCGCGAGGGGCCAAGCCTCGCGAGGTGGACAACTCAAGACCTCCTCAGGAGCGACCTCGCCAGGCAGGTTCACGAGGAGCGGAGAGATCAAGGCAAGGCAAACCTCGCGAGGCTCTCGAGACGTGAGCCATGACGATCGGCACCAGGCGGGCGCCAGCGCGCACAGCGTCCTTGTTTCCTCTTTGGTGCTAAGGAGGCAGGCGCAGGCGCGGAGTACCGAGGCATCAAGCAAAGGTTTCCATATCGGTGCAACAAGACCAGGACCTGAAGGACGGCAAGATGGAGGTCACCATGGAGCCCAAGGCGGCGTCACCACCAGAGCCTTTTGCAGGCGAAGACCACTTTTGTCAGGATAAGCTGTACTAGCTGGCCCCTTTCGAATTGGCCGTTGTTGGCTCCCTTCCTACTCGATATTTGGGGAGAGGACCAAGGCCTATATAAGTAGGGCTAGCCACCACCGTAGAGAGGATCGAATCCTCACCCACACAAGTTTGCCAAGCACAAGAACTCCTCAACCTCCGGAGGCTGTTCTTCCCCTTGTACTGTTACTCATCAGTCCAAGAGGCAATCCACCACCACCACACTGGAGTAGGGTATTACAGCACAACGGTGGCCCGAACCAGTATAAATCTTGTGTCTTTCTATGTTGCGAGTTCGCCGAGTCCGTCCGCGAGATCTTAGAGAGCTAGGGCGTGGATGGGTAGGGAGGAAACCTTCGCGCGCACCCCAGAGTTCGAACCTTAAGGGTTTTGCCAGAACCCGTGATCCGACATTTGGCGCGCCTGGTGAGGGAGTCCCGGATGGGTATCCGGAAAGCCGGACTATGTACAACGTCCGGACTATTGAAGCATGAAGATACAAGACTCAAGACTTCTGCCCGTGTCCGGATGGGACTTTCCTTGGCGTGGAAGACAAGCTTGGCGATCCGGATATTATATTTCCTTCCTTGTAACCGACTCCATGTAAACCCTAGCCCTCTCCGGTGTCTATATAAACCGGAGAGGTTGGTACTTAGAAGGCCGATCACAATTACAATCATACCATCATAGGCTAGCTCTTAGGGTTTAGCCTCTACGATCTCGTGGTAGATCTACTCTTGTACTACCCATATCATCAATATTAATCAAGCAGGAAGTAGGGTTTTACCTCCATCAAAAGGGCCCGAACCTAGTTAAACATCTGTGTCCTTTGCTTCCTGTTACCATCAGCCTTGACGCACAGATCGGGACCCCCTACCCGAGATCCGCCAGTTTTGACACCGACATTGGTGCTTTCATTGAGAGCTCCTCTGTGACGTTGCCACAAGGCTCGATGGCTCGTCTTATTGCCAAGGACGACATTACCTCGGAGGGGGCTCTGGCTGTAGGCCAGACGCTCCGGCTCGGTGGCTTTATCATGGCCGCCCCATCGGCGGTGGCGCCGACGATGACTTCTCGGGTCATCAATCATAACCTTCGCGTCAGTTCGGAACTTGCCGAACAGATGGATCCAATGGAGCTCTCCTCCCTTAACGAACTCTTGGATCGCATCGCCGCTCTGGGAGTCGCTACAGACTACGACCGGATTGGGCTTAAACCCGACCAAAGGGACATCAGGTCCCCGCCGGCCACTCATGAGATAGCTATAGTGGAGGAACCACACGCGGATCGCCCCTCAATTTTGAGGACAAGTTATGTTTGGATAACCGAACTCCTTGAGCCAAAGACCTGCTCAAAGGAAAACCTGACCCAGGTCCCGGACTTAGAATCGGGGATTGGGCCGAAGAAATTGGGCTTGGCGGATTCTGAGTTGTTGAGCTCGGGACCGCCCACGCCCTTGGGCGTTAGATCAGATCAAAATCCGGACTCTAAACTAGTCCTAAACTATCTCTCCCGCATCAGGAAAGAGCCCCAGGAAACCGTGCATCGCTACTGGGCCAGATTCCTCCTTGCGCTTAACAAGGTCAGGGACTGCCGCGAAGAGAACATGGTCTCACTTTTCTGCAAAAACTGCACAGACGAAGGACTCCTCAATGCTATAAGCCGCCGCGACATAGTACGCTTCGCGGACTTGGCAACCATAGTATGGAAGTACTGTGCGATGGAGAGCGCTTGGAAGACTCAAACAGAATTTTGGGATAGTACTGCTCTCATCAAAACCTTTGTCCGAACTAAACAGACGAACTCTCGTAAGTCGTCCGACCCAACCCCCAAGAAACCAAAGCCCACCCCAGGGCGGGGATCTGTATTGGAAGAATGGCTCGACGGGCCATGTAGGCTCCACAGTACTCCGGACACAACACCTACTCATAGCCTTAAGGCATGTTGGATACTCCGGCAGGTGGCGAAAAGTGGCAAGTATCTTCTTGTGGGCCATAAAGCGGAACAACATCCTGCCAGCGAACACAATACGGTACTAACAGTCTTCGAGACTTTTGCCTTGAATAATAGGCGCAAACGAGCTCGTCGAAGCTCCGCTGAAATTTACCATGTGGCAAAAATAAACCCTTGGAACGACACTGCTATAACTTTTAATGCCAGTGATGAACCTCGATTCCAGGCTGTCCGGGCACCAGCCGCTCTGGTCCTTAGTCCGATCGTAGATGGCTTTCGGCTCACTAAAGTACTCATGGACGGCGGAAGCGGATTAAATCTGATTTATGAAGAAACACTCAGCAAGATGGATATTGATAAAAGCCGCATTAAACAAAGCGACACGACCTTCAGGGGAATTATCCCTACTCGAGAAGCGCAGTGTGCGGGAAAAATCACACTCGATGTGGTATTCGGCACCCCGGAGAATTATAGGTCCGAGGAAATCACATTCCAGGTGGCGCCTTTTAGCAGCGGATACCACACCCTTCTAGGGCGGGACGCGTTTACAAGCTTTCAAGCCGTACCCCATTATGGGTACATGAAGCTTAAAATGCCCGGACCCAATGGAATCATCACTCTAGCCAGTGATCCGGACGTTGTACTTCGCGCTGAAAATAAAATTGCAGCTCTAGCCTTGGAAGCATTATCTGAATCCCTAGCAGCCGAAGAGTGAACGACACTGCGGGCCACCATGGACAGGGACAATGTGATACTAGACAAGCGACCCAAGTCCACCTCATTTAAACCTGCAGACGAGATAGTCAAATTCCAGGTCCATCCAACGGACCCCATGAAGACAGCTTCCATCGGGACACAGCTGAGCCCCGCGATTGACGCCGCACTACGAGATTTCTTACGCGAGAATTGGGACATTTTCACGGCACCCATCGGACATGCCGGGCATCCCACGCAGACCGGCCGAACACAGCCTCAATATTCTAAAAGGATATAAACCAGTCAAGGCACCCTAAGGCGATTCTCAGAGCCCAAACGACAGGCAATGGGGGAAGAGTTAGCCAAGCTACTAGAGGCCGGATTCATCAGAGATATCAAACATCCGGATTGGCTGGCAAATTTGGTGATGGTACCAAAGAAGGACAAATCCTAGCGCCTATGCGTCGACTTCAAAGACCTCAACAAGGCTTGCCCCAAGGATCCCTTTCCCCTCCCTCGCATCGATCAAATCATCAATGCCACAGCTGGACATGGCTCATTTGTGTTTTCTCGGACGATACTCTGGATACCATCAAATAAAGATGGCAGAGTCTGACCAAGCTGCAACAGCTTTTATAACGCCATATGGCCCTTTTTTCTTCAACACTATGCCCTTCGGGCTCAAGAATGCCGGCGCAACCTATCAACGCATGATTCAAACATGCCTGGAAAAACAAATCGGCAAAACAGTGGAAGCATATGTGGACGACGTGGTCATAAAAACTAGACACGTCGAAACCCTGATGGATGACTTGAGGCTCACATTTGATAACCTCCGGACATACGACATTAAGTTGAATCCGAAAAAAATGCGTCTTCGGCATCCCATCGGGGAAACTGCTGGGCTTCATTGTTTCCAATAGAGGAATTCAAGTGAACCCGACAAAAATCCGAGCTCTGTCTCAGTTGGCTATACCAACAGGCCTCAAGCACATCCAGAAGCTAGCCGGATGCATGGCCGCTTTGAGCCGCTTTATCTCCAGGCTAGGAGAAAAGGCATTGCCCCTTTACCGCCTCCTGCGCGCACCGAACACTTTGTATGGACGGATGCAGTCGTGGCCGGACTCGATGAAATAAATACCTTACTGGCCAGTAATCCAGTCCTAATAGCGCCGAACACCGGCGATCCTATGCTATTATACATAGCGGCAACACACCAAGTTGTAAGCGCAGTACTCGTCGTCGAACGAGAGGTTGACGGATACAAATTCCCGCTCCAAAAGCCAGTTTATTACGTATCCACTGTTCTCACCCCATGCAAATCCTGATACCCACACTATCAAAAAATAGCATACGCGGTCTTCATGGCATCCCGGAAGCTGTGACACTACTTTCAAGAGTGTTCGATCACAGTAGCCTCCAAAGTACCACTCAATGACATAATAAACAACCGCGACGCTACGGGCCGGATTGCTAAATGGGCCATCGAGCTCCTTCCGTTCGACATAATGTACAAACCACGGCGGGCCATCAAGTCACAAGTACTAGCCGACTTTGTCGCCGAATGGACGGAAGAACTCCCTAAAGAGTACGGCGCATACTCCAACTGGATCATGCACTTTGACGGCTCTAAAATGCTGGCCGGATTGGGAGAAGGTGTAGTCCTGACATCCCCCACCGGAGACACGGTCCAGTACGTCCTCCAGATATTATATACAGACTCCAACAATGCAGCCGATTATGAGGCTCTGTTGCATGGTCTTCGGATTGCAGTCTCTATGGGCATCCAACGCCTGGAAGTGCGAGGGGATTCGAACCTCGCAATCTCACAAATAAACGGAGACTTCGATGCCAAGGATCCGAAAATGGCGTCCTACCGTAATGCCGTCCTAAAAATGTCAGCGCGGTTCGAGGGGCTCGAGTTCCACCATGTGGCTCGAGAAAACAATCAAGAGGCGGACGTCCTCGCCCGCATCGGCGCCAAACGCGACCCTGACCCACCTAACATATTCCTGGAAAGGCTGTTCAAGCCATCTGTAGTATGGGAAGGGGAGTCCGGCAATACCAGCTCGGACCCGTACACACCCCCAGACATCGAAGCATCAGACACAATCGAAGGCTCTGCCACCGAAATAACATCCTCAGCCCACGAAATCATGGCCGTTATTGCCCCGTGGACCGAGCCTTTATTGGCCTACCTAAATAGGCAGGAGCTACCCGAAGACCAAAATGAAGCACGCTGCATAGTCCGGCATTCTAAAGCCTACAGAGTCCATGAAGGGGAACTCTATAAGAAAAGCGCGACTGAAGTGCTCCAAAGGTGCATCTCCGAAGAGGAGGGGCGGCAACTCTTGGCTGAAATCCATGCCGGACTGGGCGGACACCACGCCGCGGCTCGAGCGCTAGTCAGCAAAGCCTTCCGCACAGGCTTCTATTGGCCGACGGCCCGAGCAGACGCACAGGACCTTGTCCAACATTGCGTCGGTTGCCAGCTCTTCGCCAATCAGAGTCATATGCCCCCTACCGCTCTCCAAACAATCCCCATAACTTGGCCATTCGCGGTCTAGGGGCTGGATATGGTTGGACCCCATAAAGGGGGAAGCCATAAGAAAAAATACTTATTGGTCATGGTGGACAAGTTCACCAAATGGATAGAAGCCAAGCCAGTTAAAACGGCCGAATCCGGACCAGTAATCGACTTCATATCCGGGGTCGTACACCGATACGGTGTTCCCCATAGCATCATCACTGATAATGGCTCAAATTTCACAGCCGATGAAGTGAAAACTTGGTGCGGCAAAATGGGCATTAAGCTCGACTATGCTTCCATCTACCACCTCCAAACAAACGGCCAGGTCGAACGGGCAAACGGTCTCATCATGAGCGGCATCAAACCCAGACTAGTGCGGTCTTTAACAGAATCAGATATGCACTGGGTGGAGGAGCTTGACTCCGTACTCTGGGGGCTGTGGACCGCACCGAATCGCACCACCGGATATACACCATTTTTTATGGTGTACGGTGCGGAAGCAGTACTACCCTGTGACATAATACATGATTCGCCGTCCGTACGCATGTACAAAGAGAAGGAAGCCGAGTTAGATTGGCAGGATAACTTGGATGCCCTGGAGGAGGAGCGCGATGTCGCAAAAGCCCGTTCCGCATTCTATCAGCAGCAGGCTCGACGATATCAAAGCAGAGAAGTGCGGGCCAAAACTTACAATATTGGCGAGCTCGTTCTACGCCTACCAGAGAAGAAGAAGGACAAGCTCAAACCCAAGTGGGGAGGCCCCTTCGTCATCGACAAAGTTCTCACCGGATGAGCGTATCGCTTACGTAATGCATTGGACAACAGACTCGAGCCGAACCCATGGAACGCGGCCAGACTCCGGAGATTCTACGCCTAACGCTGAACTCAGCGTTCGTCTCCCTACTCCCCTCGTTTACTTATTCTCCACCCCTTTTCCCTTTCTCGACCTTTTTTCACACAAAGTATTCAATACAGCGCGGATTGCCGGATCACTCTGGCCGCACTAAGCGTACCTGGGGGCTTCCTATACGGAAGCTAAAAATAATTACTCACATGGCTTTCTGCCCATCACATATGCATTCTTTTTCCATATGTGCCTTTTGTTCACCATTATATGCATCGATATGACTTAAGATGTTGCCAACATGGGTTGCCTGGCTCTTGTGTTTATTCCCTACGTTCCCGTTAATTTGGCTAGGGCATAAGGGGAGCACCTCTGCGATTGTTACTGCCAGTTCAGCCGGATGTGTACCTCAGACTGGGTGAAGCCGAAAGCTAGCTTCCTTAAGAGAATATTCGGTCGGTGAACAAAAGATGTGTTCGTTTATTACAACGTAAATCCCCAGAAGTCTTGTATCCTGCGCCATCTTTCGCAGTTCGGGCATGCGCATCATCGCATGCGTACCTAGGGAAAGGAACCCATAACGGAACTATTCTCCCTAGAAGATGTTTCTTACTATCCATGTAATATAACATAACTAGTTGGGTACTTGTATGTTCAAGCACTTAGGACCCCTACGCCTTGTTTCCATGCATACCCTGGTTTTGTATAACTGAGTGGGTATTCGGACACACCCCGGACTATAGGATCCGGAAGGTTTTGAAAAGGTCCGCCATGACAAATGATTTTAATCCGGCTAGGGGCTAATCATGCCCATTAAATTACGATCACTTGGGTGACTATATTCCTCCTCTATATTGTCCAACAGGCTATCTAGCTTACAATCCTGTTGAGAATACTTAGCGGCTAACGCTACCTGGTCATACACCAGACTCACGGGAATTTCTTGCCCATCGGGCCCCGCCGGTCCTACTTCGGCCATATGGTTTGGGTCCAGCTTGGTGTAGCGCGTCTTCACCATAGCCTAGGCTTCTCTTGCGCCTTGCCGGCAAGAAGCGGACACCTTCGAGTTGGAAGCGCCGCGTGCTCCTTGAAGCATATTCACAAGCTCCGCCATGCCATTCGGCAGCAAGCTTGATGGCCATAAAGCCTGAGCAACACCGTGCATCACTTGTCGAGCTCGCTCGTGCAGTTGCGAAAGGTTTTTCAGTATATCACTTGCAGATGAGGGCATCTCCTCCTCAGGGCGACCGTTAACATTCCTGCAAGCAAAATTCTTTCAATATACTTCCTCGCCGAACTATACTACAGTTCGTCTAGGCACTTACCGTAAATGCCGCGTCGAAGCCTCTTGTTCTCCTTCACGGAGTCCGCCAGCTGAGCGCGGAGATCTTTTAACTCCATGTCCAGCTGTACTTTGGCATCTTAAAGATTGTTCTTCTCCTGCCTAACTCGCATAAGAATGCGCTCGCCAGCCTCCAGCTGCCTTTTGAAATGTGATGCGTCCTCTCTTACGTCCTCCGGATTCACCCCGGGATTGTCTGCAGAATTTTCTGTTAGACTTGTCACATCAGCCATTTACTAACTGGTGCATCTTCGTACAATTGTGACAATTGTTACCAGATGAGGGCTTTTGGGGTTCCTCTAATTCGGCAACTGCGGCCCTCAGTTCGGCCTTGCATCCCTCCAGCTCCCGAGACAATTGCTCATTCTTCTCTACAAGGACTGTACATAAATTGATCCTTCAAACTGTTGTTCCAACCGCTTTCAAGTCTCGTGGGCTACTGCTATACATACTTATCAAAATTTATTACCCGTATGTCTTTGGTATACTGGTTTGTCGCTTGGGCAAGCACGCCCGAGCAGCTTTCGGACAAGACGTCTGTCACGCCGAATTGAAGGCATTAAAAGCCTCTTCGGAAAAGATGTTGTTCCGGAGCACGGCCCTCCGGCGCCGGTGATTCATGGTGCTCTCCACTTCGGAGTTCGTGGCCTAACGCATATCCGCATCCTCCGTCGGGGAACTATGTGGTGCAGGCCCCGTGTCCACCTCTGCCCCCAAAGCCGGTTCTGGAACCCGGCTGGTGGAGGCGTGATTGGTGGGGTCCCCGGATATAGTTCGGTTATTCCTCTTCCTGCCAGACACAAAGGCCGCTGTCACATTTCAAATTCTATAATTACAGGACAGGTTATTACTTTACCTCTGTAGCGGTGTGTCAACCCTCACCGCCTTCCTCTTGAGCCTGCCCGATCCGGATGCCCGTTGTTGACGAGTCCCTAGGGGCTCGGCCCCTCGCTCCGGCCGTCGTTTCTGCAAATAGAACAACGCCTCAAGGGTAAATTATAATACCTGGGAGGAGTCCTCTTCGAAGGATAGGGTTTTTTAGTTCGGCTTACATGCGACGCGGGGAGCAGTCCAGGGTAATCGGCCGTAATGGCCACTAGGGCGCCATCCTAGCTCGCTTGGTAAAATACCCCAATGACGAGCTCCACGGTAATATCCGGATCTTCTTTGAACCCCGGATCCTGGGCCCTTCCGGGGTCCTCCGGCTGCGGGGAGGGGCTGAAGATTCCTTCCCCTCCTTAGTTCCTGTTCGGAAGGATCACTGTAAATCTTAGCAGGAGGAGCACTCGTGTAAGTGAAGCAGTGAAAAGAATGTCAACTTACCCACGCTGGGGGGGTTGTACATGGAGAATCCGTCCCGCGTTTTGATGCGAAGGAATTCCTCCTCTTCCCCTTTGTACAAATCGGACAGTATCCTTGCCAAAGCGGCAGCGGAGTCCGGACCCTTACGGCCGCAGCGGGTGATGTCGTCTTCCCCGTTGAAGTGCCACATGGGCTTCCCCTTATATTGAAGCAGTTGCACTCCACGCCTTATGCATATCGCCATGACCTCAACTATGGTCAGTCCGGATTTGGCCAGTAGCTTTATCCTGCTCATTAGGGAGTATATTTCCCTTGTGTCATCTTCTTGAGGGCCCCGGGGGCGCCAGCTTAGGCGTGCCTTTGGCGGGGCGTTGCTGAACTTGGGGAGACCCGTCCGGATTGGATCCGGAAGGGGAACATCGTCTATATAGAACCACTCTGAAGGCCAGTTTTCTGGTGCCTTCTCAAGAGTGCCGGACAAGTATCCGGTCTCGGCAATGCGCCAAACTTCGGCCCCGCCCACTTGACATAGGGACACCCCCTGGGTGCGGGGGACGAGGCAGAACAGCTTCCTCCATAATCCAAAGTGTGGTTCGCAGCCTAAAAACAGCTCGCAAAGGGCAACATACCCCGCTATGTGCAGAATAGAGGCAGGGGTAAGATTGTGTAATCGAGGCCGAGAACTCAGTGGAGCCCAAGAAACGGGTGGATAGGGAACCCGACGCCCCTCAGCAGATGTGGGATGAGGCATATACGCTCCTCCGGACATGGGTTAGGAGATCCCTCAGCTTGTTCCCTCCGTCATAAGTGGCTATTCCAGCTCGGACGGGGGCCATGAACGCCGGTGGGAGAAACCCTTGGGTTTGTAACTCTATCAAACGGCTATGAGGAACTGAGAACTCTCCCCAATCCCCCGACTTGGAACGAGAAGGGCGAGCAGAAGAGCTGCGATGGCCGCCCATGCTGGAATGGCTTTTCGCGGAGATCTTAGAGAGCTAGGGCGTGGATGGGTAGGGAGGAAACCTTCGCGCGCACCCCAGAGTTCGAACCTTAAGGGTTTTGCCGGAACCCGTGATCCAACATTTGGCGCGCCAGGTGAGGGAGTCCCAGATTAGGGGGTATCCGGACAGTCGGACTGTGTACAACATTCGGACTATTGAAGCGTGAAGATACAAGACTCAAGACTTCGGCCCGTGTCCGGATGGGACTTTCCTTGGCGTGGAGGGCAAGCTTGGCGATCCGGATATTATATTTCCTTCCTTGTAACCGACTCCATGTAAACCCTAGCCCTCTCCGTGTCTATATAAACCGGAGAGGTTGGTCCTTAGAAGGCCGATCACAATTACAATCATACCATCATAGGCTAGCTCTTAGGGATTAGCCTCTACGATCTCGTGGTAGATCTACTCTTGTACTACCCATATCATCAATATTAATCAAGCAGGAAGTAGGGTTTTACCTCCATCGAGAGGGCCCGAACCTGGGTAAACATCTGTGTCCCTTGCTTCCTGTTACCATCAGCCTTGACGCACAGATCGGGACCCCCTACCCGAGATCCACCGGTTTTGACACCGACACCAGGTAGGGGTGCGCCGGAGCCTCTTCCCCGCAAATCGTCCCACCGATGCTCCGCGGCCCCGATGTCCGGCGATCCAAGGGTCGACTCCGACCGCTGGGCAGCCTGGCCAGCCCGGGCGGTGTCACCTGCCCATGAAGACCTCAACCCTGCGCTCCAGGCGGCACGAGCGCCGTCTAACACTGCGGGGCGCGGGCGGCACGGCCATGCGCCGTCCACACTCACTCCACGACAAGCACGAGCTGCTGCAAGGGCTGCAAGCCATGCCGCGGCAACAACACAGCACACCTGGCGGGAGCAGGCGGACATGCGAGCCGCGCTCACGGTGGCGCGGGAGTTGCTACGGTGCCGGCTGATGGAGAGCGGCCAAGACACATTACTGGAATGTGTCGCCGAGCTGCTAGATGCGGCAGCGTCAGGAGCACCGCCTTTCTACTATCTGCTCCCTTCCCGGGCTGCCACCGGATTTCACGGCGGGCCTCGCCGCAACCATGTGCCCTCGGGTGCGCCTGGGGGCTTCATCATCACCAGGCACGAGCGCCGCCTCCGATGAGCACGGGCACGAGCATCGCCCCCCATGGCCCCAGCGAGGCGTCGCGCTATCATCCTCAGGACGCCGCACTGGGCCGAGCAACGTGGAGTGTGGGGCACTACGGCGAGGTTTTTGGGGTGGCAGCCCTGGAAGCCTATGTGCCCCGCATGATGGACAAGGAGTACACGCCGGAGGACGAACCCGCCTCGTTCTTCAGGCCAGGCTGGGAGGAGGAGGCGCTAGGAGCTGAAGCCTTCTAGGAGCCGCTGGAGAGCCCCGCCAACCGCACCATCGACAACAGATACAGGGTACCACTAATCCGTCAGGAGCAAGTTTACGCTAACCATGGGTCACAGGAGAATCAGGTCACCACGGCGGCTGGCGGCCCCAGCTCGGTGACCTCCCTCCCACCAGGAGGATCTTGCTGGGGGCAGCAAGAGAGAAGCCGGGAGCCAGATCCCTCACTGCACCGCATGGAGCAAGGTCCCCCCGGAGGTAGGCCCTCTGCTGGGGAGGTGCTGGAAAGCCTACCCCCGACAGAGGACCCGTGGTCGCCGAGGGCGCCGCTGGCGTCCCCTTTCCCCCTTTGTGTCGTCCTGGTTGCCTTTCGTCTCAAAGGCGGTCGAGGGCGGCGCAAGGCGGGGCCCTCGCCTGGCGATATGAAGCAAGGCCGGTACCTGTGAAGAAGGCCCAGTGCCTGTGAAGATCGCCGCCCGTGACACTCTCACGTAATAATGAGTGTGGCTGTACACGCCCCCGAGTCTCCGGAGAGCCGCCCTCGGCCTCGGGGGCTCCCTCCCACGCCTAGTGGCAGCACTTAGCTCCGTGCTGGTGAGAAGACTTGAAGACAAGAAGACTAGACTAGGTGCCGGACGCGGCCATTTGCTTTGAATCTCTTTTCCATAGCCTTGCCTCTTGGATTTGGATTTAAGTTGAAGTTGAGCTTTTATCGATGGGCGCAGGGGTGCATTTTCTCATTCATGCGATTTCTTGCCATCTGGTTCTTGCCTTGTTCTGGAGCTCACACTCGCCGCCTCCCCCTCGCGAGCGGGGCTGGGCGCAGCACACGCACCACGTGCGCCGATCGGCGCAGGAACCTCACGAGGCCCTCTCGGGCGGATCAGTAGACCCTTCAGGAGCCCCGTGGTGACTCTCGACCTTGCAATCCGATTAAAGGCCCGCCCCAGCTGACGTAAGCCATAGCGGCAAAACTTGCCGGCAGACTCATGACCGGCCAAGACGCACCCTCGGTTCGGCATAAAGAAGTAAAAATGGTGATTTGTTTCCATGAGGGGCTCCCCCTCCTAAAATGCTCTCACAATCTTTAGGGGCCACGCCCGAGTTTTTGCATATAGGGTGAAACAGTCAAGGGACGAGGAATTATCCAGATATGTCGCCCGCCGCGTCCTCTACGTCGTCTTCGGACGCGCCGCTTGCATCACTGTCAGCGTCGTTGGCGTTGCCGCCACCATCACCGGCTCCGGCATCACCATCGTCGACCACGTCGCCTTCGTCTGCAGCAATCACCACCGCGTCGTCCTCTAAGGTGAAGGTCCTGACCAGCGCATCCACATTGTCCTGTACCCACTGCGCCAGGTCGTCCCGGACGACCGTGGGTATGGGGGCAATGGCAGCATCGAAGTCGAAGTCGGGGTTGGCGTTTAGGAGATGGCTGAAGACACGGGAGAAAGCGCGCTCAAGCAGGCCGCGACTCCTCTCCTCCACGAGCCTGCGGGCTTCGTCAGATCGGGCCTCCAGGCGTGTCACCACCTAGGTGAAGAAGCAGAGGTGACTGGCGTAGTCATTCACCTGAGGATGGGGAGCATTCGCGTCACAGATATGGCCCAGGGCAGTATTGGCCCTATTCCAAAGATCTTGAAGCATGGGAGTGTGAACGCGCTCCAGCGTTCGCCTCTCCAGCACTTCCTCCTGACTCTGCCGCGCAGCGGACTCGGCGTCATCAACCCGCTTCTGGAAGGAGAGCAGCTCGGCGAGGGCAGAGGCCAGCTCTGCCTGCGCCGTGTCTAGGGTGACGGCCGTGGCCTCCGCGCGCCTCTCTGCATCAGCGAGCCTAGGCCTGAGGGCAGCGGCCCTGCCCGCATCCTTCATCCTTGCAAGCTTCAACTTCAAGTCATACCTACCCTCCAGATCGGCATGAGCCTCGGCCACCCGACGATCAACCTCCTCGTGAGCCTTGGCCTCGCGTGCGCCGATGGCATCTTCCGCTTGGGCAACTTGCCGCTCCCTCGTCTCCAGCTGCTCAAGCTCAAGGCTGCGCTCCACGGCCTCCAGAGCCAACGCTTCCTCGCCCTTCCAGACCTCTTCTTCCTCGACAGGCGTCCCCCTCAGCGATGCAAGGGCGGCCTAGCGCGCCTCCACCTGCTGCTCCAGGGACGCACTCCAGGCCTGGAGCTCCGACGCGCGCTTCTCCGCAGCCTCACGGCGGCGGTCAGCCTCGCGAGCCTCTTCCAGAGCTCGGGACCAAGCCTCGCGGGAAACCTTGAGGGCCGCCTCAGCCTTCGCGTTATCAAGGTCATGCTGATAACGACCAAGGTTGATGGCCACCTTCAGCTTGCGCCGTTCCTCCACCAGCCGAAGACCCTCAGCCTCAAGGCGCGCGTCGACATCCGCAAGTTCTTCGCCCAGCCGACTCATCGCCTCCTAAAAGAGCTCATGACGAACGACGCTCTGCCTACGCTCGAACTCCAACGCACGGCCCGCCTCGTCCTCCGCTGTGGGGGCTGCGGGCGGGACGTGAAGCGGCGCACCCCCTCCCAGCAGGGGGCTGGGGGCTGGTGCCGCCCTAGGCGCCAACCTGGCCTCACGAGGGGCCCCGACCGGTCAGGGCCCGCTGCTTGAAGAGGAACCGAAGATTGAGGCCAGCTAGCTATTGTCCATGGACAGAGGAGGGGTCCTGGGCACGCCCGCTAAGCTCCAAGCTAGGCCGAGGGGGAAGGGCGATGTGGCCGCAGGGTCGAAGCGCCATGAGGGCGAGCGCCCCTCCTCGGCCGGCCTTGCCCCGGGCGCGACATGCAGGCTCGAGACGCTCAAGGCCAGCGCGGGAGACGAGGAGAACAGAGGTTGCTTCTCGTGGGACCCAGCGGCCCTGGCGGAAGGGGTCATGAAGAGCCAGCGTCAGGGAAGGAAGCAGCGATCAAGAAATCACAAGGTGCAGTGCTTACCCGTCAACAGCAATGTACTTTCGCCGCTTCAACGGCCCAAATATATCGCTGCCACTCGGAGACCCCTTCCTCTTGCAGAGCTCCTAGAAGTCCACGCAAAGCCGACCGAAGCGTTGTACGTGGCACCCAGTAAAGGGTGCAGCCGGAGAAGTGCTAGAGAGAACAACTCCAGGGGTGCCTGGCTGCGGAGAACAGTCAGGCGTCGTCTCACCACGACCTCCCGAGGCATCCGGAGTTTCAGCGTCGGGAGCCGCATGATGCATCGTCTCAGCGACCAACGCCCCAGGATCACGGGTTCCTGAGGACGACGCCCCAGGAGCCCCAAGTAGCGTCCACGCATCAACACTCGTGCCGCTGGCCTCTGGCAGCGCTCGTCCCCCTGCATCCACTTTCGGGACGAGCTCGGTGCCGGCGGCAAAGAGGGAAACCACGCTGACAAGGTTCTCGTGGGACCCCACCAGACCATCCGGGCGCAGTCCCACCTCGTCAAAGGGGGGCATGCTTTTTGAAAATTCAGCCTTGTTCTTGCAGCGGTACAGCAGACAATTCTTCCCAGGCAAGTCGTCCGGCGAAGGGACACCAGTCAGGACCTCGAGCACCGTTTGTCGCGTCCCTAGGGGGAGCCCGGACTCCTGAAACCTCATATGGTCCTGACTACTGAGCAAGGTCCACATCGGGCGGGAATGGCGCTGAAGCGGGGCGACCCGGCGCTTGATGAACTCCTTCACCATCATCGGCGCGGTCATTCCGCGGTCCTTCAGCCTCCTCAGCCTAAGCCAGACAGGGACAAGACGGGGGCTCACGAGCCTCTCGTGACCCCAGCCCGGAGTTGGGACGGCGGGCGCTGACGGGGAGTGGAGCAGAGGGCTGAGCACTCCGGCGTCAACAAACACCCACCATGTCTGGAACTCGCGCGTGGATGGAGGAAGCTCGAAGTCGATGCCCGCGCCCGCTTTCGCGACCGCAGCCTGGAATCTCACGCACCCCGAGCTCTGTCGGGGATCAGTCAGATGCAATGATAAGAAATGGCGGAGAAGGGACACAGAAGGAGCGATGCCCACCATGGCTTCGCACACGAAGGCGAAGACGACGAGGAGAGTCACGGATTGGGGGTCGAGATGCAGCATATGGATTTGGTAATGTTCGAGCACCGCGTTGAAGAAGGCGGGGAAAGGGGGAATCAGGCCTGCCCAAAGGGCATCAATGAAGATTGGGACCTCGGTGGCTGCCCGAGCAATGCGAGCGCGGGGACACAGGCCAGGCCACCGTCTTCCCCCACTCGTTGAAACTGGTGGCGAGCATGGGACGCACCTTGTCCATGGCCTCTTCGTTGAGCACCAAGGATCGGCCGATTGCAGGCTCGGTGGCTAGGGGTGCACTTGGCGAAGACAGAGGCTTCTTCCCCTTGTCAGCCTATTTTGGCGCCATGGCGATGAAGCAGGCGAAGCGCAGGTCAGATTGGAAGGGAGGAGCAGAGTCTCGAAGAAGCAGAGGGACTGGAGAAACAAGGCGCGGGCGATGGAAGAATAACTGTGTAGGCAGCGGGGTCCGCATAGCAAGGCGGATTACAAGGCAGCGTGGGGAAGCGGAGACGCCCATGTCCAATCAACCGCCACACGTCAACCGAGGCCGCAGGCTTTTGGGGCCCGTGGCGCTCCGCGCTTGACCTTTGGCTTCGCCGCGAAGCCAAGCCCGAGCGCGCCTTGGGCCCGGGGGCTACTGTCGGCGTTTTGGGAACAGGAGTCCCCAGACTTGCCTGCCTGCAGCCCACAGCGTGGCTGAGCTAGCAGGCCCGTACGACCCATCTTCATCAACAAGGCATTCAAAAACCTCGCGAGGGGCCAAGCCTCGTGAGGCGGACAACTCAAGACCTCCTCAGGAGCGACCTCGCCAGGCAGGTTCATGAGGAGCGGAGAGATCAAGGCAAGGCAAACCTCGCGAGGCTCTCGTGACGTGAGCCATGACGATCGGCACCAGGCGGGCGCCCGGCCTTGGCCCTTGTTTCCTCTTTGGTGCTAAGGAGGCAGGCGCAGGCGCGGAGTACTGAGGCATCAAGCAAAGGTTTCCATATCGGTGCAACGAGACCAGGACCCGAAGGACGGCAACACGGAGGTCACCATGGAGCCCAAGGCGGCGTCACCACCAGAGCCTTTTGCAGGAGAAGACCACTTTTGTCCGGATAAGCTGTACTAGTTGTCCCCTTTTGAATTGGCCGTTGTTGGCTCCCTTCCTACTCGATATTTGGGGAGAGGACCAAGGCCTATATAAGTAGGGCTAGCCACCACCGTAGAGAGGATCGAATCCTCACCCACACAAGTTTGGCAAGCACAAGAACTCCTCAACCTCCGGAGGCTGTTCTTCCCCTTGTACTGTTACTCATCAGTCAAAGAGGCAATCCACCACCACCACACTGGAGTAGGGTATTACAGCACAACGGTGGCCCGAACCAGTATAAATCTTGTGTCTTTATGTGTTGCGAGTTCGTCGAGTCCGTCCGCGAGATCTTAAAGAGCTAGGGTGTGGATCGGTAGGGAGGAAACCTTCGCGTGCACCCCAGAGTTCGAACCTTAAGGGTTTTGCCGGAACCCGTGATACGACAGCGGACTAGCGCCTGTTAAGCCGGGGAATGCTTCCGTTAATTGGGAATCAACTGACCAGGAATTGAAATCCAGGGGGCGACGAGCCTCTAGCTAAGGTGAAATAGTATATGAGGAAAAACCTTGTGCATCACGAGTAACTAGGAACATCTGGTATCAAGAAGAAGTGGTCAACTAGTGTGTTCTGTGGGATGAATACCGTGCAAGCAGACACGTAAGATTTGCACGAATAAGGGAATAGGAGTACCATTTCCGGTTGCCAGTGTGGTCGCCTCCACATGTCGCGCCGATCTTCTTCTTTTTGCCGGGGAAACCGATGTTTTGGAGGAGGGAGCAGGCTTGGACGAACCCATGGCCAAATTGTTGACTGTGTTGCCGTGGACGTATGTCGGCGGAGGGGAAGTAGATCCGAGGCGGCAAAGTACGGCATAGCAGGAACAGCTCCGGTGCGGTGGACGGTGGCGAAGTTGGAGCGGCAGCGGTGAGGCGCATGATGGCATGGTTGAACTGGCTCGGGTACGGACAGCTCGGCCTCGGCTTCAACTACTAGCCTTGGAGGGCGTTGCGGTTGAGGTTGCGGTGGATGAGAATGTCGGGGTATTGGCTCCGGCGTGATGGAGGAGGGCGGCGGTTGATGGGTCGGATGGGGTGGCGGACAGAGGACACCGGGGTTTCGCAGCTGGTGGAGAGGTAGTTTGGTGCACACGGAGTACGAATGGGGAATCAGATGGGGGGAGCTAAGGGAGAACCATGTTTCGGTCTGGGACGTGCTTGTTTTGGGCTTTTTTTGAACAAATGGGACGCGCTTGTTTGAAATTTGGGAAAGTACAAACTTTGCCCCCCTCTTAAAATTCGAACCCATCATGGTCGGGGTAGGATGGTAATCCCAGTGTCCCAAATAGTGGGCGGGGAGCGATTTCGGCCAGCAGCATGTGTGCTTAGGCGGCCATTGTGTATGAATGTTTTTCGGAGGCGGTTCGTGACGTCTAGATGAAGCTACAAACCTACCTCGGTTTAGACCTTTGGACGTCGGGCCGGTAGGTTTCACGGGTCAGAGTTAGAAAAGTACTTTCCTTCTACTACAAACATTGGTCCCACGCGGTTTCGAGTGAGTAGAGGCTCTTTCGGTGCTTCGTTTGAAATTTTGAAACAGAAGCATTCACGTTTAGTGTACTCTTGAACTTTGAGGATTGACCTAAATAGACAACGTTAAATTTGACCTTGTATGTTTGAAAACCTCATTAAATTATCCGCTTCCTTTTGAAATTTTGACACTTGAAAATCCTATAACTACGATTATTTTGGAATGGAGGAGCTAAATTTGAATCTATTTTGTACACGACTATATATGCTATTATGTACAAAATCGAGCAAAGATTGGTGCCCCATAATTTAGGTATGATTTACAAATGCCATGATATCGAATTCAAATAATTGAATGGACTTCATGTTGAATTCGATTTTTTAAACCACCTTAAGTTGAATTCAAATGTATACTAGTTCATAGCTAGCTATTTATAATGTTCATTGTGTAACTTTCGTAGGTATGTATTTGATTGCTAAAGCGATGCATTGTCTGGAGTTCAAAATACTAACTATGTGGTCAATTATGTCGAATAATAACATTGACATGCTCAAATTCGATAGAATCTAGATGTCTGATGGATCAATGACCGTTCCTTACGCGAATTGCAAATATCATGATCCCGTCCTAATATTTGTATACAATTTATATCTTTAATCAATGTGTACATCAGTCTTTTACGTGTAGTTTCACTCTCCATCGGTGGTCTCTCACACATGCTCACACACTCTCACCCGAGGTGTCTTTCTTGCATACATGCTCTCGATATAACCCTCCCTCCCTCTTGTCACCATTTACGACTGTTTTCACTAATCTTTATCACAAGCACTCTTCCTCTCACAAGCATACACACGCACAATCCCCATCGACCCTTTCTATATACATAGACCTGCTTTCGTGTCTCATGTACGCATATTATGTTTAGGTCTGTCACTCACGCATTGTCTCACACCTCCCTTCCTAATCGATGAGTATGACTCTAGCAGAGCATTCTGTAGGATGCCCCTTAAAGTTAGGTTGGCTAAATAGTAATATCAGAGATAAGGGGTTACCTTAGTCCGACAACCCAGGGTTACAAATCCTAGACAGCTTTGTCTGTGGACAGAGAGTCCTTCACAATTCTGCTATCATTGTCTTGTACGACAAGTCATCCATCGGTCTCCCTAAATGCATCACGGGCCGACCAATGTGGCGCAGGAACCGAACCAAGGGCATCACCTCGACCCAACAGACCTCACGCGGTGACACACCCACTACCCCAAGGTCTCGTTATCTTCTCACACCCACACATACCAACACAGACACCACACAAAAAAAATCTCCTCGTGCATCTATCCCCTCCCCCCTTGCATATACACACTCAAGGGAATCTCTCGCCATGACATCATATTAGTCTCTCTCTGTCTCTCTCTCTAGACCTCACTCATTTCTCATGCTATCTCTCCCACGCCCCCCTCCCCCCGCCGGCCCCTCTATCCATGCCTCTCTCGAATACGTAATACACACATATACCCCTCTAGGCCCTGCCAAATACATCAACTACACATTCACACATGTTACATCACGTACCCCATTGATCTAAAAAGCCCTCTCTTCACGTTTATTTCGCATACAACATTCCTTTTGAATAAAGTGTGGCCAAAAAATTATTTTAGAATTTCTACATATAAACAACATTACAAAGTTATATGGAGGAGTATGAACGTTAATTTGTTGCATGGTGCCCACAATGATATTTATTCCGCACTGTGGATTTATATATTTTTATACTATATGTAAAGTTAGTCATAATAAAGAGAAATGAAGAGCATCTCTCTCCCCATCACATACACCCCCTATACGCCCCTTTCACGTACGCACACAAACTATCTCCAAGTCCTCTAAAATTAAGCCCCCAGCACATTCACACATGTTTCATCTTTCTCTTGCGATATATACAGTGACGATCATTGTATTTGGAGCGAAAGCATGATGCGTACATTGGACTTCAGAATCCACCCATTATGGTCACCATTTATGTTTTGTGGTTATTATACAGTCACGGGCTCACCGTACAACTCTGTATTTGCTCAAGACACGACTAGTTGACCATTTAAATGCTCCACGTGGCACCTCTAGTGTTGCATCATATTATCTCACTACCATTGGGCCCACCTGTCGGCTTGTATCTACTCTTCTACACTCTTATAAAAAACAGAGTTGGTGATGATGGTGTGCCTGCCATCCTGCAATATAGGCCATCCGATTTATATTTGACGGATAGGAAGGAAACTATGGCGATTTTACAAAAAGGTACCCACACACCTCTCCACATTTGCAAATAAGGCCTCCCCTCGTTCATCCTTTTCTCTCACAAGATAAACTAGTCATACAAATGCATCTTGATGTTACGTGCAACACACATGCATCTTGCTAGTAAGAATGAAAACAAACGACAAAAAAATATTGGACGGTGGTTCGAAGTCATGACCGCGGGCACAGCGGACAAGGTGGCCTTGTATTGGTATGCCGAGCCGTCTGTTTTAACACACAGGAGCTGGTGTGGTGATTATACACACATGCATGCATGCACATGAACTGCATGCACGCAAAACTCACACGAACACATGCAGCCACGCACACACGCAACACTCACACGTACACACGCAGCCACGCACGCATGCAACACTCACATGCACACACGCATGCATGAATGCACACACCACACGACCAACACACACTCTTACGCTTAAGTGCTCAACCTACATGTGCACCCTGACAGACACATACACAACCAGGTGATTCCCGCGCACGGGTTCGAGTCTTTGTCGCGCCTGCGTAAATTTGTGTTTATCTAACCTTTTTCCTATGCGAACTGACAGGTGGGACCCACAAGGAAGATGGTCAATTTAACTAGTCAATATGGTGCCATGCAGACTATTTGGCCGATCAACAGAGTGCAATCCGATGTTGAACGGTGAGCAAGTGACCGTATAATCATCGCAAAACGTATATGGTGACCGTAATGAGGGTATTCTGAAGTTCGGTGACCGTATTATGCTTTATCTCTGTAGGCCCTCCAAAACTACATCTCTACACGTTCTCGCATGTTACATCTAACAACTATGCAATAGAGCACTACTACTACACTCTAACACAATAAATCATATGTGTGTTTTACTAGATATCATATTGTTACTTAATTATTCAGTTTGCATACGTTAAAATTGCCTTTGAAATGTATGGTCAGTATCATCTACCGCGCGGGAAAAATTCCGCCCTTTCCTGTTTAATCGGGTTTGTATCGATGGATCGTGCGAAACAGGAAAACTATAGTACTATATAGTACAAGTGACAGTTCAACTGGGCGTCAGGTAAATCTACTCCTCCGTCGTAAGAGTGGAGCGCTCGCTTTCATAAATCTTCTTGTCCCTCTCGCCGACATGTGGGACATCAAGCTATCGGGTCCACGTGGCATACCGGAATACAGTGCAGAGCAGCAGGGGTGAAGCACCCCAGTCATGGCGCCGGCGTAGTAATGAGCAATGAGGCATCAAATCAGAAAGCTGCACCTTTCCCGCAGTTAAGTTGGAGGGACGAAGTAATAATAATGTTAGTAAAAAAATAAGTTGGAGGGACGAAGCAACCATCATTTCACTCGTTGTTGAATCCGCTTCTCCCTCATCTTCTTCAAATTAACCACATGTTGCTTCTACCATTGTTCTGCCTCATGTGGGACGCGGATCGGCTTGGTAAAGCACTGACACGTGGGACCACATGTTAGCAAACCGCCAGGCCAAAATCCTCTAAAAACAAGAAACCTCCCCCGCCGTCCGCGTGGCAAAATCACCTCCATTTTACTAATCTTGATTTTATAATTTTTTAGATCAATATAACTGAGATTTGTATAGATAGCACATAGGAGAAAAACCAAGTGGTACGGTTAAGGGCATCCACAATGTGTAGCCAAATGTGAAAATAGCTTTTGTCATCGATGGGAACCATTTGTGGACGGTGCTGCCAAAGCCAAAAAGATGGAACCGAAGCTCCCTGATTGATTGATTGATTGATTGAAGGAATAGAAAAATGCAACGTCTCTCCTCTTTCTCCCGTGCTTGGACGCATGTACAGTATAGAGCACAGAGTCTACTCCCATGTCCCTTCTATCACAAATCACAAAGCAGTGAGACATCAAATCACAAAGCACGGACGAAGCAACCATCATTTCACTCTTTGCTGACTCCGCTTCTCCATCGTCTTCTTCGAGAAACCACCTCACTGCACTAAGCTGGACGGATGACGCTATTGTGTACTAGTACATTTACGCATCCGTTGGTTCAAAAGACTTCCTGGATGCAAATAAGGCGGTTGTCTCGGCTGGGAGGCGGCACTTGCGAAGGACTTACCGTGGTCTCCCTCAATGGTGTTCTCCGTCGAACGCACTTTGTACACCAGGCCAGTATATCAAAATTACAATTTGCAAAAGGCCACTAACACTAATCGAGGTAAAATTGATGGGGTTTGCCTCGTTCTAGCAACCAAGGACATTAATATACCCTTGCATGCATGCGGAAGTGAGAAGGTTTGTTTGCATGGCGCTGCATTAATAAAACGATGAGGAGTGAGATGGTTAGCTCTTTGGGCTTTGGAGAAAAATATGCATTAATTAACACGTCAAACGATTATTTGTATCAAATCACACCCTCACACGGTCGCTCCTGCACGCCGCGGTTGCACTGCACCCTCACATAGTCGCTCATGCACGCCGCAAACCCAACCAAGGGAACGCACCCTCACTGACACGTGCTACCGCTGACAGATAATTTTTGTTCATACATTATGTTTATCCAACCGCATGTTGGGGTGGATCCGTACGGCTCGTGTGGTGGTCTGTTGGGGAAGCAGAAGAGGTGAGGAAGAAGGGTTAGGAGATGTAGGATATTCATCCAACCGCCTGAAATGGTAGACTGATCCAAATGATGAAAGTCAGGCGACTTGCATAACAATATATTTTTTTACACAGCAAAAGATCCCTAAAAGCAACAACATAAAGAAAAACTATCATTGCTCGCGGAACGAGATGGCCTCGTTGTCTTTGGCTACCGGCGCGAACCAGCCGTAGCTGCCGACGTGTGTCTGCGCACCGTGGTTGTCCTCGGCCTCCAGCTACTCGTTCACGCGGAGCGTGCGGGCGCTTTGCACAGATGAGAGCACCGCCCGGTTCAAGTCGAGGACGTCTAGTTCCGCCTGCAGGAGGGCCTCGATGGCAGCGGCATCCGCACGCTCCGCGTCGAGTTGAGCCTTCGCCGCCCGGTTCAAGTCCAGGACGTCCGGTTCCGCCTGCAAGAGGGCCTCGATGGCAGTGGCATCCGCGCGCTCTGCATCGAGTTGAGCCTCCGTCGCCCGGTTCACATCCACGACATCTGGTTCCGCCTGCAGGAGAGCCTCGATGGCAGCGGCATGCGCGCGCTCTGTGTCGAGTTGAGCCTCTGCCTCCCGGTCCTCCTTTAGTATCGCCGGGTCAAACCGCTGGTCCGCCTGCACCATGAGGGACCCGGACGCCGGCACGAAGTCGACGTCCATCGTCTCACAACCGTCGGGGGCCTTCTGCGCCGCGACCTCCGCCATGAACATTGGATCGGCTTCCTCCTCCTCGTAGCTTGGCTCCAGAGAACTCGGGGATTGGCCCGCCGCAAAGCAAGCTTGGGAACGGAGGTCTGTGGTGCCGACCGCCGCCATGATTTCTGCGTGGTGCTCCGACGTCAGCATCTTGTAGTACATGATATTGCGGCGCACCATGGCTTTCCAGCGAACTAGGGGACGCTTGATGTGGGATAGGGGATCGAAAGGTTGGGGAATGGGCTGGAGAGGAGGTGTGGTTTTGGGGCAGTAACTGGCATAGGCCGAGCAGCGAATGTTCTGGTGTGAATAGTGGTTCTGGTCGAGCAGCGAAGGTCAATCGGTTTTGACTGTACATCGCTCTTGTCGCGTTCCCGTTGCACCCCCCGCACGGTGGACACTCCACGTCGTTCACCGAATGGAACACGCTTTGTCTTGCGTTTTCGCTCGCTTGTGGGACCGCAGTTGATAGCAAACTGGCGTCCCTCCCCCTCCCCTGCCCGCATCATTTATACTACCACTCCCTCCGTTTTATGCGGAGTAAATAAAAACAGAGGGAGTATACTACGGATGATGATCCCCTGACATGGCCGAACCCATTGAGTAACTGACATGCGGGGCCTAGCAAGCGTGGGTCCGCCAGTAAGTGACCGAAAGGGAGAGTAAGCCAGGGATCCTACGTCAAAGCATCCACTTCCACTACTACTCCCTCCTTCCATCTACAGGGCCTAATGCATTTTTTTAGGCCAACTTTAACCAAATGTTAGAGTAATAATATATGACATGCAACTTACATAAAGCTTACGGTCAAATTCGTATGTGAAAGGAGCTTCCAATGATATAATTTTCACATTATACATCTCATGTACTATTATTCTTGTCAATAGTCATAGGCGGTTTTCAAAAACGCATTAGAGCGTGGTTAATAATATAGCCAGCCGATGGCTATAAGGAACTGCCATGTCATCTATAGCCATCATCTATATGCACTCATACGATAGTGTGGGCTATAAGGTTGGCTATTTCCTGCAAAAAAATAATATAAAAGGTTGGCTATTGTATTAGTACTTTTCCCATCTCCTCTCTACTATCTCTTTCTTCATATTTATTATATTTACCTAGGAATGCGTATATAGCTAGGCTCTTGCATGAGAGCTCACTCCCCTTACTTTTTCACATCTCTCTCCTTCACATCGGCAAAAGTGCCATGTAAGTTGGTTCTTAATGGCTATTAGGTTGGCTCTAAGCATTTAATATTTGCATGAGCAAGGTATATGATTGGAAGAGAGTTGCATGCATACTTTTTTTCTTGATCTATGTGTTATGGCCGGGCTGTAGAATATAAGAGCCCGCTTCACTCTCTCTCCTCTCTTCTCACTCCTCCAAGTAGGATTTTAATGACATGACAAGTCTTATAGACTGCTGACTAGGCCTTATTATTAGACTTGCTCTTAGGCCTTATATAAATGGGGAGGGAGTACTATGAGCATTGCATAACTATTGGGTAGGGAGCTTAAAAAAGTTAATATTGGACTGGCTATACGTGGCGAAATCCTAGTAGGAAGAGCATGCGCGAGAACAAGCACATTCACGTGGTTGAGAACAAATTGGAAACCATCTATGTCTGAATACAAATCTAGGAGTATGTACAAATCTAACAATATTGATTGGGCGTTGTTGAATGTTGATACTTTTTTCTGTAAGTTTGATCAAAGTAGAGATACTTTGACTACACATAAAACTTATATGTAAACTAGAAAGGATCGGAGGGAGTATATTGTATGTTCAAAAGCGAAATGATCATTGAATACCCTTTATATATGATTTGCGGATGCTATGATCACCGGTTCAAAATTTTGAATCCGCCTTAGGTATCACACATGCACCCACTCGTTTTCTCTCGATTTCATCTCGGGGTCCGGAGATCAATTGAAAGAGTACTAGGGTGGGTACAATACGTTCGTTTCGCTTATGAACATACAATATACTCCCTATGATCCCCACAGACCCCCCCCCCCGCGGGTCATTTCTATCATTCTATCATAGAAACAGACCAAACCTTTATCTCCTTACACGACATACAATTGATCTCTCAAACATCAATCGATCTCGTCAAGATGTGTCAGGGCATGAACCGAATGGGATGTCAAAACTAAGATGGGAAGCGACACGTAGTGGAGGCAAAGTGAAAATTTAAATGAACCCTTTGTTTGTATGCATGTCGTACAAATTACAACATTGGAAATACAAGCGAATGATACTCGGCGGAATGGTCAAATGACGTATGCGGGAGGATGGACTCGACCGGAGGGCTGCATGATCGATGGAGAAGAGGGTTGGAGAGGAATGAGAAATAAGCAACGCTGCATGATTATACTTGAACGACTCAAATAAACAATAAGTTGTCTCGTTTTCCCTTCCATCCTGGTCACGGAGTAAGATACTCCCTCTGTTTTTATTTACTCTGCATATTAGGTTTGACTGAAGTCGAACTTCATAAAATTTGACCAAGTTTATAGAAAACTAGCAAGATGCATGTGCCTTGCACGGAACATCAAGATCTTGTGGGAGAAAAGGATGAACGAGGGAAGGCCTTATCTGCAAATGTGGAGAGGAGTGCGGGTAAATTGTCATAGTTTCCATCCTATCCGTTAGATATAGATCGGACAACCTATATTGCAGGATAGCAGGCACACCATCATCACCAACTCTGCTTTTTATGTACACTAGCAAGATGCTCGTGCGTTGCACGGAACATCAAGATGCATTTGTATGAGTAGTTTATCTTGTGGGAGAAAAGGATGAATGAGGGAAGGCCTTATTTGCAAATGTGGAGAGGGTGTGGGTATATTTTTGCAGAACTGCCACAGTTTCCTTCCTATCCGTCAGATATAAATCGGACGGACTCTTAATAAAAAAGAGTTGGTGATGATGGTGTGCCTGCCATCCTGCAATATAGGCCGTCCGATTTATATCTGACGGATAGGAAGGAAACTATGGCAATTTTGCAAAAAGGTACCCACACACCTCTCCACAATTACAAATAAGGCCTTCCCTCGTTCATCCTTTTCTCTCACAAGATAAACTAGTCATACAAATGCATCTTGATGTTACGTGCAACGCACGGGCATCTTCCTAGTAAGAGTAGAAATATGAACATTTACAATTGCAAATATATATGATGTGAAAGTATATCCAATAATGAATCTAATGGTATTGATTTGTTATTGTATATGTTATTATTTCTGTCTATAAACTTTGTCAAAGTTTACAAAGTTTGACTTTGAGCAAAGCTAAAATGTGGAGTAAATAAAAACAGAGGGAGTACGCAGGGACTAGTATAGTTACTACTGCCGGAACATGGTAAGTTGGACCCCTAAATGCGGGCACGGACCGGGCACACCTTGATTGTTCTTTCAAACAGTCGGACACCTACATTTAGCACACCATCCGGCTACTTAATCAAGTGTTACGCTTCACTACTTGAGAAGGAAAAAGGTGGCACCGTACCCAAAACCACCACACTTGGGGCTAGGGTAACAACTTGGTACTGTACCACATTTGAACCAGGGCACAAAAACCACCTGTTCTGCGCCTAATGCGCAACGCGGAGCACTGACGCTCGAATATGGCCGGGAAAACAGGGAAACCGACATGTGGGGCACACCTGTCGGGACGACGTGGCGCAGACTAGTCCAATGGAGGAGCTGGCCCACGACCTCCTCGCCACTGGCAACCGTTCATGTTGGTTGTGGGGGCCAGCAACGTGGTGCAGATCCAGCGCCGCCTCTGGATAGGGAGACCGCGGTGAGTGACACGCTCATCGTCGCTGGACACGGTCGGTTTCAATGTGCCGAGGGTGGCGTTAGCGCTGTGGCACGACCAGCAGATCAACACCCGGCTCGTCGAGGATGCACGGGGCGCCGAAGTGCGCACGCCCCGCGACACGTCCGCGGAGTGGTGTAGCGCGGCCAACTGCATCCCCAGGACATGAGACCATGCCGGGTCATCTTACTTTTTGAATCACAGGTGGGGTCGCATGTGAGCAAATGGCATCTCGAGCGTTGCCACAACCGCAGCTGACTACCCTGGCACACCAAAAACCCTCGTCCCACGCGCCATCGCGTGGTGCATTCCCAGCCGGCGCAAGCTGCCCGCATTCGTGCCGTCCGTTCGTATGCCGTCGTTAAGAGGCTCGGTGCCCGAGGAACAAACTCCGGCGACTTAATGACGCGCCCGGACCCTTTGGCCTCACCGGAATGCGCTACTTAAAGCGGCAATGCCCAGCTAACCTCCACATCATAGTGCATCGTCCTGCTACCTGGCACCACATCCGCCATGACCGCAAGCGCGAACGCTCTGCGGGAGAGCTTTGTCTTCGGGGATGAAGCTCGAGGTCGCCGCCCTCGCTCAAGTCGCTGCTCGCGACACAATAGCGGCATAGACGGACGCGGACGCGACTGCACAAGCGGTGGCCATGATGGCGGCCGACGACGGGAGCACCGTCAGCCACGCGTCCTACTTGCCGCTGTCCAACGTTCGGCACCGCCGAGGTCAGGGACTCCTCCGAGGATGAGTAGGGCATGCGAGGCGGAAGGGCATGGTGTGCCAACTGGCCAGTTCGTCTCCCGTGTTCTACTCTTCCTCGCCGGAGACCGCACCTTCGTCTTGAACCCCACCCACGTACATGGAGATCGCAGATGGAAGACGTCGGTCCCTGCCGTAGAATACGTTTAGGGTCGGGTTTCTTTTATTTTTTTGTCCTATAAAAGTTCGAAATGTAATGAAAATCTGCCGTGTTTGCATTAACCTCGGCCGGTGTATATGAACTTTCACAATAATAGATTATATTGTAGGAGTACTAGCAAGATGCCTGTGCATTGCACGGAACATCAAGTTCTTGTGGGAGAAAAGGACGAACGAGGGAAGGCCTTATCTGCAAATGTGGAGAGGAGTGCGGGTATATTGTCATATTTTCCTTCCTATCCATTAGATATAGATCGGAAGACCTATATTGCGGGATGGCAGGCACACCATCATCACCAACTCTGCTTTTTATTGAACTGAGACAAAGCTAACATGCGAAGTAAATAAACACATAGGGTCTACATACACAATTTATCTTAGGCACTCCAATAGTACGTCCACTACACATTCACACATTTCACATCTTTCTACATCTACGGGAACCTACGAAAGGGTTAACGTAAATTGCCTCTCTCTGTCCTCCCTGATTTTCATGGTGGCGGGCCCCTCCCTTCCCCCAATCTACAATCAACAGCTCACACGTTTCACATTACGTTAATTACGTAACTGGGATTACATAGGTCTAGCATTACTCGTCCAAAAAAACCAACTAAGCCAACCTCCCAGCATATCGCGTGGGAAAAGACCCGGCCGTTCCGTTTTAGTCGGGATTACCGGATTACTAGTAGTAGTATCGATGGATCGCGTGAAGCACCAAGTTTTTTTAGGGGGCGAAGCACCTAGTTTAAAAGGAAAAGGGGGGGTACACTCACAGCACCCCTGTCGCGGTCGCATTGCACCCCACACACGTTCGGTCCTCCACACGGCTCACGCAAACGGAACACGCTTCGGCTTGCCTCTTCACTGACACGTGGGACTGCACTTGGAGAAACCAACCATGCGCCATTTCCCCCCACCCACCGTGCGAACCCCCCCCCCCCCCAAAAATTCCCCCCAAATCCCAAATTCAACCGCCCTTCGGCCAGCTAGCCAATAATATTCCCCAAACCCCCCTCCCCCTCCCCCTCCACTCCATTCGCTCCGCCAAAGCTGCCCTCCCCGCCGCGCCGATACGTCGGTGCCGCAGTCCATCAAGGGGACGCACGGCAATCCTCTCGCTCCCACGGTACACTCTCGTAGACTGCCGTCCTCGAGCCACGCCGACACCGCTGGCGACGTTCTTGTGGAGGCGCACGGCAGTCAGCGCCGCCACCGCTGGCGATTGATACGTCCATTTTGCATCATGCTTTTATATCGATATTTATTGCATTATGGGCTGTTATTACACGTTATGTCACAATAATTTTGCCTATTCTCTCTTATTTTACAAGGTTTACATAAGGAGGGAGAATGCGGCAGATGGAATTTGGAAAAGGAGCAAATATTAGAGACCTATTCTGCGCAACTCCAAAAGTCCTGAAACTCCACGGAACATCTTATAATAAATAATAAATAATCCTTGCCAAAGATGAAGGCCAGGGGGCCCACACCCTGTCCACGAGGGTGGGGGGTGCGCCCCCCCCCCCCTCCTAGGGCACGCCCCCCTACCTCGTGGGCCCTCTAGTGGCTCTCCGATGCCCATCTTCTGCTATATGAGGTCTTTCGATGAGAAAAAAATCATAAGAAACCTTTCGGGATGAAACTCTGCCGACATGAGGCAGAACCTTGGCGGAACCAATCTAGGGCTCCGGCAGAGCTGTTCTGTCGGGGACACTTCCCTCCGGGAGGGGGAAATCATCGCCACCGTCATCATCAACGCTCCTCTCATCGGGAGAGGGAAATCTCCATCAACATCTTCACCAGCACCATCTCCTCTCAAAACCCTAGTTCATCTCTTGTATCCAATTCTTGTCTCCAAGTCCGGGAGTGGTACTAGTAGGTTGCTAGTAGTGTTGATTACTCCTTGTAGTTGATGCTAGTTGGTTTATTTGGTGGAAGATCATATGTTCAGATCCTATATGCATATTAATACCCCTATGATTATGAACATGAATATGCTTTGTGAGTAGTTATGTTTGTTCCTGAGGACATGGGAGAAGTCTTGCTATTAGTAGTCATGTGAATTTGGTAATCGTTCGATATTTTGGTGAGATGTATGTTGTCTAGCCTCTAGTGGTGTTATGTGAACGTAGACTACATAACACTTCACCATTATTTGGGCTTAGAGGAAGGCATTGGGACATAATAACTAGATGATGGGTTGCTGGAGTGACAGAAGCTTAAACCCTAGTTTATGCGTTGCTTCGTAAGGGGCTGATTTGGATCCATATGTTTCATGCTATGGTTAGGTTTACCTTAATACTTTTGTTGTAGTTGCGGATGCTTGCAATATAGGTTAATCATAAGTGGGATGTTTGTTCAAGTAATAACATCACCCAAGCACCGGTCCACCCACATATCAAATTATCAAAGTACCGAACGCGAATCATATGAACGTGATGAAAACTAGCTTGACGATATTCACATGTGTCCTCGGGAGCGCTTTTCCTATTATAAGAGTTTGTCCAGGCTTGTCCTTTGCTACAAAAAGGATTGGGCCACCTTGCTGCACTTTATTTACTTTGTTACTTGTTGCTCATTACAATTTACCCTATCACAAAACTATATGTTACCACTTATTTCAGTACTTGCAGAGAATACCTTGCTGAAAACCGCGTATCATTTCCTTCTGCTCCTCGTTGGGTTTGACACTCTTACTTATCGAAAGGACTATGATAGATCCCCTATACTTGTGGGTCATCAAGACTCTTTTCTGGCGCCGTTGCCAGGGAGTGAAGCGCCTTTGGTAGGTGGAATTTGGTAAGGAAAAATTTATATAGTGTGCTGAAATTCTTGTCACTTGTTACTATGGAAAGTAATCCTCTGAGGGGCTTGTTGGGGGTATCTTTACCCCGACCAGTAGAGCAAAGAGTTGCTCCTCAACCAAATGAACCTACTGAAAATGAATATGAAAATAGTCTCTTTGAATTTCCTTCGGGTATGATGGAAAAACTGCTAGCTAATACTTTTGCAGGAGATGGAACCAAGCATCCTGATGAACACCTAATATATGTGGATGAGGTTTGTGGACTATTTAAGCTTGCAGGTATACCCGATGATGTTGTCAAGAAGAAGGTCTTCCTTTATCTTTGAAGGAGATGCATTGACATGGTATAGGCTATGTGATGATACGAGATCATGGCACTACAGACGATTGAAATTGGAATTTCATCAGAAATTTTATCCTATGCATCTTGTTAATCGTGATCGCAATTATATATATAATTTTTGGCCTCGCGAAGGAGAAAGCGTCGCTCAATCTTGGGGGAGGCTTAAATCAATGTTATATTCATGCCCCAATCATGAGCTCTCGAGAGAAATAATTCTTCAAAGTTTTTATGCTCGGCTTTCTCATAATAATCAAACCATGCTCGATACTTCTTGTGTTGGTTATTTTATGATGAAGACTATTGAATTTAAATGGGATTTATTGAATATAATTAAATGCAACTCTGAAGATTGGGACCTCGATGAAGGTAAGGAGTCAGGTATGACACCTAAGTTTGATTGTGTTAAATCTTTTATGGATACCAATATTTTCCGTAAGTTTAGCACTAAATATGGACTTGACTCTGAGATAGTAGCTTCTTTCTGTGAATCTTTTGCTACTTATGTTAATCTCCCCAAGGATAAGTGGTTTAAATATCATCCTCCCATAGAAGTAAAAGTAGTTGCACCTATTAAAGTTGAAGAAAAGACTGTCACTTATAATGATCCTATTGTTCCTACCTCTTATGTTGAGAAACCACCTTTCCTGTTAGAATAAAGGATCATGCTAAAACTTCAAGCGTGGTTAAGTAAAAGCAATATTAGAACTTATACACCTCCTGAGCAAGTCAAAGTAGAACCTAATATTGCTATTGTTAAAGATCTCTTGTCTGATAATATTTATGGGCATGTTATTCAATTTTGTGGTGAATCTGCTAGAATTACTAAACCTGGCGCTAAAGATGAACATAGACCTGTGGTAGGCGTGCCTGTTATTTCTATTAAAATAGGAGATCATTTTTATCATGGCTTGTGTGATATGGGTGCTAGTGCTAGTGTTATACCTTATGACTTATATAAAGAAATTAAGCACGAAATTGCACCTGCTGAGTTAGAAGATATTGATTTCACAATTAAACTTGCCAATAGAGATACTATATCAGCAGTGGGAATTGTTAGAGATGTTGAAGTCTTGTGTGGGAAAATTAAATATCCTGTTGATTTTCTTGTTCTAAGTTCCCCACAAGATAGCTTTTGTCCCATTATATTTGGTAGGCCCTTCTTGAATACTGTTAATGCTAAGATAGACTGCGAAAAGAATGTTGTTACTGTTGGCTTGGATAATATGATTCATGAGTTTAATTTCTCTAAATTTAGTAAACAACACCGTGAAGAAGAATTGCCTAGTAAGGATGAAATTATTGGTCTTGCTTCTATTGCCGTACCTCCTAGTGATCCTCTAGAACATTATTTGCTAGACCATGAAAATGATATGTTTATGAATGAAAGAAGGGAAATAGATGAAGTACTTTAAACAGGAACCTATTCTGAAACACAATTTACCTGTTGAAATCCTAGGGGATCCTCCTCCACCCAAGGGTGATCCCGTGTCTGAGCTTAAACCGCTGCCTGATAATCTTAAATATGCTTATCTTAATGAAAAGAAAATATATCATGTTATTATTAGTGCTAGACTTTCAGAGCATGAAGAAGAGAGATTATTGAAAACTCTGAAGAAGCACCGTGCTGCTATTGGATATACTCTTGATGATCTTAAGGGCATTAGTCCCACTCTGTGTCAGCATAAAATAAATTTGGAAGAAGATGCCAAACCGATTTGTGATCATCAACGAAGGCTTAATCCTAAGATGAAAGAAGTGGTAAGAAAAGAAATACTAAAGCTTTTGGAGGCAGGTATAATTTATCCTGTTGCTGATAGTCAGTGGGTAAGTCCTGTTCATTGCGTCCCTAAGAAGGGAGGTATTACTGTTGTTCCTAATGATAAAGATGACTTGATCCCGCAAAGAATTATTACAGGTTATAGGATGGTAATTGATTTCCTTAAATTAAATAAAGCTACTAAGAAAGATCATTACCCCTTACCTTTTATCGATCAAATCCTAGAAAGACTATGCAAACATACACATTATTGCTTCCTAGATGGTTATTCTGGTTTCTCTCAAATACCTGTGTCGGCTAAAGATCAATTAAAGACTACTTTTACATGCCCTTTTGGTACTTTTGCTTATAGACGTATGCCTTTTGGTTTATGTAATGCACCTGCTACCTTTCAAAGATGCATGCTGGCTATATTCTCTGACTTTTGTGAAAAGATTTGTGAGGTTTTCGTGGACGACTTTTCCGTCTATGGATCCTCTTTTGATGATTGCTTGAGCAATCTTGATCGAGTTTTGTAGAGATGTGAAGAAACTAATCTTGTCTTGAATTGGGAAAAGTGCCACTTTATGGTTAATGAAGGTATTGTCTTGGGGCATAAAGTTTCTGAATGGGGCATAAAGTTTCTGAAAGGGGCATTGAAGTTGATAAAGCCAAGGTTGATGCTATTGAAAAGATGCCATGTCCCAAGGACATCAAAGGTATAAGAAGTTTCCTTGGTCACGCTGGATTTTATAGGAGGTTCATTAAGGACTTCTCAAAAATTTCTCGACCTCGACTAATTTATTACAAAAAGATATACCATTTGTCTTTGACGATGATTGTGTAGAAGCATTTGAAATACTTAAGAAAGCATTGATCTCTGCACCTATTGTTCAGCCTCCTGATTGGAATTTACCCATCGAAATTATGTGTGATGCTAGTGACTATGCTGTAGGTGCTGTTCTAGGGCAACGAGTTGATAAGAAATTAATTGTTATCCATTATGCTAGTAAGACTCTAGAAAATGCTCAAAGAAATTATGCTACCACTGAAAAAGAATTCTTAGCAGTTGTATTTTCATGTGATAAGTTCAGACCTTATATTGTTGATTCTAAAGTAACTATTCACACTGATCATGCTGCTATTAAATACCTGATGGAAAAGAAAGATGCTAAACCTAGACTTATTAGATGGGTTCTCTTGCTACAAGAATTTCATGTGCATATTGTTGATAGAAAGGGAGCTGAGAACCCGTTCTGGAACAACTTGTCTAGGTTAGAAAATGTTCTTGATGACCCACTACCTATTGATGATAGCTTTCCTGATGAGCAATTAAATGTCATAAATACTTCTCGTAGTACTCCATGTTATGCTGATTATGCTAATTACATCGTTGCTAAATTTATACCACCTAGTTTCACATACCAGCAAAAGAAAAAAATCAATGATTTGCGACATTACTTTTGGGATGACCCACATCTTTATAAAGAAGGAGTAGATGGTGTTATTAGATGTTGTGTACCTGAGCATGAACAGGAACAGATCCTACACAAGTGTCACTCCGAAGCTTATGGAGGACACCGCTATTTGGAGATAGAACTGCACATAAGGTATTGCAATCCGGTTTTTATTGGCCTACTCTCTTCAAGGATGCCCGTAAGTTTGTCCTGTCTTGTGATGAATGTCAAAGAATTGGTAATATTAGTAGATGTCAAGAAATGCCTATGAATTATTCACTTGTTATTGAACCATTTGATGTTTGGGGCTTTGATTATATGGGACCTTTTCCTGCCTCTAATGGATATACACATATTTTAGTTGATGTTGATTACGTTACTAAGTGGGTAGAAGCTATTCCAACTAGTAGTGCTGATCATAACACCTCTATTAAAATGCTTAAAGAAGTTATTTTTCCGAGGTTTGGAGTCCCTATATATTTAATGACTGATGGTGGTTCACATTTTATTCATGGTGCTTTTCGTAAAATGCTTGCTAAATATGACGTTAAACATAGAATTGCATATCCTTATCACCCACGGTCTAGTGGTCAAGTAGAATTGAGTAATAGAGAACTCAAATTAATTTTGCAAAAGACTGTCAATAGGTCTAGAAAGAATTGGTCTAAGAAACTTGATGATGCATTATGGGCTTATAGAACTGCATATAAAAATCCTATGGGTATGTCTCCATATACAATGGTTTATGGAAAAGCATGTCACTTACCTCTCGAACTAGAACATAAGGCTTATTGGGCTATTAAAGAGCTCAACTATGATTTCAAACTTGCGGTGAGAAGAGGTTATTTGATATTAGCTCACTTGATGAATGGAGAACCCAAGCTTATGAAAATGCCAAGTTGTTTAAAGAAAAAGTTAAAAGATGGCATGACAAAAGGATACAAAAGCGTGAGTTTAATGTAGGTGATTATGTATTGCTATACAACTCTCGTTTAAGATTTTTTGCAGGAAAACTTCTCTCTAAATGGGAAGGACCCTACGTTATCGAGGAGGTCTATCGTTCCGGTGCCATAAAAATTAACAACTTCGAGGGCAAAAATCCGAAGGTGGTAAACGGTCAAAGAATCAAACACTATATCTCAGGTAATCCTATAAATGCTGAAACCAATGTTATTGAAACCGTAACCCCAGAGGAATACATAAGGGACACTTTCCGGAATGTTTCAGACTCCGAAAAGGAGTAGGTATGTGAATGCAGTAAGTAAACCGACTCCAAAACAATTTTAAGGCAATATTTCTCTGTTTTGGAATATTTAGAAAATAGAAAAATAAGTAGCAGTCCGGGAAGGACACGAGGGCCCCACGAGGGTGGAGGCGCGCCCTACCCCACAGGCACGCCCCCCTACCTCGTGGGCACCTCGTGTGCCTTCCGGACTCCGTTTTCTTGCACGATATGTATTTTGGTCGGGAAAAATTCATTATATATTCTCCCAAAGGTTTTGTCTCCCGTATCACGCAATTATCCTCTGTTCTTGTTTCGAGCTGTTTTCTGTCAGGGTTGTCAAGGCCAGGCATCATGACGTCCCCCTCCTCCAACAATGGTGACAAAGATGCTTGGCTAATGAAGATAGAGCTTAAGAAGGAAGAACCCATGGATATCAACAAGGATCAAGGGATCAAGAAGGCCACGGAGGACCAAGCTCCGGCAGCAGAAGACACCCTTCAACTTGATCACAACTTTCTCACCCCAACTGAAATCGAAGCTTTCAAGATGATTGAGTTAGCTCGTATTCAAAACAAGTATCTCACGAGTGAAAATATTTTGTTGAAGGAGCATATCGTTGCACTCAATGGAATTATTCGCAAGTTGGAGGACCTCTTACGCTCGATGTGCGACTATCCATCACCACCGCCTTCTTCACCACCAAAGGAGACATAATCACATGGGTATGGGCACTCCCCTTGGCAGCTGCCAAGCTTGGGGCAGTTGCCCCGGTATAGTATCACAACCACATCTCCTATCTTTACCGTTTTTCTTAGTTTGATCCTATTAGTAGTATCTCGATCTAGTAGAATAAAGTTTATGGCATGATCTAGTTTTGAGTTTTTTCTTTATGATCTCTTTATGTAATCGAGTCTGTGAGCTATATAATAAAGATTAGTGTTGATTCAAGGGCTTGATTATTTTGCCATGATCTTGAGTGAATAAAAGAATAGAGAAAAATAATAAAAAGACACAAAAAGTTCATATTGATCTTATTGAAAGTGATGACTTCACATAGAAAGGGTATGATGATTGAAAGTTGTTGGGAGTTGGCAAACATAGCTTTGGTCATCTTTGCAATTAATAAGAAGTAATAAGGAAAGAGAGGTTTCACATATAGATATACTATTATTGACATCTTTTATGATTGTGAGCACTCATTAAAATATGACATGCTAAAGAGTTGATGTTGGACAAGGAAGACAACGTAATGGGTTATGTTTTCTTATATCTGAGATGAAGTATATTGTCACGGATCTCCCAACATGTTGAGCTTGCCTTTCCCCCTCATGCTAGCCAAATTCTCAGCACCAAGTAGAGATACTACTTGTGCTTCCAAAAACCCATAAACCAGTTTTGCCATGAGAGTCCACCATATCTACCTATGGATTGAGTAAGATCCTTCAAGTAAGTTGTCATCGGTGCAAAGCAATAAAAATTTCTCTCTAAATATGTATGATTGATTGGTGTGGGAGAAATAAGCTTTATACGGTCTTGTGATGTGGAAGAAATAAAAGTGACAGACTGCATAATAAAGGTTCATATCACAAGGGGCAATATAAAGTGACGTTCTTTCGCATTAAGATTTTGTGCATCCAACCATAAAAGTGCATGGCAACCTCTGCTTCCCTCTGCGAAGGGCCTATCTCTTATTATTATCCTCTACCTTATGCAAGAGTCATGGTGATCTTCACCTTGCCTTTTTACATTTTATCCTTTGGCAAGCACAGTGTGTTGGAAAGATCCTGATTGATATATCTAATTAGATGTAGGGGGCATGAGTTATAATTGTTGATATTACCCTTGAGGTAAAAGGTTGGGAGGCGAAACTATAAGCCCCTATCTTTCTACGTAATGCGATTAAAACTCCATAACCACAATTATCGGCGTGAGTGTTAGCAATTATGAAAGACTAAATGATAGTTGAGTATGTGGACTTGCTATTAAGCTCGACATAGACTCTTTACGATGTTATGATAAATTGCAATTGCTTCAATGACTGAGATTATAGTTTGTTGGTTTTCAATAAAGTTTATGATTCGTACTCTGCATTGTGAATATATTATTACTTGAACATAAGAAATCATATGACAATACCTATATATGTTGCTGTTATGAGAATAATCATGATGCCTTCATGTCCGTATTTTATTTTTATCGACGCATCTACTTCTAAACATGGGGACATATTTATCGTTATCGGCTTCGCTTGAGGACAAGCGAGGTCTAAGCTTGGGGAGTTGATCGTCCATTTTGCATCATGCTTTTATATCGATATTTATTGCATTATGGGTTGTTATTACACGTTATGTCACAATACTTATGCCTATTCTCTCTTATTTTACAAGGTTTACATAAGGAGGGAGAATGCGGAAATTTGGAATGAATTTTGGAAAAGGAGCAAATATTAGAGACCTATTCTGCGTAACTCCAAAAGTCCTGAAACTCCACGGAACATCTTATAATAAATAAATAAAAATCCTCGCCAAAGATGAAGGCCAGGGGGCCCACACCACATCACGAGGGTGGGCGCCCCCCTACCTCGTGGGCCCCTGGTGGCTCTCCGATGCCCATCTTACGCTATATGAGGTATTTCGATGAGAAAAAATCATAAGCAACCTTCGGACGAAACTCCGCCGCCAAGCGGAACCAATCTAGGAGCTCCGTGAGCTGTTACCGAGGACACTTCCCTCCGGGAGGGGGAAATCATCACCACCGTCATCATCAACGCTCCTCTCATCGGGAGAGGGCAATCTCCATCAACATCTTCACTAGCACCATCTCCTCTCAAAACCCTAGTTCGTCTCCTGTATCCAATTCTTGTCTCCAAGTCCGGGATTGGTACTAGTAGGTTGCTAGTAGTGTTGATTACTCCTTGTAGTTGATGCTAGTTGGTTTATTTGGTGGAAGATCATATGTTCAGATCCTATATGCATATTAATACCCCTCTGATTATGAACATGAATATGCTTCGTGAGTAGTTACGTTTGTTCACGAGGACATGGGAGAAGTCTTGCTATTAGTAGTCATGTGAATTTGGTATTAGATTCGATATTTTGATGAGATGTATGTTGTCTAGCCTCTAGTGGTGTTATGTGAACATCGACTACATAACACTTCACCATTATTTGGGCCTAGAGGAAGGCATTGGGATGTAATAAGTAGATGATGGGTTGCTAGTGACAGAAGCTTAAACCCTAGTTAATGTGTTGCTTCGTAAGGGGCTGATTTGGATCCATATGTTTCATGCTATGGTTAGGTTTACCTTAATACTTTTGTTGTAGTTGTGGATGCTTGCAATAGAGGTTAATCATAAGTGGGATGTTTGTTCAAGTAAGAACAGCACTCAAGCACCGGTCCACCAACATATCAAATTATCAAAGTACCGAACGCGAATCATATGAACGTGATGAAAATTAGCTTGACGATATTCCCATGTGTCCTCGGGAGCGCTTTTCCTAATATAAGAGTTTGTCCAGGCTTGTCCTTTGCTACAAAAAGGATTGGGCCACCTTGTTGAACTTTATTTACTTTTGTTACTTGTTGCTCCTTACAATTTACCCTATCACAAAACTATCTGTTACCACTTATTTCAGTACTTGCAGAGAATACCTTGCTGAAAACCGTGTATCATTTCCTTCTGCTCCTCGTTGGGTTCGACACTCTTACTTATCAAAAGGACTACGATAGATCCCTTATACTTGTGGGTCATTAGCGATGTTCGTGTGGAGACGCACGGCGGTCATATTCTCCCACGATACGCGCATTCTAGACTGAGGCCCCATGCATGTCGGTGTAGCGCTGAATGTTAGCTGATAGACATTGTTAATCTCACTGTTTGCCAAAGTAGTTTACAGTCAATATGCTCTACTTAAGAAGCTTCATTGCCCTGTTCTGCACTCAATCTGCTGAGCTGAGATGGCATGCCAAGCCGATTAGTTGCTAAAATATCCTGCCATATATTTATTGTGACGTAGATTGCCATGGTCTAGTAGCCAATCTGTTAGGTGAAATAGCTCTACACCATTTTATACTCGATCTTTGTTGATGCGATGGCCTTCGATAGTTTGATGGCTGTGAGCTCAGCTTCATTGACTGTTGAAACAGCCTGCCATAATGTTAGCACTCAAATCTGTTTGCTGAATTAGCTTTAAATATATTTGGTACTTAGATCTGCTCGTCCAAATATCTTGCCATAGCTTTAGACATCGACCTAGGTATTTTTTCTGGACTTCATAAAAAAGCATATATGTTTTTCCTGTAATATCTAGTAGAAGAACTAATTTGTATGTCTAACAGATGGGCAGGACTTGGATAACTTCTGCTCAAAGGTTCTCCGCTGCATATGTCGAGGGGGTTGAAAAGTTCATGAACTTTATCAAAGCTGAGTACGGTGGTCCGAAATCATATGTGCTCTCCCATGTAGCAGTTGTATGAATTCAGTTACAAGACCCCAGTCAACTGTGCAAAATCATCTACATTTGTATGGGATGTCGGTCACATATACTAGGTGGGTTCATCATGGTGAAGCTGTGAACGTCAATGTTACTGACTACGTGGAGGCAGCAGATCACCATGTTGATGCACGATGCTCAGTGGAAGAGGAGGAGGTGGTGGTGGCGGAGCGATGAGTTTGACCAACATTGAAACAATGCTACGAAATGCTCGTGCATTTCATGAACTTTCACCTGCAGAAGAAAAATGGTGGGCCCACATGTTGGAACAATGCAACGTGGCTGTCACCCCAGGAAATAACCTGTCAGTATTCAGCTATGGTCACCTTTCTTCAGGTGAAGACATCTGAGCGGATGACCAACAAATCATTTGATGCGATGTTGGCTGCTTTCATAAAGCTTTCCCGAGATGCGTTTGAGCTGCCACACACCTCTGATAAAATGAAGAATTTCCTTCGTGCAGTTGGAATTGGATATGATATGATCCATGTTTGTAAGAATAATTGTGTTACATTAGGAAGGATTATGCCAACTTAAGTGAATGCCCGAAATGCAAATCATCAAGATGGAAAGATGGCGATCTTTGTCAAAAGGATTCCTCATAATGTTACGAGATATTTTCCAATTACACCAAGATTGCAGAGGTTGTTTCATGATCTTTGAAACAAGAGAGGATGTATTGTGGCATTCTAGGAACCAGGAGTACAGAGATCGAGAATGTAATGAGCTATCCATCACATGGTAGTGAGTGGAAAAGCTTCAATCGAAACACAAAAGTTTCTTTCTTGACCGAGAAACATTATACTTGGCTTAGCTTCGGATGGATTTAACCCATTTGGCACACAGGCGCCACATATAGCATGTGGCCAGTGCTTGTTATCCCTTACAACATGCCTCCAAATGTCTGCACCAAAGAATCAAACTACATGATGGCCTTGCTCATCCCAGGTCCAAAAAGTCCTGGGAAGGATTTTAATTTATTCATGGAGCCTCTTGTGGAGGAACTTCAACAGCTAAGGAGGGGTGTTTTCACTCGAGACCTATATAGCAGCCCACCAGCTGATTTATTTCTGCGTGCTATTATAATTTGGTGCATCCATGATTATCCGGCTTTGGGCACTATATCAGGGCGAACGACACATGGTTACGATGCATGTGTTACATTTGTGTGAGAATCATTGTCATATGCAATACTTAGCAAGATCTGTTACATTGGACACCGCCGTTTCCTTGCCAAGGACAAGCCACGTCCTACAAAATACCGAAGACATGTGTTCAATGCAAAGCATGAAAACCGTGATGCGCCAAAGAGGCTCACCACCAATGAGTTGCAAGTAGAATTAGAGAAGGTCAGGCATATTACACCAGGAAACCATCCTAATAATGGTAGTGGGAAAAGGAAGCGTGGCAGGGCAGAAGAGAGATTATTGTTTACCCACAGGTCCACTTTGTGTGACTTGGAGTATTGGAAAGATTTGGATCTGCGGCATAATCTTGATGTGATGCACATCGAGAAAAATATATGTGACAACATTATCGGCACACTTCTTAATATTGAAGGCAAGACGAAAGATACGTTAAAATCTAGGATTGATTTGACACACCTGGGTATCAGAAAGCAGTTGCAGGTGCAAGATGAAGGTAAACCACAGGATATGGCACCAGCTGTGTATGTCTTGGACAAGGCAAAAAGAAAAGAATTCTACGAGGTCCTGTCACGTGTGAGATTCCCACATGGATTTGCTAACAACCCTGAAAGGAGAGTCAGTGCAGATGGAAACAAGGTACAAGGGTTGAAAACTCATGACTGCCACGCCCTACTTAAAAGGGTTTTACCTGTTATCCTTAGAGAATTGGGCCGCCCTGACTTATACAGAGTAGTTGCAGAGTTGGGACAATTCTTTAGGGAACTCTGTAGTAGAAATATCAGGGTAGATGCTTTGGAGCGTCCTAGAGACAAGATACCAACTATCCTATGCGACCATGAGAAGATATATCCTCCAGCCTTCTTTGATGTGATGGTACATTTGGCTGTTCATCTATCTGATGAGGCACTACTTAGAGGTCCAGTACAGTATGGCTGGATGTACCCTATTGAAAGGCGGCTCGGCACTTTCAAGGGCTATGTTAGGAACATAGCTAGACCCGAGGGTTCCATTGCAGAGGCCTACATTGCTACAGAAGTGTTGGCATTCTGCTCAAAATACATTGAAACGGCTGATCAGCTTAGCAAAGAGGTGGGTGAAGACAATCCCGGGCTCAATGTTTTCGATTGTTCTGTTCGAGTTATAGGGAAGAGTCGACAAGAGGACAAACCTAAAGATTTGGACAAAATGGTTTGGTATGTTTTGAATAACTGTCCTGAGATACTACCTTATATCAAGTAAGTGTTAATTACTGCAGCTTATACATCGTAATCTACTAAACTTGCAGCACATTCTTATATATTTAGATGTTTGACGAGATCACTATGTTGTGCAGCATCTACAAAAAGGAGTTACTGCCGCAAAATCCAAGAAACATTGACAAACTGGTTATGGCAGGATTTGCGAAATGGTTCAAGAGCGATGTAAGCTTTTGAATTGCACTGTCAGTTTTTTATAATACATTGAGTACATAAGATGATCAGCTTGTCTATTTTCTAACCATAGGTTAAGAAGATGCGGCGGAAGGATGGGCAGGCAGTTGATGATGCCCTATATGCACTAGCAATGGTCCTAATACTTGGGTAAGACATTATGAATCTTGCGTTGTTGGAGATGTGCACTACAACACCCTTGCACGCGACGAAGGTAGGAAGACACAAAACAGTGCCATCATGAGCACGGATACGTACGGCAGAGAGACAACTAAAATGTATGCTAACATAACAAACATTGTTCAGTTGCATTATATCTCCAGTTTCGAGGATCATCGATCTGTGGTTCTGTTGTGTTGTCGTTGCTATAACATGTTTTCCAGGATCGCGAAACCCAGAGCTGATGATTATTTCAAATCCATCAATGTCAAGGCGGAGTACCGGACCAACGAGCCTTTTATTTTGGCAAATCAAGCAACACAGATACTTTTCTTGGAAGACACGTTTGCACATAGCGATGACTGGAGAGTATTGCAAAGGTTTGAGCAGAGGAATTCGTTTAATGAAGTTGCACAACAAGATGATGCTTACACTGCTCCTGATGTACAAGATTCCAACAGATGTTCCTAATATCTTTGAGAACCATCACGTCAATGATCTTTGGCGAAAAGATTATGCGTAAATCTTTGTGGACATACAAGAGTTGATCAAGAAGAAGCCAGCGTTCGAGGACATTGAGGATGAAGAAGAAGATGACGATACAGGGAATTATGATTCAGATGATACACATGGCGAAGATGTTGATGCTGCTGCTGAGATGATGATTAGATTGCTTTTGTCGTATTTGCTGTCGGAAGGCGTTTTTTATCTACTATGTGAAATTGTGTTTTCTATGACAAGCTGAAACACGATGAGCGTGATGTTTAGTATTTTCTTTGTGAGAACATCACTTGTTATGTATGTTCATTTGTGTTTGGTGATTGTATGACGACTAAAACATGGTGACATTGTTGTTTAGTTGTACTCATATTTGGCTGCGAAACTTGAATTTGATGACATAGTTTGTTGTTGGACTGCAATTTGCTCGACGTCTTCGAATGGGAACAAAGCTGACCCGACAGGGCCTCTGCTAATTTATTTATTTATTACCAAAAAGGCCTTTGCTATTTATTTATTTATGAGCAAAAGGGGATACCCCCCGATCTCTGCTAATAGAAATCATTAGATGTTCACAACACTACACCCAGCCTACTACATAGGTTTCATTCATTACTAGTTTCAGCAAAGTGCTCATGTCATAGCCACTGAATATATAACGAGTGCTACATACACTGCAAATAAAGAGACAATCATCCTACAGAGCACATCGATTTTGCCCATTATCTTCACAAGCTCTTTCATCTCCTCATTGTTGTCAAGGCCGTTCAGCAGCAGTTGCTCGGCCATGATCAGAGGAACTACATCTTTAACCTTCTGATCTGCATCTTCCTCTTCTGTCGTTCCTTCGGTTACTTGTCCAACACCCCAACCTGCTGGTATTGGGATTCCTCGGCTAACCAAATAATCAGCGTAGTTGCGTTCCCCCACATCAGCAACTTCCCAAAAATACAAATCACACGAATCTTCCCTTTTCTACACGAATCAAATTGGAAGATCATCAACCAAACTATTAAAAATATCAACAACTGAAAGCAGCAGAACAACACTTAAACATATTATTACCCCATGATTCGGGCATTTATAGAAGACTCAGCCAGGGTTGAGGATTGTGGTTGAGATGCGACGGATGACTCTGCGTGATTTGCAGCAGTGGCATCACACCAACGGCAGCGGGTTGCGATGAGCAACTGGCAGCGGTGCGTGTGCCGGCGGGGGTGTGATGAGACCCACAGCGATGAATGCAATTGGCGACTTGGCGCATATCTGGTTGTTGCCTTCAAGAAGCGGTGAACGAGCAGCCGGCGGACATGGTTGCTTCGGCGAGCTTACGATGCTAAGCGAGTAAGTAGAGAAGAGGAGAAGCGAATGTTGGATATGTCAGTTACATTACTTGCAGAGTAGCATAGCACCATATATAGTCATAGTCTAGGTTTGGATTCGAACCAGCTACAGGAGCACGTCTCTTTTTTTTCTAAAACTCAACAACGTCTCTTTGCTGGTACACTAGCTTGTTCTGTACGCCTTCTCAAGTCTTTGATTCTCTTTCTTTTTTTGCGAGGAAGGAAGGAGGACAAAATTGAGATTTCCTGGGACTCGAACCCAAACCTCTCGGTTGAAAATCAAGGGTGCTAGTCACTTATGTGGCGAACGTTCCCTGGGAGGAGGACGACAGACAAACGCATTTTCCTCGCAGTTTTAGTTGCGGCCTTAAGATCGAGCAGTCGTGATTTCAGGGAATGTTATCGGCGAATGAGCCCAGTTTTTCTTTTCTTCCTATATATAAAAAAGTATGCTACTTGGTGTCAGCTTAGTCAACAAACGATTGTGCCAACCTTGACCGTTGGATTGACATTCAACGTCTGTCGTGTTTGTTCAGTCTCTTCTTCCTCCAGCCGCCAAAGCCAAACCAGCGTCGGCGGGACCGCCTGCTCCCGCCTCCCACGGCTGGCTGTGCTGCCATGCACGCATCATGGCCACATCGCACCCAAAAACCCTGCGCATCTTCCCCGTCTCTTGTTCGTTCCCGTCCGAGGCCTCACCATTGTCCTCCGCCTTGGTTCGCTCGCTACGGCGTCGCCCTCCGGTGTTGTCAACATGGTCAACAACCGAGAGGAATAAGGAGATGACTGTACATGGTGAGGATGACAGTAGGGACCAATGACGCCTTGATAATTTTGTTTTTTCGGGATGGAGAAGGGTATCAACTGGGTTGTTCGGGAGATGTTGCCTATCTAGCACATGACCAGCCCAGTTTGTTTTTTTCCTTTCTGAAAATGTCTAGCCCAGCTATTTTGTTTTTTGCAGAATAACCAACGTAGGCCTACTTGTTTTTCTACGCCCTGTTGGGCCGAAAATCTTTCAAGACAAGGAGGGATGCATTTTGCCCAGAAAATGGGCTATAAGTAATAAGAAATGGGCTTTAAGTAATATTAAATGGGCTGTAAAATGAAAAAATACAGCAAACAGGTAATTAGTTCCAAAATACTTTTTCTTTTGGATTTTGACATTTTAAATTTCATTGTTTTTGTGCGGGTAAAATTTCATTGGATTTAAATTAAGGTATGTTTAGTTTTTAAATTAATTTGAATCTGGCTAGAAATTTTGGGATGTATGCTGTTTGGGACAGATTCGGAGGCTGACTTGTGGGTCTACTAGGTTGACGTGTACGAAAGGCTTTGTCAACTTAGTCCACAAACAATTCTAGCAGCAGTGACCATTGGATGTTAATCCAACAGCCGTGCTGCTTCTTCAATATCTGGTCTTCTTGCTCCAGCCGCCCAAACCAGCACCGGTGTGACTGCCTGCTCCCGGCTCCCGTGGCCAGCTATGCTACCGCATAGGCCGCACCGCCCCACCCCACTTCATTGCTGGCCAGGCCATTCCTCTACTCACCCACACCTCCTGTTATTTTCCAGCGACGGTGGCCAGGCCAGTAAACCCTCGTACTCCCCACTACGTGGGCAACCACTACCGAGTCTTCCCCGGCTCCGTGTCATTCCCTTCCTAGGCCTCAACGTTGTCCACCACCCTGGTGCTCTCGGCGCGCCGTAGTCAACATGGTCAATGAACGACATCCATCGTACGTGGACTGTACATGGAGAGGCTGACAGTTGGGTCCACGGCCGCACACAAGGAAATGCCTCCTTGTTACGCGCAAAATAATGATTCCTCCAGCTGACATCTGGGACCCACTGGAAGGGCCTATGTATTTCGCGAAAAAAACGTCCCCCCCCCCCCCCGCTGACAGGTCGGACCCACCAGCTATATCTTCACATGCAAGGAAGTGCCTCCTTATTACACATAAAAAATGAATACTCCCCCTGCTAGCTGGAACCCAGCATAGTGGGAGGCTGACATGTGGGCCTACTAAGTTGGCGGGGATGGAGGGCTTTGTCAACTTAGTCAATATGAACGATTCTAGCTGTAGTGACCGTACGATGTCCATCCAATGGCCGTAGTGCTTCTTCAACCTCTGGTCTTCTTGCTCCAGCCGCCCAAAGCAGCACCGGTCGTGCCGCCTGCTCCTGCCTCCCGTGGCCGGTTGTGCTGCAGCAGAGGCCTCACCACCCCCTACTAATGCCACCGCTGGCCAGGCCCTGCGGCGACGGAAGCCTCACACCGCAGCCAAACCAATGAACCCTCGTACTGTGCATGGGCATCCACTGCCGCATCTTCCCTGGCTCCGCGTCATCCCCTTCCTAGGCCTCGAAATCGTCCATCGCCTTGGTGCTCTCGGTGCGGCGTGGTCAATGTGGTCAATGAGCGACTTCCATCGGAAGAGTACTGTACGTGGAGAGGCTGACAGCTGGGTCCATGGTCGCAGCAAGGAAGTGCCTCCTTATTACGTGCAAAATAATGATTCCTCCACCTGACAGCAGGGACCCACCAGACGGGCCACCGTATTTAAAAAAACATTTCCCCCCTAACTGATGGGACCCACCAGCTACATCTTCGCACGCAAGGAAGTGCCTGACAGTCGGGACCCACCCGGTCGAAGCGTATGTAGCGTTGGCATTCTGGTCACGAACGTGTACGTACATACGATCGGTCTGTCTGCAGGCTGCAGCGATGAACCGTGGCTGTGCAAGGAAGGGCACGTGTCGTAGTAGAGGTGCACACGTAGCATGTACAAGTACGTACAGCGACCAAGGTGCAAGAAAGTAAATACGGCCACGTACATACATATGGGCGGGGTCTCGAACGCCTACTCGTGCATACGTACGGCCATGGCTCGTGTACATGGCTGGGTCAGAACGGAGAAACTACGTCGTCGTCGTGTTCATGGGGGAGCCAACGGAATGCATCGTGTTCATCGGGAGGCAACGGAATGTGTGCTGTTCATCGGGAGCCAACCGGCTTGGACGGAATAAGCGATGGAAATGAGGCCTGGCATACCGCAGAACAGAGGAAATGGCCTTGTATTCGACCAGACACGGTGGAAACGGGATCCTGTTCATCGGGAGGGGTCTGGCGTACCGCAAAACGGAGGAAACGGACCTCCTACAATGGAAACATGGTCCTGTTGACCAGGAGGGGTGTGGCATACCGCAAAACGGAGGAAACGGACTTGTGTTGGAGCGCTATGGTCGAAACGGGGGTCCTGTTCATCGGGAGGGGTGTGGCGTACTGCAAAACGGGACTCCATGGGATACTGTTCATCTCCACCATTGACTGCCTCCACGGGTTACTGTTCATCCACCGTCGACCTCCTCCAGCCTCCACCTGCGACTGTTCATCCACGGGTTCCTGTTCATAATGCCTCCACCGCGCGCTCCTCCACCGGCTACTGTTCAATCAGCCCTCTCCATGGGGTCTTATTCAACCACCCCTCCATGGGCTACTGTTCATCCAGCCCTCCACCGGCTACTGCTCAACTAGCCCTCCACGAGGTCGTCCTATTCATCCAGCCCTCCAAGGGGTCCTGTTCATCCACCCCTCCACCGTCTCGATCGATCGGGGTCCTGTTCATCCAGCGGCAATGGTCTCTACTACCACGGGGTCCTGTTCATCCAACCCCCCACCAGGAACTGTTCATCCAAACCCCCCCAACAACGCTCACTGTTCATCGAGGGCAGCAGTGTTCGATCGGCTTTAGTTAGCAGCAGTAGCGAAGGGATTGATCGATCGCTCGGGTTCAGTAATGTGTAGCCTGCAGTGCAATCGCTCGGGTTCAGTTAGAGCCCAATGCCTCGCACACACGCGTGTACGTACGAGAGAAACACGCATCGCTCGGCCCCGACCACCCACCGTAACTAGGAACTCCCCGATATTTTCCTCGCCCTCGCTTCTACCATGGTTTTTTCTGTCATGGACGACCCAAAGAATATCATGCAGATGCGCCTCCGGCCCACCCAGGAGGAAAAGCCCATTTTCTGTCATGATTTTTTTCATAGAAGTAGGACCCCACCACATCTATGATGATACCGGGTTTTGTCACAATTATCGTCATAGAAGTGCCATAAGTATGACAGGAAAAAAATCGTTCAGCCCAAAATGTCACGGATGTGTCTTTTTTTTGTAGTGCACTGCCACCAAGCTACAAAAGCTTCGTGATGAACTATAATATGCAAGGGGGATAAGACAATTCCCGAGCTATTCGCAATGTTAGAGGCTGCGGAGGTAGAAATCAAGAAGGAGTATCAAGTGTTGATGGTTAACAAAACCACTAGTTTCAAGAAAAAGGGCAGAGGGAAGAAGGGGAACTTCAAGAACGGTAAGCAAGTTGCTTCCCAAGTGAAGAAGCCCAAGTTGGGACCTAAGCCTAAGACTGACTGCTTCTACTGCAAAGGGACTGGTCACTGGAAGCGGAACTGCCCCAAGTATTTGGCAGATAAGAAGGATGGCAAAGTGAAAGGTATATTTGATATACATGTTATTGATGTGTACCTTACTAATGCCCGTAGTAGTGCCTGGGTATTTGATACTGGTTATGTTGCTCATATTTGCAACTTGAAACAGGGGCTACGGATTAAGCGAAGATTGGCTAAGGGCGAGGTGACGATGCGCGTGGGAAATGGTTCCAAAGTCGATGTGATCGCCGTCGGCACGCTACCTCTACATCTACCTTCGGGATTAGTTTTAGACCTGAATAATTGTTATTTGGTGCCAGCGTTAAGCATGAACATTATATCTGGATCTTGTTTGACGTGAGACGATTATTCATTTAAATCAGAGAATAATAGTTGTTCTATTTATATGAGTAATATCTTTTATGGTCATGCACCCTTGATGAGTGGTCTATTTTTATTAAATCTCGATATTAGTGATACACATATTCATAGTATTGAAGCCAAAAGATATAAGTTTAATAATGATAGTGCAACTTATTTGTGTACTTTGCCGTTTAGGTCATATTGGTGTAAAGCGCATGAAGAAACTCCATGCTGATCGGCTTTTGGAATCACATTATTATGAATCACTTGATGCTTGCAAACCATGCCTCATGGGCAAGATGACTAAGACTCCGTTCTCCGGAAAAATGGAGCGAGCAACAGACTTATTGGAAATAATAAATACTGATGTATGCGGTCCGATGAGTGTTGATGCTCGCAACGGGTATCGTTATTTTCTCACCTTCACAGATGATTGAGCAGATATAGGTATATCTACTTGATGAAACATAAGTCTGAAACATTTGAAAAGTTCAAAGAATTTCAGAGTGAAGTGGAAAATCATCATAACAAGAAAATAAAGTTTCTACGATCTAATCGTGGAGGTGAATATTTGAGTTACGAGTTTGGTCTTCATTTGAAACAATGCGGAATAGTTTCGCAACTTACGCCACCTGGAACACCATAGTGTGATGGTGTGTCCGAACGTCGTAATCGAACTTTATTAGATACGGTGCGATCTATGATGTCTCTTATTGATTTACCGCTATCGTTTTGGGGTTATGCTTTAGAGACGGCTGCATTCACGTTAAATAGGGCACCATCTAAGTCCGTTGAGACGACACCGTATGAACTGTGGTTTGGCAAGAAACCCAAGTTGTCGTTCCTTAAAGTTTGGGTTGTGATGCTTATGTGAAAAAGCTTAAACCTGATAAGCTCGAACCAAAATCGAAGAAATGTGTCTTCATAGGATACCCAAAAGAAACAGTTGGGTACACCTTCTATCACAGATCCGAAGGCAAGATATTCGTTGCTAAGAACGAATCCTTTCTAGAGAAGGAGTTTCTCTCGAAAGAAGTGAGTGGGAGGAAAGTAGAACTTGATGTGGTAATTGTACCTTCTCTCGAATTGGAAAGTAGTTCATCACAGAAATTAGTTCCAGTGATTCCTACACCAATTAGTGAGGAAGCTAATGATGATGATCATGAAACTTCTGATCAAGTTACTACCGAACCTCGTAGGTCAACCAGAGTAAGATCCGGTAATCCTGTTCTATAGGTCATGTTACTTGACCATGGCGAACCTCTGAACTGTGAGGAAGCGATGATGAGCCGGATTTACATAAAATGGGTTGAGGCCATGAAATCTAAGATGGGATCCATGTATGAGAACAAAGTGTGGACTTTGGTTGACTTGCCCGATGATCGGCAAGCCATAGAGAATAAATGGATCTTCAAGAAGAAGACTGACGCTGACGGTAATGTTACCGTCTACAAAGCTCGACTTGTTGCAAAAGGTTTTTGACAAGTTCAAGGAGTTAACTACGATGAGACTTTCTCACCCGTAGCGATGCTTAAGTCCGTCTGAATCATGTTAGCAATTGCCGCATTTTATGATTATGAAATTTGGCAAATGGATGTCAAAACTTCATTCCTTAATGGATATCTTAAAGAAGAGTTGTATATGATGCAACCAGAAGGTTTTGTCGATCCAAAAGGTGCTAACAAAGTGTGCAAGCTCTAGCGATCCATTTATGGACTGGTGCAAGCATCTCGGAGTTGGAATATACGCTTTGATAGTGTGATCAAAGCATATGGTTTTATACAGACTTTTGGAGAAACTGTATTTACAAGAAAGTGAGTGGGAGCTATGTGGATGACATATCGTTGATCGGAAATGATACTGAATTTCTGAATGGCATAAAAGGATACTTGAATAAGAATTTTTCAATGAAAGACCTCGGTGAAGCTGCTTATATATTGGGCATCAAGATCTATATAGATAGATCAAGACGCTTAATTGGACTTTCACAAAGCACATACCTTGATAAAGTTTTGAAGAAGTTCAAAATGGATCAAGCCAAGAAAGGGTTCTTGCCTGTGTTACAAGGTGTGAAGTTGAGTCAGACTCAATGCCCGACCACTACAAAAGATAGAGAGGAAATGGAAGTCATTCCCTATGCTTCAGCCATAGGTTCTATCATGTATGCAATGTTGTGTACCAGACCTAATGTGTGCCTTGCTATTAGTTTACTAGGGAGGTACCAAAGTAATCCAGGAGTGGATCACTGGACGGCGGTCAAGAACATACTGAAATACCTGAAAAGGACTAAGGATATGTTTCTCGTTTATGGAGGTGACAAAGAGCTCGTAGTAAACGATTACGTCGATGCAAGCTTTGACACTGATCCGGATGACTCTAAGTCACAAACCAGATAAGTATCTATATTGAATGGTGGAGCTGTAAGTTGGTGCAGTTCCAAGTAGAGCGTCGTGGCGGCATCTATGTGTGAAGTGGAGTACATAGCTGCTTCAGAAGCAGCAAATGAAGGAGTCTGCATGAAGGAGTTCATATCCGATCTAGGTGTCACACCTAGTGCATCGGGTCCAATGAAAATCTTTTGTGACAATACTGGTGCAATTGCCTTGGCAAAGGAATCCAGATTTCACAAGATAACCAAGCACATCAAGAGACGCTTCAATTCCATCCGCGATAAAGTCAAGGAGGGGGACATAGAGATTTGCAAGATACATACGGATCTGAATATTGCAGACCCGTTGACTAAGCCTCTCTCACGAGCAAAACATGATCAGCACCAAGACTCCATGGGTGTTAGAATCATCACTGTGTAATCAAGATTATTGACTCTAGTGCAAGTGGGAGATTGAAGGAAATATGCCCTAGAGGCAATAATAAAGTTGTTATTTATATTTCCTTATATCATGATAAATGTTTATTATTCATGCTAGAATTGTATTAACGGGAAACTTAGTACATGTGTGAATACATAGACAAACAAAGTGTCCCTAGTATGCCTCTACTAGACTAGCTCGTTAATCAAAGATGGTTAAGTTTGCTAGCCATAGACATGTGTTGTCATTTGATGAACGGGTTCACATCATTAGAGAATGATGTGATGGACAAGACCCATCAGTTAGCTTAGCACTATGATCGTTTAGTTTATTGCTATTGCTTTGTTCATGACTTATACATGTTCCTATGACTATGAGATTATGCAACTCCGAATCTGGAGGAACACTTAGTGTGCTATCAAGCGTCCTGGCAATTTGGGTGATTATAAAGATGCTCTACAGGTGTCTCCGAAGGTGTTTGTTGAGTTGGCATAGATCGATATTAGGATTTGTCACCCAATTGTCGGAGAGGTATCTCTGGGCCCTCTCGGTAATGCACATCACTATAAGCCTTGCAAGCAATGTGACTAATGAGTTAGTTGCAGGATGATACATTACGGAATGAATAAAGAGACTTGCCGGTAACGAGATTGAACTAGGTATGGTGATACCGACGATCGTATCTCGGGCAAGTAACATACCGATGACAAAGGGAACAACGTATGTTGTTATGCGGTTTGACCGATAAAGATCTTCGTAGAATATGTAGGATCCAATATGAGCATTCAGGTTCCGCTATTGGTTATTGACCGGAGATGTGTCTCGGTCATGTCTACATAGTTCTCGAACCCGTGGGGTCCGCACGCTTAATGTTCGATGACGATTTGTATTATGAGTTTATGTGATTTGATGACCGAAGGTTGTTCGGAGTCCCGGATGAGATCACGGACGTGAAGGGGAGTCTCGAAATGGTCGAGACATAAATTGATATATTAGACCATGTTATTTGGACACCGGAAGTGTTCAGGATGGTTTCGGGTAAAACCGGAGTGCCGGTGGGGTTACCGGAACCCCCGGGGGAACTAATGGGCCACCATCGGCCTTAGTGGACAGAGAGGAGGGCAGCCAGGGCAGGCCACCCCCCTGCAGTCTGAATTGGACAAGGGAAGGGGAGCGGCGCCCCACTTTCCTTCTCCCTCTCTCCCTCTTTCCTTCCTCCTCTCTCCCTCTTGGTGGAATCCTACTAGGAATTGGAGTCCTAGTAGGACTCCCCTCCTTGGTGCGGCCCCTAGGGCCGGCCGGCGTCCTCCTCCCCTCATTTATATACGGGGGAGGGGGGCACCCCATAGACACACAAGTTGATCTTTTAGCCGTGTGCGGTGCCCCACTCCACAGTTACACACCTCGATCATATCGTCGTAGTGCTTAGGTGAAGCCCTGCGCCGGTGAACTTCATCATCATCATCACCACGCCGTCGTGCTAACGAAACTCTCCCTCGGCCTCAACTGGATCAAGAGTACGAGGGACGTCATCAAGTTGAATGTGTCCTGAACACGGAGGTGCCGTACGTTCGGTGCTAGGATCGGTCGGATCGTGAAAACGTACGACTACATCAACCGCATTGATAAACGCTTCCGCTTTCGGTCTACGAGGGTGCGTGGACACACTCTCCCCGCTCGTTGATATGCTTCTCCTAGATAGATCTTGCGTGATCGTAGGATTTTTTTTTTTGAAATACTAAGTTCCCCAACAGTTTGGTCTATCAATCTACTACAAATTTATCTCACTTCCGTTTGCCTACTTGAGGCGTCGTACCCCAGAAGGAATTGACAACCCCTTTAACACCTCAGGTTGCGAGGACTTGTTATTGCTACTTCTTGAGCACTGCGTTGGATTTCCTTGAAGAGGAAAGGGTGATGCAGCAGAGTAGAGTAAGTATTTCCCTCAGTTTTTGAGAACCAAGGTATCAATCCAATAGGAGGGTACACGCAAGTCCCTCGTACCTACACAAAACAAATAGCTCCACGCAACCAACGCGATTAGGGGTTGTCCATCCCTTCACGGTCACTTACGAGAGTGAGATCTGATAGAGATGATAGATAATATTTTTGGTATAAAGATGCGAATTAAAATAAAAGGCAAAGTAAAAAAGCAAAGCAATAATAAAGTGATGGAAGATTAATATGATGAGAATAGACCCGGGGGCCATAGATTTCACTAGTGGCTTCTCTCAAGAGCATAAGTATTCTATGGTGGGTGAACAAATTACTGTTGACCAATTGACAGAATTGAGCATAGCTATGAGAGTATCTAGGTATGATCATGTATATAGGCATCACCGCTATCCAGCATGCATCTAGAGTATTAAGTTCAAGAAAACAGAGTAACGCCTTAAGCAAGATGACGTGATGTAGAGGGATAAATTCATGCAATATGATAAAAACCCCATCTTGTTATCCTCGATGGCAACAATACAATACGTGTCATGCTGCCCCTCATCCTTTGGGAAAGGACACATAAGATTGAACCCAAAGCTAAGCACTTCTCCCATTGCAAGAAGAACCAATCTAGTAGGCCAAACCAAACTGATAATTCGACGAGACTTGCAAAGATAACCAATCATACATAAAACAATTCAGAGAAGATTCAAATATTGTTCATAGATAATCTTGATCATAAACCCACAATTCATCGGTCTCAACAAACACATCCCAAAAATAAAATTACATCGAATAGATCTCCACGAGAGAGGGGGAGAACATTGTACTGAGATCCAAAAAGAGAGAAGAAGCCATCTAGCTACTAAGTATGGAACCGAAGGTCTGAGGTAAACTACTCACACTTCATCGGAGAGGCTATGGTGATGATGTAGAAGCCCTCCGTGGTGGATTCCCCTTCCGGCGGAGCTCCAGAACAGGCCCCAAGATGGGATCTCGTGGGTATAGAAGGTTGCGGCGGTGGAATTAGGTTTTTGGCTCCGTATCTGATCGTTTGGGGGTATGTAGGTATATATAGGAGGAAGGAGTATGACGGTGGAGCGAAGGAGGGCCCACGAGGCAGGGGGCGAACCCTAGGGAGGCCTCCACCCTCGTGGCCGCCTCCCTCCTTTCTTGACGGAGGGTCCAAGTCTCCTGGATCATATTTGTTGAGAAAATCACATTCCCGAAGGTTTCATTCCGTTTGGACTCCGTTTGATATTCCGTTTCTTCGAAACACTGAAATAGGCAAAAAAACAGCAATTCTGGGCTGGGCCTCCGGTTAATAGGTTAGTCCCAAAAGTAATATAAAAGTGGAAAATAAAGCCCAATATGGTCCAAAACAGTAGATAATATAGCATGGAGCAATCAAAAATTATAGATACGTTGGAGGCGTATCGGGCATCTAAGCTTAATTCACCTGCTCGTCCTCGAGTAGGTAAATGATAAAAAAGAATTTTTGATGCGGAGTGCTACTTGGCATAATTTCAATGTAACTATTCTTAATTGTGGTATGAATATTCAGATCCAAAAGATTCAAGACAAAAGTTTATATTGACAAAAAAATAATAATACTTCAAGCATACTAACAAAGCAATTATGTCTTCTCAAAATAACATGGCCAAAGAAAGTTATCCCTACAAAATCATATAGTCTGGCTATGCTCTATCTTCACCACACAAAGTATTTAAATCATGCACAACCCCGATGACAAGCCAAGCAATTTTTTCATACTTTTGACATTTTCAAAACTTTTTCAATCTTCACGCAATACATGAGCGTGAGACATGGATATAGCACTATATGTGGAATAGAATGATGGTTGTGGAGAAGACAAAAAGAGGGGAAGATAGTCTCACATCAACTAGGCGTATCAACGGGCTATGGAGATGCCCATCAATAGATATCAATGTGAGTGAGTAGGGATTGCCATGCAACGGATGCACTAGAGCTATAAGTATATGAAAGCTCAACATAAGAAACTAAGTGGGTGTGCTTCCAACTCGCTTGCTCACGAAGACCTAGGGAAATTTGAGGAAGCCCATCATTGGAATATACAAGCCAAGTTCTATAATGAAAAATTCCCACCAGCATATGAAAGTGACAAAATGAGAGGCTCTCTATCATGAAGATCATGGTGCTACTTTGAAGCACAAGTGTGGTAAAAGGATAGTAACATTGTCCCTTCTCTCCTTTTCTCTCATTTTTTTATTTTTCTTATTTGGGCCTTTCTCTTTTTTTGGCCTCTTTTTTTTCGTCCGGAGTCTCATCCCGACTTGTGGGGGAATCATAGTCTCCATCATCCTTTCCTCACTTGGGACAGTGCTCTAATAATGATGATCATCACACTTTTATTTTTCTTACAGCTCAACAATTACAACTAGATTACTTAGAACAAAATATGACTCTATATGAATGCCTCCAGCGGTGTACCGGGATATGCAATGAATAAGAGTGACATGTATGAAAGAATTATGAACGGTGGCTTTGCCACAAATACGATGTCAACTACATGATCATGCTAGCAATATGACAATGATGGATCGTGTCATAATAAACGGGACGGTGAAAAGTTGCATGGCAATATATCTCGGAATGGCTATGGAAATGTCATGATAGGTAGGTATGGTGGCTGTTTTGAGGAAGGTATATGGTGGGTGTATGATACCGGGGAAAGGTGCGCGGTATTAGAGAGGTTAGCAATGGTGGAAGGAAGAAAAGTGCGTATAATCCATGGACACAACATTAGTCATGAAGAACTCATATACTTATTGCAAAAATCTAGAAGTCATCAAACCAAAGTATTACGCGCATGCTCCTAGGGGGATAGATTGGTAGGAAAAGACCATTGCTCGTCCCCGACCGCCACTCATAAGGAAGACAATCAATAAATAAATCATGCTCCGACTTCATCATATAACGGTTCATCATACGTGCATGCTATGGGAATCACAAACTTTAACACAAGTATTTCTCAAATTCACAACTACTCAACTAGCATGACTCTAATATCACCATCTTCATATCTCAAAACAATTATCAAGCATCAAACTTTTCTTAGTATTCAACGCACTCAAAAGAAAGTTTTACAAATCTTGAATACCAAGCATATTAAGATTATTAAGCAAATTACCATGCTATTTAAGTCTCTGAAAATAATCTAAGTGAAGCATGAGAGATCAAAAGTTTCTATAAACAAATTCACCACCGTGCTCTAAAAGATATAAGTGAAGCACTAGAGCAAAACTATAAAGCTCAAAAGATAAAAGTGAAGCACATAGAGTATTCTAACAAATTCCAAATCATGTATGGCTCTCTCAAAAGGTGTGTACAACAAGGATGATTGTGACGCCCCCGATTTAATCGTACACTAATCATACACGCAAACGTGTACGATCAAGATCAGGGACTCACGGGAAGATATCACAACACAACTCTAAAACATAAAATAAGTCATACAAGCATCATAATACAAGCCAGGGGCCTCGAGGGCTCGAATACAAGTGCTCGATCATAGGCGAGTCGTGGAAGCAACAATATCTGAGTGAAGACATAAGTTAAACAAGTTTGCCTTAAGAAGGCTAGCACAATCTGGGATACAGATCGAAGAAGCGCGGGCCTCCTGCACAGGATCCTCCTAACTACTCACAGTCGTTGTCGGCGGGCTGCACATAGTAGTAGGCACCTCCGGTGTAGTAGGAGTCATCGTCGACGGTGGCGTCACGGATCACGGAATCCGACATCACAGTTGCGAGAACGAGAAAAGAAAGGAAAGGGGAAAAGGGGAGAAAGCAACCGTGAGTACTCATCCAAAGTACTCGCAAGCAAGGAACTACTCTACATATCCACGAGCAACTTAAGTGCGGCACACTTTGTGAGGCCGTCGGCAATATCATTACGAGCTCTTGGAACATGTTCCATTTGCGAGCCATCAAAGTGCTCTTCTAGCTTCCTCACTTCATCAACGTAGGCTTCCATCAACGGACTCTGGTAATCCTTGTTCACTTGGCGGACGACAAGCTGCGAGTCACCCACGACAATAAGCTTTTGATCCCAAGGTCCACTGCGATCTGAGACCGGCAAGCAAACCTTCATACTCTGCGGTATTGTTTGTCGCTTGCTCCTTGGGAAAGTGCATCTGGACTACGTACTTGAGGTGCTCTCCGGTGGGTGCGATAAGCGACGCCGCACCGGGCGCCTTGCGTGAGAAAGCACCATCAAAGTACATCAGCCACTCTTTGCTTGCTTCTTTGGCAGAATGCTCGTCTCCGGAATCTCTTCATCTGGCGTTGGCGTCCATTACGCTATGAATTCTGCCAACGCTCTGCTTTCAGATAGTTGATGTGCTCTCAAACTTGAGACCAAAGCTTGACAGTTCAATGCCCACTCAACAATCCTTCCTGTTGCTCACGGATTACGCGGTATCCTCTTGATGGAAGCAGTGACAACTGTGATCTCATGTGCTTGGAAGTAATGGCGCAGCTTTCTCGGGGGCCATGAGGAGGCCGAAAAGCAATTTCTGCACACCAGTAGTACCTTGACCTAGCCCCTGCAGAGGGAAGGCCCGACAAAGTGGTAGGCGCTGCACCATCCTTTATATGTATCTGGTCATGCGTCTTCACGGACTCGTCCTTGTCGGGACCGAGCTTGTCGTGAAAGCCCCACGCTTGTCATTGGATGTGCTTGCCGTGGTTGCCGGCTCGTCATCCGCCTCCCTCTCCGCTACTAACGCAGCACTAACCACTTGATTGGTTGCCGCTATATATAGCAACAACTTCTCTTGTGGCTTAGGTGCGACAAGTGTTGGAGTGGAGGACAGGTATCTCTTCAAGTCCTGCAGCGCAGCCTCCGCTTCTGGAGTCCATTTCGTTGGACCTGCCTTTTCAAAATCTTGAAAAGCGGCGGTAGCTCAGCAGACCTAGAAATAAACCTGCTGAGAGCAGCCATGCAACCGGCAAGTCTTCGTACATCCTTGACGCGCTTTGGTGCTTCAATCTGCTCAATGGCCTTGATCTTGTCGGGATTAGCTTCAATCCCTCGTTGAGACACGAAGAACCCGAGAAACTTGCCGGAAGGGACTCCAAACACGCACTTCTCGGGGTTCAGCTTGAGGTTGATTTTGCGTAGATTTGCAAAGGTCTCGTCCAAATCTTGAACCAGAGTTGCCTTGTCCTTGCTTTTGACCACTATGTCATCCATGTAGGCTTCTACATTTCTGTGCATCTGCGGCTCAAAAGCGTCATGGACTACCCTTGCAAATGTTGAACCAGCATTCTTCAAACCGAAAGGCATCCGTATGAAACGATATGTGCCACATGGTGTGATGAATGCGGTCTTCTCCTCATCTTCTTCAGCCATGAAGATCTGATGGTATCCTGAGTATGCATCAAGAAACGAAAGCAAATCACATCCAGCCGTGGAGTCAACAATCTGGTCAATGCGCGGCAAAGGAAATGGATCTTTGGGACAATATTTATTAACATCCGTGAAGTCAATACAAAGTCTCCATTTTCCGTTTGCTTTGCGCACGACTACAGGATTGGCCAACCACGTAGGATGGAGCACTCCACTGACAAGGCCTGCTGCTTCCAGTTTCTTGATCTCTTCGACTATGAATTCTTGGCGCTCCACTGCTTGCTTCCTGACTTTTTGCTTAGCCGGGCGCGCATGAGGACAAGCGGCCAGCGGTGCTCAATCACTTTCACAGGAACACGGGGATGTCGGGGCGGTTGCCATGCAAACACGTCGACATTCGCCCGCAGGAAAGCAACGAGCGCGCCTTCCTATTTAGGGTCGAGAGAGGCAGTGATGGTAAAGGTACCACCAGTGCCGTCCTCCTTGGCGGGCACCTTCTTGGTCTTTGGTGGAGCCACCATCTTCTTGCACTTGCCTGTGGAGCTCGATGGTGCGTCCTCGGCAGTGGCGCAGCACTCCGAAGAGGTGCGCTTGCCGGAGTGAGCATCAGAGCCCTTGCCGGACTTGGACTTCGTCTTCTTCCCCCCGGGAGCTTCAGCGGCAAGTGTTGGGCAGTCTGTCGTGGCTGCTGCATACCGGTAGATCTTGTCAGCACAGATAAGGGCATCCTTCTTGTCACCATGGACAGAGATGATGCTTATCGGGCCTGGCATCTTGAGTAGGTTGTAGGCGTAGTGAGAGGCTGCCATGAACTTGGCGAGTCTTTGGGCGGCCAAGTATCCCATTGTAAGGCAATGGGAAATCGGCAACGTCGAATGTGACCCTCTCGGTCCTAAAGTTCAGCTCGCTGCCAAATGTTACCGACAACGTAATCTTCCCCTTCGCTTGCTCCTTCCGGGTTGATTCCTTGGAAGGTACCAGTCTCTTCGAGCTTCGCTGTCGAGGATTTGAAGCACGGAGCACCGCGGAGGAGATCAGATTCAAGCCGGCCCCGCCGTCAACTAGCATTTTGGTGACCTTGAGGTTGCGGATGGTTGGTGAGACCAACATCGGCAAGCACCGGACTCTGATTATGCGATCGAGGGTGGTCCTCAATATCAAAAATGATAGGCATCTTGGACCACTTGGAGGCTTGCGTGACTCTACGGATGGTTCCGCTGCATTGACCTCCGCATCCATTGCTTGAGTTGGCGGTGGGAAGTATGCAGGAAGCACCTCCATCAACGCAGAGGACCTCGTGGCTACGAAACTCCTGCTCATCGGCGTCGTCGTCTTCCACATCTTCGTCGTCGTCATCATCTTCATCCTTGTCGCGCTGACGGGGAGGTCTGTCTCCTTGCCGCTGCTTGGCCTTGCCCTTGGCGTCCTCCCGGCCGGGCGTTTCTTGCTTGCTCCCCAGCACCTTCCTGGGCCTTCTCCTTGTCGCGCCCGCTCGTACTCAGCTCTCTGTTGTTCGACAAGCTGCTCGACCTTCTTGCAGCTCTGGAGGTCGTGGCCCTTGGTGCGGTGGATCTTGCGATCTTGCTTGCGGAGCTATCACCTTGTCGTGGCCGCCACCGGCCGGTGGTTGGCGTCGGCGGCAACCTCCTTGCCGGAGCCACCAGCCTTGGCGTTCTTGTCGCCACCTCCGTTCTTGCGGACTGCTCAACAGCTAGCACTTCTCCGCTTTCTTCTTCCTGTTGCCTCGCCGCGGCCCTTCTTTGCCGGGCGGTGTCCTCCTTGTCGAGATCTGCTTCCGCATTCTCTCACAGAGTCTCCTCCCTTCCTCGGTAGCGTGCACACTTGTCGGCCAAGGCGTACAGCTCATGGCGTCCTTGACTTTGCACATCGCCATCTCCTCCCTCATCCTGCGGTTCCGCACATTACGATGAAATGCGCTGATCACCGCGGCGGGTGGACGTCTGGGATGTTGTAGTGCACGGCTGAATCTCTGAATGAACTTGCTTGAGGGACTCTCCTTCCTTTTGGGCGGCAGATGAAGGTCACTCTCTTGGCCATGAGGCTTGTGGCCACCTGTGAAGGCGCCAACAAACTGATGGCACAGATCTGCCCAAGAGGATATGGAGCTATCCGGCAAGTGCATGAGCCAAGATCTGACGTTGGGCTTGAGTACGAGCGGGAAGTAGTTGGCGAGGATCTTGTCATCCCGTCCCCGCAGCCTGCACCGCGATGGTGTAGATGCTGAGGAACTCCGGCCGGATGCGTCCTGCCATCATACTTCTCCGGCACGTCTGGTTTGAAATTTTACGGCTGGGCCCTTTGGACTTGCCGCGGCTCGCGAGTGAACGCGGGGCAACCTACCGCGTCTGACAAGTCGCTGGCTCCTCCGGGCGCGCGCATGTCAACAGAAGGCCAGTAGCGCTTGTCGGATGACGTCGCGCTTCTCTCCGGCGCTCGATACGAGTTCGGCGTCTTCTTGTTGTCGCTCATGAAGAACTTGGCGCTGATCGCGGCGAGCTCATGGATCCGACGACTTGGTGGAGTCGCTGTCGAGATGGATCCGGTGAGTCGGCGATCTTGGCCTTCATGGCGGAGAGTGCACGGTGGTTGCACCTCCGACAGTCTCGCCACCGGCTCGTGCCTTGTCGTCTCGCCGCGGTAATGATGGCGTTGGTTGCCGCGGAGCGTCGCCGTTGGCAAAGCCGATGAGGCTCTGGATAGTGGCCTCCACTCGTCGACCTTGTCGGCCGTTGGAGGGTAGTCGAGGAGCAGCTGAGCTCTCGCCAGAGCTTCTGCCGGAGTAGAGGGCGGCATTGGCGAACGGTGCGAGGAGCGGGATATGCTCGGACTTCTAACTACGTTAGAAGGAGCAGCACACCGTCCGGGCAACCGTATCTCACTCGTGCCAGCATGTTGGCGCGCATGCTGGTCTTGAGGGTCTCGATCCAACGAACGTATGGCATTGTGAATGCCATGACGTTGTTGGTCCCGCGTCTCCTGAGATGGGCGCGGGGGATGCACGGACGCCGAGGTTTGCGGGGCCTTGTCCTTGGACTTGGCAACGTCGCGAGCACCTTCGTCGGCGCCCGTTCCTCCGCCAGCGTCTGCCCCACCACCCGTTTGCTGCGGTGAGGGCGGGTACGACGCGGACGGCTCTGCTGCCGCCGAAGCCTTCTTCTTCGGTGGCATGTTGAGGAAGATGTTGATGACGCTGCTCGTGTGAACGCCGGATCAGATTCACACGGCCTCGACGCCTTCTGGCGCGCCAAAGATGTCGGGAGGCTGATCGTACCCACGGACACCTATGGGGCGGCGGACCAGGCCCCTTGTGGTTCGGAGGGGGCGGAGATCGCCTGAAGAGCGGATCGGCGAGGCACACGAGCAGTTTACCCAGCTTCGGAGCTCTCCGGAGAGATAAAACTCCTACTGCTGCTTGTTTGATGTATTGTGTTCTTGCTAGGGAGCAATGCAAGCTACAAAACCTAGCGTGAGTGTCTCTGGTCTCGAGTGAGTCGAATGAACCGAACGAGTCGAACCCCTTCTACGTTGCGCATGGGCCTCCTTTTATATGCTCAAGGGGTCTCCGACAGGTGGCAACATAGATGAGGGTACAAATGTAAAAACAGGAGTTGGTACACCTACTCGAGCGATGTGTGATGCAAAATACCTAACTCGACGGCAAGGGACAAAAGCAATAAATGCCCGTCGATTGTCGCACAAACATTCTGTGAGAGACCGTCAGGTGCGCCTCCGCTCGCCACGATGGCAAGCTTGTCAGCCGCTTATCGCTGCTCTCCGCTGGCTGCACAGCCTCTCGACACGCGCCCATGGAACGGCCCCATGGCGACACGTCGCTGGATGAGCTGGAGCGGAGACGAGAGATGTTGCTTGTCAGCAGCAAGCGCCTTTGCCGCTGCTGAATCCTTGTCGCGTCCGGAGGCTTGTCGCGCTCGAGCCTTCCCGGCAAGCTCCTCTTGCCGGGCCTTGTCTTCTGCATGCCTTGAGTGGCCTTCCCGACAAGGTCCTCTTGCCGGGGCCTCGTCTTCTTAATCAAATACTTTGTTCTTGAATGGCTCCAAAGGAGCCATGGAGGATCTTGGCGGTGACGAGGCAAACCTTGCAGCTGGTGTCTGCAACCGTCTGCGGCACGTGCACGGGATACTAGGGTACCCCTACTCTAGTACACCGACAGGAGCCCCGAACTGGGCGACACGGTGCCGGCGCTTGTCGGGCCAGGCCCAAAAGCGATTACCGCGGACACACGCGGCCTCGACCACGCCGCAACCCGCCCGGACCCACCACGATCCCCACTAACGGCACGCACCGGACGTGGCGTCGTCTGCGAGAGATCGTGGGCGCGGTCGTGGGGGTTTCTTTATTAGTATAAGCGGAACGTCCGCCCCCTCCCCCTCTTTATAAGCGGAGGAAACAGGGGCAGGCCGTCCACTCTGCCATCGCTGTCCTGTCAAGAAAACCACCGCCGCTCCCTTCTTCTTCTCCGGTGCGAAGAGAGCAGCGCCCCGCCCCCTTTCGCCACAAGCACGCTCACCGCCGTCGGCCTCCTCCACCGCCCTCGCCATGGCTCCGAAAGCCGACAAGGAGAAGGGCGTCAAATCGGCCGAGGCGCAGCGGCTCGCGGCGCTGTGTAAGGAGTGGGCCATCTTCCCCCCGCAGCTCGGCGCAAGGGAGCTGCGGGACGTCTTCTACCTCTTCTGGTCGACAGAGACGCGTGCGCATCCGCGCACGAGGGTACTCCCCGCCTCCGCCTCTGATTTGGCCCCAACAGGGTACCCCTTTTTCGCCCTTTTCTTCTATTGCGGGCTTTGCCCAACCTTTTCCGAGTTCTTTTGCGACATCATGAACACGTTTAGCCTCCGCCTCCTCGATTTCACCCCCGACGCCGTCTTGACCATGGCAGTTTTCGCGCATTTGTGCGAAAACTTTGTCGGAGTCCACCCGAATGTGGCACTCTTCCGCCATTACTTTGTGCCCCGCGTCGAGAGAGGAGAGCCACTTGCCGGAGGGATAGCACAGGTCTCTAGGATCGGCAAGAAAGAGGCCTACCTAGAAGGAGAGTTCCGCAACAAGTGGGAGGAGTGGAGAGCCAACTGGTGCCGGGTCGTGAGGAGAACCCGCAGCCCTTCACCGCCGTCGCCAAACCCCAATAGTGCGCGGCAGGGATTGGAGTAACTTGGCGCCGGAGGATGCGGTTGAAGATAGCTGTGACCCGGATCCTGCGCCTCAGGCTTGCCGGGTTGACCGTAGGCGCAGTTGGCGCAGACTTCCTTCGTCGCCGCATCGCTCCCTTGCAGGAAAGGAGGAGGCCTGCCTGGGAGTTCCAAAACGCGACGGACATAATGAGGCTGCGCCCGGGCCTGAACTGGAACTTCACCGTCTTGGAGCTGGACGCGATGCTGCTCGAGCTGTTCAACAACGACCCCGACCACCCTGAGTGGTTTAGGTTGCCGCGGGGGGTCGTCCCTTTGTGCAACAACTCGGCGCTGACGTCACGAAGGCTTCGACTGATACCACGACGTCAAGTGCCCATATCTTTTTTATGTAGTTGGTTAGTGCGTATAGACCAAATGGCCAGACTCAGATCAAATACCAAGATCTCGTTAAGCGTGTTCAGGATGTAACCGCGGACACAGACCAGGGACAGGCCCACCTCTCACCTAGGCGGTCTCAACCTGCCCTGTCACTCCGCCACAAAGATCCACACAGAGGGCCGTTGGGACAAAGGTCCTTTCAGCCCCCAATCCGTGAATCACTTTCATGGTGCTCCACGAGCCGCCCGACTTTAGTCACCACATGTATCATGTATAAAGTATATAGTATATACCCGTGATCACCTCCCTAGTGATCACGGCCCGATAGTATAGCATGGCAGACGGACAAGAATGTAGGGTCACCGATGAAACACTAGCATCCTATACTAAGCATGTAGGATTGCGAGGTAAAGGTAACATTTGAGTAGCAAGGACAGGCTATGCATCAGGATAGGATTAACAAAAAACAGTAACATGCTACACTACTCTAATGCAAGCAGTATAGAGAAGAATAGGCGATATCTGGTGATCAGGGGGGGCTTGCCTGGTTGCTCTGGCAAGAAGGACGGGTCGTCAACACCATAGTCGAACTGGGGGTCACCGGCAGCCTCGGGGTCTACCGGAAAGAAGTAACGAAGGGGGAACACAATAAATAACAGAGCAATCAAAGCATCACAAAGCGTAACATGGCAATACGCGGTGCTAGAGGTGACCTAACGCAGTAGGAGGTGATACCGGCGAAGGGGGAAACGTCCGGGAAAGTATCCCTGGTGTTTTGCGTTTTCGGACAAATGAACCGGAGGGGGAAAGTTGCGTGTTCGCTATGCTAGGGGTGTGTGGCGGACGAATGGGCTACGTGCCGGATTCGTCTAATCGTTCTGAGCAACTTTCATGTGCAAAGTATTTCCATCCGAGTTACGGATTATTTTATATTCATTTTCAAAGTTTATTGCATTTTCTAGAATTAATTTAATTTGAAAATAGAACAGATTATAATTTTGTCACCTAGTGCTACTATAGCCATAGTGTATGATAGGTGGGGACAGTGGGGTTGGGTTGACCCGGTCAAATGTTGACTGGTCAACATATGAATAGTGTAAGTGGGTCCCACATGTAATAGGCTTAGACTAATTAATTAACCAACTAATCTTGACTAAATTAGTTCAGACCTAATTAAACTAGGCCGGCCACACACTTCTTGTGGCACATTATAGCACCTGGCCTTTTACACACACACAACGCTAGGGAGTAACTCTATTCCTTTTAACACAATATAGCATTTTGTGATTTTTGTAGGATTTAATCCATGCATTATCTGAAGCAGGTCCAATGGAACAAAATGAGGCTTGTTACGTCTATTTTCCCTTCATATAATTTTTACCCATGTTATAACTTGTCTTAGCGCTGTTTTGTGGCAGTTAAGAAGGCTAGTCATTGTAGAAATACAAAAGCTAGCAACTGCTACATAAAGAATCGAATGTTATCAGAGTGTAGCATAGCAGCAATGCAGTTGCGGGAGCAACAAAGCTGCAATGAAACAAGCGACATGCACACGGCCGCTGCAGCATGCCGGGCGCAGGAGGGACGGACGCGAGCAGGCGGCATGGCGCGAAAGCAAAGGACACGGTTGAGTTGCGCCACGCTCCGGCGGCGACCAGAGCGGAGTGCAGCAACGCAGCGGCAGTACAAAGCAGCCAAGCAGCAGAGTAGCACAAGGAGCAGCAGCAGGTAGCAAGCAACAGCTGCCGAGCAACAGTAGTGGCACAGCAGCAGGCACGCGGGCGCGGCCAAGGCCCGGCCAACGCACGGGCTGGGCGCGGATGTTCAGGGGCGCGACGGACGGGCGTGAGCGCGAGCTCGGGCAACGGCTGCTATGGCGATAGATCGACGTGAAAAAGAGGGGAATCGGCTCGGGGCTCACAGCGGGGGTCGGTGGCGAGGTCGAGGAGGCCGGGGAAGGTCGGGACGCGACGAATCCGCCGCCGAACAAGGCCGGCCGGGCTTGAGGACGACGTCCGTTGGCGATGAGCGGGGGCCTTCAGCTCGAACTTGCTCTCGCAGGTGAAGTGGACGATGGAGGCGCGTCTCCTGGAGACCTTGGAACGACGAACGCTGGCCGGTGGACACCGTGACGACGAAGAAGACGATGAACGCAGTGACAGTAGCTCGGGCACGAGGAAAACCGAGAGGGAGAGGGGCGAGAGCAGGGAGGGGAGGCGATCTAGGGTTCGGGGCACCGCGGGGCAGGTCTTGTAGGCGTCGGGGAGCTGCCGGATGGCTGCCCCGTGGCCATCGGCGCCGTGGACGGACGCTCTGCGTCCACGGTGGCTGAACGGGTGTTGGGCTGGCCTTGCCAATTTGGCCTAGTGGCTAAGAGGAACGGGGGGGCTTTTCTTTTCTATTTGGTTTTTCTTTTTTAAACTTATCGGTTTTCTTTTTTTAGTTTCATTTTATTTTTAGTTTTATAAAATATAACACTAGCCCCTAAATTAGTATTTAGTAAATAGGCCACTGCCATATTTTATTTGGTACATTAATTAAATAGTTGGCATTTGTTTATTTAATTAAAAGCATTTAATAAACGTTTTCAGCTATTGTTTTATTTATTTTAAAGTATTCAAACATTTTATAAAGGTGTAGTTTTTCTACCATAATTACCTATGCATTATTTGGCATTACACGAATATTTTGGTTTTAATATTTGAAAACTTTCACCGTTTGACTTTAATTGAAATTTATTTTAATCTATCTTAAACTAACGCGAGTTTATTGACAGTAACCGAGGCGACGTGGCATCATTAGCAATGGTTCACTGTAGCTTAATTATCCGGGCGTCACAATTCTCCTCCACTACAAGAAATCTTGTCCCGAGATTTTAAGAGGTGGAGTAAAAGGGAACGGTCTGGTTACGAAATTCTAACGAATCTTCTCGGTCTTGGTTGCTCTTCTCGAAGAGGTCGATCCACTACGTTGATGTCTTCATTTCTCTGCTCCAGGTCATCATGATGAAGGCGTCTTCCTTTCTTCGAGACCTCCATCGTACTTACGAAAGAATAAGGGGGGTATTCCGGGGGAATGGACCTCTGCACGATTGACTAACCAGTAGATAACATCAGGGAAGGTGGCGGAAAATAACTCTCGAATTGAACTTAAGAATATATCGAGAGCAAAGTAAGAAGGTACCATAAGAAGTTTCAAGCGGATAGACAATCACCATTTCCTGAAACAACGCATGAAAGGGGTTCAGAGCAACGAGAATTAGTTTTGTGTCTGATACTAGAATTGACGATCTCTCGGAAGGTGGCTTGTGAATTACATACGAGGCCACGCGCGAGGAATAACTTTGGGAACAGGGGGTGTACAGGAGAGTCAGGTTTCGATCCTGTGGAACTGTGAGTTATGGGCCCACCATGTGGGTTAAAAGTAGGAAGAGTGGTGAAATCTTGCATGGTTTTGATAGCAAGGCATGTCAGAGGGTGGCCTATCAGTTATGTCAGCAACAAAGTCGGTACCAAGGGCGAGGGACGAAGAGAACCATTTTCCTACTCGTTGAAACAAGGCGGACCAATAGGCAAAGTTCTCATCCATCGGTGGTTACCGGAATGCCATCAACAAAAGCAACAAGGTCTTACCGACACGGTTGTACACCAAGGTGTTTACATAAGCAGGAGAATATTACTGCTTATATCATATAGATCACCAGTAATGTTAAACAAAACAATGGAAAAGAGAAGGTGGTCATCAGTTTAAACAGAATAATGGAAAGGACAATGTGTCTAAACACATATTTCAGGGGTATATCCTTCCCAAGGGAAGCAGAGCATGATATCCATGACATGATATAATGTAGAAAACCCTTTAGGTAAGGCGAGAAAATTTCATGACATTAACCATACAACGGTGTTTGGATAATAGAGCAAGAAACATTTAGCATTGGGCTTCAAATGTTCTTGTTGAAAATCAGAGTACCACGGACATGCTTCGAGATAGCATTGCACGGTCTTCAAGCAAATGTTGGACTTGGATACACAAAGGATTCATCAGGAACAACTTATAGAATAAGTCTTACAATTTCCTCATGGAAGAATGGTTAACCTTGCTAAAAAGGAAACTATAACAAAGGTCCTCCGGCCGGTGTGCTAGGCATGACATCACCTTACCAGGTCATATAAATACCAATATTATAACTCTTGGAAATATGTTCCAACCATCATATCTGACCGGATTCAGATCTGATTGGTGTCAGATACCTCAGACTCAGGATGCCTGAGATGAAAAGGTGCAACACAAATTGACGAGACGACATTGTAAGATTCTCGGGAAATGAACTATGGAAGTGAGTTCCAAAACAAGAGTTCATCATTAAATCAAGGAGAGGGTGAGCAGGCTGACGGACTCGGCGACAATTCATTGAGATTTACTCAAAAGATGGATTTCCACAATTATGTGAACAAGGAGATAACATTTGTCATATCAAATATATAATGATGTATGCTCGAGGAAAACATACAAGATCAATCATTAGTTGAAAGGTGTGCCCGAAGTATGACCTTAGGCAGCAAGATCAATGTTAGAGTGACGATTCAATAACCAACAGTCTAAGAACGAACTGTCGATCGTTAACTTCAAAGCAATAGGGTTGCTAGAAGTACATAACTCAAACAACATCGTTAGCATATTGGTATCCTGGTTAAAAACAACACAGGGACCAAGGAAGAATGGTGATGGTGCGAAGTATCATCATACCGAGAATCTATAAGAGGTGGAGCAATCCCCACAACATTCTCGACAGAAAAGACAGTAATACTTCAAGGCAGAACACAACACTAGTTGGAGAGCAAGTTGTATTCATAATGTGGACAAGTTCGCGATGAAAGGAAGTCAAGGGCGTTGTTGATGATAATAAAATCATCGAGGGCAAGGAGGGTATTTATCATCATGAACACAGTTGACATCTCGAAAGAAGTCAAAGTGTTGAAGGTGATCCGACACATTTGCCGGGAGGTTTCAAGAGGATGCAATCAAACAACAACGGCAACAAGCAAGGAAATGACGAAGTGGCAAGTTATAGGATCAATATATAAGATGCAAGCTCGGGACCAAAGTTGACTTTCAAGACAAGCAACATGATGTTGAAAGCTCGACGTAAGTCGTGCTCACTGAAGAATTCGTGCACCAGAGAAGGATGAGGTAGCACAGTTAAAGATAACAAGACCAGGATGCAGCCGATAGTCTAGAAATGACCAGATTGAGTTCAGAATTTCCTAGTAAAAATACTAGGGATATTTGATTTGTAGTGCGGAATAATTTCACTAGTCGGTGTCCTCGATTGACAATGAACCCAGAACCCGTAGAGTGATTACGACAAGGAAAGACATTACTTCAACAAAAGTTCATAAGTAGTTTATTGGCATGATATCCTCGAGATATCAGAGGTAATACTCGAAGGTAGAACCTAATAGAGGTTGGGCAGGCGCATTGATCTATAGAAGACAAGTGCTTTAACTTGTCCGAGAAATGGATCAAAGAAGAACAATCATGGTCGGAACCACGATTGCAAAGGATCATTTCACAGATACCAGATGATATTTATCAAGGAAATAGTTATTATCACAATAAGCTTCCATGATAGGATCTACATTGTGTCCATGGGCATTAATGAAAAGTTCAAGGTCGACTCCCACTTCTTCAACGTATAACCTTTCAATCACTTCGCTCTTATTAAAAATGAATTGATTGTGGAAACCTACAGGTGAATTACGGAGGAGTATGACCCATGAAAACTTTTGGGGTCACACAAATTAGGGAAGGTATATGTTCAACCCATCGGGGCATCTTAGAAACATATACCACAAGCTTCAATAGTAGATAACACAAGCTCGATAGTAGAGCATGGGTGACAAAACGAGATGATACAATTTACCGAAGGCATTATGTATCAGGGAAAGAACTTCTCGAGGTTTTGTATATGAAGGACACTGTCGGATGATATTTCAACAAAGGATCCGATGGTCCATAGCGAAGCTGATGTGAGTATCGGCACACAACCAGAGGAAGAAACAATGTGAAGGCATTGGATTATAGAAGCAACTGGATAATTCAAAGCTCAATGCAAAGGAATTATGATTTCGAATTCAAGGGATCAGAACCAAACACTCTGATTAAGGATGGATAAGTTGAATAGACTTAGGGGTACAATCAACGACAATTTAATTGGTTGAGAACCAACTCGTGTTCAAACTGACATTGAGCCGGAAGGATGAATTCTAGGATTCGACTGAGGAATGCGAGCATCCTCAACATATTGAATGAACAGACTTAAAATGATAAAGTCCAGGGATACCAATAGGATTACGAGACTTATGGGATTGACCATAAAAGCAAGCAAGAATTTCAAGAGCAATAGGTTGCTCAGGATTTTGGGAAGATCGAATGGTATTTCGAAGTCTTTTGCAAAACACTTGATCAGTGGGATTGAGCGGATACTCGGTAAGTGCGAGGAATTATCCGTAGGGGGTATTCATGTGGCAAGAACTGCAAGGCAGTAGGCAGAAAGTATTCTCAGAACAATAGAGAGAATTTCAGGGTATCTTGTAATAACAAGATCAACTGGGAATAAAAGTAAGAACGACAAGTGTATGTAATTATCCTTATGGATATTTCGGTGGTAGGGGATTGCAAAAGCAACAAGCTCAAAGTCTCAAGAGAACATCGGAGAGTATATTCGAAATCCTTCGGTGGACCAAGTAATCATCTGGAGTAAGGGGCTCTCCGGGTGGAAGTAGTTACGAGAACCTAGAGTCGGCGTTACTAAAATCATTTAACCCGAATAGAAGAGAGATCAGAGTCCCAGAGTATAGATCAAGGATTAAAAGATCCTAATACCACCCAATGGCTACGTGGACCCGTAAGCCGCACAACCATGTTAGTAAAAACTTTTTTAATGACTAGACTCGACTTCGGCCAAGGAGTTGGAAAGGGGGATTCCTACAGGCGATGGCTCGATACCAACTTGTGACGCCTGATTCAATCATACACTAATCATACACGCATAAGCGTGTACGATCAAGATCGAGGACTCACGGGAAGATATCACAACACAACTCTAAAACATAAAATAAGTCATACAAGCATCATAATACAAGCCAGGGGCCTCGAGGGCTCGAATACAAGTGCTCGATCATAGATGAGTCAGCGGAAGCACCCATATCTGAGTACAGACATAAGTTAAACAAGTTTTCCTTAAGAAGGCTAGCACAACCGGGATCTGAGATCAAAAGAGGCGCATGCCTCCTGCCTGGGATCCTCCTAACTACTCCTGGTCGTCGTCAGCGGGCTGCACATAGTAGTAGGCACCTCCAGTGTAGTAGGAGTCATCGTCGATGGTGGCGTCTGGCTCCTGGACTCCAGCATCTGGTTGCGACAACCAGAAAGAAAGGAAAGGGGGGAAAAGGGGGGAGAAAGCAACCGTGAGTACTCACCCAAAGTACTCGCAAGCAAGGAGCTACACTACATATGCATGGGTATATGTGTAAAGGGCCATATCGGACTGAACTGCAGAATGCCGAATAAGAGGGGATAACTAATCTCGTCGAAGACTACGCTTCTGGCAGCCTCCGTCTTGCAGCATGTAGAAGAGAGTAGACTGAAGTCCTCCAAGTAGCATCGCAGAGCATAATCCTACCCGGCAATCCCCTCCGCGTCGCCCTGTTAGAGAGTGATCACTGGGTTGTATCTGGCACCTGGAAGGGTTTGTTTTAATAAGTATCCGGTTCTAGTTGTCATAAGGTCAAGGTACAACTCCAAGTCGTCCTATTACCGAAGATCACGGCTATTCGAATAGATAAACTTCCCTGCAGGGGTGCACCACATAACCCAACACGCTTGATCCCATTTGGCCGGACACACTTTTCTTGGTGGCCTCGGAAGATCAACACGTCGCAGCCCCACCTAGACCAACAGAGAGGTCAGCATGCCGGTCTAAACCTAAGCGCACAGGGGTCTGGGCCCATCACCCTTAGCACACACGCACGCTATGGCGGCCGGAAGCAGACCTAGCAACCTCCATTACAAAGGAAGTCACGTTACGCGGTCCAATCTGGCACGCGCCACTCAGTCGCTGACGTCGCGAAGGCTTCGGCTGATACCACGACGTCAAGTGCCCATATCTTTCTCATGTAGTTAGTTAGTGCGTATAGACCAAATGGCCAGACTCAGATCAAATACCAAGATCTCGTTAAGCGTGTTAATGATGTAACCGCGGACACCGACCAGGGCTAGGCCCACCTCTCACCTAGGCGGTCTCAACCTGCCTGTCGCTCCGCCATACAAAGATCCACACGGAGGGACGTTGGGACAAAGGTCCTTTCAAAGACCCAATCCGTGAATCACTCGCGGGTGCTCCACGAGCTGACCCGACTTTAGTCACCACATGTATCATGTATAAAGTATATAGTATATACCCGTGATCACCTCCCTAGTGATCACGGCACGATAGTATAGCATGGCAGACGGACAAGAATGTAGGGCCACAGATGAAACACTATCCTACTATACTAAGCATGTAGGATTGCGGTAAAGGTAACAACAAGAGTAGCAAGGACAGGCTATGCATCGGGATAGGATTAACAAAAAACAGTAACATGCTACACTACTCTAATGCAAGCAGTATAGAGAAGAATAGGCGATATCTGGTGATCAGGGGGGGCTTGCCTGGTTGCTCTGGCAAGAAGGACGGGTCGTCAACACCATAGTCGAAGTGGGGGTCACCGGCAGCCTCGAGGTCTACCGGAAAGAAGTAACGAAGGGGGAACACAATAAATAACAGAGCAATCAAATCATCACAAAGCGTAACATGGCAATACGCGGTGCTAGAGGTGACCTAACGCAGTAGGAGGTGATACCGGCGAAGGGGGAAACGTCCGGGAAAGTATCCACAGTGTTTTATGCGTTTCGGACAAATGAACCGGAGGGGAAAGTTGCGTGTTCGCTATGCTAGGGGTGTGTGGCGGACGAATGGGCTACGTGCCGGATTCGTCTAATCGTTCTGAGCAACTTTCATGTGCAAAGTATTTCCATCCGAGTTACGGATTATTTTATATTCATTTTCAAAGTTTATTGCATTTTCTAGAATTAATTTAATTTGAAAATAGAACAGATTATAATTTTGTCACCTAGTGCTATTATAGCCATAGTGTATGATAGGTGGGGACAATGGGGGTTGGGTTGACCCGGTCAAATGTTGACTGGTCAACATATGAATAGTGTAAGTGGGTCCCACATGTAATAGGCTTAGACTAATTAATTAACCAACTAATCTAAACTAAATTAGTTTAGACCTAATTAAACTAGACCGGCCACACACCTTGTGGCACAGCCCACGCACACACTGGCCTTTTACACACAACGCTAGGGAGTAACTCTATTCCTTTTAACACAATATAGCATTTTGTGATTTTTGTAGGATTTAATCCATGCATTATCTCAAGCAGGTCCAATGGAACAAAATGAGGCTTGTTACGTCTATTTTCCCTTCATATAATTTTTACCCATGTTATAACTTGTCTTAGCGCTGTTTTGTGGCAGTTAAGAAGGCTAGTCATTGTAGAAATACAAAGTTAAGAAATCGCCATAAAGAATCGAATGTTACCGTAGCTGCAGTAGCATAGCAGCAGACAATGTTATGGAGCAAAGAAAGCTGCAGCCAAGCGACATGCACACGGCCGCCAGCATGCCGGGCGCAGGGAGGGACGGACGCGAGCCGTCAGGCGAAGGGCGCAGCAAAGGACACGGGTTGAGCGCGGCCACGGCTCCGGCGGCGACCAGAGCGGAGTGCAGCAACGCAGCGGCGGTACCAAGCAGCAGAGTAGCGCAAGGAGCAGCAGCAGGTAGCAAGCAACGGCAGCCGAGCAACAGTAGTGGCACAGCAGCAGGCACGCGGGCTGGGCGCGGATGTTCAGGGGCGCGACGGACAGGGGTGAGCGCGAGCTCGGACAACGGCTGCTTCGGCGATAGATCGACGGGGAAAAGAGGGGAATCGGCCCGGGGCTCACAACGGGGTTCGGTGGGGAGGTCGAGGAGGTCAGGGAAGGTCAGGACGCGACGAATCCGCCGCCGAACAGGGCCGGCCGGGCTTGAGGACGACGTCCGTTGGCGACGAGCAGGGGCCTTCAGCTCGAATTTGCTCTCTCAGGTGAAGTGGACGACGGAGGCGCGTCTCCTGGAGACCTTGGAACGACGAACGCTGGCCGGTGGACACCGTGACGACGAAGAAGACGATGAGCGTGGTGACAGTAGCTCGGGTGCAAGGAAATCCGAGAGGGAAAGGGGCGAGAGCGGGGAGGGGAGGCGATCTAGGGTTCGGGGCGCCGCGGGGCAGGTCTTGTAGGTGTCGGGGAGCTGCCGGATGGCTGTCCCGTGGCCATCGACGCCGTGGACGGACGCTCTGCATCCACGGTGGCTGCATTTTTTTGAGGCAAACTCGCAAAGCTTTTTATTCATCCGTCACACAGTTTATAGGGACGAAGCAAAGATCTCCAGGGTGACCTAGCCAAACATGACGGCCGGTACCCAGAGTTAAAGCATGCTTTGCAAGCTTGTGGGCCTCAACATTTGAGGTTCTAAACTCATGCGAGAAAATGCAAGAAATAAAATTCCTAGACGACTGCTCTATCTCAAGCACCACTGTTCCATAACAAGATGATGAAGCACCCCTTGTAACTGCCTCGACTGCCGCCTTACAATCCGAAGCGACAGAGATCCTTGAGGCGTATAGATCATTGGCTAGTGTTGATGCTTCTCTTATTGCCAAAACCTCAAGAACCTCAGGATCTTCAATGTGCATGAATTTAAGAGACGAAGCCCCCTGAAAAGATCCTGATTCATACCTGCACACGACCCCAACTGCACCAAAGCCTCCGGATCTAGATGTCGCAGCATCGACATTGATCTTCAGGTGATCGCTATGAGGTTTGACCCATCCGGTTGGTTTCGGTGGCGCTGGATCCTTAACTCTGGTAGTGGGTTTTGCGGTGACTTGTATATCAGACAAGAATCTCTGCACGAAAGCATTTGTGGCAAATGGGGTCTGTAGGATTCCTTCGTGAATCACTTTTCGTGCGGCATACGGTATAGCCCACAACGTGACTATCATGGTGGTAAAATCTTGTGATGATAAAGAGCTACTCATAACAAACAGCCAGTCCTTTGCGTTTTCTTCTCCACTCAAGCGCATGTGCTGAACCAGCTCGTCATCAGATAATGCCCACACGCTCCTTGAGAGTGTACAATCTAGTAGTGCATGCCTCCAGCTGTCTTCTACGCCACAGATTGCGCAGACTTGACTAGGTGCCATCTTTCGGTGTTTTAAGAGATCGTAGGTGGGTAGTGAATGTTGTGCCAATCTCCAAGTAAAAACCTTCAACTTTGATGGAACCTGAAGACTCCAAACCGACGACCAGCCCCTCCTCTCTCTCCGCCGAGTCGACGTCGTCTCAAGATTTTCCATCCGTGCTTCTCTTCCTGATTTTATGATGTATATTAGTTTATATGCGGACCGTACTGAGAACAAACCTCGAGGATCTGCAAACCATGCCCAGAAGTCATCAACTTGTCTCGTGCAGATCGGTATCTTGAGGATATCTTCAGCATCAATCGGTAAGAAGACTTGGCGGACCAGCTCTTCCTTCCACATCGCCAATGTTTGGTCAATTAGCTCAGACACTCGCTGGGGTGGATTAAGTACAAGAGAAGTGATCGGTCTCGGCAAACCTGCACGTGGGATCCAGTTTTGACTCCAGATTTCTGTAGAAGTTCCATCGCCGATTCTGCGGATGATACCAAGTTTCATTATGTCCCGTCCATCTACTATGGCTCTCCATATTTGGGAGGGGTGTGACCCAAGTTCTGCCTCCAGGATTGACGAGTCTGGGAAGTAAATGGTTCGAAGTAGCCGGGCACTCAAGGACTGGGGATCCTGGAGAAGGCGCCAGGCCTGTCTTGACAGTAAGGCAAGGTTGAATAATTCCATGTCTTTGAAGCCCAGACCTCCAAGGTTCTTTGGTTGCAGAATAACATCCCACGAAACCCAACAAGGCCTTTTCTTCCCTTGCTTACTCCCCCACCAAAACGGCCGAATAATTGTTGTGATGCTATCACAAACGCCCATTGGTAGTCTAAAGCATGACATGGAGAAGACCGGGATCGCTTGTGCCACTTCTTTGATGAGAATTTCTTTGCCAGCCGAGGAAAGTAACGATAGGCTTGAGTGGGATTATTTACAAGCCATCATCCACGGTGGCTGCATGAACAGGGAGGAAGGGGATGAACGGGTGTTGGGCTGGCCTTGCCAATTTGGCCTAGTGGCTGAGAGGAACAGGGGGGCCTTTTCTTTTCTATTTGGTTTTTCTTTTCAAAACTTATAGGTTTTATTTTTTTAGTTTCATTTTATTTTTAGTTTTATAAAATATAACACTAGCCTCTAAATTAGTACGTATTTAGTAAATAGGCCACTGCCATAATTAATTTGGTACATTAATTAAATAGTTGGCATTTGTTTATTTAATTAAAAGCATTTAATAAATGTTTTCAGCTATTGTTTTATTTATTTAAAAGTATTCAAACATTCTATAAAGGTGTAGTTTTTCTACCATAGTTACATATGCATTATTTGGCATTACACGAACATTTTAGTTTTAATATTTGAAAACTTTCACCGTTTGACTTTAATACAAATTTAATTTTAATCTGTCTTAAACTAACGCGAGTTTATCGACAGTAACCGAGGCGACGTGGCATCATTAGCAAAGGTTCACCGTAGCTTAATTATCCGGGCGTCACAATGATTGTGGTAAACTAAAAAGCAAAGACTCAAATCATACAAGACGCTCCAAGCAAAACACATATCATGTGGTGAATAAAAATATAGCTCCAAGTAAAGTTACCGATAGAAGTAGATTTAAAGAGGGGATGCCTTCCGGGGGCATCCCCAAGCTTTGACTTTTTGGTGTCCTTAGATTATCTTGGGGGTGCCATGGGCATCCCCAATCTTAGGCTCTTTCCACTCCTTGTTCCGTAATACATCCAAAGATTTCACCCAAAACTTGAAAACTTCACAACACAAAACTCAACAGGAATCTCGTGAGCTCCGTTAGCGAAAGAAAATTAAATACCACTTCAAGGTACTGTAATGAACTCATTCTTTATTTATATTGGTGTTAAACCTACTGTATTCCAACTTCTCTATGGTTTATAAACTATTTAACTAGCCATAGAGTCATCAAAATAAGCAAACAACACACGAAAAACAGAATCTGTAAAAAACAGAACAGTCTGTAGTAATCTCTAACTAACGCAAACTTCTGGAACTCCAAAATTTCAGCAAAAATAGGACGACCTAGGAAATTTGTTTATTGATTAGAATCAATTGGAATCACTATTTTATCTCATTCTGGTGATTTTTAACAATTGTTTTCGTGAAGAGAAAGTTTCTGGAAATTACAGCAAGATCAAATAACTATCATCCAAGAAGATCCTATAGGTTTAACTTGGCACAAACACTAATTAAAACATAAAACCACATCTAAACAGAAGGTATATGGATTATTCATTCGTAAATAGAAGCAAAAAGCAAAAATTAAAATAAAATTGGGTTGCCTCCCAACAAGCGCTATCGTGTAACACCCTTAGCTAGGCATAGATAATTTTAATGATGCTCGCAAGAGAGACAAGAATTGAAGCACAAAGAGAGCATCATGAAACACATGAAAAACACATCTAAGTCTAACATACTTCCTATGCATAGGCATCTTATACGTAGACAAATCATAGCAAGCAAAAACTAGCATATGCAAGGAAGCGGAAAGAAACAATAGCAATCTCAACATAACGAGAGGTAATTTATTATCATGAAAATTTCTACGACCATATTTTCCTCTCTCATAATAATTAAATGTGGGATCATAAGCAAATTCAAAAATATAGCTATCACATAAAATATTTTCAACATGATCCACATGCATGCAAAGTTGACACTCTTTCGAAATAGTGGGATTAACATTGACTAAAGTCATGACCTCTCCAAACCCACTTTTATCAAAAATTTCATAAGATTGAATATTGTCCAAATATGTGGGATCTAAAGTTGACACTCTTCCAAACCACTTTCAATGTTATTGCAAAAATTATTATCAATCTCATATTCATCATGGGGCTTAAATAAATTTTCAAGATCAAAAGAAGAATCACCCCAATCATGATCATTGCAACAAGTAGTAGACATAGCAAAACTAGCATCCCCAAGCTTAGGGTTTTGCATATTATTACCACAATTGACATCAAGAGAATTTATAGTAAAATCATTGCAATCATGCTTTTCATTGAAGGAACTAACAATTATGGGTGCAATAGCAACGATCTCATGTTTAACATAAGGGACTATAGCAAATTCATCTTCATAAATATTGGCATCATGGCCACAAGAATAGCAAGCATCATGTTCATCAAGGGATATTTCAATCAAATCATCGGAATCATCATTATCTATAGATTTATGCATATCATTATTTTCTTCCAAAGCAACGGTCATTCTTTCAATAAATTCTTGGACATAGACATTATGAGCAAAGTTTTTATTGCAATATTTAAGTATGACGGAATTTTCAGATTTGTTGAGAGTAAAATCATACTTTTAAATCAAAGAAGCAACTTCATGAGCACCCTTAAAAACGAGAAATTCTTCAATTTGTTCGATATAATAGTAACTATAAACACCCTTTGCATAAGAAGATAAGATTTCATTATCGTTGAACTCACATAGGTAGGGAAGGTGTTTTTTAGGGTTCTTAGAGCAACAAGTAAAATCACAAATTTCACAAAGATTCCAAGCATAGCATAGCAAACTATTTATATGATACCGTAAGAGCATCCCTTTTTCAGACAAACGATGACGCACAAAATGAGCATGCTCATCTAAATATTTCTCATCAACTAGGCTAGTTGGGGTTTCAGCACGAGCGCATAAGGATCTAAGATGATCCAAGTAGAACACTTTAAGTGGATCCATATCAATAGATTTTCCGCAAGCGAAGATGCAAGCATATAGAAGACACAAGGAAACACAAACAAAGATACATATGGGAAGAAGGCAAACGAAAAAAAAGGGCGAATAAAACGGCAAGGGTGAAATGGGGGAGAGGAAAACGAGAGGCAAATGGCAAATAATGTAATGCGAGAGATAAGGGATTGTGATGGGTACTTGGTATGTTGACTTTTGGGTAGACTCCCCGGCAACGGTGCCAGAAATCTTCCTGCTACCTCTTGAGCATTGCGTTGGATTTCCTTGAAGAGGAAAGGGTGATGCAGCAGAGTAGAGTAAGTATTTCCCACGGTTTTTAAGAACCAAGGTATCAATCCAGTAGGAGGCTACACGCAAGTCCCTCGTACCTACACAGAAAAAATAGCTCCACGCAACCAACGTGATTAGGGGTTGTCAATCCCTTCACGGTCATTTACAAGAGTGAGATCTGATAGAGATGATAGATAATATTTTTGGTATAAAGATGCAAAGTAAAATAAAAGGCAAAGTAAAAAAGCAAAGCAATAATAAAGTGATGGAAGATTGATATGATGAGAATAGACTCGGGGGCCATAGATTTCACTAGTGGCTTCTCTCAAGAGCATAAGTATTCTACGGTGGGTGAACAAATTACTGTTGAGCAATTGACATAATTGAGCATAGTTATGAGAGTATCTAGGTATGATCATGTATATAGGCATCACTTTCGAGACAAGTAGACCGACTCACCCGCATCTACTACTATTACTCCACTCATCGACCGCTATCCAAAGATGCATCTAGAGTATTAAGTTCAAGAAAACAGAGTAACGCCTTAAGCAAGATGACATGATGTAGAGGGATAAATTCATGCAATATGATAAAAAACCCATCGTGTTATCCTCGATGGCAACAATACAAGACGTGCCTTGCTGCCCCATCACACCGGGAAAGGACACCGCAAGATTGAACCCAAAGCTAAGCACTTCTCCCATTGCAAGAAGAACCAATCTAGTAGGCCAAACCAAATTGATAATTCGAAGAGACTTGCAAAGATAACCAATCATACATAAAAGAATTCAGAGAAGATTCAAATATTGTTCATAGATAATCTTGATCATAAACCCACAATTCATCGGTCTCAACAAACACAGCGCAAATAGAAGATTACATCGAATAGATCTCCACAAGAGAGGGGAAGAACATTGTATTGAGATTCAAAAAGAGAGAAGAAGCCATCTAGCTACTAACTATGGACCCGAAGGTCTGAGGTAAACTACTCACACTTCATTGGAGAGGCTATGGTGATGATGTAGAAGCCCTCCGTGGTGGATTCCCCTTCCCATGAGCTCCTAACAGGCCCCAAGATGGGATCTCGTGGGTACAGAAGGTTGCGGTGGTGGAATTAGGTTTTTGGCTCCGTATCTGATCGTTCGGGGGTACGTAGGTATATATTGGAGGAAGGAGTACGTCGGTGGAGCGAAGGGGGGCCCACGAGGCAGGGGTGCGCCCTAGGGGGGGGGCGCCCTCCACCCTCGTGGCCGCCTCCCTCCTTTCTTGGCGGAGGGTCCAAGTCTCCTGGATCATATTTGTTGAGAAAATCACGTTCCCGAAGGTTTCATTCCGTTTGGACTCCGTTTGATATTTCGCTTTCTTGAAACACCGAAATAGGCAAAAAACAGCAATTACGAAATTTGGGCCTCCGGTTAATAGGTTAGTCCCAAAAGTAACATAAAAGTGCAAAATAAAGCCCAATATGGTCCAAAACAGTAGATAATATAGCATGGAGCAATCAAAAATTATAGATACGTTGGAGACGTATCAGTTATCTGTGTGCAGGGGCTGTTTATGTTGTGTTGCTTGGTTCTCCTACTGGTTCGATAACCTTGGTTTCATATCTGAGGGAAATACCTACCACCGCTGTGCTACATCATCCCTTCCTCTTTGGGGAAATACTGAAATAGCTTCAAGCGGCATTAGGGTCGAGAGAAGAAGACCACGATGAAAATGTTGAGTGGCTCTCATGCATTATTGTTGATCTAACAAAGAGCCCATATTACCTTGTCTTCTCCTTTGAATAAATGTTTGCAGATTCCAGCTTATTCCAATGCACATGCACTCTTGTTATTGTCCACATTGTTCAGTCGTGCAAGTGAAAGGCAATAATGACGATATATGATGAAATGATTGAGATGAGGAAAAGATGGTATGAACTCGACCTATCTTGTTTTTGTAAACATGATTAGTACATTGTTCCTGATTCAGCCTATTATGAATGAAACATGTTTGCAATGACAATTAGAGATTATAGTTACTCATGCCATGCTTAATTTGCTAGGATTTTATAATGGTTTACCTTGCGTGCCAACATGGAAATTAAAATGGTTGTGATGTAGTATGATAGGATGGTATCCTCCTTTGAATGATTCGAGTGGCTTGACTTGGCACATGTTCACACATGTAGTTGAAACAAAATCAACATAGCCTCTACGATATTTATGTTCATGGTGATTTATATCCCACTCATGCTTTCATTCAATGTTGGTTAATCTCAATGCATGTTTATGACTGTTGTCGCTCTCTAGTTGGTCGCTTCCCAGTCTTTTTCTAGCCTTCACTTGTACTAAGCGGGAATACTGCTTGTGCATCCACTTCCATAAACCCCAAAGTTGTTCCGTATGAGTCCACCATACCTTCGTATATGCGGTATTTACCTGCTGTTCCAAGTAAATTTGCAAGTGCCAACCTCTAAACCTTCAAATGATAATCTGTTTTGTATGCTCGAATAGCTCATGTACCAACTAGGGTTGTCAATATCTTCCATGCTAGGTGCGTTATTCTCACGATGAGTGGACTCCGCTCATCATTCACGAGAAAATAGCTGGTAACCAGGATGCCTAGTCCCATCCTTAAAGCAAATGAAATCAAAATAATTGCAAACAAAACTCCCCCAGGATTGTTGTTCGTTGGACAGTACCCGTTGTTTCGGACCAGCCATGGAATGTGCTTGTTGGTGGTGGGAGAGTATAAACTTTACCATTCTGTTTGGGAACCGCCTATAATGTATGTAGCATGGAAGATACCGAGATCTCTTAGTTGTTATGTTGACAATGAAAGTATACCGCTCAAAATATTATTCAATATCTATTTCAAAACTCAAGCTCTGGCACCTCTGCAAATCCCTGATTCCCTCTGCGAAGGGCCTATCTATTTACTTTTATTGCTGAGTCATCATCCTCTTATAAAAAAGCACCAGTTAGAGAGCACCACTGTCATTTGTATGCATTGTTATTCATTTATATTGAGTATGACTGTGGATCGGATCTCTTTTACCATGAATTACAAAGTGTTTAGTCGGGCCCTTGATCTTCAGGGGTGCTCTGCATTTATGTTTTGCAGTCTCAGAAAGGGATAGCAAGATACCATCTTGTTATATCATATCATGATTGTTTTGAGAAAAGTGTTGTCATTCGAGATTTATTATTATTGCTCGCTAGTTGATTATGCCATTGATATGAGTAAATGTGAGACCTAATAGTTATTGTGAGTATGGTTAGTTCATAATCTTTGCTGAAAACTTGATGTTGGCTTTACATATTTGCAACAACAAGATCAAATAGAGTTTGTAAAAGTCTTTCTTTATCACTTCTAGTTTATCAACTGAATTGCTTGAGGAAAAGCAAAGATTTAAGATTGGGGGAGTAGATACGTCTCCAACGTATCGACTTTTCCAAACTCTTTTGCCCTTGTTTTGAACTCTAACTTGCATGATTTGATTGGAACTAACCCGGACTGACACTGTTATCAGCAGAACTGCCATGGTGTTATTTTTGTGCAGAAATAAAAGTTCTCGGAATGACCTGAAAATCAATGGAGATTATTTTTGGAATTAATAAAAAATATTGGCGAAAGAATCAGCATCAGGGGGCCCACACCCTAGCCACATGGGTGGGGGTGCGCCCCTTGACCTTGTGGGCCCCCTGGACCTCCACCGACCTCAACTCCAACTCCATATATTTTGTTTCGGGGAGAAAAAAATCAAAGAGAAGGATTCATCGCGTATTACGATACGGAGCCGCTGCCAAGCCCCTTCTTCCTCGGGAGGGCAGATCTAGAGTCCATTCGGGGCTCCGGAGAGGGGAATTCGTCGCCATCGTCATCATCAACCATCCTCCATCACCAATTTCATGATGCTCACCGCCATGTGTGAGTAATTCCATTGTAGGCTTGCTGGACCGTGATGGGTTGGATGAGATTTACCCTGTAATCGAGTTAGTTTTGTTAGGGTTTGATCCCCAGTATCCACTATGTTCTAAGATTGATGTTGCGATGACTTTGCCATGCTTAATGCTTGTCACTAGGGCCCGAGTGCCATGAACTCAGATCTGAACCCTTTATGTTTTCATCAATATATTTGTGTTCTTGATCCGATATTGAAAGTTATAACTATGTGTTATGATCCGGCAACCCCGGAGTGACAATAGTCGGGACCAATCCCGGTGATGACCGTAGTTTGAGGAGTTCATGTATTCACTAAGTGCTAAAGCTTTGGTCCGATACTCTATTAAAAGGAGGCCTTAATATCCCTTAGTTTCCAATAGGACCCCGCTGCCACGGGAGGGTAGGACAAAAGATGCCATGCAAGTTCTTTTCCATAAGCAGCGTATGACTATATTTGGAATACATGCCTACATTATATTGATGAACTGGAGCTAGTTCTGTGTCACCCTATGTTATAATCGTTGCATGATGAATGCCATCCGACATAATTATCCATCATTGATCCATTGCCTACGAGCTTTTCAGATATTGATCTTTGCTCCATTACTTTTCGGCTGCCACTGTTACAATTGCTACGAAACTACTATGTTACCTTTTCCACTGTTACCACTACTTCCATACTACTTTGCTACTAAATACTTTGCTGCAGATATTAAGTCTTTCAGGTGTAGTTGAATTGACAACTCAGCTGCTAATGCTCAAGAATATTCTTTGGCTCCCCTTGTGTCAAATCAATAAATTTGGGTTGAATACTCTACCCTCGAAAACTGTTGCGATCCCCTATACTTGTGGGTTATCAGACAAGGGCGAGGAGGTGGTGCCACCATTGGAGAAGGGCAAGGAGGTTGTGCCTCCATTGGTCGAAGTGGCAGTGCAGGATCACCCAAGCCCCAATCGGAGGAACTATGGCCACTTCCATCAGGAGGCAGAACCAAACCACTTTTGCAAGGTTATCCTTGCTCCAAAGCTGGAGAGTTTGCCATTGCCTCTGGACTTCACAAAGCACTTCTCCGCCATCCCTATAGAGTCCAAGCTGAAGATGAACACCGGCTGCGCATGGAGGGTGACAGTGAGGGTGATCAACGGCAGGGTCACCCTTGATCGGGGTTGGGCCACCTTCGCCGCCGTTCACCAGATCATGATCAGGTACATGCTGACGTTCAAGTTGTTGTCCCCTGGCACCATGAAGGTGATCGTCTTCAACGAAGAGGTGTGGAGGTGGTCACCAAGTGCAAGGAGCACGACAATGCCTTCGCCACGACCGCCTGAGCTCCTGTGGCCCAATCCTTGGTTGTTCTTGCTTCAAGACTTCAGTTTTGTTTAGAAATTATCGTACTGTGTTGTTTTAAAACTTGTTCTGCATGGTTAAGACTATGTTTGTGCCTAGGATTGTTCTATTGCTACTAGTTTAGTTCTTAGTAGTTCATATGTGCCTTTCGTAACCTCACCACATCTAGGAGGAGGTTACCACACAACTGTCCTGGATGTAACCAAACAACCAGACTTGTGTTTCCCCTCAAACAAGTCCGCAACCAAACAGCAATCCTTTCGTTTTAGAATTTAGCACATTCAGGCTAGAGGGGATGCAGGCAACCAATCAACATGGAAATGTTGGTTTTTAGCCTGTATATGCTCAGCCAGTCCCCACTGGGACAAGTATGCAGCGTGGCAAAAAACGATGCAGGTAACCAAACACGCCCATGTGTCTCTTGGTTAGGTGGGTCGGGCCGAGGACCTCATGGAGGTTCATCAGGGGCCACGTCAAGAATGCCCATGGCGCATACAAGGAAAATCAAGAAGTCCTGTCGTTAAAGACAAGAAATCATAATCCGTGGAGGACTCCTTTCCACCGACGTAGCCGGCAAGAGTCTTGTATCCTAGGCCTCTGGTAGTCTTATATAAGTCGAGCCTAGTCTAGTCAATAGATCAGATACTAGACATCCTACAACTCATTCATACACGATCTTGAGGAATATTAACATGTACTCTGTAATTCATCCACAATTAATACAAACAAAGCATGACGTAGGATTTTACCTCTTCGAGAGGGCTTGAACCTATGTAAACATCGTGTCCCCTCTCCATCCTGTTACCATCATCCCAAGACTACCAGCTCGGGATCCCTACCCAAGATTTGTCGTATTCGACTCCGTCATTGGTGGCCACTATAGGTCCCTCTCATAGTCTCCATGGTGCGATGTGAATTCAAACCAGCTCCGGCAAGACCTACGCACCGAAACGGATCTTCTTTGCCACCTCGGCTGGTCACCTTACCCAGGCCGAGGACTACACCCCATGTCGGATTTTTCAGAAATTGATAGGCATTTTCATTAACATCAACTTCGATTCAATCGAGATTAGGAAGAATCGTACATGGAGCTCGGGGGATCAATGTCAACATTGCCCTCGGGCGACCATCCAGATTTTCTAAACAACGGATTTGTGTGAGCATCGTTTTGACAAACCCTTTGGTGGAATTGTGCAGAACTGAATGCACAACGATCCCGTAAAATTTTATCGTGTTGTGACAGTGGATGAAGGAAATATGCCCTAGAGGCAATAATAAAGTTATTATTTATTTCCTTATATCATGATAAATGTTTATTATTCATGCTAGAATTGTATTAACAGGAAACATAATACATGTGTGAATACATAAACCTACAGAGTGTCACTAGTATGCCTCTACTTTGACTAGCTCGTTAATCAAAGATGGTTGTGTTTCCTAACCATGAACAAGGAGTTGTTATTTGATTAACGGGATCACATCATTGGTTGAATGATCTGATTGACATGACCCATTCCATTAGCATAGCACCTGATCGTATAGTTTGTTGCTAGTGCTTTTCTTCATGACTTATACATGTTCCTATGACTATGAGATTATGCAACTCCCGCTTGCTCGAGGAACACTTTGGGTGCTACCAAACGCCACAACGAATCGGGTGATTATAAAGGTACATTACAGGTGTCTCCGAAGGTACATGTTGGGTTGGCATATTTCGAGAATAGGATTTGTCACTCCGATTGTCGGAGAGGTATCTCCGGGCCCTCTCGGTAATGCACATCACATAAGCCTTGCAAGCATTGCAACTAATGTGTTAGTTGTGAGATGATGTATTACTTAAACGAGTAAAGAGACTTGCCGGGTAACGAGATTGAACTAGGTATTGGATACCGACGATCGAATCTCGGGCAAGTAACATACCGATGACAAAGGGAACAACGATGTTGTTATGCGGTCTCGACCGATAAAGATCTTCGTAGAATATGTAGGAGCCAATATGGGCATCCAGGTCCCGCTATTGGTTATTGACCGGAGAGGTGTCTCGGTCATGTCTACATAGTTCTCGAACCCGTAGGGTCCGCACGCTTAACGCTTCGGCGATGCTACTATGAGTTTTATGATGTTTCTGCATCAAGGTTGTTCGAGTCCCGGATGAGATCACGGACGTGACGAGGAGTCTCAAAATGGTCGAGACATAAAGATTCATATATTGGAAGTCTATGTTTGGACATCGGAAGTGTTCCGGGTGAAATTGGGAATTTTACCAAGCACCGGAGGTTACCGAACCCCTGGAATGCTAATGGGCCAACATGGGCCTTAGTGGAAAGGAGAAAAGGGGCCCAAGTGCTGGTCGCACCTTCCCCCTTCCCTAGTCCTATTAGGACTAGGAGAAGGCGCCTCTCTCTCCCTTCCCACTTGGGGAAACCTAGTTGGACTAGGATTGGGGGAATCCTACTCCTAGTAGGAGTAGGACACCGGCGCACCTCTCCTTGGCCGGCCAGCCCCTCCCTTCCCTCCTTTATATACAGGGCAGAGGGCACCCCATGACACACAAGTTGATCATTGAGATCGCTCCTTAGCCGTGTGCGGTGCCCCTTCCACCATATTACACCTCGAAAATACCAGAAGCGGAGCTTAGGCGAAGCCCTCGCGCCGGTGGAACATCATCATCGTCACCACGCCGTCGTCGATTTAAACTCTCCCTCAACACTCGGCTGGATCGGAGTTCGAGGGACGCCATCGAGCTGAACGTGTGCAGAACTCGGAGGTGCCGTGACGCTCGGTACTTGGATCGGTTGGATCGTGAAGGAGTACGACTACTTCCTCTACGCTATGCCAACGCTTCCGCTGTCGGGTCTACGAGGGTACGTAGACAACACTCTCATCTCGTTGCTATGCATCACCATGATCTTGCGTGATCGTAGGAAAATTTTGAAATTACTACGTTCCCCAACAGTGGCATCCGAGCCTAGGTTTTTATGGTTTGATGATATGCACGAGTAGAACACAAGTGAGTTGTGGACGATACAAGTCATAACTGCCTACCAAAGATGTCATACTTTGGTTCAGCGGTATTGTTGGATGACGATCCAGACCAACCTTACGCTGCATTCTTACGCAGACCGGTTCCTCGACGTGCTTTGCACATAGATGGCTTGTGGAAGACCTGTCTCTCCAACTTTAGTTGAACTGAAAGTGGCTACGCCCGGTCCTTGAGAAGGTTAAAACGGAGTCTATTTGACGAAGTATCGCTGTGGTTTTGATGCGTAGGTGAGATTGGTTCTTGCTTAAGCCCGTAGCAGCCACGTAAAATTTGCAACAACAAAGTAGAGGACGCCTAACTTGTTTTTGCAGGGCATGTTGTGATGTGATATGGTCTAGACATGATGCTGAATTTTATTGTATGAGATGATCATGTTTTGTAACCGAAGTTATCGGCAATCGGCAGGAGCCATATGGTTGTCGCTTTATTGTATGCAATGCAATCGCTTCGTAATGCTTTACTTTATCACTAAGCGGTAGCGATAGTCGTAGAAGCATAAAGTTTGGCGAGACGACAACGATGCTACGATGGAGATCAAGGTGTCGCTACCGGTGACGATGGTGATCATGACGGTGCTTCGAGATGGAGATCACAAGCACAAGATGATGATGGCCATATCATATCACTTATATTGATTGCATGTGATGTTAATCCTTTATGCATCTTATCTTGCTTTGATTGACGGTAGCATTATAAGATGATCCCTTACTAAATTATCAAGAAGTGTTCTCCTGAGTATGCACCGCTATGAAAGTTCTTCGTGGCCGAGACACCACGTGATGATCGGGTGTGATAGGCTCTACGTTCAAATACAACGGGTGCAAAACAGTTGCACACGCAGAATACTCAGGTTATACTTGACGAGCTATGCATATAAGATATGACCTCGGAACACAGAGACCGAAAGGTCGAGCGTGAATCATATAGTAGATATGATCAACATATTGATGTTCACCATTGAAACTACTCCATCACACGTGATGATCGGTCATGGTGTAGTTGATATGGATCACGCAATCACTTAGAGAATTGGAGGGATATTTTCTAAGTGGGAGTTCTTAAGTAATATGATTAATTGAACTTAAATTTATCATGAACTTAGTACCGATAGTATCTTGCTTGTCTATGATGTGTAGATAGATGGCTCGTCGTTGTTCCGTTGAATTTTAATGCTCCTTGAGAAAGCAAAGTTGAAAGATGATGGCAGCAATTACACGGACTGGGTCCAGAATTTGAGGATTATCCTTATTGCTGCACGGAAGAATTACGTCCCGGAAGCACCGTTAGGTGCCGGCCTGGTGCAAGGGCTGCGCCAGAAGTTGTGAACGTCTGCAAAGCAAAGCCGATGACTACTCTATAGTTCAGTGTGCCATGCTTTACGGCTTACAACCGGGACTTCAACGTCGCTTTTGAACACCATGGAGCATATGAGATGTTCCAGAGTTGAAGTTAATATTCCAAGCGAATGCCCGGATTGAGAGATATGAAGTCTCCAATAAGTTCTATAGCTGTAAGATGGAGGAGAACGGTTCTGTCAAGGAGCATATACTCGTAATGTCCGGATATAACAATCACTTGATTCAACCGGGAGTTAATCTTCCGGATGATTGCGTCATTGATGTAATTCTCCAATCATCGCCACCAAGCTACAAGAGCTTCGTGATGAACTATAATATGCAAGGGATGACCAAAACAATGCCCGAGCTCTTCGCGATGCCGAAAGTCATGGAGGTAGAAATCAAAAGGAGCATCAAGTGTTGATGGTTAACAAAACCACTAGTTTCAAGAAAAGGGCAAAGGAAAGAAAAAGGAAACTTCAAAAGAACGGCAAGCAAGTTGTCGATCAAGAGAAGAAACCCAAGTCTGGTCCTAAACCTGAAACCGAGTGCTTCTATTGCAAGCAGATCGTCACTGGAAGCGGAACTGCCCCAAGTATTTGGCGGATAAGAAGGATGGCAAGGTTAACAAAGGTATATGTGATATACATGTTATTGATGTGTACCTTACTAATACTCGCAGAGCACCTGGTATTTGATACTGGTTCTGCTGCTAATATTTGCAACTCAAACAGGGGCTACGGATTGCGAAGATTGGCTAAGGACGAGGTGACGGCGCGCTGGGAAATGGTTCCAAAGTCGATGTGATCGCAATGGCACGCTACCTCTACATCTACCTTCGGGATTAGTATTAGACCTAAATAATTGTTATTTAGTACCAGCGTTGAGCATGAACATTATATCTGGATCTTGTTTGATGCGAGACGGTTATTCATTTAAATCGAGAGAATAATGGTTGTTCTATTTATATGAATAATATCTTTTATGGTCATGCACCATTGAAGAATGGTTTGTTTTTACTTAATCTTGATAGTAGTGATACACATATTCATAATGTTGAAACCAAAAGATGCAGAGTTGATAATGATGGTGCAACTTATTTGTGGCAATCGCCGTTTAGGTCATATCGGTGTAAAGCGCATGAAGAAACTCCATACCGATGGACTTTTGGAGTCACTTGATTATGAATCACTTGGCACTTATGTAACCATGCCTTATGGGCAAGATGACTAAAACACCGTTCTCCGGAACTATGGAGAGAGCAACAGATTTATTGGAAATCATACATACCGATGTATGTGGTCCAATGAATGTTGAGGCTCGTATGGCGGATATCGTTATTTTCTCACCTTCACAGATGATTTGAGCAGATATGGGTATATCTACTTAATGAAACACAAATCTGAAACATTTGAAAAGTTCAAAGAATTTCAGAGTGAAGTGGAAAATCATCGTAACAAGAAAATAAAGTTTCTACGATCTGATCGTGGAGGAGAATATTTGAGTTACGAGTTTGGCTTACATTTGAAACAATGCGGAATAGTTTCGCAACTTACGCCACCCGGAACACCACAACGTAATGGTGTGTCCGAACGTCGTAATCGCATTTTATTAGATATGGTGCGATCTATGATGTCTCTCACCGATTTACCGCTATCGCTTTTGGGGTTATGCTTTAGAGACGGCTACATTCACTTTAAATAGGGCACCATCTAAACTGCTGAGACGACGCCTTATGAACTGTGGGTTTGGCAAGAAACCAAAGTTGTCGCTTCGAAAGTTTGGGGCTGCGATGCTTATGTGAAAAAGCTTCAACCCGATAAGCTCGAACCCAAATCGGAGAAATGTGTCTTCATAGGATACCCAAAGGAGATTGGGTACACCTTCTATCACAGATCCGAAGGCAAGATTTTTGTTGCTAAATTCGAAACTTTTGGAGAAGGAGTTTCTCTCGAAAGAAGTGAGTGGGAGGAAAGTAGAACTTGATGAGATAATCGTATCTACTCCCTTATTGAGAAGTAGTACATCACGTAAAAACAGTCGTGACACCTACACCAAATAGGGAAGAAGCTAATGATGATGATCATGAAACTTCAGATCAAGTTTCTCTGAACTTCAGAGATCAACTAGAGCAAGAACCGCACTGAGTGGTACGGTAATCCTATTCTCGAAGTCATGTTCAGGAACATGATGAACCTACGAACTATGAAGAAGCGATGGTGAGCCCAGATTCCACAAAATGGCTTGAGGCCATGAAATCTGAGATGGGATCCATGTATGAGAACAAAGTGTGGACTTTGGTTGACTTGCCCGATGATCGGCAAGCAATTGAGAATAAATGGATCTTCAAGAAGAAGACCGACGCTGATGGTAATGTTATCATCTATAAAGCTCGACTTGTTGCAAAAGGTTTTCGACAAGTTCAAGGGATTGACTACGATGAGACCTTCTCACCCGTAGCGATGCTTAAGTCCGTCCGAATCATGTTAGCAATTGCCGCATTTTATGATTATGAAATTTGGCAAATGGATGTTAAAACTGCATTCCTGAATGGATTTACGGAAGAAGAGTTGTATATGATGCAACCAGAAGGTTTTGTCAATCCAAAGGGAGCTAACAAAGTGTGCAAGCTCCGTGATCCATTTATGGATCGGTGCAAGCCTCTCGGAGTTGGAATAAACGCTTTTGATAGTGTGATCAAAGCATTTGGTTTTATATGCACTTTTGGAGAAGCCTGTATTTACAAGAAAGTGAGTGGGAGCTCAGTAGCATTTCCGATATTATATGTGGATGACATATTACTGATCGGAAATGATATAGAATTTCTGGATAGCATAAAAGGATACTTGAATAAGAGTTTTTCAATGAAAGACCTCGGTGAAGCTGCTTACATATTGGGCATTAAGATCTATAGAGATAGATCAAGACGCTTAATAGGACTTTCACAAAACACATACCTTGATAAAGTTTTTAAAAAGTTCAAAATGGATCGTGCAAAGAAAGGGTTCTTGCCGGTGTTACAAGGTGTGAAGTTGAGTAAAGACTCAATGCCCGACCACCGCAGAAGATAGAGAGAAAATGAAAGATGTTCCCTATGCTTCAGCCATAGGCTCTATCATGTATGCAATGCTGTGTACCAGACACGATGTGTGCCTTCTTTCGTAAGTTTGGCGGCGGTACCAAAGTAATCCAGAGTGGATCAACTGGACAGCGGTCAAGAACATCCTTAAGTACTTGAGAAGGACTAAGGATATGTTTCTCATTTATGGCGGTGACAAAGAACTCGTCAGAACGGTTACGCCGACGCAAGTTTTTTGACAATCGATCCGGACGATTCTAAATCGCAAACCGGATACGATTTACATTAAACGGTGGAGCTGCCGGTTGGTGCAGTTCCAAACAAAGCGCCGTATGGCGGGATCTACATGTGAAGTTGAGTACATAGCTGCTTGGAAGCAGCCAATGAAGGAGTCTGGATGAAGGAGTTCATAACCGATCTAGGTGTTGTACCTAGTGTATCGGGTCCAATGAAAATCTTTTGTGACAATATCGGTGCAATTGCCTTGGCAAAGGAATCCAGATTTCACAAGAGAACCAAGCACATCAAAAGACGCCTAACTCCATCCGGATTTGGTCCGTGGGAGACATAGAGATATGCAAGATACATACGGATCTGAATGTTGCGCACCCGTTGACTAAGCCTCTTCCACGAGCAAAACATGATCAGCACCAAGACTCCATGGGTGTTAGAATCATTCTTGTGTAATCTAGATTATTGACTCTAGTGCAAGTGGGAGATCAAGGAAATATGCCCTAGAGGCAATAATAAAGTTATTATTTATTTCCTTATATCATGATAAATGTTTATTATTCATGCTAGAATTGTATTAACAGGAAACATAATACATGTGTGAATACATAAACCCTCTGAGTGTCACTAGTATGCCTCTACTTGACTAGCTCGTTAATCAAAGATGGTTGTGTTTCCTAACCATGAACAAGGAGTTGTTATTTGATTAACGGGATCACATCATTGGTTGAATGATCTGATTGACATGACCCATTCCATTAGCATAGCACCGATCGTATAGTTTGTTGCTAGTGCTTTTCTTCATGACTTATACATGTTCCTATGACTATGAGATTATGCAACTCCGTTTGCACGAGGAACACTTTGGTGCTACCAAACGTCACAACGAATCGGGTGATTATAAAGGTACATTACAGGTGTGTCTCAAGGTACATGTTGGGTTGGCATATTTCGAGATTAGGATTTGTCACTCCGATTGTCGGAGAGGTATCTCGGGCCCTCTCGGTAATGCACATCACATAAGCCTTGCAAGCATTGCAACTAATGTGTTAGTTGTGAGATGATGTATTACGAACGAGTAAAGAGACTTGCCAGAACGAGATTGAACTAGGTATTGGATACCGACGATCGAATCTCGCAAGTAACATACCGATGACAAAGGGAACAACGATGTTGTTATGCGCGGTCCGACCGATAAAGATCTTCAGAGAATATGTAGGAGCCAATATGGGCATCCAGGTCCCGCTATTGGTTATTGACCGGAGAGGTGTCTCGGTCATGTCTACATAGTTCTCGAACCCGTAGGGTCCGCACGCTTAACGTTTCGATGACAGTTACTATGAGTTTTTATGATGTTTCTGTACCGAAGGTTGTTCGGAGTCCCTGATGAGATCACGGACGTGACGAGGAGTCTCGAAATGGTCGAGACATAAAGATTCATATATTGGAAGTCTATGTTTGGACATCGGAAGTGTTCCGGGTGAAATTAGGAATTTTAACATGTACCGGAGGTTACCGGAACCCCCGGAATGCTAATGGGCCAACATGGGCCTTAGTGGAAAGGAGAAAGGGGGCCCAAGTGTTGGTCACACCTTCCCCTTCCCTAGTCCTATTAGGACTAGGAGAAGGGGCCTCTCTCTCTCTCCCTTCCCACTTGGGGAAACCTAGTTGGACTAGGATTGGGGGAATCCTACTCCTAGTAGGAGTAGGACACCGGGCGCACCTCTCCTTGGCCGGCCAGCCCCTCCCTTCCCTCCTTTATATACAAAGGTAGGGCACCCCATGACACACAAGTTGATCATTGAGATCGTTCCTTAGCCGTGTGCGGTGCCCCTTCCACCATATTACACCTCGAAAATACCGAAGCGGAGCTTAGGCGAAGCCTGCGCCGGTGGAACATCATCATCGCCACCACGCCGTCAGGTTGACGAAACTCTCCCTCAACACTCGGCTGGATCGGAGTTCGAGGGACGCCATCGAGCTGAACGTGTGCAGAACTCGGAGGTGCCAGACGCTCGGTACTTGGATCGGTTGGATCGTGAAGGAGTACGACTACTTCCTCTACGTTGCGTCAACGCTTCCGCTGGTCTCATTTAGGGTACGTAGACAACACTCTCATCTCGTTGCTATGCATCACCATGATCTTGCGTGATCGTAGGAAAATTTTGAAATTACTACGTTCCCCAACAGTGGAATCTCTGGCAATCACCGATATACCGCGTCTCTGACAAAGCTGGGCGGAATCCGCATGAGTTTAGGACAAGGAATCCAGCTTCCAACTCGGACATCCTTGAAGGAAATATGCCCTAGAGGCAATAATAAAGTTGTTATTTATATTTCCTTATATTACGATAAATGTTTATTATTCATTCTAGAATTGTATTAACCGGAAACTTAGTACATGTTTGAATACATAGACAAAACAGAGTGTCCCTAGTATGCCTCTACTTGACTAGCTCATTAATCGAAGATGGTTAAGTTTCCTAGCCATAGACATGTGTTGTCATTTGATGAACGGGATCACATCATTAGAGAATGATGTGATGGAGAAACCCCATCCGTTAGCTTAGCAATATGATCGTTTAGTTTGTTGCTATTGCTTTCCTCATGACTTATACATGTTCCTATGACTATGAGAGTATGCAACTCCCGAATACCGGAGGAACACTTAGTGTGCTATCAAACGTCACAACGTAACTGGGTGGTTATAAATATGCTCTGCAGGTGTCTCCGTTGGTGTTTGTTGAGTTGGCATAGATCGAGATTAGGATTTTTCACTCCGATTGTTGGAGAGGTATCTCTGGGCCCTCTCGGTAGTGCACATCACTATAAGCCTTGCAAGCAATGTGACTAATGAGTTAGTTGCGGGATGATGAATTATGGAACGAGTAAAGAGACTTGTCGGTAACGATATTGAACTAGGTATGATGATACCGACGATCGAATCTTGGGCAAGTAACATACCGATGAGAAAGGGAACAACGTATGTTGTTGTGTTGTTTGACCGATAAAGATCTTCGTAGAATATGTAGGAGCCAATATGAGCATCCAGGTTCCGCTATTAGTTATTGACCGGAGATGTGTCTCGGTCATGTCTACATAGTTCTCAAACCCGTAGGGTCCGCACACTTAACGTTCGATGACGATTTGTATTATGAGTTATGTGATTTGATGACCAAAGGTTGTTCGGAGTCCCGGATGAGATCATGGACATGACGAGGAGTCTCGAATTGTTCGAGACGTAAAGGTTGATATATTGGAAGGCGATATTCGGACATCGGAAAGGTTCTGAGTGGTTCGGGTATTTTTCGGAGTACCAGAGAGTAACGGGAATTCGTCGGGGGAAGTATTGGGCCTTCATGGGACTTAGTGGAAAGGAGAGAAGGGCCACAAGGGGAGGCCATGCGGCCCCCCATGGGCTGGTCCAAATTGGACTAGGGCTAGGGGGCTGGCCCCCCTTTCCTTCTCTTCTTCCTCTCCTTCCTTCTTCTCCTACTTGGACTAGGAAAGAGGGAAAACTACTCCTACTAGGAGTAGGAATCCCCCTCTTGGGCGCGCCCCTTGTGGCCGTCCCTTCTCCTCCTCCCCTCCTTTATATACGGGGGAGGGGGGCACCCCATAGACACACAAGTTGATCTCTTAGCTGTGTGCGGTGCCCTCCTCCATAGTTTTCCAGCTCGGTCATATTGTCGTAGTGCTTAGGCGAAGCCCTGGGTCGGTAACTTCATCATCACCGTCACCATGCCGTCGTGCTGACGAAACTCTCCCTCGGCCTCAGCTGGATCTAGAGTTCGATGGACGTCACCGAGCTGAACGTGAGCAGATCGTGGAGGTGCCGTGCGTTCGGTACTTGATCGGTTGGATCACGAAGATGTTCGACTACATCAACCGCGTGAAAGGATCGAGAAAAGGTGTCTAGAGGGGGGAGGTGAATAGACTCTTAACAAGTAAAAGTAGCAATTTTTATTTTCTCCAAGTTAAGGTAGAGTTTTAGCACAAGTTTAAACATTCACAATACATTTCAAGCAAGCATGGCAAGAGTATATGAGCAGCAGAAAGTAAAGCATGCAAGTTGCAAGAATGTAAAGGGATGGGATTGGAGTGTGTAAACTCAATTGGAGACACGAAGATGTTTTTCCGTGGTTCCGATAGGTGGTGCTATCGTACATCCACGTTGATGGAGACTTCAACCCACGAAGGGTAACGGTTGCGCGAGTCCACGGAGGGCTCCACCCACGAAGGGTCCACGAAGAAGCAACCTTGTCTATCCCACCATGGCCATCGCCCATGAAGTACTTACTCACTAGGGTAGATCTTCACGAAGTAGGCGATCTCCTTGCCCATACAAACTTCTTGGTTCAATTCCACAATCTTGACGGGGGCTCAAGTGACACCTAACCAATCTAGGAGACACCACTCTCCAAATGGTAATAGATGGTGTGTTGATGATGAACTCCTTGCTCTTGTGATTCAAATGATAGTCTCCCCAACACTCAACTCTCTTTCTCACAGATTTGGATTTGTTGGAAAGATGATTTGAGTGGAAAGCAACTTGGGGAAGGCTAGAGATCAAGATTCTTGTGGTTGGAATGGAATATCTTGGTCTCAACACATGAGTAGGTGGTTCTCTCTTAGAAAATGTATGCTGGAAGTGTAGGTATGTTCTGATGGCTTTCCTCACGAATGAAGGAAGGGTGGAGGGGTATATATAGCCTCCACACAAAATCTAACCGTTACACACAATTCACCAAACTCGGTGGGACCGAATCTGAAAACTCGGTCAGACCAATTTAGTTCATAATATGACCGTTAGGCATTTCGGTGGGACCGATATGATCAACTCAGTGAGACTGATGTGCTAGGGTTAGGGTAAAACCTCATCTCGGTTTGACCGATTACACAAACTCGGTGGGACCGATTTTGGTAATGAGCTAACCAGAGAGTTGGTCAAGCAAACTCGGTGGGTCCGGTTACAAATCTCGATGGGACCGAAATAAATGCAACAGGCAACAGAGAGTTTGCAAGCCCATCTCGGTGAGACAAGGACCCCATCGGTGAGACCGAATTGGTTAGGGTTTCTGGCAGTGGCTATGTCAAATGGATCGTTGGCGCCGGATAGATCAAATCGGTAGGGCCGAGTTTGACTCTTTGTTTGGGACAAATGTGGATATGAGAAAGTGTTTGAGGGCTTTGGAGCATATCACTAAGCATTTTGAGCAAGCAAGCCATTAAGCAACACCTCATCCACTTTTAGGGCCAGTTCTTTTGAGTGCCGCTGTGGAAATAAGCTACTCTAGAAATAAGTTACCGATAAGCTGTTGTGGAAATAAGCCCATGAAAATAAGCTATCCAGTTCTTTTCACTTCCTGTCATTTAGCTTATTTCCTCATCTGTTAGGTGAATAGTCTGTACTACCCTTGAACTATAATTTAGGACTCAATCATGAACTCCAGCATCTTGCATACAAATATCACATGTTTATATCACACTCATCAACTGAACAATGTTTCTTTTTCTCACATTCCACATACCAGTGCCACAAATGCTCACTGTCCAATTGATAAAAGAACTTACTGTCTAGTGTCTACTTAATCACAAACACTTAGCAATAGGATACAGAAAATGGATCAATCAATTTGACATCTCAATCTGATATACAGAAAATGGATCAATCAATTTGACATCTCAATCTGATATACAGAAAATGGATCAATCAAGACATCTCAATGTCAATTTAATCGTAAGTAAAAGAAAAAAGGCTTGTAGGCAATAGCGCGAACACCTTGCGGACGGCAAATCGCCAAGGGGGCAAGACGGATATGCAGGGGGAGGGGGGAGAGGCGAGCTCGCCGGAGGTCATTCCACCATGGAGGTCACCTGCGCCGCCGCCTCGGAGCTCGTCGGTGTCCTAGCGCAGGCGGATGGAAGGGGAACATCGGGGGCGCAAAACCAGGGCCTTGGCGACGGCTGCTCTGGCTCGGGCTCCTGGCCAGCTGCGACACGCCTTGGTGCTCCGGAGTGGGGCGCCGTCCTCTGGAGTGGTGCCCTGGCCGGACCGACCAGGAGCTGTTGCGAGGGAGGAGCCGCGCCCTAGGAGTCGCGCCAGAGGATGGAAAAGTCCTACCCACCTTCCATGTGGCCGGAGCTAGCCGCGACGAGGAGCCCAGGGACCGACGGCGGTGGCGAGGAACCCTAGCCTTTGCAGCCCGCGAGAGCGAGAGGGGATCGAGCGAGGCGACGGGTTTCCTTTCTGCGGGGGACGGGTCGGGTGACGCGGACTGGGACATGGGAGGGGTATTTCCTTTGTAATTTGAGCGAACAACAGTGCCATTTTGGTATACCCCTTCAGTTTTAAGTCATAAGCTGCGGAAGCTACTCTACCCCCAGCTTTTTTCCATTGTGAAGAAACCAGAGGTGGAAATAAGTTGATCTAGCTTCTCAAAACGAGTTCTTTTGGGCTTCTAGCTTATTTCTGCCATAAGCTGCTAGAAGCCACAACAGAACTGGCCCTTAATTGTATTGGTTTTTTCTATGAACTCAATATGATCTTGGATCACTAAAATGAAAAGGCAGAGTCTTGAGCTTTTGAGCTTGAGCAAATATTTTGTCCTTAGCATCTTGAAGGGGTTCCACATCCTCTTGTCCACGCCACTCCACTGTTCAAGTCATCTGAAATATACTAGATAAAACATTAGTCCAACAAGAGATATGTTGTCACTAATTACCAAAACTGTTGGGGAACGCAGTAATTTCAAAAAAAAAAATCCTACGCACACGCAAGATCCATCTAGGTGATGCATAGCAACGAGAGGGGAGAGTGTTGTCCACGTGCCCTCGTAGACCGAAATTTAGTGAGAGATCATCTTATAATGCTGTAGGACCTTGTAGTATGTCTAGAGGGGGGTGATTAGACTACCTGACCAATAAAAACTTAATCTTTTCCCAATTTTAGACTTCGGCAGATTTTAGTTATTTTAGAACAGGTCAAGCAATCTTCACACAATTCAAACAAGCATGCAAAGAGTATATAGGCAGCAGAAAATAAAGCATGCAACTTGCAAGAATGTAAAGGGAAGGGTTTGGAGGATTCAAACGCAATTGAAGACACAGATGTTTTTGTCGTGGTTCCGATAGGTGGTGCTATCGTACTTCCACGTTGGTGGAGACTTCAACCCACGTCTGATGCAGTTCTTGCTGAGTCCACGGAGGGCTCCACCCACGAAGGGTCCACGAAGTAGCAACCTTGTCTATCCCACCATGGTCGTCGCCCACGAAGGACTTGCCTCACTAGCGGTAGATCTTCACGAAGTAGGCGATCTCCTTGCCCTTACAAACTCCTTGGTTCAACTCCACAATCTTGTCAGAAGCTCCCAAGTGACACCTAGCCAATCTAGGATACACCACTCTTCAAGAAGTAACAAATGGTGTGTTGATGATGAACTCCTTACTCTTGTGCTTCAAATGATAGTCTCCCCAACACTCAACTCTCTCTCACATGATAGGATTTGGTGGAAAGAAGATTTGAGTGGAAAGCAACTTGGGAAAGGCTAGAGATCAAGATTCATATGGTTGGAATGGAATATCTTGGCCTCAACACATGAGTAGGTGGTTCTCTCTAACTGGTAAGTTGGAAGTGTAGGTTTGTTCTGATGGCTCTCTCCACGAATGAAGAGGAGGTGGAGGGGTATATATAGCCTCCACACAAAAATCTAACCGTTACACACAATTTACCAAACTCGGAGGGACCGAATTATCAAACTCGGCCAGACCGATTTAGTAAACCTAGTGACCGCTTTGGATTTTCGGTGGGATCGACATGCATCTCGGTAGGACCGATTTGGTTAGGGTTAGGGCGAACGTAATCTCGGTGAGACCGATTACACAAACTCGGTGAGACCGAATTTGGTAATTAGCTAACAGAGAGTTGGTCGTGTAAACTTCGGTGGGACCGATTTGCTCTTTCGGTGAGACCGAAAAGTTAAAAAAGGGAAACAGAGAGTTTACATTGTAATCTCGGTGGGACCGATTCGCTCTTTCGGTTAGACCGAAAAGTTATGAAGGGGAAATAGAGAGATTACAATCCCATCTCGGTGAGACCGAGATCCCTATCGGTGAAACCGATTTGCCTAGGGTTTGTGGCAGTGGCTATGACATCTGAAAGTCGGTGGCGCCGGATAGAAAGAATCAGTAGGGCCGAGTTTGACTTTTGGTTTAGGTCATTTGTGGATGTGATAAAGTAGTGGAGGGTTTTGGAGCATATCACTAAGCACATGGAGCAAAAGGCTCATTAAGAAACACCTCATCCCTTCTTGATAGTATTGGCTTTTCCTATAGACTCAATGTGATCTTGGATCACTAAAATGTAAAATGTAGAGTCTTGAGCTTTTGAGCTTGAGCCAATCCTTTGTCCTTAATATTTTGAGGGATCCACTTTCATCATCCATGCCGTGCCATTCATTGAGCTTTCCTGAAATATTCATCTTGGAATAGTATTAGCTCAATGAACTATATGTTGTTATGAATTACCAAAACCACCTAGGGATAGTTGCACTTTCAATCTCCCCACTTTTTGGTAATTGATGACAACATATAGATCAAAGCTTCGACAAATGATAATAGAATTGAAAAACATCGTCGCTTTGAGAAGTATGTGATAAGCAAGTGCTCCCCCTAAATTTGTGCATATCTTAAGATTTGCTTTGGACTGCAAATGCACAAGAAATTAGGCTCATGGGTTACTCTTCCATGTCACATACATCTTGGTGGAGCGCTTCGTAATAATAACGATTGAATACATGCACTCATCACCAAGCACGGTGAATGATCATATAAGGATAAATAAGATAATATCATAAAGGCATAAGTGTAGCTTATGATCAAACACATGATCATCAATGTCTCACGGGTAATGCATAGTATCTCAAGCAATCAAACGCAAAAAAAGTTCAACCAAGAAGACAAGAGAGAACAAAAGCAATTCTATCTCTCTCTCGAAGCCTATGATCTATACATTTTTCTCCCCCTTTGGCAACAAGTTACCAAAAAGTTCCTAGAAAATGCATAGTACTATGTCGTCTCTCAAGCTTGGTCTTCTGGTGGTGGTGTAGACATAGTTCTGAAGAAGTTGGAGCTAGAGCTGGTTGAGCTGGTGCTGTAGCTGGAGCTGAAGTAGTGGCTCTGGTGTCTGGAGTTGGTACTGCAGCTGACCTCTCAGCTCTAGGCACTCAGGCAAATGCATCTGTTGTTGTCTTGCCCTTCCTCTCCTGCATATCATCTTGTAATTGCTCCACAGCTGACTGAATCTCAGTCACTTTGACATAAAGATCATAGAATTTTTGTTCCATGATTCTCTCTGTGCTCTCCTGGTTTTGAGTTAGGGTGGCCAACCCCTTCTCAATCCGCAGAGATGATGCTATTAAGTAACCAAGCTGCTCCTCGCTTGTTCTTGAGAAGTAGTCGATGCCTCTGCTTGAGTTGGCATCTTTGCAGCTTTCTCTTTCCTTGCCTTCTCCTTTCGCTCCTGAGCTTGCACTGATGATGGTCCATTCTCGGTCATGACAACTCGATTGTCCTTAAAATCAAGATAGAGAACCATATGTTCCTTATCCAAAAGATACTTTCCCGTGCCCATCTTCGAGTTTATCAACTCCTGAATCTGTGGGGCATAACCACAGCTTCTCTTATGATCTGCTGCTGTCCTCTTGATTGTCTCGACTATGAGGCTCATGACCTTGAATTTCTGAGGCACATCAAAAATATGAAGCAAATTGATTGCATGTCCTCTAATCATGTTATGGTCACCTGATTTGGGCAATAGAGTATGCCTTAAGATCCGGGGCTTGATCGTAGGCAGCCCCGACCAGTAAAATGGACTGATCCAAACTTGAAGTTCTCAAGTGCATCATCGGGGATCTCCTTGTGCATGTGTGACATTGTGCTATGATCCATTTTCTTCTTTCCATATATGTCCAGGTCATCCTCACTTTCCTTTGGGGCATTGATCAAACTTGCCCATTCCTCTATGGTAGACTGATATCTGGTTCCTTCTGACATCCACACTATCCTGCCATCTGGATAGAAGTGTGCTGTGGAGTAGAATTGCATGATAAGTTCATCTTTCCAGTTGGTGAGCTTCTGCCCAACAAAATCAGCAACTCCACAAGCACTGAAGCTGTCATATACTCCTGGGTAGTGTTCTGCGTTGTCCTTCATGTAGGTCCAGTTGACCCATCTCATATCGCAAACTATGGGCTTCTTATCCAGCAGGACAGTCTCATAAAAGTCCTGCTGCTCCTTGGTGTGGAACATGTAATCCACAGAAGTCCTTCTCCTCGTGGCATATGGATCCGTCTCTCTCCATAGCCTCAACCCATTATCTCTCCTGATCTTCATGTTTTCAGCCACAGGATGAGCATCGTTGTGGTCTGGGATCTTGGGTTTGAGCTTCCTTAGGACCTGCCCTTCTTCTTCTTCTTCATCTTCAACCTCAGGCAATGGGGCCTTGTTCTTTTCGGCTACTGGTATGCTCCTGGTATTCCTCTTGGGTGCAATCTTGGGCTTATAGGAAGCTTTGGGCTTGGAAGTTGCAGCCCCTGACTTGATTGAATCACCCATCAGCTTTTGTGCCTTGATGCAGGCTCTGCAACCTCTTCTTCTTCTTCCATCATGGAAGGCTTCCCTATCACTCTTGCCATGGTCTTCTTGACCCTTTCTTTCCTTTTCTTTCCCTCTGCAGCAACAGGCTCTTTGGGTTGAGATTCCAAAGAAGCTTGAGTAGACACTCTAGCTTTGGACATTGGTTGTCTGCCTGCTGGCCTTTTGATTTTCAAGCCAGGCTTTACTGCAGATGACTTGATCTCCCTCTTGAGCACTTTCTTCTTGGAGCTTGCCTCATCCTCAACTGCCACGTAATCCTCATCCTCAGACTCTGAGGTCTTCTTCTTTCTTGATCTTGTGGCAACCTTAGGCAAATTGCTCGAAGTGCTTCTGCTCCCCTCATCTGAGCTGCTTGAGGGACTAGTGCCCTCGCTCAATTGGATCTGCTCTTCAGATTTGTTCTGGCTATCACTCTGGTTGACATGCTGACCCTGTGAATAGTTATAGATGAGGTAGAGTGGATGAGCATCACAAATTGCAGAGATTTTTGCAATAGAATGATTCAAAAAACTTAGTTTTAGTTTCCCACTGAAAACATTTTGGATCTACCGATTTTCAAACTCGGTGATACCGAAGCAGTTTTGGAACCTAAACTAGTGAACTCGGTCAGATCGAAGTCACGATTGATGGCACCGAGACTGCTAGGGTTTCACAAAGTTCGAAATCGGTCACACCGATTTGTAATTCTCGGTAATCGAGACTTACAAGTGCAATGGCATCACCAAATCGGTGGGACCGAGTTTTTTCAACTCGGTGGGTCCGAGATTGATTCGGCGGAAACCTAACCCTAATTTTTTGAATCGCAACTATTCTAAGGATTGATTTGAGTGGATAGGAGTGATTCAATCGTGGCAAGATGAATAATGTACACAATGTCTTTGAGAATCGGACGAGGAAAGCACCGTGATTGAGTCCATACCCTAGTTCGGGAACTCTCACGGCGGCAACGGCGGAGGAGAATTCCGCTGACGGCGGCAGAGACCAGCGATCGGAGGCGGCCGATGACGTAAGTCGACGATCCAGAGACCAAGTTGGCAGAAGCGAGCTATCTTGTGGCGCCGAGGATTTGGAGAAAGTTTTCCAAATTTTGCCCGTGCGATATATATAGCCCGACCCTGTCGGTGTGACCGAGTGGTACAACTCGGTGGCACCTAGATGCAAAACTGTGAACAGTTATTGCAACTCGGTGTGACCGAAAAGTACAAATCGGTTGCACCGAGATGAAAACCTAGATCGACTTAGTAATCTCGGTATGACCGAAATGGAGGAATCGGTCAGACCGAAAATCACAAAGAAGTTTTGGAAGTTTAAGTCTATGACGAATCGGGGACTCCGAGTGCTCCTCACACAGAGTGGTTCGAATCTGACTTGATCAAATTTCGTGATGTAGCATGAATAGAGTTTGAGACGAGAAAAGCATAGATAGCTAGAGAAGGTTCTTAGGCATTCTTGTCCATCCACTTGGCCAAAGAAAGAAAAGCCAATCAATCAAAACAACAAGTGGATGTCCTCGAATGAGTGAAATATGCAACCAACATGCTCACACAATAAAATGACAAATGAAATATGTGACAAAGCATGCACAACCAATTCTAGCATCTATCAAACAATTGGCGATGGTTAGGTCATCTATATATGAGTATATTGACTTAGGAGTCAAATGAGAACATTTGATCATAGGTCATACTCATCATTTAAGCTCAAGTGGGGTTACCACTTTTACATAAAACATTTATGTGTTCACATCATTAGAGTTGCTTTGACTCAATTCTTAGAGTTAAGCTCCCCCTAGATGTGAGATCCCCCCTTAGAGGGATAAACTAACCTTGGGTTTTGTCGATGATGACTTCATGTAGGTGTTGAAGACGTGGATGCTCAGTGTTGATGTAGATCGTTTGGATCAATCCTTTGGAGTGAGTTGCACTTTCAATACCTACATGGGTTAGTCCCACAAGGAACAAACAAGGAAATCCATAGACATAGAGTGATGCACACACAAAATGATGTCCATGAAAACATTAGGTTACCTTGTCCCTTGCCTTACCAACATGAGGGTTTGTGACTCCTTGAACTAGCGCAATATATGGAAGTTGATTGCACTTGTCCTTGCCATAATGATATGAGTGAAAAATGTTGGCAGAGTCACCCTCAAGAACTCTCTAGTTCTTCTTCTTCGGGATCCACATCAACTTGATGGGAATCCTTGGTGTAGTAGTTGTACTTGATGATGTAGAACTTGACGTAGTCTTGGGAACCCACTTGACCAAGGCCTTAGGTGCTTCTTCAAATGCATCAATTTCCTCTTGAAGCTTGTCCTTGCCTTTGTTCTTGTGGTCTTGTGGTGGAAGATCATCTTGTGCTTGTGTTCCCTTGAAGGAAGTAGGATCATACTTCTCTTGTTGAGGAACAAACTTCGTCTTGGGGTATTGATCTTCTTCCCACTCAACTCCATTGGCATTGAACTTTCGTTCAAAACCAACACCTTGATTCTTCCGGTGCCTTCCTTGCTTGTGTACAATTTCCTCAAATTTCTTACTCCCGGCAAGACTCTTGTATACACCTTTCTCTATAATTCCCTTCAATAAGCTGTTTTCTTGCTCAAGTGTAACTTGGCTAAGAGGATCATTAGTGGAATCAAGAGAACTACTAGAAGCAACAATATTGGATTTAGCATTGTTATTGTTACTACTAGAAGAAGAATCTTTCTTGTTCTTGTTACTACACTTGACTTGAGGCATGTAAGTAGATAAGAGTTAAACGCTCGGCAATGTAAGAAGAACTTTTCTTACGAAGATCATCATTGATTGACTTTAAGAACTCATGCTCTTGCTCAAGATTGAGCTTTTCAAAGCGTAACTTCTCATGAGCCCTTAAAAGTTCTTAATGATCTTCAAAGATATTTTCATGAGCTAACTTAACAGTGTTTAGTTCTTTAGTTAGAAGCTCAATGTTCTCCTTATCATTGTCATTCGTTTCAACTTGATTAGCATGATTAATTGACGTTTCATCATAGTATTCATCGCTAGAGTTGTCAACAAGTAAATCATCATCACCTAGAAAGTCATCTTCATCAACATCAAAATCAACATACTTGGGGTGTGTTACCTTTGGACCTTTGGCCATGAAGCATCTACCAATTCCTTCATTTGGTGATTCGAATATGTCGTAGGAGTTGGTTGACACAAGTGCTAGACCGCCAACACCTTCATCTTGAGTGTATTCGGAGTCGGAGTGATAGCTTCTCTCGGAGTGATGGTCGGAGTCGGAGCCGGATACCCATTCACCAACATGAGCTTGCTGTCTTCGTTTTGTGTAGCTCTTTGATGACCTGTCCTTCCTTTCCGAATCCTTGCTTCTCCGTGAGGGTCTTCGTTCATAACGATCATCTCTACTCCTTCTCTCTCTTGGTGGTGATTCTTCTCTTCTACTTCTTCTCTTGGGATAATCTTCTCTTCTTTTGTAGGGTGCCGTACACTCATTGGAATAGTGTCCGGGTCTCCCACAATTGTAGCAATTTTGCTCTCGACTAGAAGATCTTTTGTCATTGTAGGACCTTGACTTAGAGCTTCTTTCTTTGCTTCTAATCTTGTAGAATTTGTTGAAGTTCTTCACCATTAAGCTCAATTCTTCATTGAAGGTTTGTTTCTCACTTGATGATGTGGGGGCTTCACATGAGGCTTTGTAAGCACCACTCGACTTGTTGTGAAGTTCCTCCTTATCCTTGAGTGACATCTCATGAGCAACAATTCTTCCAAAGTGACTTCGTAGGCTTGAGATCTTTGTAATTGGGCATCATTTCGATCAATGTGCACATGGTATCATATTTTCCATCCAATGCTCTTAGGATCTTCTTGATGATGAATCTATCGGTCATCTCTTCACTTCCTAAGCCGCAATCTCATTTGTGATAAGAGCAAGCCTAGAGTACATTTCAAATGACACCTTCACCATCCTTCATTTTGAACTTGTCAAGTTGACTTTGGAGCACATCCAACTTGGATTCCTTGACGGAGTCGGTACCTTCGTGCATATCAATCAAAGTATCCCAAATTTCCTTTGCATTCTCAAGACGGCTGATTTTGTTGAACTCTTCGGGGCACAATCCATTGAAGAGGATATCACAAGCTTGAGCGTTGTATTGCAACATCTTCAACTCATCCGCACTAGCTTCACGGTTTGGCTCTCTCCCATCAAAGAATTCACCTTGCAAGCCAATACACACAATAGCCCAAACAACGGGGTTATGTCCGACAATATGCATTTTCATCTTATGCTTCCAACTAGCAAAATTAGTGCCATCAAAGTAAGGACCTCTACAATGATAATTTCCCTCGCTAGACGCCATACTCTCCTAGGTTGTGAAACCAAGGCTATGACCACCAAAATATATGGAAATCAAAGCAAATGGAGACCAAAGCTCTGATACCACTTGTAGGACCTTGAAGTATGTCTAGAGGGGGGGGTGATTAGACTACTTGACCAACAAAAACTTAACCTTTTCCCAATTTTAGACTTTGGCAGATTTTAGCTATTTTAGAACAAGTCAAGCAATCTTCACACAATTCAAACAAGCATGCAAAGAGTATATAGGCAGCAGAAAATAAAGCATGCAACTTGCAAGAATGTAAAGGGAAGGGTTTGGAGGATTCAAACGCAATTGGAGACACAGATGTTTTTGTCGTGGTTCCGATAGGTGGTGCTATCGTACTTCCACGTTGGTAGAGACTTCAACCCACGTAGGGTAACGGTTGCGCGAGTCCATGGAGGGCTCCACCCACGAAGGATCCACGAAGTAGCAACCTTGTCTATCCCACCATGGCTGTCGCCCACGAAGGACTTGCCTCACTAGAGGTAGATCTTCACGAAGTAGACGATCTCCTTGCCCTTACAAACTCCTTGGTTCAACTCCACAATCTTGCTCTGAGGCTCCCAAGTGACACCTAGCCAATCTAGGAGACACCACTCTCCAAGAAGTAACAAATTGTGTGTTCATGATGAACTCCTTGCTCTTGTGCTTCAAATGATAGTCTACCCAACACTCAACTCTCTCTCACAGGATAGGATTTGGTGGAAAGAAGATTTGAGAGGAAAGCAACTTGGGGAAGGCTAGAGATCAAGATTCATATGGTTGGAATGGAATATCTTGGCCTCAACACATGAGTAGGTGGTTCTCTCTCAGAACTGGTAAGTTGTAAGTGTAGATTTGTTATGACGGCTCTCTCCATGAATGAAGAGGAGGTGGAGGGGTATATATAGCCTCGACACAAAATCTAACCGTTACACACAATTTACCAAACTCGGTGGGACCGAATTATCAAACTCGGTCAGCCCGATTTAGTAAACCTAGTGACCGTTAGGATTTTCGGTGGGACTGACATGCATCTCGGTAGGACCGATTTGGTTAGGGTTAGGGCGTAACATAATCTCGGTGAGACCGATTACACAAACTCGGTGATACCGAATTTGGTAATTAGCTAACCAGAGGGTTGGTCAAGTAAACTCGGTGGGACCGATTTGCTCTTTCGGTGAGACCGAAAAGTTACAAAAGGGAAACAGAGAGTTTACATTGTAATCTTGGTGGGACCGATTCGCTCTTTCGGTTAGACCGAAAAGTTACGAAGGGGAAACAGAGAGATTACAATCCCATCTCGGTGAGACCAAGATCCCTATCGGTGAAACCGATTTGCCTAGGGTTTGTGGCAGTGGCTATGACATCTCGAACTCGGTGGCTTCTTGATAGAAAGAATCGGTAGGGCCGAGTTTGACTTTGGGTTTAGGTCATTTGTGGATGTGAGAAAGTAGTGGAGGGTTTTGGAGCATATCACTAAGCACATGGAGAAAAAGGCTCATTAAGCAACACCTCATCCCTTCTTGATAGTATTGGCTTTTCCTATAGACTCAATGTGATCTTGGATCACTAAATGTAAAATGTAGAGTCTTGAGCTTTTGAGCTTGAGCCAATCCTTTGTCCTTAATATTTTGAGGATCCACTTTCATCATCCATGCCATGCCATTCATTGAGCTTTCCTGAAATATTCATCTTGGAATAGTATTAGCTCAATGAGCTATATGTTGTTATGAATTACCAAAACCACCTAGGGATAGTTGCACTTTCAAATGCTACCGCCGTACTAAGAAAAATAAGATGCATAAAGGATAAACATCACATGCAATCAATATAAGTGATATGATATGGCCATCATCATCTTGTGCCTTTGATCTTCATCTCCAAAGTACCATCATGATCACCATCGTCACCGGCTTGACACCTTGATCTCCATCTGTCGGTGGGAAACGAAACCTATGGGATCACAAGAATCCCTACTACGGTTGCCGGGGCGCAGGGTTGTGAGAAGAGCAGGATTAGTAATCAGCACAAGGATCGTTTACCAAGGTTCGGGCCGCGAGGATGCGTAAAACCCTAGTCCTGCTTTGGTGGCTATATTTAGTGTTCTTGAGCCCTCGAACTAGCTATGGTGGCTGAGTAGTTCCAGAGAGCCGAATCCTTCTCCAGTACGCCATGGGCCTCCTTTTATAGTCGAAAGGGGCTACCACAGTGGCACACAGGAGGTGGAAAGGCGTACAGTGCTACGAGCTTATCGCCCGTATTACAGGACAAGACGCATTTAATGCATCGCTTAGGTGTCCCCCTGCTTTATTGGGGACGGGAACGAGGCCCGTCCCGTTCCGTCGCCGCTCCTCCTTGCTTCGACACGCGCCCTGGCCAGCGATGCATGCGGCACCATGTAGGCAGGCAGGAAGCTGAGGTTGCGCGGTGGTAAGGTCCTCATGAAGATCTGCATGCCGCCACGCAGGCGCTTGCTGAGTTGGCCTGGAAGCTGCATGTTGCCACGCAGGTGCCTGCCCAGCTGGTTGGGCTTGCAGATGCATGCGAACGGCGGTGGAGACTTGGCTGGTGCGGGCCTGGAAGTGGCCCTGCTGGTGTCCTTGGTGAGGGCCTTGCCGGGTGGCCCGGCAAGGGCCTTGCCGTGGCACGCTGTCGTCCCCGGCAAGGATCTTGCTGGGGGTCTTGTGGCTCTCCTCGGCAAGAATCTTGCCGAGGATCGTTGTCTTTTAATCCTCGTCTGAACTTGAATATTCCTTTTCTTTAGAAAGATCTGCATGCCACCATGGAGGTGCCTTCCGAGCCCTGGCCCAACATGGTTGATGGTGTTGGAGACTGTGGGCTCAAGGGTGGTGCGCTCCGCTGGTGTTGGACGAGCCGCCCCGGCAAGGGCCTTGCCGGGGCCTCGGAGGCTGCCCCGGCAAGGGTCTTGCCGGGGGAACCTGCTTCGTCCCTCTGCTCTTTGTGGTCTCGGCCTTGGCATTGCTCTGGCAGTCTTGGGCTTTGGTTTCACCTCAGTTCACCTCCCCTGCCTTGCCAAGTGCGGCTGTGGCGCGTGGCTCTGACTGCCCGTGCATAAGTAAAGGGCTCGAAAGGAGAGCACCTACTTTTGTACACCGACAGGAGCCCCTGGGCCTGGGCCACACATAAGCGCAACACGTCGTTGGGCCAGGCCCAAAACAGTGCGCGGGCAGGCGGGGCGGTTTTTACCGCGGTAAAACTTTTCGCGCGCTGCGCTTCCCACGACCAGCGCGCGACGTGGAGGGTCATGCGTGACGTGGGGGTCATGCGTGGGGCGGTTCCCGCACGCATGCATCACATCACAGTAAATGGGCAGCGCGACCCGCACCTTCCCCATAAAAAAGGATAACCGTGGGCGCACCGTTCCTTTACCCTCCGCGCAATCCCAATCTAGGAAGCCTCAGTTCGTCTTCCTCTTCTTCCCTAAGCTTCGCTCTTGCTCGCCGCCGTTGCGTTCCCGCCGTCCTCTGTTTCTTGCCCCCCTCCCCCAGCCACCATAGCACCCAAATCCACTAAGGGCAAGGGAGTGGCCAAGGATGCCAGAGTGACGGAGCCGCCGGAGAGTGCGCTGGCGGTGAAGCGGACGCAGTCCGCCTACTTACCCTCGACAGTTGATGTGTTGAAGCTCTGGGACGCCTTCAAGCCCCTGTGGGGGGTGAAGGCGGGGGGAGAGAAGACGGGGAACCCAGCCACGCGCGTCATCCCCGCCAACTGTGCCGAGGCTGCCCCAAATCAGTACCCTTTGTTTGTCGACTATTTCTCCTGCGGGCTTTGTCCTACCTTCTCCGATTTCTTTAGCGACATCATGCACACCTTTGGCTTCCGCCTCTTGGATTTTACCCCAAATGTTGTGGCATGCATGGCCCTTATCGCGCACCTCTGCGAAGGTTTCGCCGAGGTGCACCCCAACACGGTGCTTTTCCGCCACTACTTCTTCCCTCAGATCCAAACGGGGGGCGCCATCTCCGGTTGCGTCACCTGGATCCCAAGGTCCAAGGGAGCGTACCCGGATGGCGCCATGAATGAGAGGTGGGAGGAGTGGCGGGGCCGGTGGTGCTGGATCGAAGAGAAGGACCCGCCGGTGTTCTGCGAAGTTCGCCGGGCGCCGCCGATCCGCAGAAGTGACTAGAGCGACGTCGACGCTGACGATGAGAAGCTCACGATCGCCACCACCAGGATCCTTCGGCTAACCGAGTCCGGGCTCACCCTTGAGATGATCAGGGCGGACTTCATCCGCCGCCGGTTCGCTCCACTGCATAACAAGGGGAGGCCGGCAAGGCTCTGCACGAACGCCGCCGACATCACACTACAAAAAAAATACACTTCCGTGATGATACGTGTTTGTCACAGTAGGTCGCGTTTTTTGTCATGCATGTACATCCATGGCGATTTTATGACAGAATCAAGATAGTCATACCTGTGCTGTCGTAGAAGTGTTCCATGACATTATGATACCTCTCCAACGTATCTATAATTTTTTATTGCTCCATGCTACTTTATCTACTGTTTTGGACTATAATGGGCTTTATTTTCCACTTTTATATTATTTTTGGGACTAACCTATTAACCGGAGGCCCAGCCCAGAATTGCTATTTTTTGCCTTTTTCAGTGTTTCGAAGAAACGGAATATCAAACGGAGTCCAAACGGAATGAAACCTTCGGAAACGTGATTTTCTCATCGAATGTGATCCAGGAGACTTGGACCCTGCTCCAAGGAACGAAAGAGGCGGTCACGAGGGTGGGGGGCGCCCCCCCCCCCGAGGGCGCGCCCCCAGCCTCGGGGGCCCCCGGGTGCTCCACCGACGTACTCCTTCCTCCTATATATACCTACGTACCCCCAAACGATCAGGACAGGAGCCAAAAACCTAATTCCACCGCCGCAACTTCCTGTATCCACGAGATCCCGTCTTGGCGCCTGTTTCGGAGCTCCGCCGGAGGGGGCATCCACCACGGAGGGCTTCTACATCAACATCATAGCCTCTCCGATGAAGTGTGAGTAGTTTACTTCAGACCCTCGGGTCCATAGCTATGACCTAGATGGCTTCTTCTCTCTTTTGGATCTCAATACAATGTTCTCCCCTCTCGTGGAGATCTATTCGATGTAATCTTGTTTTTGCGGTGTGTTTGTTGAGACCGATGAATTGTGGGTTTATGATCCAGCTTATCTATGAACAATATTTGAATCTTCTCTGAATTCTTTTATGTATGATTGAGTTATCTTTGCAAGTCTCTTCGAATTATCCGTTTGGTTTGGCCAACTAGATTGGTAGTTCTTGCAATGGGAGAAGTGCATGGCTTTGGGTTCAATCTTGCGGTGTCCTTACCCAAAGGATGTAAAGGGTTGCAAGGCACGTATTGTATTGTTGCCATCGAGGATAACAAGATGGGGTATTTATCATATTGCATGAATTTATTCCTCTACATCATGTCATCTTGCTTAAGGCGTTACTCTTTTTAACTTAATACTCTAGATGCATCTTTGGATAGCGGTCGATGAGTCGAGTAATAGTAGTAGATGCAGAATCGTTTGGTCTACTTGTCACGGACGTGATGCCTATATACATGATCATACCTAGATATACTCATAACTATGCTCAATTACATCAATTGCTCAACAGAATTTGTTCACCCACCGTAGAATACTTATGCTCTTGAGATAAGCCACTAGTGAAACCTATGGCCCCCGGGTCTATTCTCATCATATCAATCTCCATCACTTTAATACTTGCTTTGTTTTTACTTTGCTTTTACTTTTCACTTTGCATCTATATACCAAAAATATTATCTCTTTCAGATCTCACTCTCGTAAGTGACCGTGAAGGGCTTGACAACCCCTAATCGCGTTGGTTGCGAGTAGCTATCGTTTTGTGCAGGTACGAGGGACTTGTGCGTGGCCTCCTACTAGATTGATACTTTGGTTCTCAAAAACTGAGGTAAATACTTACGCTACTGTGCTGCATCATCCTCTCCTCTTCGGGGAAAACCAACGCAAGCTCAAGACATAGCAAGAAGGATTTCTGGCGCCTTTGCCGGGGAGTCTACGCAAAAGTCAACATACTAAGTACCCATCACAATCCCTATCTCTCGCATTACATTATTTGTCATTTGCCTCTCGTTTTCCTCTCCCCCACTTCACCCTTGCCGTTTTATTCGCCCTCTCTTTCCCAATCTGCTCCTCTTATTCCCGTTGCCTTTCGTTTGCTCGTGTGTTGGATTGCTTGTTTGTCGCGATGGCTCAAGATGCTACCAAATTGTGTGACATCACCAATACCAATAATAATGATTTCCTTAGCACTCCGATTGCTCCTCTTGCCAATACTGAATCTTGTGAAATCAATACTGCTTTGTTGAATCTTGTTATGAAAGATCAATTCACCGGTCTTCCTAGTGAAGATGTCGCTACTCATCTGAATAGCTTCATTGATTTATGTGATATGCAAAAGAAAAAAGATGTCGACAACGATGTCGTTAAATTTAAGCTATTTCCTTTTTCGCTTAGAGATCGTGCTAAAGTGTGGTTTTCATCTTTGCCTAAAAATAGTATTGACTCTTGGAACAAGTGCAAAGATGCTTTTATCTCTAAGTATTTTCCTCCCGCTAAGATTATCTCTCTTAGGAACGATATTATGAATTTTAAGCAACTTGATCATGAACATGTTGCACAAGCTTGGGAGAGAATGAAATTAATGATACGTAATTGTCCTACTCATGGTTTGAACTTGTGGATGATTATACAAAAAATTTATCTGGATTGAATTTTGCTTCTAGAAATCTTTTAGATTCGGCATGGAGGCGCTTTTATGGAAATCACTTTAGGAGATGCTACTAAACTCCTAGATAATATTATGGTTAATTATTCTTAATGGCATACTGAAAGATCTACTAATAAAAAATGCATGCGATAGAAGAAATTAATGTTTTGAGTGGAAAGATGGATGAACTTATGAAATTATTTGCTACTAAGAGTGTTTCTTCTGATCCTAATGATATGCCTTTGTCTACCTTGATTGAGAATAATAATGAATCTATGGATGTGAATTTTGTTGGTAGGAATAATTTTGGTAACAACGCCAGATAGAGGGAATTTTAATCCTAGGCCTTATCCTAGTAATCCTTGTAATAATTATGGAAATTCCTACAACAACTCTTATGGAAATTTTAATAAGATGCCCTCTGAATTTGAGAATAGTGTTAAAGAGTTTATGAATTCACAAAAGAATTTTAATGCTTTGCTTGAAGAGAAATTGCTTAAAGTTGATGATTTGGTTAGGAACGTTGATAGAATTTATCTTGAGGTTGATTCTTTAAAGCTTAGATCTATTCCTCCTAAGCATGATATCAATGAGTCTCTCAAAGCTATGAGAATTTCCATTGATGAGTGCAAAGAAAGAACCGCTAGGATGCGTGCTTCCAAAGATGCCTTTATTAAAGTGTGTTCTTCTAATTCCTATGAAAATCAAGATGAAGATCTAAAAGTTATTGATGTGTACCCTATTAAATCTTTGTTTTTCAATATGAATCTTGATGAAACTGAATATGATCTTCCCTTACCTAGAAGGCGTTCTAAGAATTCGGAGTTTTTAGATCTTGATGATGAAATTGATAAAAGTGGGATTGAAAGAAATAAAAATCTAGATGTTGCTAAAACCACTATATTGGATCTCAAGGAATTTAATTATGAAAATTGCTCTTTAATTGATTGTATTTCCTTGTTGCAATCCATGCTAAATTCTCCTCATGCTTATAGCCAAAATAAGGCCTTTACCGAACACATTGTTGATGCCTTGATGCAATCTTATGAAGAAAAACTTGAGTTGAAAGTTTCTATCCCTAGGAAACTCTATGATGAGTGGTAACCTACTATTATAATTAAAAATAAAGATCATGAGTTTAATTCTTTGTGTGATTTGGGTGCTAGTGTCTCTACTATTCCCAAAACTTTGTGTGATTTGCTAGATTTCCGTGACTTTGATGTTTGCTCTTTAAACTTGCATCTTGCGGATTCCACTATTAAAAAGCCTATGGGAAGAATTAATGATGTTCTTATTGTTGCAAATAGGAATTATGTGCCCGTAGATTTTATCGTTCTTGATATAGATTGCAATCCTTCATGTCCTATTATTCTTGGTAGACCTTTCCTTAGAACGATTGGTGCAATTATTGATATGAAGGAAGGAAATATTAGATTCCAATTTCCATTAAAGAAAGGCATGGAACACTTTCCTAGAAAGAAAATGAAATTACCTTATGAATCTATTATAAGAGCCACTTATGGATTGCCTACCAAAGATGGCAATACCTAGATCTATCCTTGCTTTTATGCCTAGCTAGGGGCGTTAAACGATAACGCTTGTTGGGAGGCAACCCAATTTTATTTTTAGTTTTTTTAGTTTTTTGTTCTGTTTAGGAATAAATAATCCATCTAGCCTCTGTTTAGATGTGGTTTTATCTTTTAATTAGTGTTTGTGCCAAGTTAAACCTATTGGATCTTCTTGGATGATAGTTATTTGATCTTGCTGTAATTTCCAGAAACTTTGCGCTCAGTGCCCGAATTGTTAAAAATCACCAGAACGTGATAAAATATTGATTCCAATTGATGCTGATCACTAGACAAATTTTCCAGGTCGTCTTATTTTGGTAGAATTTTTTGAGTTCCAGAAGTTTGCGTTAGTTACAGATTAATACAGACTGTTCTGTTTTTGACAGATTCAGTTTTACGTGTGTTGTTTGCTTATTTTGATGAATCTATGGCTAGTAAAATAGTTTATGATCCATAGAAAAGTTCTAATACAGTAGGTTTAACACCAATATAAATAAAGAATGAGTTCATTACAGTACCTTAAAGTAGTCTTTTGTTTTCTTTCTCTAACGGAGTTCACGAGATCTCTATTGAGTTTTGTGTTGTGAAGTTTTCAAGTTTTGGGTGAATTCTTTTGATGGATTATGGAACAAGGAGTGGCAATAGCCTAAGCTTGGGTATGCCCATGGCACCCCCAAGATAATCCAAGGACACCAAAAATTCAAATCTTGGGGATGCCCCGGAAGGCATCCCGTCTTTCGTCCACTTCCATCGGTAATTTACTTGGAGCTATATTTTTATTCACCACATGATATGTGTTTTGCTAGGAGCGTCTTGTATTATTTGTGTCTTTGCTTGTTAGTTTACCACGATCATCCTTGCTGTACACACCTTTTGAGAGAGCCATACATCAATTGGTATTTGATATAATACTCTATGTGCTTCACTTATATCTTTTGAGCGTGATAATTTTTGCTCTAGTGCTTCACTTATATCTTTTAGAGCACGGTGGTGGATTTGTTTTAAAGAAACTTGATCTCTCATGCTTCACTTAGATTATTTTGAGAGTCGTTAATAGCATGGTAATTTGCTTAATGTTAATATACTTGGTATTCAAGATATGTGAAACTTTCTTTTGAGTGCGTTGAATACTAAGATAAGTTTGATGCTTGATAATTGTTTTGAGATATGAAGATAGTGATATTAGAGTGGTGCTAGTTGAGTAGTTGTGAATTTAAAGAATACTTGTGTTGAAGTTTGTGATTCCCGTAGCATGCACGTATGGTGAGCCGTTATGTGATGAACCCGGAGCATGATTTATTTATTGATTGTCTTCCTTATGAGTGGCGGTCGGGGACGAGCGATGGTCTTTTCCTACCAATCTATCCCCCTAGGAGCATGCCCGTAATAGTTTGCTTTGATAAAACTTCTAGATTTTTGCAATAAGTATATGAGTTCTTTATGACTAATGTTGAGTCCATGGATTATATGCACTTTTTTTCCATCCTTCCACCATTGCTAGCCTCTCAAATACCGCGCACTTTTCGCCGGTATCATACACCCACCATATACCTTCCTCAAAACAGCCACCATACCTACCTATCATGGCATTCCCATAGCCATTCTGAGATATATTGCCATGCAACTTTCCACCGTTCCGTTTATTATGACACGCTCCATCATTGTCATATTGCTAGCATGATCATGTAGTCGACATCGTATATGTGGCAAAGCCACCATTCATCTTTCTTTCATACATGTCACTCATGTTTCATTGCATATCCTGGTACACCGCCGGAGGCATTCATATAGTCATATTTTGTTCTAAGTATCGATTTGTAATTGTTGAGTTGTAAGAAAAATAAAAGTGTGATGATCATCATTATTAGAGCATTGTCCCAAGTGAGGAAAGGATGATGGAGACTATGATTCCCCCACAAGTTGGGATGAGACTCCGGACGAAAAAAAAGAGGCCATAAAAAAGAGAAAAGGCCCAAATAAAAAATGAGAGAAAAAGAGAGAAGGGATAATGTTACTATCCTTTTACCACACTTGTGCTTCAAAGTAGCACCTTGATCTTCATGATAGAGAGTCTCTCATTTTGTCACTTTCATATACTAGTGGGAATTTTTCATTATAGAACTTGGCTTGTATATTCCAATGATGGGCTTCCTCAAATGCCCTAGGTCTTCGTGTGAGCAAGCGAGTTGGATGCACACCCACTTAGTTTCTTTTGTTGAGCTTTCATATACTTATAGCTCTAGTGCATCTGTTGCATGGCAATCCCTACTCACTCACATTAATATCTATTAATGGGCATCTCCATAGCCCGTTGATACACCTAGTTGATGTGAGACTATCTTCCCTCTTTTTGTCTTCTCCACAACCACCATTCTATTCCACATATAGTGCTATATCCATGGCTCACGCTCATGTATTGCGTGAAGATCGAAAAAGTTTTTAAAATGTTAAAGTATGAAACAATTGCTTGGCTTGTCATCGGGGTTGTGCATGATTTAAATATTTTTTGTGGGGAAGATGGAGCATAGCCAGACCATATGATTTTGTAGGGATAACTTTCTTTGGCCATGTTATTTTGAGAAGACATAATTGCTTAGTTAGTATGCTTGAAGTCTTATTATTTTTATGTCAATATGAACTTTTGTCTTGAATCTTTCGGATCTGAATATTCATATCACAATTAAGAAGATTTACATTGAAATTATGCCAAAGTATCACTCCGCATCAAAAACTCTCTTTTTATCATTTACCTACTCGAGGACGAGTAGGAATTAAGCTTGGGGATGCCTGATACGTCACCAACGTATCTATAATTTTTGATTGCTCCATGCTACTTTATCTACTGTTTTGGACTATAATGGGCTTTATTTTCCACTTTTATATTATTTTTGGGACTAACCTATTAACTGGAGGCCCAACCTAGAATTGCTGTTTTTTTGCCTTTTTCAGTGTTTCGAAGAAACAGAATATCAAACGGAGTCCAAACGGAATGAAACCTTCAAAAACGTGATTTTCTCACCGAACGTGATCCAGGAGACTTGGACCCTACTCCAAGGAACGAAAGAGGCGGTCACGAGGGTGGGGGCGCCCCCCCTAGGGCGCGCCCCCTGCCTCGTGGGCCCCCTGTCGCTCCAATCGTACTCCTTCCTCCTATATATACCTACGCACTTCAAACGATCGTAACAGAGCCAAAACCTAATTCCACCGCCGCAACTTCCGTATCCACGAGATCCCATCTTGGGGCCTGTTCGGAGCTCACGAGGGGGCATCCACCATGGAGGGCTTCTACATCAACACCATAGCCTCTCCGATGAAGTGTGAGTAGTTTACTTCAGACCTTCGGGTCCATAGCTAGTAGCTAGATGGCTTCTTCTCTCTTTTTGGATCTCAATACAATGTTCTCCCCCTCTCTCGTGGAGATCTATTCAATGTAATCTTCTTTTGCGGTGTGTTTGTTGAGACCGATGAATTGTCGGTTTATGATCCAGCTTATCTTTGAACAATATTTGAATCTTCTCTGAATTCTTTTATGTATGATTGAGTTATCTTTGCAAGTCACTTCGAATTATCCGTTTGGTTTGGCCAACTAGATTGGTAGTTCTTGCAATGGGAGAAGTGCATGGCTTTGGGTTCAATCTTGCGGTGTCCTTACCCGATACGTAAAGGGTTGCAAGGCACATATTGTATTGTTGCCATCGAGGATAACAAGATGGGGTATTTATCATATTGCATGAATTTATTCCTCTACATCATGTCATCTTGCTTAAGGCGTTACTCTTTTTAACTTAATACTCTAGATGCATCTTTGGATAGCGGTTGATGAGTGGAGTAATAGTAGTAGATGCGTAATCGTTTCGGTCTACTTGTCACTTAACGTGATGCCTATATACATGATCATACCTAGATATACTCATAACTATGCTCAATTACATCAATTGCTCAACAGTAATTTGTTCACCCACCGTAGAATACTTATGCTCTTGAGAGAAGACACTAGTGAAACCTATGGCCCCCGGGTCTATTCTCATCATATCAATCTCCATCACTTTAATACTTGCTTTGTTTTTACTTTGCTTTTACTTTTCACTTTGCATCTATATACCAAAAAAACCAAAAATATTATCACTTTCAGATCTCACTCTCGTAAGTGACCGTGAAGGGATTGACAACCCCTAATCGCGTTGGTTGCGAGTAGCTATCGTTTTGTGTAGGTACAAGGGACTTGTGCGTGGCCTCCTACTGGATTCTCAAAAACTGAGGGAAATACTTATGCTACTGTGCTGCATCATCCTCTCCTCTTCGGGGAAAACCAACACAAGCTCAAGACATAGCACATTACCAAAATTATCATCACGGAAGTGTCCACTTCCATGACGATAAATCGCGCGTCACATAAGTGCTTTCGTCAAGGGTGACTGACACGTGGCATCCACGATGGAACGCCGTTAAGCTATCGGGTCGGGTTTTGGATCCGATAACCCGTTAACAGCCCCGACCAATGGGAAATTTCCACGTGTAAAATTCTTATTGGCCGGACGAAACACGTGTCAGCTCGTCAGTGGATCAGATAGGCGCCTATGGTATGTCGACACGTGCCACGGCCCACCACTGGCCCATTTCGCTTACAAAGCCGGCCCGTTTGACTTGGCCAAAAGTTAACGGGCTGGCCCATGAAAAGCCTATTAACGGTCTCTTCAAGAATAGCCCATTTTACGGCCCGTTAACTCACGGCCCGTTAGGCCCTAAAGGAAATCGGCCCAACAACGTCATGTGGGCCGTCGAATATAACACCAGCCCATTTCACTTTCGGCCCATGTATGGCCTAGGATGTCTTTCGGCCCATATGAGGCCTTCGCATCTTTGGGCCCTTTACAGGCCCACGGTGACTCTAGCCCATAATGAAAAGTAATTTTCTTTATACCCGTTAACGACCCGTGATTTACATGGGCCGTTTCCAGCCCGTGTTAGCTTTCGACCTATTGACGTCCCATACGTTCTTGGGCTCCTTTTCGCCCTCGATTACTTCCGGCCCACATCGCCTGTTCTCCTAATGGGCCAAATTCGCCCATGGCAAGAGTCAGCCCACATCGCCTGTTCCCTAATGGGCCAAATTTGGCCCACGGCAAGAGTCGGCCCACATCGGGCCTGTTACCCTAATGGGTCAAATTCGGCCATGGCAAGAGCCGGCCCGTTTTTGGCCTGTTAACCCGTTGCGCCGTTTCCAGCCCGTCCTATATTCTGGCCCATTAACGACCCGTTATGCCTATGACGGAATTAAGCCTTTGCTGTCCTACGGCCTGTTAACGGCCTGGGCCGATACCAATTACGCCCGATTACGGCCCATGTAGACCCATTTATCCGACGGCCCGAGGCCCACCGATTACATGCCCATTTATCGACGGCCCGTAGGAGACCCATGGATCCTACGGCCCATATATGGCCAATGGTAGTTGCGGCCACTAGCAAACCAAGGAAAAAGAAGACTAGGAAATAAATAAGGCCGAAACTAACACTAGGCTATCAAGGCGATTGCACAGAATACATTCGCTCGGCATCAAAGATCGCCACGAGTGCAAATATAGGGAACACCCTACACTATACAAAAATGGCTTGCTATTTTCTTCAGCCGGTGGCTGCACGTTAAGAATAAATTTTGTATCGCACCAAAACAAATTACAACTATATAACAAAAGGAAGGTTGGCATAAAACTTAACAGTCTAGCGTATAAATGCACCACCGAAGTTCAGAAGCTCAGTTCATTTGACCTGACTGTTACATTTTCATGCTGTATTGTCCGATGGAGCACCATAACCCTCGCCTTCATTTCCCCTAGGCTCCTGAGCAACATAGCAAATGTCTAATAGTATGGTTTCAAAACCATGCATATCTTGACGACATTGACCAATGTTTCTCCTTATTTCACAAAGGGTCTCTGTTAGGGAATGGACTTGTGTCTGGAGCGCAGATACAACATTGCTTTGAGCTTGCATATCTTGATCATGAGGCAGTTTGGACGATATTGCCTTAACAACCAACCCAAGATTATGCAGAACGTGCTTTTGGCACTTTGTTAGTGGACATGTATCGACCCACTCGCAACAAGAGGCGACATTGCGGTTATAGTTGCCTCGCCACCTTGAGAAGGTGGCAGTTCCACCATTTTTCCATAGCTCATTTGAAAAGTTGAGGTTTTACATTAGTAGTACCCGAGCAGAAGATATTAAGGAGGCAGCAAAACCAAACAAAATAGCTTTGGTCTATATACGTAACTTATTCTCGGTGAACCCATGTAAAATATTAGTTGTATTTTATTGCAAAGTACATAATAAAACCAGGTTCCAAACATATGACCATGTACCATCGCTAATGTATTGTCTATTTCTTCATATTGTATTGAGGGCTAAGGATAAAGAGACGAAGTTTATAATACGGTAAGCATAGTATGACATCATTCATATCACAAAACAACTGAGAATGCATAAACAGGCAATTGTAACATTGTGTGGGCAATTCCAAAGACGGAACTAGATTACGGGTCAAGATCAAAGGAACATCACTCCTCTCTTTTAAACCTTGTAAGGTGCAATGATACGCTAAGACAATTGTGTATAAAATTGAAAAGAGTAATAGACATTGGTTGCAAACCATGCAGTTCAAGGCACAAGTGAAAGTGCAACTATCCCTAGGTGGTTTTGGTAATTCATAACAACATATAGCTCATTGAGCTAATGCTATTCCAAGACTATTATTTCAGGAAAGCTCAATGAATGGCATGGCATGGATGATGAAAGTAGATCCCTCAAAATACTAAGGACAAAGGATTGGCTCAAGCTCAAAAGCTGAGGACTCTTCATTTTACATTTTATTGATCCAAGATCACGTTGAGTCTATAGGAAAAGCCAATACTATCAAGAAGGGATGAGGTGTTGCTTAATGAGCCTTTTGCTTCATGTGCTTAGTGATATGCTCCAAAACCCTCAACTACTTTCCCACATCCACAAATGACCTAAATCTAAAGCCAAAATCGATCACACCGATTCTTTCTATCCGGCGCCACCGATTCCAAAAGTCATAGCCACCGCCACAAACCCTAAGCAAATCGGTCTTACCGATAGGGATCTCGGTCTCACCGAGATGGGGTTGCAATCTCTGTTTCTCTTCAGAACGCTTTGGTCTAACCGAAGTGAGCGATCAGTCCCACCGAGATTGCAATGTAAACTCTCATTTCCTTTTGTAACATTTCGGTCTCACCGAAAAGAGCAAATCGGTCCCACCGAGTTTACCTGACCAACTCTTTGGAAAGCTTATTACCAAAATCGGTCCCACCGAGTTTGAGTAATCGGTCTCACCGAGATTACGTTATGCCCTAACCCTAACCATATCGGCCTTACCGAGATGCATGTCAGTCCCACCGAAAATCACTAACGGTCACGGGTTTACTAATTCGGTCCGACCGAGTTTAACGATTCGGTCCCACCGAGTTTGGTAAATTGTGTGTAACGGTTAGATTTTGTGTGGAGGCTATATATACCCCTCCACCTCCTCTTCATTCGTGGAGAGAGCCATCAGAATGAACCTACACTTCCAACTTACCGTTTCTAAGAGAGAACCACCTACTCATGTGTTGAGGTCAAGATATTCCATTCCTAACATATGAATCTTGATCTCTAGCCTTCCCCAAGTTGCTTTCCACTCAAACCCTCTTTCCACCAGATCCAAATCCTATGAGAGAGAGTTGAGTGTTGGGGAGACTGTCATTTGAAGCACAAGAGCAAGGAGTTCATCATCAACACACCATTTGTTACTTCTTGGAGAGTGGTGTATCCTAGATTGGCTAGGTGTCACTTGGGAGCCTCCGACAAGATTGTGGAGTTGAACCAAGGAGTTTGTAAGGGCAAGGAGATCACCTACTTCGTGAAGATCTACCGCTAGTGAGGCAAGTCCTTCGTGGGCGATGACCATGGTGGGATAGACAAGGTTGCTTCTTCGTGGACCCTTCGTGGGTGGAGCCCTCCGTGGACTCAAGCAGCTGCTACCCTTCGTGGGTTGAAGTCTCCATCAACGTGGATGTACGATAGCACCACCTATCGGAACCACAGCAGAAACATCCGTGGTTCCAATTGCGTTTGAATCCTCCAAACCCTTCCCTTTACATTCTTGCAAGTTGCATGCTTTATTTTCCGCTGCCTATATACTCTTTGCATGCTTGCTTGAATTGTGTGATGATTGCTTGACTTGTCCTAAAATAGCTAAAATCTGCCAAACTATAAAATTGGGAAAAGGTTAAGTTTTATTGGTCAAGTAGTCTAATCACCCCCTCTAGACATACTTCAAGGTCCTACAAGTGGTATCAGAGCTTTGGTCTCCATTTGCTTTGATTTCCATAGCTTTTGGTGTTCATAGCCTTGGTTTCACAACCTAGGAGAGTATGGCGTCTAGCGAGGGAAATTATCACCGTAGAGGTCCTTACTTTGATGGTACTAATTTTGCTAGTTGGAAGCATAAGATGAAAATGCATATTCTTGGACATAACCCCGCCCGTTTGGGCAATTATTTGTATTGGCTTGCAAGGTGAATTCTTTGATGGGAGAGAACCGAACCGTGAAGCTAATGCGGAAGAATTGAAGATGCTACAATACAACGCTCAAGCATGTGACATCATCTTCAACGGATTGTGCCTCAAGAATTCAACAAAATCAGCCGTCTTGAGAATGCAAAGGAAATTCGGGATACTTTGATTGATATGCATGAAGGTACCGAGTCCGTCAAGGAATCCAAGTTGGATGTGCTCCAAAGTCAGCTTGACATGTTCAAAATGAAGGATGGTGAAGGTGTCGCTGAAATGTACTCTAGGCTTGCTCTTATCACAAATGAGATTGCCCGGCTTAGGGAGTGAAGAGATGACCGACAAATTCATCATCAAGAAAATCCTAAGAGCATTGGATGGAAAGTAAGATACCGTGTGCACATTGATCCAAATGATGCCAAACTACAAAGATCTCAAGCCAACGAAGTCATTGGAAGGATTGTTGCTCATGAGATGTCACTCAAGGATAAGGAGGAACTTCACAACAAGTCAAGTGGTGCTTACAAAGCCTCAAGTGAAGCCCCCACATCATCAAGTGAGAAACCAACCTTCAATGAAGAATTGAGCTTAATGGTGAAGAACTTCAACACATTCTACAAAAGTAGAAGCAAGTCGAGAGCGCAATTGCTACAATTGTGGGAGACCCGGACACTACTCCAATGAGTGTACGGCACCCTACAAAAGAAGAGAAGATTCTCCAAGAAGAAGGCAGCAAAAGAGAAGAATCACCACCAAGAGAGAGGAGTAGATATGATCGTTATGAACGAAGACCCTCACGGAGAAGCAATGATTCGGAAAGGAAGGACAAGTCATCAAAGAGCTACACAAAACGAAGACATCAAGCTCATGTTGGTGAATGGGTATCCGGCTCCGACTCCGACCATCACTCCGAGAGAAGCTATCACTCCGACCAATATACTCAAGATGAAAGTGTTGCCGGTCTAGCACTTATGTCAACCAACTCCTACGACATATTTGACTCACCAAATGAAGGAATTGGTAGATGCTTCATGGCCAAAGGTCCTAAGGTAACACACCAGTATATTGATTTTGATGTTGATGAAGATGACTTGCTAGGTGATGATGATTTACTTGTTGACAACTCTAGTGATGAATACTATGATGAAACGTCAATTAATCATGCTAATCAAACGAATGACAATGATAAGGAGAAAATTGCGCTTCTAACTAAAGAACTAAACACTCTTAAGTTGGCTCATGAAACTATCTTCAAGATCATCGAGAACTTTTAAGGGCTCATGAGAAGTTACGCTTTGAAAAGCTCAATCTTGAGCAAGAGCATGAGTTCTTAAAGGCAATCAATGATGATCTCCGCAAGAAAAGTTCTTCTTACATTGCCAAGCGTTTACTCTTATCTACTTACATGCCTCAAGTCAAGTCTAGTAACAAGTACAAGAAAGATACTTCCTCTAGTAGTAACAATAATAATGTCAAATCCAATGTTGTTGCTTCTAGTAGTTCTCTTGATTCCACTAATGATTCTCTTAGCCAAGTTACACTTGAGCAAGAAAATAGTTTATTGAAGGGAATTATAGAGAAAGGTGTTTACAAGAGCCTTGCCGGGAGTAAGCAATTCGAGGAAATTGTACGCAAGCAAGGAAGGCACGGAAGAATCAAGGTGTTGGTTTTGAACGAAAGTTCAACGCCAATGGAGTTGAGTGGGAAGAAGATCAATACCCCAAGACAAAGTTTGTTCCTCAACAAGAGAAGTATGATCCTACTTCCTTCAAGGGGACACAAGCTCAAGATAATCTTCCACCACAAGAACACAAGAACAAAGGCAAGGACAAGCTTCAAGAAGAGATTGATGCATTTGAAGAAGAACCTAAAGCCTCGTTCGAGTGGGTCCCCAAGACTACGTCAAGTTCTACTTCATCAAGTACAACTAAAACTCCAAGGATTCCCATCAAGATGATGTGGATCCCAAAGAAGAAGAACTAGAGAGTTCTTGAGGGTGACTCCGCCAACATTCTTCACTCATATCATTTTGGCAAGAACAAGTGCAATCAACTTTTACATCTTGCACTAGTTCAAGGATTCACAAACCCTCATGTTGGTAAGGCAAGGGACAAGGTAACCTAATGTTTTCATGGAAGTCATCTTGTGTGTGCATCACTCTATGTCTATGGATATTCTTGTTTGTTCCTTGTGGGACTAACCCATGTAGGCAAGTTGAAAGTGCAACTCACTCCAAAGGATTGCTCCAAATGATCTACATCAACATTGAGCATCTACATCTTCAACACCTACATGAAGTCATCATCGACAAAACCCAAGGTTAGTTCATCCCTCTAAGGGGGATCTCACATCTAGGGGGAGCTTAACTCTAAGAATTGAGTCAAAGCAACTCTAATGGTGTGAACACATTAATGCATTATGTAAAAGTGGTAACCCCACTTGAGCTTAAACGTTGAGTATGACCTATGATCAAATGTTCTCATTTGATTCCTAAGTCAATATACTCATATATAGATGACCTAGTCATCGCCAATTGCTTGATAGATGCTAAAATTGGTTGTGCATGCTTTGCCACATATTTCTATTGCCATCTTATTGTGTGAGCATGTTGGTGCATATTTTACTCATTCAAGGACATCCACTTGTTGTTTTGTTTGTTTGGATTCTTTTCTTTGTGCCAAGTGGATGGACAAGAATGCCTAAGAACCTTCTTTAGCTATCTATGCTTTTCTCGTCTCAAACTCTATTCATGCTACATCACAAAATTTGATCAAGTCAGATTTGAAACACTTTGTGTGAGGAGCACTCGGAGTCCCCGATTCGTCATAGACTTAAACTTCCAAAACCTCTTAGTGATTCTCGGTCTGACCGATCCTTCCATTTCGGTCCTACCGAGATCATCAAGTTGATCGAGTTTTCAATCTCGGTGCAACCGATTTGAACTTTTCGGTCTCACCGATTTGGTCAGAATCGAATACAAGTTATGCATCTCGGTGCCACCGAGTTGTTCCACTCGGTCACACCGGCTGTGGTCGAGCTATATATAGCCACGGGCAAAATTTTGTTAATTTCTCCGAAACCCTTCGCCATGCAACAGCTCGCGCTTCCGCCATCGTGGTCTCCGGATCGTCTCCTCGCCGCCAGCAGCCTCCTGTCGCTGGTCTTCGCCGCCGTCAACGGATTTCGTCCCCGCCGTTGCCGCCGTAGCAAGTCCACCGCCAAGTTAGGGTATGGACTTGAACTTTGTGCTATCCACGTCTGATTCCTGGCACATTGTTTTCATATTGAATCTTGCCACAATTGAAACTCATCTATCTAGCCAAAGTAGTTCTTAGATTAGATGTGATTCAAAATTTTAGGTTTAGGTTTCCGCCGAAACCATCTCGGACCCACCGAGTTAAAAAACTCGGTCTCACCGATTTGGCTTATGCCATTGCACAAGTGACTCTCGGTCTAACCGAGAGTTACTAATCGGTGCAACCGATTTGAGAATTCTGTGAAACCCTAGCAGTCTCGGTACCACCGAATCGAAACTCGGTCCAACCGAGATCATCAGTTTAGGTTCCAAAACTGCTTCGGTAACACCGAGTTTGAAAATCGGTGGATCCGAAATGCTTTCTGTGGAAAACTAAGATTGAACTTTTGAGTCATTCTTTTGCAAAAACCTCTGCATTTTGTGATGCTCATCTTTTCTATCTCATCTACAACTCTTCACAGTGGTCAATAAATCGACTTTTGTAGTATGTCTGATCAAAGTGTCAGCCAGAACAGGTCAGAACAGCAGATGGACTTGAGTCAGGGCACTAGTCCCTCAACTTCAGATGAAGGGAGCAGAAGTACTCCTAGCAATTTGCCTAAGGCTGCAACTAGGCAAAGGAGGAAAAGAACTTCAGATTCAGAGGACTGCAGCAGATCAGAAGAGGAGCTGTGGATATGCACCTTAGATTCAAGAATTGATAAACTCCAAGATGGGCACAGGAAAATATAAGTTGGATAAGGAACACTTTGCACTTTATCCAGACTTTGAGGACAATGAGGTTGTCATGAATGAAGATGATCCACAAGCAGTTCAAGCTCAGGAGAAGAAGGAGAAGGCAAAGAGGGAGAAAGCTGCCAAGATGCCAACTCAAGAGGAGGCATCTGAGTACTTCTTGAAGAATAAGCAGGAGCAGCTCGGATACTTGATAGCATCAACCCTGAGGATTGAGAAGGGATTGGCCACCCTCACTCAAAATCAGGAGAGCCTGGAGAGAATCATAGAACAAAAGTTCTATAACTTAGATGTGAAAGTAACTGAGATTCAGTCTGCAGTGGAGGCACTACAAGAGGACATGCAGGAGAGGAAGGGCAAAACAACAACTGATGCATTTGCCAGAGTGCCTAGAGCCCAGAGGTCATCTGCTGTGCCAGTGACTGACACAAGAGCAACTTCATCTGCACCAGCTACAGCCTCAGTGCCACCAGCTCCAGCATCTACATCAGCTCCAGCTCCATCTACTTCAACTGAAGCTTTCGTCCTCGGCGTTATCCGGACTCCACCACCACCAGAAGATCAAGCACGAGAGTTGATCTAGCACTATGCATTTTCTATGAACTTTTGGTAACTTGTTGCCAAAGGGGAGAAAATGTATAGATCATAGGCTTCGAGAGAGAGTGTTGCTTTTGTTCTCTCTTGCTTTATTTGGTGGTTTTTCAAACTTTGTTTGCTTTTGGTTGAGATACTATGCTTGTGAGACATTGATGATCATGTGTTTGATCATAAGCTACACTTATGCATGTTTGATGATATTATCCTAGCTACACTTATGCATGTTTGATGATATTATCCTATCTATCTTATGTGATCACTCACTATGCTTGGTGATGAGTGCATGTATTCATTGTTTATTATTTTGAGCGCTCCACCAAGATGTATGTGACATGGAAGAGTAACCCATGAGCCTAATTGATTGTGCATTTGTAGTCCAAAGCAAATCTAAAACTATGCACAAATTTATGGGGAGCTCTTGCTTATCACATACTTCTCAAAGCAACGATGTTATTTAAATTTTATTATCATTTGTCGAAGCTGTGATCTATATGTTGTCATCAATTACCAAAAAGGGGGAGATTGAAAGTGCAACTATCCCTAGGTGGTTTTGGTAATTCATAACAACATATAGCTCATTGAGCTAATGCTATTCCAAGACTATTATTTCAGGAAAGCTCAATGAATGGCATGGCATGGATGATGAAAGTGGATCCCTCAAAATACTAATGACAAAGGATTGGCTCAAGCTCAAAAGCTCAAGACTCTTCATTTTACATTTTAGTGATCCAAGATCACATTGAGTCTATAGGAAAAGCCAATACTATCAAGAAGGGATGAGGTGTTGCTTAATGAGCCTTTTGCTTCATGTGCTTAGTGATATGCTCCAAAACCCTCAACTACTTTCCCACATCCACAAATGACCTAAATCTAAAGCCAAAATCGGTCACACCGATTCTTTCTATCCGGTGCCACCGGTTCCAAAAGTCATAGCCACTGCCACAAACCCTAAGCAAATCGGTCTTAGCGATAGGGATCTCGGTCTCACCGAGATGGGGTTGCAATCTCTCTGTTTCCCTTCGTAACGTTTCGGTCTAACCGAAGTGAGCGATCTGTCCCACCGAGATTGCAATGTAAACTCTCTGTTTCCTTTTTGTAACATTTCGGTCTCACCAAAAAGAGCAAATCGGTCCCACCGAGTTTACCTGACCAACTCTCTGGAAAGCTTATTACCAAAATCGGTCCCACCGAGTTTGAGTAATCGATCTCACCGAGATTACGTTATGCCCTAACCCAAACCATATCAGCCTCACCGAGATGCATGTCACCCCAAGAAAATCACTAACGGTCACTAGGTTTACTAATTCGTCCGACCGAGTTTAACGATTCGGTCCCACCGAGTTTGGTAAATTGTGTGTAACGGTTAGATTTTGTGTGGAGGCTATATATACCCCTGCACCTCCTCTTCATTCGTGGAGAGAGCCATCAGAACGAACCTACACTTCCAACTTACCGTTTCTGAGAGAGAACCACCTACTCATGTGTTGAGGTCAAGATATTCCATTCCTAACATATGAATCTTGATCTCTAGCCTTCCCCAAGTTGCTTTCCACTCAAACCCTCTTTCCACCAGATCCAAATCCTATGAGAGAGAGTTGAGTGTTGGGGAGACTGTCATTTGAAGCACAAGAGCAAGGAGTTCATCATCAACACACCATTTGTTACTTCTTGGAGAGTGGTGTCTCCTAGATTGGCTAGGTGTCACTTGAGCCTCGACAAGATTGTGGAGTTGAACCAAGGAGTTTGTAAGGGCAAGGATATCGCCTACTTCGTGAAGATCTACCGCTAGTGAGGCAAGTCCTTCGGGCGACGGCCATGGTGGGATAGACAAGGTTGCTTCTTCGTGGACCCTTCGTGGGTGGAGCCCTCCGTGGACTCAAGGCAGCCGTTACCCTTCGTGGGTTGAAGTCTCCATCAACGTGGATGTACGATAGTACCACCTATCGGAACCACGACAAAAACATTTGTGTCTCCAATTGCGTTTGAATCCTCCAAACCCTTTCCTTTACATTCTTGCAAGTTGCATGCTTTATTTTCCGCTGCCTATATACTCTTTGCATGCTTGCTTGAATTGTGTGATGATTGCTTGACTTGTCCTAAAATAGCTAAAATCTGCCAAACTATAAAATTGGGAAAATGTTAAGTTTTATTGGTCAAGTATTCTAATCACCCCCCCTCTAGACATACTTCAAGGTCCTACAACAAGTCAGAGTAAGTAGTAGTTAAAAGGCATGAGGATTAAGGACTTACAACAACAGCTTTGACTGGTGTAGTCATGCCCTTCTTCTTGCTGGTGTGACAGTCCTTGAAGATTTCCATAGCATTTGGTTCAGGTACTTTTTGGTCCTTGCGGGCTTTCCTCTGCATTTCGAACAAGTCAATATAGATCTGATAATATGGTACAGCTTAAAAGAGTGAAACAACAACTAATTACAAGAGGCTCGCATGTGCAATATAGCTACGAGATCCCGTAAATGCATTGGAATTTCACTTTCATACGGTTGGCCTTGTTCTTTGAACAGTTCACCTAAAAGAAGATAGATTTGTGTGTCACATGCGTAAATAGGACTTCAACATGTGATCCGATCACATATATATAATGTACACGATACTTGGATCGAGACCGGTGTTTAACAAGGCCCCTCCAGCTTTTCATCGATATATTTTCCACTTGGAGATGTTTGGGAAAGTTCATCGTTAGCCTTGCCTTCAAAGTGAGTTTTCCTCAAGTTATCTTGACATCGTCAGAGAGCAGACTTGAAAACATGGGTGCAAGCTTGTCTGGTTGCTTCATCTTGGCTATCCTACTTGAACCTCATCTGTTGAAAATTATGGGGGTCTCATTATAAGCAACCTAGAAAGTATGGGACAGAGCAAGACGATATTACTAGTTTCCATACATAACCATACTTACAGATAAATGGTAGAGGAAGGTGTTGAACTAGGTTTCGTCTTTGTCATTCCTGTACTGAATCCATGTTGGGAGGATACGTACATGACACCTAACGACAACCGCTACCTACGATACTAACTTGGGCGACTCTGTAGCATCACGTGGCCTTTTTAAACCTGCCTCAAAACGGATCTCCATTCTTCCTCCTCTAGATTCAGTTAACCTATCGAGCATTATCCCTTATGTTTGTTTCCTCTTGCGCCTAGGTGCTAGTCCAACAACGAACATAGGAAGTGTTAGTGTACATCAAACTGTGAGACTACATATAAAGAAGCATGCAACTGTAACTTGACTCCAAAGAACTACCTTCTTGCTGTTGAACCTCGCAAGGTTCATCTGATATTGCCAACTCGTCTTGTGTCAAGAGTGCTTGGGAAGTAGTGTCGTGGGAAGGGAGCTTGGGAACGTCTTTGCTAGCTCGATTGGCCTTACGAGTAAGTCGTGCATTGGTAATCTTGTGGTAGGTGTTGCAAGAACTAGGGCTGTCTCTCGCTTGTTTGGTGGCAGCTATTTGTTTCTGTTTGGCTTTTTGCAACTCGTGTAGCATGGGATGCCGTGTTTGTAGAATTTTCCGCTGGACTTTGACCTTCAATTGCACCATCAGTACCAGCAGAATCTGCATGATTCATCCGCTTCTCATTCCCTGCCATTCTGTGTTTCTTCCTCTTTCTCTATGCCATGTTAAGTCAAGCCGACAAGAAAAGGAATAACAATTTAGTTCTTCAGAACAAATTGACGCGTGATGCGCATTTAACTGAACTTTGATGTTAGACAACCACATGATAGGAGGATGTAATATGTATGAAAAATAGGACGGAAGAGATAACCAGAACTATGATGTGTAAACTAAGAAGAAGACATTTCACCAAATTAGAAGCAATGCAATGGAAGGTAGACACCATATGAAAAATGCTACAAATATCGCTCTGCCAAGTTATTAGTGTCTCATCATAAATGGCGTTTAAACAAATGTGAAGCAGTACAAGAAATAAATCATATGCAAGATGCAAACAACATCACACTACCATGTTAGAGGTCTCTCGTCATTAGTGCCATTGCATATTCACAGCTTATGATGTGTAAACTAAGGAGAAGGCATTTCAACAAATTAGAAGCAATGAAATCTAGACACCATATGAAAGATGCAACGAATATCACTCTACCAAGTTAAAACTATCTCGTCATAAGTGCAATTTCAACAAATTAGTAGTACAAGCTAGAAAAGAATGTGAGATGTAACCTATATCACACTCTGAAGTCAAACGTGTCTTATGATAAGTGATTGTTGCAAGTTACACAATAGTAGTAATTTGATGTAAGAACATGGTGTGATAGACATACATTGTATGTTCTAGAAACAGGAACACATGTCTTATTCAAGTATAATGTGTAAAGTAAGCAGATCAAATTCAACAAAATTAGTAGCAATACAAGCTAGACATCACACATAACATGCAACCACATATAACAGTGCCAAGTTAGAGGGAGCACCGGTGATGCTGCACTAGGGGAGACGTGCTCATCATAAACACAGCTTTGTTGAGTGTCTATGCATGTGTTGTCCTGGAAATCAACTTGGGGGTGTGGAGGAGTAGAAAATGTAGAGGCCCTCCGCTCGGAAGGAGCACCTTTATCCGCTGCCTTGCTAACTTCCTTCCGCTTTATTGATTTTGAATTGTCAAGTAAAACCGACAAGAAAAAGCAATAAAATTCTCTCTTCAGAACTCATTCATGCATGCTACTGAAAATTACTACTTTGATGTAAGGCAAACACATGATACCAGGATGGAATATGTACGAAAAACAGGACGGCATGGCATGTTCACAACTGTATGTGTAAACTAAGCAGAAACCATTCCAGCAAATAAGAAGCAATGCAAGCTAGACACCACATGAAAGATGCAACCAATATGACTCTACCAAGTTAAAAGCGTCCCATCATAAATGGAATTTCAACAAATTAGAAGCAACACATGCTATAAATCATATGAAAGATGCAACTAATATCGCACTACATATACTAAAGGTGTCTCGTCATGTTGATTGATGCGGGATAGAAAAAAACAATAGTTTTATGTAAGGACATGCTTAATAGACAGATGTACTATGTACTAAATACTGAGGAAGGCATGTCACATTACTTGGTATAATGTATAAGCTAAGCAGACTAGCACATGCAGTTTAACTAGATTGGAAGAATTACAATCTAGACACCATATGCAACATGCAACCACATATCATGCTGCCAAGTTAGAGCAAGCACCTGTGATGCTAGTGTAGGGGAAATGCTGTAATCAACTACAGAGCTGCGTTCAATATCTTCATCTAGCATTTCTGTTTCTTGAGAATCATGTCAGGAGGCTGACGCTGCATTCTTTAAATGAGGAGTAGTCCCCTTGCCTGCCTGCCTCGTCATAAGTGATTGAAGAGGGATACATAAGAACATTAGTTTGATGTAAGAACATGGTTAATACACAGATGTACTAGTATGTACCAAAAACAGAAAGGCATGTCATATTCAAAGGTATAATGTGTAAGCTAAGTAGATGCAATCTAACCAAATTGGAAGCAATACAAGCTAGACATCCAGCTGGAGTGGTGAGCATGATCATCTAGGACTTGAGAGCCTGGTGGGAGGCGAGCTGCTTCGCCACCATCGCATCTTTTTAGTTGGCTTCCAGGTGATGCCTATCTTTGCTGGGCTTGTCACTGGCTCGGCCAAAGGCCCCCGACTAGCTATTTGTCTTCCGGTGCTCACGGGGTGGTGGTTCATGTAAAAAATATCTTTCCTTATCTTACCGACTTCGCCTTTCGAATACAAGCTAGACACCATATGGAACATGCAACCACATATGACACCGCTGGGTTAAAGCAAGCACACAGGATGGTGGTTCATTGCAGCGAGGTCATCATCTCGAGCTACGCCATCGTCTCCATCTCACGACATCGCACCCATTATAGCATCAGAACGTGTCTTGCCTACCCGCATACGAAGCTGGAGCGACTTCTCTCTTTTCTTTTTGGCTTCTGTCATGGCAGCAGAGTCTGAAATACCCTTGCATAAAAACGCAATAGTGAGAGTAAGGGTGAAGTGTGTGCAGAACTAGTGCCTTTGTAAAAGTAGCAGAGATAGTGTGGCTGAAAAATAAATGACAGGAGACATATGATAGCTCTACAACATTGCATGGCAAACAAAATTAGATTATACTCCGTATTATTTTGTAATATATGAGCACAGGAAATGCAGGTACTCCTCCAGCACACCACTACATGTGGTCATATCTAAGATAACAGTCGACTGAAAATAAATAGGTCAGTCGTTTTTTTAATGAACCGTCTGATCTATAAGGAACGTGCAGATGGCCTTCGTCTACCTCCCTTGATCCTTTGTTGGCGATCTTTCTCGAACCGCCCGGTGACCACCGGCCTGCACCTGCCTCCGCCGCCCCGCCCTCCCATCGACCTCACACCACCGCCGTGCTTGGCAGCGCCCCCAGGCCATCCCTTTAATCCCGGCCGACCTCCAGATCGGGTGCCAGTAGCTCTAGGCCGCACACGCCCCTAAGATAAACACCAAGGCGCTGCTTCCCCAGCGTAATAGGCGTACTAGCGCCTGTTATGTCGGGGAATGCTTCCGTTAATTGGGAATCAACTGGCCAGAAATTGAAATTCAGGGGGGCGATGGACCTCTAGCTAAGGTGAAATAGTATATGAGGAGAAAGCTTGTGCATCGCGAGTTACTAGGAACGCCTAGTATCAAGAAGAAGCGGTCAACTAGTGTCTTCTATGGGATGAATACCGTGCAAGCAGAGACGTAAGATTTGAACGAATAAGGGAAGAGGAGTACCTTTTTCGGTTGCCGGTGTGGTCACCTCCACATGTCGCGCTGATCTTCTTCTTTTTATCGGGGAAACCGATGTTCTGGAGGGTGCAGGCTTGGACGAACCCATGGCAAAATTGTTGACTGTGTTGTCGTGGCCGTATGTCGTGGAGGAAGCAGATCCGAGGCGGCGAAGGACGGCGTAGCAGGAACAACTCCTGTGTGGTGGAGGGTGGCGAAGTTGGAGTGGCAGCGGTGAGGCGCAGGACGGCGTGGTTGAACTGGCTCTGGTATGGACGGCTCAGCCTCGGCTTCAACTACTAGCCATGGAGGGCGTTGCGGTTGAGGTTGCAGTGGACAATGATGTCGGGGTATCGGCCGGTGTGATGGAGGAGGGCGGCGGTTGATGGGTGGGATGGGGTGGCGGACGGAGGACACCGGGGTTTCGCAGCTGGTGGAGAGGTAGTTTTGGCGCCCACGGAGTACGGATGGGGAATCAGACGGGTGGGGGGAACCATGTTTCGGTATGGGAAGCGATTGTTTTTGGCTTTTTTGAACAGAAGATGGGACGCACTTGTTTGAAATTTGGGGAAAGTACAAACTTTCCCCCCCTCTTAAATTTCGGACCCATCATGGGTCGGGGTAGGATGGTAATCCTGTGTGTCCCAAATAGTGGGCGGAGCGATTTCGGCCGCTGCATGTGTGCTTAGGGCGGCCATTGTGTATGAATGTTTTTCGGATGCGGTTGCGTATGCGTCTAGATGAAGCTACAAACCTACACGGTTTAGACCTTTGGACGTCGGGCGGTAGGTTTCACGGGTCGGAGTTATTAGAAAAGTAATTTCCTTGTACTACCAAACATTGGTCTCACGCGGTTTCAAGTAGTAGAGGCTCTTGGCGCTTCGTTCGAAATTTTGAAACACAAGCATTCACGTTTAGAGTGCTCTTGAACTATGAGGATTGACCTAAATAGACAACGTTATATTTGACCTTGTATGTTTGAAAACCTCATTAAATTATCCGCTTCTTTTTGAATTTTTGACACTTGAAAATCATATAACTACGATTATTTTGGAATGGAGGAGCTAAATTTGAATCTATTTTGTACACGACTACATATGCTATTATGTACAAAATCAGAGCAAAGATTGGTGCCCCCATAATTTAGGTATGGTTTACAAATGCCATGATATCAAATTCAAATAATTGAATGGACTTCATGTTGAATTCGATTTTTTTAAGCCACCTTAAGTTGAATTCAAATGTATGCTAGTTCATAGGTAGCTATTTATAATGTCCATCGTGTAACTTTTGTATGTATAATGTGCTTTACACACACAACATGAACTATACTCACGTTTATATTCGATTGCTAAAGCGATGCATTGTCTGGAGTTCAAAATACTAACTATGTGGATCAATTGTGTGGAATAATAACATAGACATGCTCAAATTCGACAGAATCTAGATGTCTGATGGATCAATGACCGCTTCTTACGCGAATTGAAAATATCATGATCCCATCCTAATATTTGGATACAATTTATATCTTTAATCAATGTGTAGATCAGTCTTTTACGTTTAGTTTCACTCTCCATCGGTGGTCTCTCACACATGCTCACACACTCTCTCCCGAGGTGTCTTTCTCGCACACATGCTCTAGATATAACCCTCCCTACCTCTCGGTACCATTTACAATTGTTTTCACTAACCTTTATCACAAGCATTCTTCCTCTCGCAAACATACACACGCACAATCCTCATCGACCCTTTCTATATACATGGACCTGCCTACATGTCTCATGTACGCACATTATCTTTACGCCTGTCTCTCACGCATTGTCTCACACCTCTCTTCCTAATCGATTTAGTATGATTCTAGCAGAGCATTCTGTAGGATGCCCCTTAAAGTTAGGTTGGATGAATAGTAATATCGGAGATAAAGGGGTTACCTTAGTCCGAGAACCTAGGGTTACAAATCCTAGCCGGCTTTGTCAGTGGACACAGAGTCCTTCACAATTCTGCTATCTTTGTCTTGTACGACTAGTCATCCATGGGTCTTCCTAAATGCGTCACGGGCCGACCAATGTGGCGCAGGACGGAACCGAACGAAGGGCCTCACCTCGACCCACCGGACCTCACGCAGCGACACACCCTCTGCCCCCACGTCTCATTATCTTCTCACACCCACACATACCAACACAAACACCACACACACAAAAATTTTCTCCTGGTGCCTCTATTCCCTCCCCCCTTGCATATACACACTCAAGGGAATGGAATCTCTTGTCGTGACATCATATTTGTCTCTCTCTCTCTCTAGACCACTCTCATTTCTCGTGCTATCTCTCCCACGCCCCCCCCGTCGGCCCCTCTATCCATGTCTCTCTCGAATATGTAATACACACACATACCTCTCTAGGCCCCGCCAAATGCATCAACTACACATTCACACATGTTACATCATGTACCCCATTGATCTAAAAAGCCCTCTCTTCACGTTTATTTCGCATACAGCATTCTTTTTGAATAAAGTGTGGCCAAAAAATTATTTTAGAGTTCCTACATATATACAACATTACAAAGTTATATGGAGGAGTACGGACGCTAATTTGCATTGCATGGTGCCCATAATGATATTTATTTTGCACTGTGAATTTGTATATTTTTATACTATATACAAAGTTAGTCATATTAAAGAGAAACGAAGAGCATCTCTCTCTCCATCACATACCCCCCAGACGCCTTTCACGTATGCACACAAAACTATCTCCGTGTCCTCTAAAAGTAAGCCCCCAGAAAATTCATGCATGTTTCATCTTTCTCTCGCGATATATGCAATGACGATCATTGTATTTGAAGCGAAAGCACGATACGTACATTGGACTTCAGAATCCACTCATTACGGTCACCATTTACATTTAGTGGTTATTATACAGTCACGGGCTCACCGTACAACTCTATATTTGCTCATGACATGACTAGTTGACCAGTTAAACGCTCCACGTGGCACCTCTAGTGTTGCATCACATTATCTCACTACCATCGTGCCCACCTGTCGACTTGTATCTACTCTACATCTACACTCTTATAAAATACATAAAATACACTCTTATAAAAAACAGAGTTGGTGATGATGGTGTGCCTGCCATCCTGCAATATAGGCCGTCCGATTTATATCTGACGGATAGGAAAGAAACTATGGCAATATTGCAAAAAGGTACCCACACACCTCTCCACATTTGAAAATAGGCCTTCCCTCGTTCATCATTTTCTCTCACAAGATAAACAAGTCATACAAATGCATCTTGATGTTACGTGTAGCGCACGGGCATCTTGCTAGTAAGAATGAAAACAAACGACAAAAAAATATTTGGATGGTGGTTCGAAGTCATGACCGCGGGCACAGCGGACAAGGTGGCCTCGTATTGGTATGCTGAGTCGTCTGTTTTAACACACAGGAGCTGGTGTGGTGATTATATACACACGCACGCATGCACACAACTGCATCCACGCAACACTCACACAAACACATGCACGCACGCACGCACGCAACATTCACACGTACACACGCAGCCACGCACGCACGCAACACTCACACGCACGCACACAACACTCACCCGCACACACGCACGCATGCATGCACACACCAGTACACCACACTACCAACACACACTCTCACGCTCAAGTGCTCAACCTACATGTGCATGTGCACACATCAGGCCCTGACAGACACATACACAACCAGGCGATTCCCGCGCACGGGTTGGAGCCTTGTCACGCCTGCGTAAATTTGTGTTTATCTGACCTTTTGCCTATGCGAACTGACAGGTGGGACCCACAAGGAACATGGTCAATTTAACTAGTCAACATGGCGCCACGCAGACTATTTGGCCGGTCAACATAGTGCAATCCGATGCTGAACTGTGAGCATGTGACCGTATAATCACCGCAAAACGTATATAGTGACCGTAATCAGCTTATTCTGAAGTTCGGTGACCAGATACGCTTTTCTCTCTGTAGGCCCTCCAAAACTACATCTCTACATGTTCTCGCATGTTACATCTAACAACTATGCAATACTGACACTACTACTACACTCTAACACAATAAATCATGTGTGTTTTTAGTTTTACTAGATATCATATTGTTACTTATAATTATTCAGTTTGCATACATTAAAATTGCCTTTGAAATGTATGGCGGTATCATCTACCACGTGGGAAAAATCCCGCCTTTCCTGTTTAATCGGGTTTGTATCGATGGATCGTATTGAAACAGCAAAACTATAGTACTATATAGTACAAGTGACGATTCATCGGGCGTCGTGTCGCTCTACTCCTCGATCGTAAGAGTGGGCGCCGCTTTCATAAATCTTCTAGTCCCTTTTGCCGACCTGTGGGACATCAAGCTACCGGGTCCACGTGGCAAACCAGAATACAGTGCAGAGCAGCCGGGGTGAAGCACCCCAGTCATGGCGCCGGTGTAGTAATGAGCAATGAGGCATCAAATCACAAAGCTGCACCTTTCCCGCTGTTAAGTTGGAGGGACAAAGCAACCATCATTTCACTCGTTGTTGAATCCGCTTCTCCCTCATCTTCTTCAACTTAACCACGTGTTGCTTCTGCCGTTGTTCTGCCTCATGTGGGACGCGGATCGGCTTGGTAAAGCACTGACACATGGGACCGCATGTTAGCAAACCGCCAGGACAACGTCCTCCGAAAATAAGAAGCCTAATCCTAGACTTACAAAGGGCTACGTAGCTGCTACGTATACTTTCCATCTAATCTATATATGCCCCCCTGATTTTCAGGTGGGGTGGGCCTAATCCTCTCCTTTAATCCAATCAAATAGTCCCACATCACATCAGTTCGTAACTTTATGTAAACCATTATGTGGATGTAGCATTGCTCAAATAAGAAACCTCCCCCACCATCCGCGCAGCAAAATCACCTCCTTTTTACTAATCTTGATTCTATAATTTTTTAGATCAATATAATTGAGATTTGTATAGATAGCACACAGGAGCAAAACCAAGTGGTACGGTTAAGGGCATCCACAATGTGTAGCCAAATGTGAAAATAGCTTTTGGCATCGTGGGAACCATTGTGGACGGTGTTGCCAAAGCCAAAAAGATGGAACCGAAGCTCCCTGATTGATTGATTGAAGGAATAGAAAAATGCAATGTCTCTCCTCTTTCTCCCATGCTTGGACGCATGTAGTACAGTATAGAGCACAGAGTCTACTCCCCTGTCCCTTCTATCACAAATCACAAAGCAGTGAGGCATCAAATCACAAAAGCACGGACGAAGCAACCATCATTTCACTCTTTGCTGACTCCGCTTCTCCATCGTCTTCTTCGAGGAACCATCTCACCGCACTAGTACTCCTAGTAGTACTAGTAAAGGACTTCCTGGATGCAAATAAGGCGGTTGTCTAGGCTTGCAGGCGGCACTTGCGAACGACTTACCGTGGTCTCCCTCAATGGTGTTCTCCGTCAAACGCACTTCGCCAAACCACCACAAAAAAAAAGATATCATCGACGTCACCGCAATGGGGAAGGAAGTCAAATATAGTTACTACCTCCATTTTTTTGTACACAAGGCCAGTATATCAAAATTACAATTTGCAAAGGGCCACTAACACTAATCGAGGCAAAATTGATGGGCTTAGCAACCAACGACATTAATATCCCCTGCATGCATGCGGAAGTGAGAAGGTTGGTTTGCATGGCGCTGCATTAATCAAGTGATGAGGAGTGAGATGGTTAGCTCTTTGGTCTTTGGAGAAAAAAATACGCATTAATTGACACGTGAAACGAGGATTTGTATCAATTAAATCCCGCGAAGGAAAACCCCGCCTTTCTTTTTTAACACTAGTACTCCTAGTAATGCACGCATTACTTATCCTGTTTGGGTCTAGGCCTTGCATTGCCAAACTTCGCTACACATTTTTGCCAAGCTTGCCTGAAGTTTTCAAAATGAGAAGGAGGTACACTTACAAGACGGGTTGTCGCGGTTGCACCAAGACCTCACACGGTCGCTCCTGCACGCCGCGGTCGCACCGCACCCACACAAAGTCGCTCCTCCACACCGCAAACCCAACCAAGGGAACGCACCCTCACTGACACGTGTTGTCGCATGTGAACAAACCAAACTCAGCCATCCTATCGCTGACACATAATTTTCATTCATAGAGTATGTTTATCGAACTGCATGTTGGGGAGTATCCGTACGGCCCGTGCGGTGGTCTGTTGGGGAAGAAGAAGAGGTGAGGAAGAAGGAAAGAAGGGTTAGGAGACGTAGGATATTCATCCAACCGCCTGAAATGGTAGACTGACCCAAGTCAGGCGACTTGCATAACAAATATATGTTTTTACATAGCAAAAGATCCATAAAAACAACAACATAAAGAAAAACTATCACTGCTCGCGGAAAAGAGACGGCCTCGCTGTCTTTGGCTGCCAAGACGAACCAGCCGTCGCTGCCGACGTGTGTCTCCGCGACCGTGGTTGTCCTCGGCCTCCAGCTACTCGTTCAAGCAGAGCGCAAGGGCGCTCCGCAGACGAGAGAGCACAGCCCGGTTGAAGTCGAGGACGTCCGGTTCCGCTGCGGAGAGGGCCTCGATGGCAGCGGCATCCGCTGCGCCTGCCGAGTCGAGCCTCCGCCGCCCGGTTCAAGTCCAGGACGTCCGGTTCCGCCTGCAGGAGGGCGTCGATGAGAGCGGCATCTGTGCGTTCTGCGTCGAGTCGAGCCTCTGCTGCCCGGTTCAAGTCCAGGACATCCGGTTCCGCCTGTAGGAGGGCCTCGATGGCAGCGGCATCTGCGCGCTCCGCCTCAAGTTGAGCCTCCGCCGGCTGTTTCACATCCACGACATCCGGTTCCGCCTGCAAGAGAACCTCGATGGCAGCAGCATGCGCACACTCCGCATCGAGTTGAGCCTCTGCCTCCCGGTCCTCCTTTAGTATCGCCATGTTGAATCGCTGGTCCGCCTGCATCATGGGGGACTCGGACGCCGGCACGAAGTCGACGTCCATCATCTCATACCCATCGGGGGCCTTCTGCGCCGCGACCTCCGCCATGAACATTGGATCGGCTTCCTCCTCCTCATATCTTGGCTCTAGAGAACTCGGGGATTGGCCCGCCGCAAAGCGAGCTTGGAAATGGAGGTCTGTGGTGCCGACCGCCGCCGAGATTTCTGCGCGGCGCTCCGGCGTCAGCATCTTGTAGTAAGTGATCTTGTGGTGCACCATGGCTTTCCGGCGAACTAGGGGACGCTTGATGCGGGCTAGGGGATCGAAAGGTGGGGGAATGGGCTGGAGATTTGGTGTGGTTTTAGGGCAGTGGCTGGCGTTGGCCGAGCAGCGAAGGTTCTGGTGTGAATAGTGGTTCCAGTGACGACCGGTCAATCGGTTTTGACTGTACATCGCTCTTGTCGCGTTCGCCTTGCAGCCCGGCATGCTGGACCCTCCACATCGCTCACCGAATGGAACGCGCTTCGTCTTGCGTTTTTGCTCGCTTGTGGGACCACAGTTGAGAGCAAACCGACGTCCCCCCCTCCCCCCTACGTCATTTATTATACCACCACTCCCTCCATTTTATGTGGAGTAAATAAAAACAGAGGGAGTATACTACGGATGAGGATCCCCTGACGTGGCCGAACCCATTGAGTAACTGACATGCGGGGCCTAGCAAGCATGGGGTCCGCCAGTAAGTGACCGAAAGGGAGGGTAAGTTAGGGATACCTATGTCAGAGGATCCACTTCCACTATACTACTTTGACCAAATGTTAGAGTAATAATATATGACATGCAACTTACACAAATGTTAGAGTAATAATATATGACATGCAACTTACACAAAGCATACAGGGTCTAATCGTTTTTCGAGGTTAACTTTGACCAAATGTTAGAGTAATAATATATGACATGCAACTTACACAAAGCATATGGTCAAATTCGTATGTGAAAGGAGTTTCCAATGATATAATTTTCACATTATACATCTCATGTACTATTAATCTTGTCAATAGTCAAATTGGAAACCATCTCGAGTACAAATCTAGGAGTGCGTATTTAATCTAACAATATTGATTGGGCGTTGTTGAATGTTAATACCTTTTTTTATCAAAGTAGAGATACTTTGACTACACATAAAACTTATATGTAAACTAGAAAGGATAGGAGGGAGTATATTGTACATTCAAAAACGAAACGAACATTGAATACCCTTTATATATGATTTGTGGATGCTATGATCACCGGTTCAAAATTTTGAATCCGCCTTAGGTATCACGTGCCCTCACTCGTTCCCTCTCGATTTCATCTCGGGGTCCGGAGATCTATTGAAAGAGGACTAGGGTGGGTACATGCGAATGATACTCGTGAAATGTTCAAATGAGGCATGCGGGAGGATGGACTCAATCGGAGGGCGACATGATCGATGGAGGAGAGGGTTTGAGAGGAATGAGAAATAAGCAAAAGCCACATGATTATACTTGAACGGCTCAAATAAACAATAAGTTGTCTCGCTTGGCCTACATAGTGAAAGGCCTAATGCGCAAAGCGGAGCACTGACGCTCGAATATGGCCGGGAAAACAGGGAAACCGACATGTGGGGCACACCCGTCGAGACGACGTAGCGCATACTAGTCCAATGGAGGAGCCGTCCCACGACCTCCTCGCCACCGACAACCGTTCATGTGGGCCGTTGGGGCCAACAACGGGACGTAGCTCTAGCACCGCCTCTGGACACGGCGACCGTGGTGAGCGACACGCTCATATCATTGCTAGACACAGTCGGTTTCAGTGTGCTGAGGGTGGCGTTAGTGTTGTGGCACGACCAACGGTATGTTTGCTTTGTGCCCAAGGTTGCCCCATCATACCATTGGGTAGCCAAAATTTTGGTTGAGGTATTGGTTGCCCATGATTTGGCCGACATTGGCAAGAAAAATGAACTAGAGTTGGCTAGACTTCATTGGCATGCCAAAGAAATGGCAACCATCCAAACAAAGACCAATCTTTGGGTCATGACCAAAATTTTGGTTGAGGTATTGGTTGCCCATGATTTGGCCGACATTGGCAAGAAAATGAACTAGAGCTGGCTAGAGTTCATTGGCATGCCAAAAAATGGCAACCATCCAAACAAAGACCAATCTTTGGGTCATGACCAAAATGTTGGTAAGGTGCACTTTGGCCACAATCCAAACACACCCCAACACCCGGCCTGCCGAGGATGCACGGGGCGCCGCGACGCGTCCGCGGAGTGGTGTAGCGCGGCCAACTGCATCCTCTGGACCCGAGACCATGCCGGGTCGTCTTGCTTTTTCAATGACATGTGGGGATCGCATGTGAGCAAAGGGCATCTCCAACATTGCCACGACCGCAGCTGACTACCCTGGCACACCAAAACCCTCGTCCCTCGCGCCGTCGCGCAGTGTGTTCCCAGCCGGTGCCAGCTGCCCGCATTCATGCCGTCCATTTGTTTGTCGTCATTAAGAGGCTCGGTGCCCGAGGAACCAACTTCGGCGACTTAATGACGCACCTGGACGCTTGGCCTCACCGGAATGCGCTACTTAAAGCGGCAAGGCCCAGCTAACCTCCACACCATAGCGCATCGTCCTCCTACCTGGCACCACATCCGCCATTACCGCAACTACGAACGCTCTGCGGGAGAGCTTGTCTTCCGGGATGAAGCTCGAGGTCGCCGCCCTCGCTCAAGTCGCCTCTCGCGATGCAATACCGGCGTAGCCAGACGCGGGCGCGACCGCACAAGCGGTGGCCACCGGCGGCCGACGACGGGAGCAGCGTCGACCACGCTGCCCCTACTTGCCGCCGTCCAACATCCGGCACCGCCGAGGCCGGGGACTCCTCCGAGGATGAGTAGGGCATGGGAGGCGGCAGGGCATGGTGTGCCAACTGGCCGGTCCGTATCCCATGTTCTACTCTTCCTCGCCGGAGACCGCACCTTCACTTCACGGGTCTTGAACCCCGCCCCCGTACATAGAGATCGCAGATGGAGGACGTCGGTCGCCGCTGTAGAATAGGTTTAGGGTCGGGTTTCTTTTATTTTTCTGTCCTATAAAAGTTCGAAATGTAATGAAAATCTGCCGTGTTTGCATTAATCTCGGCCGGTGTATATGAACTTTCACAATAATATACATATTGTAGGAGTACTAGCAAGATGCCCGTATGCTGTACGAAAGATCAAGATCTTGTGGGAGAAAAGGATGAACGAGGGAAAGCCTTATCTGCAAATGTGGAGAGGAGTGCGGCTAAATTGTCATAGTTTCCTTCCTATCCGTTAGATATAGATCGAACGGCCTATATTGCAGGATGACAGGCACACCATCATCACCAACTCTTCTTTCTATTGAACCAAGAAAAATCTAACATGCGAAGTAAAATAAACACATAGGGTCTATACATACAAAAATTATCTTAGGCACTCCAATAGTACGTCCACTACACATTCACGCATTTCACATCTTTGTACATCTGCAGGAACCTACGAAAGGGTTAGCAAAAATTGCCTCTCTCTCTCTCCTCCCCTGATTTTCATGGTGGTGGGCCCCTCCCTCCCCCAATCTACAATCAACAGCTCACACATTTCACATTACGTTAATTACGTAACTAGGATTACGTAGGTGTAGCATTACTCGTCCTAAAAACCCAACTAAGCCAACCTCCCAAAGATATCGCTGGGAAAAGACCCGATCGCTACTGCTTTTAGTCGGGATTACCGGATTACTAGTAGTAGTATCGATGGATCGCGAAGCAACACAATTTTTTTGAGGGGTGAAGCACCTAGTTTAAAAAGGAAAAAAGGCGGTACACTCACAGCACACCTATCGCGGTCGCATTGCACCCCACACATGGTCGGTCCTGCACACGGCTCATGCAAACGGAACGCGCTTTAGCTTGCCTCTTCACTGACACGTGGCACTGCACTTGGAGAAAACGACCATGCGCCAAACTCCCCCGCCCACCGCGCGAAAATCCTCCCCCCCCCCACGCCCAAAAATTCCCCCCAAATCCGATTCAACCGCCCTTCCGCCAACTAGCCAATAATATTCCCCAAACCCCCTCCCCCTGTCCCCTCCACTCCATTTGCTCCTCCAAAGCCGCCCTCCCCGCGCCGATACGTCGGCGCTGTTCGGCGATCCTCTCGCTCCACAAGACGCTCTCGTGGGCTGCCGTCCTCTAGCTGCGCCGCTACCTCACAGCTACGTTCTTGTGGAGGCACACGGCGGTCGGCTGCCGCCATCGGGCGACGTTAGGTGTGGAGACGCACGGCGGTCGATTCTCCCACGCACGTGCATTCTAGATCGAGGCCCCGTTCATGTCGGTATATAGCGCTGAATATTAGGCGATAGACGCCGTTAATCTCACTGTTTGTCAAGTAGTTTACTGTCAATATGCTCTACTTAAGAAGCTTCCTTGCCCTGTTCTGCACTCAATCTGCTTAGCTGAGATGGCATGCCAAGGCCGATTAGTTGCTAAAATATCCTGCCATATATTAATTGTGACATAGATTGCCATGGTCTAGTAGCCAATCTGTTAGGTGAAATAGCTCTACACCATTTTATGCTCGATCTTTGTTGCTGCGATGGCCTTCGATAGTTCGATGGCTGTGTGCTCGGCCTCATTGACTGCTGAAACAGCCTGCCATAATTTGGCACTCAAATCTGTTTGCTGAATTAGCTTTACATATATTTCATTACATAGATCTACTCGTCCAAACATCTTGCCATAGCTTTAGACATCGACCTAGGTGTTTTTTTTCTGTACTTCATAAAAAAGTATATATGTTTTTCCTGTAATATCTAGTAGAAGAACTAATTTGTATGTCTAACAGATGGACAGGACTTGGATAACTTCTGCTCGAAGATTCTCCGCTGCATATGTCGAGGGGTTGAAAACTTCATGAACTTTATCAAAGCTGAGTACGGTGGTCCAAAATCAGATGTGCTCTGCCTGTAGAAGTTGTATGAATTCAGTTACAAGACCCCAAATCAACTGTGCAAAATCATCTACACTTGTATGGGATGTCGGTCACATATACTAGGTGGGTTCATCATGGTGAAGCTATGAACATCAATGTTATTGACTACGTGGAAGCAGCAGATCAACATCTTGATCTCGCCTCGATGCTCGTGTGGAAGAGGAGGAGGAGGTGGTGGTGGCGGAGCCGATGAGTTTGACCAACATTGAAACAATGCTATGAAATGCTCGTGCATTCCGTGAACTTTCACTGCAGAAGAAAAATGGTGGGCCCGCATGTTGGAACAATGCAACATTGTTGTCACCCCTGTGAAATAAGCTGTCAAGATTCTCAGCTATGGTCACCTTTCTTCAGGTGAAGACATCTGAGCGGATGACCAACAATTCATTCGATGCGATGTTGGCTGCTTTCCGCAAATCTTTCCCAGATGCGTCTGAGCTGCCACACACCTACAGTAAACTGAAGAATTTCCTTCGTGCAGTTGGAATTGGATATGATATGATCCATGTTTGTAAGAATAATTGTGTTCTTGTCAGGACCCCGATTCAAAGTCACATCGATCTAGCCAGTAACACCTCATATCACTTTGCGGCCTCACGCACGGTATTCCCACGGGTGTCGCCTTACCATGGCCCGGGACCGTTTGCGCCCTTTGGCTCACGTATATGATAGTGTCGCTAGCATACATATGACAGAGAACCCGGTGCTAAATGGCTAGTCTTGAACCCATAGCGGCACTAACCCATGGGGACAGGCATACATGAATCAACTTCGAGCATGTCGATCGGCGTGTGAATCCGGGCTGTAGCAGCTAACAGGACTCCGGTGAACCCGGGCTGTAGCAGGCTAGGCAGGACTCGGATGTCACCGTGACATTTCCCGAAGGGATGCATACAGAACGAAGTGAAACACATGCCCGGTCCAAGCGTCTGGCGGTAGTCTTTGGGCTAGCGAGACTCCGGTGAACCGGGCTGTAGCAGAACTACTATGGCTCAAGGAAGCACTAGACTACATTTCCCCATAAGAGAGGCTGCCAAGGATAAACAACTAGATTGTCGGATCCCACACATACCAAGCATTTCAAACATACACACAATATGCTCGATATGTGTAAATACAACATGGCATCACAACATAACTCTACGACTCAAGTATTTATTCAATAGGCTCCGAGGAGCGAGATATTACAAACATGGGTCTCATGACCCAACATTCAGAGCATACAAGTCAAAGCAAATGGAAGCTTAACATGTCTGAGTACAGACATCTACAAATGAAAAGGCTTAGAAGCCTGACTATCTACCAGATCCTGCCGAGGGCACAAGATCGTAGCTGAGGTAACAAGCTAAACATCGAAGTCCACACGAAACTACTAGCAAGACTGACGTCTCTCTGCAAAACATAAAATAAGCAAACGTGAGTACAAATGTACCCAGCAAGACTTACATCAGAACTAACTACATATGCATCAGTATCAACAAAGGGGGTGATGGAGTTTAACTACAAAGAAGCCAGCTTTGACTCGGTGGCTATCCTAACTACATCGCAAGTAACTCTTTTGAGGTGGCGCACATGAGTCCACATATTCACCATATCAACACACCACTATGGATCCGCTCCCGTCTCCCTACGAGAACGCCATCCATAGCACTCACGCTTATCTTGCGCATTTTAGAGTATCCACTTCCACTTGTCTATGAACTGTTATAGGCAACCCAGAAGTCCTTTACCGCGGACACGGCTATTCGAATAGATGATGTTAACCCTGCAGGGTTGTACTTCTTCATACATGTTTCCACCACTTAGCGTCTGCACACGACATGTGCTCGGCAGACTTCAAGCGAAAGCCGACGTGGGTGTAGACCACGACCTACCTAAACACTCAAGTCTCTAGTCCAGGTTTATCGCCTATTCAGGTTCCATCCGCAGGGAGTCCGGCCGAGGTTTCCACATACGGCCCCCAACGATGTGTACAGGGTTCCGCGACACCTAACGGGTGCCCGGTATACCCGGCCACGTGCCTACCGCATCACAGCCCACCCCTCGGTCACGCCCACGGCCTCCAAAGATACTACAAACACCGAAACTACTTGCAACTCCCCGGACAGAGGACAAGGGTGATTAAGAAGTCGAAAGGGTCATATTTCAGGCCCAATGCATGGTAGTAGCTGTTTCATGGATCACAAACACGTAACTCAGGCCTGAGAACGACTTCAATGAGACAACCCACCATGTACTCCTACATGGCCTCTCACCGATACCTTGACCAAATCGTGTTCACACACTTAGCTCTCAACAGTAGGAAATGTTCACACACCTCCGATTCATCCCCGATGAATCAGACCTGAAACAACTCTAAGCAATAGCAGGCACGACAAACAAGCATGAATGAGTAGGCACAACAGGGCTCAAACAACTCCTACTCATGCTAGTGGGTTTCATCTATTTACTGTGGCAATGACAGGTCATGCAGAGGATAAGGGGTTCAACTACCGCAGCAAGTAACAGTTGAATCGTTGTTGTCCTAATGCAGTAAAAGAGAGCAGGAGCGAGAGAGTGGGATTGTATCGGAATGAACAAGGGGGTTTTGCTTGCACAGCACTTCGAAGATAGCATTGAGTCTTCATCAGTGTCAACGATCACAACGTCGGTACAACATCTACCGAGGGGGAACAACACCGGCAAACAGAGAAGAAACACGATCAATGCAATGCACAATATGATGCATGCTATGACATGGCAATATGAATGTGTTTTGGGTTAATGCAAGCTAGAACAGATTGAGATGAGTCCATTTGAACCAAAGATTCAAATGCAAACCCTTTTTAAGAGGTCATATTAGCGCATTAACTTGTTTCACCTAAACAGCAAGGTTAAAGTGTTCTAACATGCATGAAACTAGTACAGATGGATAGATTGGATTTTTCTGATCATTTTTCATATATAAATCTTTGCATTTGGAGCTATAGAATAATTTCTAGGATTTTTTGAAGTTTGTGGTATTTTTTGGAATTTCCTGTGTAAGAATAATTCCAGTAAATAAATTACTGTGGCAGCATTACGTCAGGGTGACATCAGGGTCAACGGGACGGTCCAGGTCAAACCTGACAGTGGGTCCTGTCGTGGTTCTAAGTCTGACAGTAGAATGGGGGGTAGGTGTGGAGAGGCAAGATCCTAGCTATGGAGTAGTTGTATCCGCAAGGGATTTACGAGTTCAGGCCCTTCTCGGAGGAAGTAACAGCCCTACGTCTCGGAGCCCGGAGGCGGTCGATTGGATTATCTGCGTATGTGTTACGGGTGCGAACCCTTCTACTGTGGAGGGGGTGGCTTATATAGAGTGCGCCAGACCCCAGCCAGCCCATGTAGTAGAGGGTTTAAGATGCGTTAAAGCTAGGCGTTCGGTAACGCCTTACATAAAGTGTCATTAAGGTCATAAAGACTATTTAACTTCTGACCGTTTGGATACCGAGTGGCTCTTGGACTCTGGTGGTCGAGTGGATCTTCGTAGTCGAGTGTCTTTGAATCTGTCAGTGGATACCTACACGGTCATTTGGAAGCCTGCTTCTCTTGTGAGTGTCCTTGTGGAGGGTACCTTTGGGCAGGTCTATGACCCTACCCCAGGTACATGACTTCATCATTAGCCCCCGAATGGATCGAGGTTTGAGTGAGGAAGGAGTTGATAATCTTTTCGACCTGTTCTTCGTGTTGTGAGTGCATCTCACTATGGATCAACGACCTTTTAATGATGGCATCAACTTCTCTTTCAGTCGCCTTGATCCATTCTCCATGTTTGTCGAGTGAACTTTGTGAACCTGAGGATTTCCGAGCGACGGATCGGAGGAAATCTGTTGTCTGACGAGTTGTTCTGCGGTTAGCGGATTTCGCGGGATCCGAATTTTGGGAAGCGCGCGAAGCGGAGAAAACCGCGGCACTCGGATGGGATAAGACGATGACGCCTCGATCTTCGTGCCGCCTTTTTCGCCACGTATCGTGCGCGCGCCTGTTGTGGGATTGCGACGGGATTGCCTGGGCCTACCGGTCAGCCACTCGGAAGCGGCCCCATATAAAGCGGTGGTCAGGGCATTTTGAACAGTGCGACTTCAGACTTCTCCTCTCTCCGCCTCCAAACCTTCTCTCCGCGCTCTTCGTGCATCCAGCTGAAGCTTCGGTACTTTCTCGCCCGGCGACCATGGTGAAGGACAAGACTGCCGCTACAGAGCAGGTGAAGAAGGCGGCGAAGGCCAAGGGAAGAGCGCCCAGTCGGGGCGGTTCCTCTTCGCGGTCCAAGCTGCCGCAGGGCTGGGTCCAAGGAGACTGGATCCGGTCGACCATCACCGAGAAAGATCTCACCGATCTGGCCAACAAAGGACTGATCCCCCATGGGTCGGCGAGGCTTCCGGGCACGGAGTGGCAACCACAGCCTGAAGAGGGTGAGTGCGTCCTCCTAGCCACCCACGTAGATAGGGGGTTTTCTCTGCCGCCAAATCCTTTTTTTCGGGGGTTCGAACTTTTGGAGCGCAACTCCACCATTTCACTCCAAACTCCATTGTGTATCTTCTTGCTTGCTTTAGCTCTGCGAAATTTCTTGGGTTGTCGATCGCATTAGGGTCTCTTCAAGCACATATTCACCGTCGCTCACAGACGGTGAAGAAAAGCGAGCCCGAATGATGAGAGGACCCAAGTAATCCAGATGTGTGGGGACTCGGGGTCCAGATAAGGGGAAGAGCGCCTTTCCAGCTATGACTCTTCCCGACTCGGTTAGAGGGTGGCGGTCGACCTGGTTTTATCGCCAAGACCAGCCGACGCCGGGCCGAATGGCTCCCTCCTTTCTCCATGAGTCGAGTGAACAAGCCATCTTCCCTGAAGGTGTTACCAGAGGAGAAGGCCCAAGTAAAGTTGCTGATGGAGCGTGTAGTCCAGCTTATTCGTGATGGGGTGACCGGCATGGATCTCCTGGAGGTTTTTCTCCGATGGCGTATTCAGCCACTTCAATACCGAGGTCATCCGATGTGGATGTACTCTGGTACGGATGATACCACTCGGGTCCATCCAGAGGAGGTCGATGACACCACGCTGGAGAAGTGGATGGCTGCCATCACAGGAAACAAAGACAACCCTCGCGGAGCTAGGAGGATTCCACCACTCGACCAGAGTTACCAACCGCATAAGGTATAACCACTTATCTCATCGTGATTCTGCTGCATTCATTCTGTTTTAATGCCAACTCGTCGTCGACTTTAACCTTGTTTTGTTGTCTTCTAGGTCACCACTGAGATGTACTCGATGCCCAACGGGGCGCAGGAAACAGTCGAAGAAGAAGAAGGAAGTGGAGGTGAAAGTCCGGAGGAATGGGAGTCCAACGGCGAGGAGGATGAGGAGGATGATAGCTCTGATGACGAGGAGGAGGAGGAGGAAGAGGAGGAAGACGTCGATCCTCCTCGCTCGGAGGGAAGGTCCAAGCTGACGCATGACCCGACGGTCGGGCGCGGTAAAGCTGTTGTGCCCACCAGGCGATCAAGCGACCTAGGACAACTTCTCCGCTACGACCGAGAAACCGCGAAGCAACCTCGGCGACGTCAAAAGCCGGCGAAGGCCCTGCCCAAGATGCGAATGGTCATCCCCACCATCTCCGGGTAACCAACATAACCTTGTATTTCCTTATTCAACATGAGTGAACTTTTGGTCGACTTGATGACTGATCAGCCGATTCTTCAAATCTACAGCGCCGCTACCTCCGAGACTTCCGCCAAGCACGAAGATCAGGAAATGGAGGATGCAGACACCTCCAACCTTGGTAAGATCCCTGAGGTTTCGCTTTTAGTCGACTGGAGCTTTTAGTCGATTGGACTTCCATGTTTACTTTTGAATCTTTCTTGTAGTTCCGTCTCACGTCATTGATCTCCCCGATGATGACGAGGAAGCGCCATTGAGGAGGAGGAAGAACAAGAGAGTGCTCGCTGGCAAGGCTGCTCAAGTCATGGCGATTCACGAGACGCTGATTTCGAGGGAGGCAACCCCACTCGGACTTACGTGTCTTCATTGTATCACGACAAGTGCTCGACCCACTTCGTCGACCGCTGATCCACCATCTCTCTTTGCTACCCACCACGTCCGGAAGACCAAGTAAGTGCCGCTAAGGAGGCCATACGCCAGTGCAGGGATCATGATGGAGCAGGTGAAAGCGGCTCGAGAGGCTAGTCAGCGGCCTATGATGCCAGTTCAGCTCTCCGTGAGCAATGTCCAAGTAAGTCGTTAAATCGCTTGCTTTGTTAGGATATACTATCTCAAACTGCTTTCTTCGGAGATTTCCATATCTGTACACCCACCGGGTGTGTGTGTCGTTTGAACTTTTGTGGGGCACGCCGAGTGCACCCACCGGTGTAGTCCCCGAGACTATGGTCGACTGCGTGTAGTCGGCTATAGTCTTTATGCTGTGATCTTCTTCACTCGACCTGGACGGACCAAGTCGAATGGAACTGTAAAACCGGTGGGGGCATGCTAAGTGCACCCACTGGGTGTAGTCCCCGAGACTATGGTCGATCAAGGCAAATCGACTATAGTCTAAAGAACTGTTTTTTTTTACTGCGACTGACCGCTGACAATTAGCCATGTTTTTAGAATCATAACCTTTTTGCCTCTTTTGGTCTACTGATCGAACCAAATTGGTAAACTAGTGGGGGCACGCTGAGTGCACCCGCTGGTGTAGTCCCCGAGACTCTTGTCGAATGTTTTTATTCGACCGTAGTCTTAGAAATGCTACTATTTTTCCTTAGTCACTTTCGGAAGTGATCTCTTTGATGTCTTTTCGTTGGTTGACTCTTTGTAGAAATCTTGCGAGCTTGTGGCTCGCTATACTGAGTTAGAGAAAAAGCAGATTCAGCTCAACCTCGATTTGAAGCTTGCTCAGGAGAATTTGCAAAAGGCAAAGGATGAAGCAAAAGGTATGGCTGGTGAGAATTTTTGACGACTGCCTCTATTTTTCTACTCATTCTCAACTCTGTTCTCATTGTTGCTTTGCAGATAAACTGGAAGAGACTTTGAAGAAGAAGGACCTTGACCTTGCAGAGGCACGTATATGGCTTTGGAGAAAACAAAGCTTGTCAAGAGAAGCTTGCCTCAGTCGACAAACTTGAAGATGAAAATGCCAAGCTGAAAGCCTCTCTTGACGCGGCTAACAAGGAAGTCAGTCGACTGAAGAACGACAAGAATGTTCTGTTTGACAAGGTTGGCGGTGGCGGGAAGCGAAACGACACGAGATTTATCCCGGAGGGTTCGCCAAGAAGTCGCTTCTCATGCTTGAAGGTAATCTCTTTTATCCGACTGTCTTGCTCTCACCAGCTCATCACATGATCTTTATTTTGAATCTGAGTTGTGTTTTCAGAATTCTGCCAAAACTTTGAAGAAGAAACCAGTCGAGTGGAAACCAGCTTGGACCCCATCAACTCTCCTGTGAAGGACGAAGCTGCTATGAATGTGCTCCGACTGGAGTCTCGTGTTGCTAGCGTGGTGGATTATCTTGCTCGATTGAAAGTTGCAGTGTCGCGGATCGACTCGACTCTCTGGCCAGAACGAACTCTCCAGAATGATCTTGAATCCCTGATGACTCTACTGAATGAGATTCCAAGTCGAGTGCAAGAATCGAAAAAGTCATCTGCCAGGTGTGGTGTTGATGTTGCTATATCTCTGGTTCGTGTCCACTGCAAAGAAGCGCAAGAGGACAAGCCGGTGTCTCTCAAGGTTGCCAACACCAGGAAGCACGACTTCAGATCTTTCATGGAGACTTTCATTGTTGCTGCTACCCGTATTGCCGACGGAATCGACCTCGACCAGTTTGTTGCACCTTCCAGTCCTCCACCGGAGGAGTAAAAAACTTCTAAGTCCCACTTTAAATTTGCCTCGGAATGCCGAGTGGTTTCTGTAACCGATAAACTTTAACAGGCTTAACGCCTGAGCGCCTTTGGATCCGTAGGACATTTATCCGAACTTGATTTTTCCTTTAACATGCTTTGCTTGCCTTCGAGAGAACTTTATTCCTCATTCGGAAGATATTCCGTTGAAATTCCAATCGACTTGTGCTTCATCTATCCTGTAGGTAGAGGTGGAACACAGACTGCGACTGACCTTGTCGTCCTTACGGATCGGGGTGAACCGCACGTTGTGCTTGTGGCGAAGCTCCGAAGGAGGAGGTTGCAGTCGACCTGCACCTCATCGTCCTTGTGGATTGGGATGGACCGCACGTTGTACTTGTGGCGAAGATCCGAAGGAGGAGGTAGCAGTCGACCTGCACCTCGTCGTCCTTATGGATTGGGATGGACCGCACGTTGTACTTGTGGCGAAGCTCAAGGAGGAGGTAGCGATCGACCTGTACCTCGTCGTCCTTGCGGATTGGGATGAATTCCTTACTTAGGCGAGCACTGGCTGCAGCTAAGCCCACGAGATGGAGGTGTGCTCTCCACTCGGTAGGTTTTTTATTACTTAGGCGAGTACTGGGCTGCAGCTAAGGCCCCGAGTGGGAGGTTTGCTCTCCACTCGGTAGGATTTTTATTACTTAGGCGAGCACCGGGTTGCAGTTAAGTCCCCGAGTGGGAGGTTTGCTCTCCACTCGGTAGGATTTTTATCACTTAGGTGAGCACTGGGCTGAAGCTAAGCCCCCGAGTGGGAGGTTTGCTCTCCACTCGGTGGGATTTCTATTACTTAGGCGAGCACTGGCTGCAGCTAAGCCCCCGAGTGGGAGGTTTGCTCTCCACTCGGTAGGATTTTTATCACTTTGGATGTTTTAAGGCTTAATCCTTGGGCTGTTATAAGTCCCCGAGTGGGAGGCTGGCTCACCACTCGGTAGGATTTGAATACTTAGGCGAGTACTTGATCGCAGCTAAGCCTCCCGAGTGGGAGGCTGGCTCGCCACTCGGTTTGATTTTGTATACTTAGGCGAGTACTTGGACTGCAGCTAAGCCTCCGAGTGGGAGGCTGGTTCACCACTCGGTAGGATTTTGTATACTTAGGCGCAGTACTTGGACTGCAGCTAAGCCTCCGAGTGAGAGGCTGGTTCGCCACTCGGTAGGATTTTGAATACTTAGGCTAAGCGGATTCGCTAAGCCCCCGAGTGAGAGACCTGCTCGCACTCGGAAAGGATTTTTACAAGCTTTGGCGAATCGGATTGTGACTAAGCCACCCAATCGGGGAAATTTCAACAAAAAGCAATAACAATCACTGGGAAAATTATAATATTCTTGTCTTGGATAAACAAACTTCAAAAGCACTTTTATTACATCTCAACCGAGTGAGTTTTTAAGTGTAAAAGGGGCGGAGCAGCTCCGCGTTCCAAGCTCGCGGGTCGTCGATCTGGCGATCAACGTTGTAGAGATGATTTGCTCCGTTGTGGAGGACTCTCGTGACGATAAAGGGACCTTCCCAAGTGGGAGCAAGCTTGTGTGGTTTCTGTTGATCCACTCGGAGGACCAGATCTCCCTCTTGAAAGGCTCGACTCTTCACATTTCTGGCATGGAATCGACGCAAGTCTTGCTGATAGATAGTCGAGCGGATCAAGGCCATCTCTCTCTCCTCTTCCAAGAGGTCGAATGCATCTTGCCGGGCTTGTTCCGCTTCTTCTTCAGAGTATAGTTCGACCCGAGGCGCATTGTGAAGCAGGTCACTCGGCAGAACTGCTTCAGCTCCATAGACTAGGAAGAATGGAGTTCTCCCAGTCGACCGATTATGAGTGGTCCTCAATCCCCAGAGAACTGATGGAAGTTCGTCGACCCAAGCTCCTGCTGCGTGTTTGAGATCATGCATCAGCCGAGGATTTAGCCCTTTGAGAATGAGGCCGTTTGCATGTTCTCGCTTGTCCATTCGACCGAGGATGAGCCACTGAAGCATAGTCGACCCGCGTGCCTTGAGAAGCGCAGAAGGCTTTGAACTTGTCATTATCGAAGTTTGACCCATTGTCGGTGATGATGCTATGCGGAACTCCACATCTGAATATCAACTCTCTGATGAAACTGATAGCGAGTGCATGCATCGAGGTTCTTGATGGGCTTGGCTTCGATCCACTTGGTGAACTTGTCGATCGCTACTAGCAAATGGGTGAAACCGCTTCGCCAGTTCTCAACGGTCCAATCATGTCCAATCCCCAAACAGCGAAGGGCCAAACGAGTGGAATGGTCTTCAAGGTCGAGGCTGGCTTGTGCGACATGTTGGAATAGAATTGACATCCTTCACACTTGTCGACTATTTCTTTTGCCATTTCATTTGCTTTCGGCCAGTAAAATCCCGCTCGGTATGCTTTAGCCACAATGGTCCAACAGGACATATGATGGCCACAGGTCCCCGAGTGGATATCCTCAAGAATTATCTGACCTTCTTCTGGCGTGATACACTTCGCCGACTCAACAAGGCTTTCTCTCGCATAATTGTCCCTTGATCATCAGTAAAGGCCTTGGATCGACGGACGATCTGTCGAGCCTCTTCTTCATTCTTCCGGGAGCTCTTTCCTTAGGATATATGCGATGTACGGCATTGTCCAGTCGGGAGTGATGACCACAACTTCCATAACCAGGTCGACCACGGCTGGGACCTCAACTTCAGTTGGATCATTGGCACTCTTTTGCTGCGGGGCTTCTTCTGTGAAATGATCCTCCTGCACTGATGGAACATGAATGTGTTCCAAAAATACATCACTGGGAATGGCTTCCCTCTTGGACCCTATCTTCGCCAAATCATCCGCAGCTTGATTTTTTCACCGGGTATATGATGAAGCTCTAACCCCTCGAATTTCTTCTCCAAATTTTCTCAACTGCATTACAATAACCTGTCATAGTTGGGCTTCGACATCCCACTCCTTCATCACTTGATTAACAACCAGATCCGAGTCGCCATAGACCATAAGGCGTGACGGACGCCGAAAGTGAAATGGCCATGCTAACCCATACAGGAGCGATTCATATTCTCGCTTCGTTGTTGGAAGAATCAAAGTGAATCTGGAGAACATACTTGAGCCTATCTCCTCGGGGGGAAACCAATACAACCCCTGCACCAGAACCGTTCAGCATCTTGGAACCATCGAAAAACATAGTCCAGTGTTTCGAGTGAATTTGGGTCGGAAGTTGCTGTTTAGTCCACTCGGCGAGGAAATCTGCTATTGCTTGGGACTTGATGGCTTTCTTTGCCTCGAATTTGATAACAAGGGGAAGGAGTTCAATCGCCCATTTTGCCACTCGACCAGTTGCATCTCTGTTATGAAGAATTTCCGACAAAGGCGTCACGACGATCGTAATGGAATGATCGAGAAATAATGAGCAACCTTCTTCATGGTCATATAGATCCCATAAACAAGCTTCGATAGTGAGGGTATCTTTGCTTTGATGGGGTTGATTTCGTAAAGATAATAAACTGGGCGTTGAACTTTGAAGGTTTTTCCTTCTTCTTCCCGCTCGACCGTAAGTACGGTATTGACGACTTGTCCAGTGGCTGTAATGTAAAGCAGCAAAGGCTCCTTGCTGATTGGAGCAGCAAGCACCGGCTGGGTGGAGAGTAGAGCTTTGAGCTCTGCAAACGCTGCATCATCTTCTAGAGTCCACTCGAACTTGTCTGACTTCTTCATCAGTCGGTAAAGAGGCAATGCCTTTTCACCGAGGCGAGAGATGAATCGACTTAAAGCGGCCAAGCATCCAAGAAGTTTCGGACATCGTGCACATGCAGTGGTGCTTCATTCGGAGTATGGTGCCAACCTTTTACAGGTTAGCATCGATTCCTCGCTCGTAAACGAGAAACCGAGTAACTTTCCACCAGAACTCCAAATGTACACTTTGATGAATTAATCTTGATATCATACCTCCCGAGATTGGCAAATGTTTCAGCAAGGTCACCAACAGGTCGGAACCCTTTCGTGACTTGACCACTATATCATCCATGTATGCTTCCACATTCCGACTGATTTGAGTGAGCAAACACTTCTAAATCATCCTCATGAATGTGGCTCCAGCATTCTTGAGACCGAATGGCATGGTGACATAACAGAAGCACCCGAATGGAGTGATGAACGCTATTTTAATCTCATCGGGTCCATACAGACGGATCTGATGGTACCCGGAATAGGCGTCTAAAAAAGACAACCTCTCGCATCCCACAGTTGAGTCGACTATTTGGTCGATGCGAGGAAGAGGGAATGATCTTTCGGCAGGCCCGATTGATATGCTTGAAATCGATGCACATGTGCAACGACTTGTCCTTCTTGGGGACCATGACAACGTTGGCGAGCCACTCGGAGTGGTAGATCTCGGATGAACTCGCTACTAAGAGCCGAGCCACCTCCTCGCCAATGGCCTTTCTTCTTCCGGACGGCGGACCGCCAAGATACTCTTTAACTGGTTTGAATTTTGGGCCGATTTCAGACGCTGTGCTCAGCCAGCCCTGAGGAACACCCGCATGTCGTGAGAAGCTTCCATGCAAAGATGTCCCAGTTCTCACGGAGGAACCGGATGAGCGCTTCTTCCTATTTTGAGTCGAGTGTTGTTGAGATGTTGGTCGGAGCAGCATCGGGATCATTCGGGTGAATGTGAACCTGTTTCGCCTCGCCCGTCGACCGAATCTTGACCCGTGGCGGGCTTCTTAGCTCGCAACAAATCACTTCGGAACTGCAGTTTTTCGATACTCTTGTAACTCTACCATCGCCAACCGAGCATCGGCGATCTTAGAGCCTTCGAAGCACTCTTACGCCTTCTTCCGTTTGCAGTGGCGGTGATCACGCCCTTGGGACCAGAGCATCTTCAGTTTAAGATACACGTAACATGGTTGGGCCATGAAAGCGTGCATAAGCTGGTCTCCCAGAATAGCGTGATAAGCGCCTGAAATCCACGACCTCAAAGGTCAACTTTTCTTTCCGGAAATGCTTTGAATCACCAAAACTACATCAAGAGCAATTTGGCCGAGTGACTCAGCCTTCTTTCCGTGAATGACTCCGTGGAAGCTCATGTTATCGGTAATCGAGTCCGGACATCGGAATGCCCATCCCTTTCAACGCCTCCGCGTATAATATGTTCAAGCCACTATCACCATCCATCGGACTTTGGTCGTCGAGTGCCTTCGACAAGCTGGTCGACCACCAATGCTTGCCTCCCGTGGGTGGCAATGTCGCCGGGTGATCGACCGGTCGAATGTGATGGCGATGCAGGACCATTTTAGATAATTGGGAGTCACGGAGCAACCAAGTTTACTTCTCGATTGATAACCTTCAATCGACTTTTGCTTTCGACGCCAAGAAAATCATCAGGTGGAATTGACCGGGATATCCACCATCATTATCATCTCTGTCCTCAACTTTGTCTGTCTCCTTATCCTTATCCTTGGTATGTTTCCCTTGAACCGCTGAATCAAGAGCCGACCTTTGTCGAAAGTGGTATGTTTCGGTAAATGAGTTTACCCTCTTCATCTTTCTTTGTATGAATATGACATGGTAAATCCAACACGTCGTTCCCATCCTGGTCTTTCACTTTCTTAGGGTTCCAAGGACCCTTGGGTTTCTTGAACTTTCCTGGGGTCCTTTGCCAAGGCCTCTCCGGAGCCGCTTGGCTCGACTTTGCTTCGCTTCCGATTGAATTTCCTCCGCCATCTCATTGGCGGCCGACGATTTATATTTATCACCCGAGCCGATCCTCTTCTTCACCATTTGCATATTTGGTGGCAATCTCCATCATCCGACCTCGTGGTCATATCTCGGTTCGCCAAATTTCAAACTCAATTCTGTTCTTGACACCTTCCTTGAAGGCACAGTATCGCCTGGTGATCGAGATACATTCTCGATCGTGTGGTGCAAAGTGATCCACCTCTGGATATAATCTCTCAAAGTTTCACTCGACTTTTGCACGCATCGATCGCAACTCTGTCAAACCCGCTGGTCGCTTTGCAAGTTCCTTCAAATGTCCTAACAAACACTCGGGCAAGATCTTCCCAAGTGTAACATCTTCTGGGTGCTAATCGATTCAACCACGCCTGGCTGAAACCTCCAACATAAGAGGTAAATGCTTCATGGCTACCTCATCGTTGCCACCGCCGATCTGAACCGCCACTCGGTAATCTTCAAGCCAAGTGTCGGGGCTTGGATTCTCGAAAGGAACTTCTTGACTCCAGTCGCCAACTTTGAAGTTGGGAGGAATCATCGCGGCCCCGATGGCTCTGCTGAAACACTCTGGTCCCGAGACATGAACTCTACTACTTTGGAAGGAACATCTCTATCATGGCCGTCTCGGTGAGCTCTGTTCTGTCGACCAAACCTTGAACGATAATAGATCTCGCATCAAAGCCTCGGTTCCCTCGGGTCGACCGGAACTCTTCGCCAAAGACTTTTTTGGCGTCTGTCCTCCGCTGCCGAGGAGCGTATGATCCACCCCTTGGGGAGGAGTGGGCACTCGACGCCGATCGTTGCGATCGAATCGGTGCTCAAACTGCTCATGACCCTTGTATTGATCATCACACCGCCCCCACGCTCCTCATGCCTCGGGGCGATCTTGGACTATGGGCCGATCGAATGAATTCGCAATGACGGATCGGGTCAGAACCCTGTTCCGCGACTGGGATACAACTGAGTTTTGATCTCCGCCGCCCGGAGAAAATCCTCGATTCTTGCAAACCTCTACCTGCCTCCGACTAGGAAGGCTGAATTGACTTCTGCTATACAAAGCGTACTGCTAAATTCTGAATCGGAGTTCGATATACCGGGTTGGCGGTTGAAAGAGTCAAGGCCGACCGGATTCTCGAACCCTCGGTCACAGTATGCTCGTCGAGTACTCGCTGAAGATTCTCCATCGAGTGCGCCAGCCAGTTGGCTAAGCACGCATCCTCCAAGGCGCGAGCCTCGGGGTTTCTCCAACGATAGGAGTGTGAAGTGCATCCATGTTCCGACGACGAAGCTCCTCCTCTCGAGCGGCGAAGTGAGGGGCTCTCAAGTACTCTTCGTGGGCTTGCACCGGATCGCCTCCACCGCCACCTTCGTTGGTGCGGGTGAATCGAGGGGACCGCATGGTCCATCGACCATCAGAACCTCTCGCCGGGTCATCGCTATCGCATTCGGACGCAGCTTCTCACGGAGCTACCAACAGGTTGAACAGGCCGTAGAGAGATTCGTCGGGCTCGATCGCCGCGACTTGGGGGATGGCCGACTGGCGGGCCACCGCATGCCTCACCCACCGGTGAAGCCTCGACCGACCGGAACGCTTGCGCCGGTGGGAGACTGGGAGTGAAGATAGCGGCAGAGCCGACCCATACTGGGTCGACGGTTGCCGCAGGAGGACGCCGCAGACACACGCGCGAAAGTGCGTCGCCCCGCGGATGGGGAGCACGTCCACGTCGAGTGGAGCCTCCTGAAGCCAAGCGGAGTCATCGGCGACGAACGTGAGTGCACCGGGACGGATCTCGTGGCCGTCAACCAGAACTCCACCTGAAACCATGACGCCGGAGATCGAAAGAATCCCAACTTCTCCAACAATTCGCTAGAACACCTGCCCCATGGTGGGCGCCAACTATCGTGGTTCTATGTCTGACAGTAGAATGGGGGGTAGGTGTGGAGAGGCAAGATCCTAGCTATGAAGTAGTTGTATACGCAAGGGATTTACGAGTTCAAGCCCTTCTCGGAGGAAGTAACAGCCCCACGCCTCGAGCCCGGAGGCGGTCGATCGGATTATCTGCAGATGTGTTAGGGTGCGAACCCTTCTACCGTGGAGGGGGTGGCTTATATAGAGTGCGCCAGACCCCAGCCATTACGTAGTAGAGGGTTTAAGGTGCGTTAAAGCTAGGCGTTCTGGTAACGCCTTACATAAAGTGTCATTAAGGTCATAAAGACTATTTAACTACAGACCGCTTTGGATACCGAGTGGCTCTTGGACTCCCCGGTGGTCGAGTGGATCTTAAGTCGAGTGTCTTTGAATCTGTCGAGTGGATACCTACACGGTCGACTGGAAGGTTGCTTCTCTTGTGAGTCTCCTTGTGGAGGGTACCTTTGGGCAGGTCTATGACCCTACCCCAGGTACATGACTTCATCAGGTCCCGCGTGTCAGTGTAATTAGTTTAACTAAACTCAATTAGTACTAATCCTAATTAATTAACAGGGCTGGGCCCCACCTGTCATTGACCCAGGGGGTCAAACTGGGCCCACCCATGGTCAAACGGGGTCAGCGGGGTCAACTCGCCGGTGTTTAGCCGCCGGCGAGGCCAATCGCGGCGGTGCGGGTGCGGGATTCACCTACAGGGCACCGTTCGGGGCGCCGTTGGGCTCTATGGGTAGCTGGGAGCGAGCCGCGGCGGGTGGTGCAGGTGGTTGGGCTCGGGGTCGCCGGAAATGGCGCCGGCGACGTGTTTGGCGGCGACCGGAGCTCGGCCAACGGTGGGTTAGGCGATGCAGGGCGCTAGGGGAGGCGTTGGTGTGTGCTACGTACTCCTGGTGAGATGTGGAGCACGGTGGTGTGCTTGGCTTTGAGCCACTGTGGCTCTAGCCATGACGGCGACGAGGCACGGCGGCGGCGAGCTTCGGCCGTGGTGGAAGATGGGGCTAGGGGACGAGAACGGAGGGGGCGAGCAAGGGGAAAGAATCAGGAGCTCACGGGGAGTCGTACGGCGGTCTCAGCGGGCTCGGGGACGGGCTGGAGACGAGGTGCGGTCGCCAGCGATCTCGGATGCCCGAGGTAGAAGACGACCACGGTGACGGCGTTCGGAGGCGTCTGGCACCGCGTGGCTCGGCGAGGAGGAAGAGAGGGACGAGGCGGGGCTCGTGGGCGCGTCGGTGAGGCGTGGGGTCGCCGGTGGTCGCGGCAACGACAGGCGGCGGCGACGGACGTGTTCGAGTCCGAGGTGCGGAGGCGAGGGAGAGAGCAGGGGGAGAGTAAGAGAGGTCGGGCGGATTGGAACGATGCCGGGGCATTCACCCACGCGTCCAGAGTCTCGGCGGCAAGCAGGAGGAGGCGTGGCGAGCTCGGCGGTGTCGCAGTGTCCCTCCGCTGCCTACTGGCAGAGGTAGGTGATGACTGGCACTAGGCCAGTGGGCTGGGCCGTGCTGGGCCAGGCCCGGTGGGCGCCATGTTAGTTCCTTTCTCTCTCTCTCTTCTGTTTTCTATTTATCTTTTGTTCTGTAAGTTTGTGCCATTACTAAAAATATCTAGGCACTTTCAAAAATCACCAAACTATGCATGCCCAATGTTTAGAATATATCCAACATGGAACATTTTGGTTTGGGATTATTTGGACATTTAAAATATTTACTAGCATTTAAATGCCCAAATGCAATTAACTAATGATTTAATCTAGTGACCCTCTGTTGTCCTAGAAAAGTGTGCACCATTTTTGTCAGAGGTTCTAGACCAAGGCAAAGATGATGAACATTTTAGAAGGCCATTTCAGGTTCATTGAAAAAGGTTTTAGTAAACCCTAATTGGTTTGAGGGGGGGTGCTAGGGGTTCTGTCATCCCCATTTCAAATTCATTTGAAAAAGTAAACATGATGACATGAGGAACAAGCAAAGGCAATAGGGGCTGAGCTAGGCTGTGATAGTTCTGTTCTGCAAGGATTATGCCAACTTAAGTGAATGCCCGAAATGCAAATCATCAAGATGGAAAGATGGCGATGCTGTGAAGAGGATTCCTCATAATGTTCTGAGACATTTTCCAATTACACCAAGATTGCAAAGGTTGTTTCATGATGCTGAAACAACAGAGGATGTACTGTGGCATTCTAGGAACCAGGAGTACAGAGATCAGAATTTAATGATCCATCCATCTCATTGTAGTGAGTGGAAAAGCTTCAATGATAAACACAAAGAGTTTGCTGCTGACCCGAGAAACATTAGACTTGGCTTAGCTTCAGATGGATTTAACCCATTTGGCCACCAGAGCACCACATATAGCATGTGGCCAGTGCTTGTTATCCCTTACAACATGCCTCGAAATGTCTGCACCAAAGAACCAAACTACATGATGGCCTTGCTTATCCCAGGTCCAAAAGTCATGGAAAGGATTTTGATTTGTTCATGGAACCTCTTGTGGAGGAACTTCAACAACTATGGAAGGGTGTTCTCACCCGAGACCTATATAGCAGCCCACCAGCTGATTTCTTTCTGCGTGTTGTTATAATTTGGTGCATCCATGATTATCCGGCTTTGGGCACTATGTCAGGGCGAACGACACATGGTTACAATGCATGTGTTCGCTGTGACAGGAATCCGCTGCCATACGCAATACTTAGCAAGATCTGTTACATTGGACACCGCCGTTTCCTTGCCAAGGACAAGCCGCATCCTAGAAAATACCGAAGACATGTGTTCAATGCAAAACATGAAAACCGTGATGCGCCAAAGAGGCTCGCCGCCGATGAGTTGCAAGTGGAATTAGAGAAGGTCAGGCATATTACACCAGGAAACCATCCTGGTAATGGTAGCGTGAAAAGGAAGCGTGGTAGGGCGGAAGAGAGATTATTGTTTACCCGCAGGTCCACTTTGTGGGACTTGGAGTATTGGAAAGATTTGGATCTGCGGCATAATCTTGATGTGATGCACATCGAGAAAAATAAATGTGACAGCATTATCGGCACACTTCTTAATATTGAAGGCAAGACAAAAGATACCTTAAAATCTAGTATTGATTTTACACACCTGGGTATCAGAAAGGATTTGCAGGTGCAAGATGAAGGTAAACCACGGGATATGGCACCAGCTGCACGCCTCTTGGACAAGGTAAAAGAAATGAATTCATGAGGTCCTGTCACGTGTGAGATTCCCACATGGATTTGCTTCCAACCCTGAAAGGAGAGTCAGTGAAGATGGAAACAAGGTACAAGGGTTGAAAACTCATGACTGCCACGTCCTACTTCAAAGGGTTTTACCTGTTATCCTTAGAGGATTGGGCCGCCCTGACTTATACAGAGAAGTTGCAGAGTTGGGACAATTCTTCAGGGAACTCTGCAGTAGGAATATTAGGATAGATGCTTTGGAGAGTCTTAGAGACAAGATACCAACTATCCTATGCGACCTTGAGAAGATATATCCTCCAGCCTTCTTTGATGTGATGGTGCATTTGGCCGTTCATCTACCTGATGAGGCACTACTTAGAGGTCCAAAGACAAGATGCCTGGATGTACCCTATTGAAATGCGGCTAGGCACTTTCAAGGGCTATGTTAGGAAACAGAGCTAGACCCGAGGGTTCCATTGCAGAGGCCTACATTGCTGCTGAAGCGTTGACATTCCGCTCAAAATACATTGAAACATTGATCAGCTTAGCAAAGAGGTGGGTGAAGACAATCCGGGCTCAATGTTTTCGATTATTCTGCTCGAAGTTCTGAGGAAGAGTCGACAAGAGGACAAACCTAAAGATTTGGACAAAATGGTTTGGTATGCATTGAATAAGCATCACGAGATACTACCTTATATCAAGTAAGTGCAAGATTACTACGACTTATACATCGTAATCTACTAAACTTGCAGCACATTCTTATATATTTAGATGTTTGACGCGATCACTATGTTGTGCAGCATCTACAAAGAGGAGTTCTTGCCATAAAATCCAAGAAACATTGACAAACTGGTTATGGCAGGATTTGCGAAATGGTTCAAGAACCATGTAAGCTTTTGAAGTGCACTATCGGGCTTTTTTTTAATATATTGAGTACATAAGATGATCAGCTTGTCTATTTTCTAACCATAGGTTAAGAAGATGCGGAGGATGGGTAGGCAGTTGATGATGCCCTTTACTCACTAGCAATGGGTCACGATATTCGTGTAAGACATTATGAATCTTGCATTGTTGGAGATGTGCGCTACAACACCCTTGCACGAGACGAAGGCAGGAACACACAAAACAGTGCCATCATGAGCACGGATACGTATGACAAAGAGACAACTGGAATGTACGCTAACATAAGAGACATTGTTCAGTTGCAGTATATCTCCAGTTTCGAGGATCATCAGTGTGTGGTTCTGTTGTTCTGTCGTTGGTACAACCTGTTTTCCAGGATCGCAAAACCCAGAGCTGATGATTATTTCAAATCCATCGATGTCAAGGCGGCGTACCAGACCAACGAGCCTTTTATTTTGGCAAATCAAACAACACAGATATTTTTCTTGGAAGACACAGTTGCACGTAGCGATGACTGGAGAGTATTGCAAAGGTTTGAGCAGAGGAATTCGTTCAATGAAGTTGCACAACAAGATGATGCTTACATCGCTCGATGTACAAGATAACACAGATGTTCCTAATATCTTTGAGAACCATCACGTCAATGACGCCGGTGAAAAGATTGCCTGTCGTGCTATGGACATACAAGAGTTGATCAAGAAGAAGCCAACGTTCGAGGACGTTGAGGACGAAGAAGATGACACCGTGGGGAATTACGTTTCAGACTGATACACATGGCGAAGATGTTGACGCTGCCGTGGATGATGATTACATTGCTTTTGTCGTATTTGCTCGTCGGAAGACGTTTTTTATCTACTATGTGAAATTGTGTTCGCTATGACAACCGAAACCTGATGAACATGTTGTTTAGTATTTTGCTGTGAGAACATCACTTGTTATGTATGCTGATTTGTGTTTGGTGGTTGTATGACAACTAAAACATGATGACATTGTTGTTTAGTTGTACTCATATTTGGCTGTGAAACTTGAATTTGATGACATAGTTTGCTGTTGGACTGCAATTTGCTCGACATCTTCGAATGAGAACAAAGCTGACCCGACACAGCCTCTCCTATTTATTTATTTATATGAGCAAAAGGGGATACCCCTGATTTACATTAATAGAAATCATTAGATGTTCACAACACTACGCCAAATTTCGCTACATGTGTTTCATTCATTACTAGTTTCAAAGAAAGTGATCATGTCATAGCCCTTTGAATACATCACGGAGTGCTACATACACTGCAAATAAAGAGACAATCATCCTATAGAGCACATCGATTTTGCCCATTATCTTCACAAGCTCTTTCATCTCCTGATTGTTGTCAAGGTCGTTCAGCAGCTGTTGCTTGGCCATGATCAGAGGAACTGCATCTTTAACCTTCTGCTCTGCATCTTCCTCTTCTGCGTTCCTTCAGTTACTTGTCCAACACCCCAACCTGCTGGTATTGGGATTCCTCGGCTAACCAAATAATCAGCGTAGTTGCATTCCCCCACATCAGCAACTTCCCAAAAATACAAATCACACGAATCTTCCCTTTTCTGCAAGAACAAATTGGAAGATCATCAACAAAACTATTAAAAAATCAGCAACTGAAAGCAGCAGAACAACACTTAAATATATCATTACCCCATGATTCGGGCATTTGTAGAAGACTCGGCCAGGGTTCCGAATTGTGGTGAGACGCGACGGATGACTCTCTGTGATTTGCAGCAGTGGAACCACACCAACGGCAGCGGGTTGCAATGAGCAATCGGCTGCGGTGCGCGTGCCGGCGGGGGTGTGATGAGACCCACAGGCGATGGTATGGATGGCGACTTGGCGCATATCTGGTTGTTACTGCTTGAAGAGCAGGTGGACGAGCAGCCGGCGGACATGGTTCTTTGTGGCGAGCTTCGATGCTAGGCGAGTAAGTAGAGAAGAGGAGAAGCGAACGTTGGATATGTCGGTTTCATTACTTGCAGAGTAGCATAGCACCATATATAGTCATAGTCTAGGTTTGGATTGAACCAGCTGTGAGCACGTCTTTCCTTTTTCTAAAACTCGGCAACGCGTCTCTTCTTGGCACACTAGCTTGTTCAGACGCCGTCCCAAGTCTTTGATTTTCTTTCCCTTTTTTTGCAAGGAAGGAAGGAGGACAAAATTGAGAGTTCTTGGGACTCGAACCCAAGACCTCTCGGTTGAAAACCAAGGGTGCTAGTGACTTATGTGGCGAACGTCCCTGTGAGGAGGATGGCAGAAGAAATCATTTTCCTCGTAGTTTTCTTCCTATATATAAAAAAGTATGCTACTTGGTGTCCGCTTACTCAACAAACGATTGTGCCAACCTTGACCGTTGGATTGACATTCAACATCTGTCGCGTTTCTTCAGTCTCTTCTTCCTCGAGCCTCCAAAGCCAAACCCGGTAGCCGGGACCGCTGCTCCCGCCTCCCACGGTGGTGTGATCTTCCACGCTCCTGTTCGTTCCCGTCCGAGGCCTCACCATCGTCCTCCGCCTTGGTTCGCTCGCCGCAACGCCGCCCTCCGGTGTTGTCAACATGGTCAACAATCGAGAGGAATAAGGATATGACTGTACGTGGTGTGGATGACAGTAGGGACCCAGCAGTGCGCGCAGTAATTTTTTTTTTCGGGGCGGAGAAGGGTATCAACTGGGTTGTGCGGGACCCGTGGCCCGTCTAGCCCAGGCTTTTATGTCATATGTTTAGCACATGACTAGCCCAGTTTGTTTTTTTTCCTTTCTAAAAATGGCTAGCCAGCTATTTTGTTTTTTGCAGAATAACCAACGTAAGCCTACTTGCTTTTCTACGCCCTGCTGGGCCAGAAATCTTTCAAGACGAGGAGGGATGCATTTTGCCTAGAAAATGGGCTATAAGTAATAAGAAATGGGCTATAAGTAATAATAAATGGGCTGTAAAATGAAAAACTACAGCAAACAGGCAATTAGTTCCAAAATACTGTTTCTTTCGGATTTTGATATCTTAAATTTCATTGTTTTTATGCGGGTAAAATTTCATTGAATTTAAATTAAGGTATATTTAGATTTAAAATTAATCTGAATCTGGCTAGAAATTTTGGGCAGTATGCTGTTTGGGACAGATTTGGAGGCTGACTTGTGGGTCTACTAGGTTGACGTGTACTTTGGCTTTGTCAACTTAGTCCACAAACAATTCTAGCAGCAGTGACCGTTGGATGTTAATCCAAGGGCCATGCTGCTTCTTCAATATCTGATCTTCTTGCTCCAGCCGCCCAAACCAGCTCCGGTGGGACCGCTGCTCCCACCTCCCGTGGCCGGGCTGTCAGCCGCACAGCCGCACCGCCCACCCTACTTCATTGCCGGCGGACCATTCCTCTACTCACCGACGCCTCCTGTTATTTTCCGTGGCGGCTGACGATAAACCCTCGTACTCCCCACCGCATGGGCAACCATTGCTGAGTCTTCCGCGGCTCCGTGTCGTTCCCTTCCTAGGCCTCGCCGTCGTTCACCACCATGGTGCTCTCGACGCGGCCTGGTCAACGTGGTCAATGAATGACATCCATCGGCCGTGGACTGTACGCACAAAATAATTATTCCTCCACCGACAGGGGACCCACCGAAGGGCCTCTCAGATTGCGAAAAAACGCCCCCAATCGACATGTCGGACCCACCAGCTATATCTTCGCACACAAGGAACTGCCTCCTTATTACGCACAAAAAAATGAATACCCCCTGCTACCTGGGACCCACCATAGTGGTAGGATGACTTGTGGGCCAACTAAGTTGACGGGGACTGAGGGATTTGTCAACTTAGTCAATATGAATGATTCTAGCTCCAGTGACCGTACGATGTCCATCCAACGACCGTAGTGCTTCTTCAACCTCTGGTCTTCTTGCTCCCGCCCAAAGCAGCGCCCGGCCGTTGCCGCATGCTCCTGCCTCCGTGGCCGTCAGGTTGCCGCCGGAGGCCTCACCGCCCCTACTATTCCCACCGCTGGCGGGCCTCGTGGCGACGGCAGCCTCACACCGCAGCCCAAACCAGGTGAACCTCGTACTCCTCTCCGCTGGCTTCATCGCCGCGTCTTCCCCGCTCCGCGTCGTCCCTTCCTAGGCCTCGCCCGTCGTCCACAACCGTGGTGCTTTTCGGGCGTGGCCTGGTCAATATGGTCAAGGAACGACTTCCATCGGACGTGGACTATACGTGGAGAGGTCGATTGGGTCCACGGCCGCAGAAAAGTAAGTACCTCCTTATTACGCGGAAAATAATGATTCCTCCACCGACACCGGGACCCACCGGACGGCCCCTTTGTATTTCGCGGAAAAACGTTTCTCGATGCTGGGACCCACCGGCTCCATCTTCGCACGCAAGGAAGTGCGTCCGCAAAAAATGATTCGCTTCGACCGCTGGGACCCACCAGCTACACCTTCGCACGCAAGGAAGTGCGCCCAGCAAAAAACGATTCGCCCCCCTGACTGCTGGGACCCACCGGCTACATCTTCGCACGCAAGGAAGTGCATCCGGGCAAAAAAAAACGATTCGCCCCCTGACTGTTGGGACCCACCAGCTACATCTTTGCAGGCAAGGAAGTGCCTGACAGTCGGGACCCACCTGGTCGTAGCGTACGTAGCGTTGTCATTCTGGTCGCGAACGTGTACGTACATACTGGTCGATGTAGAGGAGCGCACGTGTCGTAGTAGAGGCGCGCACATGTCGTAGTAGAGGCGTGCACGTAGCATGTACACGTACGTACAATGGCCAGGGTGCAAGAAAGAAAATACAGCCACATATGTGTACATACAGGCGGGGTCTCGAACGCCTACTCGCGCATACGTACGGCCAGGGCTCGTGTACATGGCTGGGTCGGAACGGAGAAACAACGTCGTCGTCGTGTTCATGGGGAGGCAACGGAATGCGTTGTGTTAATGGGGAGGCAACGGAATGCGTCGTGTTCATGGGGAGGCAACTGAATGCATCGTGTTCATCGGGAGGCAACGGAACGCGTGGGAGCCAACCGGCAGGGTCGAAACGGAATGCGTGGTCGTGTTCATCAGGAGGGCTTGGACGGAACAGGCGATGGAACGAGGCCTGGCATACCGCACAACGGAGGAAACGGACCTCCTACGTTCGGAACGGGGTCCTGTTGATCGGGAGGGGTGTGGCGTACCGCAAAACGGGACTCCACGGGATACTGTTCATCTCCACCGTCGACCTCCTCCAGCCTCCACGGGCTCCTGTTCATCCAGCCTCCACCGCGTGCTACTCCATCGCCAGCTCGTTCAACCACCCCTCCAGGGCACCCCTCCACCGTCTCATCGCTCGTCCAACCCTCCACACCACGGGTCTGTTCAACCACCGCCACGGGCACCCCTCCACCGTCTCATCGCTCATCCAGCCCTCCACACCACGGGTCCTGTTCATCCAGAGGCAACGCCACCGCTCATCGCTCATCCAACCCCCCGCATAACGCTCACTGTTCATCCAGTCGACCGGCTTCAGTTAGCAGCAGTAGTGAAGGAATCACTCGATCGGGTTCAGTTAACAGCCATCGATCGATCGCCGGGTTCGATAACGCTGTAGCTGCAGTCTGTCGCCGGGTTCATTAGAGCCCAACGCCTCGCTCGGGTTCGATTAGAGCCAACGCCGCACACACGCAGCGTCACGTGTACGAGAGAAAAGCGCATCGCCGCCCCGACCTCCCACCGTAACCGGGAACTCCCCGAAATTTTCCTCCCCCTCGCTTCTACCACGGTTTTTTCCGTCATGGACGACCCAAAGAATGTGATGCAGCTGCGTCTCCGGCCTGCCCAGGTTGAAAAGCCCATTTTCTGTCATGATTTTTTATCATAGAAGTAGGAGCCCACCACATCTATGATGATACCGGGTTTTGTCACAATTATCGTCATAGAAGTGTCATATGTATGACAGAAAAAAATTTCGTTCGGCCCAAAATGTCACAGATGTGTCTTTTTTTTGTAGTGTCATGCGGCTTCGCCCCGGCCTCGACCACAATTTCACAGTGATGGGGCATACCCACTTCTGCCAGCGGCTTTTCCAGGTCGATGTGGGTCGCGACGGCGAGGTCGAGCGGACCGGCAAGGTTGCGAGGGCCGCCGTGAAGGCCGGCAAAGACGTCAAGGGGCCCTTGTTCAAGTTGCCGGCAGGAGTGGTCCTGCTGAGCAATAACTCGCGCCGGACCGACATCATTGCCATGATGCCGGACTACAACACGCACGGCCCTGACCTGAGCTGGTTCGAGCTGGAGGATCTCTAAGTGCAGTAGTTCTTCGACACCCTGCATGAGGGGTATGTCAGTGATGAGCCACGACTCATCCAGGACACCACCCAAGCGGAGTTGGACTACATCGCTACCAGGGCGATGGAGGCGCAGCTTGCCGAGGAGGCCGGTAGCGCTGGTGGCATGGAGGACAAAGCCGCAGCGGCCGCAGAAGAGGAGGATCTCGCCCAGTGGGCGGAGGCCAGCAGCGCCGGCACCGGTGCTCCTCTTATTGAAGACGCGGCCAACGAGTCGTCGAAGGAAGAGGCCAAGGAGGAGGAGGAGGTCGTGGCCATCGATCCTCCAGCCACGGGGAGAGGACGGGTCCTGCGGCAGGCCACCTCTTGCGAGCCGGTCCGGCTTGGCAGGGCCGCGCAGCTGCGGCAGGCCCAGGAGATGTCCGCACGCCAGACGAGGGTCGCAGCAGCGAAGAAAGTGGCAACGGCCGCGGCGGCGAAGGAGAGGGCATCCGCTTCTTCTTCCTCGGTAAAGCGCGTTTGGACGCCACCTCCTTCGCCTTCCCCGGCAGACGTTGACGCGGGGGTCACCTTTGACTTTGGGTCCCTCAGCCCAAGGAGGATGAGGAAGGCAACAGGGGGGGGGGGGGGGCGGATGTTGAGTAAGCAATTTGCTCCTTTTCGCCATCCCTATTTCCTCAGTCTGTGCCACATGTCCCGACTTGTTTTCATCTTTGCAGGGAAGCGGAGACGCTGGCCCAGAGGGTAAAGAGGGCCAAGGCCTCGGCGGGCGGCCAGCCCCCGGCTAGTGCTTCAAGGACGCCACTCGTGGTGTTGAGCAGCCCGGATAGCAGCCCCCAGCGTAAGTTCATCACTGACCCCTCGTCGACACGTATCAGGGGTACGATGCTTTGGCGCTGACCTTGCCGCGTATGCAGGAGGAGGGCAGCAGCAGGAGGAGCCACAGAGGGCCACTCCGAACACGCTGCCCCCATCAACCACACCGCCCCGAGGGGCGTCCCCGACAAGGGTGCCAAGCACCGAGCCCACGCACACGGAGGAGGAGGAGGAGAACTTGGGCGCTAGTGGCTTCGCCTCGGTGTTAGATGTTGGCGGGGAGGGGACTTCTGCTTCCCAGCGCGGCTCTGGTAAGTCTCTGGCCTTCCGTCCCTGCTTTTTTCTCTTCTTTTTGAATCTTTGACCTTGGCTCTACCCCACCCTCTTCTTGATATCCAGATCCTCTCTCGGCGGACCGGGAGGACCTGGACACCGTCATCGGGGACGTGGCCAAGGACACCGCGGCGGAGGCCGAAAAGATCGCCGCTGAGGAGGCCGCCAGGGGCGTTGCGGAGGACGCCGCTAAAGGGCCTGCTGGGGAGCCCGGCAAGGCTACCGCCGAGGAGGCCGGCAAGGGGCATGCCGGAGAGACCGGCAAGGCCACCACAGAGGAGGAGGTGGTCGATGACCAGCCTTCCTCCTCCGCTGCCTCCGGCTCTGGCAGGTACCTGAAGGTGAGCGACGATCTCTTCGTCCATCTCCCCGACGCGTCGAGCACCAGGGCCCCCGTCGAGGGAGAGGTGTTTGACGACAAAGTGCTCGCCGCCGCCGAACTTGAGGTCGTCGACGAGCCGAGCGTTGGTGGCGACGGCTCCCAGGAGGAGCGGCTGCTCCATGCCATGGGTGCCAGCTTCCGGAGGCTGCAGGCGCTCCACCGTGCCCTCCTGGACAAAGCTAGGTCCAGGATGGCGGTGGCAGAGAAGGCGGAGGCGGACCTCCAGAAGCGCATCGCCGAGACTCAGGACTGGTTCCGGCAGGCTCGCGACGAGCTGAAAACCGCCCAGGGCGAGTTGGCCAAGCATGATGTGGAGCTCACCATGAAGCTGGCCGACGTCGAGAAGGCCCAAGAGACGGCGAAGAACTTGGCCGCCGCCGCCGAGGCCGCCCGGACCTAGCACGAGGCCGCGCGGAACTCCCAGAAGGAGGACCTTGCCGTGTGCAAGGAGAAGCTTGCCCCCACGCTTCACGGCAAGGATGAAGAGGTGGGGAAGCTTGTCTTGCAGCGGACCCGTGAGCTGGAGCAGAGGAACAAGGAGGTGCTCGATGCCCAGGCTCTGGTTCACGCCGGCAAGGTGAAGGAGCTGGAGGTGGAGCGGGACGGGATGAAGGAGCAGGCCCTGAAGCTATCTCAGGAGAAGGACACGCTTAACGGTGCCCTGACGGAGGCGCAGGGCGCGGCCGTCAGCAGGGCCGGGGAGCTCTCCGAGGCCAACAACTCCATCAAAGACCTCAAGCTGAAGCTGGAGGGTGTCGAGAAGATGCTGTCGGAGGCCAGGGCCCGGGAGGGGACCCTGAAAAAAAACCTGGAGACCGAGAAGCAGCTGTGGAAGAACGAGGCCCTCAACTTCAAGGAGCACGTGGAGGGCGAGAACCGCTGGCTCGATCGCCTCGCCACCGTCGCCAACCAGGCCGCCGCGCAGCTGGCCACCATGGGGATGCCGGACGTGAGGTACGCCCCGGAGCGGAGTGTGAGCGCCAACTGCAGCCTGACCCTGTTCTTTGAGAAGGTCGTCGGTGCTTTGGAGCGGCTTCACGCCAACCGGGCGGCCTCGCTGGCCGACGAGGCCCGGAGGCTTTGCCAGGGCGCCATGACCAAGATTCTCACCAAGGTGGCGTACTGGTACCCGGACCTCGACTTCGACACCGCACTGGAGAGATTGCCGGAGGATACTGACCTCGCACCGCTCAGGGAGCGCATCAAGCCCGTCATCAGCGGTGTTGGTGGAATTCTGAGGATGGAGGGCCAGCGCCGGGATTAGGCACCCCGTTTCTTATCGTTGCTGCAAGTTCATGGCCAAGGCAGTTTCTATCTTTAGTTGAACCGCGGCGACAATTGATGTAATATAACTCTGCAATACTTTTGATGTTATGCACGTTATTTTCCAGTTCGATTTTCCTTTGTATGTCCACCTTACGTAACTGGATAGGCCTGCCGGCGCGTAAACCCAGGGCGGCGTCTTGGGGACGGGTCCCCATTGGCCTGCCGGGTGTGCTTGCTGCCAGGCGAACCACCTTACCGCCCTTAACGCGGCCGCCCGAACTGTCGAGCTTGACTCGAGTCAGAATCGAGAGCGTTGCCAGGTGCGGAAGGCTACCCCGCCACTCTCGGCGCGGCCGCTTGAGCTGTTGAGCGCATCAAATGTAACAAGGGCATTGCCAATCGCGGGAGGGCCCCTTTGTGTGCAGGTTTTCCATACATAGGCAGGATCTCTGAGGACGATAACCTTATATAGAAAAAGGAAATATTTAAAAGTTCGGCATGACTTAGCTTTCTTATCGCCGCTATGGTGCCCTTCGCGCTTTCAGGAAGCACTGTCCTTTTGGTCATCTTCTTCTTGGGAGCCATGGCGATGAAGAAACGCTAGGCTAACTACTAGACCAGATTCTCACAATTGCGTCCCCTACCTGGCGCGCCAAAGATGTCGGTGGGAAACGGCACCTATGGGAACACAAGAATCCTACTACGGTTGCCGGGGCGCAGGGTTGTGAGAAGAGCAGGATTAGTAATCAGCACAAGGATCGTTTACCCAGGTTTAGGCTGCGAGGATGCGTAAAACCCTAGTCCTGCTTTGGTGGCTGTATTTAGTGTTCTTGAGCCCTCGAACTAGCTACGGTGGCTGAGTAGTTCCAGAGAGCCGAATCCTTCTCCAGTACGCCATGGGCCTCCTTTTATAGTCGAAAGGGGCTGCCACAGTGGCACACAGGAGGTGGCAAGGCGTACAGTGCTACGAGCTTATCGCCCGTATTACAGGACAAGACACATTTAATGCATCGCTTAGGTGTCCCCCTGCTTTATTGGGGACGGGAACGAGGCCCATCTTGTCCGTCACCGCTCCTCCTTGCTTTGGCACGCGCCCTGGCCAGCGATGCATGCGGCACCATGTTGGCAGGCAGGCAGCTGAGGTGGCATGGTGGTAAGGTCTTCACGAAGATATGCATGCCACCACGCAGGCACTTTCTGAGTTGGCCTGGAAGCTGCATGTTGCCACGCAGGTGCCTGCCCAGCTGGTTGGGCTGGCAGCTGCATGCAAACGGCGGTGGAGACTTGGCTAGTGCGGGCCTGGAAGTGGCCCTGCTGGCGTCCTTGATGAGGGCCTTGCCGGGTGTTCTGGCAAGGGTCTTGCCGTGGCATGCTGTCGTCCCCGGCAAGGATCTTGCCGGGGTCTTGTGGCTCTGCTCGGCAAGGATCTTTCCGAGGATCGTTGTCTTTTAGTTCTCACCTGATCTTGAATATTCCTTGTCTTCACAAAGATCTGCATGCCACCATGGAGGTGCCTCCCGAGCCCTGGCCCAACGTGGTTGATGGTGTTGGAGACCGTGGGCTCAAGGGTGGTGCACTCCGCTGGTGTTGGACGAGCCGCCCCGGCAAGGCCCTTGCCGGGGGGACCTGCTTCGTCCCTCTGCTCTTTGTGGTCTCGGGCTTGGCGTTGCTCTGGCTGTCTTAGGCTTCGGTTTCACCTCAGTTCACCTCCCCTGCCTTGCCAAGTGCGGCTGTGGCGCGTGGCTCTGACTGCCCGTGCACAAGTAAAGGGGTTAAAAGGAGAGCCCCTACTTTTGTACACCGACACCATCGAAGCATCGTTGTCGTCTCACCAACTATTGCTTCTACGACTATCGCTACCGCTTAGTGATAAAGTAAAGCAATTACATGGAAATTGAATTTCATACAATAAAGCGACAACCATATGGCTCTTGCCAGTTGCCGATAACTGCGTTACAAAACATGATCATCTCATACAACAATTTATATAATCATGTCTTGACCATATCACATCACAACATGCCCTGCAAAATCAAGTTAGACGTCCTATACTTTGTTGTTGCAAGTTTTACGTGGCTGCTATGGACTTGGCAAGAACCATTCTTACCTACGCATCAAAACCACAACGATTTTTCGTCAATTTTGCTGTTTTAACCTTCAACAAGGACCGGGCGTAGTCACACTCGATTCAACTAAAGTTGGAGAAACAGACACTCACTAGCCACCTATGTGCGAAGAACGTCGGTAGAACCAGTCTCGCGTAAGCATACGCGTAATGTCGGTCTGAGCCGCTTCATCCAACAACACCGCTGAATCAAAGTATGACATGCTGGTAAGCAGTATGACTATTATCAGCCACAACTCTTTGTGTTATACTCGTGCATATAACATCTACGTATAGACCTGGCTCGGATGTCACTGTTGGGGAACGCAGTAATTTCAAAAAGGTTCCTACGCACACACAAGATCCATCTAGGTGATGCATAGCAACGAGAGGGGAGAGTGTTGCCCATGTACCCTCGTAGACCGAAAGCGGAAGCGTTTAGTAACGCGGTTGATGTAGTCGAACGTCTTCGCGATCCAACCGATCCAAGTACCGAACGCACGGCACCTCCGCGATCTGCACACGTTCAGCTCTGTGACGTCCCTCGTACACTTGATCCAGCTGAGGCCGAGGGAGAGTTTCATCAGCACGACGGCGTGGTGACGGTGATGATGAAGTTACCGACGCAGGGCTTCGCCTAAGCTCTACAACGATATGACCGACGTGGATATCTGTGGAGGGGGGCACCGCATACGGCTAAGACAATTGTCAACTTGTGTGTCTATGGGGTGCCTCCCTCCCCCGTATATAAAGGAGCGGAGGAGGGAAGGGCCGGCCCTCTCTATGGCGCGCCCCAAGGGGGATTCCTACTCCTAGTAGGAGTAGGTTTCCCCCTTTCCCTAGTTGGAGTAGGAGAAGAAGGGAAGGAGGAGGAGGGGAGAAGGAAGGAGGGGCACCGCCCCCTCCTAGTCCAATTTGGACCAGCCCATGGGGGGGGGGGGCGGCCACCCCTTGAGGCCCTTCTCTCCTTTCCCGTATGGCGCATTAAGGCCCACTACTTCCCCCGGCGAATTCCGGTAACTCTCCAGTACTCTGAAAAATACCCGAACCACTTAGAACCTTTCCGATGTCTGAATATAGCCTTCCAATATATCGATCTTTATGTCTCGAACATTTTGAGACTCCTCATCATGTCTGTGATCTCATCCGGGACTCCGAACAAACTTCGGTCATCAAATCACATAACTCATAATACAAATCGTCATCGAATGTTAAGCGTGCGGACCCTACGGGTTCGAGAACTATGTAGACATGACCGAGATACATCTCAAGTCAATAACCAATAGCGGAACCTGGATGCTCATATTGGCTCCTGCATATTCTACGAAGATCTTTATCGGTCAAACCGCATAACAACATACGTTGTTCCCTTTGTTATCGGTATGTTACTTGCCCGAGATTCGATCATCGGTATCATCATACCTAGTTCAATCTCGTTACCGGCAAGTCTCTTTACTCGTTCAGCAATGCATCATCCCGTAACTAACTCATTAGTCACATTGCTTGCAAGGCTTATAGTGATGATCATTACCGAGAGGGCCCAGAGATACCTCTCCGATACACGGAGTGACAAATCCTAATCTCGATCTATGCCAACCCAACAAACACCTTCGGAGACACCTGTAGAGCATCTTTATGATCGCCCAGTTACGTTGTGACATTTGATAGCACACAAGGTGTTCCTCCGGTATTCGGGAGTTGCATAATCCCATAGTCAGAGGAACATGTATAAGTCATGAAGAAAGCAATAGCAATAAAACTTAATGATCATAATGCTAAGCTGACGGATGGGTCTTTTCCATCACATCATTCTCTAATGATGTGACCCCGTTCATCAAATGACAACACATGTCTATGGCTAGGAAACATAACCATCTTTGATTAATGAGCTAGTCAAGTAGAGGCATACTAGGGACACTCTGTTTGTCTATGTATTCACACATGTACTAAGTTTCCGGTTAATACAATTCTAGCTTGAATAATTAACATTTATCATGATATAAGGAAATATAAATAACAACTTTATTATTGCCTCTAGGGCATATTTCCTTCAGTCTCCCACTTGCACTAGAGTCAATAATCTAGTTCACATCGCCGTGTGATTTAACACCAATAGTTCACATCACCATGTGATTAGTTCACATCACCATGTGACTAATACCCACTGGGTTTTACTAGAGTCAATAATCTAGTTCACATTGCTATGTGATTAACACCCAAAGAGTACTAAGGTGTGATCATGTTTTGCTTGTGAGAGAAGCTTAGTCAATAGTTCTGTCACATTCGAAGTCGTATGTATTTTGCAAAAAAAATTATGTCTACAATCCTCTGCATGGAGCTACTCTAGCTAATTGCTCCCACTTCCAATATGTATCTAGATTGAGACTCAAAGTCATCCGGATCGGTGTAAAAGCTTGCATCGGTGTAACTCTTTACACCGAACTCTTTATCACCTCCATAAGTTTTCTAAGGATAATTTTGACTGCTGACAAGTGATCCACTCCTGGATCAATATCGTACCCCCTTGCCAAACTCATGGCAAAGTACACAAAAAGGTTTGGTACATAGCATGCCATACTTTATAGAACCTATGGCTGAGGCATAGGGAATGACTTTCATTCTCTTTCTATTATCTTCCGTGGTTGTGTTTTGAGTCTTACTCAACTCTACACCTTGCAACACAGGCAAAAACTCCTTCTTTGACTGTTCCATTTTTAACTACTTCAAAATCTTGTCAAGGAATGTACTCATTAAAAAAAATTATCAAGCGTCTTGTTCTATCTCTATAGATCTTGATGCTCAATATGTAAGCAGCTTCACCGAGATCTTTCTTTGAAAAATTCCTTTCAAACACTCCTTTATGCTTTCCAGAAAAATTCTACATTATTTCCGATAAACAATATGTCATTCACATATACTTATCAGAAATGTTGTAGTGCTCCCACTCACCTTCTTGTAAATACAGGCTTCACCGCAAGTCTGTATAAAACCGTATGCTTTGATCACACTATCAAAGCGTATATTCCAACTCCGAGATGGTTCCACCAGTCCATAAGTGGATCGCTGGAGCTTGCACACTTTGTTAACACCTTTTGGATCGACAAAACCTTCTGGTTGCATCAGATACAACTCTTCTTTAAGATATCCATTAAGGAATGTCGTTTTGGCATCCATTTGCCAAATTTCATAATCATAAAATGTGACAATTGCTAACATGATTCAGACAGACTTTAAGCATCGCTACGGGTGAGAAGGTCTCATCGTAGTCAACTCCTTGAACTTGTCGAAAACCTTTGGCGACAAGTCGAGCTTTGAAGACAATAACATTACGTCAGCGCCAGTCTTCTTCTTGAAGATCCATTTATTCTCTATGGCTTGACGATCATCGGGCAAGTCAACCAAAGTCCATACTTTGTTCTCATACATGGATCCCATCTTAGATTTCATGGCCTCAAGCCATTTCGCGTAATCTGGGCTCATCATTGCTTCCTCATAGTTCGTACGTTCGTCATGGTCAAGTAACATGACTGCCAGAACAAGATTACCCTACCACTCTAGTGCGGATCTTACTCTGGTTAACCTACGAGGTTCGGTAGTAACTTGATCAGAAGTTTCATGATCATCATCATTAGCTTCCTCACTAATTGGTGTAGGAATCACTGGAACTGATTTCCGTGATGAACTACTTTCCAATAAGGGAGCAGGTACAGTTACCTCATCAAGTTCTACTTTCCTCCCACTTACTTCTTTCGAGAGAAACTCCTTCTCTAGAAAGGATCCATTATTAGCAACAAAGATCTTGCCTTCGGATCTGTGATAGAAGGTGCACCCAATAGTTTCTTTTGGGTATCCCATGAAGACGCACTTCTCCTCTTTGGGTGAGCTTATCAGGCTGAAACGTTTTCACATAAGCATCGCAACCCCAAACTTTAAGAAACGGCAGCTTAGGTTTCTTGCCAAACCACAGTTCATATGGTGTCGTCTCAACGGATTTAGATGGTGCCCTATTTAACGTGAATGCAGCTGTCTCTAGTGCATAACCCCAAAACGATTGTGATAAATCGGTAAGAGACATCATAGATCACACCATATCTAATAAAGTACTGTTATGACGTTCGAACACACCATTACGATGTGGTGTTCCAGGTGGCGTGAGTTGCGAAACTATTCCAAATTGTTTCAAATGAAGACGAAACTCGTAACTCAAATATTTGTCTCTGTGATCAGACGTAGAAACTTTATTTTCTTATTACAATGATTTTCCACTTCACTCTGAAATTCTTTGAACTTTTCAAATGTTTCAGACCTATGTTTCATCAAGTAGAGATACCCATATCTGCTCAAATCATCTGTGAAGGTCAGAAAATAACGATACCTACCGCGAGCCTCAACACTCATCAGATCGCATACATCAGTATGTATTATTTCCAATAAGTCAGTTGCTCGCTCCATTGTTCCGTAGAAGGGAGTCTTAGTCATCTTGCCCATGAGGCATGGTTCGCAAGCATCAAGTGATTCCAGAAGCCCATCAGCATGGAGTTTCTTCATGCGCTTTACACCAATATGACCTAAACGGCAGTGCCACAAATATGTTGCACTATCATTATCAACTTTGCATCTTTGGGCATCAATATTATGAATATGTGTATCGTTACGATCAAGTTTCAATAAACCATTTATATTAAGTGTATGACCATAGAAGGTTTTATTCATGTAAACAAAACAACAATTATTCTTTGACTTAAATGAATAAACGTATTGCAATAAACATGATCCAATCATATTCATGCTCAACGCAAACACCAAATAACATTTATTTTGGTCCAACACTAATCTCAAAGGTAGAGGGAGTGTGCGATGGTGATCTTATCAACCTTGGAATCATTTCCAACACGCATCGTCACTTTGCCCATAACTAGTCTGTGTTCATTTTGCAACTCCTAATTTTAGTTACTACTCTTAGCAACTAAACCAGTATCAAATACTGAGGAGTTGCTATAAACACTAGTAAAGTACACATCTATAACATGTATATCAAATATACTTTTGTTTACTTTGCCATCCTTCTTATCCGCCAAGTATCTAGGGTAGTTCCACTTTTAGTGACCATTTCCTTTGCAGTAGAAGCACTCAGTTCCAGGCTTTGGTCTAGCTTTGGGCTTCTTCATGGGAGTGGCAACTTGCTTGCCATTCTTCTTGAAGTGCCCTTTCTTTCCCTTGCCCTTTTACTTGAAACTAGTGGTCTTGTCAACCATCAACATTTGATGCTTTTCTTGATTCCTACCTCCGTTGATTTCAGCATCACGAAGAGCTCGGGAATCGTTTTCGTCATCCCTTGCATATTATAGTTCATCACTAAGTTCTAGTAACTTGGTGATAGTGACTAGAGAACTTTGTCAATTACTATCTTATTTGGAAGATTAACTCCCACTTGATTCAAGCAATTTTAGTACCCAGACAATCTGAGCACATGCTCACTGGTTGAGCTATTCTCCTCCATCTTGTAGGAAAAGTACTTGTCAGAGGTCTCATACCTCTTGACTCGGGCATGAGTCTGAAATACCAATTTTAGCTCTTGGAACATCTTATATGCTCTGTGGCATTCAACACATTTTTCAAGTACCGGTTCTAAGCCGTAAAGCATGGTGCACTAAACCATCAAGTAGTCATCATACCGAGCTTCCTAAACGTTCATAACGTCTGCATCTGCTCCTGCAATAGGTCTGTCACCTAGCGGTGCATCAAGGACATAATTCTTCTGTGCAGCAATGAGGATAATCCTCAGATCACGGACCTAGTCCGCATCATTGCTACTATCATCTTTCAACATAGTTTTTCTCTAGGAACATATCAAAAATAAACGGGGAGCTACATCGTAAGCTATTGATCTACAACATAGTTATGCAAAATACTATCAGGACTAAGTTCATGATAAATTGAAGTTCAATTAATCATATTACTTAAGAACTCCCACTTACATAGTGATGTCTACTATGCAACCTTCTTCTTGTAGACGTTGTTGGGCCTGCAAGTGCACAGGTTTGTAGGACAGTAGCAAATTTCCCTCAAGTGGATGACCTAAGGTTTATCAATCCGTAGGAGGCGAGGGATGAAGATGGCCTCTCTCAAGCAACCCCGCAACCAAATAACAAAGAGTCTCTTGTGTCCCCAACACACCCAATACAATGGTAAATTGTATAGGTGCACTAGTTCGGCGAAGAGATGGTGATACAAGTGCAATATGGATGGTAGATATAGGTTTTTGTAATCTAAAAATATAAAACCAGCAAGGTAACTAATGATAAAAGTGAGCGTAAACGGTATTGCAATGATAGGAAACAGGGCCTAGGGTTCATGCTTTCACTAGTGCAAGTTCTCTCAACAATAATAACATAGATAGATCATATAACAATCCGTCAACATGCAACAAAGAGTCACTCCAAAGCCACTAATAGCGGAGAACAAACGTAGAGATTATGGTAGGGTATGAAACCACCTCAAAGTTATTCTTTCGGATCGATCTATTAAAGAGTTCGTACTAGAATAACACATTAAGACACAAATCAACCAAAACCCTAATGTCACCTAGATACTCCATTGTCACCTCAAGTATCCGTGGGCATGATTATACGATATGCATCACACAATCTCAGATTCATCCAACCAACACAAAGTACTTCAAAGAGTGCCCCAAAGTTTCTACCGGAGAGACAAGAAAACGTGTGCCAACCCCTATGCATAGGTTCATGGGCGGAACCCGCAAGTTGGTCACCAAAACATACATCAGGTGGCACGTGATATCCCATTGTCACCACAGATAAACACGACAAGACATACATCAAGTGTTCTCAAAGTAAAGACTCAATCCGATAAGATAACTTAGAGGGAAACTCAATTCATCACAAGAGAGTAGAGGGGGAGAAACATCATAAGATCCAACTATAATAGCAAAGCTCGTGATACATCAAGATCGTGCCATAGAGAGAACACGAGAGAGAGAGAGAGAGAGAGAGAGAGAGATCAAACACATAGCTACTGGTACATACCCTCAGCCCCGAGGGTGAACTACTCCCTCCTCGTCATGGAGAGCGCCGGGATGATGAAGATGGCCACTGGTTATGGGTTCCCCCTCCGTAGGTGCGGAACGGACTCTCGAGAGGTTTTGGTGGCTACAGAGGCTTGCGGTGGCGGAACTCCCGATCTATCTTCTTCGTGGATGTTTTTAGGCACGTGGGACTATATAGGCGAAAGAAGTCGGTCGGGGTGCTCGAGGTCCACGAGACAGGGGGCCGTGCCTCAGGGGCGCCCCTATCTCCTAGGCTCCTCGAGGGTCTTCTGACTTGATCTCCAAGCCTCCAGGATGATATTCTTCCAAAAAATCACGATGCCGAAGGTTTCATTCCGTTTGGACTCCGTTTGATATTCCTTTTCTTCGAAATACTGAAACAGGCAATAAAACAGCAATATGGGCTGGGCCTCCGGTTAGTAGGTTAGTCCCAAAAATGATATAAATGTGTAAAATAAAGCCCATAAACATCCAAAAGGGGTAATATAATAGCATGGAACAATCAAAAATTATAGATACGTTCGATACATATCAAGCATCCCCAAGCTTAATTCCTGCTCGTCCTCGAGTAGGTAAAGGATAAAAACAGAATTTTTGATGTGGAATGCTACCTAGCATGATTCTCAAAGTAATTTTCTTTATTGTGGCATGAATGTTCAGATCCAAATGATTCAAAATAAAAGTTCATATTGATAAAAAGAAATAGTAACACTTCAAGCATACTAATGAAAGTAATCATGTCTTCTCAAAATAGCATGGCAAAAGAAAGTTCATCCCTACATAATCATATAGTTAGGCTGTAGCGACCAGACCCGAATGGATCAAGTCTCTGTGCTCAGTGTCATCCCTGGATCAGTAATGCTGACACCACACAGTACTTCGAAGGATTTATAGCAGAGTAGCAATCACACACTTATTACATCGTTGTCCACAAGGGAACTTAATACAATAATATGGCTTAAGGCCATCTAATAATAACAGCGGAAGACTTGGAAGATAAGTGAGTCCATCAACTCCATCGGCATCACTGAGTATAGAACCACGACCTAACACCTTACTCGTCATTCAAAAAGTCTGCAACGTGAAAGTTGCAGCCCGAAACGGTCAAGACATGGAATATGTTGGCAATGTAACACATGGAGAGCAAAGAAGGAATCAGCCTATACTACATGCATATATGGCTGGTGGAAAAGCTCTCTGATTTACATTTTTGCATAAAGCTAGTTTTTCCCTACAACAAAGGAATAATTTTATTTAACTATCATGGTGGTTGTTAAACATTGAGAATGGTTGACAGCATCCTCAATCCCAATTAAAAGTACTCATCAAAACCCAATAACATTTATTAGAAGTAACATGTTGAGATTCACATGATATTCAAGTACTAGATACTCAAAACGTCCATAACCGGGGACACGGCTAATCATGATTAGTTTGTACACTCTGCAGAGGTTTATGACTTTTCCCCACAAGACTCGATCGCCTCCGTTTGGTTCTCGCACTACATGGTGTTTGAGAGACGGATGACCGAGACACAGATCTTCGTAAGCGCTTAGCACCTTACGATGGGTGGACGGTACACCTACATCCCCTACATCTGCTAGTCCACCACTATAAGAGTTCGCACGACTTACTCAACTATGCCAGAGCCCATAATGGCTTGTGGCTGCACACGGAAGTTTCTAGTTTGAATAATCTTATGATCCCTTTGAGCCAGGTGGCGGTCCATAGGAAGATCACACGGGTACCCGGGATTTCCCAAAAACCGCATAACACTGGGTTCCCCAGGTGTCTCAATCCACCCAGATGTGTGTTTAAGTTGCCACCTTAAATAAACCATTAATTAACACTCTCACATCTGTCATGGATATTCACTCACCCAATCCACGTCTACTAGCATAGCATGGCATAATAAGCAAACGTAGAAGTAACTCCCAAGGTTTCATAAGTAAACAGGTAATAGGTACTACCTCAATCTACTTCCCAACCCACAATTTAATTAGATCCTAAACATGCAAGTGTTTGAGGATTGATCTAATGCATAAAAACTGGGTAGTAGAAAAAGTATGATCAAGTGTTACTTGCCTTGCTGATGATCCATGAGACCTAGAGATTCAAGTAACAAGCGGCGCACTCCGGGTGATCTAACGCAGACAAACAACAAGCATACAATAAGTACTCATCTAATGCACGGGAAATCTCAAATAAAAGATCTAACCAGAGTTCAACTTAAGAACCCTGGTTGCAAAAGAATCGAATCAAATAAAGCATCGAAAAGTCGAAACTCGAGAGAGAACGACTCGATTTAGCAATCTGAAACTAGGTCAAAATTTTACAGTAGCAAAACTCTGTGTAAGTAGGTTAGTCGGAACGGCGGTTTCGTAACGAAACTCCAGGCGCTTGAATCACCTGATTCCGATAAACGAGCGAGAAATTAAACAAATTTGAAAATCGAATTGGAAATCAAAATCAGAAAATAATGGATTAAATCCGATTAAAAGAAAACGACGAACGGATTAAACAGCGGACGTTCGTTAACAGAACTAATCCAACGAACACGTTCATTGAAACGAACGGGTCGGTGAACGTTCACTAAATAAGAAAACCGAGAAAATAAAAAAAACCATCTAGGGTTTTGAAAAAAAAAACCGAACATCTCGAGAAAACCGGATCGGGTTTTTCTAAAAAAACCGGATCGGGGCGGCGGCGAGGTGCTACCTCGGCTAGTCGGCCAAGGGGCTCGGCTCGGGCGGTGGGGTCCGCGGGTCGGGCGGGTGGGTGGCGGCGACGTTATGGGCGGCGGCCAGGCGAGTGGCGGCGGCTCGGGTTGAGGGCGGCAGGGCGGGATGAGGAGAGGGGGGTCGGCTTAAATAGGAGGGGGCTCCGGTGCCTTGGGGAAGGGGCACGGTGCGGTGGGCCGGGCGTGGCCGAGCCGGGGCGGCGGCGGGACTCCAGGGCGCGAGTGAGGGGCGTCGGGCGCGGCGGATTGGTTGGGCCCTTGGCCCAGGCGCGCTGCTTTTTTAAACAAAACTAAACGAAATAAAAATAAAACCAAACGGACTCCAAATTTAATAAAATTAATTTTCCCCGACTCCTAAAAATGAGTCGAACAAAATGAACTTTAAAAACGGGGCAAAAATGCATATTTTTAAAATGCTCATTTTTTTGCCTAAAGCAAATAAATCTTTCAAAACCAAATTTGATTTATTTATAGAATCTTCATTTTTTTCCTAAGTGTTGGGAAAGTCATATTATTCCCTCTCTTAATTTTTTTATCGGAAAAACTTTATGAAGATAATTAAATAAATCCAATGATCCTATTTTCAAAATTTGAGAAATCCCAAATATGAAAATAATGAAACTTCCAACTCTCTCCGAGGGTCCTTGAGTTGCGTGAAATTTTCTAGGATCGGAAAAATGCGAGAAAATATGATATGCATGATGACCTAATGTATAACATTCCAAATTGAAAATTTGGGATGTTACATAGGCTATGCTTCATTTTCGTCACACAAAGATGTTCCCAACTTCTATACCCCCGATGACAAGCCAAGCAATTGTTTCATACTTAAATAATCTCAAACTTTTTCAACCTTCACGGAATACATGAGAATGAGCCATGGATATAACACTATGGGTTGAATAGAATATGATGATGGGGATTGTGTGGAGAAGACAAAAAAGGAGAAAGTCTCACATTGACGAGGATAATTAACGGGCTATGGAGATGCCCATCAATTGATGTCAACATGAGGAGTAGGGATTGCCATGCAACGGATGCACTAGAGATATAAATGAATGCTCAACAAAAGAAAACTAGTGGATGTGCATCCAACTTGCTTGCTCACGAAGACCTAGGGCATTTGAGGAAGCCCATCGTAGGAATATACAAGCCAAGTTCTATAATGAAAAATTCCCACTAGTATATGAAAGTGACAACATATGAGACTCACTATATGAAATACATGGTGCTACTTTGAAGCACAAGTGTGGAAAAAGAGATAGTAGCATTGCCCCTTTTTTTTCTTTTTTTTCTTTGGGCCTTCTTTTTTTCTTTTGGCCTTTCTTCTTCTTTTTTCTTTTTCTTTTTTTTCTTTTTTGGCAATGCTCTAATAATGATGATCATCACACTTTCATTGATTACAACATATGAATTACAACTCAAAACTAGAACAAAATATGACTCTATATGAATGCCTCCGGTGGTGTACCGGGATGGTGCAATGAATCAAGAGTGAAATGTATGAAAAATAATGCATGGTGGCTTTGCCACAAATACGATGTCAAATACATGATCATGCAATGGCAATATGACAAAAGTAATGTATGTCATAATGATGATAAACGGAACGGTGGAAAGTTGCATGGCAATATATCTCAGAATGGCTATGGAAATGCCATAAATAGGTAGGTATGGTGGCTGTTTTGAGGAAGATATAATGAGGCTTATGTGTGATAGAGCGTATCATATCACGGGGTTTGGATGCACCACCGAAGTTTGCACCAACTCTCAAGGTGAGAAAGGGCAATGCACGGTACCGACGAGGCTAGCAATGGCGGAAAGGTAAAAGTGCGTATAATCTATGGACTCAACATTAGTCAAAAGAACTCATATACTTATTGCAAAAATTTAGAAGTCATAAAAAATCAAGCACTACGCGCATGCTCCTAGGGGAATAGATTGGTAGGAAAAAGACCATCGCCGTCCCCGACCGCTACTCATAAGGATGCACAAGCCAGTACACTTCATATTTCAAATTTGTTACACAACTTTAACCATACGTGCATGCTACGGACTTGCTAACTTAAACACAAGCATTCTTTAAATTCATAATCACCCAACTAGCATGACTTTAATATCACTACCTCCATATCTCAAAACAATTATCAAGTATCAAATTGATCATAGCATCCAGTTCACCTCCTATGAAAGTTTTCGTTCAAATTACCATGTTGTTTAAGACTCTCAAAATAATACAAGTGAAGTATGAGAGTTCATTAATTTCTACAAAATAAAACCACCGCCGTGCTCTAGAAGATATAAGTGAAGCACTAGAGCAAACGACAAACTACTCCAACAAGATATAAGTGAAGATCAATGAGTAGTTAAATAATTGTGCAACTATGTGAAGACTCTCTAACATTAAGGAATATCAGATCTTGGTATTGTCTTCAAACAGAAAGCAAAACAAAATAAAATAGCATTGCAAGGATAGCACAATTCATGTAAATAAGCAAAAACTTAGGCTCAACCGATACTAACCGATAGTGGTTGAAGAAGAAAGGTGGGATGCCTACCGGGGCATCCCCAAGCTTAGATGCTTGAGACTTCTTGAAATATTATCTTGGGGTGCCTTGGGCATCCCCAAGCTTGAACTTTTGTGTCTCCCTAATTCCTCTCATATCATGGTTTCTCTTTTTATCAAAAGCTTCATACACACCAAACTCAACAAGAACTCGTGAGATATGTTAGTATAAACAAATGCAAAACCTTATCATTTTCTACTGTGAAAAATCACTAAAATTATTATTCAACATTGAATACTAAATGTCTCTGCATATTTAATACTCCTATCCTTAAATAGAATCATTAAACAAGCAAACATATGCAAACAATGCAAACATAACAGCAATCTGCCAAAACAGTACAGTCTGTAAAGAATGCAAGAGTATCAATACTTCCCTAACTCCAAAAATTATGAAATAACATTCACACTGTAGTAAATTTATCAGAGCTCAATATGCAAAAAGTTTCAACATTATACCATTCTCTGACTTTTCTAGGGAATTTTTGCAACAACGGTAAACTTTCTGTTTTCAAACAGCAACATGTATACTAGCAAAATAAGCATGGCAAAGGCTATCCTTGACTTTTTTATTGAAACTAAAGATGCAAAACATTATTCTAAATAAAATAAAGCAAATACTAATATGAGAAAATTACGCTCCAAGCAGAACACATATCATGTGGTGAACAAAAATATAGCTCCAATTAAAGTTACCGATGAACGAAGACGAAAGAGGGGATGCCTTCCGGGGCATCCCCAAGCTTAGGCTCTTGGTTATCCTTTGATATTACCTTGGGGTGCCTTGGGCATCCCCAAGATTATGCTCTTTCCACTCCTTATTCCATAGCCCATCGAATCTTTACCAAAACTTGAAACTTCACAACACAAAACTTAACAGAAAACTCGTGAGCTCCGTTAGCGAAAGAAAACAAAACACCACTTCAAGGTACTGTAATGAACTCATTATTTATTTATATTGGTGTTAAAACTACTGTATTCCAACTTCTCTATGGTTTATAAACTATTTTACTAGCCATAGATTCATCAAAATAAGCAAACAACACAATGAAAACAGAATCTGTCAAAAACAGAACAGTCTGTAGTAATCTGTAACTAACGCAAACTTATGGAACTCCAAAAATTCTAAAATAAATTGGTGGACCTGAGGAATTTGTCTAGTAATCATTTTCGTAAGGAATCAACTAAATAGCACTCTCCAGTAAAAAGTTGAAGCTAATCTCGTGAGCGCTAAAGTTTCTGTTCTTTACAGCATGATCATAAAGACTTCACTCAAGTCTTCCCAAAGGTTCTACTTGGCACAAACACTAATTAAAACATGAAAACTCATCTAACCAGAAGCTAGATGGATTATTTATTCCTAAACATAACCAAAAATCAAGAAACTAAAATAAAATTGGGTTGCCTCCCAACAAGCGCTAACGTTTAAAGCCCCTAGCTAGGCATGATGATTTCAATGATGCTCACATAAGAGATAAGAATTGAAACATAAGGAGAGCATCATGAAGAATATGACTAGCACATTTAAGTCTAACCCACTTCCTATGCATAGGGATTTTGTGAGCATACAACTTATGGGAACAATAATCAACAAGCATAGGAAGACAAAACAAGCAAACCTTCAAAAATTTAAGCACATAGAGAGGAAACTTGATATTATTGCAATTCCTACAAGCATATGTTTTTCCCTCATAATAATTTTCAGTAGCATCATGAATGAATTCAACAATATAACCAGCACTTAAAGCATTCTTTTCATGATCTACTAGCATAGAAAATTTACAACTCTCCACAGAAGCAAAATTCTACTCATTCGGAATATTAGTGGGAGCAAACTCAACAAAATAATTATCATGTGAGGCATAATCCAATTTAAAACTAAAATCATGATGACAAGTTTCATGGTTATCATTATTCCTAATAGCATACAAGTCATCACAATAATCATCATAGATAGCAACTTTGTTCTCATAATCAATTGGAACCTCTTCCGAAATAGTGGAATCATCACTAAATAAAGTTGACACTCTTCCAAATCCACTTTCATGTTCATCACAATAAGATTCATAATCCTCCAGATAGTGGGATCACTACTTCCTAAAGTTGACACTCTTCCAAACCCACTTTCATGAATATAATCATCATAAATAGCAGGCATGCTTTCATCATAATAAATTTGCTCATCAAAACTTGGGGGACAAAAAATATCATCTTCATCAAACATAGCATCCCCAAGCTTGTGGCTTTGCATATCATTAGCATCATGGATATTCAAGGAATTCATACTAACAACATTGCAATCATGCTCATCATACAAAGATCTAGTACCAAGCATTTTAATGCATTCTTCTTCTAGCACTTGAGAACAATTTTCCTTTCCATCATTCTCACGAAAGATATTAAAAACACGAAGCGTACGAGACAAACTTAACTCCATTTTTTTGTAGTTTTCTTTTATAAACTAAACTAGTGATAAAACAAGAAACAAAAAGATTCGAATGCAAGATCTAAAGATATACCTTCAAGCACTCACCTCCCCGGCAACGGCGCCAGAAAAGAGCTTAGTTGGCGGGGTGTGAGTGAGTGCCCTTTACCTAGCCTCCCCGGCAACGGCGCCAGAAAAGAGCTTGATTTCTACTATGCAACCTTCTTTTTGTAGACGTTATTGGGCCTGCAAGTGCACAGGTTTGTAGGACAGTAGCAAATTTCCCTCAAGTGGATGACCTAAGGTTTATCAATCCGTAGGAAGCGTAGGATGAAGATGGTCTCTCTCAAGCAACCCTGCAACCAAATAACAAAGAGTCTCTTGTGTCCCCAACACACCCAATACGATGATAAATTGTATAGGTGCACTAGTTCGGCGAAGAGATGGTGATACAAGTGCAATATGGATGGTAGATATAGGTTTTTGTAATCTGAAAATATAAAAACAGCAAGGTAACTAATGATAAAAGTGAGTGTAAACGGTATTGCAATGATAGGAAACAAGGCCTAGGGTTCATACTTTCACTAGTGCAAGTTCTCTCAACAATAATAACATAGATAGATGTGACGCCCCCGATTTAATAGTACACTAATCATGCACGCAAACGTGTACGATCAAGATCAGGGACTCACGGGAAGATATCACAACACAACTCTAAAACATAAATAAGTCATACAAGCATCATAATACAAGCCAGGGGCCTCGAGGGCTCGAATACAAGTGCTCGATAATAGACGAGTGAGCAGAAGCAACAATATCTGAGTACAGACATAAGTTAAACAAGTTGCCTTAAGAAGGCTAGCACAAACTGAGATACAGATCGAAAGAGGGGCAGGCCTCGCTCGGGATCGCCCTAACTACTCCCCGGTCGCCGCCGGGCTGCACGTAGTAGTAGGCACCTCCGGGGTAGTAGTCGTCATCGACGGTGGCGTCACAGCTCCTGGGCTCCATCGTGCAGTTGCAGCAATCGGGTAAAGGAAGGGGGAGAAGGGGAACAAGGCAACCGTGAGTACTCATCCAAAGTACTGCAAGCAAGGAGCTACACTACATATGCATGGATATATGTCTAAAGGGCCATATCAAGGACTGAATCGCAGAATGCCGTAATAAGAGGGTGTAGCTAATCCTATCGAAGACTACGCTCGCAGCCTCCGTCTTGCAACATGTAGAAGAGAGCAGATCAAGTCCTCCAAGTAGCATCGCATAGCATAATCCTACCCGGCGATCCTCCTCGCCGCCTGTTAGAGAGCGTATCACCGGGTTGTATCTCGCACTTGGAAGGGTGTGTTTTATTAAGTATCCGGTTCTAGTTGTCATAAGGTTAAGGTACAACTCCAAGTCGTCCTGTTATCAAGATCACGACTATTCGAATAGATTAACTTCCTGCAGGGTGCACCACATTACCCGACACGCCGATCCCATTTGGCGGACACACTTTTTTGGGTCATGCACGGCCGCGGAAGATCAACACGCCGCAGCCCACCTAGGCATAACAGAGAGGCCAAGACGCCGTTTCTAAACCTATGCACAGTGGGTCCGGGCCCATCGCCTTAGCACACCAAGACGTTGCATACGCGCCGGAAGGCAGACCTAGCCTAGTGGCGTTCGGTCCAATCCGGCGACGCCGCGGCCATCGTGATGTCACAAAATGCTTGGTTGATACCACGACGCGGTTGCCCATATCTTGTCCCACGTGGCGGTTAGTGCGTATAAGGTCATCGACCCAACTCGAGATCAAATACCAAGATCTCGTTAAGCGTGTTAAGTATCCATGAACGCCGAACAGGCCAGGCCCACCTCTCTCCTAGGCGGTCTCAACTCGCCTGCCGCTCCGCAACAAGGATCCACTTTCATGGTGCTCCACAAGCCGACCCGACTTTAGTCACCACATGTATCATGTATAAAGTATATAGTATATACCCATGATCACCTCCCGAGTGATCACGGCCCGATAGTATAGCACAGCAGACGGACAAGAATGTAGGGCCACAGATGGAAATACTAGCATCCTATACTAGGCAAGTAGGATTGCAGGTAAAGGTATCAACAGAAGTAGCAAAGACAGGCTATGCATCAGGATAGGAATAATGGAAAGCAGTAACATGCTACACTACTCTAATGCAAGCAGTATAGAGGAGAGTAGGCGATATCTGGTGATCAAGGGGGGGGCTTGCCTGGTTGCTCTGGCAAGAGAGAGGGGTCGTCAACTCCGTAGTCGAACTGGGCAGCAGCAGCGTCGGTCTCATAGTCTACCAGAGAGAAGAGGGGGAAGAAACAATGAATACCATGCAAACAGATGCATATCGATGCATGACAAATCAATATGTGATGCTAGGCGTGCCCTAATGTGGTATGGGGTGATACCGGTGAAGGGGGGAAACATCCGGGAAAGTATCCCCGGTGTTCCGCATTTTCGGCCAGATGAACCGGAGGGAGAAAGTTGCGTGTTTGCTATGCTAGGGATGTGTGGCAGACGAATGGGCTGCGTATTCGGATTCATCTCGTCGTTCGGAGCAACTTTCATGTTGAAAATATTTTAATCCGACTTACGGATTAAAATATATGATTTTCTAAAGATTTTATTAATTTTTGGAATTTAATTAATTATTTAAATCCAACATTATCCAGAATAGTAAGTGATGACGTCAGCATGACCTCAGAGTGATGTCAGCAGTCAACGTTGACCATTGACCTGGTCAACCTAGCGTGTGGGTCCAGTGGGACCCACCTGCCATTCTCTATTTAGGTTAATTAGGGTTTAGGTTAATTAGTTAGCTTAATTAGTTGTTTAATTTTGATTAAACAAAATTAGTTAAGTTAATTAATTCCTTAATTAATTAATTATTTTTATCTTTATTATAATTTTTCAATTCCTTTTTTTTTACTAAACGTTCTGGGGCGGGGCCCCACTGGTCATAGGCAGAGGGAGCCATAGCGGGTGTGGGGGTTCACAGGGCGGGCGCAGCGCAGCGTATGAGGCCATGGCGCGACCGGCAGGGGCAACCCAACTGGGGCGCCGGCGACCACGGCAGAGCGCCGGAGAAGAGGTAGGCCGGTGGCCTGGGGCGGCCTGGGTGGGCGCGGGTCGGCAGTGAGGGGAGCCGCAGCGAGGGGGCACGGCACACAGGGGGACGGGAAAGGGCAGTAGCAGCTGCGGTTGGCACGAGCGCGCGACCATGGGCGCGCGAGCGAGCGGGAGGATGGGGGAGGCGGTGCGGTGCGGTGGCCATGGTGCCGTTCGGTGATCCCGTCGACGTGACGGAACAGACGACGGTGACGGGGAGAGGAGAGGAGGCCGGGGGCCTCACCGAGGGAGCGTAGGGGACGGGGCAGCGGGGGGTTGAGGAGGAGGATGGGGACGAGCGTCATCGGGGAGGCAGACCGGCGGAGACGACGAGGCGACGATGATTCAGGGAAGACGGTGAGGTGCTCCGGCGGCGCGGTCCTCGTGCGGCAGGGGCGAGGTAGCTCCGGGGAGCGTCGGTGTTCGGGCGGCGAGCGGCGGCCTCCAGGGGCGAGGAGGTGACGAGGCGGTCCGACGGGGAGGTGGCGTCTGCGAGGTGGTGGCGAGACGAGGCGGCGACGTCGGAGGCTGGCGCTGCGGCGACCGCGGGGTCGGGCGCCGTGGGGGTTCCTTTCCCCGATCCCGATCTGGATCGGGGAGGGTAAGAGAGACGTGGGGGAGGAGTGGGGGTGTGCGGTTGTGGGCTAGGGTTTCGGGGGTGTGGGTGGATAAGCGAGTGAGGGGGGAGTGGGTGGCCGGTTGGGCCAGGTGGGGCGGCCGGGTGGCCTGGTGGCCGAATGGGCCGGCCTGCTGGGCCGAAGCCCAGTGGGGGCCTCTCTCTCTTTTCCCTTTTTTCTGTTAGCTTGTTTTCTGTTTTCTTTTATTTCTTTTTCTTTTCTGTTTTATTTAGTTTAAAGCACCTAGGCACTTTGTAAAAATTATGCTTTCATCAATATAATTACTTTAGCAATATTTGTCACACACCGAACAACTTTTTTTAATATTTTAAAATGTTTGTCGTTTAGCTTGAATTTGAATTTTGAATCCAAACGGGGTTGAATCATCAGAGATTAACAACGGTAATCGTGGTGATGTGGCATCATGAAGCAGAGATTACTGTAGCTTAAATATCCGGGCGTCACAATTCTCCTCTACTACAAGAAATCTCGTCCCGAGATTTAAGCGGTGGAGTAAGGGGGGAAAGGTGCTGGTAGCGAAAAACTTAACGAGTCTTCTCGGTCTTGGCTGCCCTTTCGAATAAGTTGATCCCTTTCGTTGATGTCTTCATTCCTCTGTTTCAGGTCATCATGAAGAAGTTTGTCGTCCTTTCTTCGGGGGTTCCTTTATGCTTACGAATAGGTAAGGGGTAGCTCGGCTACGATAGAAGGCTTAAGGGGTAATAAATGCAGGGTTTTCCCGTGAATGAATAGATGAGTATCTCTCGAGTTGAACAAATCGAGAGTAAGGTAAGAAGGTACAATAAGAAGTTTCAAGCAGATAGGCAATCGTTCATTGAATGAAGCAGAAAAGTAAAGAGGTTGAGAACAGCGGGAATAAGTATTGTGTCCGATACAGAATAGATCAACAGCAAGTGGCCCGTGAATTACATACAAAGTCAAGCACGAGGAATAACTTTGACAACAGGTTGTACAGAGAGTCAGTTTCGATCCTGTGGAACTGTGGGTTATGGGCCCACCATGTGGGTTAAAAGTAGAAAGGGGGCTGACATCTTGTACGATCACGATAGCAAGGCATGTCAGAGAGTAGCATGTCAGTTATGTCGGCAACAATGTTGGTGGACGAAGAGAACCATTTTCCTGCTCGTTGAAGCGAGGCGGGCCAAGAGGCAAAGTTCTCATCCATCGGCGGTTACCAAAATGTCATCAACAATAGAAATAGGGTCTCACTGGCAGAGTTGTACACCGAGGTGTTTACATAAGTAGTGAATTATTACTACTTAGATTATATAGATCACAAGAAAGGTCAAACAAACCAATGGAAAGGAAAATGTGATCATCGGGTTAAACAGAACAATGGAAAGGAAATTTAAACACATAACTCAGGGGTATATCCTTCCCAAGGACAAGGAGAGCATGATATCCATGACAGGATATTATGAAGAAAACTCCTCGGTAGGGAGAGAAATTTCATGACATTGCCCATACAACGGTGTTTGGATAATTGAGCAAGAAACATTTAGCATTGGGCTTCAAATGTTCTTGTTGAAAATCAGAGTATCACAGACATGCTTAGAGATAGCATTGACATGGTCTTCAAGCAAAGGCCAGACTTTGGATATAGGAAGGATCCATTAGGAACAACTTGTAGGATAAGTCTTACAATTTCCTCCAGGAAGAATGGTTATCTTGCAAAAGAAATTATAATGATAGGTCCTCGGCCGGGGGGTGCTAGGCATGACATCATGTTACCGGTCATCAAAGGATCAACATCATAACTCTTGGAAAGTTGTCCCAACCATCATATCTGACCGAGATTCATATCCAATTGGTGTCATAATACCTCGAGACTCGAAGTGCGAGAGGAAAAGGTGCAACACAAATCTACGAAATGACATTGCAAGATTCTCGGAAATGAACTATGGGAGCGGGTTCTGAAGCAATAGTTCATCATTAAACCAAGGAGGATGAGAAGGTGGCTGATGGGCTCAGCGACAATTCATCGAGAATTCCAACGGATGGATTTCCACGATAATGTGAACAAGAAGATGACACTTGTCAATTCAAATGATATAATGTTGTATGCTCGAGGAAAACATACACCATCAATCACTAGTAGAAAGGTGTGCCCTAAATATGACCTTAGGCAGCAAGATCAATGTTAGAGTGACGATTCAATAACCAACAGTCTAAGAACGAACTGTCGATCGTTAACTTCAAAGCAATAGGGTTGCTAGAAGTCCGAACTCAAACAACACCGTTCACTTGTTAGTACCCGGTTGGAATCAACACGAGGACCAAGAAAGAATGGTGATGGTGAGAAGTTTCACCATACCAAGAATTCTTAAGAGGTGGTGAAATTCTCACGACATTCTTGACATAAAAGATGGTAATACTCCAAGGTAAAGACAAACAAATGCTGGATAGCAAGCATCTTAAGGTATACCACAAAACACGAACAAGTTTGTGTTGAACGGAAGGCAATAAAGTGGTCGATGACAACACAAATCATCGAGGGCAAGGATGGTATTTCTCATCATGAATCCGGTTGATATCGTGGAAGAGCTCATAAGGTTGATGATGATCACGACACATTTGTCGAGAGATTTCATGAAGATGTAATCAATCAGCGATGACATCAAGTCAAGGGAATGATGAAGCAAGAGGTTATTGGAACCACGATTCACGACACAAACTCGAACTCAAGCTTGTTGTTTAAGGTGAAAGGGTATGGCGAGGAAAATCGGCGTAAAGCTTAGCTATCGCCGCAAAATTGGTGCTCGAGAATAAGGACCAGGTAGCACTTAGAATCATCACGACAACGATATAGCCAAACAGGCTAGGAATGGCGTGATCGGGTACAAACTTCGTACTTATAGAAGCTTCTTGAAGAGTTGTTGAACCTTGATGCGGAATCGGTTCGATTATCGGTGTCTATGACTGTTTAATAACTCAGAGCCCGTGAAAAATTGGAATCGGTGGGAAGGTAGCACGATGAAGAACTTCGTAAGAAGTTTTGCGGTTCCATGATAATCTCGAGATACCGTGGGGTAATACTCGATGACGAGATCAAAGTAGAGGTTGGACTAGGGTAATGCTCTGCGAAGACAAGTACTCTAACTTGTCCGAGAAATGGAATCAAGAAGAAAATATGGTCGGAACCACGGTTTGCAAAAGACCAATTACCATATATAAGATGAACTTATACGGAATAGGGTTTAAGAGAAGCATCCATGATAAGATCAAAGATCGTGTCCATGGGCATGAACGCAAGGCTCAAGGTCGACTCCCACTTCTCGTATACACAACTTTTCATTTACTACTCTCAGTTAAGAATGTTTAGAGTTTGAAAGTTTATCTGGCGGAATACCAGAAGGTTATGACCCATGAAGACTTTTGGGTTCACAAAAATTAAGGAAGGTATATGTTCAACCCATCGGGGCATCTTAGAAACATATACCACAATCTTTAGGAGTAATTAACTCAAACTCGAAGGCAGAGCATGGTTGAGAAAGCAGAGGATACAATTTACCAAAGGCATTATGTATCCGAGGAAAGGCTCACAAGGTTATTGAATATGAAGGGCGTTGTCAGATAAATCCAACAAAGGATCTGGTGGTCCATAAGGGATCTGATGTGAGCATCGGTACTCAACCAGAAGAAGAAAGAATGCAAGGATATCATATGATTGAACAATTGACTAATTCAAAGCTCAATCGCAAAGGATTTATGATTTCCAATTCAAGGGATCAGAAGCAAATGCTCTGGTTAAGGATGGAATAGTTGAATAGACTTAGGGGTACAGCCGACGGCAATTTAATTGGTTGACAACCAGCTCATGTTTGAAATGACGTCTGAGTCGGAAGGATAAATTCTAGGATCTGATTGAGGATTGCGAGCAGTCGCAACATATTGAATCAACAGACTCAAAATGATAATGACAAGGTATGCCATTAAGATTACGAGACTTATGGGATTATCCATAATGCAAGCAAGCAAGAATTTCAAGAGCAATAGGCTGCTCAGGATTTTCGGAAGATCGGGTAGTATTTGAATGTATTTTGTGAAACACATGAACAACTTTGAATGAGCGGATACTCGGCAAGCGCGAGTAATTATCGTAGGGGTATTCATGCAGCAAGGAACTGCAGGCGATGGCGTAAAGAATTCTCGGAATATCGAAGAGTATTTCAGGACAACTTGTAATAACAAGATTAACTAGGGATGACAATATGAACGATAGGTGTAAGTAGTTATCCAGAGGGATTTATCGATGGAAGTGAATTGCAAAAGCGATGGCACATAGTCTCGAGAGCACATCGTAGAGTATCTTCGGAATCTTCTGGTGCAGCAGGCGGTCATCGGTAACAAGTGGCTCTCCGGGAGAAAGTACTTGCGAGAACCTAAAGTTAGTTTTGTTTTTCTCATTTAACCCGAATAGAAGAGAGCTCAGAGTCCCAGAGTAAGATCGAGGAGTAAAAGATCCTAATACCACCCAATGGCGACGTGGGCCCATGGGCCACACAGCCAAGTTAGTAAAAGTTTTGTAAAGTCTAGACTCGACTTCGGCCAAGGAGTGTGGAAGGGGATTCCTACAGGCGATGGCTCGATACCAACTTGTGGCGCCCGATTTAATCGTACACTAATCATGCACGCATAAGCGTATGCGATCAAGATCGAGGACTCACGGAAGATATCACAACACAACTCTAAAACATAAATAAGTCATACAAGCATCATAATACAAGCCAGGGGCCTCGAGGGCTCGAATACAAGTGCTCGATCATAGACGAGTCAGCGGAAGCAACAATATCCGAGTACAGACATAAGTTAAACAAGTTGCCTTAAGAAGGCTAGCACAAACTGAGATCTGAGATCGAAAGAGGCACGCCTCTGCACAGGATAAATCCTAACTACTCCCGGTCGCCGCGGCTGCTGAGTAGTAGTAGGCACCTCCGGGTAGTAGTTGTCATCGACGGTGGCGTCGCTCCACAGGCTCCATCGTCTGCAGTTGCGCAATCGGGTAAAGGAAGGGGAAAAGGGGAACAAGGCAACCGTGAGTACTCATCCAAAGTACTGCAAGCAAGGAGCTACACTACATATGCATGGATATATGTGTAAAGGGCCATATCGATGGTTTGAAGCTGCAGAATGCCGAATAAGAGGGGATAGCTAATCATGTCGAAGACTACGCACGGCAGCCTCCATCTTGCAACATGTAGAAGAGAGCGGTGAAGTCCTCCAAGTAGCATCGCATAGCATAATCCTACCCGGCGATCCTCCTCGTCATACTGTTAGAGAGCGATCACCGGGTTGTATCCGCACTTGGAAGGGTGTGTTTTATTAAGTATCCGGTTCTAGTTGTCATAAGGTCAAGGTACAACTCCAAGTCGTCACATTACCGAAGATCACGGCTATTCGAACAGATTAACTTCCCTGAGGGTGCACCACATTACCCGACACGCTCGATCCCATTTGGCGGACACACTTTTACGGGTCATGCCCGACGCGGAAGATCAACACATCGCAGCCCCACCTAGGCATAACAGAGAGGCCCGACGCCGGTCTAAACCTATGCGCAGTGGGTGCAGGCCCATCGCCCTTAGCACACCTGCACGTTGCATACGCGGCCGGAAGCAGACCTAGCCTAGTGGCGTTCCAGTCCAATCCGGCGCACGCCGCTCAGTCGCGGATGTCACGAAATGCTTCGGCTGATACCACGATGCCGGTTGCCCATATCTTGTCCCACGTGGCGGTTAGTGCGTATAAGGTCATCGACCCAACTCAGATCAAATACCAAGATCTCGTTAAGCGTGTTAAGTATCCGCGAACGCCGAACAGGGCCAGGCCACCTCTCTCCTAGGCGTTCTCAACCTGCCCTGTCGCTCCGCCACAAGGATCCACTCGCGGGTGCTCCACAAGCCGACCCGACTTTAGTCACCACATGTATCATGTACAAAGTATATAGTATATACCCGTGATCACCTCCCGAGTGATCACGGCCCGATAGTGTAGCACAGCAGACGGACAAGAATGTAGGGCCACAGATGGAAATACTAGCATCCTATACTAGGCAAGTAGGATTGCAGGTAAAGGTATCAACAGAAGTAGCAAAGACAGGCTAGGCATCAGGATAGGAATAATGGAAAGCAGTAACATGCTACACTACTCTAATGCAAGCAGTATAAAGGAGAGTAGGCGATATCTGGTGATCAAGGGGGGGCTTGCCGGGTTGCTCTGGCAAGAGAGAGGGGTCGTCAACTCCGTAGTCGAACTGGGCAGAAGCAGCTTCAGTATCGTAGTCTACCAAAGAGAAGAGGGGGAAGAAACAATGAATACCATGCAAACAGATGCTTATTGATGCATGACAAATCAATATGTGATGCTAGGCGTGCCCTAACGCGGTATGGGGTGATACCGGTGAAGGGGGGAAACATCCGGGAAAGTATCCACGGTGTTCCGCGTTTTCGGACAGATGAACCGGAGGGAGAAAGTTGTGTGTTTGGTATGCTAGGGATGTGTGGCGGACGAACGGGCTGCGTATCCGGATTCGTCTCGTCGTTCGGAGCAACTTTCATGTTGAAAATATTTTAATCCGAGTTACGGATTAAAAGATATGATTTTCTAAAGATTTTATTAATTTCTGGAATTTAATTAATTATTTAAATCCAACATTATACAGAATAGTAAGTGATGACGTCAGCATGACCTCGAGTGATGTCGTGATCCAACGTTGACCATTGACCTGGTCAACCTGGCGTGTGGGTCCAGTGGGACCCACGTGCCATTCTGTATTTAGGTTAATTAGGGTTTAGGTTAATTAGTTAGCTTAATTAGTTGTTTAGTTTAATTAAACAAAATTAGTTAAGTTAATTAATTCCTTAATTAATTAATTATTTTTATCTTTATTATTATTTTTCAATTCCTTTTTTTTACTAAACGTTCTGGGGCGGGGCCCCACTGGTCATAGGCACAGGGAGCCATAGCGGGTGTGGGGGGTTCACGGGCGGGCGCAGCGCACAGAGCGCCAAGGGCGCGCGACCGTGGGCAACCCAAGCTGGGCGCCCAGCGACCACGGCAGAGCGCCGGAGAAGAGGTAGGCCGGTGGCCTGGGGCGGCCTGGGTGGGCGCGGGTCGGCAGTGAGGGGAGCCGCAGCGAGGGGCACGCACAGGGGGGGACAGAAAGGCGATGGCGGCTGCGGTCGGCGCAGCGCGACCATGGGCGTGAAGCAGGGAGGAGGCGGTGCTGTGCGGTGGCCGTGGTGCCGTTCGGTGATCCCGTCGACGTGACGGAATGGACGACGGTGACGGGGAGAGGAGAGGAGGCCGGGGGCCTCACCGAGGGAGCGTAGGGGACGGGGCAGCGGGGGGTTGAGGAGGAGGACGGGGACGAGCGTCGTCGGGGAGGCAGACCGGCAGGGACGACGAGGCGACGACGATTCGGGGAAGACGGTGAGGGGCTCCGGCGGCGCGGTCCTCGTGCGGCGGGGGCGAGGTAGCTCCGGGGAGCGTCGGTGTTCGGGCGGGGAGCGGCGGCCTCCAGGGGCGGGGAGGTGACGAGGCGGTCCGACGGGGAGGTGGCGTCTGCGAGGTGGTGGCGAGACGAGGCGGCGACATCGGAGGCTGGCGCGGCGGCGACTGCGGGGTCGGGCACCGTGGGGGTTCCTTCCCCCGATCCCGATCTGGATCGGGGAGGGGAAGAGAGACGTGGGGGAGGAGTGGGGGTGTGCGGTTGTGGGCTAGGGTTTCGGGGGTGTGGGTGGATAAGCGAGTGAGGGGGGTGGGTGGCGGTTGGGCGGTGTGGGCGGCCGGGTGGCCTGGTGGCGAATGGGCGGCTCTTTGGGCCGAGGCCCAGTGGGGGCCTCTCTCTCTTTTCCCTTTTTTCTGTTAGCTTGTTTTCTGTTTTCTTTCATTTCTTTTTCTTTTCTGTTTTATTTAGTTTAAAGCACTTAGGCACTTTGTAAAAATTATGCTTTCATCGATATAATTACTTTAGCAATATTTGTCACACACCGAACAACTTTGTTTAATATTTTAAATTTTTTGTCGTTTAGCCTGAATTTGAATTTTGAATCCAAACGGGGTTGAATCATCAGAGATTAACAACGGTAATCGTGGTGATGTGGCATCATGAAGCAGAGATTACTGTAGCTTAAATATCCGGGCGTCACAATAGATCATATAACAATCCCTCAACATGCAACAAAGAGTCACTCCAAAGCCACTAATAGCAGAGAACAAACGTAGAGATTATGGTAGGGTACGAAACCACCTCAAAGTTATTCTTCCGGATCGATCTATTAAAGAGTTCGTACTAGAATAACAACTTAAGACACAAATCAACCAAAACCCTAATGTCACCTAGATACTCCATTGTCACCTCAGCCCCGAGGGTGTACTACTCCCTCCTCGTCATGGAGAGCGCCGGGATGATGAAGATGGACACCGGTTATGGGTTCCCCCTCTGGCAGAGTGCCGGAACAGACTCCTGAGAGGTTTTTGGTGGCTACAGAGGCTTATGGCGGCGGAACTCCCGATCTATCTTCTCCGTGGATGTTTTAGTGCATTGGGACTATATAGGCGAAAAGAAGTCGGTCGGGGGGTGCTCGAGGGTCCACGAGACAGGGGCCGCATCGTAGGGGGGCGCCCCCTATCTCCTGGGCTCCTCGAGGGTCTTCTGACTTGATCTCCAAGCCTCCAATATGATATTCTTCCAAAAAATCATGATGCCGAAGGTTTCATTCCGTTTGATATTCCTTTTCTTGAAATCTGAAGCAATAATGTCTGACAATATGGGCTGGGCCTCCGGTTAGTAGGTTAGTCCCAAAAGTGATATAAATGTGTGAAATAAAGCCCATAAACATCCAAAAAGGGTAATATAATAGCATGGAACAATCAAAAATTATAGATACGTTTGAGACATATCAGATAGACATCCCTCTAATCATCTAAGTGATCACGTGATCCATATCAACTAAACCATGTCCGATCATCACGTGAGATGGAGAAGTTTTCAATGGTGAACATCACTATGTTGATCATATCTACTATATGATTCACACTCGACCTTTCGGTCTCAGTGCTCCGAGGCCATGTCTGCATATGCTAGGCTCGTCAAGTTTAACCCGAGTATTCTGCATGTGCAAAACTGGCTTGCACCCGTTGTATGTGAACATAGACTTATCACACCCGATCATCATGTGGTGTCTCGGCACGACGAACTGTAGCAATGGTGCATACTCAGGGAGAACACTTGTACCTTGAAATTTAGTGATAGATCATCTTATAATGCTACCGCCCTACTAAGCAAAATAAGATGCATAAAGGATAAACATCACATGCAATAAATATAAGTGATATGATATGGCCATCATCATCTTGTACCTTTGATCTCCATCTCCAAAGCGCCGCCATGATCACCAACATCACCGGCTTGACATCTTGATCTCCATCGAAGCATCGTTTTCGTCTCACCAACTATTGCTTCTATGACTATCGCTACCGCTTAGTGATAAAGTAAAGCAATTACATGGCGATTGCATTTCATACAATAAAGCAACAACCATATGGCTCCTGCCAGTTGCCTATAACTGTGTTACAAAACATGATCATCTCATACAACAATTTATATAATCACGTCTTGACCATATCACATCACAACATGCCCTGCAAAAACAAGTTAGATGTCCTCTACTTTGTTGTTGCAAGTTTTACGTAGCTGCTACGGGCTTAGCAAGAATCGGTCTTACCTACGCATCAAAACCACAACGATTTTTCGTCAAGTTTGATGTTTTAACCTTCAACAAGGACCGGGCGTAGTCACACTCGATTCAACTAAAGTTGGAGAAACAGACACTCACTAGCCACACGTAATGCGAAGCACGTCGGTAGAACCAGTCTCGCGTAAGCGTACGCATAATGTTGGTCCGAGCCGCTTCATCCAACAACACCGCCGAATCAAAGTATGACATGCTGGTAAGCAGTATGACTATTATCGCCCACAACTCTTTGTCTTCTACTCGTGCATATAACATCTACGTATAAACCTGGCTCAGATGCCACTGTTGGGGAACGCAGTAATTTCAAAAAAAATCCTACACACACGCAAGATCCATCTAGGTGATGCATAGCAATGAGAGGGGAGAGTGTTGTCCATGTACTCTCGTAGACCGAAAGCGGAAGCGTTTAGTAACGCGGTTGATGTAGTCGAACGTCTTCGCGATCCAACCGATCCAAGTACCGAACGCACGGCACCTCCGCGATCTGCACACGTTCAGCTCTGTGATGTTCCTTGTAATCTTGATCCAGCTGAGGCTGAGGGAGAGTTTCGTCAGTACGACGGCGTGGTGACGGTGATGATGAAGCTACCTACGCAGGGCTTTGCCTAAGCTCAAAAACGATATGACCGAGGTGTAAATTTGTGGAGGGGGGCACCGCACACGGCTAAGAAAATTGTCAACTTGTGTGTCTATGGGGTGCCCCCCTCCCCCGTATATAAAGGAGTGGAGGAGGAAAGGGTCGGCCGTCTCTATGGCCCGCCCCAAGGGGGATTCCCACTCCTAGTAGGAGTAGGTTTCCCCCCTTCCCTAGTTGGAGTAGGAGAAGAAGGAAAGGAGGAGGAGGGGAGAAGGAAGAAGTGGGCGCTGCCCCCTCCTAGTCCAATTCGGACCAGCCCATGGGGGGGGGGGGGGCGCGGCCACCCCTTGAGGCCCTTCTCTCCTTTCCCGTATGGCGCATTAAGGCCCACTATTTCCCCCGGCAAATTCCCGTAACTCTCTAGTACTCTGAAAAATACCCGAACCACTAAAAACCTTTCTGATGTCCGAATATAGCCTTCCAATATATCGATCTTTACATCTCGAACATTTCGAGACTCCTCGTCATGTCCGTAATCTAATCCGGGACTCCGAACAAACTTCGGTAATGAAATCACATAACTCATAATACAAATCCTCATCGAACGTTAAGCGTGCGGACCCTACGGGTTCGAGAACTATGTAGACATGACCGAGACACATCTCCATTCAATAACCAATAGCAGAACCTGGATGCTCATATTGGCTCCTACATATTCTAAGAAGATCTTTATCGATCAAACCGCATAACAACATACGTTGTTCCCCTTGTCATCGGTATGTTACTTACCCGAGATTCGATCGTCGGTATCATCATACCTAGTTCAATCTCGTTACCGGCAAGTCTCTTTACTCATTTCGTAATGCATCATCCCGTAACTAACTCGTTAGTCACATTGCTTGCAAGGCTTATAGTGATGATCATTACCAAGAGGGCCCAGAGATACCTCTCCGATACACAGAGTGACAAATCCTAATCTCGATCTATGCCAACCCAACAAACACCTTCGGAGACACCTATAGAGCATCTTTATAATCACCTAGTTACGTTGTGACGTTTGATAGCACACAAGTTGTTCCTCCATTATTCGGGAGTTGCATAATCTCATAGTCAGAGGAACATGTATAAGTCATGAAGAAAGCAATAGCAATAAAACTTAACGATCATAATGCTAAGCTAACGGATGGGTCTTGTCCATCACATCATTCTCTAACGATGTGATCCCGTTCATAAAATGACAACACATGTCTATGGTTAGGTAACATAACCATCTTTGATTAACGAGCTAGTCAAGTAGAGGCATACTAGGAACACTTCTATTTTGTCTATGTATTCACACATGTACTAAGTTTCCGGTTAATACAATTCTAGCATGAATAAAAAATATTTATCATGATATAAGGAAATATAAATAACAACTTTATTATTGCCTCTAGGGCATATTTCCTTCAAAAACCACCCAGGAAGCACTTGTGCTTTCAATCTCCCCCTTTTTGGTAATTGATGACAACATACATGAAAGCTTTAGATAAAGATATAAGGAATAGCAGGTAAAGCTTTGGGAAGACATGTAACATGCATAGGCTCCCCCTACATGTATGCAATCATGTAAATATGGAATATAATAGCATGTGACTGCATAGGCATGACAGAGTAAGCAATGTGTTACATGTATCTTGGCTATATGCATCAGAGCAAATGATGTGAATATAGAAATTGTACCTTCATGTTCATGGGTCCTTCTTGCAAACAATATGTACATCGGCGAGAGATCATCATGCACATGAATGTGATGCATATACTTACCTTGTGGTCTTGAGATGGCTTCGGAAGAGACGAACCTGAGTAAACAAGGTTAGATAACACAGAGACATCTACTAAACAGAGCAAGAGCAGGAAACCACAAGAGTACCAACATTGGGATAACATGTAGAGGGTGAGTACTAGGTACTCCTATTGTATATAGACATGTCCCCAAGGGTAAAGATATGCAATGAATTCAAAGATTTCCTTCCCTGGAAGTCTTTATCCCCCTGAATCTTATATTGGATAATGGGAGAATATAGGGAAAAGAAAATCAGAGCAAAACAGATCAGAGCAGAAACATAACACAAACTAACATGTCTTTCCCCTCTAAAGACATGTGACTTCTTGATACGTCTCCAACGTATCTACTTTTCCAAACACTTTTGCCCTTGTTTTGGACTCTAACTTGCATGATTTGAATGGAACTAACCCGGACTGACGCTGTTTTCAGCAGAATTGCCATGGTGTTATTTTCGTGCGAAAATAAAAGTTCTCGGAATGACCTGAAACTTCACGGAGAAAGAATCAACACCAGGGGGCCCACACCCTGTCCACGAGGGTGGAGGGTGCGCCCACCCCCTGGGGCGCGCCCCCCTGCCTCGTGGGCCCCCTAAGGCTCCACCGACCTCAACTCCAACTCTATATATTCACGTTCGGGGAGAAAAAAATCAGCGAGAAGGATTCATCACGTTTTGCGATACGGAGCCGCCGCCAAGCCCTAATCTCTCTCGGGAGGGCTGATGTGGAGTCCGTTCGGGGCTCTGGAGAGGGGAATCCATCGCCATCGTCATCATCAACCTTCCTCCATCACCAATTTCATGATTCTCACCGCCGTGCGTGAGTAATTCCATCGTAGGCTTGCTGGACGGTGATGGGTTGGATGAGATTTATCATGTAATCGAGTTAGTTTTGTTAGGGTTTGATCCCTAGTATCCATTATGTTACGAGATTGATGTTGCTATGACTTTGCTATGCTTAATGCTTGTCACTAGGGCCCGAGTGCCATGATTTCAGATCTGAACCTATTATGTTTTCATGAATATATGTGAGTTCTTGATCCTATCTTGCAAGTCAATAGTCACCTACTATCTGTTATGATCCAGCAACCCCGAAGTGACAATAATCGGGACCACTCCAGGTGATGACCGTAGTTTGAGGAGTTCATGTATTCACTAAGTGTTAATACTTTGGTCCAGTACTCTATTAAAGGAGGCCTTAATATCCCTTAGTTTCCAATATGACCCCGTTGCCACGGGAGGGTAGGACAGAAGATGCCATGCAAGTTCTTTTCCATAAGCACATATGACTATATTTGGAATACATGCCTACATTACATTGATGAACTGGAGCTTGTTCTGTGTCACCCTATGTTATAAATGTTGCATGAGGAATCGCATCCGACATAATTATCCATCACTTATCCATTGCCTACGAGCTTTTCAAATATTGATCTTTGCTTAGTTACTTTTCTGTTGCCACTGTTACAATTACTACAAAAACTGCTACTATTACTTTTGCCACCGTTAACGTTACTTCCATACTACTTTGCTACGAAATACTTTGCTGCAGATATTAAGTTTTCCAGGTGTGGTTGAATTGACAACTCAACTGCTAATACTTGAGAGTATTCTTTGGCTCCCTTTGTGTCGAATCAATAAATTTGGGTTGAATACTCTACCCTCGAAAACGGTTGCGATCCCCTATACTTGTGGGTTATCAAGACTATTTTCCGCTTGCGTTCGGGAGCATAGCTCTATTCTTTGAGTCACTTGGGATTTATATCTGCTGATCACTATGGGGAACTTGAAAGATGAACGAACTAAGATTTTTCTCTCAACTAGGAGGGGAGGTAAGGAACTACCATCTAGCTCTACACTTGATTCACCTTCTGTTATGAGTAATTTGCGACACCTACCCCTGCTATTGATTCTGATATGTTGCATGTTATTGATGATGCCACTTCTGCTATGCATGATGCTTATGATGAAACTACTTCTATGCTTGAAAATACTGTGCCACTAGGTGAATTTCTTGATGAACAACTTGCTAGGGTTAGGGAGAATGAAATTATTGAAACTGATAATATTGATGAAAGTAATGATGAAGATTCTCCCCCTATATATGAATTGCCTGATGTGCCTGAGGGTTATGTTATGGATGAAGAAACTGCTAGAGACTTTTATGCTTGCAAAGATATATACGATCTTAAGAAACTATTAGTTAAGCTGAAAGAAAAGTCTTTGAAAGCTAGAATGAAATATGACCCTGCTTTTGCTACTTCACCTATCTGTATTTCTGATAAGGATTATGATTTCTCTATCGATCCTGAGTTAATTACTTTGGTTGAATCCGATCCTTTTTATGGCTATGAATCTGAAACTGTTGTGGCACATCTTACTAAATTAAATAGTATAGCCACCCATTCACTAATGAGGAAAATATTCATTACTACTATATCCTTAAGTTATTTCCGTTCTCATTAAAGGGTGATGCTAAAACATGGTTTAGTTCTCTTACTCCTGGTTGCGTGTGTAGTCCCCAGAATATGATTTATTACTTCTCTGCTAAATATTTCTCCGCTCATAAGAAACAAGCTACCTTAAGGGAAATATATAATTTTGTGCAAATTGAAGAAGAGAGTCTCCCACAAGCTTGGGGGAGGCTTCTCCGATTACTTAATGCTTTGTCTGACCATCCTCTCAAGAAAAATGAAATACTTTATATCTTTTATAATGGACTAACCAATGCTTCCAAAGACCACTTGGATAGTTGTGCTGGTTGTGTTTTGAGGGAAAGAACTATTGATCAAGCTGTATTGCTATTGAATAATATGTTGAGTAATGATAATAATTGGACACTTCCTGAACCAACTCCTAAGCCAACTCCTAAGAAAAGGGGTATTCTATTTCTCAGTCCTGAAGATATGCAAGAGGCAAAGAAATCTATGAAAGAAAAGGGTATTAAAGCTAAAGATGTTAAGAATTTACCACCTATTGAAGAAATAAATGGTCTTGATAACCCGACACAGGTAGTAAAGGTAAAATTTATCTATAGATTTGATGAAGGTGATATTCCTCGTTATAAGTCTGCTAGCCAATGCTTAGATGAGTTTAATAATTTTATTGTTAAACAAGAAAACTTTAATGCTTATGTTGGTAGACAATTGAAACGAAATGCTTATATGATTGAACACTTGAGTGATTATATGTCTAGCGTTAAAGATGAACTTAAACTTATTAGTAAACATGCTTCTATGGTTACTACTCAAGTAGAACAAGTGCTTAAAGCTCAGAATGATTTGCTCAATGAATTAAATAATAAGAAAAATGATAATGCCGAGAGTTATGACTAGAGGGGTTAAAATGACTCGGGAACCTTTGTATCCTGAGGGCCACCGTAAGAGAAATGAGCAAGATTCTCAAAGAACTAATGTTGATGCACCTAGTCCTTCTAAGAGGAAGAAAAAGAAAAATGATAGGACTTTGCATGCTTCTAGTGAACTTGTTGTTGACACACCTGAGAATCCCAATGATATTTCTATTTACGATCTTTGAAACACAATCTGGTAATGAACATGAACCTAGTGATAATGTTAATGATGATGTTCATGTTGATGCTCAACCTAGCAATAACAATGATGTAGAGATTGAACCTGTTGTTGATCTTGATAACCCACAATCAAAGTATCAACGTTATGATAAGAGAGAATTCGTTGCTAGGAAGCACGATAAAGAAAGAGAACCATGGGTTCAGAAACCCATGCCCTTTCCTCCTAAACCATCCAAGAAAAAGGATGATGAGGATTTTGAGAGCTTTGCTGAAATGATTAGACCTATCTTTTTGCGTATGCATTTGACTGATATGCTTAAAATGAATCCTTATGTTAATTATATGAAAGATATTGTTACAAATAAAAGAAAGATACCGGAAGCTAAAATTTTCACCATGCTTGCCAATTATACTTTTAAGGGTGGAATACCAAAGAAACTTGGAGATCCAGGAGTACCAACTATACCATGCTCCATTAAAAGAAACTATGTTAAAACTGCTTTATGTGATCTTGGAGCCGGTGTTATGCCTCTCTCTTTATATCGTAGACTTGATTTGAATAAGTTGACACCTGCTGAAATATCTTTGCAAATGGCCGATAAATCAATTGATATACTCGTCGGTATTTGTGAGGATGTGCCTGTTGTGGTTGCAAACGTTACTATTTTAACGGACTTTGTTATTCTTGATATTCCTGAGGACAATAGTATGTCGATTATCCTTGGTAGACCCTTTTTGAATACTGCAGGAGCTGTTATTGATTGCAACAAAGGCAATATCACTTTTCATGTTAATGGTAATGAGCATACGGTACACTTTCCGAGGAAACAACCTCAAGTCCATAGTATCAATTCTATTGGAAAATTTTCAACTATTACTATTGGAGGTTTTGAATTTCCTCTTCTACTGTCAAGAAGAAATATGATATTCTTATTGTTGGGGACATGCATATCCCTGTTGAGGTAACCTAGTGTTATTCGAAAATTCTCCGGTTTCATGTTATTCGGAAAGAGTTTGTTAACAAGACTTGATGAACCTTGTTAGTGGATTCCTTTTGATGAGCATGAGGTGGATGAAGTTAGAAAGCACAACTTTCTGTACCCTCCTTTTACTTTCTGTTATTTAGGTTAAATAAAGCAAAAATAGTATTTTACATACATTTTCTAAATTATCCTTGCAATAAAAAATACCCCGAAAAAAAGTTCTCCAAATGTCCTGAAAATGAAATATGATTTTTTGTAGAATATTTAAGAATATCTGGCACTGAGAACACACCAGGGGGAGCCACCACCTGTCCACGAGGGTCCAGGGTGCGCCCACCCCCCTGGGCCGCGCCCCCTGCCTCGTGGGCCCCACGTGGCCCCCCTCAACTTATTCCAGCAACCACTCACTCCTTCTTCCTCTAGAAAAAATCCTCCCATAGCTCAAACCCGTGTTCTAGCTCATCTTGCTGCCATTTTCGATCTCCTTGCTCAAAGCTCCATTCACAAAACTGTTTTGGGGGATTGTTCTTCGGTATGTGACTCCTCCAATGGTCCAATTAGTTTTTGTTCTAGTCTTTATTTATTGCAAATTCTTGCTTCTTAGGTGACCCTGTTCTTGAGCTTGCATGTCAAATTTATATGGTCCCAAGTAGTTCTAATGCATGATATAGCCTCTAGGCACTTGTGGGAGTAGTTGCTAACAATTTTGTTGAGTTTGTTTCACTTTTATTTTTAGTCACTAAAGATTTCAGAAATTTCCGAGGAAGAAAATGTTGAAGAGATTGTTGAGAGGCTCCTCGAGCTGAAGCTCGAAGGATAAGCAGAATGAGGAAAATAAAAAGCCCAAATACAATCTTCCTCGCACTGCGGAGTTTCGGCCGTGCGAATGGCCTTGCAAAGAATTCTTAAGAGCCGCCGGAATTTATGATGATTTTTATTACTTGGCTGAGAATGCAGGCCTCACCGACTTCCTCAACGACCCGCGCGAACAGTATCTCCCACTCACTAATATATTTCATGCAAAAATGTTATTTCCATGCTAAGAAATCACCACCTCCAGTGGAATTTCACTTATATGATGAGGTTAAGGAGATGTCACTATATGATTTTTGTCGGGTCTGTAAGATACCCTTTGCGGGCAGCATAGAGGAACCACATTGTAATGATGTGGAGGGATTTATTGATGCGATTGCTGTAGGGGAAACGAGGAAAGTTTCCGATGCAAGGATTACTAGTATACATTTTCCTGTTTTACGTTACTTTGCAATATTTGCTAGTAGATGCTTGATTGGTTGCGAGAATAGTGGAAATCTTAGTGCTCCTGATATTGTTATTTTGCGCCATGCTTTGTTTCGTGGTACAACTTTCAGTTTAGGCGCTATTATTGCAAATGATTAAGTCTGAATTGTACAAAGGGCCCCATCTTCAGAGGCATCTTTGCTTCACGCCTTGCTGAACACTTTGAGATACCCATTAGGCATTATGAGAAAGAGGAAAAGTTGCTACCCCATGTTTTTCTAGATTATAAGAGTATGGTAGCACATGATTTTATTGTTAAAGATAAGAAGAAAATACTTAAGTATAAATTGGTATTTGATAAAAATTACTATGATGATATTACTTTGCCTGCGCCCTCTTTGTTTAACCTACTTTCAGCCATGTACCTCATCTTGCCAGAGGCCGTTTATGCATACCAGAGCCTGACACAAGTTCTAGAGCCTGAGCCGGAGCCACCACTTCACTCTTATCGGCAGTCTGTTTATCAGTGGAATCCGGAGGAGATCGCCAACCAGTGGCACCCAGAGGACACTCGTCCGTATGCCGGAGAGAGTAGCTTTGATCTGTGGCCATAGACCAACTTAGGCCAAAAGCCTAAGCTTGGGGGAGTACGTATTTCTCACCGACATTACATTCATGTTCACACACTCATTCTAGTTGTCGGTGCTCATACTTTTTCATTGTACTGTCCATGCTAGTTTATTTTCTTTTCTAGTATTCTTCCTGTGTGTTTGAAAATGAAGGAAATATGCCCTAGAGGCAATAATAAAGTTATTATTTATTATTTCCTTATATCGTGATGAATGTTTATTATTCATGCTAGAATTGTATTAACCAGAAACATAATACATGTGTGAATACATAGACAAACAGAGTGTCACTAGTATGCCTCTACTTGACTAGCTCATTAATTAAAGATGGTTATGTTTCCTAACCATAGACTTGAGTTGTCATTTGATTAACGGGGTCACATCATTAGGAGAGTGATGTGATTGACTTGACCCATTCCGTTAGCTTAGCACTTGATCGTTTAGTTTGTTTCTATTGCTTTCTTCATGACTTATACATGTTCCTATGACTATGAGATTATGCAACTCCAGTTTACCGAAGGAACACTTTGTGTGCTATCAAACGTCACAACGTAACTGGGTGATTATAAAGGTGCTCTACAGGTGTCTCCGAAGGTACTTGTTGGGTTGGCGTATTTCGAGATTAGGATTTGTCACTCCGATTGTCGGAGAGGTATCTCTGGGCCCACTCATTAATGCACATCACTATAAGCCTTGCAAGCATTGTAACTAATGAGTTAGTTGCGGGATGATGTATTACGAAGCGAGTAAAGAGACTTGCCGGTAACGAGATTGAACTAGGTATTGAGATACCGACGATCGAATCTCGGGCAAGTAACATACCGATGACAAAGGGAACAACGTATGTTGTTATGCGGTTTGACCGATAAAGATATTCGTAGAATATGTGGGAGCCAATATGAGCATCCAGGTTCCGCTATTGGTTATTGACCGGAGACGTGTCTCGGTCATGTCTACATTGTTCTCGAACCCGTAGGGTCCGCACGCTTAAAGTTCGATGACGGTTATATTATGAGTTTATGTGTTTTGATGTACCGAAGGTAGCTCGGAGTCCTGGATGAGATCGGGGACAAGACGAGGAGTCTCGAAATGGTCGAGACGTAAAGATCGATATATTGGACGACTATATTCGGACATCGGAAAGGTTCCGAGTGATTCGGATATTTTTCGGAGTACCGGAGAGTTACGGGAATTCGCCGGGAAGTATATGAGCCTTATTGGGCTTTAGGGAAAGAGAGAGGAGAGGCTGCGCCCCCAAGGCCTAGTCCGAATTGGACTAGGGGAGGGCTCGCCCCTCCATCCTTCTCTTCTCTCTCCCCTTTCCTTGACTCCTACTCCTACTACTTGGAACGGGGGGAATCCTACTCCCGGTGGGAGAAGGACTCCTCCTAGGGCGCGCCATAGAGAGGGACGGCCCTCCCCCTCCTCCACTCCTTTATATATGGGGAGGGGGCACCCCTTGGAGACACAACAATTGATCTCTTTATCTCTTAGCCGTGTGCGGTGCCCCCTCCAACATAATCCACCTCGATTATATCGTAGCGGTGCTTAGGCGAAGCCCTGCGTCGGTAGAACATCATCATCGTCACCACGCCGTCGTGCTGAAGGAACTCTCCCTCAAAGCTCGGCTGGATCGGAGTTCGAGGGACGTCATCGAGTTGAACGTGTGCAGAACTCGGAGGTGTCGTGCGTTCGGTACTTGATCGGCCGGATCGTGAAGACGTACGACTACATCAACCGCGTTGTGCTAACGCTTCCGCTTTCGGTCTACGAGGGTACGTGGACACACTCTTCCCTCTCGTTGCTATGCATCACCATGATCTTGCGTGTGCGTAGGATTTTTTTTGAAATTACTACGTTCCCCAACAGTGGCATCCGAGCCAGGTTTTATGCGTTGATGTTATTTGCACGAGTAGAACACAAGTGAGTTGTGGGCGATACAAGTCATACTGCTTACCGGCATGTCACACTTTGGTTCGGCGGTATTGTTGGATGAAGCGGCCCGGACCGACATTACGCGTACGCTTACGCGGGACTGGTTCTACCGATGTGCTTTGCACACAGGTGGCTGGCGGGTGTCAGTTTCTCCAACTTTAGTTGAACTGAGTGTGGCTACGTCCGGTCCTTGAGAAGGTTAAAACAACACTAACTTGACGAACTATCGTTATGGTTTTGATGCGTAGGTAAGAACGGTTCTTGCTCAGCCCATAGCAGCCACGTAAAACTTGCAACAACAAAGTAGAGGACGTCTAACTTGTTTTTGCAGGCCATGTTGTGATGTGATATGGTCAAGGCATGATGCTATATTTTATTGTATGAGATGATCATATTTTGTAACCGAGTTATCGGCAACTGGCAGGAGCAATATGGTTGTCGCTTTATTGTAGGCAATGCAATCGCCCTGTAATGCTTTACTTTATCACTAAGCGGTAGCGATAGTCGTAGAAGCAATAGTTGGCGAGACGACAACGATGCTGCGATGGAGATCAAGGTGTCGTGCCGGTGACGATGGTGATCATGACGGTGCTTCGGAGATGGAGATCACAAGCACAAGATGATGATGGCCATATCATATCACTTATATTGATTGCATGTGATGTTTATCTTTTGTGCATCTTATCTTGCTTTGATTAACGGTAGCATTACAAGATGATCTCTCACTAAATTATCAAGGTATAAGTGTTCTCCCTGAGTATGCACCGTTGCGAAAATTCTTCATGCTGAGACACCACGTGATGATCGGGTGTGATAGGCTCTACGTTTAAATACAACGGCTGCAAAATAGTTGCACATGCGGAATACTCAGGTTAAACTTGACGAGCCTAGCATATAACAGGTATGGCCTTGGAACACTGAGACCGAAAGGTCGAGCGTGAATCATATATTAGATATGATCAACATAAATGATGTTCACCTTTGAAACTACTCCATCTCACGTGATGATCGGACATGGTTTAGTTGATATGGATCACGTGATCACTTAGAGGATTAGAGGGATGTCTATCTAAGTGGGAGTTCTTAAGTAATATGATTAATTGAACTTCAATTTATCATGAACTTAGTCCTGTTAGTATTTGCATATCTATGTTGTAGATCAATAGCTCGCGATGTAGCCCCCCATTTATTTTGATATGATTCCTAGAGAAAACTAAGTTGAAAGATGATAGTAGCAATGATGCGGACTTGTTCCGTGATTTGAGAATTTTCCTCATTGCTGCACAGAAGTATTATGTCCTTGATGTGCCGCTAGGTGACAGAACTATTGTAGGAGCAGATGCAGACGTTTTTGAACATTTTGATAAAAGCTCGGTATGATTACTACTTGATAGTTTAGTGCACCATGCTTTACGGCTTAGAACCGGGACTTCGAAAATGTTTTGAACGCCACGGAGCATATAAGATGTTCCAAGAGTTGAATCTGGTATTTCATACTCATGCCCGTGTCGAGAGGTATGAGACCTCTGACATTACTTTGCCTACAAGATGGAGGAGAATAGCTCAACCAGTAAGCATGTGCTCAGATTGTCTGAGTACTACAATCACTTGAATCAAATGGGAGTTAATCTTCCAGATAAGATAGTGTTTGACAGAGTTCTCTAGTCACTATCACCAAGTTGCTAGAACTTCATGATGAACTATAATATGAAGGGATAATGGAAAGGATTCCCAAGCTCTTCGTGATGCTGAAATCGATGAAGGTAGAAATCAAGAAAAGCATAAAGTGTTGATGGTTAACAAGACCACTAGTTTCAAGAAAGAGGGCAAAGGGAAGAAGGGGAACTTCAAGAAGAACGGCAAGCAAGTTGCTGCTCAAGTGAAGAAGCCCAAGTCTGGACCTAAGCCTCAGACTAAGTGCTTCTGCTGCAAAGGGACTGGTCACTGGAAGCGGAACTGCCCCAAGTATTTGGCGGATAAGAAGGATGGCAAAGTGAACAAAGGTATATTTAATATACATGTTATTGATGTGTACTTTACTAGTGTTTATAGCAACCCCTTAGTCTTTGATACTAGTTCAGTTGCTAAGATTAGTAACCCGAAACGGGAGTTGCAGAATGAACAGAGACTAGTTAAGGGTGAAGTGACGATGTGTGTTGGAAGTGGTTCCAAGATTGATATGATCATCATCACACTCCCTATACTTTCGGGATTAGTGTTGAACCTAAATAAGTGTTATTTGGTGTTTGCGTTGAGCATGAATATGATTTGATCATGTTTATTGCAATACGGTTATTCATTTAAGTTAGAGAATAATTATTGTTCTGTTTACATGAATAAAACCTTATATGGTTACACACCCAATGAAAATGGTTTGTTGGATCTCGATCATAGTGATACACATATTCATAATATTGAAACCAAAAGATGCAAAGTTAATTATGATAAGTGCAACTTATTTGTGGCACTGCCGTTTAGGTCATATTGGTGTAAAACGCATGAAGAAACTCCATGCTGATGGGCTTTTGTAATCACTTGATTATGAATCACTTGATGCTTGCGAACCATGCCTTATGGGCAAGATGACCAAGACTCCGTTCTACAGAACAATGGAGCGAGCAACTGACTTATTGGAAATAATACATACTGATGTATGCGATCCAATGAGTGTTGAGGCTCGCGGCGGGTACGTTATTTTCTGACCTTCACAGATGATTTGAGCAGATATGGGTATATCTACTTGATGAAACATAAGTCTGAAACATTTGAAAAGTTCAAAGAATTTCAGAGTGAAGTGGAAAATCATCGTGACAAGAAAATAAAGTTTCTACGATCTGATCGTGGAGACAAATATTTGAGTTACGAGTTTGGTCTTCAATAAAAACAATGTGGAATAGTTTCACAAATTCGTGCCACCTGGAACACCACAGCATAATTGTGTGTCCGAATGTCATAACCGTACTTTATTGGATATAGTGCAATCTATGATGTTTCTTACCGATTTACCACTATAGTTTTGGGGTTATGCATTAGAGACAGTTGCATTCACGTAAAAAAAGGGACACCATCTAAATTTGTTTGAGACGACGCCGTATGAACAGTGGTTTGGCAAGAAACCAAAGTTATCATTTCTTAAAGTTTGGGGTTGCCATGCTTATAAGAAAAAGTTTCATCCTGATAAGCTCAAACCCAAATCGGAGAAATGTGTCTTCATAGGATACCCAAAGGAGACAGTTGGGTACACCTTCTATCACAGATCCGAAGGCAAGATATTCATTGCTAAGAATTGATCCTTTCTAGAGAAGGAGTTTCTCTCGAAAGAAGTGAGTGGGAGGAAAGTAGAACTTGATGAGGTAACTGTACCTGCTCCCTTATTGGAAAGTAGTTCATCACCGAAATCTGTTCCTGTGACTTCTACACCAATTAGTGAGGAAGCTAATGATGATGATCATGTAACTTCAGATCAAGTTACTACCGAACCTCGTAGGTAAAACAGAGTGAGATACGCACCAGAGTGGTACGGTAATCCTGTTCTGGAGGTCATGTTACTTGACCATGACGAACCTACAAACTATGAGGAAGCGATGATGAGCTCAGATTCCGCGAAATGGCTTGAGGCCATGAAATCTGAGATGAGATCCATGTATGAGTACAAAGTATGGACTTTGATTGACTTGCCCAATGATTGGCGAGCCATTGAGATTAAATGGATCTTCAAGAGGAAGACGGACGCTGATAGTAGTGTTACTATCTACAAAGCTAGAATTGTCGCAAAAGGTTTTCGACAAGTTCAAGGTGTTGACTACGATGAGAGTTTCTCACTCGTATCTATGCTTAAGTCTGTCCGAGTCATGTTAGCATTTGCCGCATTTTATGAAATCGGCAAATGGATAAACAAAACTGCATTCCTTAATGGATTTATTAAAGAAGAGTTATATATGATGCAACCAGAAGGTTTTGTCAATCCTAAAGGTGCTAACAAAATATGCAAGCTCCAGTGATCCATCTATGGACTGGTGCAAGCATCTCGGAGTTGGAATATACGCTTTGATAAGTTGACCAAAGGATATAGTTTTATACAGACTTGTGGTAAAGCCTGCATTTACAAGAAAGTGAGTGGGAGCACTACAGCATTTTTGATAAGTATATATGAATGACATATTGTTGATCGGAAATAATGTAGAATTATACTGCAAAGCATAAAGGAGTGTTTGAAAGGAGTTTTTCAAAGAAAGACCTCGGTGAAGCTGCTTACATATTGAGCATCAAGATCTATAGAGATAGATCAAGACGCTTGATAAGTTTTTTCAATGAGTACATACCTTGACAAGATTTTGAAGTAGTTCAAAATGGAACAGTCAAAGAAAGAGTTCTTGCACGTGTTACAAGGTGTGAAATTGAGTAAGACTCAAAGCCCGACCACGGCGAGAAGATAGAAAGAGAATGAAAGTCATTCCCTATGCCTTGGCCATAGGTTCTATAAAGTATGCCATGTTGTGTACCAGATCTATTGTATACCCTACACTGATTTTGGCAAGGAGTACAATAGTGATCTAGGAGTAGATCCTTTGGACAGCGGTCAAAATTATCCTTAGTGGAATAAGGATATGTTTCTCGATTATGGAGGTGACAAAAAAAGGTTCGTCGTAAAGGGTTACGTCAATGCAAATTTTGACACTAATCCAGATGACTCTAAGTCTCAATCTGGATACATATTGAAAATGGGAGCAATTAGCTAAGTAGCTCCGTGCAGAGCATTGTTGACATAGAAATTTGCAAAATACATGCGGATCTGAATGTGGCAGACCCATTGACTAAACTTCTCTCACAAGCAAAACATGATCACACCTTAGTACTCTATGGGTGTTAATCACATAGCGATGTGAACTAGATTATTGACTCTAGTAAACCCTTTGGGTGTTGGTCACATGACAATGTGAACTATGGGTGTTAATCACATGGTGATGTGAACTATTGGTATTAAATCACATGGTGATGTGAACTAGATTATTGACTCTAGTGCAAGTGGGAGACTGAAGGAAATATGTCCTAGATGCAATAATAAAGTTATTATTTATTATTTCCTTATATCATGATAAATGTTTATTATTCATGCTAGAATTGTATTAACCAGAAACATAATACATGTGTGAATACATAGACAAACAGAGTGTTACTAGTATGCCTCTACTTGACTAGCTCGTTAATTAAAGATGGTTATGTTTCCTAACCATAGACATGAGTTGTCATTTGATTAACGGGGTCACATCATTAGGAGAATGATGTGATTGACTTGACCCATTCCGTTAGCTTAGCACTTGATCGTTTAGTTTGTTACTATTGATTTCTTCATGACTTATACATGTTCCTATGACTATGAGATTATGCAACTCGCGTTTACCGGAGGAACACTTTGTGTGCTACTAAACGTCACAACGTAACTTGGTGATTATAAAGGTGCTCTATAGGTGTCTCCGAAGGTACTTGTTGGGTTGGCGTATTTCGAGATTAGGATTTGTCACTCTGATTGTCGAAGAGGTATCTCTGGCCCACTCAGTAATGCACATCACTATAAGCCTTGCAAGCATTGTAACTAGTGAGTTAGTTGCGGGATGATGTATTACGGAAAAGAGACTTGCCGGTAACGAGATTGAACTAGGTATTGAGATACCGACAATCGAATCTCGGGCAAATAACATACCGATGACAAAGGGAACAACATATGTTGTTATGCGGTTTGACCGATAAAGATCTTCGTAGAATATGTGGGAGCCAATATGAGCATCCAGGTTCCGCTATTGGTTATTGACCGGAGACGTGTCTCGGTCATGTCTACATTGTTCTCGAACACGTAGGGTCCGCACGCTTAAAGTTCGATGACGGTTATATTATGAGTTTATGTGTTTTGATGTACCGAAGGTAGTTCGGAGTCCCAGACGAAATCGCGGACATGACAGGGAGTCTCGAAATGGTCGAGACGTAAAGGTCGATATATTGGACGACTATATTCGGACATCGGAAAGGTTCCGAGTGATTCGGGTATTTTTCGGAGTACCGGAGAGTTACGGGAATTCGCCGGGGAGTATATGGGCCTTATTGGGCTTTAGGGGAAAGAGAGAGGAGAGGCTGCGCCCCCCTCACGGCCTAGTCCGAATTGGACTAGGGGGAGGGGCTGCGCCCCCTCCTTCCTTCTCTTCTCTCTCCCCTTTCCTTGACTCCTACTCCTACTACTTGGAAGGGGGGGAATCCTAGTCCCGATGGGAGTAGGACTCCTCCTAGGGCGCGCCATAGAGAGGGTCGGCCCTCCCCCTCCTCCACTCCTTTATATACAGGGAGGGGGCACCCCTTGGAGACACAACAATTGATCTCTTCATCTCTTAGCCGTGTGCAGTGCCCCCCTCCAACATAATCCACCTCGATTATATCGTAGCGGTGCTTAGGCGAAGCCCTGCATTGGTAGAACATCATCATCGTCACCACGCCGTCGTGCTGACGGAACTCTCCCTCAATGCTCGGCTGGATCGGAGTTCGAGGGACGTCATCGAGTTGAACGTGTGCAGAACTCGGAGGTGTCGTGCGTTCGGTACTTGATCGGTCGGATCGTGAAGACGTACGACTATATCAACCGTGTTGTGCTAACGCTTCCGCTTTCGGTGTACGAGGGTACGTGGACACACTCTCCCCTCTCATTGCTATGCATCACCATGATGTTGCGTGTGCGTAGGGATTTTTTTGAAATTACTACGTTCCCCAACAGAAAAACCTTAAGAAAAACAAAAAAAATTAGTTGTAGCTTTTAGCTAGTTTACTTTCCATGCCTGTAGTAGTAGTAATTAAAAGAAAACCCTAAAATATTTCTTGTTCTTCTTTTGCTTGTTGGGAGTTTTCCCGTGTAAATAGTTTTATTTCTTTTCTTTGGGGGTTGAGAGGAGAAGACTGTGATGAAAATGTTGAGTGGCTCTTATATGCATTATTGTTGATTTAACCAAGAGCCCATATTACCTTGTCTTCTCCCTTGTATTAAATGCTTGCTGATTCCATCTTAGTCCAATACACGTGCACTATTATTATTATCCACACCGCTCGGTCGGAAATGCAGTGAAAGGCAATAATGATGATATATGATGGACTGATTGAGATGAGAGAAGCTGGTATGAACTCGACCTATCTTGTTTTTGTAAATATGATTAGTTCATCATTCCCAATTCTGCCTATTATGAATGAAACATGTTTGCAATGATAATTAGAGATTATAGTTGCTAATGCCATACTTAATTAGCTAGGAGTTTATAATGGTTTACCTTGCGTGCCAACATGCTATTAAAATGGTTATGATGTGGTATAATAGGGTGGTATCCTCCTTTGAACGATTCGAGTGGCTTGACTTGGCACATGTTCACACATGTAGTTGAAACAAAATCAACATAGCCTCGACGATATTTATATTCATGGTGGATTATATCCTACTCATGCTTGCACTCAGTGTTGATTAATTTTAATGCATGTTCATGACTGTTGTCGCTCTCTAGTTGGTCGCTTCCCAGTCTCTTTCTAGCCTTCACTTGTACTAAGCAGGAATACTGCTTATGCATCCACTTCCATAAACCCCAAAGTTGTTCCATATGAGTCCACCATACCTTCCTATATATGCGGTAATTACCTGCCGTTCCAAGTAAATTTGTATGTGCCAAACTCTAAACCTTCAAATGAAATTTTGTTTTGTATGCTCGAATAGCTCATGTATCAACTAGGGTTGTCTATATCTTCCATGCAAGGTGGGTTATTCTCACGAGGAGTGGAGTCCGCTCCTCATTCACGAGAAAATGGGTGGTACCGGGATGCCCAGTCCCATGCTTAAATCAAAATAATTGCAAACAAAACTCCCCCAGGACTGTTGTTAGTTGGAGGCACCCGTTGTTTCGGGCCAGCCATGGATTGATGCTTGTTGGTGGTGCGAGTAGTATAAACTTTACCATTCTGCTTGGGAACCGCCTATAATGCGTGTAGCATGGAAGATATCGAGATCTCTTGGTTGTTATGTTTACAATGAAAGTATGCCACTCAAAATATTATTTATCTCTGTTTCAAAACTTGAGCTCTGACACCTCTACAAATCCCTGCTTCCCTCTGCAAAGGGCCTATCTATTTACTTTTATGTTGAGTCATCACCCTCTTATTAAAAAGCACCAGGAGAGCACCGCTGTCATTTGCATGCATTACTATTAGTTTACATTGAGTATGATTGTGACTGGGTATCTTTTACCATGAATTACAATGTTTAGTCAGTCCTTGATCTTCAGGGCTGCTCTACATTTATGTTTTGCGGTCTCAGAAAGGGCTAGCGAGATACCATCTTGTTATATGATATTATGATTTTTTTGAGAAAGTGTTGTCATCCGAGATTTATTATTATTGCTCGCTAGTTGATTATGCCAATGATATGAGTAAATATGAGACCTAACTGTTATTGTGAATATGGTTGGTTCATAATCTTTGCTGAAAACCTGAATGTTGGCTTTACATATTTACAACAACAAGAGCAAACAGAGTTTGTAAAAGTTTTTCTTTATCACTTTCAGTTTATCAACTGAATTGCTTGAGGACAAGCAAAGGTTTAAGCTTGGGGGAGTTGATACGTCTCCAACGTATCTACTTTTCCAAACACTTTTGCCCTTCTTTTGGACTCTAACTTGCATGATTTTAATGGAACTAACCCGGACTGACGCTGTTTTCAGCAGAATTGCCATGGTGTTATTTTTGTGCAGAAATAAAAGTTCTTGGAATGACCTGAAACTTCATGGAGAATATTTTTGGAATTAATAAAAAATACTGGCGAAAAAAATCAATACCAGGGGGCCCACACCCTGTCCACGAGGGTGGAGGGCGCGCCCACCCCCCTGGGGCACACCCCCTGCCTCATGGGCCCCCTGAGGCTCCACCGACCTCAACTCCAACTCTATATATTCACGTTGGGGGAGAAAAAATCAAAGAGAAGATTCATCACGTTTTGCGATACGGAGCCGCCGCCAAGCCCTAATCTCTCTCGGGAGGGCTGATCTGGAGTCCGTTTGGGGCTCCGGAGAGGGGAATCCGTCGCCATCATCATCATCAACCATCCTCCGTCACCAATTTCATGATGCTCACCGCCGCGTGAGTAATTCCATCGTGAGGCTTGCTGGACGGTGATGGGTTGGATGAGATTTATCATGTAATCGAGTTAGTTTTGTTAGGGTTTGATCCCTAGTATCCATTATGTTCTGAGATTGATGTTAATATGACTTTGCTATGCTTAATGCTTGTCACTAGGGCCCGAGTGCCATGATTTCAGATCTGAACCTATTATGTTTTCATGAATATATGTGAGTTCTTGATCCTATCTTGCAAGTCACCTACTATGTGTTATGATTTGGCAACCACGAAGTGACAATAATCGGGACCACTCCCGATGATGATCGTAGTTTGAGGAGTTCATGTATTCACTAAGTGTTAATGCTTTGGTCCGGTACTCTATTAAAAGGAGGCCTTAATATCCCTTAGTTTCCAATAGGACCCCGCTGCCACGGGAGGGTAGGACAAAAGATTTCATGCAAGTTCTTTTCCATAAGCACGCATGACTATATTCGAAATACATGCCTACATTACATTGATGAACTGGAGCTAGTTCTGTGTCACCCTATGTTATAAATGTTGCATGAGGAATCGCATCCGACATAATTATCCATCAGCGATCCATTGCCTCACGAGCTTTTCAAATATTGATCTTTGCTTAGTTACTTTTACGGTGCCCTTTGTTACAATTACTACAAAAACTGCCATCATTATACGCCACCGTTAACGTTACTTCCATACTACTTTGCTACTAAATACTTTGCTGCAGATATTAAGTTTTCCAGGTGTGGTTGAATTGAAAACTCAACTGCTAATACTTGAGAATATTCTTTGGATCCCCTTGTGTCGAATCAATAAATTTGGGTTGAATACTCTACCCTCGAAAACTGTTGCGATCCCCTATACTTGTGGGTTATCACTTCTCTCCTCTTGAACGCCAAGCATCTGGATTCTCTCTCTCCGTTTGATGTGATTAAGCATTCTCCCCCTTTGAAGTACTCTCCCCTTTTGAAGTGATTAAGCTTTGATGTGATATCTCTCTCCCCCTTTGACATCAATTTCCAAGAAGGGGTCTTCTGGATTGTGAGTCAGAATAGGTTTGGTCCTTGAGTCACAGAGAAAAGCAGCATATAGAATGTGATGCTGGTAGAGGACAAGAATCATTGAGTGGAGCTTAAACAAATATGCAGGAAGCAAATGGCAAAGTGTCTTCTCAGCACTGAAATCGGTAACATTGAGTTACTTACTTCGGTAGCACTGAAATGATTCGGTTTGATCGAAAGTGGCAATTCGGTGTGTCCGAGTTCAACACAGAGATAACATTTTGTCACCTCAACTCACTAGGCAGATAAGATCTCACAAAGATTTGCAATGAATTAACTGAAAGATTTGCAATGAATTGGATGCAGAATAAAGAAAATAAAAGAAATCTAATGAAGTTTTTTTTGAAAAAGAAGGGGAACAAATATGCAAGAGACAAATGCAAGAACACAGAGAAACACTAGAGAACTTCATCTAGAATAGGTCGGCGACAAAGTCACCTATGTTATAGTATATTGACTTAGGAGTCAAGTGAGAACACTTGATGATAGGTCATACTTATCGTTTAAGCTCAAAATGGGGTTACCATTTTTCGTTTAAGCATTTTGATGTATTCGCATCTTGTTGAGTTGCTTTGACCCATGACTTAGGATAAAGTGATACGTCTCCAACGTATCTATAATTTTTGATTGCTCCATGCAATTATATTATCCATCTAGGATGTTTTATATGCATTTATATGCTATTTTATATGACTTTTGGGACTAACCTATTAACCTAGAGCCCAGTGCCAGTTTATGTTTTTTCCTTGTTTTTGAGTATTGCAGAAAAGGAAAACCAAAGGAGTCCAATTGACCTGAAATTTCACGGAGATTATTTTTGGACCAGAAGAAGCCCACGAAGCATCGGAGTTGGGATCAGAAGAGTCCCGAGGCCACCACGAGGGTGGGGGCGCGCCCCCTACCTCATGGCCACCTCGGGGACCCCCCTGACTTGTTGCTGACGCCAACACCTCTTATATATACCCAAACATCCAGAAAGAAACCTAGATCAGGAGTTCCGCCGCCGCAAGCCTCTGTAGCCACCGAAAACCAATCTAGACCGGTTCCGGCACCCTACCGAAGGGGGGATCCCTCTCCGTTGGCCATCTTCATCATCCCGGCGCTATCCATAACGAGGAGGGAGTAGTTCACCCTTGGGGCTGAGGGTATGTACCAGTAGCTATGTGTTTGATCTCTCTCTCTCTCTCTCTCTCTCTCTCTCTCTCGTGTTCTTGAGGTGGTACGATCTTGATGTATCGCGAGCCTTGCTATTATACTTGGATCTTATGATGTTTCTCCCCCTCTACTCTCTTGTAATGGATTGAGTTTTCCCTTTGAAGTTATCTTGTCAGATTGAGTCTTTAAGGATTTGAGAACACTTGATGTATGTCTTGCATGTGCTTATCTGTGGTGACAATGGGATATTCATGTGATCTACTTGATATATGTTTTGGTGATCAACTTGCGGGTTCAGTGACCTTGTGAACTTATGCATAGGGGTTCGCACATGTTTTCGTCTTGAGGGCACTTTTTGAGGTTCTATGTGTTGGTTGAATAGATGAATCTGAGATTGTGTGACGCATATCGTATAAACATACCCACGGATACTTGAGGTGACATTGGAGTATCTAGGTGACATTAGAGTTTTGGTTGATTTGTGTCTTAAGGTGTTATTCTAGTACGAACTCTAGGATAGATCGAACGGAAATAATAGCTTCGTGTTATTTTACTACGGACTCTTGAATACATCGATCACAAAGAATAACTTTGAGGTGGTTTCGTACCCTACCATAATCTCTTCGTTTGTTCTCCGCTATTAGTGACTTTGGAGTGACTCTTTGTTGCATGTTGAGGGATAGTTATATGATCCAATTATGTTATTATTGTTGAGAGAACTTGCACTAGTGAAAGTATGAACCCTAGGCCTTGTTTCCTAGCATTGCAATGCCTTTTACGCTCACTTTTACCACTTGTTACCTTGCTGTTTTTATATTTTCAGATTACAAAACATATATCTACCATCCATATTGCACTTGTATCACCATCTCTTCACCGAACTAGTGCACCTATACAATTTATCATTGTATTGGGTGTGTTGGGGACACAAGAGACTCTTTGTTATTTGGTCGCAGGGTTGTTTGAGAGAGACCATCTTCATTCTACGCCTCCCACGATTGATAAACCTTAGGTCATCCACTTGAGGGAAATTTTCTACTGTCCTACAAACCTCTGCACTTGGAGGTCCAACAACGTCTACAAGAAGAAGGTTGTGTAGTAGACATCAAGCAGTTTATGGTGCCGTTGCCGGGGAGGTTAGTCCTTGAAGGTATATCTTTAGATCTTGCAATCTAATCTTTAAGTTTCTTGTTTTATCACTAGTTTAGTTTATAAAAGAAAACTACAAAAAAATGGAATTAAGGTTGCCTCATATGCTTCATCTTTTTAATGTCTTTCGTGAAAATGATGGGAAGGAAAATTGTGCTCAAGTACTAGAAGAAGAATTACATAGAATGCCTGGCATAAAATATGTGAATGATGAGCATGATTGCAATGTTGTTAGTATGAATTCTTTGAATACCCATGATGCTAATGATATGCAAAGCCACAAGCTTGGGGATGCTATGTTTGATGAAGATGATATGTTTAGTCCCCCAAGTTTTGATGAGAATATTTATTATGATGAAAGCATGCCTCCTATTTATGATGATTATATTGATGAAAGTGGGTTTGGAAGAGTGTCAACTTTAGGAAGTAATGATCCCACTATTTTGGAGGATGTTGAATATTATTGTGATAATTCTAAAAGTGGATTTGGAGAGGTCATGACTTTATTTAGTGATGAATCCACTTTTTCGGAAGAGGTTCCAATTGGTTATGAGAACAAAGTTGCTATCTATGATGATTATTGTGATGACTTGTATGCTATTAAGAATAATGATAACCATGAAACTTGTCATCGTGATTTTAGTTTTCAATTGGATTATGCCTCACATGATAATTATTTTGTTGAGTTTGCTCCCACTACTATTCCGAATGAGAAGAAATTTGCTTATGTGGAGAGTAATAAAAATTATATGCTTTTGGCTCATGAAAATAATGCTTTATGTGATGGTTATATTGTTGAATTCATTCCTGATTCTACTGAAAATTATTATGAGGGAGGAATATATGCTTGTAGGAATTGCAATAATATCAAGTTTCCTCTCTATGTGCTTAAAGTTTTGAAGTTATGCTTGTTTAACCTTCCTATGCTAGTAGATTATTGTTCTCATAAATTGTTTGCTCACAAAATCCCTATGCATAGGAAGTGGGTTAGACTTAAATGTGCTACTCATATTCTTCATGATGCTCTCTTTATGTTTAAATTCTTATTTTTTATGTGAGCATCATTGAAATCATCATGCCTAGCTAGGGGCGTTAAACATTAGTGCTTGTTGGGAGGCAACCCAATTTTATTTTCGTTTGCTCCTGTTTATTAATAAATAATTCATATAGACTCTTTTTAGATTTGGTTTTATGTTTTAATTAGTGTTTGTGCCAAGTAGAACCTTTGGGAAGACTTGGGTGAAGTCTTTGTGAACTTGCTGTAAAAAATAGAAACTTTAGCGCTCATGAGATTAGCTACAACTTTTTACTGGAGAGCTCTATTTATTTTATTATTTTTGCAGATGATTAGCAGACAAATTCCTCACATCATAAATTTATTTCGGAATTTCTGGAGTTACAGAAGTATACGTTTGATCCATATTACTACAGATTGTTCTGTTTTTGACAGATTCTGTTTTTTGTGTGTTGTTTGCTTATTTTGATGAATCTATGGCTAGTATCGGAGGGTATGAACCATAGAGAAGTTGGAATACAGTAGGTTTAACACCAATATAAATAAAGAATGAGTTCATTACAATATCTTAAAGTGGTGGTTTGTTTTGTTATATTAACGGAGCTCATGAGATTTTTTTGTTGAGTTTTGTGTTGTGAAGTTTTCAAGTTTTGGGTAAAGATTTGATGGATTATGGAATAAGGAGTGGCAAGATCCTAAGCTTGGGGATTCCCAAGGCACCCCAAGGTAAAATTCATTAACAACCAAAAGCCTAAGCTTGCGGATGCCCCGGAAGGTATCCCCTCTATCGCCTTCGTCTATCGGTAACTTTACTTGAGGCTATATTTTTATTCACCACATGATATGTGTTTTGCTTGGAGCGTCTTGTATGATTTGAGTCTTTGATTTTTTGTTTACCACAATCATCCTTTCTGTACACACCTTTTGGGAGAGAAACACATGAATCGGAATTTATTAGAATACTCTATGTGCTTCACTTGTATCTTTTGAGCTAGATAATTTTGCTCTAGTGCTTCACTTATACCTTTTTAGAGCATGGTGGTGGTTTTATTTTATAGAAATAATTGATCTCTATGCTTCACTTATATTATTTTGAGAGTCTTTTAGTACAACATGGTAGTTTGCTTTGGCTATAAAATTAGTCCTAATATGATGAACATCCAAGATAGGTATAATAAAAACTATCATATAAAGTGCATCGAATACTATGAGAAGTTTGATACTTGATAATTGTTTTGAGATACGAAGATGGTGATATTAGAGTCATGCTAGTTTAGTAGTTGTGAATTTGAGAAATACTTGTTCTAAAGTTTGTGATTCCCGTAGCATGCACGTATGGTGAACCGTTATGTGATGAAGTCGGAGCATGATTTATTTATTTATTGTCTTCCTTATGAGTGGCGGTCGGGGACGAGCGATGGTATTTTCCTACCAATCTATCCCCATAGGAGCATGCGTGTAGTACTTCATTTCGATAACTAATAGATTTTTGCAATAAGTATGTGAGTTCTTTATGACTAATGTTGAGTCCATGGATTATACGCACTCTCACCCTTCCACCATTGCTAGCCTCTCTAATACCGCGCACCTTTCGCTGGTATCGTACACCCACCATATACCTTCCTCAAAACAGCCACCATACCTGCCTATTATGGCATTTCCATAGCCATTCCGAGATATATTGCCATGCAACTTTCACCGTTCCGTTTATTATGACACGCTCCATCATTGTCATATTGCTTTGCATGATCATGTAGTTGACATCGTATTTGTGGCAAAGCCACCTTTATAATTCTTTCATACATGTCACTCTTGATTCATTGCATATCCCGGTACACCGCCGGAGGCATTAACATAGTCATATTTTTGTTCAAAGTATTGAGTTGTAATTCATGAGTTGTAAGTAAATAAAAGTGTGATGATCATCATTATTAGAGCATTGTCCCAAGTGAGGAAACGATGATGGAGACTATGATTCCCCCACAAGTTGGGATGAGAATCTGGACAAAAAAGAAAAAAAAGCCATAAAAAGAGAAAAGGCCCAAAAAATAAAAATAAAAATAATGAGAGAAAAAGAGAGAAGGGGCAATGCTACTATCCTTTTACCACACTTGTGCTTCAAAGTAGCACCATGATCTTCATGATAGAGAGTCTCCTATGTTGTCACTTTCATATACTAGTGGAAATCTTTCATTCTAGAACTTGGCTTGTATATTCCAATGATGGGCTTCCTCAAAATGCCCTAGGTCTTCGTGAGCAAGCGAGTTGGATGCACACCCACTTAGTTTCTTTTTGAGCTTTCATACACTTATAGCTCTAGTGCATCCGTTGCATGACAACCCTACTCACTTACATTGATATCTATGGATGGGCATCTCCATAGCCCGTTGATATGCCTAGTTGATGTGAGACTATCTTCTCCTTTTTGTCTTCTCCACAACCACCATTCTATTTCACCTATAGTGCTATGTCCATGGCTCACGCTCATGTATAGCGTGAAGATTGAAAAAGTTTGAGAACATCAAAAGTATGAAACAATTATTTGGCTTGTTATCGGGGTTGTGCATGATTTAAATATTTTGTTTGATGAAGATAGAGCATAGCCAGACTATATGATTTTGTAGGGATATCTTTCTTTGGCCATGTTATTTTGAGAAGACATGATTACTTTGTTAGTATGCTTGACTTATGTCAATATTAAACTTTTGTTTTGAATCTTATGGATCTAAATATTCTTGCCACAAAAGAGAGATTACATTGATAAATATGTTAGGTAGCATTCCACATCAAAAATTCTGTTTTTATCATTTACCTACTCGAGGACGAGCAGGAATTAAGCTTGGGGATGCTTGATACGTCTCCAACGTATCTATAATTTTTATTGTTCCATGCTATTATATTATCCATCTAGGATGTTTTATATGCATTTATATGCTATTTTATATGATTTTTGGGACTAACCTATTAACCTAGAGCCCAGTGCCAGTTTATGTTTTTCCTTGTTTTTGAGTATTGTAGAAAAGGAAAACCAAACGGAGTCCAGTTGACCTGAAATTTCACGGCGATTATTTTTGGACGAGAAGAAGCCCAAGGAGCATCGAAGATGGGCCAGAAGAGTCCCGAGGCCACCACGACGATGGGGGCGCGTACCCGCGAGGGCGCGCCCCCCTACCTCGTGGTCGCCTAGGGGACCTCCCTGACTTGTTCCCGATGCCAACACCTCTTATATATACCCAAACTTCCAGAAAGAAACCTAGATCGGGGGTTCCACCGCCGCAAGCCTCTGTAGCCACCGAAAACCAATCTAGACCCGTTCCGGCACCCTGCCGGAGGGGGGATCCCTCTTCGGTGGCCATCTTCATCATCCCGGCGCTCTCCATGACGAGGAGGCAGTAGTTCACCTTGGGGCTGAGGGTATGTACCAATAGCTATGTGTTTGATCTCTCTCTCTCTCTCTCTCTCTCTCTCTCTCGTGTTCTTGATGTGGTACGATCTTGATGTATCGCGAGCCTTGCTATTATAGTTGGATCTTATGATGTTTCTCCCCCTCTACTCTCTTGTAATGGATTGAGTTTTCCCTTTGAAGTTATCTTATTGGATTGAGTCTTTAAGGATTTGATAACACTTGATGTGTGTCTTGCATGTGCTTATCTGTGGTGACAATGGGATATTCATGTGATCTACTTGATGTATGTTTTGGTGATCAACTTGCGGGTTCAGTGACCTTGTGAACTTATGCATATGGGCTGGCACACGTTTTCGTCTTGACTCTCCGGTAGAAACTTTGGGGCACTCTTTGAGGTTCTATGTGTTGGTTGAATAGATGAATCTGAGATTGTGTGATGCATATCGTATAATCATACCCACGGATACTTGAGGTGACATTCGAGTATCTAGGTGACATTAGGGTTTTGGTTGATTTGTGTCTTAAGGTGTTATTCTAGTACGAACTCTAGGATAGATCGAACGGAAAGAATAGCTACATGTTATTTTACTACGGACTCTTGAATAGATCGATCAGAAAGAATAACTTTGAGGTGGTTTCGTACCCTACTATAATCTCTTCGTTTGTTCTCTGCTATTAGTGACTTTGGAGTGACTCTTTGTTGCATGTTGAGGGATAGTTATATGATCCAATTATGTTATTATTGTTGAGAGAACTTGCACTAGTGAAAGTATGAACCCTAGGCCTTGTCTCCTAGCATTGCAATACCGTTTACGCTCACTTTTACCACTTGTTACCTTGTTGTTTTTATATTTTTCAGATTACAAAAACATATATCTTCTTCATCATCTTATTCTTCTTCTTGGCCTTATTCATTGTTGGCGTTTTCGTTCTCTTGTCGTGGTGGTGAAGGAGGTTGATGAGGTTCATCTTGGTGTACTTCCTCGTTTTCTTCATCTTGGTGTGTCCCACTTGTGGATGCTTCCATGTCAACTCTTGGTTCACCTTGCCGTGAGGTAGAAGCTTCCACTTGGACGGACGAGGTACTTTCCTTCACCTCCGTTGGACGAATCTTGCCAATAGACAAGTCTTGGATTGCTTCCGAAGGATCTTTATCTCCTACATCAATTGGCAATTGCTCTACTTGCAAGCCATTAGATTCATCAAACTTCACATCTACCGTCTCTTCAACCTTTCGGGTGAAATTGTTGTAGACACGGTAAGTGTGAGAGTTTGAGCCATAACCAAGTAGGAAACCTTAATAAGATTTAGGAGCAAATTTAGAATGACGATGCTTATCAAGAATATAGCACTTTGAGCCGAATACCCGAAAGTATCCAACTTGGGGTTTGTTACCGGTGAGAAGCTCGTATGCCGTTTTGCCGAGTAGCTTGTGTAGGTACAAGTGATTTGTTGCGTGACAAGCTGTCTCAACCGCTTCCGCCCAAAAGTGTTTTGGCGTCTTGTACTCATCAAGCATCTTTCTTGGCATCTCAATAAGAGTCCGGTTCTTCCTCTCAACAACACCATTTTGTTGAGGCGTGTACGTAGCCGAGAACTCATGTGAATCCCTTCTTCGTCAAGAAAGGTATCCACATTTGCGTTCTTGAACTCCGTTCCATTGTCGCTTCGAACCTTCTTGATCTTCAATTCAAATTGATTTTGGGCCTTCCTAGCGAAGTTCTTGAAGATCTTTTGGACCTGTGATTTATTATCAATAAAGAACACCCACGTAAATCTAGAAAAATCATAGACTGTGACTAGACCAAATGAGTTACCACCGAGACTTTTATAGGCATTGGGACCAAAGAGATCCATATGAAGTAGCTCGAGCGGTCTTCTCGTGGTCATGATGTTCTTCATGGGGTGACTCCCTCCAACTTGTTTTCCTGCTTGACAAGCACTGCACAATCCATCCTTGTAAAATATAACATCTTTTACTCCAAGGATATGATCACCTTTAATTAGCTTATCAAGATTTCGCATGCCCACATGACCTAACCTTCTATGCCACAACCAACCTTTGGAAGATTTAGCAATTAAGCAAGTTCTAGGTTGAGCCTTTTTAGTGATATCGACAATGTAAAGATCACCTCTACGTATACTGGTAAAGACCATATTGTGGTTATCTCTACGAAACACTTGGCAATCTACTTCAGTAAATAGGACATTGAAACCAAAGCCAACAAGTCTAGATACGGAAAGTAAATTGTAGCGAAGAGATTCAACGAGCATAACATTTTGTATGGAGCTATCATGTGAGATGGCCACCTTACCAAGGCCAACCACCTTACCCTTTGAGTTATCACCAAAGGTGACATACTTTCGAGGCCGTCGTTTTCAGCAAGCTTACGAAACATATCCTTATCTCCAGTAATGTGATCGGTACATCCACTATCAAGGACCCATTCCTTTCCTCCGGCCATGTAGCCGCGAATATTAGCCATAAGACCAAAGTGTCTCATAGGCTCATCGAGATCAAAGTCACTACCATCATCCTCATCATAGTATCCATGTTCAACATCGTCTTGTGATGGATCAATTCCTAGAGAGAGTGATTCATTAGATAAATGATCATCACAATAATCATCTTTATGAATTCTAATGGCTTCGGAGATGATATTGCTAATGATTCCAACATCTCCTTTGGCACGCATGAGGTTAGTAGGCTCAAATAGGCAATCACCAAACTTAGGATCATTGGAATTCATCTTACTCAAGGCAATAGACTTATGAAGAATTTCATCTAAGTTTTGCAAGGAATAGTTTGGAAATCGTTCCTCAAGAAATCTCCATATAGTGTAGGCACAATCAAGAGTAGGCAAGCAACCAAGAAAATTTCTAGGCAAACCTCTAGTGATAAGATTAACAGTTCTAAGGTTGCAGATCATGTCAATAGAATCATCAAGGGTAGGATGCAAAGGATCAACATGAGGTGCACAAGGGCAAGTAATGTACTCGTTCAACTGATATTCATTGAAAATCTCAAGCATCTCAATTTTCCACTCATGAAAGAACTCTCCATCAAGTATAGGCACTCTATGTCCAAGACTCCCCAACGTAGACTCATCCATCTTCCTCCAATGGTGATTAAACCAACGCAATGGAGACTGATACGTCCATTTTGCATCATGCTTTTATATTAATATTTATTGCATTATGGCCTGTTATTACACATTATATCTCAATACTTATGGCTATTCTCTCTTATTTTACAAGGTTTACCATGAAGAGGGGAATCTTTGGCTGGAATTCTGGCCGAAAAGGAGCAAACGTTGAAACCTATTACACAGCTCCAAAAGTTACAAGCTCCACGAAACAACTTTTTGGATTTTATAAGAATTTATGAGCAAAAGAAATAGGCCAGGGGGCCCACACCCTGTCCAGGAGACAGGGGGCGCCCCCCCTATAGGGCGCGCCCCCTATCTCCTGGGCCCCCTGGTGGGCTTCCGGCGTCCATCTTCTGCTATATCATCACTTTTACCCTGGAAAAAATCGTGGGCAAGCTTACGGGATGAAACTCCGCCGCCACGAGGCGGAACCTTGGCGGAATCAATCTAGGGCTCTGGCGGAGCTGTTCTGCCGGGGACACTTCCCGGAGGGAGGAAATCATCACCAACGTAATCACCAATGATCCTCTCATCGAGAGGGGGTCAATCTCCATCAACATCTTCACCAACACCATCTCCTCTCAAAACCCTAGTTCATCTCTTGTATCCAATCTTGTATCAAAACCACAAATGGGTACTTGTGGGTTGCTAGTAGTGTTGATTACTCCTTGTAGTTGATGCTAGTTGGTTTACTTGGTGGAAGATCATATGTTCAGATCCTTTATGCATATTATTACTCCTCTGATTATCAACATGAATATGCTTTGTGAGTAGTTACCTTTGTTCCTGAGGACATGGGTGAAGTCTTGCTATTAGTAGTCATGTGAATTTGGTATTCGTTCGATATTTTGATGAGATGTATGTTGTCTTTCCTCTAGTGGTGTTATGTGAACGTCGACTACATGACACTTCACCATTATTTGGGCCTAGAGGAAGGCATGAGGAAGTAATAAGTAGATGATGGGTTGCTAGAGTGATGAAGCTTAAACCATTGTTTATGCGTTGCTTCGTTAGGGGCTGATATGGACCATATGTTTATGTTGTGGTTAGGTTTACCTTAATACTCCTTTTTGTAGTTGCGGATGCTTGCAATAGGGGTTAATCATAAGTGGGATGCTTGTCCAAGTTAGGACAGTACCCAAGTGTCGGTCCACCCACATATCAAATTATCAAAGCAACGCATAAATCTTATGAACATGATGAAAACTAGCTTGACGATAATTCCCAATGTGTCCTCGGGAGCTCCGTCTTCATTATTAGAGTTTGTCCAGGCTTATACTTTGCTACATAAAGGGTTGGGCCACCTTTCTGCACTTTATTTACTTTATTTACTTTTTGCTCGTTACTATTTATCTTATCACAAAACTATCTATCACCTACTATTTCAGTGCTTGCAGAGAAAACCTTACTGAAAACCGCTTATCATTTCATACGCTCCTCGTTGGGTTCGACACTCTTACTTATCGAAAGGACTACGATAGATCCCCTATACTTGTGGGTCATCAAGACTCTTTTTCTGGCGCCGTTGCCGGGAGTGTAGCACTTTTGGTGGCTGGAACTTGGTAAGGAAACATTTATATAGTGTGCTGAAATTTTACATTACTTGTCACTATGGAAACTAATCCTTTGAAGGGCTTGTTTGTGGTATCTTCACCCCAACCAGAAGAGCAAAGAGATGCTCCTCAACCTACTGAACTTTATGAAAATATTCACTTTGAGATTCCTTCGGGTATGATAAAAAACTGCTAGCTAATCCTTTTGCAGGAGACGGAACATTGCATCCCGATTTACACCTTATCTTTGTGGATGAAGTTTGTGGATTATTTAAGCTTGCAGGGATTCCCGATGATGTTGTCAAAAGGAAGGTCTTCCCTTTATCTTTGAAGGGAGATGCATTGACATGGTATAGGCTATGTGATGATACAGGATCTTGGAATTATAAGCGATTGAAGCTGGAATTTCACGGAAGTTCTATCCTATGCATCTTGTTCATCGTGATCGTAATTACATATATAATTTCTGGCCTCATGAAGGAGAAAGCATCGCTCAAGCTTGGGGAGGCTTAAGTCAATGTTATATTCATGCCCCAATCATGAGATCTCTCGGAAATGATTATTCAGAATTTTTATGCTCGGCTTTCTCTTAATAATCGCAACCTCGCTCGATACTTCCTATGCCCGTTCTTATATCTTTGAAGACTATTGATTTCAAATGGGACTTATTGGAAAGAATTAAACGCAACTCTGAAGATTGGGGTTCCGACGATGGTAAGGAGTCAGGTATGACACCTAAGTTCAATTGTGTTAAATCTTTTATGGATACCGATGCTTTCCGTGGATTTAGCGCTAAGTATGGACTTGACTACGAGATAGTAGCTACTTTTTGTGAATCTTTTGCTACTCACGTTGATCTCCCTAAAGAGAAGTGGTTTAAATATAATCCTCCTATTGAAGTGAAAGTAGTTGCACCTATTACAGTCGAAGAAAAGACCATTACATATAGTGATCCTATTATTCCTACTGCTTATGTCGAAAAACCTCCTTTTCTGTTAGGATAAAAGAGCATGCTAAAGCTTATCGTTGTTCGTAAGAGCAATATTAGAACTTATACACCTCTGAGCAAATCAAAGTTGAACCTAATATTGCTATTGTTAAAGATCTCTTGTCTGATAATATTGATGGGCATGTTATTAATTCCCGTGATGAAACTGCTAGAATTGCCAAACCTTGTGCTAAAGATAAACATAGACCTGTGGTAGGTATGCCTGTTATTTCTGTTAAAATAGGAGATCATTGTTATCATGGCTTATGTGATATGGGTGCTAGTGCTAGTGCAATACCTATTGAATTATACAAAGAAATTAAGCACGATATTGCACCTACTGAGTTAGAAGATATTGATGTCACAATTAAACTTGCCAATAGAGATACTATTTCACCAATGGGAATTGTTAGAGATGTTGAAGTCTTGTGTGGGAAAACTAAATATCCTGTTGATTTTCTTGTTCTTGGCTCCCCATAAGATAGCTTTTGTCCCATTATATTTGGTAGACCCTTCTTGAACACCGTTAATGCTAAGATAGATTGTGAAAATGATGTTGTTACTATTGGTCTAGGTGATATGTCTCATGAGTTCAACTTTTCTAAATTTCGTAGACAACACCGTGAAGAGGTATTACCTAGTAAGGATGAGATTATTGGTCTTGCTTCCATTGTTGTTCCTCCAACTGATCCGTTAGAACATTATTTGTTAGACCATGAAAACGATATGTTTATGAAGGAAAGGGAAGAAATAGATGAAGTGTTCCTTAAACAAGAACTTATCTTTGAAACATAACCTTCCGTTGAAATTCTTGGGATCCCCTCCACCCAAGGGTGATCCGTGTTTGAACTCAAACCTTTACCTGATAATCTTAAGTATGCTTATCTTGATGAAAAGAAATATATCATGTTATTATTAGTGCTAACCTTTCAGAGAAAGAAGAAAAAGATTATTGAAAACTATGAAGAAGCACCGAGCTGCTATTGGATATACTCTGGATGATCTTAAGGGCATTAGTCCCACATTATGTCAACACAAAATTTTAGTGGAGAAAGATGCCAAACCAGTTAGAGATCCTCAAAGACGATTAAATCCCAAAATGAAGGACGTGGTAAGAAAGGAGATTCTAGAACTCCTTGAGGCGGGTATTATTTATCCCGTTCTTGATAGTGAATGGGTAAGCCATGTCCATTGTGTCCCTAAAAGGGAGGTATTACCGTTGTTCCTAATGATAAAGATGAATTGATCCCGCAAAGAATTATTACAGGTTATAGGGTGGTAATTGATTTTCGTAAGTTAAATAAAGCTACTAAGAAAGATCATTACCCTTTACCTTTTATTGATCAAATGCTAGAAATACTATCCAAACACACACATTTTTGCTTTCTAGATGGTTATTCTAGTTTCTCTCAAATACCTATGTCAGCAAAGGATCAATCTAAAACTACTTTTATTTGCCCTTTTGGTACTTTTGCTTATAGACGTACGCCTTTTGGTTTATGTAATGCACCTGCTACCTTTCAAAGATGCATGATGGCTATATTCTCTGATTTTTGTGAAAAGATTTGTGAGGTATTCATGGATGACTTCTCCGTCTATGGATCCTCTTTTGATGATTGTTTGAGCAACCTTGATCGAGTTTTGTAGAGATGCGAAGACACTAGTCTCAAATCTGAATTGGGAAAAGTGTCACTTTATGGTTAATGAAGGCATTGTCTTGGGGCACAAGATCTCCGAGAGAGGTATTGAAGTTGATAAGGCCAAAGTTAATGCTATTGAAAAGATGCCATGTCCCAAGGACATAAAAGGTATAAGAACTTTCCTTGGTCATGCCGGCTTTTATAGGAGGTTCATTAAGGACTTTTCTAAAATCTCTAGGCCTCAGACTAACTTATTGAAAAAAGATATTCCTTTTGTCTTTGATGATGATTGTGTAGAAGCATTTGAAACACTTAAGAAAGCTTTGATCACTGCACCTATTGTTCAGCCACCTGATTGGAATTTACCTTTTGAAATTATGTGCGATGCTAGTGATTATGTTGTAGGTGCTGTTTTAGGGCAAAGAGTCGATAAGAAATTGAATGTTATCCAGTATGCTAGTAAGACTCTTGATACTGCCAGAGAAATTATGCTACTACTGAAAAAGAGTTCTTAGCAGTTGTGTTTGCATGTGATAAGTTTAGACCTTATATTGTTGATTCCAAAGTTACTATTCACACTGATCATGCTGCTATTAAATATCTTATGGAAAAGAAAGACGCTAAGCCTAGACTCATTAGATGGGTCCTCTTGCTCCAAGAGTTTGATCTGCATATTATTGATAGAAAGGGAGCTGAGAACCCCCGTTGCAGACAACTTATCTAGGTTAGAGAATGTTCTTGATGACCCACTGCCTATTAATGATAGTTTTCCTGATGAACAATTAACGGTTGTCAATTCTTCTCGTACTACTCCTTGGTATGCTGATTATGCTAATTACATTGTTGCTAAATATATACCGCCTAGTTTCACATACCAGCAAAAGAAAAATTTATTTTATGATTTAAGACATTACTTCTGGGATGATCCACACCTTTATAAAGAAGGAGTAGATGGTATTATTAGACGTTGTGTGCCTGAGCATGAACAGGAACAAATCCTACGCAAGTGTCACTCGAATCCTATGGAGGGCACCACGCTGGAGATAGAACTGCACACAGGGTACTACAATCTGGTTTTTATTGGCCTACTCTTTTCAAAGATGCTCGTAAGTTTGTCTTATCTTGTGATGAATGTCAAAGAATAGGTAACATTAGTAGACGTCAAGAAATGCCTATGAATTATTCTCTTGTTATTGAACCGTTTGATGTTTGGGGCTTTGATTATATGGGACCTTTTCCTGCCTCTAATGGTTATACACATATTTTAGTTCTTTGTTGATTACGTTACTAAGTGGGTAGAAGCTATTCCAACTAGTAGTGCTGATCATAACACTTCTATTAAAATGCTTAAAGAAGTTATTTTTCCGAGGTTTGGAGTCCCTAGATATCTTATGGTGATGGCGGTTCACACTTTATTCATGGTGCTTTCCGTAAGATGCTTGCTAAGTATGATGTCAATCATAGAATCGCATCTCCTTATCACCCATGATCTAGTGGGCCAGTAGAGTTGAGCAATAGAGAGCTCAAATTAATTTTGCAAAAGACTGTGAATAGATCTAGAAAGAATTGGTCCAAAAAACTTGATGATGCATTGTGGGCCTATAGAACTGCATACAAAAATCCTATGGGTATGTCTCCATATAAGATGGTTTATGGAAAAGCATGTCATTTACCTCTTGAACTTGAACATAAAGCATATTGGGCTATTAAAGAGCTCAATTATGACTTAAAAGTTGCCGGTGAGAAGAGGTTGTTTGATATTAGCTCACTTGATGAATGGAGAACCCAAGCATATGAGAATGCCAAGCTTTTCAAAGAAAAAGTTAAACGCTGGCATGATAAGAGGATACAAAAGCGTGAGTTTAAGATAGGAGATTATGTGTTATTGTTCAACTCTCGTTTAAGATTTTTTGCAGGAAAACTTCTCTCAAAATGGGAAGGTCCCTACGTTATCGAGGAGGTCTATCATTCTGGTGCTATAAAAATCAACAACTTCTAAGGCACAAATCCGAGGGTGGTAAACGGTCAAAGAATTAAACATTATATTTCAGGTAATCCTATCTATGTTGAAACTAATATTATTGAAACCATAACTCCTTGGGAATACATAAGAGACACTTTCCAGAACATTCCAAACTCTGAAAAGGCATAGGTACGTGGTACGGTAAGTAAACCGACTCCAAAACAACTCTAATGGCAATTTTTATCAGTTTTGGATTATTTAAGAATTTTAGGAAGAAAGAAGTAGTCCGAAAGGGACATGAGGCCCCCACGAGAGTGGAGGGCGCCCCCCTGTAGGGCGCCCTGTCTCGTGGGCACCTCGTAGCCTCCCGGACTCCGTTTTCTTGTATGTTACGTATTTTGGTCGGTAAAAATTCATTATATATACTCCCAAAGGTTTTGACCACCGTATCACGCAAATATCCCCTGTTTTTGTTTCGAGCTGTTTCTGTTTCAGATCTAGAGCATCATGTCGTCTCCAAGCGCTCCCAAGGACAAGTTTTTCGAGACAGTTATCAACCCCTATCTCGCGGAGGTGCTGCATCACCCTCAAACCATTGAGGTGCATGACGGGGTGTTGCGCATCTGCGATGTGGAGACAAAGTTAAACGCTGAGAGACAAAGGGGTGGTGGAGACAAAGCTCAAAGCCGTGGAGCAAGAAGTTTTCAAGTGTCAAGGGATGGTGGAGCATGTACTCAACGCCAACCATATGATGATCACGGAGTTCACCAACAACCACAAGCTGGATGCCGAAGTCATTGGGGAAACCATCTTCAAACTTCAAGAGAAAATCGAGCACCTCCAAGCCCAGATCTATGACCTGCAAAACCAGGCTGTGAGTATGAATATAGATTCAAGCGAATGAGTTTGGCTGCAGATTTAAGGATCCCGGAGACTCGATCATCCTTTTATGATGGAGAGCCGATGCCTTGGAAGACGGATGACAAGCCTACATCATCAACAACCCTACTTCACCACCTCCGAAGAAATAATCACATGGGTATGGGCACTCCCCTTGGCAACTGCCAAGCTTGGGGGAGGTGCCCCGGTATCGTATCACCATCACACCCTTATCTTTACCACTTTATTTAGTTCGATCCTTTTAGTAGTATCTTGATCTAGTAGATTGAAGTTTTGATATCAAGTAGTTTTGAGTTTTGCTTTGTGATCTCTTTATGTAAGCTAGTCCGTGTGCTATCTATAATAAAGATTAGTGTTGAGTCAAGGACTTTGCTATGTTGCTATGATCTTGAGAAGGTAGAAAGAACAGAAGAGTTCATATTGATCTTATGGATAGTGATAACTTCACACATAGAAAGTATGAGGCATAAAAATTATTGAGAGTTGATGAACGTAGCCTTGGTCATCGTTGCAATTAATAGGAAGTGATAAGGAAAGGGGGGTTCACATATAAATATATTATCTTGAACATCTTTTATGATTGTGAAGCACTCATTAAGTATGACATGCTAAAAGAGTTGATGTTGGACAAGGAAGACAACGTAATGGTTTATGTTTTCCGACATCTCAGTTAAAGTATATTGTCATTGACCTTCCAAACATGTTGAGCTTGCCTTTCCCCCTCATGCTAGCCAAATTCCTTGCACCAAATAGAGATACTACTTGTGCTTCCAATTATCCTTAAACCCAGTTTTGCCATGAGAGTCCACCATATCTACCTATGGATTGAATAAGATCCTTCAAGTAAGTTGTCATCGGTGCAAGCAATAAAAATTGCTCTCTAAATATGTATGACTTATTAGTGCAGAGAATAAACTTTGTACGAACTTGTTGTGGAAGTAATAAAAGCGGCAATTTGCATAATAAAGGTCCACATACAAGGGGCAATATAAAGTGACGTTCTTTTGCATTAAGACTTTATGCATCAACCCTAAATGTGCATGACAACCTCTGCTTCCCTCTGCGAAGGGCCTATCTTTTACTTTATGTTTTACCTTATGCTTGAATCAAGGTGATACTCACCTTTCCCTTTTTATTTTTATCCTTTGGCAAGCTCCTCGTGTTTGAAAGATCATGATACATATATCCAATTGGATGTAAGTTGGCATAGGTTATTGTTGTTGACATCACCCAAAGGTGAATACGTTGGGAGGCAACACAATAAGCCCCTATCTTTCTCAGTGTCCGGCTGAAACTCTATAACCACAAGTATTGCATGAGTGTTAATAATTATAGGGGACTACGAGATAGTTGAGTATGTGAGCTTGCTGAAAAACTCTATTATTGACTCTTTCCGATGTTATGATAAATTGCAATTGCTTCAATGACTCAGATTATAGTTTGTTAGTTCCCAATGAAGTTTTTGAACCATACTCGACATTGTGGATTGCTTATTACTTGAGCATAGGAAATCATATGACAAAATCCATATATGTTGCTGTTATTAGAATGATCATGATGCCCTCATGTCCATATTTTATTTTTATCGACACCTCTCTCTCTAAACATGTGGACATATTTTTCGATTTCGGCTTCCGCTTGAGGACAAGCGAGGTCTAAGCTTGGGGGAGTTGATACGTCCATTTGCATCATGCTTTTATATCAATATTTATTGCATTATGGGCTGTTATTACACATTATATCTCAATACTTCTGGCTATTCTCTCTTATTTTACAAGGTTTACCATGAAGAGGGGGCCGGCAGTTGGAATTCTGGCTGGAAAAGGAGCAAACATTGGAAACCTATTCTGCATAGCTCCAAAAGTCCTGAAACTCCACAAAACAACTTTTTGGATTTTATAAGAATTTATGAGCAAAAGAAATAGGCCAGGGGGCCCACACCCTGTCCAGGAGACAGGCCCCCCCTATAGGGCGTGCCCCGTATCTCCTGGGCCCCCTGGTGGGCTTCCGGCGTCCATCTTCTGCTATATCATCACTTTTACCTTGGAAAAAATCGTGGGCAAGCTTACGGGACGAAACTCCGCCGCCACAAGGCGGAACCTTGGCGGAATCAATCTAGGGCTCTGGCGGAGCTGTTCTGCCGGGGACACTTCCCTCCGGGAGGGGGAAATTATGACCAACGTCATCACCAACGATCCTCTCATCGAGAGGGGGTCAGTCTCCATCAACATGTTCACCAGCACCATCTGCTCTCAAAACCCTAATTCATCTCTTGTATCCAATCTTGTATCAAAACCACAAATGGGTACCTGTGGGTTGCTAGTAGTGTTGATTACTCCTTGTAGTTGATGCTAGTTGGTTTACTTGGTGGAAGATCATATGTTCAGATCCTTTATGCATATTATTACTCCTCCGATTATCAACATGAATATGCTTTGTGAGTAGTTACCTTTGTTCACGAGGACATGGGTGAAGTCTTGCTATTAGTAGTCATGTGAATTTGGTATTAGATTCGATATTTTGATGAGATGTATGTTGTCTTTCCTCTAGTGGGGTTATGTGAACATCGACTACATGACACTTCACCATTATTTGGGCCTAGAGGAAGGCATAGGGAAGTAATAAGTAGATGATGGGTTGCTAGAGTGTGAAGCTTAAACCCTAGTATATGCGTTGCTTCGTTAGGGGCTGATATGGACCCATATGTTTAATGTTGTGGTTAGGTTTACCTTAATACTCCTTTTTGTAGTTGCGGATGCTTGCAATAGGGGTTAATCATAAGTGGGATGCTTGTCCAAGTTAGGACAGTACCCAAGTGTCGGTCCACCCACATATCAAATTATCAAAGTACCGAACGCGAATCTTATGAACGTGATGAAAACTAGCTTGACGATACTTCCCAATGTGTCCTCGGGAGCTCCTTCTTCATTATTAGAGTTTGTCCAGGATTATCCTTTGCTACATAAAGGATTGGGCCACCTTGCTGCACTTTATTTACTTTATTTACTTTTTGCTCGTTACTATTTATCTTATCACAAAACTATCTATCACCTACTATTTTAGTTTTTGCAGAGAAAACCTTACTGAAAACCGCTTATCATTTCCTTCTGCTCCTCGTTGGGTTCGACACTCTTACTTATCGAAAGGACTACGATAGATCCCCTATACTTGTGGGTCATCAGAGACCAATGCTCTGATACCAATTGAAAGGATCGAGAAGAGGTGTCTAAGAGGGGGTGAATAGACTCTTAACAAGTAAAAGTAGAAATTTTTATTTTCTTCAAGTTAAGGTAGAATTTTAGCACAAGTTTAAACATTCACAATACATTTCAAGCAAGCATGGCAAGAGTATATGAGCAGCAGAAAGTAAAGCATGCAAGTTGCAAGAATGTAACGGGATGGGATTCGAGTGTGCAAATGTAATTGGAGACACGAAGATTTTTTTCGTGGTTCCGATAGGTGGTGCTATCGTACATCCACGTTGATGGAGACTTCAACCCATGAAGGATAACGGTTGCGCGAGTCCACGGAGGGCTCAACCCACGAAGGGTCCACGAAGAAGCAACCTTGTCTATCCCACTGTGGCCATCGCCCACGAAGGACTTGCCTCACTAGGGTAGATCTTCACAAAGTAGGCGATCTCCTTGCCCGTACAAACTCCTTGGTTCAACTCCACAATCTTGATGGAGGCTCCCAAGTGACACCTAACCAATCTAGGAGACACCACTCTCCAAAAGGTAATAGATGGTGTGTTGATGATGAACTCCTTGCTCTTGTGCTTCAAATGATAGTCTCCCCAACACTCAACTCTCTCTCACAAATTTGGATTTGGTGGAAAGATGATTTGAGTGGAAAGCAACTTGGGGAAGGCTAGAGATCGAGATTCTTGTGGTTGGAATGGAATATCTTGGTCTCAACACGTGAGTAGGTGGTTCTCTCTCAGAAAATGTATGCTGGAAGTGTAGGTATGTTTTGATGGCTTTCCTTAGGTATGTTCTGATGGTTCTCTCTCAGAAAATCTAACCGTTACACACAATTCACCAAACTCGGTGGGACCGAATCAGAAAACTCGGTCAGACCAATTTAGTTCATAATGTGACTGTTAGGCATTTCGGTGGGACCGATGTGCTAGGGTTAGGGTAAAACCTCATCTCGGTTTGACCGATTACACAAACTCGGTGGGACCAATTTTGGTAATGAGCTAACCAGAGAGTTGGTCAAGCAAACTCGGTGGGTCCCATTACAAATCTCGATGGGACCAAAATAAATGCAACAGGCAACAGAGAGTTTGCAAGCCCATCTCGGTGAGACCGGGATCCCATCGGTGAGACCAGGATCCCATCGGTGAGACCGAATTGATTAGGGTTTCTGGCAGTGGCTATGTCAAATGAACTCGGTGGCACCGGATAGATCAAATCGGTAGGGCCGAGTTTGACTCTTGGTTTGGGACAAATGTGGACTTGAGAAAGTGGTTGAGGGCTTTGGAGCATATCACTAAGAATTTTGAGCAAGCAAGCCATTAAGCAACACCTCAACCCCTTTTAATAGTATTGGCTTTTCCTATTGTCACAGCCCTAGCTTAGTCCTTGCCTGACTCTACCTAAGCATCCATGCATCATATTTAAATTTAAAGAAACTTGAAATGGGGATTGATAAACCCTAGCACAAATGCAATTCAAATAGGTTCAACCAAAAATATTTTCAATGGCCTCAAAATATCCTTTTAAAATGTTCATGATTTATGGAAAAAGGTGAAAGCCTCTACCAGAGATGATGCATATTTTTCTAGGACATTAAGGTCACTAAATTAAATCATACACTATTTGCAATTGGGCATTTAAAATGTTATATTATTTTAAGTGCTCAATTAATTCTAAACTTAAGTGAGGGCTGTTAGGAATAATCCAAACAGAGCCCCTGATTATTTTTAGGATTTTTAAAGATGCCTAAGTATTTTTAATAAAGCCCCACAGTTACAGAAAATTAGAAAAACAATTAAAATGACAAAAAAAGGAGAGAGAGAGAGAAAGGCCAGTGGCCACTTACCTGCACTGGGCCGGCCCACCTGGCCCGTGCCAGTCACCACCCACCTCTGCCAGTAGGTAGAGGAGGGACACCGCGACGCCGCCGAGCTCGCCACGCCTCCTCCTGCTTGCTGCCGACCGCCTGGAGCGGGCTGGAGACGCCACGCACCCCCCAGGCCCTCTCACTCCTTCCCTCTCCCCTGCCTCTCTCCCTCGCCGGTCCCCCCCCCCCCCCCACCTTGCCGAACACTCATGCCGCCGCCGACTAGCACCACCGCGGCCACAGCCACCCCCACGCCTCACCGACGCGCCCAGCAGCTCCGCCACTTCGTCCTCGAAGTCCACACCGAGCCACACACTGTCGGACGCCCTCGAACACAGGCCACGCCGTCTACTTCAAACTCGGTCCGCCGAGATCGCCATCGCCGCCCCGCTTGCTCCGGCCCCTCCCCGAGCTCGCCGTTCGCCTCGTCGCAACCGCCGTGAGCTCCTGCCCCTGATCTCCCTCTCTGCTCCCTCTCTCGCACGCCATACCTGCCGCACCGCATCCACCCGCACGCGCCGCCGCCTGTGACAGCCGCCAACGTGCCTCCGGCCACCTAGCGGCCCGGACGTCGTGCTCAGCTCCCTCCCCGCGCTGCGTAGAGCACGTAGGTGCCTCGCACGAGCCTCCTCGGCCACCGTAGCGTCGACCCCGAGCTCGCCCGAGCTCCGGCGACCGCCAAGGTCGACGCCTTGATGGCGACTCCGGCCATCTCGAGCCCGCCGCTGCCACTACTCGACGCGGATGAGCGCCCGCGTCACGTAGACGCCCTCCGCCGGCCATTTGGTCGCCGGAGGAGGAAACCCGCACCTGCACCGCCGCGTTTGGCCTCGCCGGCGGCTAAGCGCCGGCAAGTTGACCCCGTTTGACCAAGGGTGGGCCCAGTTTGACCCCCTGGGTCAATGACAGGTGGGGCCCGGCCCTGTTAATTAGTTAGGATTGGTACTACTTGAATTTAGTTAAACAAGTACACTGACAAGCGGGACCCACTATCAGGTTTGACCTGGACCGTCCCGTTGACCACTGACGTCACCCTGACATAATGCTGACACAGTAATTTATTTACTGGAATTATTCTTACACATGAAATTCCAGAAAATTCCACAAACTTCTAAAATTCATAGAAATTCAATCATAACTTCAAATGAAACAAATTATATATGAAAAATGATCAGAAAAATCCAATCTATCCATCTGTACTAGTTTCATGCATGTTTAAACAAGTTAACTTGCTGTTTAGTGCAAAACATGATAAAGCACTATTTAAGATCACAAATGAGTTTGAACTTTGAATCTTTGGTTCAAAATAGCTCAAACCCATCTGGTTATAGCTGCATTAGCCCAACACACTCATTTTGCCATGTCATGATCATGCATCATATTGTGCATTGCATTGATCGTGTTTCTTCTCTGTTTGCCGGTGTTGTTCCCCCTCGGTAGATGTTGTACCGACGTTGTGACCGTTGATACTGATGAAGACTCAATGCTATCTTTAAATGTGCCAGGCAAGCAAAACCCCCTTGTTCATTTCGATATAATCCCACTCTCTCGCTCCTTCTCTCTTTTACTGCATTAGAACACCACGTGGCCCGGTGTACCGATTCGCCAGTTTGGTGTCTCGGGAACCCTGCACACATCGTTCGGGGCCGTATGTGGAAACCCCGGCCGGACTCCCTGCGGATGGAACCTAAATAGGCGATAAACCCGGACTAGAGTCTTGAGTGTTTAGGTAGGCCGTGGCCGACACCCTCGTTGGGCTTCCACTTGAAGGTTGCCGAGTACATGTCGTGTAAATGGCGGTAAATGGTGAGAGCGTGTGTGAAGAAGTACACCCCTGCAGGGTTATAAATGATCTATTCGAATAGCCGCATCCACGATAAAGGACTTCTGGGTTGCCTATAACAGTTCATAGACAAGTGAAAGTGGATACTCTAAAAGGCGCAAGATAAGCGTGAGTGCTATGGATGGCGTTCTCGTAGGAAGAAGGGATTGGATCCATAGTGGTGTATTGATTGGTGAATATGTGGACTCGTGTGCGCCACCTCAAAAGAGTTACTTGCGATCGTAGTTCGGGATAGCCACCGAGTCAAAGCTGGCTTCTGCGGTCAAACTCCACCACCCCCTTTGTTGATAATGATGCATATGTAGTTAGTTCTGATGTAAGTCTTGCTGAGTACATTTGCACTCACGTTTGCTTATTTTATGTTTTGCAGAGAGACGTCGGTCTCGCTAGTAGTTCCGCATGGACTTCGACGTTTAGCTTGTTACCTCAGCTATGATCTTGTGCCCTCGGCATGATCTGGTAGATAGTCAGGCTTCTCAGCCTTTTTCATTTATAGTTGTCTGTACTCAAACATGTTAAGCTTCCGCTTGTGCTTTGACTTGTATGCTCTGAGTGTTGGGTCATGAGACCTATGTTTGTAATATCTCGCTCCTCGGAGCCTAATGAATAAATACTTGAGTCATAGAGTTATGTTGTGATGCCATGTTGTATTTACACATATCGAGCATATTGTGTGTATGTTTGAAATGCTTGGTATGTGTGGGATCCGACAATCTAGTTATTTATCCTTGGCAGCCTCTCTTATGGGGAAATGTAGTCTAGTGCTTCCTTGATCCATAGTAGTCCGCTACAGCCGGTTCACCGGAGTCCCGCTAGCCCAAAGACACTCGCTCGGGACACTTTCGACCAGCCGGCATGTGTTTCACGCCGTTCGTGTATGCATCCCTTCGGGAAATGTCACACGGTTCCGGAGTCCTCCTAGCCTGCTACAGCCCGGGTTCACAGAGTCCGATTAGCCCGATGCTACAGCCCGGATTCACACGCTGGCGATCGACATGCTCGATGTGATTCATGTATGCCTGTCCCCATGGGTTGGTGCCGCTTTGGGTTCACGACTAGCCATGTCGGCCCGGTTCTCTATCATATGGATGCTAGCGACACTATCATATCGTGAGCCAAAAGGCGTAAACGGTCTCGGGCCATGGTAAGGCGACACCGTGGGAATACCGTGCATGAGGCCGCAAAGTGATATGAGGTGTTACCGGCTAGATCGATGTGACTTGGAATCGGGGTCTGACAGCTTTGGTATCGAGCTTTGTTGCTGTAGGATTACCAAGCCAAACTGGTGAAGTTGTGTCTAGAAATGCTTTAGTTATGTAAGGGAATTGATTGTGGAAGGGAACGTAAGGCTCTTTTTACTCCTTATACCTCATGGCCTTACGATCCGAGTCATCCTCTTCTCTTCTACGGGGATTAAGAACTAGGCCTTCTCATCTATCTATCGAGGATGACGTGTTACTAATCCATAGACTTATAGAATTGATAGTTTCAAATCTCGGTTCAGTTTTACTACTTCCGTATGTTCATAGCTGGCCTCGGAACCTTGATATTGTGATGTTGAGTGGTCATGCCACTATTTTTGCAGGATGTCTCAAATCATTTTGAGCATTCTGATCGTTATCTTTGTCCGAGTCATCCCAGATTTCTAAATAGGCTGATGCATTTGCAAATCCCTTCTCTCCATTTCTAATGTTCATTTGGGCCAGGTTAATCACACAAATTAGTGTGTTGAGGTACTCCGCTGCCTCGGCATATATGTTGGAGCTATTATTATGAACCTAGGTGTTTTAGGGGGTCACCTAGTAAACTAGCCATGTTTTGTGTTCCCGTGTGATGATTCTGGCCATCATCCTCGAAAGCATCCCGTGATGTTATTAGTTAGTAGGTATTCTATTCCTGGGTTCTTGAACCCGAGATTCACCCTACTTACCTCCTGTTGATAGTGTTTGCTAGTTCCTTTAGGATATTAGTAACTTTGCGATAGTCCTCGGGGTTCGTGTTACATCTTTCTTCCAATTACTATGAACCGCATATGGCAGAAGTTCCTCGTTGAACCGAAGGATCACAATCAGAGTACTCTTGAGGAGTTCTCCATTCATAATTGTGAATCTGCCAGTTCTACCCTTTCCGCATGGGTTATCCGGAAGAAATGTTGAGCTTCGCTCGACATACTAATTTGTGCATCCACAACTCAGAAAGTTATATGTTCCTCGAGTTGTTCCTCCTTAGTTGTATTCTGACCCCCGTCTATCAATTGATAGTCAAGGGTATGTGTGCGATCGTGTTTATAGATGCCTATTATCATTGTGGTCCGTCAAGCCATTCTATTCCGGAATGACTAGGAAAAACAAACTCCAGTAGCTCATCCATATCCAGGATTGGGTCAAAGTAGTTGTGTTCCACAGATCAAATACTAATCCAGCTTTTGTTCTGTTCTACCTTGGAGTGTTACCCTCTTTACGTCGGGATTATCATGAGAATTGCACCGTCTCTTGTGAATTCTTGACATAGTGATACTTCTCGCCATCATTATTCATTCCTCGGTTCCGTGTTGTTGCAGCCGGAGTGCCGACGAGTGAATCGTGATGTGTGAACTCAATACTCCTAGCAACTCCGTTGCTTGGTAGTTAAAGGACAATAATTTCATTCTTAGCATGTTGGTTATTGAATCATCATTCTAAGATTGATCGTGCTACCTAGTCCATTCTCCTGGTGCACTCCTCGATCGATGAGTTAGGATTAATTCAAATCTTCGCTCTATTGATCATATCGTCTTGCCCTTAAAAGCAAGATTGTTCTCGAGCTTAGTAACATATCGGTGGTTCGTAATATTTCGAATATCTTCTCGGAGGTATTACCGGGTTATTTCCTGACTGTTATGTTGAGCTCGTGATCATGTTGGTTTTCTTCTACACCACCCATTCTCCAAGAATGCATGTTGAATACCCTGAGCTAGTTGGTTAAGCTGAATAACAACTTGGAGAGTTGGAAGATAAAAGCTTGCCTAACTTAGTTCGTTCCAAAGGGATATTGTTGTGTAGTGTGTGTTGAAGAAAGATGATATCTTCATCGATTGGTCCCTGTGATCAGTTGTTGGACCTGTAGTCTTATCAATCCTTTGATTTGAGTGTGGGCTATCGTCAAATCAAATCAGTACCAACGATGTTCGTAATGTTGTCTTACTCGTGGTTGATCCCTCGAGCATACACCATTACATCTTTTGGTCTGACCAATGCTATCACCGTGTTCACATGATGGTGGAAGTCCATTGATATGGAAATTCCGATGAGTTGTTGTTGAACCCCATCATGACATTTTGTCTCCCCATGATTCATGTTGAACATCAACCTAGTGTTGGAAACGTTGTAAACAATGCCTTCATGTTCCGTTCATGAAGCATATGTTTGGATGAAAGTAGCGACTTCCTCTAAGTTCACGTGCAATCGATGCAAGTTGCCGCCATGAATTTGAGAAAGGTTTGTTTTGCTTCCTTTGGAATCATCCCAAGTCCGTCATGCATTCGTGTGAGGTATTCTATGGTTTGGTAGATTAATTGCCTCCACTCCATTCGTATTCCCTAGCACACCAAGCCACTGATTGATTTGTTCAAGGAGAAGGAGTTCCTTCATAACAACTAGTCATGACTTATGTTAGGACTTTGTTATCCTCGATGATGGTTCCCAACCTGAACTCGGTAGTGTTTTGTTGTAAGACTACCATGTGGTCATGCTTGTCTGGGACAACGTGTTCACATGTGTTTAGCAGCACCAGCTCATGTTTTGGAGCTGCTATCGTAGTTCATATCCCGAGAATCTCGCAATGTCATCTCGTCGATTTGTGTTGCAACCTTTCTTTTCGGACATGCTAAGTCTGAAGTATCCTATCACCAACCAGATCTGAATCTCAGGCAGATATGATGGTTGAAACATTCCCAGCATTTGCATTATGTTCCCAGCTTGCACCCCAGCAATTGTTGCCCAGGATCATCTTCAAAGCGGTCCTACCATGGGTCCCTTCCATTTCCAATGATAAGCAAAATCATCCATTGTGTTGTCTTCAACAAGGTAGTCCACATCATCCATCCTAGTCCGAGTATGTCATTTCTTCGAGCTCTTTCAAACGATCAATCGTAAATTGCCTTAAGCTGGTATGAAGAGTTCCAATGATCTATGGATCAAACGTAATTCTTTTTTGCCACTTAAGGGAGCAGTTCAACGAGTCACCTTTTCCAAGGTGCCCCATTACGGGATCATGGCAATTATTTCCTCGCCACCTTGACACCATCCACCATCTTTCTAAGCGTGGAATTGTTGTCGTCATCTGTTCCTCTCAACCTCCTCCCTAGGTATGTTTTGTGTCTCAACTCGAGATGTTTCAACATCTCATTCCGTGAGTTGATCTTGTATAGCTCGATCTTCAAGAAGATTAATCCTAGTAGAGTTTCTTTCCGTCATCATCGTATCGATGAAACTCTCTAAAGCGAAGATGCCAAGATCAATATGACGCAAGGAGTCGACATCTTTAAGAAGAGCAGTTGGATCATGAAGATTGTGCTAAGCCTTGCATCCCCTTTTCCTTCTCACCTCACGTCCTGAATCTCGGGACGAGATTCTTGTTTAGTGGGGGTGAGTTGTCACAACCCTAGCTTAGTCCTTGCCTGACTCTGCCTAAGCATCCATGCATCATATTTAAATTTAAAGAAACTTGAAATGGGGATTGATAAACCCTAGCACAAATGCAATTCAAATAGGTTCAACCAAAAATATTTTCAATGACCTCAAAATATCCTTTTAAAATGTTCATGATTTATGGAAAAGGTGAAAGCCTCTACCAGAGATGATGCATATTTTTCCAGGACATTAAGGTCACTGAATTAAATCATACGCTATTTGCAATTGGGCATTTAAAATGTTATATTATTTTAAGTGCTCAATTAATTCTGAACTTAAGTGAGGGCTGTTAGGAATAATCCAAACAGAGCCCCTGATTATTTTCAGGATTTTTAAAGATGCCTAAGTATTTTTAATAAATCCCCACAGTTACATAAAATTAGAAAAACAATTAAAATGACAAAAAAGGAGAGAGAGAGAGAAAGGCCAGTGGCCACTTACACCTGACTGGGCGGCCCACTGGCCTGTGCAGGTCCACCACCCACCTCTGCCAATAGGCACAGGAGGGACACCGCGACGCCGCCGAGCTCGCCACGCCTCCTCCTGCTTGCCGCCGACCGCCTGGAGCGGGCTGGAGATGCCACACCCCCCCCCCCAGGCCCTCTCACTCCTTCCCTCTCCCCTGCCTCTCTCCCTCGTCGTTCCCCCCATCTCGCCGAACACTCCTGCCGCCGCCGACTAGCACCACCGCGGCCACAACCACCCCCACGCCTCACCGACGCGCCCAGCAGCTTCGCCACTTCGTCCTCGACTTCCTCACCGAGCCACGCACCGCCGGACACCCTCGAACGCCGGCCACGCCGTCTTCTTCAACCTCGGTCCGCTGAGATCGCCATCGCCGCCCCGCTTGCTCCGGCCCCTCCCCGAGCTCGCCGTTTGCCTCGTCACAACCGCCGTGAGCTCCTGCCCCTGCTCCCCCTCTCCGCTCCCTCTCTCGCACGCCAGAAGTTGCCGTGACCGCATCCACCCGCGCTGGCGCCGCCTGTGACCACCGCCGACGTGCCTCCGGCCACCTAGCGGCCCGGTCGTCGTGCTCAGCTCCCTCCCCGCGCTGCGTGAAACGCACGAGGGTGCCTCGCCACGAGCCTCCCGCCACCGTCAGAAGCGTCGACCCGAAGCTCGCCCGAGCTCCGGCGACCGCCAAGGTCGACGCCGGTGACGAATCCGGCCATCTCAGGCCCAGCCGTTGCCACTACTCGACGCGGACGAGCGCCCGTGTCACATAGACGCCCTCTGCCGGCCATTTGGTCGCCGGAGGAGGAAACCCGCACCTGCACCGCCGCGTTTGGCCTCGCCGGCGGCTAAACACCGGCGAGTTGACCCCGCTGACCCCGTTTGACCAAGGGTGGGCCCAGTTTGACCCCCTGGGTCAATGACAGGTGGGGCCCGGCCCTGTTAATTAATTAGGATTGGTACTACTTGAATTTAGTTAAACAATTACACTGACACGCGGGACCTTTGTCGAGTTTGACCTGGACCGTCCGTTGACCAATGGCGTCATACGACGTAATCTTGACTCTGATAATTTATTTACTGGAATTATTCTTACACATGAAATTCCAGAAAATTCCACAGACTTCTAAAATTCATAGAAATTCAATCATAACTTCAAATGAAACAAATTATATATGAAAAATGATCAGAAAAATCCAATCTATCCATCGGTACCAGTTTCATGCATGTTTAAACAAGTTAACTTGCTTTTTAGTGCAAAACATGATAACGCACTATTTAAGGTCACAAATGAGTTTGAACTTTGAATCTTTGGTTCAAAATAGCTCAAACCCATCTGGTTATAGCTGCATTAGCCCAACACACTCATTTTGCCATGTCATTATCATGCATCATATTGTGCATTGCATTGATCGTGTTTCTTCTCTGTTTGCCGGTGTTGTTCCCCCTCGGTAGACGTTGTACCGACGTTGTGACCGTTGATACTGATGAAGACTCAATGCTATCTTTAAAAGTGCCAGGCAAGCAAAACCCCCTTGTTCATTTCGATATAATCCCACTCTCTCGCTCCTTCTCTCTTTTACTGCATTAGGACACCAACGATTCATTTGTTACTTGCTGCGGTAGCTGAACCCCTTTATCCTCCGCATGACCTGTCATTCCACAGTAAATAGATGAAACCCACTAGCATGAGTAGGAGTTGTTTGAGCCCTGTTGTGCCTACTCATTCGTGCTTGTTTGTCATGCACCTTTCTTGCTTAGAGTTGAGTCAGGTCTTATTTATCGGGGATGAATCGGAGGTGTGTAAACATGTCCTCTTGTGTGTGAGCTAAGTGTGTGAACACGATTTGGTAAAGGTAGCGGTGAGAGGCCATGTAGGAGTACATGGTGGGTTGTCTCATTGAAACCGTCCTCGAGGCCCGAGTTCTGTGTTTGTGATCCATGAAACAGTTACTACCATGCATTGTGCCCGAAACCAATGGACCATCTCGGCTTCTTAACCACCCTTGTTCTCTGTCCAGGAGTTGCAACTAGTTTCTGGTGTTCGTAGGATATGTGTTGGAGGCCGTGCATAGCGCTGACCCTAGGGGTGGGCTATGATGCGGTAGATACACCGTGGCCCGGTGTACCGATTCGCCCGTTTGGTGTCTCGGGAACCCTGCACACATCGTTTGGGGCCGTATGTGGAAACCCCGGCCGGACTCCCTGCGGATGGAACCTGAATAGGCGATAAACCCAGACTAGAGTCTTGAGTGTTTAGGTAGGTCGTGGCCGACACCCTCGTTGGGCTTCCGCTTGAAGGTTGCCGAGTACATGTCGTGTAAACGACGGTAAATGGTGAGAGCGTGTGTGAAGAAGTACACCCCTGCAGGGTTATAAATGATCTATTCGAATAGCCGCGTCCACGATAAAAGACTTCTGGGTTGCCTATAACAGTTCATAGACAAGTGAAAGTGGATACTCTAATATGCACAAGATAAGCGTGAGTGCTATGGATGGCGTTCTTGTAGGAAGACGGGATCGGATCCATAGTGGTGTATTGATTGGTGAATATGTGGACTCGTGTGCGCCACCTCAAAAGAGTTACTTGCAGTCGTAGTTCAGGATAGCCACCGAGTCAAAGCTGGCTTGCTGCAGTCAAACTCCACCACCCCTTTGTTGATAATGATGCATATGTAGTTAGTTACGATGTAAGTCTTCTGAGTACATTTGTACTCATGTTTGCTTATTTTATGTTTTGCAGAGAGACGTCGGTCTCGCTAGTAGTTCCGCGTGGACTTCGACGTTTAGCTTGTTACCTCAGATATGATCTTGTGCCCTCGGCATGATCTGGTAGATAGTCAGGCTTCTCAGCCTTTTTCATTTATAGTTGTATATACTCAGACATGTTAAGCTTCCGCTTGTGCTTTGACTTGTATGCTCTGAGTGTTGGGTCATGAGACCTATGTTTGTAATATCTCGCTCCTCGGAGCCTAATGAATAAATACTTGAGTCCTAGAGTTATGTTGTGATGCCATGTTGTATTTACACATATCGAGCATATTGTGTGTATGTTTGAAATGCTTGGTATGTGTAGGATCCGACAATCTAGTTGTTTATCCTTGGCAGCCTCTCTTATGGGGAAATGTAGTCTAGTGCTTCCTTGAGCCATAGTAGTCCGCTTCTGACCCGGTTCACGAGTCCTGCTAGCCACCACTCTTTTCGGGACACTTTCGGCTGGCCGGCATGTGTTTCACTTACGTTCCTATGTCTATCCCTTGGGAAATGTCACGCGGTGACATCCGAGTCTGCCTAACCTGCTACTTTCGGGTTCCCGGAGTCCTGTTAGCCAGTGCTACAGCCGGATTCACAGCTGGCTGACCGACATGCTCAATGTGATTCATGTATGCCTGTCCCCATGGGTTAGTGTCGCTTTGGGTTCACGACTAGCCATGTGGGCCCGGGTTCTCTGTCATATGGATGCTAGCGACACTATCATATCGTGAGCCAAAAGGCATAAGCGGTCCCGGGCCATGGTAAGGAGACACCCGTGGGAATACCGTACGTGAGGCCGCAAAGTTATATGAGGTGTTACCGGCTAGGTCGATGTGACTTGGAATCGGGGTCCTGACACCTATGGACTCAATGTGATCTTGGATCACTAAAATGAAAGGCAGAGTCTTGAGCTTTTGAGCTTGAGCCAATCTTTTGTCCTTAGCATCTTGAAGGGGTTCCACATCTTCTTGTCCACGCCACTCCACTATTGAACTCATCTGAAATATACTAGATAAAACATTAGTCCAACAAGAGATATGTTGTCATTAATTATCAAAACCACCCAGGAAGCACTTGTGCTTTCACCGCGTTACTAAACGCTTCCGCTTTAGGTCTAAGAGGGTACGTGGACACACTCTCCCCGTTCGTTGATATGCTTCTCCTAGATAGATCTTGCGTGATCGTAGGAATTTTTTTGAAATACTACGTTCCCCAACAATCCTTAGAAAGATCCAACTATTGATATGCTACAGAACTTATACGTCGACAAACTCTCAAAAATTTCAACTGGATCCGACAGTTCAAACTCCGCCAACCGCCAGATGAGTGCATCAATTCTCGAATCTGTTTTCCACACGAAAATGAATCCGATTTGAGTTCATGTTTTTTTCATGAATGAGTTATCAGACGTCCTTTTTGGAGGAATTTTTTTGTAGGGAATTGTATTTTGATCTCAAACACATGCCTACAATTTTGAGCTTTTTCTGAGGTGTTCTTCACCGACAGGTTAGTGTTAAACCGGGCCAACCTCGTTGCTCCATGGATGTCGACCTGCGCTAGCCACACCTTCGCTTCGTCGGCCAACGTCAACCACGTGCATCGCCACCTCGGATAGCCGACCAAGAGTTCGGCATCGCCAATATCACATCGTGGCCCCACAGAGTGTGTGGGTTGGGCGCGCTGGCATATCGTTGCGTCGTTACTTCTTCAAGTCGACGTCGATTGCATCATGAATTCGGACTTGCATAGGCATCGTAGCGACGTCTCTCCATCAAGCCGACGTCCACCATGCCGACCTGCTTCATCACATCGACGGACGTGGGGGCTCCGACGCTACATCGCCGACCTGCCCCGCCACCTCGGATGGTCCAGGGCTTCGCCATCGCTTCATCAATCTGCTCCGGGGGCTCCGGTGCCACCCCGCCGACCTGTTTCATCACGATAGTTGGGCTGAGGGCTTCGCCTCGCCATGACAATTGTGTCATGTCATCACTTCGATGGGCCTAGCTCCTCGCTCCGCCACTTCGTACCGGCTTGGGGGCTAGGACCTCGGCCCGCCACAAGCTCGAACTGCGTCATCAACGCTTGGAACATAGACCAACAAAATCGCTTTCATGCTAAAAAAATCAATTTATATTTTTTTTGTTCGATTCGGCCAAGCATTATATTTGTGTAAAACAAAAAAAAAAGCAGTTTGTTAAAAACGTTGTTTTTAAACACTTCCTTTACCCAAGTCAACAGAGAGCTCTTAAATTTATATGTGTCGTTTTATAGTAAGTGTTCTTTTTTTAGTCTTTGCAAAGTCTTTTCCTACTAGTCCACGGCTCGAGTTCACGGTCAAATAGCAGGATAGCATGACTTCTTCATATGCCGCTCGAGTTTATTTCACTAAATTGGCCCAAGAAGCACTCCGCCTTCGCGAAATGAAGGTTGAAGCCGAAGGCTGGTCCACTCGAAGCCTGGAGATCGGACGTATCATGTTAAAGCATGACGAAAACACAAATTAATTTTAAGAACAATTTTGTTTTTTTGGTTTTCCGAGCTTATGACACTTTAAACCTATTTTGTATGCTTTTTTTAGGAGGCAGGACATCCTCTTGGCCGAGGTGTACTGCGTGTTATTCTGCTCCAGACAGTTTTTTTTTATCCACAATTCGGCATCTTCTCTAACGAGTGCCGAGTTTACCTCGGTGATGGCGACACGTGAACGCCGACTGAACAAGTTCTCGAGGAGATATGATTCTAGGGTCGGACATGTTTCCCAACCCAAGTCTAGGGGCTACCGCATTAATGATTCAATGCAGAAAAAAGTCTCAAAGTGTAATATAGGTTCCGAGGAGATTACCATCCTCACCAGACCTGAGTCTCGAGGGCAACGATTCGCGCGTCCGGACTCCAACCCCCCACACACACACACACACACATTTAACCTGGAAGAAAACACGCCCAGACCGTTCGACAGACTGATATACGCATGTATTGAATGGCTTCCGTGGTCCGGATGAATACACGCGGTTTGTGGGTCATCATTGAAGATACCCTAAGCCCCTAACATCTCATCCATCGGCGTGTACCCCTGAGATTGGTACAGCGCTGCGCTTGGACGCGCACGTCTCGTAGTCCAAAAACATCCTAGGGTCAACCCCATCCGTCGTGCAAAGGATTTCTACCCCTTGTCCGAAGCTGCATCCGGAACGAAGTAAAATTGTTGTTCACGTTTTTCAGTAGTTAAATAGACTTTGGGCGGGACATTGGCATATACGAGCTGGTTTGCCCGAGTGGTTAAGGGGGAAGACTTAAGATCTTCTGCACACAAGTGCGCGTGGGTTCGAACCCCACAGCCAGCATTTTTTTTTTGTTTACCCTTTTAAGTTAAATAGCCTTTGGGCGGCACATTGGCATGTCCGAGCTGGTTTGCCCGAGTGGTTAAGGGGGAAGACTTAAGATCTTCTGCACATGAGTGCGCGTGGGTTCGAACCCCACAGCCAGCATTTTCCTTCCTGTTTACTTTTTTTACGATTTTTTTTGCAGGATCGTTAGGACAAGGTGTGTTAAGCACATCATTGACGACGCTTCGCCAAACATCAAGCTGTTTGATCTAAGAAAAAATATCAAGCTGTTGTAATAAACTCTCTAAACTATTTATTTTGTTATAGACAGAGGGAGTATGTGTAAACCTAAGCGCGTGTAATAAGAAAAATATGAGATTGCTAACGCGGCAAGCTTACATGTAAAATGACCACTGATGTAAAATAAGTATGGGTACATAGACGCGCTCTATGAAATGACTACGGGGCAAAGTTAAAGCACGGCTAACCACATAGATGGGTGCAAAATTACAAATACAAATTCTAATAGCATGAACAAACGTCCCAGAAAAGTCTGCAGTCTACACGTTTGAATTCCTGCCAAGCTAGGGGAGGTTTATGGACATTCAGACAGCCGCCACGGAGGCGTTCAAACTCATGCCCCTTCCCCCACACACACACACACACAAAAGCCATCAAAAGGTTCTTTTCTCACTCTTTTCCCTCCACTTGCTCTTTATCCACGTAGTCCGAGACCGCCATGCTGCTATACCACCCACCCCGCCTCCCAGGCCTTGTCGGATATACGCTGCTCCACCCGGGCACTAACCCCGACCTACCTACGCATCCCTTTCATCCCTGGTCTGGCCGCTGCACAGGTACCCTCCGCCCCTGTAGATCATCGTCCATGGCAGAAACCACGGTCGGCGAGTGTTCATCCAAATGCCATAACCAAGCTTATTGGCATTTTTGTTGTTTACTTGAAGCAAACATAATATATTCGACCGCGGAGTACTTTTACGCCGGGTTCATGGATTTGGCCTCGTCAGATGAGGACGAATATGGGGGATGAAAGGACGATGATACTTGTGGTTACTGACGATGCCCAAAGTGACGAGGAATATATTCTCAATTTCAAGGGATCAATCATGGGTGCATCGGGTGATGAATCGGAATAGGGCATGGGGGCATATGATGCTGATGGACGGCTAATTTGTCCCTGTGTTATTCGAGTCCTTTTTCCACTGTCGATTCTGAATGAGTCGAACTATGTTCGATCGACTATACAATGGTGTCTGGGCCTATGATGACTACATTTTGAAGAAGGACGACGTTGGAAACATTAGATTTGCTAATTACCAGAAGTGCACAACTGCATTGAGGATGGTTGCCTATGAAACGGCTGCAGATTTGTGGGATGAGTACCTTCGAATGTCCGAAAGCACATGTTCAAAACCATGGTCAAGCTTGCTACTGCAGTTGCCAAGGTATTTGGACCAGAATACTTGAGAGAACCAACTACCGAAGACACCACATGGCTCATGGCAGTGTCGAAGGGGTTGGACAGGTATGCTCGGATCCCTGGATTGCATGCACCGGCAATGGAAGAATTGCCCATATGCTCTACAAGGGAAGTGTTAGGGCCACAAGAAGTCCACCATCATTTTTGAAGCAATCATATCACAAGACCTCTGGATTTGACACATTTTCTTTGGGATGCCCAGGTCTCATAATGACATATACGTGCTGCAGCGATCTCCATTGTTTGCAAGGTTGTGCACGGGAGCCATGCAATTATATCATCAATGGTCATGACTACAACATGGGCTATTATCTTTGTGATGATCTCCATCCTTCGTGGGCGACCTTGGCCAACACCATCTTTGATCCAAGGGGAAAGAAAAGATCTCACTTTGCTAAAAGACAATAAAGAGTTAGAAAGGATGTCAAAAGGGCATTTGGAGTGCTCCAAGCCCATTCTGCATTTGTTCGAGGATTTGAAGAAAAATATGAGATCCGGAGACGTTGTGGGAGGTGATGATAACTTGTGTGATCATGATTATGGAGGATGGGGGGAGTTTGTCAGGGTCTGGAATTTGAGCGCGTGAGTGATCCTATCCAACTTTCAAAGCAGAATTTGACGACGTTTGAAGTATCCAAATGTATCAACATATTCATTGAGCAACTCATGATCAACTTCATAATGATCTGGTTGAGCATTTGTCTGCGCTTCGAGGAAAGTGACTGAATAAGTTGAATTCAAGTTTGAACTATTTTATTGGAAACTTCGTGATTGAATTGTAATATCTATTTTTGAGTTATTGTAGCATTAGAATATTTGCACAGATATTTATCTTTACTTTTTTGCGTGCTTCGGATATACTCCCTCTGTTCCGAAATAGTTGTCGTTGGGGGATTTTTCAGACCAGGTGAAAACGAGCAAATGTACAAAAATACGCTTGATTTGAAAACGAGTCATCGTCTTCCTCCATGAGCTCCTCCTCGTAGTCTTCCTCCTTGAGCCACCTGCGCCCTCCACCTCCTCCAGCTGCTAGTCCGGCCACCTCCTCCTCCGCCCTCCACCACCTCCTCCTCCTCCTCCTCCTCCGCCCTCCACCACCTCCTCCTCCTCCGCCTAGTCTGGTGGCCACCGCTCCCAATTTGATCGTCGCTGCCCCAGCCTAGCCGCCCCGCCGCTCCTCCCAATCTAGTCCTCGCGGCACCAACCTGGTCCTCTCAACCCTTGACCAGCCTGATCCTTCTTGCTCCCCGCCCGGTCCTTGCTGCTCCCTGCACTGGTCCTTGCGGTACTCCTCGCTGCTCCCAATTCTTATCAGTTTTAGCGAGATGCAGAATTGGGAGAATTTGTCGATGCTTTTAGGTACAATAGTCTGTAAAATTGATCGGAGACATTCAATCGGGAAGAATTTGTTAAGATCAATAACTATGGCAATCAGACAAGATCATCACCCTCACAATTGGCATCGGAAGAAATTCTGGAGTGTAATGATCAATTGGGAAACCTGTAATGCATGAGAAAATGATGTTGTTCTTGTCCTCCTGCTGATGTTGTCCAATTGTCAAATTTAGAGATGATGATCATTGTTATACACCATTTGTCCAATTGCAAACATGCCTACGGTTTACTTGAGTCAATGAAAAAAATTCAATAGACCATTTGAGATCAATACTTGGATATTTAAAGAACTTTCTATAAAGCGGTGTATCACGATGAATGATACCAACAGTAAGAAAAGCCAACAGTCTTGACAGTAAATAAGAATGAAAATTGTGAAAATTGTGAATGACAGATTGGTGTTGTCATGATTACACCTAGGGAGTATACTTATAGAGCCATCTAGGGCAAGGTGGCAACATTTTGCCATGTGATTTTGTGACAGCAATGTCCACATGCTTCTAATAATGGGGAAAAAAGAGGTATCTCAATCCAATGGAAATATGGGATCACTTACTCATTGACATAGTGTGTGTGTAGATGATCTCACTCACGGGATGGATTATTGCTTCTTTTCACGACACAAGCAAACCAAATGAAATGAGATCTTATTTATTTACAATCAAATCAAAACAAGGAAGAAAGGAAATGTGACAATGGACTGCACTATAGTTTACTTCATTTCATTTCAGACAAGCAAAACAAAAGAGAGCCTTAAATGGATTGCACTCATCGAACTACGATCTTGGATCAAGAATTACTCATCGAACTACGATCTTTGGATCACAGAACCCATTTTAAATCGAGTTGCAGAGTGAGGGCTCACCGAGGTAGAAGGTCTGGCGTGGCGTCGCCAAGGCGGCCCGGCCCGAGCTTGGCGATGGCCTCCTGCTCCACTGCTCGTCCGCCACCGGCAGCGCCTGCCGCCTCGGCCTCCCGCGCAACATTACGATGCACGAGGCGGGAGTTATCCTCCTTTTAAAAAAGTTAAATACTCAACTTGGTACGAGCAACTTAATTTACTTCAATTCAGGGTACACGCAACTTAACGAAACCCTCAACTTGGTAGAACTAATATAGCACCACATGCAACAATTGATTATGATTAAGTTGGGGCCTACTCCGATTAAAGTTAGATGCGTGAGTATTTATTTGGAAGACAAGTGAAGCTACAACATTGTACTCCGGTTAAATCAGGATCTGATAGCTTGAATTTCAAGATAAAACAGTTCGATTACAAATCATCACAGAGTCTTGCTTCAAAATGCGCAGCAGGATTCGATGTTCACCATATCAAATCATCATAACACTAAATCACAGTTAAATAATGTACTGATCTGTAGATAATGTAGATAATGTACTCCTGTCAAACAAAATAATGTACTGATCTTTGAGTACTAAACTGTTTGATATACTGATCTTGGAGTACTTAAAATTTTCATTTTAATTTTAATTAACTTAAATGCAGTGAAGGAAGTACTCCTGCACTCACACATGCAACAACCATCGAAAGAGAAACCCCGGGTCCAGTTTCATGTTCAGTTAAGCAGCTAGCGTCCCTGAGGTTGTCTCTCCTGCAGCATCCCTCAGGTTAACCTCTTCATGTTTAGACAGCAATTGACTAATTCTTTCTTTGACAGTAAACATACAACAATTGACAGTACACAGACTGAATTTATATGTACTTCTTCTTCTTCTTCTTCTTCTTCTTCTTGTACTTCTACTTCTACTTCTACTTCTACTTCTACTTCATCTTACATATTCATATCTTCAGGAGAAAATGGATCTCCCAGACCTCAACTTCACTCCACCTGCAGAAGATGTGGATGAAATGGATGAAGATGCAGAAAATGAAATGGAAGGACATGTAGGAGATGATATGGAAGGAGATCTGGAGAGGGAATGGAAGGATATGAAATTGTTCAAAATCCAGTGCAGATTACACTTGATCATTCCATCATTTCATCACTTGATCATTCCATCACTTCATCACTTGATCATTTCATTTAATAATTTCTTTGTTGTATGTCTTGGTGCGAGTCTTTGGGCAAGTTGGTAGAAAAAATAAAACCCTCAATGACCAGCAAAATTTTGCTGCTTATGTAGCATTGCATACACTGTGTATGAGTAGAGGAGGCACCTTTAAGAAAACTGATACGCAAGACATTGCAAATTTTTTTGGAGTGGGTGTTTGGAATATACAAAGAATTTGGAGGAAAGCAATGTTGCAAATTCAACAAGGTCAAGAAGTAGATGTTGCCGATCAGAGAAAAGGAAATAGTGGAAGAAAGACTAAGGACATTAACCTAGAAAAAATCCTAACAATCCCATTAAACAAAAGGTCTACTATTAGGTCACTAGCCTGGCAATTGGGATGTAGCCCTACCACACTTCATAGAAAATTCATGCTGAATTTGATTAGGAGGCATACAAACTGTGTGAAGCCGGCTTTAAAGGAAAAGAATAAGATGGATAGGATGAAATTTTGTTTCTCGATGCTTGATGAGGCAACAACAAAGAATCATGAGGCCTAAGTTCAAGACTATGCATAATGTTGTCCATATTGACGAGAAGTGGTTTAACATGACAAAGAAGAATAGAACATATTATCTGCTGGATGGGGAGGAAGAGCCTACGAGGCCTATACACGGCAACTGTATTGGCAAGGTGATGTTCTTAACGGCCGTTGCTAGGCCAAGGTGGGACGGGGAAGGAAACGTGACCTTCTATGGGAAAATCGGTATCTGACCTTCTCTGGTTTTACAAAAAATGCTCTATACAACTTAGAGGTAATGGGGAGGGTTCAGTGATGAGGCTTGTCTGCTTGAGATGAGGCTTGTTCAGATGCTTGAGATGAGGCTTGTTCAGATGCTTGAGATGGGAGATGCTTGACATGAGGCTTGTTCAGATGCTTGAGATGGGAGATGCTTGACATGAGGCTTGTTCACATGCTTGAGATGAGGCTTGTTCAGATGCTTGAGATGAGGTGTTCAGATGTTTGACATGAGGCTTGTTCAGATGCTTGAGATGGGAGATGCTTGACATGAGGCTTGTTCTGATGCTTGACACGAGGCTTGTTCAGATGTGGAGCATGTGTAGTTCCTTGAGATTAGTCTTGTGCGAAGTGCATCCCATGTGAAATTACTCCATATGTGTAATACTCCATTTTGTGAAACTTGTATGTGTAACTCCATTTTGTGAGACTTGTATGTGTAACTCCATTTTGTGATCATTTTTACTCCATATATTTTTTCTCCATTTTGTGAGACTTGTATGTGTAATTCTTTAGTTTTCAGTTTAATTAATTAAAGGAAAGGTTTCAGTTTAATTAATTAAAGGAAAGGTTTCATTTAATTCTAGAGTAAAAGGACATGTTGCTGCTGCTGCTTTTAATTCCAGAAGACAAGAGAAGAGAAGAGAGCAAGAAGAGAAGAGAAATCACTTTTGTTTCAAAAGTTTCATTTTCTTGTGTGGAGTACTCCATTTAAATGAAAGAGAAGAGAAGAGAGTAGTAGGAGAGAAGATGAGTGAATTTAGAGATGAGAAGATAATTTAGAGAAGAAGAGAACAAGCAAAGTAGCAGGAGAGGAGAGGAGTGGGAGAGGAGAGGAGTATGGAGGGCACAAGGGAAATACACTAAACTACAGATGCAAGAAGAGAAAGATAAGAGAGAAGAAGAGAGAAGAGAAGTCCTACTGTAACCGAAAAAGTTTCAGTTAAGTAACTGAAAAAATTCAGTTAATGAACTGAAACTTATACTAAACTACTGTTGTCCTACACTAAACTACTACTGTCCTACACTACTGCAAGCGCTATAATACTGCAAGATTACATAATTTTTTATTTAGTTTCACTTAAAGGAAAAGATTCATTTTAAGCTAATGTACCAAGTCAACAGAAGATTCATGACAAGATTAACAGTAGCAGAAGCTTCATGTGCTAAAATATGAAGCTTCATGGGCAAAATTGCAGAATTTGCAAAACTGAAAATGTGATTCAGAATTTACAAAATTACAGAAGCTTCAGCAGGTGATGTTTCTCTTTTGTTCAGAATTTTTTCAATGAAACCAAAACAGTACTGCACTTCATTTTAAGCTAATCCATACTCCAGTTTACTCCATTTAGATAGGAGAAGATAAGAGAGTTTAGAGAGCAAGGAAAATCCAAGATAGCCTGAATGCACCATTCGATCATGATGAGTAGCAGAATTGCATTTTTACTTGTTATTATGTCCAAAAAATCTACTCAAAGACGTGAATAATGCATAACCAAGGGCACGCTGTGCATCAATTTCATCAACGCGATGCAGGTAGAATGAAACCCATCTTGAGTAGTCAGTATACATTGCCTATGGTTCTGTTAGGAAACCCATTTTGAGCAGGAGAGAGCAAAGCTTACCCTGGAGACCCTATTCCATCAATTTCAAGTAACCTCCAGGTTGTAACAATTCACCCACAATTCTATCAGGCTCTGTCAGGTCTCTCTCTATGACATGCACCCGTCGACCATCCTGTGCCATCAACAAATAAAGCAGGATATAAGCAAAAAATATCCAAGATAACAGTAATGCACCATTCGATCATGATGAGCAGCAGAATTGCATTTTTACTTGTTATTATGTCCAAAAAATCTAGATGGCACTTTTGTACTTTATCACTATTGGCTGGTACACAATCTCTGAAAATTATAAAAGGAACTTTTCTTCCTTAATTTGTTGTCTGAACTACTCCAAAACCAAAACCAAAAAAATCAAGTTCAATAACTCGTTCAAGATTTTTCTATTGATGATATATCATAGTCGGAGTTCTTTGTAAGCCACAGAAGAAAATAAAGTGGGTCCTCGAGTAGTTGGGCATCTCATTAATTATGCAAAGCTAGAGGACATCAAGTCTCTGTTGGAGCAGGTTGAGCGAGAGGGCATGGAAAAGACTAGAGAAAGAGAGAAGATAATAAAGATGACTCTTCCTCCTCTTTGCCCATTTATGAGTAATTTACAGTTACATCGCCCATATATTCTCCTTAATTTAGCGGAAAAGAAAATAAGTAATTTCAGCAAAACTTGCGGGGCAGCCTGGCATGATTTTTGCAAGGCAAATAACAAACTTATCAAAACAAATTTCTTGCGATTCTTGAGAATCAGCCATGCATAGAAGAACTCTAGCCATCGATCGCAATGCAAGGCCTCGTGTTCTTTTAGTACTTGAACAAACCTTGAGTAAGACTCTCTACAGTCTACACACTACAAATCGAACAGCCCCCTAACGCACCACCTTGGGAGCTGTATTACCAAGTTTAAGCGAAACTAAAACTACCGGTAGCAGTATCTTTGAAACTTAATTTCAGTTAATCTTGTCAATTTCAGTTAATCATTTTGTGTTGCCTTGCCTAGAAAATGTGGAGTATATAATGCATGGTGTTATATATTTACCTTATAAACCGGGCCAAATCCACCTTCGCCAAGTTTGTTTTCCTCGGAAAAGTTACTTGTAGCCTCTAATATCTGATGAAACTCATATACTTTGAAAATTGAGACAACTCTGCTTCCACTTCCCAAACAAGTTCGTCTACTTGAAACTGGTGAGTACTTTTTCCTGTAACTTCACTTTACACGAAAATTGTGAACTGGCACTATCAATATCGATCTCTGTAATTACGACTCTTTATATTTACATTGAGCATTTTAGTAATTAAGCGGCTAATTTACCCACCTTTTGTGTGCCTTTTTCTAAGCCGACAATAGTAAGCGATGAAGCAGCGAGAGCAACCAGTGTTACAGGTGTAGCTACCGATAAGGCTATTACCCAACGTCGGGTAGATTTACCACCCAACAACAACGATTCATTACGAGCAAGTAACAGCAAAGCTGAATTCGGAAGGCCTACGCTATGAATTGAAGTTTGCTCAATTCGGCACACAAATTCAGAGTACTACGGCGATTGTTTTACTACCAAACAGCAAAGAGATAACCAGCGGAAGTAACGCTCTATAATTGAAGGACACAAGTAACCAGCGGAAGGTCGACAATCGACTAAGCGAGGAGGATGCAGCAGTACCGAGAAAAGCGCAGCGTCGCAGATCGAATCGTCGGCGAGGTGGGGACGTCCGGCGAAGACGGCAACGTGGGCACCGTGAGGACGAAGACTCTGCTCCAGATCCGCCGCTCCACTGCTCCGGCGCTGCTCCAGATCCACCGCTCGGGTGCCGCTCCACATCCATGCCTCCCTTGCCCAGATCCAGCGCTGGCGCTCCACATCCACACCTCTACTGCATATTCCAGAGTAGAAGCTCGTCGCCGGCTCAAAAGATTGATTTTTTACCTCCGGGGTGTGAGTGGAGGCGGGGTGGTGGAAAGGAACAGGGAGAGGGAGAGGGAGGGTGAGGTCGGCGATGGGGAGAGGGGAGGGTGAGGCCGGCGATGGGGAGAGGGGAGGGTGAAGCCGGCGGCGGGAGAGGAGGCAGGCGAGAAGGGAAGGCCGGCGGCGAGAAGCGTCTTGAGAGAGCACGAGCGAGTGAAGTGCGGCTGGGCGAGTGAGTGAGCGGCGACCGAAAGGCCGGCGAGGCAAAATTGGAAAGTGGAGATATTTCTGTACTACGCGAAAGTTAAACTAGAAACCTCCAGCGACAACTATTTCGGAACAGAGGGAGTAGAAAAAAATAGGGAAAAACATTTCATGCATCGGGTTGGATAGCCGTCCTCCTATCCACTGTCCGCATACATTTGTCATGTCTTTTTCATTTTTGACATTTGACCTGTTTAATTTGATGCACAACGTTGGAGTTACCCTAACGTTGGTTGTGGGCAGGGATAGGCAAAAAAATGACCAGTAGAGAGCTGCGGACATCAGGCAGATGGGGCCTGAAATGACATGATAGGGCGTGATCGTTTGACCAACATGGAGAGCCCAGTAAACCCAGCATTAATCTTGGTTGGTTCGTCTCATGCATTCAGCATTTCCATACCGTCCTTGCTCACTTCCCCTCCTACTAAACCCTCTGCCTCTTTCCTCCCTCTTCTTCGTCGGTCCGGTCGGCGGCGTCCTGCTGCTGCCATCCGCCGGAGGCCCTCATCGTCGCGCATTGCCGTCCGCTGTCGATTTAGGTATGTGTTGAGGCAACGAAGGGCTCCCCATTTGATTGAATAGAGTAGGTGTGATGGTTTTGGATTTTTTGGGGGCAAATCTGGATGGCCACTGGGCTGGATATCTAGGAACCCCTTTTTGATCGGCTAGGGTTTGGAGGAACTTGAGCCGTTTCCTTTCACGCGCTGATTTTGGGTTGCTCCGTCACGCCGATCACTAAGCTCGTAGCCATGAATGAGCTCAGTTTGTTCTGACTCCTAGGCACCGAAGGCGTGATAGTATCTCTGTTGGTTTCGTTTGGGAAACATGCTTCTGCACTCTCAAAGTGGGCTTCGGAATTCCGATGTGCAGAACCTTTCTCTGTTATGGGGAAAAAAGGAGGGGGATGTTTTTCATAGCAAAAACAGGGGAAATTGTTTTTTTAGCAAAAAAAAGGGGGTGCAGAGCCACTATTGCAGTATTACCTTTATCTTGAATAAAAATTATGTACACCCCCTATTTTTGTTATCAAATTAGAGTTTTGTTTCTCTGCTCTTTTGGACGGAAAGGCGAAAGCAGATTCTGGTTGTTGCCCAGTTTTCCTCTGATTAATCGGGCAACAATCTTCTTAGTTAATGAGTCAAGGCGAAGCTCTTGCCTATGTTATCAAGGGTGAAAACTGAAAACTGTTCTGCTTCTTCTCTTAGCTTCCTATCCTTTCTGTGTTGATGACATGGAGCAAAGTAATAATAAGAATGATATTGGTTGGTGGTCGCATGTGCCATTTATTTTTGAAGTTTGTACGGTTGTGAGTGCACTGGTAAATCGAAAACAAACATTAATGAGACAAAATTTCCTGCAGTAAGTATTTACTTTTGTTTTTCCATTTACAACATTATCATTCTTTAAAACACACATGTACAAGTAGATACAGTCATACAGATAACTTTGTTCCTCTGCTAATTTAGATGCTGGCTATGTTCTAAATAAGTTTATTTCTATGCATCTGCTTATTTGACATCACTACATCAGCATGGCAAGATATTGCCTCGGGCCTTTTGGCATCAGTTAGTAGTGCCACACCTTAATGACCAAACCTCTCAAATTCCAATATATTTTGGATCAAGCGATCACTATGTTTGCATCCTGTTTATTATAGTTTACATCCTAATTCAGGCTTTTGTTAAATTATTCTGCCACCCGCAATTCGTTCTGGTCTCTTATGATTTAAATTTGCTGTTAGCTAAATTGTTCTGTGCCAAAAATATGTGCTGCTGATGTCATTTTGTAGTTAATCTCTCAATCTTTAAAGACGTCAATTTTTAATTACGGACGCACGACTCCTTTTTTCTCTCACGGAGCAAGTCTGAATATGCTATTTTCGTTGGCATGAATATTCTTTCCTTATTTCAAACACACATGTTAACTTTTGGGTCTCAAAAGCTCATGGTTGTATGCAACACAAAATAGAAAAGTTATATACTTTTGGTATCATTCAAACTTTATTACGAGATATAAAAGCTGTAAAATGTTCTGCTTCATTATTGTAGAAAATATATGAAGAAAAAGCTTGTAGAACTTGCTGCAAAAGATTTGCTTCTGCAAATTCTGTCCTTTTTTCTGCATTTAATTCGTCTATGTACTAGAACTAGTGCCCTTGCTTGTAGTATGTTTATCTGTATCCACATGCCACTTCCTTTTCAAGCATCTGCAGTCACATCGATAAAACACCAGCTGGTATTAAAGTAAAACATGTTTGGCTCTTAACCCCAGAATCGTTTATTTTACATCCACTGATATCAAAATCGGTTCGCTCAACCCGTATGACATAAAGCAACCAGCAAGAAGTAGTAGTAGTAGATGGCGTGGTTGGCGGTGAGGTTAACTCCTAGTGAATGTAGGTGGCGGCCATGCCAGTAGAGGTGATTAGTAGCTTTAGAGTTTGTAAGGGAGTTCTCCAGTGGAGCTTGAAGAACCGGCCACAGATGAGTGGACTGCACATATTTGTAGTTTGGGGGTGATAACTGGAGTACGAAGACGTGACCTTTTCCTTTATCTAATAAAAAGAATCAAGAAATGGAAATTAGACCATTAAAGGATTACATGATCGAATAAAGACGAATTTGAAGTAGTATAACTGAACTTGCACAGATGGTAGAGACTAGAGAGACATCTGATGTATTAAGGGATTCTACTCACTGAAGTCACTGATGAAAGTCACCATAATTTTCTTCCTTTTGTAGCGGATGGAGTGGATTTATCATCTTTCCAAGCTATCCGTTGTCATTGTCCGTTTTTTTCTTCTCGAACACGCATTTAGATGCATGTCATTGTGCATTATAAGACCAGAGAAGGCAGAGAGTACAAGGCACCTATGTTGGAGTTGCAATTGTCCTTAATTTGTTTTTTTGGCACATTGCCTTGAAACCAATACTTTAGGCAACCTGTCAAAGGGTTCCTCCTCAAAAGAGAAAAGAGAATGTTTCAGGGACAATAAAAAAACTGAGAAAGATACAGAAAAAAGAAGAGCAAGATACAGTGGTGACTAACCTCCGGTGATTTGCAGAATTTACCTGGAATCTAGTGAACTGAACCCTGCTGGAGGGAGTGCTTTCTGATCAGTTGAGCACACACACACACACACACACACATATATATATATATATAGAAACTGAACTGCCACATGTTTGGCATATTGGCTTATCTTATGAAACCTAAATAGATAATGTAACATATGCATTACATTTTGAGTGCTAATGTATTTCATGTTGGTAACAATAGCTAAAAACTATTAGTACTTCCTTTTGATTTTATTTTGTTTTTTAGGGTGGCAAGAAAGTGAGTGTTATTCTTTTGTTGATTGTTATATAGCAAGAATCACTTATGTCCTGTTTTAGAGCGTACTCATGAAATTTCTTAATAATAATTCTGTGTTTTGCAGGTTGACAAGTTACTTTTTTGGTCTACTGTTTGTCCTTTGTTATCTGGAAGTAGTATATCTCACTTCATACTACTATGAATCTCCATAATGAGTGCCAACAACAACAACTGCGTGGCTCAAACTCTGCGAGGCCACAAACATTTTGGACCATCTGTCCAACTTGTGGCACCAAATATCAGTACCACCATGCAATTTTGATGAAATTTGTCCGCTGCCAGAATTGCTCGAAGCCCTTTATAGCACATGTTTCAACTGAGCAACCTGCTCCTTCTGGTCCAGATCAACAGTTCTTTGGGGTGTGGAAAAATGCAGGAATATTTTCAGAAATTAGATCGCTTGAAGTTCGAACACAGGCAGGTCTGGGCACTCTACAGTGACAAAGATAAGTATCCCAACTACTATGCCTTGATACAGAAAGTTGATCTCAAGAACAATAAAGTACATGCAAGATGGCTGGAAGTTTGTCCTGATGGGGAGGTGAAGAAAAGATTGGTAGAAGATCGAACTGTTGGGTGTGGAACCTATAGGGTTTCCACCACCCGTGGTATTATGATTTACACCGACACGGAACACTTTTCTCATCCTGTACATGCTATATTCACTGGTAGAAGGAACTCCTATGAAATATATCCTAGGAAAGGTGAAGTTTGGGCCCTTCTCAAGGGATGGGATATTTGTTGGAGTTCAGATGCTCACAACCAAAAGAACTACAAGTATGAAGTTGTTCAGATCCTCTACGATTTCACGACAGGCACCAAAGATCGCTGTCATTCCGCTTGTAAAGATAAAAGTCTTTATTAGCTTATTTATGCAGATCTAAAGAGGCTACTCCATACCTGATACCTCAGGAGGACACGGTATGGTTCTCACATTGCATCCCGTATCATTTGATGAGTGGAGCTGAAAGCGAAGGCATTCCAGAAGGAGCTCTGGAGCTTGATCCTACAGCGCGTCCCCTTAACTTGGAAGAGGCTCTTGCCTGTGTTGTTCCAGAAAGCAGTTCACTGAAAGGCCCAAAGTTTGATGCCAAATATGCTGGCTCATCCAGTGGAAATAAATCTCACAAGGGATGCATGAGGATTGGGGAGGGGCAACATGCTACATGCACGAATGCAGGGATCTTTACAAAGACACCGATGGTAGAGAACAGACAACATGACACTCCATTTTCTGCAGGAGGTACAGATGTTGATGAGCTATCTGATCATATTGTCCAAGCAAAAGTATTATGTCCTGAATTTTTTAACTTTAACCAACTTAGAGGTGTAAATCAGTTTAGAGTGAACCAGGTCTGGGCTGTCTATGATAGTCGAAGATGTATGCCAAGATCTTATGCTCGAATTACAAAGGTAAAGAGGGCCCCCAAGTTTATGGTACACTTTATTTGGCTGGAGTTTGACCCCACAAATAAAGAGGAGCTGGCTTGGTCTTGTGGGGAACTGCCTGTTGCTTGTGGACAATTTAGGTGTGGAAGGTCAGAAACAGCTCAAGAAACTTGCATGTTCTCTCATACTATTTCTGTCGGAAAAGCAAGATGAGAAACTCTTATGATATATATCCTAGGAAAGGTGAAGTTTGGGCCCTTTTTAAGGGATGGGACATTAGTTGGAGTTCAGATGCTGGCAACCACACAAACTATGAGTATGAAGTTGTTCAAGTTGTCTCTGATTTCACAACTGGAACTAGCATCATCGTCATGCCGCTTGTAAAAATAAAAGGTTTCGTCAGCTTATTTATGCAGTCAAAAGAGGAAAGTGCATACCCGATACCGCGGGATAACACGCTGAGGTTTTCACATTGTGTCCCTCATCATCTGATGTGTGGAACTGAAAGAGAAGGCGTTCCACAAGGAAGTCTTGAACTCGATCCTGCAGCACTTTCCCTTCATTTGGAAGAGGCCTTTGCTCCTGTTGTCCCGGACAAAAGTTTAAAATGCCAGGAGTTTGATGCCAAATGTCCTGGTTCATCGGGTGGAAATAACTCTCGCAAGGGATCCGTTAGGTTCGGACAGAAGCAAGATGCGACATGCATGAACACATGGATATTTGCAAAGATGTCAAAAGAAGAGAAGAGAGAGCATAACACTCCATCTGCTGTAGAATGTACACATGCTGGTGAGAAATCTGATGACATTGTCCGAGCAGGATATGAATGTCCTGATTCAGAGTTCTATGAATTTTCAGAAACAAGACTGCTTCACAAGTTCGAACACAGGCAGATCTGGGCCATCTACAGCGATATCGATAAGTTCCCCAATTACTATGCCTTCATAGACAGTGTTGATCTCAATAACAACAAAGTACAAGCAAGATGGCTTGATGCATGTCCCCAGGGAGAGGAGGAGAGAAGGCGGTGACGGAAGATCGGCTGTTGGGCTGCGGAACCTTTAAGGTTTCCAGCATGCGGTCTTATGACTTACCTTTGATGCGAAATAGCAGAATGCTTTTCTCGTCTTGTGCTTGCTAGACCAACTGGCAGAAGAAACGAGTATGAAATCGCCCCTCGCCGCCCCTCGCCTTGGTGAGGTCTGGGCCGTTTACAAGGACTGGAAGGCTGGATGGACTGCACACAATTTTAACAGCTGTGACTATGAGTTGGTGGAGATATTCTGCCACACTAATTCGTCCATACGAGTTCGGCTGCTAAGAAAGGTTGATGGTTACAGGGCAGTATTTACAAGGGAGACAGCTGTGGATACGATAGGCAAGGATGAGTACCTGAAGTTTGTTAAACGACACATATGGAGGCCCACAGGATGTCAACCGAACCTAGATAGATAAAGATAGTTTGTTCAAATATTCTGTTATTGTAACTAGATATCTCTCTATTCTATCCCTTGTCCTCCAAGATGTACTCGATCCAATCTGTACGCTAACCCAGGGAGTTGCGCCCCTGGCTATTTAACTCTAGCCGTCGCCTGAGCTAGGGTACGACGTTCTCTCACATGGTATCAGAGCCTAACTCTTCCCATCTAGTTCTCCCTCCTCCTCCCGCAACCCTTGCCATGGCCTCCTCCAGCACCACCTCCTCTGCCCTCTCTGGTCAGATCACCGAGCGGCTGACCCGCACAAACTATATCCTGTGGCGTACCCAGATTACGCCGCATGGCCCGAGAGGGGCAGGCTTCGGCTATGTCGATGGAAGCATGGCGGAGCCGGCCAAGATCGTCGTCAGCAAGGACAAGGACGGGAAGGAGGCGACCATCCCGAATCCACTCCATCCCATCTGGGTTCGCGAAGATCAGCAGGTACTCGGATATCTTCTGAGCAATCTCTCCAAAGAAGTCTTGGTGCAGGTGACCTCGATCGCTCATGCACACGAGCTCTGGACGGCATTGGCGAGCATGTTCTCGTCAACATCGCTGTCCCGCGTCAACAACATCCGTGCAGCCCTCACCAACGCGCAGAAAGGAAGGCAGTCGGTGGCCTCCTTCTTCGCGCATATGCGTGGCCTCGCCGACGAGCTTGCTGCTGCTGGCAAGCCATTGCAGGATGATGAGTTGATCTCTTACATCCTCAATGCGCTTGACATGGAGTATCAGCCGTTGGTGTCTGCCCTTGATGCACGCACCATACCGGTCACCCTCGACGAGTTGTTCGCTCAGATGAGCAACTTTGATCAGCGGGTGGCCCTCTTCCAAGGAGCTGCAGGAGGCGGCTTCAAGTCTTCTGCTAATGCCGCCACTCGCGGCCGTGGCGGGAGCTCACGTCATCGCGGGCCGCCCCGGAACAGCAAGGGCAAGGGCACCAGTGGTGGCAACAGCAGCGGCTCCAACAATGCACGCGGCGGCGGCCGGCCTTCCTACACCAACACTAGAGGTCGGCGCAACAACAACTCCAACAACAAGTCGCGTCCTGACACGGTCAGGTGCCAAATCTGCGGCAAACCGGGCCACTCAGCAAAGGATTGCTGGTACCGGTATGAGGAAGATGAAGATGACTCATCTCAAGATGAGAAGGTGGCGAGGCGGTGATGGCTCCTATGGCGTCGACACCAAGCTGGTATGTCGACAGCGCCACTAAACCACATCACCGGCCGGTGGAGAAAGTGACCATGTGTGAAAAGTACCGTGGCAAGGACCACATCCACACTGCCAGTGGAGAAGGTATGAGAATTAGCCATATTGGCCACTCAATTATAAAAATCCCTCACAGAAAAATTCACCTTAAAAGAATCTTGCATGTCCCTAGTGCTTCAGAAAATCTTCTTTCTGTTCACCACATTACCATTGACAATCATGTCTTTCTTGAATTTCACCCTTTCTTCTTTTTGATCAAGGATCAGGCAACGAAGAAGGTGCTCTATCGAGGTAGATGCGTTTGTGGACTCTATCCCTTGATTCCGGAGATTAGAAGATTGAATAAACAAGTGTTTAGTGCCACCAAAGCGTCTTCAACATGGTGGCACGATCGTTTAGGACATGCATCTTTTTCTTTAGTTGAGCGATTGCTTAGGAAAAATAAGCTCCCATATGTTGGAGAGCGTGATGTCGAAACAATTTGTGATTCATGCCAAAAGGCCAAAAGTCATCAGTTACCCTATCCAGTTTCTACAAGTATTTCTACCAAACCATTGCAACTTATCTTTTCTGATGTTTGGGGTCCTGCCCCTCTTACATTGGTAGACATACATACTATGTGAGTTTCATTGACGATTATAGCAAGTTCTCTTGGATCTATCTCCTTAAGAAAGCGATCCGATGTGTTCCAAGTTTTTCTCAACTTTCAAGCTTTAGTTGAACGCCAATTTGTGATAAAATTCTTGCTCTCCAATCTGATTGGGGAGGGGAATACGAGAAATTAAACTCTTTCTTTCAAAAACTTGGAATCTCTCATCATGTGTCTTGTCCGCACGCTCACCAACAAAACGGGTCTGCCGAACGCAAGCATAGGCACATTGTAGAGGTTGGCCTAGCTCTCTTAGCTGGCGCCTCCATGCCCCTCAAGTTCTGGGATGAGGCGTTTCTCACTGCCGTTCACATCATCAATATGCTCCCTAGTCGTGTCATTAACAATGAAACTCCTATGGAAAGACTTCTTCACACCAAACCCGACTACACCTCTCTTCGTGTGTTTGGGTGTGCTTGCTGGCCCAATCTTCGTACATACAACAATCGCAAATTAATGTTCCGCTCTAAGCAATGCGTGTTCCTTGGCTATAGTGCCAAGCATAAAGGTGTTAAGTGCCTTGATGTTTCTACGGGCCGAGTATATATCTCTCGTGACGTAGTCTTTGATGAAACAAAGTTCCCGTTTTCCGATCTTCATCCCAACGCTGGTGCACTACTTCGTCAAGAAATACTTCTCCTCCCGTCTAGCCTCACCGGTCTTAATCAAGGGGGAAATAATTGTGTTGATCAATCACTGACTAACTCTCATAACCATGCACTTGAGCTTTATGATGATGCAGATGAAAACGTTGGAGAAAGCGGTGCGAAATCACCCAAAGCGGTGATGAAATCAGCCCACATTTTATGTGTCCGAGGGCTGGGGCGCAGATCCTCATCGGGATTGGAACTGCAGCAGCCCAGCAGTGAATCTGCCTCGGGATCGATGCAGCAGCAGGGCAGCAGCCCACGGGAACCCGTGTCGCCCGCCAGGCGCGCCTCCAGCAGGGCAGCAGCCCACGGGAACCCGTGTCCCCCAGCGCCCATAAACCCGGTGTCGACACGCAGTGTCGCTGGCCCGCAGATGGGCCCCGCCACTACATCCGACGGCAACCAACCGGTGCCGCACCCAGCAGACAGGAGGCAGGCGCGGAGCCCCGCGCTGATCCGTCTGGCGCTGATCCGTCTGGCGGCACGCGATTCGGCGTGGATTTGTCCAGGCCCACACCATCATTGCGTCATGATGGGTCGCCGATGGACCCGCAGCTAGGCTCGGGATCTTCTGCACCGGTATGTCGCGGCATTGCAGACCACCGCCACAGAAAATCCCGTGGACTCCTTCCACGGTGTGACATGTGCGGCTGGAAGGATCTGCCTCGGGATCAACCGGTCTGCAATTTGGATTCTCTGTCTTGGGACAATACTACAAGCGCTTTGTTTCTCGGCGTACGTCTACAGAAAGGGGTAACAAAACCTGTCAATTATAAGCAAATAACAAAGTTTGGCCTGACATGTTCAACAGGTGAACCAAGTACTCTTGAGGAGGCACTTAGTGATGCACAGTGGAAAAAGGCCATGGAAGAAGAATGCATGGCACTTCGGAAAAATAAAACATGGCATCTTGTTCCCCACAGCAAGGTAAAAATTTAATTGATTGCAAGTGGGTCTACAGAATCAAGAGAAAGTCTGATGGAACTATAGATCGCTACAAGGCCAGACTAGTGGCAAAAGGTTTTAAGCAACGATATGGCATAGATTACGAGGACACATTTAGTCCTGTTGTGAAAGCTGCAACTATTAAGTCTTATCTTGTCCATTGCTGTGTCCGAGGATGGAGTCTTCGGCAGCTAGATGTCAAGAACGTGTTCCTTCATGGTGTTCTGGAATAGGAAGTCTACATGAAACAACCTCCTGGGTTTGTAAGTAAAAGCAAGCCATTTCATGTGTGTAAACTTGACAAAGCTTTATATGGGTGAAGCGGGCTCCTCGAGCATGGTACTCACGACTTCAGTCGAAGTTGCGGAACACTCGGTTTCATTCCTTCTAAGTCTGACACGTCTTTGTTTATCTACAATAAGTCAAATACATCCATATTTGTTCTTATTTATGTTGATGATATTATTGTCACAAGTTCATCGATGAGGCGGTGGCGGGACTGTTGAAGGATCTGAATGCTGAGTTTGCTCTAAAAGATCTGGGAGACCTGCATTTCTTTCTAGGGATTGAAGTCAAGAAACATGGAAATAGTCTTCATCTCTCTCAGGAAAAATATGCTAATGATATGGTAAGAAGAGTTGGGTTGCAAGGGTGTAAGTCCTCACCAACTCCATTGTCGATCTGAGAGAAATTATCCCTTGCGAGAAGGAGAACCTTTGAGTCAAGAGGATAGTACCAGATCTGAGGAGTTTAGTGGGAGCACTTCAATATTTAACATTGACAAGACCTGATATTTCTTTTGCTGTGAACAAAGTATGTCAGTTTCTTCATGCTCCGACCAAAACTCATTGGACTGCTGCAAAGCGCATAGTGAGATATGTGAAAGATACTATGAACCTTGGTCTTATTTTCAGCAAGTCGTCATTTACTCTTGTTAGTGCTTTTTCTGACTCTGACTGGGCTGAATGTCTAGATGACAGACGCTCCACTGGTGGTTTTGCAGTGTTCTTTGGTCCAAACTTGATATCATGGTGTGCCAAGAAACAAGCCACTGTATCAAGGTCCAGTACAGAAGCGGAATACAAGGCACTAGCAAATGCTACAGCTGAGATTATCTGGGTTCAGTCCATGTTGAGGGAGCTTGGTGTGAAATGTACTCAAGCCCCCTTATGGTGTGATAACCTTGGTGCTACCTACTTATCTGCTAATCCAGTGTTTCATGCCAGAACAAAACATATTGAGATAGATTTCCATTTTGTCAGAGAAAGAGTTGCTAATAGGCAATTGGAAATTCGTTTTGTGCATTCACGTGATCAGGTTGCAGATGGATTTACAAAGGCATTGCCCACGAGGAATCTTGAGGAGTTCAAGCGTAATCTCAACTTGACAAAGTTGTGATTAAGGGAGGGTGTTAAACGACACATATGGAGGCCCACAGGGTGTCAACCGAACCTAGATAGATAGAGATAGTTTGTTCAAATATTCTGTTATCATTGTAACTAGATATCTCTCTATTCTATCCCTTGTTCTCCAAGATGTACTCAATCCAATCTGTACGCTAATCCAGGGAGTTGCGCCCCTGGCTATTTAACACGAAGCCGTCGCCCAGAGCTAGGGTACGAAGTTCTCTCACAAAGTTCTCTCACCAGATCCCTTGCTTCCATCTGACAAATGAAGTGGGAGGCAAGCCTCGAGGCTGTTTGGAGCTCGATCCTTATTCCGTGCCGGAGGAGTTTCTCCTGACTGATTGACTTTGTGCATTCATTGTGATTCTCTTGGAAGCCTTTTTTCTCTGATGGAATTACAGGACGGAAGGTTCTGCCTGGAGTTCTCCATGTATCAGTGATGTTATTCTGTACTTGTTTTACTCCTGTAGCAGTACCCCTAAGATCTAGTTCTCTGAACTAAAACCACGACACTTATTAGGGAGTAGTAGTTAGCGACTTGGCATTTGTTGCAGTTGGTGTTCTTTATTTTTAGTCTGGTTATTGAACTGCCACTCTTCCTTTTCTCATAGTATTTTACTGTAACTGCGAAGGCCACCGTGATGGGTCCTCGAAAATCTCTGTAAAATTAAATCTAACAATAACTTTGTGTTCATCCATCACTGGGATGGGATACTGTAGCATAATTGTTGCTCCCATTCATCTCGTTCTTGTTTTTCTCGATGCCCCAGTCTTTCGAGCTGTGGTGTCTTCCTAGAACTAGGACGGAATACAATTTGGAGCATGGTGCCATTTTACGAAAGCTAAATACCTTTGTCAGGAAGCCTAATAACAGATATGATAACGCTGAAGCATCTATTCGATGCACAGATGTCACCATTTTCTTGGAAAATTTAAAGGGGTACCCAAGCTAAATCAGGCCTCAGAAATCAGAGCATAGAATATTTCTACAAAAGATACGAAACAACATAATAAAAGAAGGATTATGTAGCACCAGATTTGCAATATATACTTCATCAAACCACCAGATCGTGTGACATTAAAAAGAATAACACTCACAAAAATCTCCTACAATGTTGATTGTGTGTGATTTAAATTTTTGTCAATTCCAAACAAGGTAATGAAGGATGCAAATGTATCCATGAACTGAAGGACCATCTTGTATGCACTGTAGACTTCGATACACCATTTGTCTGAAAAGTTCATCACCAAACTTTACCCAACGAATGCCCTCATCAGCCAGCCCATGTGAATGCAGCCAACATTCAAGCCTCCTTATCACTTTTCCATTTGACGCCAGGCTAATATAACTACACAAGAATTTATTGTGTTATGATTTTTCTTGCAATGATACATACATTAATTTTTACATTTCCGCTTCGGTAGACCCCCTTCAACACAAGGACGGCTAAGATAGTCCATACCCCTTCATAACGGAGGGCACGATGGGCAAAAATCAAAAAGGAGGCCGCCCGCCTGCCGTCCCGCTTGTAATGTATACGTATACGTGTACGCGTTTGTTTTCGGCGGGTCGTCCCGCCAGCGCCCACCCACGCGCCCGTCCGGTAATTAGCAGCAGACGGCGCATGCATGCATGCATGGCGATTCTGGCCCGCTACCGATTACAGCGCTTCGGCCTGCCCCGCTTCCGCCTCGGCCTGCGGCGCCGCTTCCGCCTCGCGTCGGCCGCCCGCTTCGCCTCGGCTGCGGCGCCGCTTCCACCTCGCCACATGCGCGCTTCCGCCTCGGCTGCGCCCGCTGCCGCCTCGCCTGCGGCGCCCGCTTCCGCCTCGGCCTGCGCCCGCTGCCGCCTCGCCTCGCGTTAGCCGCCCAGCGCTGCCGCCGCCCCGCCCCGTTGCCGCCTACTTTGCCCCGACCAGCGCCCGACGAGTCTGACCCTCACATAAATCCGCCCCCGACTTGCGCGCTAGCCTCACATAAACCGCCCCCGACTCCGCCTCTCCTCTTAGAGACCGTCCCCGACCCCGCGTTCTTCGATCGATCTCCGGCGCGGCGGCTCTCTCCGGCGCGATGCGTCGTAGACGCGGATGCTTCGGCCGGCGCTGGTTCGGCTGGGAGGCGGCGATGGAAGCGCGAGGAAGCGTCGGCGAAGCGGTTGGCGGCGATGGGCGGCGGCGGTGATGGTGAGCGCGTCGGCAGCGGTGGTGGGCAGCAGCGCCCAGCGCCGGCGGTCTGTAGCCCTCTAGCCTCACCGGGCGCAGACCGTGGATATCTACCGCACGGCATCCCGTGCCGCCGTCGTGTCGCCTAGCACCACGGGCGTACGTGGCGAGCACCGGCTATGCCACGCTGGCGGCACAACCCGGTCCATGGAACCCGAAGGTCGCTGAACTTTTGGCAAGGCGCGACTTGACACCGTGGTCGGCTTCTACAAGTCTCGGGGCATCGCGGGACGCTCCAAACGCGCCCCTCGCGCCCCGCCCGTCCCGGTCGTGCAGGCCCGTGCGGTCGGCCTTCGCCGCGCCCAGCTAATCCCGCCGCGCCCGCTGCTCCATCAGGCGCCCCTGAGTTTCAGATCCCGCCGGAATTGGCGGCGATGCAAGAGGAGGGCGACCCGTTGGAGTCGCCGAGTTTGATCCGCGCGATCCGGAACTCCACGTCGGAGACCGGTTGGATGCCGCCGGCGGATATTGTTGACCCGAGGGACCCGACAGACGAGCCGGGATACTGGCAGGGGATTAGGGACTCGACCGATACACTAGCGCAGGAGTCGGCTACCACGGAGGAATTTTTCGGATACTTGGGCAGTTCCGATGACTCAGACGGCGGCGAAGACGGCGGTGAAGACGGCGGCCAGACCATAGTGGTTGATCTTTTGAGTAGCGAGGAGGAGTAGTTAGATTTGTTTTAGTGTTAATCTTTTTTCATGTAAAATTTCGTTTGAATGTAAAATATCCTAAATATGAACGAAATTATGTTGCTTCAATGAGTAATGGAATGGTTGTATAATAAACAGGTCTTCGAATAGTAGACGCCCGGTGATAAGTTGAGCCCTCACGGAACCAATAAAAAGCCCCACACCACTGACATGTAAGATCCGGACTGCCATAATACGAACGGCCCCTCTGAACAGCTGCATGAACAGCAATACTAAACCAATAATATGAAGCACCAGAGGCAGCAGTAGCCTCTTCTGCAGTGGGAACAAATTTTTCTGCAAATACAAAAATTTCAGCACTAGGAACAAAATTATCTAAAAATACAAAAAACGGGTACAACCAAAATGAAAAGAAAAAAAAACACAGTCCAAACAACCTCATCGTATCGAAAGCACGCACCACCGACGACAGCGCACACATATGCATGTGCCATGCACGCAAACGCACGCATACACCATGGGGTGCACCTAACAACACCAAGCGCCCGTGCATGCGCCATGCACGCAAACGCGAAGTGCATACAGGGTGCACCTAATACGAACACTGCACTGCACGCAACCTCAGCAGGAAAAGATGAAGTAAACACATGAAAATGTTTTTGTTATTAATGGGATATTTTGATTTTGTAATTATATGAAGTAAACACATGAAAGTAAAAAGATGAAGTAAACACATGAAATACCGGCAAAAAATTTAAGTTACTTAAAAAAATGCCCAACCACCGATGCTGAGCCATAGTAGCTTACAGAACATACCCATATCAAGCCCGAAGGTGACTCGGGCTGCTGATTGAGCCCACTAAAGGGCCCAGCATCGGGGTGCAACGGGGCAGTGGTGAGTAATAGAAGATGAGTTCGAAAGTGGGGGCGGAGGCAGCTATTTAAGTCGCTCCTCGCGCCCCTCCGCTTCCGAGGTGGGACTAAAATCGCGCTGCAACGCGTCCCTCAGTGCATGCGGTTGCCGCAGGGCTCATGAGGCCGTTTTCTGCGCTGTCACCGGCCAGCCCAGTTCGGCCCATAGAGGCAGGGTGCCACTCGCCCTCTCCGACGACCCATAGCCGACGCCCCCCTCCCCTCGCCCGCGCGGGCGCCACTCGCGGTTGGGAATTTTTTTTGTGTGTGGGCGCTGAATAGGTAGTACACGTTGCGGGAGACGTGTTGGAGGCGTGCATGGGGGCGGGGAGATCGAGGAGGATGCGGACGTTGCGGGAGACGTGTTGGAGGCGTGCAGGGGGGCCGGGAGAGCGAGGAGGATGCGGTCGGGCGGCTCGAGTCGCTCTGGGAGCGAGGCTGATCCGGTCGGTGCGTTGGATCCGAGGGAGGCGCTGGTTGGGCAGCTGGGATCCGAGGGAGGCGCTGGTTGGCTGGCATGAGGTAGGTGCGATTCGGTGGGTGCGATCTTCTGTGCATGCGCGGGTTTGTGGCGACGTGTATGTGAAAAACATGCATGAGAAAATAATAACACGACAAAAACATGGCATGAGACAATAACACGGCCGGGTGTGTTTTTTCAACACGTCGGTCAGCCCAGGTAATATAACACATACAGTGGCATCATCATCATGAAACGACAACCAACTAAATAAACGGAATTTTGAAACTACAGAGTATTTCACATAGGACAGTACAAAATACAAATTTATTACATAAATATTTTGAGAAAACGTAAAGAAATCACTTATCAAGTTTTGTGGCACGCACTTATGAATAAAAAACATCATAGCTTATTCAGACAAGACTCGGGCAACCACTTTTATTCTCTGTGAAAAAAGTTTTGAATAATTAATGTGGAACAAACACATGAAATATCGACACATGCAAGATATGGACGGTGCTGGTTGCACTAGGGATGCGTGATCGCATGCATGAAATAAAACAATTTTTTGCGAGGGTGTGTGCATGCCCAATGTAGGCCCTCACGCAAGATATGAATGAAATCGGACACCTAACGCATGTCGCGTCACGTTCGGGCAGTGTTTTAGGGTATTTTCACCGAAAAACCATAGAAAATGCATCAGACGTCAGAAAATAATGAAAATTGTCGTGCATGTTCCGGATGGTGCCTGGAGTACGTGGAAAAAGTTGGGGGTCGTTCGGTGTAGGCGAAAATAAAACGGCTTTGGGAGTAGCCCGACCGGCACACCCAAACAGAGCTCGTTGCACTGGGAAAATCCTAGGAAATGCATCGAGCGTCGGAAAAATATGCAAACTGGCGTGGGTGCTGTCGAGGGTGATGCCAACGAGCGGAAAAAGTTTCGTGCCATTTGGCGGAGTCAAAAAAAAGTAGTCGGGAACCCCCCTCCGGTAGACCGTAAAGAAGCTCGTTGCACTCGGGGTACGTGATCGCATGCATGCAATTGCACCAAAGTGGGCGGACATGCGGGCACGGCCTAGTTAGGGCCCCACGCAAGGTTGGAACGAAAACGGACACAAAACGAACGTTGCGTCACGTCCGGCCAGTGTTTTACGGCATTTTCACGGGGAAAATCCTAGGAAATGCATCGAGCGTCGGAAAAATATGCAAACTGGCATGGGTGCTGTCGAGGGTGATGCCAACGAGCGGAAAAAGTTTCGTGCCAATTGGCGAAGTCAAAAAAAAAAGTAGTCGGGAACCCCTCCAGTAGACCGTAAAGAAGCTCGTTGCACTCGGGGTACGTGATCGCATGCATGTAATTGCACCAAAGTGGGTGGACATGCGGTCACGGCCTACTTAGGGCCCCACGCAAGGTTGGAACAAAAACGGACATAAAACGAACGTTGCGTCACGTCCTGCCAGTGTTTTACGGTATTTTCACGGGGAAAATCCTAGGAAATGCATCGAGCGTCGGAAAAATATGCAAACTGGCGTGGGTGCTGTCGAGGGTGATGCCAACGAGCGGAAAAAGTTTCGTGCCATTTGGCGGAGTCCAAAAAAAGTAGTCGGGAACCCCCCTCCGGTAGATCGTAAAGAAGCTCGTTGCACTGGGCGTACGTGATCGCATGCATGCAATTGCACCAAAGTGGGCGGACATGCGGGCACGGCCTACGTAGGGCCCCACGCAAGGTTGGAACGAAAACGGACACTAAACGAACGTTGCGTCACGTCCGGCCAGTGTTTTACGACATTTTCACGGGGAAAATCCTAGGAAATGCATCGAGCGTCGGAAAAATATGCAAACTGGTGTGGGTGATGTCGAGGGTGATGCCAACGAGCGGAAAAAGTTTCGTGCCGTTTGGCGAAGTCAAAAAAAAGCAGTCGGGAACCCCCTCCGGTAGACCGTAAAGAAGCTCGTTGCACTGGGGGTACGTGATCGCATGCATGCAATTGCACCAAACTGGTCGGACATGCGGGCACGGCCTACGTAGGGCCCCACGCAAGTTTTGTGACATTTGGCGGAGTAAAAAAAAGTAGTCGCGTCACGTCTTTTGTCTTAGTTAAAAAAAATACACGAATTGACGAAATTATAGGAAAAGTAACAAAATATATTTAATAACGTGGCGGGGCGGGAGTGGCCCTCCTACGTGTCCCGGCTACAGCCGGCGACACGGCCGATCCGAGGAGGTCAAAGCCCAAGTGGACCCCGCCTCGATCGGGGGTCAAAGCCCAAGTGCACGCCGCCTCCACGATCGCCACTACTCGCCGCCGAACCCTAGCAGTCTGCGGCCGCCACCCCCGACGCCGCCACGGACGCCATCTGCCCCCGACGCCACCTCCCGCCGATGCCCCCGACGCCACCTTCGAGCCGACGCCCCCTACTCCACCGACGCCATCTGCCGCCGACGCGACCTCAGGCCGATCGCCCCCGACGTCCACGCTTCGACGCCACCTTCGAGTTGCCGTCAAACGCCGACGCTTTACGCCTCGACGCCACCTTCGAGGTAACGCCCGAAACCTGCCCCCCGACGCCGCCGCCGCCAACTTCCTAGCGCAGCTTAGTGTTGCATTGCCATACCGAAATTTTGAAATACTATGGTATTTTAAAAACTGCGCTCCCAAACTAGGCCTAATATTTTTAGAGTACTTAGAAAATAATTTGCTATGAAACAGGGCATTAAAATATAAGCATAACCTTGATCGTTGAATATTTTGTCCCAAGGTCGTCCGTGTACGTCACGTCACCCGAAGTTTCTGGCGTAGGCGGCCGCGGTTCCACAGCACGCAGTCGGTGCCGTCATCACCACCCCGTGGCCACCGACGACCATACTGGTGGGAGGTAATTTTTATGTTTTTTCAACGGTGCATTCATCATGTTTATCATGTACACATGAAAAGTAGCTAATATATTATTTGCTCCTATTCGTAGTGATGGAGGACTACGGACAGATTTTCTGTTCTGTTGAGAAGTGGTGTCTCCTCGTCAGCAAACTGACCTCTAGGCAAAAAAAATGATTTGCAAGCACTAGACTAGGACAAATGTTAATGAGGAGTATTTCATTACAGATAAGGTATTTCACTTTTTTATGATCCTTCGTAGTACATAACTATTTGTGTGTCCAAGAACTTGACTAAACTTTGTTGTAGGCATACTTTCCTTTTCATGTGGAAGAAAGTCACTGGATAACAATTCTCATGCACAACAAGAAAAAAGAGTTTCAAGTTTTAAATTCTACTGGTAAATGCAGCAAGGGAGTTCTTAAAAAAATAAGGCAGCTGGTAAGCTTCTTTCTTTACATGTAACAAGATAGATAGTAGTAATTAGTTATGTACTTCATATGAACTTCACATTTATATTTCAGAGGGCAGAAATAGCTAAAGATACGTTGGAGGTAAACTCCCTTGTACAAATGGAACATCCAGATGTATCTTCGTGGCCAATAAAGGAGTACGATATGCCGTTACAAAAGGATGGGTATGTTCAATTGTTTAAGTTCTAAGTACTTCTCTTACACATCAATGCCTGACTCGCGGTTTTTTACAGAGTTTCTTATGGTCTGTTTGTGGTGAAATGCATTCAAAACTGGAACGGAGATGAATGGATATTTGACTTTGATCAAGCTGAGGTGAATGCTTGAAGGGGACGCATTCTAGCTGAAATACTTTTTCAGAGTGCAACACGATGGAAACTGTGAAAGAGAAGATTTTGAAGATCATGGACAAGAAATTAGTTTGTTGATGGGTTTTTGGCTACGAGGACATTCTTTTTCTTATTATCGCAACTAAATAAGCGTGCGTTGGCGGCACTAAGAACAATTTTGATATTATGACATTTCTTATTGTAATGGGCATGATTATGCACGTCCGCAACTAAATAAAGGTGCCGTCATTGCATTACTAGCTACAATATTTATTTTCCAACTATATATGTTAAGCTGCTATGTGCTATATGCTTATGTGATGATGATGCCACCGTCGCTACACAGGCATATATGTTGTACTATCTGGGCATGTGATGATTTTGTTTGCTGTTTCTTTGTTGTTTCCGGCCGCTCCTTTACGCCAATTTTTTGAAAAAGTGAAGTTAAAAAATGCCCAACCACCGCTCTTTGGGCCCTTAGTAGCTTACTGAGCGTACCCAAATCAAGCCCAAAGGCGACTCGGGCGGCTGATCGAGCCAACTAGCGGGCCCAAAGAACGGGGTCCAACGGGCGCAAGAAATGTCTGAGAGGAGCTCGAAAGAGGCGGAGCCAGTGTATTTAAGCCGCTCCTGCCCCCCCCCGCCCGCTTCCGAGGTGGGACTAAAAATGGAGCTGCCGGCGCGGGCGAGGAGAGGGGTGGCGTGGGCCGGGGGAGGAGCCCCGCTCGGGTGAGGGGAGGGGGCGTGGGCCGGGGGAGGAGCCCCGCGCGGGCGAGGGGAGGGCCAGCCCGTTGTTTCTTTTTTTTTCTGGTTCCTTTTTTCTTTTACTTTTTCTTTTCTTTATTTCTTTTCAAATTCGTGAACCTTTTAAATCGATGAACTCATTTTTTCAAAATTAATTTTCCTTTTTCATGAACTTTTTTCAATTTGTTGAACTTTTTATAAAATGCATGATATTTCTTAAAAAATACGTGAACTAATTTTGAGGTTTGTGAACTTTTATTCATGAAATTTTTGAATAATTGATGAACTTTTTTTCATTTTTCTTGAACTATGTTGTATTTCCTGAACTTTTTCTAAATTTTCATGAACTTTTTCAAATCCGTGAACTTTCCTTAAATTAGTAACCTTTTTTAAAATTTCGTGAACTTTCAAATTCATCAACTTTTTTTTTGATAAAACTTCATTCAATTAAAAAGGTTCACGAATTTGAAAAGAAAAAAGGAAAATAAGAAAAGAAAAAGAAAAAGAAAAAAGAACCAGAAAAAAAGGAAAAAACGGGCTGCCCCTCGCCTGCTGGGCTCCTCCTGCCCACGCGCCTCCCCTCGCCATGGGCAGCTCTCGCCCACGCCCCTCCCCGCCTCGTGGGGCAGCGCTGCTTAGTCCCACCTCGAAGCGGGGGCGCCAGGAGCGGCTTATATACCTGGCTCCGCCTCTTTCGAGCTCCTCTCAGATACTCTCCTGCGCCGTTGGACCCGTTCTGGGCCCGCTAGTGGGCTCGATCAGCCGCCTGAGTCGCCTTTGGGCTTGATTTGGGTAATGCTCAGAAGCTACTAAGGGCCCAACAGCGGTGGTTGGGCATTTTTTTAACTTCACTTTTTCAAATTTTTTTGGCAGAAAGGAGCGGCCGAAAACAATAGCAAACAGCAAACAAAATCATCATCATGCCTAGATAGTACAACATATATGCCCAGGTACCAAATAGCAAACAAAATCATCATCATGCCTAGGTAGTATAACATATGCAATGTTATCTCCAAATTTATTACATAAATCTTTTGACAAAACATAAACAAATAACTTATCAAGTTTTCTTGCACACACGTACGAAGTTTTCTTGCACACACGTACGAATAAAAAACAACATAGGTTCGTGCGACCACTTCTATTCTTCCTACAAACCAAGCTGCATCTCTACCTACGCCCAGTTCCTGAACAAAACATAAAGAAATGGGTGAGCAAATATAGTTGCTAAAATCAAAGTAGCAACATAACAAAAATAATAAGATAACATCTTACTTCTCGTTCAAATGACATGTAGCCTTATTATGACACAGGAGACTACACAGACTGCACAAAGGACCACTTTTCTTCTTTGTAAAGTCTTTTGGCCTACCATTCTTTGTAATGCCGGGGCCCCCTTTGACCGCCCCTTCTTAGGTGCACCCTTTGTCGAAACTTTCTGAGGATCACCAATACCAGGCTCAACTTGTTGCGCTTGACTTGCCTCCTTCTTCAGCATATCATACCTTCTACTTCCTATAAGTTCCTCCTCTGAAATCTTTTTCTGCGCTATTATGTTGTCCAGACACTTCATCAACTCGTCGAACAAGAAGTGATCATTTGCTGCAACATGAGCAGCTTCTGCGGTTTCTTGGTTATTGCACTATACCGTTCTCTCTCCAATGGCCCTGACCAACCCCATCCAAACATATCACTCTTCCTCTGCACATGCAACCCATCTCTCGCATGTTTGGACAACCGATGAAGGACACAACACTTTGATATTTCAGTTAAATTCAGATGATGGAGAACAAACAGAATGTGTTTGCATGGCAGCCCTTTGCGAACCATCCTAAGACAATTGCATGTAATAGTTTCTTACGAGTTACTGGTTCATAAACAACATTGTACCTAAACTTGTGGTTATCCTTCCATCTCACCATGAATGTCTCACGCCCAATTCCCACAGCGTCTCAAATATCTCGGTGACCCATCTTATGCAAATCATCTTGCAAGATGTAGAAATTAGCAGTGTGAATACTTTGGCGGCATGCTCCTCAAGGACTTTATATTCGAGAATGACGGTGGTTCCTTCCGGAATTCCTCGCAGTCATCATACACCTCGTTCTCCATGAGGCGAACTATACAGTTCTCATAATGCACCACCAAATCAACAATTGTCATACCATAGTCCAGGTGAAGGTGAAGGCAGGAGTTGAGGCTTTCACTCCTCTGGTTACTTCGCATACCAAGAAAAAAACCATCGGAAAGATATGAAGCTGCCCACAGTCTCCTCTTCCTATACATCCTGTCAAGCCACTCTTCAGTTCTATCCGTCTTCCACTTATCATAGAAAGCTTTCCTTCTCTGCTCAAAGTTAAGCTTGAGAGGTGGCATAGTACAGAGCGATCTGAACTCATCCGGTGACTTGTAATGCAGGTGCCTCTGCATATTTTCTCGATATGCCACGAACAAAGGCGATGGAAAACATCTGAAAGGATGGTCCGAATAGCAGGATCATTGCAGCGTCACCGTCTGTAATTATTGACTTTGGCTTCACTGACGGTTTGCCTTCATAAATGTGCGCAGCAGCCACACGTATGTCCCTTCCGTCTCGTCGACAATGATCGCACAACCAAACACTATGGTGCAGCGGTGGTTGTTAACTCCTACAAAGGGGACGAATGGCATACCGTATTTGTTCATCTTATCGTGCTATCAAACACGACCACATCTCCGTAGTCACGATAGTCCCTCCACGGTGCATCGCACGAACATACTCTTGATCGCCCTTCCTTGTCACGCACATACTCAAAAAAACTCAGGGTCCTTCTCCTTCCTGCTCCTCATAATGCCAACTGCCGTCTCTGCATCACCCTTTGCAATGAGCTTCATTTTTCTCTGCAACAAACATTGTAAATGTCCCTCCTGATAAGCCCGCACTTATCGTACGAACCGTATCTGCTGATGAAGTTGTCCATTATAATATGCTTTCTTATCCCGGCCGCTTCCATCGCCAATATCTCGGCCCTCTGGCCATCTCCAATCCGTCTGTGTGACCATAAAAAACAAACCTCGTCGGGCGAGCCATCGCGTGGTTGTGATCATCCACGAATGATGCGACGAATCAAACACCACGTTCTCATCCAGCTTCACCACCATATGTGCACCCTTGATCACAACGAGTCTCGGTCTAAGCCTGCGCTATGGCCCTCCATGGTTATGAACTTGCGCTGCCTTCTCCCTGCCTGGAGCAAAGAAACCGCCGGTACCGGATCATTCCCGAAGCACCTCGTTTCACCTTACATTTCACGATGCTAAACCCGTGCTCTCTGGCGTGATTGTTGTAGAATATGTATGCATCCTTGCGATCGAAAGGTCATAGCCATGACCTTCCAATGTGTCTCAAGCATCTTCTGCTGCCTTTGAGCCTCCTCAATATCGATCTCTCCCTCATCGTGATCAACAACGCTCGGACCATCTGACTCCTCCTACAACATTCATTTGAAAAAATATATGTCAATTATTATCATTTAAATCATACTATTGATCGATGTACAACATCTATCAACTAACCTGGCTCAAGTTATCTGCAAATGATTCCTGCCAACTATGTTGCACATTGTCAACATCCACATCTTCCTGTAAATTTGTACACAAAGATATACGGTTAGCCATGCCATACTCTGCAAATTCAAAAATAAAAACAAAATATACGCCACTTACGTTTTCGCTATTTGCGCCATGTTCATTATTATCAAAATCCTCCGAAGGTAAGATATCATATGACGAGACGGAATCGTTGTCGCTGCTGTCATCATCTTCGTTCAAATTATCGTTATCGGTCTTAGTCACCTTATCAGTACCATTCTCGTCCCTCCCGAATGCGGATTCTTCGTCCATGTCAACACGCCTATCTCACAGAACTGCAAAACATCGTGTGTTACGTTTAGTACAATGCATCATGCCCAAAGCAACGCTAGTTCTGTAAATCATGCCCTAGTCCGTAGAGGAGGCGCTGCGGCGGGAGGTTTTGATGAACCCTAAACCCTAAATCCGTACATGCATGAACTAGCCCTCACTTCTATCCAGCGGCGAGTCTACTAGACAGGCTTAAACACGCTCAAGCCTACCCTCCAGAAAAACAATTTTTTCACTACTGCTATTACTACTTTCATCCCAGCTCATTAGTACATCTATTATCCAGTATAAAACACACAACACCACGCATGCGCAGTTACGGGCACCACAAACGAATGCCCAGCCTGCATCAACTGTGTAATTACTCGTTCATGTACTGTTAACGAATTTAGTGCCCAACGCAACTTATTTGCAAAAAAAGAAGAATAAAAAAAATGAGTTTGCATGCATGTATTCCTCACGCTAAACCTGAATCTATCCCAGCTAATATGAACCCAAATTCCCTTCCCTTAACTATTGTGATTTTAATCCCTCCTCCAACTTATATGGATAACTAGATGGGGAGATAATGGTTATTTTGCAAGATAAAATTAAATTTTGGTACAAAATTTCATATACTTTTTCAGCACTCCTATAAAAAAACTAGTTAATGCCCGCTAGCTAGGTTTAGATGACAAACCTTGGCCTGCGGTGTAGACGTCGCCGGCGTTCGACGACAGTGCTGCGGAGGCGGCGTCAGACGTCGGGCCCTTCAAGTCCCGGCGTGGGGCGGCAGACGGTGAGATGCGGTGATGACGACGGCGTTGCGGCAGCGGCGAGGGCGGTGTCGGACGGGTTCGGGCGGCGGCGGCGTCGGGCGTCGGGCCCTTCACGTCCGCGTCGTCGGACGGCGGTGAGATCTGGCGGCAGGTAGCGTTGGGGCGGTGAGATGCGGCGACAGGTAGCGTTGGGGCGGTGAGATGCGGCGGCAAGCGGCGTTCGAGACGCCGAGCGGCGGCAGGCGGCGTTGGGGCGGCGAGGTGGCCTCGAGACGGGAGTTGGACGGCGGCGATCCAGCGGCGGCGATCGCCAACTTTGGAACTACCGCGTGATCGGCGGGCGGGCGACGGATGGGCGGCGAGAAGATGGGGCGGGCTTAGATCGTGGGTAGTTTTTTTTCATTCACGCGGTATATGTGTGCCCGGCAGAGCTGTACAATACGAGGCGGGTATACGTTTCTTCCGTATGGCCATTCTGTCCTTCTACGTTTTGTTGGGGGGGGGGGGGTCCTACCGAAGCAAGGCCCTAATTTTTAAGATTCAGCCATGGAAGATAATTCAGGTTGAGACGGCCTGGACATTTGAATATCAACAACGGGATTTAATAAAGATTTTGGAGCAGGCACTACAATGGAGCCATACTCTTCCTCCAACACTGCAGGGACTCTGTTGGTGAATAAGTCATGGTCAAATCGAAGAGATGAGTGGAGCTTTGACCCACAATCCTACTTCGGCATTGCCAACTATCTATATGATTTGTGGAGCCACTTGTAAGACAACGATATACTTACATGCGGCGACGGAGAGCGGTGCTTGAAGCAACAGACTTGACGGCAGAGACCTACAGGTTGCAGACGGCCTGGCGGCGGCGGGCACAGATGCGCGGGAGAGTGAAAGAGCCTGCTTACCTGGTTCGTCCTTGACGTCGGGCGGGGCGGATCCACCGCCGAAACGAAAGACTCGTCGGCCGCTGCAGGCCAAATTCGCCGTTTCACCCTTTTGTGAGTAAATTGCAAAAAACCATCACATTTGTGAACCCTAATTCAAAAAACCATCATGTTTCGTTTTTTTTGCAAAAAACATCCAGTATTCAGTAATCTTTTTTCAAAAAACACTGATCCCTCGACTAAACACTCTCTGACACCGAATCTGACAAGAAGGGCCCGCTTTTATGTGATGACTGCAACACAAATTAACGCCGTTTGCTCGAAACGTTAGTTGGACGTGTGCCATCCTAAAAAAAAACGTTGGACGTGTGCCCTGTAAGGATGACAATGGATCGGGTTCGGCCCGGGTTGAATAATATCAAATTCATATCCAAATCCATGAAGACATTATGTGCCCGTCCATGAAAAAATCTATGGGCGAAAAACAATGTCCATGTCCAAACCCGATGATATCCATCGGGTATGGATATCCATCGGGTACTCTCAACACGTATACATATATAAAACATTGCACACAAGTGCACAAGATTCACATAAGATCTCAAATTTTCACAAAACAACATAGCTCAAGTGCACAACATCAAATCATCTTCTAGATTCTAACAAGATGACATAAAAAAGTGCACATCACCAAATAATCTCTCAGATTCACAAGTGCATATCATAGCAATAGCACAACATTTTTTTAGATAATAGGCTATTGCCTGACCTTTGATTGAGGCTCTCAGATTCAAGATTCAAGTATAGACCAATAATAGTTGCAACTAAATTAAAGAAAAGAGGTATCAGCACCTTGAAACAACATCCACAAAACCTCAGGAGACGCAAGGTTCAGAAACTAGTCGGTTCACTGAGCCAACAAGAAACTTATTACATCGCACCTCATGCAAGACAAGGTGACAAAACGCCCAGAGACTGAAGACCAGAACACCATGCAGACTGGAGCAATAATGCTACATCATTCCTCAGTCTTAGTTTCTCACAAAATGGCACCACACAACATCAAGTAACCACAGGTACAACCATGCATCATCTTCCATTCTTCACCTCAATGTTCTAGGAATAATCTTTCATTCTTCACCTAAATGTTCTAGGCATCATCTTCTAGGCGTCGGTTATGATGGAATCATACTCGCCCTTGAAGTGAACATAACAAAAGAACAGCTATTAAAATCATGGAAATAAACAGAACAAACATTGCAAGTTTGCGACGTTTAGAAGTGGAATTTCATGAGTGGAATATGTTACCATATTTTCTTCTTCATCATCAAGAACACTTTGAAATTCCGCTAATAGATTGGAGTTGCTATCCCCTAATGCCAATATTCAGATGTTGGGCTACCAGCTGAGTTAACATTTCCAGGGCTAACCACAACAGGGCCTTGTGCTCCATCATGAGAAGCTACTGATCTATACAAGCAAAAAAACACCGTCTTCAGTTTCAATTAAAGTGAGACAAGGCACATAATATCGAGACTATACAGTTTCAGTCAAAAAGATAAACTGTACAGATTTGAAAATATTGTGATCTGTAAGTTGTAGTGAATGGTAACTAGCAACCTAAATTATTTTTTCTATCTTTATTCTTTTAGCGAATAAGTTAGACCTACCAAAATTACATGTCAGATTGAAATTCACTTATGTGGCTATACCTAATTACTAATTAACTTGCATATATACAAACCACGGATCATCCCATGTACCAAAAACGAACTGTGACACCATTAGTAACCTGTGAAAATTAATACTGATATTCAAGAGTACTTTGCAGAAATTGGTATTGTAAACTGAAGTACAAGAGTACTCTGCTCCAATTTCTACTGTAAACTGAAGTACAAGAGTATTTTGCACAAATTCACGAACAACACAAGCGGCACACCCACGTACAGGAACGCTAGACATACAAGAGAGGGATTGATGGAACAAAAGATTACCCTAAGCGTCGGCTGTTTGGTGTGGCCGTAAGCTCCTCAGCATGGTCAGGCTCCTCAGCATGGTCTGCGCGCGGCTGCCTCCCAGCACAGCCGTGTCGTCATGCTCCTGGTCCTGCGCGCAGCAACGCTCTTGTACGTCGCGCCGCTTCACATCGCAGCTCAGAGCCTTGCGCCAGCCCGCCACCATCGTCGGCCCGCCATCGTTCCCGTGCGTGCGTGGAGAAGCGGAGATGGAGGGGTCGAGGGGATATGGAGTTGGGGCGTTGGGCTGTCACTGTCCAGTTGTGGCGTTGGCTTCTGAAGTGCTGTAAGATCTGGCGACACCGGCGGCTGTACCGGGCTGCGGGAGGAGCAAGCCGAGGAGACGGAGTCACTGCTTAATGCCGAGTCGTTTAACGAGGAGATACAAGAATGAGTCTATTAAAAAACAGAATCTGAAGCGGCAGTGGAGTAAGTTACGGTTGGGAGGGATTGCAAAATTTATTTATCATTTTTTTATAAATAAAGAAAATAAATAAATTGGAAGTTGGGATAGTGTGGATCATTGAATTTTGCCCCACATGTCATACTATCGGATCGGGTTCGGGTATATCCACGGATACATAACTATGTCCATGTCCTATCCATGAATAATCGGGTCGGGTTTGGGTGCTATCCATGGACGTAAAAATATACCCAAACCCTACCCATTCGGATCGGGTATCCGCGGGTATCCATGTCCATGGATAGAATTGCCATCCTTAGTGCCCTGTCAGCAGATCTTCTTCCCACCGACGCAACAAATCCGGCGAGATGTACCCCGGGTCCCCGGCGTGGTCTCCTTGGTGGTGGGCGACTCCGTCGAGCACCCTCCTGCGCTCGCGTCCACGAGGTGGAGGCCACGGCATTCGGGGTCGCTGGAGCACCACAACGGCGAGATCCTCGAGCGGCCAGAGCACCACCGAGCTCGTCGACGAGCAGCAGCGGTGCGGGACGGTGTTCGGCGCGAGGGGTTCGGGGAGAAGGGAGAATGGCACCGGTGCTCACCTTGGGCATGGAGGTGAGGTCGAGAGAGGCACGGAGGCTTCGTCCGTACAGCGGCGACTGACAGCCAGTGCACGGGCTCACGAGGAGACAGATGGAAGGTGGGGGAAAACCCGGGGAGGTCGCGCTCATCTTTATAGGCGCCGCAGGGACGCGGGGTTCGCCATGGCCGGAGATCGGGGCCGGCGGCCGACGAACATGGTCGGGGAAGAAAGGATGTGAGCGTCAGCTTGAGGGCTTCCGGACGCAATTCCTTCGACGACGAGGTCAAGCGCGACAAGGCGGGGCTTCTGGACAAGGTGGCTATCCCGGGGATGGCCGTTGGCCGCGGAGGTGACGACGACAGCGGTGAGCACGAGCCTGGATCTTCGTGCGTGCGCGCGACGAGCACTCTCCAGTGGGTTTGGTGCGCGCAAGGAGCACGCTCCAGCTCAGGACGGCAGCAGCGCGGGTGCTGCGGGAGGGCACGACAACTGTCATGGCAGGTTGTAGCTCGGGCGTGTGCGACACAGGCGGCAACCATGGCGGGGCAGCTTCAGGCGTTTGACTCGTCAGCGTCGGTAGCGTCGAGGGCATGGCGTGGGTGACACAGGGTGGCTGCCATGGCGCACGCAACAGATGTCGGGGCTTGGGCTGTGGCGGCTGGCTGTACGCCCACAAACTGCTCGATAAAATGCATAAGAAGAGACGGAAGCAAAGAAGATGACAGGTGGGCCCTGCCTGTAATTTGACGGGCTAAACAAACGGTGGAAGAATTTGGTGCCACCTCAGCCTGACCGGTGGCACCCACTCATCAGTTATTGCGTCAAACGGCTCTAATTGCCTGATCAGTGTTTTTCGTAAACTGTCAGCACAATACCGATAGGTTTTTGCAAAAAAACAAAACATAGTGGTTTTTTGATTTAGGGTCCACAAATATGGTGGTTTTTTGCAATTTACTCCCTTTTTGTGGAAGTTGAGCGAGATCTGATCTTTTTTTCTAAATCGGGATTTGACCATTTTCTCTACCATCGTAGTCATTGACGGTAGGGTTACATAATCTATCGTCAAGATAAGTGACGGTAAGACTTAACTGCGCTGTCACGGCCATTTGATGTCAAAAATATCTTATCATCAGAGTCTTTGGTAATAGGCTGTGTAACCCTATCGTCATTTTACTTGGCGGTAGGCTCTTTCATACAGCAAAAATCTAAGAAGTCAGTCAGTGGCAGAAAAAGTTAGCGCACTACAGAGTTCATTGATCTATCCAAGTTGTGTGTATGAATAGAAAATGTCAAATCAAACCAACTTGAAGCCAAAAAGACGTTCAGAATATTATTACTATTACTAGTTTACCGCTTCCCAGCTCAAAAACAAAAGCAGCCGAGCTGACAAAGGAACAACAGCACCATTGCGCAGATGCTTTTGCAAGTTGGGGACGGAGTCTATGTGTGTTCGCTGCTCCTGTCGCTGACCGTATGAATGTTGAGGTGAGTTGTCCACTGACCGGAGCCAGAGCACGTGCATAGGCAGAGCACAAAGTGCAGAAAATTACGGCTGAGCACAAGTGCAGAGCTTACCGCCAAGGACTCTGACAATGTGTAGTTCACGTTATAACGACGCGATGACGTAATTAAACCTTACCGCTATATACCGTGGCGGTAGGATGTTTTAGTCTATAGCCGGAGCGGGTGGCTGTAGGAAAAGGGTCAGATCTTGATTTTTTTTAAAACGAAAAGTCTAACGCTCACACGTGTGGGTGTTAGCCAACTCGCGCACAGGCATCCGTCACCGTCCAGTAGCTACTGCACGAATCTTGACATGATCTGGCTGATTTCGTGTGCCACGTAGGACAAGTCGATTGTGTATTGTGTAAGAGGGGTCGCTCGCACGCCGGTTTCCTCTCCGCGGTCAACGGTTGCCACTCGGGGGCGTGCGGTGGGACTGCGGTTGCGCCCGCACGCGTCGCCCGAATGCGGTTGCCGTCTAGCACGGCATACTTAACACCCCCATCGTGCGCGGTTCCATTTACTCCCCCCACTTCTCTACTCACCCAACCCACCATCCGCAGCAGTTCATTCGATTGGAGGAGAAGCCGATAGGAGGAGGAGGCGGCGGAGGCGGAAGAGTCGACGTCATTCGCGGCCGTCGGTGGGGCTCGCCGGACCAGAGAGTCTGGCCGGAGTGCCCGCAGCTTGAAGGTAATGTCTCCTCGCTACCGACATTCCTCCCTGCATTTTCCCCTCTCCCCTCTGCGGTGGATTTCTCCGCTCGAGATTCATAGTGATTACGGCGTAATCGCGGTGCTCCGGCGTTCCCGTCGGCGGCGGAGTCCCGTGTTTGCCGTTTAGGATGGCATTGCGCAGGTTCGTCGCCGCCGCGGTGGCAGTGATGCCGGTGTGGCTCGCCATGTCCGCAAACACATCCGGGTGTTGCGGTTCGATTTGAGCCGGCGTTTTTGTAGTTGTTAGTCATGCATTGCCCTGAAATGCCTTTGCCATTGGTGCAAGAAGTTTTTTGTTGGTTAATTTCAGGGTTTGATAGTTGTGATTGAACCCTAGATCTAGGTAGTTGTGTTTCAAAATGAATTACAAAGGCAACCATAGTAGTTCCAGGAACTGTATGCACTGGAAGGCAACTAATTTCTTGATCAACTGTGTCAGTTGCCACAAACATGCTTGCCATGTGGCAACTAATTTTGTGAACACACAATGGCTGTTGCCATGCTGTAGGCAGCATAATGGGGTAAATTCACTGTATTGTGAACTGAATTTGCGTTTTGCCTTCTGACTTGTAATATATGAACATACATGGAATCTCTTTTTTAACACGTGGTCAGGGTGTGTGTTGCCATATTACATGCTATGTGGTGGATGTTTTTATGCACTTTTTGAGTTGTCCTGGACTTTTAGCATGGCAATTTGAACCTATCACACTTGCCTGTGAAGATATGGCAACTCATTTTAATATCAGGACAGGGTGTCAGTTGCCACATTATATGTTTGTGCATTGTAGTATGTGTCCCTTTTTGTTTCTAGTTTCTTTTGCATTAACATGGCAACTTCAAGATTTGTTAAATTGCCTTATGAACTGTAGATTTTTAATGAAGCCAATGTGTTTAGTTGCCACATTTATTGTTGGACAATCGTAGGGGGTGTGGGTGTTCATAGTTACGTACTGTCTCGAAATGCTATTTTGCGAGGAGTGCAGGAAGTTTTTTTTTGACGAATTTCAGGTTATGATAGTTGCCAATGAACCCTAGATCGAGGTAGTTGTTTTTCAAAGTGCAGTAAGAAGGTAGACATGATAGTTTCAGTAACTATCTGCACTGGATGGCAACTAATTCCCTGATCAACTGTGTCAGTTGCCACAAATATGTTTTCCATGCGGCAACTATTTGTGTGCACACACTATGGCTGTTGCCATGCTGTAGGCCTGATAAAGTGTAGTAAATAGGTAGTCATGGCAGTTTCAGCAACTATGTGCACTGGATGGCAACTAATTTCCTGATCAAATGTGTCAGTTGCCGCACAATATGATTCCATGTGGCAAGTATTTCTGTTACCACACTAAGGCTGTTGCCATGATATAGGCAGGATAATGTGGCAAATTCTCTGTACAATACACTTACTTTTTGTGTTTGCCATACTGACTTGTGATATCTGAAGATATTTTGGCCGTACTACATGGCAACTCGTTTTTTAATATGAGGTCAGTTTGTGAGTTGCCACATTACATGTTGTTCAGTAGATGTTTTCAACGCTTTTTGAATTGTCTTGCATTTTTAACATGGCAATTTCAACCTAGTACATTCGCCTTTGAATATGTGACAACTCATTTTTTGTATGAGGACAGAGTGTCAGTTACCACATTATATGTTGCCACATTATATATTACCACAATATATGGCAACCTAGTACTTTTTGCCACTTTCAATTGAGCCTTTGTGGCAAGTACATTCTGTTGGGTGGAAACTGCTTACTTCATACTTCCATTTTCACCCTGACATTTTTGCTTTGTTCTTACATCAGCAGAATGGCTCGCGACGATCATCAAGAGGATGATGATGATTTCATGGAGTTATCGCGGCAGAATCACGCAACTAGACGGACAACAGACGGTGATGAGGTAACTGTCCACACCCCCCCAGCCCCACTTCCCCCATATGTTTTGAATGTCATGTTGAGTTTGCAATGGTCTGATAGGGTCTAAACCTTCATGATGGTGAAACATGGCAACAAATAATTGTTTCTCTGTTTTGCAGAAGAAGAAACGTAATCGCAATAGGGCTTCACAGGAACGCCTGACTATGTTGACCGAGGGATTCACCGACGACCAGAAGGGAGCTGCTGCTGAGTTGGGGATGCAGGCTCTGATGGATGTTCAGTGCAAGAATCTAGTGAATCACAGATGTCGATCGGCTCGGTGAGATTCTGAGCCCGCCTCCAGGGAATTTGTGATTCCAGGACGTGGAAGACTGCCGTTTGACGAGGAATCCGTGTTCTGCACATTGGGTGTGCCCTGCGGAGAGATCAAAGTCCCGTATGAAGGTCAATAATACGATTGAGGAAACGTTGTTTGCCCGTTTGTTTCCTGGGTTGACATCCATGCCGAACACGACCGTGCTGGCAAATTCACTGGAGGGCATGACAACCCATGGCGAGGTTTTCAAGATGAAGCTACTCATGTACCCGATCTCAGCTGTTTTTGCGCCGACCAAATCTCTTCGCCCAAGCAACAAATGCTTCCCCATCCCGGTGAATGCTCTATCTCTACTCCTTCATTTTTCCTTCAATCTTTTGACTCCTATGTCATCTGTAAGTTAGTCACTGCCAGTTTTTTGATGTTTTCCCATTTTGATTTCTGATGCAGCAACTTCTTGTCCTGAAATTTACGTCGTGCGAGCAAAAGCAGCAGTGAAGAACATGAATTGGTGTAAGTTCATTGCGGACTTCTGCATGATGCATTCTCAAACAAGATGTACCAGAAGGGTTGTCGGCTCCATTTAATGGTATTTTTGTACTACTCTTTTTGCAAACACTCCTAGCTCCTTGAGCATGCATGGAAACCATGATAGTGACATTATGGCAACTACCATCATAACAAGATGGCAACTGCCAACATAACTAGATGGCAACTGCCAACATAACTAGATGGCAACTAGCAGAAATACATGGCAACTAACAGAAATACATGTCAACTCTTTCCTTCTTCATGCCCTCCAACTTGATGATTGACGAAACATGCGTTAGCTTCTTTTTTGCAAAATACCATGATGGCAACTGAAATTTTTTCTTTTTAAATTGTTGTACATCAGCTCATGTTCGTCGATCGTCTTGATCTGTCCACTGTGGAATTTACTGGGATAGGAGGCCCGCCGCCTCCACAAAAGTTTGCTGTTTCTGCGTGGACTTACGATACTGTCAAGGCGGTGCTTGCCGCGGACAAGATAACTGATACGAAATACGGGAAACTGTAGGTTAGTTCTGGCTTCTTTCTTTGCACGACATTCTTTCATTTTTGACGCTGCATAACATATGAAAAAATCCCCATACGGCAACCGTCCGTGGCTAACAAGAGATGACTACCTTGTTAGCCATGGCTATCTGCGCATGGTATCCATGTCTTACGCCACGTGGCAACTTTGCCATTCATTTTGAAACTTCTATGCTATACCTCTTTTTTGTTGCAATACATGAACTGTTAGTTAGTGTTCACTGTTTTCTATCTTTACATGCTAGCTGTTTTTTTGGTTTTTTCCAGCTGATGGCCAAGCAGGCTATAGACTACAACGTGTTTAGTGGGCCTCAAAACTTTGGAAAGTGGATGGACGTGCACTCAGCTCCGTCTTGTCCTGTTGAGGTAATCAAGGATATATATCTATGGTTGTGTTTGGTTTATTTTGATCTTGTGCATGTGACTTTAATACGTCTGGTTACTGTTGCTTCTTGTTTTGCGCACAGGCGAGGGCGCCTGTTGAGCATCTAATTGGGCAGTTTGCATCCGGAATGACCAGCTTGCTCGGGAAGTTGGTTGAGGTTGGGCGTCCCTTAATGGCTCGACAATGACGGTTGCGAGGCAGTTCACTCCATTCGTTGCAGAACGGACACATCGGCCAACTGGTTGTCGTGGTCGGTACGACTACAACAGCTCGCAGGAGCTTCCTGTCACACAAGATGAACTAGATGGAGATGCTGCTCTCGACAAGGACGACGACAATGACATGGAGAACGTGCAACATGACACCGACGATGATGAACATGTCGATGTTCGTGCAGGTGGTAAGTGTTGGGGAACGTAGTAATTTCAAAAAAATTTCCTACGCACACACAGGACCATGGTGATGGCATAGCAACGAGAAGGGAGAGTGTTGTCTACGTACCCTCGTAGACCAAAGCGGAAGCGATCACAACGTAGAGGAAGTAGTCGTACGTTCTCCTCGCGATCCAGCCGATCGGTGCCGTTACTCCGGCACCTCCGAGTCGATGATGGCGTAGAGGAAGTAGTCGCGTTCTCCTCGCGATCCAGCCGATCCCAACGCGCCGTTACTCCGGCGCCTCAGTTCTTGGCACACGTTCAGCTCGATGGCGCTCCTCGGGCTCCGATCCAAAGCTCCGGGGAGAGGGAGTTCCACAAGATGACGGCGTGGTAACGATCTTGATGTTTCACCGACGCAGGCTTCGCCTAAGCACCGCTACGATATGACCGAGGTGGAATATGGTGGAGGGGCACCGCACACGGCTAAGGAAGGATCTCAAGGATCAACTTGTGTGTTCTAGGGTGCCCCCACCCCAGATATAAAGGAGGGAGGGAGGAGGTGGCCGGCCACAAGGGGGCGCACCATAGGGAGGAAACCTACTCCAAGTAGGTTTCCCTCTCTTTCCTTATCTTATTTGGAGGGAAGGAAGGAGTACTAGTATTAGGAAGTAGTACTAGTAGTAGGAATAGGAAGAGGGGAAGGAGAAAGGAAAGGGGGGCGGCCCCCTCCCCAATTCGGATTGGGCTTGGGGCGCGCCTCCCTTGTTCCTTCTCCTTCCTCCTACATGGGCCCAATAAGGCCCATATACCTCCCGGGGGTTCGGTAACCTCCGGAGCTCCAAACTTCTCCGGAACCTTTCCGTGTCCAAATATATCCGTCCAATATATTAATCTTTATGTCTCGACCATTTTGAGACTCCTCGTCATGTCCGTGATCATATCCGGGACTACGAACAACCTTCGGTACATCAAAATACACAAACTCATAATATAACCGTCATTGAAACCTTAAGCGTGCGGACCCTACGGTTCGAGAACAATGTAGACATGACCGAGACACATCTTGGTCAATAACCAATAAGCGGGACCTGGATGCCCATATTGGTTCCTACATTTTCTACGAAGATCTTTATCGGTCGAGACCGCATAACAACATACGTTGTTCCTTTTGTCATCGGTATGTTACTTGCCCGAGATTCGATCGTCGGTATCCAATACCTAGTTCAATCTCGTTATTGGCAAGTCTCTTTACTCGTTCCGTAATACATCATCTCACAACTAACTCATTAGTTGCAATGCTTGCAAGGCTTATGTGATGTGTATTACCGAGAAGGCCCAGAGATACCTCTCCGAGCAATCGGAGTGACAAAACCTAATCTCGAAATACGCCAACCCAACAAGTACCTTTGGAGACACTGTAATACTCCTTTATAATCACCCGATTCGTTGTGACGTTTGGTAGTACCCAAAGTGTTCCTCCGTAAACGGGAGTTGCATAATCTCATAGTTACAGGAACATGTATAAGTCATGAAGAAAGCAATAGCAACATACTAAGCGATCAAGTGCTAGGCTAACGGAATGGGTCATGTCAATCAGATCATTCTCCTAATGATGTGATCCCGTTAATCAAATGACAACTCATGTCTATGGTTAGGAAACATAACCATCTTTGATTAACGAGCTAGTCAAGTAGAGGCATACTAGTGACTATATGTTTGTCTATGTATTCACACATGTATTATGTTTCCGGTTAATACAATTCTAGCATGAATAATAAACATTTATCATGATATAAGGAAATAAATAATAACTTTATTATTGCCTCTAGGGCATATTTCCTTCAGTCTCCCACGTGCACTAGAGTCAATAATCTAGATTACTCAGTAATGATTCTAACACCCATGGAGTCTTGGTGCTGATCATGTTTTGCTCGTGGAAGAGGCTTAGTCAACGGGTCTGCAACGTTCAGATCCGTATGTACTTTGCAAATCTCTATGTCTCCCACTTGGACTTGGTCCCGAATGGAATTGAAGCGTCTCTTGATATGCTTGGTCCTCTTGTGAAATCTGGATTCCTTTGCCAAGGCAATTGCACCAAGATTGTCACAGAAGATCTTCATTGGTCCCGATGCACTAGGTATAACACCTAGATCGGAAATGAACTCTTTCATCGAGACTCCTTCATTTGTTGCTTCGAAGCAGCTATGTACTCCGCTTCACATGTAGATCCCTCCACGACGCTTTGTTTAGAACTGCACCAACCGACAGCTCCACCGTTTAACAAAACACGTATCCGGTTTGCGATTTAGAATCGTCCGGGATCAGTGTCAAAGCTTACATCGACGTAACCATTTACGACTAGCTCTTTGTCACCTCCATATACGAGAAACATATCCTTAGTCCTTTTCGGGTATTTCGGGATGTTCTTGACCGCTGTCCGATGATCCACTCGGATTACTTTGGTACCTTCTGCCAAGCTTACAGCTAAGCATACGTCGGTCTGGTACCTGACATTGCATACATGATAGAGCCTATGGCTGAAGCATAGGGAACATCTTTCATTTTCTCTCTATCTTCTGCTTGTGGTCGGGCATTGAGTCGACTCAATCTCACACCTTGTAATACAGGTAAAAACCTTTCTTTGCACGATCCATTTTGAACTTCTTCAAAACTTTGTCAAGGTATGTGCTTTGTGAAAGTCCAATTAAGCGTCTTGATCTATCTCTATAGATCTTGATGCCCAATATGTAAGCAGCTTCACCAAGGTCTTTCATCGAAAACTCTTGTTCAAGTATCCCTTTATGCTATCCAGAAATTCTATATCATTTCCAATCGCAATATGTCATCTACATATAATATCGTAAATGCTCTGAGCTCCCACTCACTTTCTTGTAAATACAGGCTTCTCCAAAAGTGCATATAAACCCAAATACTTTGATCACACTATCAAAGCGTTTATTCCAACTCCGAGATGCTTGCACCAGTCCATAAATGGATCATTGGAGCTTGCACACTTTGTTAGCTCCCTTTGGATCGATAAAAGCTTACGGTTGCATCATATACAACTCTTCTTCCGTAAACCCATTCAGAATGCGGTCTTTACATCCATTTGCCAAATTTCATAATCATAAAATGCGGCAATTGCTAACATGATTCGGACAGACTTAAGCATCGCTACGGGTGAGAAGGTCTCATCGTAGTCAATCCCTTGAACTTGTCGAAACCCCTTTGCGACAAGTCGAGCTTTGTAGACAACAATATTACCGTCGGCGTCGGTCTTCTTCTTGAAGATCCACTTGTTTTCTATTGCTTGCCGACCCTAGCAAGTCAACCAAAGTCCACACTTTGTTTTCATACATGGATCCCATCTCAGATTTCATGGCCTCAAGCCATTTTGCGGAATCTGGGCTCACCATCGCTTCTTCATAGTTCGTAGGTTCATCATGATCTAGTAGCATGACTTCCGAACAGGATTGCCGTACCACTCACAGTGCGGATTTTATTCTGGTTGATCTACGAGGTTCGTAGTAACTTGATCTGAAGTTTCATGATCAACATCATCAACTTCCTCACTATTTGGTGTAGATATCGCGAAACTGGTTTACGTGATAAACTACTTTCAAATAAGGGAGAAGGTACGATTACCTCATCAAGTTCTACTTTCCTCCCACTCACTTCTTTCGAGAGAAACTCCTTCTCTAGAAAGGATCCATTCTTAGCAACAAATGTCTTGCCTTCGGATCTGTGATAGAAGGTGTACCCAACTGTCTCCTTTGGGTATCCTATGAAGATACATTTCTCCGATTTAGGTTCGAGCTTATCAGGTTGAAGCTTTTTCACATAAGCATCGCATCCCCAAACTTTAAGAAACGACAACTTTGGTTTCTTGCTAAACCACAGTTCATAAGGTGTCGTCTCAACGGATTTTGACGGTGTTCTATTCAGCGTGAATGCGGCCGTCTCAAGAGCATAACCCCAAAACGATAGCGGTAAATCTGTAAGAGACATCATAGATCGCACCATATTTAGTAAAGTGCGATTACGACGTTCGGACACACCATTGCGTTGTGGTGTTCCGGGTGGCGTGAGTTGCGAAACTATTCCGCATTGTTTCAAATGTAGACCAAACTCGTAACTCAAATATTCGCCTACACGATCAGATCGTAGAAACTTTATTTTCTTATTACGATGATTTTCAACTTCACTCTGAAATTCTTTGAACTTTTCAAATGTTTCAGACTTATGTTTCATTAAGAAGATATACCCATATCCGCTTAAATCATCTGTGAAGGTGAGAAAATAACGATATCCGCCACGAGCCTCAACATTCATTGGACCACATACATCTGTATGTATGATTTCCAACAAATCTGTTGCTCTCTCCATAGTACCGGAGAACGGGTTTTAGTCATCTTGCCCATGAGGCACGGTTACGCAAGTGCCAAGTGATTCATAATCAAGTGACTCCAAAAGTCCATCAAGATGGAGTTTCTTCATGCGCTTTACACCGATATGACCTAAACGGCAATGCCACAAATAAGTCGCACTATCATTATCAACTCTGCATCTTTTGGTTTCAACATTATGAATATGTGTATCACTACTATCGAGATTCATTAAAAATAGACCACTCTTCAAGGGTGCATGACCATAAAAGATATTATTCATATAAATAGAACAACCTTTATTCTACGATTTAAATGAATAACCGTCTCGCATCAAACAAGATCCAGATATAATGTTCATGCTTATGGCGGCACCAAATAACAATTATTTAGGTCTAAAACTAATCTCAAGGTAGATGTAGAGGTAGCGTGCCGACCGCGATCACATCGACTTTGGAACCATTTCCCACGCGCATCGTCACCTCGTCCTTTGCCGGTGTTCGCAATCTGTAGTCCTGTTTCGAGTTGCAAATATTAGCAATGTAACCAGTATCAAATACCAGTGCTACTGCGAGCTCTAGTAAGGTACACATCAATAACATGTATATCACATATACCTTTGTTCACCTTGCCATCCTTCTTATCCGCCAAATAGTTGGGGCAGTTCCGCTTCCATGACGATGCTTGCAGAGAAGCACTTTCAGTTTCAGGTTTAGGTCCAGACTTGGGTTTCTTCCCTTGAGCAGCAACTTGTTTGCTGTTCTTCTTGAAGTTCCCCTTCTTCTTCCCTTTGCCCTTTTTCTTGAAACTGGTGGTCTTGTTGACCATCAACACTTGATGCTCTTTCTTGATTTCTACCTCCACGGCTTTTAGCATTGCGAAGAGCTCAGGAATTGTCTTAGTCATCCCTTGCATATTATAGTTCATCACGAAGCTCTTGTAGCTTGGTGGCGATGATTGGAGAATTCTCAATAATGACACTATCATCCGGAAGATTAACTCCCAGCTGAATTAAGTGATTATTATACCGGACATTTTGAGTATGTGCTCACTTGTGAACTGTTCTCCTCCATCTTGCAGCTATAGAACTTATTGGAGACTTCATATCTCTCAATCCGGGCATTTGCTTGAAATATTAACTTCAACTCTTGGAACATCTCATATGCTCCATGACGCTCAAAACGTCGTTGAAGACCCGGTTCTAAGCCGTAAAGCATGGCACACTGAACTATAGAGTAGTCATCGGCTTTGCTCGCCAGACGTTCACAACTTCTCGGCGTTGCTCTCGCAGAAGTTCGGCACCCAGCGGTGCTTCGGGCGTAATTCTTACAGGCAGCAATGAGGATAATCCTCAAGTTACGGACCCAGTCCGTGTAATTGCTACCATCATCTTTCAACTTTGCTTTCTCAAGGAACGCATTAAAATTCAACGGAACAACAAAGACGAGCCATCTATCTACGGTAAACATAGACAAGCAAAATACTATCGGTACTAAGTTCATGATAAATTTAAGTTTTAATTAATCATATTACTAAAGAACTCCCACTTAGGCAGACATCTCTCTAGTCATCTAAGTGATCACGTGATCCAAATCAACTAAACCATAACCGATCATCACGTGAGATGGAGTAGTTTTCAATGGTGAACATCTTATGTTGATCATATCTACTATATGATTCACGCCGACCTTTCGGTCTCCGTGTTCCGAGGCCATATCTGCATATGCTAGGCTCGTCAAGTATAACTTTGAGTATTCTGCGTGTGCAAAACTGGCTTGCACCCGTTGTAGATGGACGTAGAGCTTATCACACCCGATCATCACGTGGTGTCTCGACGCATTTAACTTTGGCAACGGTGCATACTCGGGAGAACACTACTTGATAATTTTAATGAGAGATCATCTTAAAATGCTACCGTCAATCAAAGCAAAATAAGATGCATAAAGGATAAACATCACATGCAATCAATATAAGTGATATGATATGGCCATCATCATCTTGTGCTTGTGATCTCCATCTCCGGCTAATCATGATCACCATCGCCACCGGCGCGACACCTTGATCTCCATCGTAGCATCGTTGTCGTTTACGCCATCTATTGCTTCTACGACTATCGCTACCGCTTAGTGATAAAGTAAAGCAATTACAGTATGCGTTGCATTTCATACAATAAAGCGACAACCATATGGCTCCTGCCGATTGCCGATAACTTCGGTTACAAAACATGATCATCTCATACAATAAAATATAGCATCACGTCTTGACCATATCACATCACAACATGCCCCGCAAAAACAAGTTAGACGTCCTCTACTTTGTTGTTGCAAGTTTTACGTGGCTGCTACGGGCTGAGCAAGAACCGTTCTTACCTACGTATTAAAACCACAACGATACTTCGTCAAATAGACTCCGTTTTAACCTTCTCAAGGACCGGGCGTAGCCACTCGGTTCAACTAAAGTGAGAGAGATGACACCCGCCACCACCTTTAAGCACGAGTGCTCGTGAACGGTGAAACCAGTCTCGGCGTAAGCGTCTGGCGTAATGTCGGTCCGGCCGCTTCATCTCACAATACCGCTGAACCAAAGTATGACATCTTTGGTAGGCAGTATGACTTGTATCGCCCACAACTCACTTGTGTTCTACTCGTGCATATGACATCAACGCATAAAACCAGGCTCGGATGCCACTGTTGGGGAACGTAGTAATTTCAAAAAATTTCCCTACGCACACACAGGACCATGGTGATGGCATAGCAACTAGAAGGGAGAGTGTTGTCTACGTACACTAGTAGACCAAAGCGGAAGCGATCACAACGTAGAGGAAGTAGTCGACGTTCTCCTCGCGATCCTGCCGATCCCAAAGCCGTTACTCGGCACCTCCGAGTCGATGATGACGTAGAGGAAGTAGTCGACGTTCTCCTCGCGATCCAGCCGATCCCAGCGCCGTTACTCGGCGCCTCCAGTTCTTGGCACACGCTCAGCTCGATGGCGCTCCTCGGGCTCCGATCCAGCAAAGCTCCGGGAGAGGGAGTTCCACAAGACGACGGCGTGCAGGACGATCTTGATGTTTCACCGACGCAGGCTTCGCCTAAGCACCGCTACGATATGACCGAGGTGGAATATGGTGGAGGGGCACCGTGACACGGCTAAGGAACGATCTCAAGGATCAATTTGTGTGTTCTAGGGTGCCCCCACCCGTATATAAAGGAGGGAGGGAGGAGGTGGCCAGCCACAAGGGGCGCACCATAGGGAGGAAACCTACTCCAAGTAGGTTTCCCTCTTTTCCTTATCTTATTTGGAGGGAAGGAAGGAGTACTAGTATTAGGAAGTAGTACTAGTAGTAGGAATAGGAAGAGGGGAAGGAGAAAGGAAGGGGGCGGCCCCTCCCCAATTCGGATTGGGCTTGGGGCGCGCCTCCCTTGTTCCTTCTCCTTCCTCCTACATGGGCCCAATAAGGCCCATATACCTCCCGGGGTTCGGTAACCTCCGGAGCTCCAAACTTCTCCGGAACCTTTCCGTGTCCAAATATATCCGTCCAATATATTAATCTTTATGTCTCGACCATTTCGAGACTCCTCGTCATGTCCGTGATCATATCCGGGACTCGAACAACCTTCGTACATCAAAATACACAAACTCATAATATAACCGTCATTGAAACCTTAAGCGTGCGGACCCTACGGTTCGAGAACAATGTAGACATGACCGAGACACATCTCCGGTCAATAACCAATAGCGGGACCTGGATGCCCATATTGGTTCCTACATTTTCTCTGAAGATCTTTATCGGTCAGACCGCATAACAACATCGTTGTTCCTTTTGTCATCGGTATGTTACTTGCCCGAGATTCGATCGTCGGTATCCAATACCTAGTTCAATCTCAGCATCTTGGCAAGTCTCTTTACTCGTTCCGTAATACATCATCTCACAACTAACTCATTAGTTGCAATGCTTGCAAGGCTTATGTGATGTGTATTACCGAGAAGGCCCAGAGATACCTCTCCGACAATCGGAGTGACAAAACCTAATCTCGAAATACGCCAACCCAACAAGTACCTTTGGAGACACCTGTAGTACTCCTTTATAATCACCCGGTTACGTTGTGACGTTTGGTAGCACCCAAAGTGTTCCTCCGGTAAACGGGAGTTGCATAATCTCATAGTTACAGGAACATGTATAAGTCATGAAGAAAGCAATAACAACATACTAAACGATCAAGTGCTAGGCTAACGGAATGGGTCATGTCAATCAGATCATTCTCCTAATGATGTGATCCCGTTAATCAAATGACAACTCATGTCTATGGTTAGGAAACATAACCATCTTTGATTAACGAGCTAGTCAAGTAGAGGCATACTAGTGACTATATGTTTGTCTATGTATTCACACATGTATTATGTTTCCGGTTAATACAATTCTAGCATGAATAATAAACATTTATCATGATATAAGGAAATAAATAATAACTTTATTATTGCCTCTAGGGCATATTTCCTTCAGTAAGAAGGGCAAGGGTGTACCAGATGTCCCTTCACCGGAGAAAGTCAAAGAGCAGACAACTGCGAGAGGCAAGGGGGTTTCGCCCTCAAAGAGGGGTAGGGATCCAGAGAAGGTTGGGCAGGGCTCTCCTGTCAAGAGACCTAGGACCGATCCCTTAGCTGCTAGGAGGAGGTTCGACTTCTATTTTAGTGTTTTGTTTTGTCTATCCTTTCGAACATGACCCCCTTTTTCAATTTGTTTTTGCTAAGCGTGGCAACGATTTTCGTGTCTAACACTTGGCACCTTTTTTGGCTCTTTCTTATATGTGCAGCGAGGCGACAACTGGTGGACGAGCAGTTACAAAGAAACAGGCACCAATGCCAACCCATGTTTCTGCTCGATTGAACAAGGGTGCCCCTATTGCTGGTGACACGCCTTCCACTAGGTCATCTCCTCGTACGTCGACGTCCAACACCGGTGATCCTGTCGTGTTGCCAGATTTGAGGTAGACACTCAAGAAGTAGGTTATCCCTGTTCTTTTTTCATTACCATATTGCTATATTTTTGCCTTTCAGTGCAGCTGTTCAGCTTGCCACATGGGCTACTGCCATCATCCCCACATTGCAGCTGTTGTTTCTCCTATGCTCTATTTCTTCTTACTACATGGCAACTCCTACTTGTTTTGAATGGCAACTGCTAACCAGGCAAAATGGCAACTCTTATTCCACCTACATGGCAACTACCAGCTTTTCCATCCGTTTGTGCACTCATCTACACCTAGTTTTGAAATGGCAGTCCTGGCACATCACACATTTCTTACATTTTTTAAGATGTCTACCATGGCAACTGCTGCTTGTTATGCATGGCAACTGCTAACTGGGCCACATGGCAACTCTTATTCCACCTACATGGCAACTATCAGCTGTTCATCTAACAATGTTCGTGTGTTCTATTTTTTTTAGGGTGAAGAAGACTACCACACGCGTGACGAAGCAGAACCCCAGAGACCCACTCGAACGCATACACTCAAATCTATCGACAGGTGGCAACTCAGACGTTCATGAGGCGCCAGTGCACAAACCTGCTGCTGCACCGTCCACTGTTCCCACTAGCTCTGATGCAAGCGGCCGACCATCTCCGCCGGTTGCAGATGTCTGAGCACGACAGAGCATCCGTACATCCGGGAGTGATGAGTCGGTATCCGCCAGACTCTTTGAAATATTGCCCACTCGCCGCAATGAAGGATGCTTTGTGAGCCATGCGACCCGATCAGCAAGTGTTGAAGTGGACGCCCCCGAGATCAACCTAAGCAAGGAAGTTTCCCGCTCATCTGACACGGATTCCAAGCGCGTGGGTAGTGGCACTTCTTCGTCCACGAAAGAAGGGGCTGAGGCGACAGTTCATAATGATATGCCATCCATAGGTGAGACTCTTGGCACAACAGCTCCAGCTTCTGGTGCTCCAGATGTTGCCAAGGTGACCGTTACGCGAGCTGGTCTTCCACCTAGGCGTTGTAGCCCCCGCAAGCAATCTGCAGACACACCCAACGCGTCGGCTGTAGCTAGGAGCAGCAGAGATGACTCTGGTTATGTGCCTGTGTCCACACTATTCCCACCACCTGCCAGAAGCAATGTTATGGAGAGAACGGAAGACCGGAGTACAACCGACCCAGGTGGCAAGCCGGGCACGACTGACGGAGGTGAACGTGCGGAGCAGACTGCGTCTTTACCCGCAGTGGATAACCCCAGCTTAAATCTGCGCACTTCTAAGCTCCCAGTCAACATCGGTGTCCCCTACAACCCAAACAAGAAGATTGTCAAGAAAGTTGCGACTGATACCGCTGACAGCACGCCCCGCCCTACGAATAAGCCTGATGATTCTGTAGCGGCCGATGCAGAAATGTTTGTTGATCTTTCACCCTTGGATTCTGCCTTGACAAGTTGTTCGTGGTCGGCCAAGAGGCGTGAGAGGCACCCAATGGCCTTCACCCCACCGAGCTGTAGCCTTGGCATTGATCGCAGTCAAGATGAACCAGTGGTGCAAGATCCTTCACCAGTTGCATTTGCTTTCCCGGCATGCATGGCCCCAATGATGGCGCAGCCAATGGTCGAGGGCAAGAAGGCTGTGAAGTTCGTAGAGCCGGTTGTGCAAGGTACATTTCTTTATGAGTTTATCATTTTCGTGTATACATCTTTTTAGTCTGACTTTTGTTCCAAGCATTTTTTTGGGTTCTCACTTGTGATGGCAAATGTTATCTGATGGACATGGCAACTGGATTTGCTTGCATGCTGTCACCTACATTTTTCTGTTGCCATGCTCCATTTTCCATTCTGCAAGCACATGGCAACTGTAGTTGATACATCATGGCAACTGTAGTTGTTGTCACATGGCAACTACAATGCATTGCACATGGCAACTGGAGTTGCCTGCACATGGCAACTCCCTACTTTTTGTGCCTACATTTCATATTTCTGCAACCGTTCTTTCAAACTAGATTTGTTTTGTTTTCCAAGGATTCCTAACCCACTTTTTAGATCCGTGCAGCCACCCCTGAGGAGATTACACCATCACTTGATGAAGCTTACGGCAGGATTGAGGAGGCAGCATTGCAGAGGAGGTCCTCACGAGGTTAGGGCCAATCAAGTTCCAACATGCCTGCTGAGTCCGTATCTGAGGATACCATTAGAAGTGCCACCCCTTGTTCTGTGAGGCAGCGTAGGGTAGTTCACGCGCCACCCGTGGATGATTATGAGCCGGAAGTCAAGGCCACAAAGGATCAGAACCAACTGTACGAAATTGTCAAGCGCTTTGGAAATGCGAGGTCCAACAACAATTACATGAAGGATCTGAAAGCGTAATGACCACACCCACATAAACCTCTCATTTGATTTGCTCTTTTTACTATTCATCCTTTTGATATTTCTAGATATGCTCCGTTTATGTTTTATTTCCTTTTTTCACTTAGTAGACATGATTCTTTCATGTTATATCATTTTCATACAACTCATGTTTGGACAGAACCAAGATCATACAATGTGATGCGACGTACGTTGACTTGGGTGATCCTGCCGAGTCTGTGAGGCCACTCGGTAAAATGTCGAAGAATGTAGTTGCATGTGAGATTGACTTCATCAACAGACATATGGATATGTCTCCCGACAAAACAATCATGCAGTACACTGTGACATGCAAAATATGGGATGGTGACTTCCACCACAAAATCCTGAGGAAGCATTTTGCTGCGCATGGTGATTTCAAGCTCACAATGAAGAAATGTGTGAGTACTCCTTCCTTTTTTGCACATTTTTCCCTCCCATGTTATTTTTTTGCCAGTAGCTATGCTTCAGATGTGGGCTACACCCTGTTTTGTGACAGCTGTTTCATGTGGCAACAGCTGCCATGTAAAATGACTTCTGATTTGCTTTCCTAATACAATGTGGCAACTTCAAACTAAAATACATGGCAACTTTGTTCATACATGGACGACAACTTCTTTTAATTACCCACTACAACTAAACATTATACGTTGGTCTACTTTTCTTGGACCCTTGATGCTTTTATAGTCACTCATGTGCCTGTTAGTGTAATCGGTGATATCTTTACATGTCATTTTCCCAACTACATCATTTTTGTTCTTAATGTGAGCTCTGCTTCTTTCTTTCCTTCATTTTTGTTTGCAGGTCTTGTTCCCCATGTTCTAGGAGCTTGCACCACACGACCCACACGACAAGTGTGGTCACCACTATGCGATCTGCCTTGACCTGAAGAAACAACGTTTTGAGGTGCTTGATTCAATGTGTTCAGAAGCTGATGCAGACCTTACTATGCATGCTGAATACTTCATCAACAACCTCAAAGAGACATGGAACCGTCACTATGAAAACTCCAAGGTCCAGATCAGACATTTTCCAATTGAGTACGTGGCGACTATGAAGCAAGGAAACCGGTATTTTCCCATCTTTTCTTCATGTGTCCTCCAAACCAATGCTCACCCTCTCTTTTTTGTCACCTCTGAATTGAATTTTATGATTTTTTTCTCTATGTTCTTGTGAGTTAACCTGACTCTTTTCTTGTTTAGGCACGACTACGGCTTCCACACGTTGGAATACCTTGCAAAGTGGGAAGGTCGACGGGTTCCTGTTGTCACAGCTGCAATGGTCGTCGAGCTCCGCAAAATTTACACATGGAACTGGTTGATGAATGAAGATTTCAACACGCGGTCCAATGCACGTGAGTTCATAGAGGAAGCTGTGAAGAAAGCCGCCAATAAGTACAAGTGATCACGTGGTGCTCCTGACCGAACGCCTAGCTTACATTCTGTTGCTGAGGAATGTAAGGTATTACCTTGTTTTTTCAAAACTATGTCCGTGTAATATGCTATGACTGCATCTCCCCGTAGCCTAGTATACAGTGGTGGCGTGTGAGTGACATTTGAATAGTTTGTAATATATGTGTGGATGTGAACCTACTTAGGTGTGACAACAGATACATTTATGTGTTTTTAGTATTATTATGTGCTTGTGGGTTGGTAGTACCAGCAAGGTGTTTTGAATGTGTCCTTGATGTCTGAAAATATGGCAAATGTAGTTGATCAGTCATGGTTAGTGAAAGTTATCGTTCTTTCTTGTTTGGCTTTTAGGGTTTTTTGCACTGCTAACTGTACCGGCTAGCATGGTAGTTTGATCACGCATAAAGATAACCTATGGTTGTCACATGAGATCGCTTTCACTTGTTTCCCATAGTTTGCACCACAATACATTATGTGTGACTAAAATGCGCTGACTAAACATGGAAATCTACGCGATGAAGATTCAGTACAACTAACATGGCATGTTCAGTACAACTAACATGACAGATTCAGTAAAAAATAACATGGATAATTCAGTAAAAATAACATGGCAAATTCAGTAGAAATGGCATGGCAGATCTAGTAGAAATGGTATGGCAGATTCAGTAGAAATTGCATGGCAGATTCAGTACAAGTAACATGGCAAATTCAGTGCCATACACGTGGCAACTGGAGCTATTCCTTCATGGCATTTTTACTTGATTCGATGCCTGAAGAGTCATTCTCCAGTTTTTACAAAATTTAGAACATCTAGATTACAAAAAAATGTCACCATGGATCAAGTCAAAGTGCTCCAATGTTGTTTACGGATTGCCCGTCCCTTTCTTTGGTTTCTTGTGTTTTGCTTGAATCTCCAATCCTGATTTGTATCTTATCTCTTTTGGACGCCCTTTTGTGATGGAACGGGGCGGGTTCCTAACCTATGTTTGTGTGCTTGCTGTTCCAGATCCTACCTCCGAGTTTTCAAATGATGGCCCTGTGGACGAAGGCACACTTGATGTGCGGGGGAACCTGTGTAAGGCTTCCTTAGCTTTTCTCTCCTTGATCTCATCAAGCTCTCTTTTGAGGGCCTTCCTGTGTTTTTCTGCGACCCTTGCTGTCTCATCACTCTTGCACGCTTCATCAATTAGTTCAGCATAGTTCTTTGTCAACACAACGTGCCTCACGGCTTCCATGGTTGACTCTGGTCTCTCTTCATGCACGGCCAAAACTGCGTTTAATGTTTGCGGCGCCAATGCGTCGTCAGCGTCCCAAGTCCATCGCCGCCTTATGAAATGGCGGGGCATTTGTGTCACTGCGTTCAAGCCCATTACTTTTAGAATGTGACAGCGCACAATCCCGCCCCGTTCGAATTTGCAACATTGACAGTAGTATTCGCCGCGCTTATTGATGCCTTCACAAAGTAGTTCCTTCCCTTATGCAGGTCTTGAGGTTACGAAGCCGACATGCCCATGATAGAACACACCTTGAACGTATGTTCGTCCACCTGGAAAGCCGTGTACATGCTGGCACGCTTTATTTCTTCCTGGAATCTGCAAGTTTTGTGTGGTTTTTGTTTAACTCTTGTGTGAAGTTTTTTATAGCACCTTTTGTTTGTTGTGGCCAATGGAATTACAATTCATTCAAACATGGCAACTACAGTTCATTAAACATGGCAACTGCAGTTGAGTAAACATGGCAACTGCAGTTCATTAAACATGGCAACTGCAGTTCATTTAAACATTGTCGGGTTTCGGGTTCCGGCAGACCCTCTAGGTTCGAACTCTGGGGTGCACGCGGAGATCTCACCCCCTACCTACCTGCACCTCGTCGCCTCGCAAGGATCTAAACTACTACAGGAACAACACAAGAGACACAAGGTTTATACTGGTTCGGGCCACCATTGTGGTGTAACACCCTACTCCAGTGTGTGGTGTGGTGGATTGCCTCTTGGGCTGATGATGAACAATACAAGGAAGAACAGCCTCGCGAGGGTGAGGTGTTCTTGTGGCTAGGCTCTCGGTCGGATTGGATCAAGCTAAGATGATATGTCCGGATCCTTCTTCTAAGATTGATCTCTAGCTCTGTTCTGGATTCCGGATCCCTCTACCCTGTGGGAGGCTAGTCCTATTTATAGGCGGAGGCCCTGGGCCTCTTCCCAAATATAGAGCGGGAAGTGCGCCAACAATTGGCCATTTTGAAGGGGAACATCTAGTACACTTATCCTGACTAAAGTTGGTCCTCGCCTGTCAAAGGCTCGGTGGTGACGCCTTGGCTTGGGCTCCACGATGACCTCCTTCCTGCCGTTTGACGGTCTTGGTCTTGTTGCATCGAAATGGATGCCTTTGCTTGATACTCTCAAGCGCTTGCCCTCTTTGCACCGAGAGAGGAAATGAGGACCTTCTGCGGGCTGGCGCTACTGGCACCCTTGGTCGTCATGGCTTGCGTCATGGGCACCTCGTGAGGTACCCGCCTTGACCTCTCCGCCTCCTCGCGAGCCACTGACGAGGCCGTGCACGAGGAAGCTTCTGTCGTCCGCCCAGCATGAGGCTTGGCTCCCTCGCGAGGATCTTGAGCTCGTCTTGATGAAGATGGGCGTCTGGGCCACCCCTTGAGCCACGCCGCAGGTCGCGGCGAGCAAGTTTGGGTACCCTGTTCCCGAGCCGACAAGAGCCCGGCCCAAGGCGCGCTGGACTTGGCTTAGCGGAGAAGCAAAGGGCAAGTCACGAGCGCCGCTGAGCCCTAACAGCCTGCGGCCTTGGGCGCCGCGTAGCGGTTGATTGGATGTGGGCGTCTCCTCTTCCCCACGACGCCTCGTCGAATGCACGAATTGATAGGTCCCTGCATGCAAAGCGGGTCATGATTACCTGCGATCGTGGAGGTCGACGGTTGGCCTTCCCCGGCTATAAGTACGGAACGACGCGTCCCCTTCCAGTCCATCTCTTCTTGCTTCTCATTCTTCTCCGTCCTTGCTCCACTTTGCGGCAATGGCTCCGATCCGCCGGTTCTCTGCGGAAGAGAAGGGAAAGGCTCCCCGAGAGGGTCGACCCGCTCAAAAGAAACAGCTAGCCCTATGTCGCCGAGATGAGGCGCCCGGCAGAGGTGTCGAAGCCCTTCGGTGCGGCCGCCGCCAGGGTTCCCGCTGCCCTTGTACGCCCACTTTGAGGGCCCTGAAGGAGTTGACGCCGAGCGCCATGGACGCCGCCGCCGTCGGCGTCGGCGGGTCACGACGGTGCGCGTTGTCCCTCCTGGAGTCCATACCGAGGGATCCTCCCGAGAGTTTGTGCTCCACGCCGCCATGCCTCCTCAGTCTTGGATTCGCCTTCCTCCCTCCTTCGCCTTCGTGATGCCGCAGGGGGGATATGTGGAGCTCTGGTTGCAGCACGCCGGCTGCAGTACCCTCGCGACCGAAGCGGAGGTCGCGGTCGTCGCTCCGGGCAAGGTCTTCATGACTCGAGGCTGGGGCGAGATCGCCCGGATCTGCAGGACGAGGGGCGCCCTTGCGATCCACCTGGAGTACGACGGCGCTTCCATGATGCTCTTCAAGGTCTTCGATGCGGAAGGACACCGGCTGGAGTGCTGCCCTGAGAGATGTGGTCGGGGCCCTGCCGTGGCGAGGACCAGGCTCGCCGATCGCTCCCTCAGCAGCTCTTCAGGCGGCGGAGGATCCAGCGACTCCGTCGAGCTCTTCGCGACTTCGGAGACGAGCGACGACAGCTACGAGCCCCCGAGCTTGCGCCGCTCTCGGAGCAAGGCGGGCTCGTCAGGCCGCCGCTGCCTCTGATCTGGATGAGGTTGGCGCCGGTGCCTGACGACCCACTGTTGATGATGGCGTCTCTCGCGGAGGCGCGTGTAGTTAGCATTCTTTAGGATCTGCTCCTCTGTTCCTCGCGAGGAATCGGCGCCCGTGGGCGCTTGTAAGGTGCCTATGGTTCTGCTTGTTAATATGATCCTTGCCGTGAAGTAGTGTGAGATGCTCATTCCGTCTTAGCTTAGTTCCCCCTTTCAAACCTCACGAAGGCTTGGTGCTCTGCGCCGACAGGTCCCGGTCCCAAGGCAGACTTCACCGTCATTGGTATGCCGTGTCGCGATGCCGTGGTCAAGGCCAGGAGGTGAGCGGCCCGGGGTCCAGTAAGAGCCCCTGAGTCGCGATGCTCAGGAGGTCCCCTTTAGCGCTCAAGCAGCCATCGTTCGGTGAGAAAGGAGCGCGACGTTGCTAACACGGGATTGCATTAGGTGCGAGGCCGGTGCTGCAATAGCTAGTGTTTCCGGAGGGTGTCTTATCTTGGGAATCAGGAACCGCTTCCTGGTGCGACGTTAGGTCCGCGCATCGGCAGGCGAGGGGTTGCCTGGCGAGGTCCCCGCGTGCCTCTTCCCTCTCGCCTTTGCTCCCCTTTCGCTCGTCCTCGGGTCCGGCCCTCGCTGGTCTCGGCCGTTCTTTGGTATGCTGGTCGTGATGCCATGGACAAGGCCAGAGGGTGAGGGCTGGAGAGCCAGTAAGAGCCCATGAGTCGCGATGCTCAGGTACCCTCCCCCCTTTAAGGTGCAAGCGGTTCGCGCGGGCGAGAGTGAAGAAGACGCCGTGAGGGCCTCGCCTGGCGCTGCGCCTTGAACAGATCCTGCAGGCTCACCACAAGAAGAACAAGAGTCTGCCATAACAAGCGACGATCAGCCGTTGGCTGCTTTGGAGGGGTGACGAGGCACTGAAGGCCTGACGAGGTGGCGCTGCGGCGGGCTGCCGCGCCGTGAGCTCAGCCATTCAGGGTTTGTCGGTGTTGCGTGGACGGACCCATGCACAAGCTGTCGTGCTGGGGGAGCAGCTCCATCGGTTGGTGTCGGTCGAGCGGGTAACTAGGTCAAGCACGTTAATCACGAAGGAGCAAGTTCATTTAGATAGGTGCGGGGAAGGCGGGGCGTCGGCGGAGTGCAGCGGCGACTTGGGGATGATGCAGCCCGAGGGCGCCCCGATAAGGTAAGCTAGGAACATGAATTAAAGGGATACACGCCCGCGAGGATGGACCCACGCGGCTCGGGAATGATGCAGCCTGGGGGCGCCCACCGGAAATGAAACTTGAAGGATGTCACCTGATAACGTTGAGGACGAAGGGATGCTGAAGTAGCAGACGTCGTGGGCTGCGGAAGCCGATCTTCACGAGCCCCCAGGCCCAGGAGCCTTGGGAGGCTCTGGAGGCGCTGGTGGCTCCTCACGGACCATCTCCATCTCCGCCAGGACTGCGGAACGCCTGGCCTCTTGAGCCTCCAGGATGTTCCTCACGAGGCGCTGGCGCGTGGCGGCCATGTTCCTGCACGCGTAGGGCATCTGAACGTAGCTGTGGGGTGGACCTTCGCGGCGCCCAGCGTGAGGGCCAAGCGCTCTGAGAGGCGGCTCGGTTGAGCCTCGGTATGTCGATGCAGACGCGCAGCCCACCATCCTCGCACGGATGGGGAGCCACGGCGGAGTGGCGGCTGCCACTCATGACTCTTGACTCCTGCAGCTCTGAATGATCTGGCTGACGAACTCCCGAGGGTTTGGCCCTCCTTGCCTCGCTCCTTCCTGAGGGAAACGTGCTTTGAAACACGCCTCCAAGTGGTGCCCAAGCGCCTCCCTCGTGACCTTAGCAAGGTCGGTGGCCCTCCAGGAGAGAGCCCCCGAGCCTTGCTTGAGGAGGGCGCCGAGCGCGCCTTCCTATGCGTCAGAAGGAGGTGTCCTCTGAACAGGCACGGACCCTGAGGGGCCTGCCTCCCGAGGGGTCGGGCCTGGCGATGTCTTCTTCTTCTTGGGAGTAGTCTCGGGGAGCCTCCCGCTCCTGCGATCTGGGTCTTCAAGTGACGCGGCTTGAAAAGCTCGCTCCAGGGAGCACACTGCATCTCTCTCTTCACAAGGCACCGTGATGACTCCGCCGCTTCCTGGCATTTGAGGACGTTGTAGCCGTGATGAGTCACGGCCATGAATTTGGCCAGAGCTGGATACCCGATGATGGCATTGTATGGCAGGCGAATGTGGGCGACATCGAAGTTGATGAGCTCGGTGCGGTAGTTGTCGCGCGCCCCGAAGGTGACAGGGAGGCGGACCTGCCCAATCAGAACTATGGAGCCATCGGTGACTCCGGAGAAAGGCTTGGTTGGTTGTAGCTGATTGTATGGCACTTGGAGATTGTTGAACGTCTCGACGGACAGGACATTGAGCCTGCTCCACCGTCGATGAGGGTCCCGGTGACTTGCACGTTGTCGATGATTGGGGAACAAAGCATCGGGAGGACTCCGCCGTGGCCGCGCAAGACTTGAGCCGATCCGCCGAGCTGAACGTGATGGCGCATCTTGACCACCGAGAGGGCGCGTGGCTTCGAGCTTGGGGAGGACTGCATTCGCCATGGGCGAATCGCTTGAAGATGCGTTGAGAGGCTGGGGCTTGAGCTCCGCCCAGATGCAAGCGATCGCGCGGATCCTCGGAAGCCCCCAGCCCCTCGTCCGATGATGGTCCTCATTTCTCCTTGGCTGCGAGGCAGGAGGGAGGTCTGCATTTCCTTGCGGGCGATCCTCGCGAGGCTGATCCCTCCAGCCTCCCTCGCGAGGCTGATCCTGCCAGCGGTCCTCGCGAGGTCGGTCACGCCACCCTTGGCGAGGGCCATGGTCTTCCCAGCATCCTGTGTTTGTTCCTCTTCCTCGGCCATAGCCTCGATCGTTGCGGTTGGGGCGTCGACCAATTCTCCCTTCTCGCACGGCTCGGAGCTCTTGACATTCGTTGGTGTTGTGGGTGTGGAGGTCGTGGTACACACAGTACCGGCTACCCTTGGAAGACTCGGCCTGATCTCTGCCTCGCTTGGTATCTCGTTCTGCCGCGAGCACGACAGCCCCATTGCGCTTCACGTCCTTGGCCTTGGGCTTCTTCTCTTACGGAGTGCGGTGGCAGCTCGAGGAGGGAAAGGCGTCCTTCCTCATCCCTGGCGCACTTGGTCGCCAAGTTGAACAGCTCCAAGGATGTGCATAGATCTTCATGCATCGCCAGCTCCTCCTTCATCTTGACGTCACGCACGCCGTCGGAGAAGGCAGAAATGATGGCCTCCTCGGTCACCTTGGGAATCTTGAGGCGTGCGTTGTTGAAGCTGGATGTACTGCAGGTCTCCCCTGGCTGCTGCTTGATGCGGTGCATGTCGCCACGGCAGGAGGCGGTCACGCAGTACCTTGGAAGTTGGCGATGAAGCGGGTGCGCATCTCGTCCCGGGAGGAGATCGTGTCAGAGCCAGTTCGAGGAGCAGTGCGGGCCTGTCGCCCTGAGTGCCATGGGAAACCAGTTCGCCATGACCTTCTCGTCCCCGTTGGCAGCTTGGATGCCCAACTCGTAGAGCTGGAGGAACTCCGCTGGGTCGGCCGTGCCGTCGTAGCGAGGAGGCAGGTCTGGCTTGAACTTGCCGGGCCACGCGACGCTGCGCAGCTCAGTGGTGAAGGCACGGCAGCCTTCTGTGGCCACGGGGGCCTTTGGTGATGAAGAGCATGGTCTTGCGGGTCCCCATGTGCTGCCGGGAGCAGCGCTGGGTCTTGGCGTCTTGGAGCAGGAGCATCGTGCGTGGCCGGCGGCGCGAGGAGCACTCAGGCAGCTTCTTGGGGGCGAGGGACCTCTTGACAACTCTGCTCTTGCTGCGCTGATGCCGGACGGAGTGGGTTCCGCCCAGAGGCCATGCGCCTTGGGGCCAAGGAGACTTCTTGAGGGGGAGGCGGTTGAGGCACCCCTGGAGCTTCATCGCCCGCGCAAGGTGGGGCGCGGTGCAGCGAGAAGGACGGCGTGGGGAGCCTGCGGGCGCGTGACGAAGCTTCGGCGACGCAGGCGAAGCCACTCTTCAGAGACGCTGCGTCGGCAGGCGTAGCAGAGCTCGTTTGCAGCGATGGCGCGGCCCGAGCCTCCATGGTAGCAGCGAGCGCCGTATGAGACAAAGAACCAGTGGGCGAGTGAAGGAAGCAGTACGGCCGTCTCGCCTTACAGACGGATCTTTGGGGCGATGCTTGCTGCTCGTTCCCGCCGGGCTGGTGGCGGCGTGACGGCAAAGCGATGTGGAACGGCGGGCGGCCGACGGGGGCCGTCTGGGCGATGCGGGTAGCGAGTAGGGTTCCGGCGCTTTCGGCGCAGGCCCGACGAGCGTCTGACATGGATGCGATGGGCGGCGAAGAACAGGGCGGCGGAAGACAGATTCCGGTGCACCCCTACATGGCGCGCCAAATATCGGGTTTCGGGTTCCGGCAAACCCTCTAGGTTCGAACTGTGGGGTGCACGCGGAGATCTCACCCCCTACCTACCTGCACCTCGTCGCCTCGCAAGGATCTAAACTACTACAGGAACAACCCAAGAGATACAAGGTTTATACTGGTTCGGGCCACCATTGTGGTGTAACACCCTACTCCAGTGTGTGGTGTGGTGGATTGCCTCTTGGGCTGATGATGAACAATACAAGGAAGAAACTGACCTCGCGAGGGTGAGGTGTTCTTGTGGCTAGGCTCTCGTTCGGATTGGATCAAGCTAAGATGATATGTCCGGATCCTTCTTCTAAGATTGATCTCTAGCTCTGTTCTGGATTACGGATCCCTCTACCCTGTGGGAGGCTAGTCCTATTTATAGGCGGAGGCCCTGGGCCTCTTCCCAAATATTGAGCGGGTAGGGCGCCAACAATTGGCCATTTTGAAGGGGAACATCTAGTACACTTATCCTGACTAAAGTTGGTCCTCGCTTTGTCAAAGGCTCTGGTGGTGACGCCCGGCTTGGGCTCCACGATGACCTCCTTCCTGCCGCTATGCGGCGGTCTTGGTCTTGTTGCACCAAAGCGGATGCCTTTGCTTGATACTCTCGCTGCGCTTGCCCCTTTGCACCAAAGAGGAAATGAGGACATCGGGCTGGCGCCACTGGCGCCCTTGGTCTTCATGGCTTGCGTCATGGGCACCTCTGAGGTACCCGCCTTGATCTCTCTGCCTCCTCGCGAGCCACTCGACGAGGCCGTGCACGAGGAAGCTTCTCGTCCGCCCTTCATGAGGCTTGGCCCTCGCAAGGGTCTTGAGCTCGTCTTGATGAAGATGGGCCGTCTTGGGCCACCTCGAGCCACGCCAGCGGGCGCTAGCGAGCAAGTCTGGGTACCCCCGTTCCCAGAATGCCGACAAACATGGCAACTACATAACAACTTCATTTTGGCATTTGCATTCCATACCATCATGGCCAGTGGAATTACATTTCAGTAAATATGGCAACTGCAGTTCATTAAACATGGCAACTGCAGTTCATCAAACATGGCAACTGAAGTTGAGCAAACATGGTAACTGCAGTTGAGTAAACGTGACAAACTACAGTTCATTAAGCATGACAAACTGTAGTTCATTAAGCACGGCAACTACATATCATGGTTACTCTGTACCTAATGGCTACTTTTCAACAAAATCATCATTTTCAAATAAGCATTTCAACTGCATTGCATTCTACATGGCACCTGGTACCCTCATGATTTGTGCAAATAAGATTGTAACACAACTGACTTGCTAAAAATCATGTTGGTGTATATCTTGCTCATCTGCCTCTCCATTGGTAAATATGTTAGCAATTTTGGCTGCTTGAGCGTGGTGTTTGCTTCTTGCTGTAGCTCGGATCCCAGTATTTTTTGTTGCAAAGCGGTGTACTGCTTGGCAAACTGTAGCAATGAGTTGCCAGGGCTCACGTACCGCTTCAAAACAGCATTGAACCCCTCACTGCGCTGTGTAGTCTGCAGAAACGGGAAGAAGCACTACATGAAGTAGGCCGACACCCAGTACATTTGCTTCTCCCGCAAGCTAGCAAGCGTCTCGTGGTCTTGGACTTGATATGTTTCAATCATAGCCATCCAGCTCCTTTCAAACTCCTCCACCGTCAAGCTGTGGTCCATGCACAGCTCGAATGCCTTGTGCAGGTCTGACGGGTCAAAGAAAGAAACGGTCCTAGTGTCTCCTCGGCCTTCTTTATAATGTGCCACCTGCGATTGCTGTGCCTTTATAGCGGAACGGAAAGACCTCCTCTATGCCTGCACGCATGCTAAAATCCTGGTCTATTATTATGTTCATCGGAGCAAGTCCACCCATGCACTCCAAGAAGGTCTTGAACAGCCAAACGTACCCATCCGTGCCTTCGTTCCGAATGAGCCCGCATCCGAACTGCAATGACTGATTGTGGTTATTTATTCCTATGAATGGAGCGCATGGCATCTTGTACATATTAGTGAGATATGTCGCATCGAATGAAATGCAGTCTCGGAAATGTTTGTAGGCTCTTCTTGCAGCACCATCCACCCAATACATGTTCCTGACACGGTGTAACACCCGAAAATTTTAACCTTGTTTTGTTAATTAAAATTTTGCCAGGAAATTAAAACTTTTATTTTCTGGGCTCCCTTTTGATTTTTTTGAAACATTTCCTTCCTTTTTATCATGGAGTTATTTCCTTCAGTGAAAACTTTTCAAATATGTTATTGGACTTGCTTATCCTCTCAAGAAAAATCTTTTCTTTTCATCAGAGGAATTAATTATATAATAATCTCCATAATCTTTATTTTCTTGAGAAATGGTTTCCCATGGTTTTATGGTCCTTTTTGAACTGCAACCATTTGATAAAATCATTCAATGTTCCAACCAAAATTTGGAGATGTCATGTGATGTTTTTAAGCCACTTTTATGCAAAAATATCTTCTGTCCATTGGAAATTTTGAGCTCTACACCATTTTTTCAAAGCTGGTCCAGTGGGCAGATTTGCACTACAACCTATTTAAATATTTCTTTAAAGCTTCCACCAAAATTATGGGATGTCAGTAGGAGCATAATATTCAACTTTATGCAAAAACCCAGCTTTGTTCTTTGAAAAATTTGAGTGGATCAACCTCTTTTCCATTTTGGTCCAACTTGAGGATTTGTACAGGAACCACCATTTTAGTTGCTCCTCTATCCATGATTCCTTTTCCTACTTGTAGCCCTTCCTGCTAGAACCTTAAGTACAGGAGTTTGGACTCATTGGAGCAATTCTAGTACATGCAATCATGCCCTGTTCTTTCTGTCCAGAACTGAAATTTTGCAAAACTTGCACTAGCAAGTTTGTGCATTGGACAAACTAACCTCACCACCCTCTCATCCATCTAAAGAGACCCCACCCTGGAAGATTTGGCCACTCCAAGAAATGCCTAGGTGCCTATGGCATTTTGTCAAACACCTTGAGTGCATGAACAACTTTGACATGACTTTTGTCATTGCACTGTGAACTTGCACCTCTGGACAAACTAGCATGTCCACTAAACTCCCAGCTACTCCTAACCTGGGTCTGCTAAGTGCCAGCCTCACCCAAGCTTTGTGGCATGCACTAGCATTTCGCCGAGCACCTGGTGAGCGTGCTCTGGGCGCGCCTAGAACGCGCGTTTTGCACGTGCCGCGCCCGAGCCGCCGCGTCGCGCCCCTTGTTTGGCCCACACTGCATAGCCGCACCACGCACTCCCCCTCTCACCAGAACGCGCCAAGCAGCCCCTCTCCACGTCTCCGGCAAGCCAGGAGCTAGCCGCCACGGCCACCCGACAACCCCTGCTCAGGTCGGCGACGCCTGAGCCTCTCCCGCGCGCCACCTGCCCCTGGAACAGCTCAGCCTCATCCTCTCGCGCATCCTCTAGCTCTCGTCGTCGCCACGACGCCCTGCCGCTACAGGGAGGCGGTTCGCCGACGAACTTATCCACGGCCGCCGCAAACCGACCTCGTTGCGCTATAAAAAAAAGAGGCCCCGAGCACGTTTAGTTCCCTAGGCAGCCTCAAAGATGCTCCCTAGTTCTTCCGTGGCAGCCAATCGACCGGGGAGGTCTTCTTCCCCACCTCCGGCAAGCTGCAGCCGCCGCCCTTGCCCGGCCGTTCGGCGCCACCAGAGCCTCCCCCTCTCCACTCTCTTCACCAGGAACTCCCTCCCCCCCTAGTGAATCCATCCCCTGCTCAATTTTGATCGGGACTCGCCGCGGGAGAAAAATCACTTTGCTCGACGGCCACATTCCGCTGCGAAGCTCGCCGCCGGCAGCTCCGTCCACCCCAGAGACCGTACCGACTACCGGAGTGACCGCCTCGATCCCCTGAGCCCGCGGGTGACCTTGGTTTCCTGAACGGTGCCGCCGTTCGCCGGCGAGCATCGCCGGAGTCCCGCCTCCGCTCGGGGCAGAGGAAGAGGAGGAGGTCGACTAGTCAAACGACCCGGTGGGTCCCCGGGCCCACTGTCAGTGACTCACGTGCCGTCCACGTTGGAGTAAGTGGAAGCGTAGATTCCAAAGTACGTCTTCGACGTGTACCGTTTCTTTTTTCTTTTTGTTTTATTTAAAAACCAGATTTGACCACAACTTTGACTGCCTATAACTTTTTGATGATAACTCCAAATGAATTGATTCCTTTTCCTACCTCTCTCAAATTTGATCTAGTTTATTTTAAGATTTATTTGAAAAAAATTCAATACAACTTTTTGTGCTGTTTTAAATTTGTGTGTTAATTCAAATTTATTTAAAATAGGACTTTTGGAGAGAGAGGAGCAAAATTTCAAAAGTTTTGGAGTGCACCCTGCCTTTCCACATATTAAAGGCAAGCATTCTGAACCCTGGCATAATATTTTGCATGCATTGTTTGACACGATTATGGCACCACCTCAATGCGTGGGACTCGTTATTTTATGTGGTGATGTGATCGTTTGCATAAATGCTTATTTGAAATTTCCTTGCTGTTGGAAATGGACATGCTTGTGATAATGATCATCCTCGTATGCCTTTCGTGCCTACCGGAAGGTAAACGGGAAAGTCTCTGTCTTGGGTAGACCGAGCTTGTCCCTAGTTCCTCGTCGAAATGAGTGTGTCCGGCATGGCATGAGGGGTATGATGAGTGGTGATTCTATCTGTTGGATGAAATATATTCGTTATGCTAATCATGCAGGGAATACTTAAACCTCCTGAGTCGACCATATATCGAGTCTTGTTCCAGTAACCCCCATACTTGTTTAGTACTACCACTTGGCTCTACCACAAGTAGGGTACGGTTCAGTAAGTCGTCAACCCCTTTCTAGCACACACCGTACAGAGAGGCCACGGTGGAAGATACCGGTTTTAGCTGGTAGGCAGGCCACCTGGTCCGGGGGCATGGGTGTTTCCGGTTGAGACCGAGAGGGGAGGCCACCCCTTAGAGCGCGCGATATAAATGTGATCCCATGCTATGCGAGGTTGTAGCCTCCCACTTAGAGTTTTTCTTAACAAGTGTCGTGGGTGATTCCAGACACCGGTAAGTTAAGCTAGTGTGTGCAAGTTAGGTGTGTTTACAACTAAAAGGCCGTAGACGGAATTAGTCCCGATGGACTAAAGGAATCCGTTACTCGTGGGTAAAGAGTACACCCTCTGCAGAGTTTAAACCTATTCGAATAGCCGTGTCCGTGGAAGGATTACAGTCTGGGATGGGTCAAGTGTTGGTCTTAGTGTCGGTCTTCTGAGAAGAAACTGTTAAACCAGAACTGGGATCGCGACTTGAGACTTGTAATGATTATGATTATTATTTTGTTATGGACTAACCCGTTATACTATTTGAATTATCGAGTATTCCTGGGATGGTTCTACCTCCTGGATATTCACTGTGATTACTTATAAGCCCTTTATGTGGTGTCGCTAAGGCCTTGGTAATGGCATTGCTTGTTATTTATTTACTTTATAAGCCCTTTATGTGGTGTTCTTTGAGGCTCAATCGTGGCATGCTTGTTATTTATTTACTTTATAAGCCCTTTATGTGGTGTCATTTGACGCCCGATCGTGGCATGCTTGTTATTTATTTACTTTGTAAGCCCTTTATGTGGTGTCATTTGAGGCGACCGATCGTGGCATGCTTGTTATTTATTTACTTTATAAGCCCTTTATGTGGTGTCATTGAGACGCCTGACCGTGGCATGCTTGTTATTTATTTACTTTATAAGCCCTTTATGTGGTGTCGCTGAGACGCCCGACTGTGGCATGCTTGTTATTTATTTACTTTACAAAGCCCTTTATGTGGTGTCGCACAGACGCCCGACTGTGGCATTTTATTTACACTCCATCGTTGCATATTCATTGTTACATATTAATAACCTGCTTGCATGTATCAAGGATTTCAGCTTATGACTGACGTTGTGATCATAGAATATTTTCAAAGCATGATTATCGGTTGTTATATTATACCTGTGTTCATAATGTTTGCGAGTACATTCAAAGTACTCACTGGCTTGTCCCTGGCTATTGTCTTGGCCAGATTTCTTGCGTGGAGAGGAGCGTTGCGATGACAGCCCGGAAACCTACGCAATGGTGATAGCAGCCTCGCGAAGATAGGAGTTAACCTGGTCAGCTATTCCTGTGGGAAATGGAGTCCCATAGACGCCGATGATCCACAAACCGCTTCCGCCATCAACCACTAGAAACCATTTGTTGTACTCACGGACTGTAATGGTCTTGTACCACATATTTTGTATTTTGCTTGGAATTTCTGTATCAAGTTGGTGCCTCATCAGCTAACAGTAATCCTGGGGCTAGTGAGCACAACAGCCATTTTCGGGAATTTATTACCCGGAAAACCGGTCGTCACACACGGTCCTCATCGTCCAATCTTATCCTGTAGAAGAAATCTTGATCTTCTTTCGCTTTCTCATTGAAGTAGGCTATCGTGGCTTCTATGTCAGCCAACTTGCTTTCTCTATGGTACTTTGCCTTTAGGTTTGTGATGTCTGCTGGTAGGTAGGGCATGCTACTCAGAGACCCCTTTTTGCTGTGGATGAGGGAGAGTATCTGCACCATTCTTGATGGATCGGCGTTACAATCATGTAGCAGCTTTATGAATTTCTTCTCGAGGGGGGTGAATCCTCTGTGGGCGGTCAGAAATTTTACCAGGTCAAACTTCTTTATTAGCTCGTGGTTGTGCTCGTCAAAATATTCAGTGACCACCCACTATGCTTCATCTACGTTCAGCTTACACCGGACAAGGCATTCCGTCTTGACAATGATACCTCTCTTTCGTTCCGGAATGACAGGCGCATCACCTTTGCCCTTCTTGTTTCTTCGTGCCTTGTAGCACCTCATCTCACCTCTGCTGTACTCGTTAGTTTTTTTAATTTTCCTATGGTATTCGGTGTTGACCGCAAACCCATGGAACTTTGCATATGTCTGGTAGAATTCCTTTGCATCTTCAAATGAATCAAATCTCTGCCCAATATACGGTGGCTGGGGTACCATGATTTCTGATTGCCCACCATCTTCACCCCCTTGTGATTCGTCATCGGTTTCATCATTCACTTCAGTATCGGCGGCTGTTTCACGTGCTTGAGTGTTGCTTGTGCTAGTGTGCACATGTGTGCTCATCGGTATTGCTGGCACGATTGCCATTTCTGACACTGACTCGGCATTGTTTGTGGCATGAGTGTTGGCTGGCTGGTGGAACGTCCTTCCGTCGCTTCGAGCTCCCCGCAGAGATGTTCCCGCGCATTGTTAGTTGTAGTTGAAGGTCCTGCATTAAAAAATCAGGTGCGAAAGCGTAAGATTTTGCTTGAATGTCATGTTTATCGTAACGGAGTACAAAGAATCGCATGTGATTTTGCATGACATCATTCACACATCAAGCCGTGAATCTGCATATAGCCATGCATGGCAACTGTAATTGTCCGGTAATGGCAGCTACAGTCCAACCACATGGCAACTACTGTTCCCAACACATGGCAACCAACGTCTTTTAGCTTCAGAACTTGTAGCATATAGCAATGGCAGATATAGTCCAACACACATGGCAACCATCATTTGCCAACACATGGCAACCAAATTTCTTTCAAAGATCGTAACTTTCAGCACATAGCAATGGCAGATACAGTCCAACATACATGGCAACTACTGTTGCAAACACATGGCAACCAGTATCACTACAAAAAAAATACACTTCCATGATGATACGTGTTTGTCACAGTAGGTCGCGTTTTTTGTCATGCATGTACATCCATGACAAATTTATGACAGAATCAAGATAGTCATACCTATCTTTGTCAGAGAAGTGTTCCATGACATTACCAAAATTATCATCATGGAAGTGCCCACTTCCATGATGATAAATCGCGCGTCACAGAAGTGCTTTCGTCAAGGGTGACCGACACGTGACATCCACCGTAACGGAACGCCATTAAGCTATCGGGTCGGGTTTTGGATCCGATAACCCGTTAACAGCCCCGACCAATGGGGATTTTCCACGTGTAAAATCATCATTGGCTGGAGGAGACACGATGTCGTGTCCGCTACGGCACAGTGTCACTCATCCAATGGGCGAGACGCGCCTATGATATGTTGACACGTGGACCGGCCCATCAAGTTTAAATGGGCCGGCCCAACTAAAGGCCCACAAGATTTTGTGGACCATAATGGGCCGGCCTAGCTAAAGGCCCACGAGATTTTGCGGGCCATAATGGGCTGGCCCAGCTAACGGCCCACAAGATTTCGCGGGCCATAATGGGCCGTCCCAGGTAAAGGCCCACAAGATTTTTGTTTGCCATAATGGGCCGGCCCAAGTAAAGGCCCACAAGATTCCTGCGTATCATAATGGGCCGGCCCGGCTAAAGGCCCACGAGATTTCGCCGACATTAACAGGCCGGCCTAGCTGTAGGCCCACAAGAATTTGAGGGCCCCAGTAGGCCGACCCATTATCTGGTTGCCATGTTTTGGGCCAAATGCCGGCCCATATTTGATCCGGTCCATTAATGGCCTGCCACGTTCCGGGCCTAATAGTAGCCCATATGAGATCCGGCCCGTTAAAAGCCTACCATGTTCTGGGCCAAATTACGACCCAGATCAGGTACAACCCTTTAAGAGGCTATGGGCTCAATTATGGCCCATATCAGATTCGGCCCGTCAACTGGACACTATGCTTTAAGGCCCACACTTGCTAGAGGCCCACTTAGTAATTCGGCCTGACATTAGTTTTGGCCTCTTAAGGACCCGTTTAACATTTCGGCCCTATATTAATTTCGGCCTGTTAAATGCCCGTCATATAGTTGGGCCTAACTACGGCCCGGTTTGCATCCGGCCTGCTCGCAGCCGATATCTGATTGGGCCAAACAAGGACCGAGACAATTTTGGCCTGTTAAAAGCCCGTGATTTGATTCGCACAATCATGGGTCGGAGTTCATTTCGGGCTGCTGTCGGCCCGTTAGCTATTCGGCACGTTTCAGGCCCAACCTAGATCATGATTGCATGACGGCCCGATTATGTACCGTAATTTTACGGTTTGGCGGTTCTTGCAAAAGACAAAGAAATAACTGCAGCATCATGAATAAGAAAAAACCTAGACTATACAATAAAGAAATTACAGCGTATTACATCCACTGGGCATCAAAGTTCGCCACTATGATAATAAAGCACAAGCAGACAACAGATTACATACACTAGGCATCAAAGATCGCCACCAGTGCAAATAAACACGCCGAAAAAATAATATACAAAACCGACAGCACTTCAATAGAGTTTAAGAAAGGTTAGCCTATTGGGAGCTGCAGCATAGCGGTGAGCAAGATGATGAGGCTGCGCTTGTTCAACACTTAAATCTTCCTCACTCGAAAGATAAACAAGCGAACAGGATGACAGGTTTTGCACATAAAAGTATCAAGTCTTGACAATTCATCACATTTCTTACTGACGAATAAAGTGACACAGTTTAAAATTGCATTAACACAATATGGTATTGTTCAGGTCAAGACATGGCAGGAAATGACATTGTGAAGGAGTTGGCAGCTTCGCGACACCACTGGATTACAGATCAAGAACTCATAAGTATCAATGGTTAGTGTGCTGTCAATTTATCCCATTTCAGATTGGCAAATAAAGAGACGGTTTAAATAATACTCCCTCCGTCCGGAATTACTTGTCATCAAAATGGATGTGTCTAGAACTAAAATACATGTAGATACATCCATTTCAATGACAAGTATTTTCGACGGAGGAGTAGTAGAATGATATGACATTGTTCATAGTTAAGACATTGCAGAATATGACATTGTCTTTGTAGTGGGTAGGTTCACCACACCACTGGATTACGGATGAAGAACAGAAGCATACATGCAGTGCAAAAGAAGATCACTTGCTTTGTATACTTTAATTTACATGGTATGAATAAGGAACTTGGTTGTACAACTGAAAACTTAAATTGAGAAAGGACAAACTTTTGTTTATGAACTACTCCCTCCGTTCTAAAATAGATGACCCAACTTTATACTAACTTCCGTACAAAATTGGGTCATCTATTTTGGAACGGAGGGAGTACATAATAAACATTAAACATGCAATTTGATGCAAACACCAAAAATAAACAGCTGTTGCAGTCATGCCTAACCAAATATATACAACAAAGTTTGAAGGCTTGAGATGGACGAACTTACATTATTGGTGAAGATAGGCTCTATAAAGGCCTTGTCCATGCTGATGGGGGGGGGGCAATTCAAGAAGTTTACCACAGAATCTTCTTCATAAGCATTGCCTTTATTCTACATTTTGTTAAGAGTAAATATATATGTGATAATATACGAAAAAATGGAGAATATTTAAGATAAGATGAAGAGTGATGCTACATAACCAAGTAGCTATAAATGTAAGTGCAGCGATACAGGCAAAAGGTACAGCCAAGAGCAATGCATAGCTAAACTTCTTCAGTACCAACCTTATGGTAAGAGCAAATATAGATCTGATGTGTAGAAAATGGAGGGAAAAGGAAAATAAGCTGCAGAGTGATGGTACATGAACAACTACCTGTCATTATAAGTACACTGATAAATGACGGCATGTACTTACAAGAACAATGCAGAGCTAAAAAAACATTGGCATTTGATAATGAAGAATTTGGAGCGAACAATTGATAAGCAAGCTATCATGCATACTGCTGTCACATAATGAACCAGGTATGTATGCAAGTACAGTGATACAGGACAACAGGTACTAACAAGAGCAAAGCAGCGGGCAGCATATTCGCGATACCCTGTCGTTCTTTTCAAACCGGAATTCTTCTTCGAGCAGATTTCCTGCAAACAAGATCCGTAAAGCACATGCGGAAAAGTAGAAGTTCAAATTGTCATATGATTTCATAGACAGTACCTCATCCTGGGAACGAGACCAGTGCATAACAATGTTTTTCCATTCAATGTCTTCTAAATTTAGCACAGGAGACTTCACGGAAATTCGTTTATAGATTTGCCACCAAAGTGTGATTTCCTCGGTATCACCGACATCGCTGCAATGCTTCCTTGAAAAGCACAAGCAAGCTTTCCTCGTCATGACTATCCATATTGACCTCGCCTAGTTACAACAATGTAATGTAAATCATTGATGTGTTCAATCGCCAGAAAACAGGAAAATAATAACCATGAATAATAGCACTTACACATAAGTTGGACAGAAGATCTGAAAATGGTGTTTGTCTTCACAATAATCTTCCCATGATGGGAATATATGCACGTAGTCCCTAACAACATTGAAAGCATTGTCTTTTAAACTGGGAATAAATGGAATGGGGTTCCAATCTGCAGGAATTGGCCGTCTCTGCTGTTGGGATAGGTCTTCGGCCGGTGGACTTGCTGTACTTTTTGCTGGAGTGGGATTTTTCTGTGGTACAGCTGGCTCTATGGCAAATGAAATCGGTCTACCTTTTCTGGAGTGCAGGTCCTGTGTGGTGGGGCTAGTGGTGTGGCCGGTGAAGCATGGAGTACAGTCTGCTGGAGTCGGTCCCTACGTTTTGTGTCACAGCTCTATCGAAAATGGTAAAGAAGAGCAAGCAGATTTTGGATAATAAAATGTTGGTTCTTGCAGTGCCCACACATGATGAACCAGGCGCATTAAGAATGCAACTCCCAGCTGTCTCTCGACCATTTCAGGCGGTTGGATGAAGATCCTACGTCTCCTAACTCTTCTTCTTCCTCGTCTGTGATTCTTCCCATACAGAACACCGCACGGGCCACCGGCCGGACCACTGGCCCCCACTGCCTGTGTTCCTCCGCCACCCTCACCCCCCACCCGCGTCGAGTTTTCTTCATTTGGCGAGGCCCCACAACCACCCGAGCCCCTTGGATCGCACCGGCGAACTCCGGCGAGCTCTGAAAAATCGACTGACCCAATTTTGAAATTTAGTCTCGTGATTTAACTAGTCTGGAATATAAAAGGGAAAACCGTAAGCATTGGGAGTATAGTGTTGAGCGTGCCATGGCGGATCTGAAGGTGCAAACCGAACAAAGGCAACATCAAAATAAAGACAAGAAATACGAGTAAAGCAGTGGCGATCTATTTTCTTGCTGCGATAAATAAGTTGAGCAGATACGAAACAGTACCGCCTCTGGTGCGGCGCCGTGTACGCGTCTGGTGAGAATTTGACGGTGTTGCGGTAGCGATGGCTGTCGGCGGTGTGGAAGCTGATCTAGGAGGGTGAAGCGGGGTTGAGGCGTGGTGGGCGAGGCGATCGTAGGAAGCGGCGCCCGGCAAGGTGGACGACGGCGAGGATGAAGCGAGAGGACGGGATGCAAGGATCCCGGTCGAAGGCGTGGATGGGAGAGGTCGATCTCTTGTAATGGGCGGCGAGGGGTATCAGCTCGGGCATGGTGGAGGAGGATAGCGGTGGATGGGGTGGCGGACGGCAATGACGGAGGAGGGTGGGGTGGAGAGGGTGTTTTGGCGCCCACGGAGTACGAATGGGGAAAAGGGAGGTAGAGAGGAAGGGGAACCATGTAGTCGAGGCGCTTGTCTCAAATGCAAGGAAATTTACAAACTTAGCCCCCGTTTCAAATTTCTACTACTACATCACAACAACATTAGTCGGTTGGGGATAGGACGGTAATCTCGCATACACCAAATATTTGCCGACGAGAGTTTGTTTTTGGTGCCCACCGTGTATGAATATGAATCGGGGAGGGAGTCGATTTCGGCCGAGGACACACTACATTTTGGCGCCCACCGTGTATGAATCCGGGTGAGAGGCGGTTATGTCACGTCTTGGTGAAATTACAAACCTACCCCTATCGAAACCTATAGAAATCCAGCAGATAGGATTTCTTGGCGGCAGGATAGGCGATAGTGATTTCCATCTCATGATTTTGGTTTGGTGATTCTGCGACTTTCCCGCTTCGTTCAAATTTTGCTGATGCGTTTACCGTGCCAAATCAAACCGAATCCCGTTTGTATTCTACTATTTTTTCGGGCGGGATCCATTTTCAATTGGAATTACATTCTATATACATCATTTTTTTTACATATATACTTTCAAAAGCACAACAAAGAATTATGCTCCTTTATATGTATAATATGATTTACAAATACAATGATCTCGAAATCTTAAGGTTGAATTCGAAATTTTTTAACCAAATTATGTTCTACTAAAATGTATGGATCAGTAATATCTACATATTAAATAACATAGATGTGCGTGAATTCATATGAGTATGCATGTTTGATAGATCAATTTTGGTTCGAGTATGGATTACATGTATCGTCATCTCGAATTCAAATATTTGAATCCCTTTTTTGTTCACTCCTTTCACGCCCATCTCTCTCGCATGCATGCTCCTTCAGGTAGCCATCACTCTCTCTTCTCAAGCTCACCCGCATGCTCACTTCATGTTTCTCCTATCCTCGCAAACATGGTCTCTCGACGTCTCCCTTGAGAAGTGTCACACTCTCCCTATCATTATACATTACACGGTTATCATTATCTCTCACGTCTCTACTGTTCTCTGGTATCACTCGGTACCTAAGCTTTCTTTTTCACCGCCACACACACAGTCTCCACTCGTCTTTCACTTTGTCTTTCTCTCTATGGGATTCACTCACACACCCTATATGTCTCTACATATGACTCATACCACTAAAATTACTCTCTCTCTCTCCTGTAGACACAACATTTGTTGCGGTCTCCTTTTCGTCTCCATCCCAGACTGACACCGATCAGACAACCCCGACTACCGTCTCCTCTCTCTCTCTCTCTCTCTCTCACAGACACACACACACACAACTCGTGCTTCCACCCCCCTTCCCGACTACCATCTCTCTCTCACACACACAAAACTCTCGCTTTCGCACCCTGACTCGTATTTCTCTCACAAGCATTTATCGACTAGCTAGCCTCTAGATAGGTTTATACACCCGCACACTCATGCTTCCACCATCGCATACATGTCTCTCTCTCGCTCCTTGTATCTATGTAGCTTTTTCTTCCCTTGTTGAGACACGCCCTCTCGATCGTGCACACACACACACACACACACTATCACCTCATTTTAAGCTGATACCTATCGCACACACACTACTTGTGTCTTTGTCACACATGCACTCCATCCTCCTCCACTCTCCCTCTCTCTCACACATACATGGGCTTTTTGCAACAACTAGCAAGATGCCATGCGTTACCTGGAACATCAAGATGCATTTGTATGAGTAGTTTATCTTGTGGGGAAAAGGATGAACGAGGAAAGACCTTATTTGCAAATGTGGAGAGGGGTGTGGGTATCTTTTGCAAAATTGCCATAGTTTCCTTCCTATCCGTCAGATATAGATCGGACGGCCTATAGTGCAGGATGGCAGGCACACGATCATCACCGACAATGCTTTTTATAAGAGTAGGGATAAAAATAGAGTTGGTGATGATGGTGGGCGTGCCATCCTGCAATGTAGGTCGTCCGATTTATATCTGACAGATAGCTAGGAAGGAAAATATGGCAATTTACCCACACTCTTCACCACATTTGCAGATAAGGCCTTCCCTCGTTCATCCTTTTCTCCCACGAGATTTTGATGTTCCGTGCAGCATACGCAGCATCTTGCTAGTAAGAGTAGAAATTAGACATATACCACTTCTCGAATATTGAAACCAACAACATGCCTCCGTTATCTCATCAAAACCGCCAAAGGAATATATTTTGAGTGAAACATAACATATTTTTAGTGATATACGTATTTCAGAACTAGACTTTTTTTCTATCAAATCGGTGAATATGTATTAATCTACTTTGATCGTGTGGCAACGCATTGGCACATTGCTAGTAGTTATTATAATTTTTGGACACCGGACAAGCGGTGGAGTACATATACGAAGAGAAGAGGCGCCACAAGACGCAGCCTCTCATTTGTCTCGCACACATGAGTGTTACGTAAAGCGGCGTTAACAAATAAACCCTAAAACCCTAGGTGCATGATTGCTGCATTCGCGGGTGCGAGTGCGTGGTGGAGAACCTTCGTAGGAGTTGATGGTCGGGACCACAGGTGAACGTCTTGGAGCGCGGTGGCTCGCTAGTTGCCAAAGATCGAGTAGCCACGTTTAATATATCGTTTTTTTAGCGGTGTTAAGAGTTCCGATTTTCAATGGCTCATTATATGTAGTAAGTAGTTTTTAGAACGATTGGTATGGAGCGAAAATGGAATTCATAGTACTACGTACCTCCTTGGCGTATGGTTATATGGGTTTATGTTGCGAGATGTTGAACCTGGTAGTTCTAGGGCAAATACTATGGTTTAGATTTAGATGCTGGTTTTCAGTAATCGGAAGGAAACCCTTCTTTGATTAAAAAACTACTACCTCCATTACGGTTTACTAGTCCCCATCGTACTTTGGGTCAAAGTTTGTCCATGAATTTTACTTGTAAAATGTGAATGGAAAACGAGATTTTGTTATGCCCAAACAAAAAAGGACTGGAGGGAGTGATTGCTCTGACACGGACTCGACCTCTCATAGCGCAGGCATTGAACCGGCGTGCCGGCCAAGAGGGCCCCACTTTTCGCCCGAGCCCAGTGAAACACGCCTCCTCGCCGCATGCAACCAGCTTAAGACTGCCCGCCTTTGCCTTCATTGAATCTGCGCGTGTGCCGGCAACACGTCCTTCCATGAGCCGGCCGGCATTTTAGAACACAAAAATGACTAAAATATAATTGATTTACACATGGTCTTGACTTGTTGTGCTCGCACTGGTAGCACGAACTAGTAGAGGTTTTTCTTTATTTATAACTCTCCTCACATTTTTTTTGGCTTTGAAGTGAATCATGGTTGTGGACATTACGTATGAATGTGCAGATATCTGTGAACATGAGTTTGATGTGGAAGTTGGACTTGGAATGTCGGGCTTGCGCGTGAACTATACCATGTCCAATGCTTAAATACATTATTGTTTGGAAAGTAATTGCTGTTATTACATGACCCGAAAAAACATTTTGTGCCACATCAGTAGATGCACAGACATCACAACAGGCATGCTGACTAGATAAACATTTGAACCTAGCTATTATGAAGGAAATTTTGTATTGACAACAGTTTTAGATAGCAGGAGACGCCTAGCCTGCTCTGCCTCTGCTAGCTTATTTCTGGCTTCTTCCATCTCTTCTTTGGCTTGAGTGAAGAGATCATCTGATTGCTCTTTTCGCTTCTTGGGAACTTAGCTACATTCTCAAGGGCTGCTGCGCTTTCTTTCAGCCTTTACTCATGCCACGAAGACACGAATAGCTGACTCCACCGGCTTGTGTGTAATCCAGTATCATCTGGGAATTTGCACCTTGTGTCTAATCCAGCATCATTAGGAGGCGGCACCTTGTGTGTAATCCAACCTCATTTTGGAAACATGATCTCGAGGTTGACCATACTTCCCTCCTCGCAGGAACTGCATCCTGACATGAAGTTACTTCTTATTTAGATCAATACTCAGATAAACCTAGATCCATTTAGTAGAATCCAGATAAATGTAACTGGAGAAGTGAATTCAAAAGGAAAAGAAATATAAAAACAGACTACACGGTGATAACACCCACTTCCTACATCAAGTTAAAAACGAAAGCATTAGGACGATTAAGACTCTTCTTATTACACATCGAAGAACACCACGCTTAAGAGAAACAAAAACTACAACATATACACATCGAAGAACACGAGGCTAAACGAAAGTAATCGAAAGGGTTGTTACTTACCAAAGCTCGTTTTACAGGTTCGGTGCAGCTCCTCTTTAACTTGCCACGCTCCTTGAAGATGTCTCGAATATCCCGTGTTTGGTCTTCATTGCTCCTCTGCATGTTCACACTCGTGGTTTCAAAATCTCAACATGGCAAGAAAAATACTACTAGTAATACTCGCGCATCTTGTGGGAAACATTAAAGCACTAAATACGCCATGTTAGAGCATCTCCAACAGAATCGCAACGCGCGGTGCTTTAAAAAAAGGGTTTACAGTGCTGAGATCGAGAAGTAGATACTAGAGAGTAGAGGATAGTTCTCAACATAGATAGATACAAAAAAGATAATTCAACTACTCATCGTCGTCCGACAGCTCCTCGGTGATGTCCTCCTCCGACGTCTGACTGTAGGCGTGAAGATACCGATCGTCGTCGGATTCCCAGGGCGACGCTGCTCCTAGCCTCATGTTGAATTGAGTGTCCGCTTTTCGCCTACGCTTGTCCTCGCGATAGGCGGCTCGCTCCGCTCTCCTCTTATCCCTCTCCGCCCTCCTTTGCGCGTAGAACTCGCGCTCGTTGATGATGTCCTGCAGGAAGTGTTGGCGCCATAGTGCAATGGCTTCCTCGTCCATCTCGGCGATGCCGAGACGGTGCTCCCGCCTCCGGTTGTCGCGACGATCCTCGTCGGTGCTAAGCCGCAGCAGAGGCGCGAGCTCCTGCGCCCGCTCCCGTGTCGGCACATTGGGGAAGTTCAATGTTCTATGAGGCCACCGGAGGCGCCACGCTGCCGCATCGTACGCGCGGGCGGCCTCGGTGGTGGTGTCGAAATTGCCGAGGCCGAGGCGCATCCCGCGGAACCGGATCTCGGCGGAGAAGCCGCCCGGCTGTGGCAGCGGGACGCCGCGGTATCCCCAAGTTTCCCGGTGACGCGGCGGCATGGTGGCGCGGGGGCGGTGAGGCGAAAAAGAGCGGGGAGAGAGTGGTGGCGAGGCACAGAGCGGTGGCAAGGCACAGAGTGGTGAGAGGGCGTTGGATTTTATAAAGCGCGTCGGACGCCGCGCGCCAAAACTAGCGCATGCCCGGCCGCTTTTTCCCGCGCGCGCGATCCTTTCCCGACGTCTCTGCTATCTCTACTCTCTTCTCTACGGTTATATTTATTTTATATTTAATATTTAATATTTATCTCTACTTCCTTTACTGTCTACTTTTTTCTCTATACTTTTTTTCTTGCAATATAGGCCGTCCGATTTATATCTGACAGATAGGAAGGAAACAAATGGGACTTTTGCAAAAGATACCCATACCCTCTCCAGATTTGCAAATAAGGCCTTCCCTCGTTCATCCTTTTCTCCCACAAGATAAACTACTCATACAAATGCATCTTGATGCGTGCAACGCATGGGCATCTTGCTAGTTCTAAAACCTTTCCATCATTTGCCACACTGCTGGTTGCAAATGAAAAACCTACCAAGCACAGTAGCGATACAGAGCGACGCACAATTACAAGCTGATATTACATTGGACAATGGTGGCTATAACCAATTACTTTTACGGGAACAATAGCACCAGGAAAATTGAAGGGTAGGTATGAACAAAAGCTGGAACTGCACATGTACTGCTAAGTGATTCAATACACACATTACCAATCGAGGAGGAGAACGATGGTCGCGGCGGCCTCTGTGAGTCATGGTCGGCAACGGGAGTCAGTTCATTGTCCATGACGGTGGTACTTCTACGCTTGGCGTCGGCTTCCGGGAAGCAGATCCGAGACCGTGGAAGACGACACCGGGGAAGAGGCTCCGTCTACGACGACACCGGCGTACAAGGTCATCGATGAGGCAGATGCGCTGCGGTGGACGAGTGCGCCGATGTAAAGGGGAGGAGCACGAAGGCTGTGGTGCCGTGGAGAAGTCTATTTTGCGGTGGGGATAGAAAATGGGGAGTATTCAGGTGTACTACTCTGGGTGCCGGGGTGGGGCTAGCTGGGTAGGGTGAACCTGAAGTGACGAAAACAGCCCCCTACCAAGCGTCGTACGTAGGCCTGTTTCGAAGGCTATGATGGTAACTTCCCACTGCTCGAATCAGGGTCGCGGGAGATTTTCCTGCGGACCTCAAAATTTTGTGACACTGGACTCCCCGTGTGGTGTGTTGAGTGATTCGACTAAGCAACTAGCGAGTAGTAGTAGTAGTAAACTCTGCATATTAGGTTTGACCAAAGTCAAACTTCCTAAAGTTTGACCAAGTTTATATAAAAATATAAACATTTACCATAACAAATATGTATGATGTGGAAGTACATTCAATAATGAATCTAATGGTATTTATTTGTTATCGTATATGTTAATATTTTTGTTATAAGCTTTTGAGAGTTTACAAAACTTGACTTTGACCAATGCTAATACGCGGACTTAAATAAAAGCGGAGGAGTACACATTTGTTTTCTTAGTTTGTAGTGAACTAATCATTTGTTGAAATTGTGAAATAAATATATTAGGCTATTGACTTGAATGTAATGGTCTATACAATTCAATAGTTACAATCATTGTCGAATCCCAAGATGTATACAAGGTCTATAGTACTTCACAACATGCTCAAACTCACATAATCCCAGTCAAATGAGAATCTAAATGCATTTCATTATTATTACTTTGTAGGATGCAACAAAAACAACCAAAACTCTACATCAGCCATTATAGAAGCAACATTTTGACATATCCCATTGTGTGAATGAAAGATGCAGAGAGAGCTTTTGAAGATGTAGCAGATAGGGCGGGAAAGATTGTATGTATGTGGACGAGAGAGTAGGAGACAAACCTAACGAGACACAGAGAGAGAGAGAGAAAGAAAGAGAGAGGAAGAAGTTAGGTCTGTGAGAAAGATGGAGACATGTAATATATGTGATTCTGTATACGTGGAAGGAGAAGAGACAACATGTTTGATCAGAGAGCTGGAAAAACATGGACGAGAGGGGAAGGATCTCATGGGTTGAGGGATTGACAATTTTGTGCGGGGAGAGAGGGATTGGTAATTTTGTGCAAGAGAGAGAGAGAGGGTGGGGGAGGAGTCAATCAGCCGTCGTCACATCACCCTGCTTCCAAATGACCCCGCATTCTCTAGCGCGGTGTGGTCGCCGTCTTCGATCTGCTCGATGCCCTCTTTGAAGATGGAGGTGTTGTGCATGTTGGGGTGCAAAGAAGCACAAGAGAGAGTGGTCGCCGTATATCCTTGGATGGGTATGAATTGTGTGCTCGGGGGAGTGTGTGTGTGTGTTGTGCTGTGTGTGTGTGTGTGTGTGTGTGTGTCAGATATTGAGCAAAAACAAACCTAAGGAGAGAAATGGGTATTCACGAAGAGATTGCGCGGGCCTTGAGGTGGGCAGGGGCCGAGTGAGGGTGTCAAAATGTGCGCGTTGATGCATATGTTGCATGCGATCGTGCGAGGGACGGACGAATCGAGAGAGATGGTTGGTGTGTTACGGATGCTCCTCTCTCTCTCTCCCTCTCTCTCTCTCTATCACACACACACACGCACACACAAGTAAACTAGAAGACCGTTCTCTCATGTATACACAACGTATCGGCATCTGTCTATGTCTCACTCATGCATGATCATTTGCACATTCACACTTCTCTATGTCTCAGATCACACGCACACCATCTCCACATTGCCCTTCCATACAACACACATATGGACACATACACACGTTCTCTCTCAGTCACACACACAAAATAAGTATTAAAAAAACTAGGGCGCACCTAAAAGCGTCCAAATCCAAATAAACACAAACTGGAGCTAAATTCAAATATATGGAAATATTGCAGCGTCAAGAACTTTCCCGTAAAAAAAGTTGAGTAATATTCGAGGATTGTTTTCACACACACAAAAGGTTCGGTGGATGTCCTTCGAGCGACACGGTGACGCACCATTCGATCGACCAGCGGCCCATGATTCCTGCGCTTACAGGATTCCGTATCGTGGCTGTGGTACTAACTTCAAAAAAGAGCGCTGCCTAAGTCTAATGTTTACGTGTACTAGTACGGTTTACCTCATATAAAACTAAAGTAAGCTCCCATACGCGCACTCATCAATATGCCGCCGCCGTTGCGCATGCTGGCGCCCGCCTGCTCTGGCCAACAATTTCTCGCCCATCACCGCCTTGTCGCCACCATCCCTGTGCCATGAAGCCGAAGGCTCGGCCGCTCACGTCGTCTGCAGTCCTTCCTCGCCATGCCGCCGCGCTGCCAAGCACGCGAGCAGCTGGTGGAGCCGCGTCTATGCATGCAGCGTACGAAGAGGAGGACGAGCGCGTGCTCCAAAGACGCCGGCGGCGGAGGAACTAGCGTGTCATTGTCATCTCCGCCCGCTGAGGAGGCGTGCATAATTGGCTGTCGCGGCGGAAGCCGGTCGCGCGCGCGTCGAGCCCGCAAACCGGGTGCGGACGCGGAATCTACCTTTGAGACCTTGAATGCCACGTGGATCCTGCAATCTGAAGGAGCAATTTGGGTCAGTCGACTCATGTGAGCCGTTTGATGCAACATGGATGGCTAGAAGGGCTTCTTCCACCTCTTCTTCCGTCTTCTTCCTTCGCTCCGTCGAACTTCTTTCACAAATCGACTAACCCAAATTGTACTATTAGTACGAACGTATTAAGTACAGTGGGAACACGAAGGTACGAGCAGTAGTACCAACTGCAAGAAGAATAGTAGTAAGACATAGTACTAGTACTACTCTACATACTAAACAGTTAAAATAACGAGAAAGAACATAAACATAGTTCTGCTGGGGCCTCAGCACAACACACCCTTGAAAATAAACTAAGCAACTAGTCAGCTTGACACTGTAGTAGAACCAGCATGAGCAATGGCACTGCCACCTACTCGGAGTCCGAGTCCACGTCCTCGACTTCGTCCTTGTCCCTCTTCCTCTTCCTCTTCGCCGACGCTTCTTTGCTTGAACCGGACACTGGACTCTGCTTCTTCATCCAACCCATGTAGATATTTAAACAAAGGTAGGCATCCATTGCTGCGTCTGAGGATGTGATCTTCATCTAATGTCTTCGACTCCCATGCATGATGAAACTCGTGATGAGGTTTCTTCAGTTTAGCGTACGGAGGATCAATCATGGCTGCTGCCAGGGTCAGCATTGAAGGTTGAGAGGAGGAAACCAGGCTTGCCTTCTGGAGATCGAAGGCTGGCCTACAACGAGACCTATCCGACGCAGGACTTCTTTGTCGTTCTTAAAGCCTACAATAACGAATTTCACTCTTTTGTCCTTGAGGAAGTTCTTAAAATCCTGGCACTCAACATCAGCATGGCATATGCGGTAGACCAAGCAAACGTTATGTACGCAAACCTGGATCACGGCGGGCTTCTTCCTCTCTTCGTCCTTTAGATCCTTCTCTCGTCCCAGGACTGTGGTGTACTCAACATCTAGCCCAGCGACCCACTCATCCATTGAACTGTTGAACTTGCATAGGAAGCGAGCAAGCCATGCTTTCACCGTCGCGGATCCACGTGTGTAGATGATGATGAAATGATCGCCGGTGATGGCTCTAACTTGGTACTCAGCGGCGACCATGGAGATTTGGGAGGCCATGGATTTTGGAGGAGGGTTAGGAGAAGTTGAACTGTTGTACCCACAAAAGCGGGAGCGAACTAATGTGAAAGGACGGGACGATCGGGAGCGAACTGTTGTGAGGTAGAAGACGGGACGAGTAGGGCGTCGAACGGCGTGGGGTTCTTGGCTTGCATGGTGGATAAACAGCTGCAAGCCCCAAAGAGTTCTCGAGAACTATGCGGGACCCACTAGATGTCATGTCTACTAGACCCATATCGTAGGCCTGACGGTATAGCTTCTGCCTGTTCGCACGCCATGCCGGCGCGTGGATGTAACTTCACTTAATTCCGTCAACCGTCGCGCCTCCCACGACCTTCGCCTCCCTCGTGCGGTCGCGCCCTTTGAGACTTCGACCGGATAAAAATGAGCAATTTTTTTTGCCTATTCCGCATGCATGATACTCCCTCTGGTCCTTTTTACTCCTGTCAACCGTTTGCAAAGTGTTTGACCAAATATATACTTTTTTTAAACACCACCTTATATTAATTAACCAGCCACACCAGTACACTCATTAGATACAATATTCACCACACAAGGCGGTACGTTATTTACAAGAATACCATGTAATCTATTGTCAAAGCTATACTTAGCGATTAAGTGTGCCACCTTATTGGCCGAACGGCTAATCTTTGACAATTGAAGATTGTTGATCAACTTCAAGATGCTCAACGCTTTCATCTTCAGGTCACGCATAGCAGACCTGTTATAGTCCCCCGATGCAAGAGACGCTACCACAAAAGCGCAATCAGTCTCTAAAATTACAAGATAATTTAGTGCACCTTGAAATATGAACATGTGTGGGGCGTGTATGTTTTTAATGACTTGAGACTATACCTAGCCCGGCATGCAAGATGACTTATTATGCACCGTTCCCCATACCTGCAGGAAGCCCGTTCATCTCCAAATCTTTTCCTCTCCATGTGTGGAAACAATATGCCTGCCAAACTCTCCTTCTCCCTCCGGCGATCCCACCACTCCACCCCGTGTGAAAAAATCTGCATGCATGACTCTCCTCCCCCCACGCTCATCCAATCCGTTGTGACTAGCAATATTTCCACCCCTTCGCTCCCCCGTAATTTACTCCAACAAATATGCCCACGTAGCTTTTACTTAACTTCAGGTGCATTGGGTCACTGACATACGGGCCCAGCAGTGTACTGGCCCACATGTCAGTGACGCAACTGGACCTGCAGTTAAGTCAGTGCAGCTCAGTCCATATCTTACGCAGGTGTGCCATTGCTCGCTATAAATACTGCGCCTCCCACGACATCGCTATCTCCTCCCCCTCACGTTCACATTCATCGCTATCTCCTCCCCCTCCCTCTCACGTCGACCACCATGGCATCGCCCCTCCCAAGCCCTAGGAGCCCCTCGCTGCACCTTGGACGGCCAGTCCTGTCGCCTTTCCGTTCCTTGCCGCCACTAGTCGAGGAGGACAGCGTCGGTGTTCCGCTCCGCCCGCGACGCTTGACAGCGTCGCCGTTCCGTTCCTCACCACCACTAGTCGAGGAGGACGTCGGTCCGCTCTCGCCGCCAGCAACGCTGCCGAGGTGGACGTCGGCGTTCTCAATCTCGCCCGGCTGCAGCGTCGGAGGACGCGTCGGCTCCGCCACTGAGGAGAACGCCGCGCCGCCCGCCGAGCCCCCCAGCCTTGAGGAGCTTTGGAAAGAAATGGATGTCGCCTTGTGGGAGGCTTTGCCTCTAGCAGAGCGCACCAAAATAGAGGCGGAGAAGAAGGCCGAGGAAGAGAAGCGCACCGCGCAACAAGCTTTCTGGGAGATCTATGTCGCGTCCGAGAGAGTCAAGCAATTGATTCTTTGGCAGAAGGCTCGTGTGAGGGCCGTGAGGGTGGCGGAGGACGCCCGTGCCGAGGCCCTGAGTGCAGTCGGGCCCAAGCGCCTCATCTACGCTTGGCGGTATGTGGACCGGGTGCACGCTTCCAGCCAGGAGGAGTACCTGTTGGCGCCGGATCACCACACCGGTGAGACCGCTCTCGCCCGCCGGCAAGCCGCCAATCATCACCTCGCGAGTTGCGAGGCTGAGGAAGAGGCGTTGTGTCGGTCTTATTGGGAAACTGACGCGCACGGGGCACTCTGGCGGCCGCATAGCGCTCCTGCGGCGCCGTGGCTTTAGGAGGAGTATAATTTTTGTTTCGTAAGGCGATCTCATTAGTTTTGGGACGCAAATGATAAATCCCGAACGTTCAGGAATTTTTAGCGTCCTTAATTAAGTATGTAAAAGGGAAATTTTGGAAATGTTGTGTATTATTACGCATTTTGCAAGTATGTGCATATAACATAAACTTTACTATATACTATCGGACTACACATCTCTCTCGATATATGCTTGCAGACTGTGCTACTCCCTCCGTCCAGGTCAATAAGTCATCTTTGGTTGTGCACGGTGACCAAGAAGGAGGGAAGACTTGTACACCTAGACAGAGGGAGTACTACTATTACTTATGTATGTGCAAATGCACGTTTGAACATTACGATGCGGTTTTTGTAAAAGTGGAAAACAACCCTAGTCAAGCTTGTGAAACGATTCAATGCAAAACAAATGCAAAAATGCTCGTTTAATTGTTTACTTTTAGCTTCCTTCTCTGTGGTTATTTCTCTGTGCACCGTGACCAAGGAAGAGGAGAAAAGCGAAAGCGTTAATGTTTATTTGCTAATAAATAGTATTGCATGCAATGAACTAACCCTTGCATGTCGTGTTTGATATCTCAAGTCATTAAAAGCATGCACACTCTTTATCTCTTATTGGTTGATATGTCAAGAAACAAGAAAGCGAGGTAGAAGTTAATGCACCGCGCCTAAGTGTTTTCGGATTATTTGGTTTTCGTAAGATGACTTACACACCTAGATGCACCGTGCCTAAGTGTTTTGAGTAACATTTTATCAGTTAAATCTTTGGTCAAAATTTAGCACAAATTACAATGGTGAGGAATAAACCAGGACGGAGTAGTAGTTTAGAAGCCCAAATAAATGAGTGAGGCGCCTTATTGTTACTCTCCACTATGACTAGTCTTGTGGGAAAAGCTGGGGAAGCCGTCAAAAGAACTGGCCCTAGGAGTAGTAGCTAGGGATCGAGCGTCGGAGATGAATCGGAGAAAGTGAATGCAGAGAGATGAAATGCAAAAAGACGGAGGGATGTGATGGTTGCTTGTCCGTTTATTTTACTGTGCCATTTATTACTTTGGGAGTGGTTGGGTTTTGTGATATGACGGCTTTACTGCCGCGCCACGAGTGGGGTGAGAGGTGAGACTCCCATGCAGCGCCGCCCTCTACACTTGTACTACATTGGTCGTGGTTTATTAGTCCCCCGTTGAATTTTACTGAAGATTTAACTGACAAAATGTTAGTGCATGTCAACAAAAACTATATCGTTGGATTCATATTTGAACACAGTTTTGAATGATATAATTTTAGGTGACATGCATCAGTATTTATCGTACTATATATAATGTTAGTTCAATTTTTGGTCGTACTAGTCTATAGTAGTAAGGTGCCCGTGCGTTGCACCGAAGAGTGAAATGCATTGATCGGGGAGTTGTTTATTTTGACAAAGGATGTGGGGGTCATCTCATGTGTAACGGGTATCGATAGGTTTCTTCGGATATTATATCATCTCTAGAGCTCACAAACATCCGGGTGAAATAGATAAAAAGGTATCTTTTGCAAACAAAAGCGTTCAACTGTTCAACCTGCATCCAAAACTTGTGAAGAAATAACACTTATTGTGCTTTGCAAGAAATGATCTTTAAGAATTAGTTTTTGAGTATCGATTGTTATACATGTTGGCTCTTCTACTCTACTCTTCTACTCTACTCTAGCAAGCTAGGGCATAATCTTGTAGTAGGTGCTTGTAGGGAGTACCGATCTTGTGATCACTCAAGCAAGTTGTCAGCATCGATATGACCCTACGCATTTGGTATGTGTCTCGTAAGTCAAGCGGTGATTACTGTAGTCATCGTCACTGTCCACTTCCCTCAGCACATATTCGCTTCTCCATCTTTTTCCGCACATAATCACGTCCAAGCTTCCATCCCCGCTAAGGCGCCCCCCCTCGTCCGAAACCCAAGCACTAACAATGGCAGAACCGAGCAGCGTCCGCCGAAAGAATGGCTGGAATTCGCTCCCCACAGAGGTAATCAAGGTCATTTTTTGCGTGTGGACAATCTCAGTACCATGCCGATTGCCGCGTGCTCGTCGGGGCTGTACCGTTTACTCAAAGCCCTCAGGCCAGAGCTTTTTAAGCCAGCTCCTTGCTTTGCCGATACCGAACTTCGTAAAGCGGCGTGTCACGCAACATAACGATCATAGGGTGGCGAGCATCAACCCCTTCACCGTGATCCGATCCCCGTCAGCCTCGGCTACATTAACGGTATGTCTTGGGTCGGCATGAACACGTCTTGGATGGTGCTGCGTCGACGGTCGCGGCAAATGGATGCTCGTGGAGGTCTACACCCGGCGATTGATCCCCTTCCTTTGATTAACAATGCCTTTGCTTTGGCTCATGGCCCGAGAATACTCGGAATCTTACAGTAGCCAACATGATACCAAGTTTGATTTGCTCAAGGTTGTAATCTGCCAAGTGCCCACAAGATCTGGGAATTATAAAGATTTCAGGCTAATTGCGTTCTTCAACCGCGGTCTCGCCTATCTCGGCAGTCACCTGCGGTAAGTGGATAAATCTGCACGTCCATCACAGGATCATACATCCTCCATGGTTCTCTGATGCCATTGAACACAAGGGTTACATTTACGCTGTCGACTCCTTCTATGGCTGGACGTATTGCTGGCCTACTCCAGTCATCGCTACAAACGGCTGTTACAGCAGTATGTTACTTTCCTATGATATCATGATGGCTTGCTTATATTCTTGTCAACATTTCTTGAAAAAATATTCATGCTCATAACATGTTGTTCTTAAGATTGACTAAATCAAGAGCCATTTTTATTTGACTCCAACTTGATATGATGTTGTAGGCACTTTGGTGTCCCTACCCTTCCTAATCGAGAACCTTTCAAAGAAAAGCGGCATGGCAGTTGCGGTGGTTCTGGCTCGATCGTGACGGCGAAAGATTGATGATCGTTCGCACGTACCGGACGTGTTGTTTCGCGGAATACAATCACATTCACTGCAAGGTCTTTGAGCAGGATCCCAGCTTCTCTGGGCCTTCAGGAATTTTTGACTGGAGGCTGGTAAGTAGCCTTGGCACACGCTCTCTGTTTGTCGGACTGAATTATCCGATTAACCAGGAGATAACCGACGGCAAGAATCATGATGGCATCACGGTTTCGTTCATCAGGCAAAACTATGTGTACACAACGTACCATGCGTCTCTGCATGCACCATACCCTGATATGTTCCGCCACGCTCTGGAGCCCAAAGTAGGAGAGAGGGTCGCAAGTATCAGACTTTGACCTGCTGGCTGGAGTTTCCCCCGTAGGCACCCATCTGGTTCAAGCCGTCAGCCAATCTCCACAGCTTAATAAATAGTAACGTCTAACTGAGCCAGTTAGTTAGATGCGTACACTTGGTGTAGTAGGATATTTATTTAGTTTGATGCATACACTTGTTCTTTTTTGGTAGCCTTTTTGTAATGATGACTGATGTTTGGTTTGGAAGAGAGAGCTGCATCTTCACTCTTCTGGCCTGCTTACTGCTTCTGTTGCACCCCCAGCCCTGGTTGCTACTGCTGCTGTTTTCAATGTACAATCAGTAGTATATTTAAATACATTGGTTGAATATAAATGTGTTGTTAGAATGACAAACACAATGTTTTGGAAGTCGTTGCAGTTCGATCCTTTAGTGCCCCTGCACTGCATACATAGCTCATACTATTTTTGTACGGAACACATTTTCCACTTGTTGATAACATGCAGCCCACTGATGAAGGCCCAATAGAGAAGCCCATAATTAACTGGAAGGGACGCTCTCACATGAATCCGGCCCAGGTACATGCTCATGGTCCCCTAAACATAAATAAGTAAATAAATAAATAAATAAATAAAGCTAAATGCTCATGCACCAGTTCTTTGGGAAAATAGGTAGCCCAGTATTTCTTTTTGAAGAATACCCAAGCTAGGCCTATTTGTTTTCTCCGAATTACTGGGCTGCAAATCTTTCAAGACGAGCAAATGGGATATTAGTTTTTTTTTGAATTTTGTTCTTCACTGATATCTTATACGTATTTCATTGGATTTAACATGACATAGTACTAACTTATTTTTAAATTTGTTTTAGTATGGCTATTAATTTTTGGATTAAGAATATTTCGTTCCCCAGCAAATATTTCCCACATATTTAGTTAATTTTTTGACCACTGCTTGACGGAAAATGGCGGCAATTCTAAAAATGGAAAAGCGGGCTGCAATAAATTCCATATGAATTAGAAAATGAGTAAAAATTATAAAAATAATAGCAAATGGGCTGTACATGCCATGATTTCGAGGCTGACTTGTTTACGCAAGGCTTTGTCGGTGAACACACGATTCTAGTCATTGTGCTTCTTCAATCTATGATCTTCCTGCTCGGCCGCCTAAACTAGCGCCCGGCGGGACTGCCTCCCTCCTCTTGTGGCCGCTGTGATCTTTGGTGCTTCCCCATACCCTACTCCCTCCGCTGGCTCGGCCGCACGAAAAAATGATTCCTCCCATCGACATCTGGGCGCACGGTTGGGAGGCTGACACGTGGGCCTACTACGTTGACGTCTGCACGAGGCTTGTCAACTTAGTCAACAAACGATTCTAGCAGCAGTAACCGTTGGATTTGAATCGAACGGTCCTGCTGCTTCTTCAATCGCTGCTCTTCTTGCACCGGCCGCCCAAACCAATGCCGAGGAGACCGCCTGCTCCTGCCTCCAGCTGCCGGGTTGGCTGTGCTGCCGTTGAGGCCTCATCGCCCCCTACTACTCCCACCGCTAGCCAGGCCCTGCGGCGACGGCAGCCTCACACCGCAGCCGAACCAGTGAACCCTGGTACTCCTCTCCGCGTGGGCATCCACTGCCGCGTCTTCCCCGGCTCCGCGTCGTCCCCTTCCTAGGCCTCGTCGTCGTCCACCGCCTTGGTGCTCTCGACGCGGCGTGGTCAATGTGGTCAACGACATTCCATCGGAGAATCATGCGTGTAGAGTCGGCAATTTGGGTCCATGGCCACAGCCCAGTTTTTGTGATTTGCCAAGTAAGTCGCTTTGTCGGGCTGTTGGGCTGCAAATCTTTCAAGACGAGGAGAGCTTTCATTAATTTGGCGAGAAAATGGCCCATCAGTAATGAGAAATGGGCTGTACATTTTTAAAACACATCAAACCAGCTGTTAGTTTCAAATATCTTTTTTTTCACTTCGAGATTTTAAATTACATTAATTTTTATGCGTGGAGAATTTGTTGGATTTTATATTGATATACATTTATTTTTTAAATCAGTTTGAATGTGAGTCGAAATTTCAGGATTAAAAACAGTTCGGACCGCACCGAAATATGCAAAATTTCGTATAAGTTTTTAACCGTGGCCACGATATGGGCTGTAATGCTAACAAAAAGAATATGGGCTCCAAAAAACCTTAAGAATTAGCAAATGGGCTGTAAATTATTAAAATAAATGGCGGATGGGTTGTATCTGTTTTCCACAGATTTGAGGCTTTCCTAAAAAGTTGGCCTTTAGCGATTTGTTGGATGGCCATCCAACGGCCGTCGTCTTCTTCAATCTCTGCTCTTCCTGCTCGGCCCGGTCAAACAAGCGCCCGGCGGACTGCCTCCTCCCTCCTTCCCGCGGCCGCTCGACAGCTCGGACCCACGATTATATCTTTATGCGCAAGGAAGTGCCTCCTTATTATGCACAAAAAATGAATACTCCCACATTATTTGGGACCCAGTATAGTGGCAGGATGACTTGTGGGCCTACGAAGTTGAGGGGACGGAGGGCTTTGTCAACTTAGTCAATATGCACGATTCTAGCTCCAGTGACCGTACGATGTCCATCCAATGGCCGTAGTGCTTCTTCAACCTCTGGTCTTCTTGCTCCAGCTGCCCAACCAGCGCCGGTCGTGCCTCGTGCTCCTGCCTCCCGCGGCAGGCTGCGATGCGGCGGAGGCCTCACCCGCCCCCTACTACTCCCACCACTGGCCAGGCCATCCCTCTACTCACCCACACCCCCTGTTATTCTGCGGCGACGGCAGCCTCACACCGCAGCGAACCATTGAACCCTCATACTCCTCTCTGGCGTGGGCATCCATCGCCGCGTCTTCCCGGCTCCGCGTCGTCCCCTTCCTTGGCCTCGCTGCCGTCCACCACCACGGTGCTCTCGTGTGGCGTGGTCAACGTGGTCAAGGAACGGCTTCCATCGGACGTGGGTATGACGTGGAGAGGTGGCGGTGGGTCCACGGCCGCGACAAGGAAGTGCCTCCACGACAATGGGGACCCACCGGAGGGCCAGCATATTTCGCGAAAAAAACGTTTCCCCCCTGATTGTTGGGACCCACCCGCTACACCTTCGCACGCAAGGAAGTGCGTCCGGGCAGAAAAAACAAAACGAATCGCCCCTCGACTTTGGGACCCACCAACTACATCTTCGCATGCAAGGAAGTGCGTCCGGGCAAAAAAACGATTCGCCCCCCTGACTGCTTGGACCGACCTGCTACATCTTCGCACGCAAAGGAAGTGCGTCTGGGCAAAAAAAACGATTCGCCCCTCTGACTGCTGGGACCCACCAGCTACATTTTCGCACGCAAGGAACTGCCTGACAGTCGGGACCCACTTGGTCGAAGCGTATGTAGCGTTGTCATTCTGGTCGTGAACTTGTATGTACATATATACTTGTCGATGTAGAGGCGCGCACGTAGCATGTACACGTACGTACAACGGCCAGGGTGCAAGAAAGAAAATACGACCACGTATGTGTACATACGGGCGGGGTCTCGAACGCCTAGTCGTGCATACGTACGGCGAGGGCTCGTGTTCATGGGGAGGCAATGGAATGCGTCGTGTTCATGGGGAGGCAACGGAATGCGTCGTGTTCATCGGGAGGCAACGGAACGCGTGGGAGCCAACCGGCTTGGACGGAACAGGCGATGGAAACGAGGCCTGGCGTCTGCCGCAGAAGAAGAAGCAGACCTTCTACGGTCGAAACGGGGTCCTGTTGATCGGGAGGTGTGGCGTACATAAGCGGGACGAAAGCAGACTTGTGTTGGGCGCTACGGTCAAAGCAGGGGTCCTGTTCATGGGAGGTGTGGCGTCACGACAAAACGGACGAAAGCGGACTTGAGTTGGGCGCTTCTGATCGAAACGGGGGAGGTGTGGCGTGCCAAAAGCAGGACTCCACGGGATACTGTTCATCTCCACCGTCGACCTCCTCCAGCCTCCACGGCCTACCGTCGACGTCCTCCAGCCTCCACGGGCTACCGTCGACCTCCTCCAGCCTCCACGGGCTACCGTCGACCTCCTCCAGCCTCCATGGGCTCCTGTTCATCCAGCCTCCACCGCGCGCTACTCCACCGGCTACTGTTAAACCACCCCTCCACACGGGCATCCCTCCACCGTCTACTGTTCATCCAACCCTCCACACCACGGGGTCCTGTTCAACTATCCCTCCACGGCCACCCCTCCACCGTCTACTGTTCATCCAGCCCTCCACACCATGGGTTCCTGTTCATCTAGAGGCAACGCCACCGCTCATTGTTCATCCACCCCTTCGCAACGCCACGCTCATCCCAGAGGCAGCATCGATCGGCTTCAGTTGGCAGCAGTAGCGAAGGAATCGCTCCATCGGGTTCAGTAACGCGTAGCCTGCAGTGCAATCGCTCGGGTTCAGTTAGAGCCCAACGCCTCGCTCGGCTTCAGTTAGAGCCAACGCCTCGCACACACGCGCGTACGTACGAGAGAAACGCGCATCGCTCCGCCCCCGACCTACCACCGTAACCGGCAACTCCCGAAATTTTCCTCCCCTCGCTTCTACCACGGTTTTTCCGTCATGAACGGCCCAAAGAATGTCATGCAGCTGCGTCTCCGGCCCGCCGGGGACGAAAAGCCCATTTTACATCATGATTTTTGTCATAGAAGTAGGAGCCCACCACATCTATGATGATACCGGGTTTTGTCACAATTATCGTCATAGAAGTGTCATATGTATGACAGAAAAAAAATTCGTTCGGCCCAAAATGTCACGGATGTGTCTTTTTTTTTGTAGTGTATACTCTAGCATCAAAACTTGTATTCTAGGCTTGAGCTCAATACGCAAATGTGAACAATCATGAATGTTGCACACACTCTTATAGCAATTGGCAAATCCCGAAGACAATATACGACTCTTTGCACACGACCACTTGGTAGCATTTTTTGTTTGTTTTTTCCACCACCACCGTTACAAATCTACTTTTCTTCACATGCTATTCCCCACAAAAGCAAATACAGTACTGTTTTCTGTTTTCACTTTTTTTACCTTGTTGTGCCGCATGTGCCCATCTTGTGTGGTCTGTCATTCCAATTTGATGTGCTCTATCTGCAATAGCGCTTTCCTGCAACTGTGAAGCTTGCCATGAGACGTTTGCCGATGTGGTTCCACCGTAACAACCTGCGATCATGGTAGCAGTTGGTCATTGCATGGCAACTGTAGTTTGTTCAACATGGCACATGTAGTGGTCCAACCATGCCACACAGATTTGTTCACACTTGTCATCCACGGTTGTTTAGATATTGCGGTCACATTTGATTATACATGGCAACTGCAGTTGTCCAGGCATGGCAACTGCAGTTTGTCCAGCCATGGCAACCGAAGCTGTCCAGGCATGGCAACTGCAGCTGTCAGATATGTTCCTTTCTCCTAACTCACTGTCCACAACTTCACTTTCATGCACTCACCTGTGTACGACGTTGATGGCAGGTACATGGTTGCTGCCTGATGCCACATGCTTCATGAAGGTCCTACATTTTTTCTGATATAACGCGTGAGTCTTTTGCCATCCTTGCAAGTTTAATTTCATGTCCACAATAGTAAGTTCCTTTTTCGTATGCGTTACCTTGATTTGCCACATTAGCTAGCTGAAGTTGGTTTCCCGTACATTTGTCAGCGTTAGCGCCCTATGATGAAACTTGCCATGCTGCCCCCCTGATTGTGGTTTGGTCATAAGAACCTGCTAAAAAATAGATTGTAGGACATAAGTAGAAGGACATCTTCATTGTATCGAACATGGCAACTGTTTCTTCTTTGTTTATCATGCATCGTACCGATGCCCGCGTAGTGCTCTAGTAGTGGCAGCAATGGCCCTGAAGAAATGAGTTGATTCTACTCTGCTGCATCCCAAGGTGGCGTTTCCGGCCTTTGAGAAAGCCAAGGATCAGTGCCATCTTCGTGATTCATTCTTCTGCTTTTCTTTTACGCCATCGTGCTTTTAGTCCTTTGCATGAACAAGAATGCATCAACAATCCGCAAAAAGCGTTCTTGCTGTTTGCACGTAGAAGATAACACGACAATCTCATAACATTTCTTTGCGTAGGCAACCAACACCTCATGGCAAGTAGGACATGCACATCCATTCTCTTTTCTGAATTCTGGATGCCATCTATCATTTTGAAGCGATGGCAACAGAAAATAAAATAGCATGGCGAGCAATAAGATAATATGGTGGCAACTACGGATAACGATAGATGGCAACCGGCGTTAGATACAAGTGGCAATTATTTTTCCTCCCTCCCCATGCCAAATTCCTCCTTTCTCTCCCTATTTTATAATGATTACTATGCTATCAACTACTCGCATCAAGCCAACCCAGAAGCTTGGCACAAGTCTAGCATAGTATATGGCAGATCTGGCGTATGTTGGTGGGCAAGTGCAAAGACACACAAATTCATGGGGGTGTTTGCCCTGATAGCGTGGATCCAGTCGCCATCTTCGTGGGCAAATTTGCAATTTCAGATTTCTGGACAAAAGAAGGTCGAGAAACAGAAAGAGATCGGAGATCCACCTATTTTAGCTCATCGTCTTGGGAGGGCGGGGTTGGGGTGGGAGGGGGTGGGGTGGGTGGTTAGCGGTGGGAAAGGCGCTAAGGATCTGCTCTGGTTGCCATGGCAACCAGAGAAGGAAGGCGACGGAGGTAGGGGATCGAGAGGTGCGAGACAATGGCGGCAGGGCGGACTGGGGATCGGAAGGAGCCCGGGACGGCTGACGTGTTGGGTCGTGCGGGCAACGCGGTCGTTTGGCCCGGACGTGTGGGCGGTTTTGCCACACGCCGGACGTGCGGGTTGTGGCTGCGCACGCCCGGACGCGGTCGTGCAGGCGGGTTCTTCTCCATGCCACACGAGGCATGCGGCACAACCACCCGATATACCACACGTGTGGCAGTTATCGGTGTCTAAAAAAAATTAGGGTCATACCTCGTTCAACTTTTGCAAAAGGGTTTAAGCAGCGAATTTGGCCGCGGGGGCATGCACCGACATCGCTTGCGGTTCGTGGCAGTCGCGATTAAAGATGCGCCTGCGGTAGTTGGACATAGCACAACGCTGCCCGAGCTCACGAGCAAGGCCTTGGATGGAGCGGCCGTGGGCGTCGTCATCTGCATGTATGTAACTTGGTTCCGCCGAGACGAGCTAGCTGATTTTGCCGGAGTTGTGGTGCACTTGCACACCAAGCAGGCAGGCGTCCAGGTGGATTGATCACGTGAACCTAGTACATGCACGTATACACAATCTGCGGTACGCAGGTACAGTAATTACGTACGAAGCCGCCCGCTAACACACGCGAGAACACGAGTCACACAACACGCTGAGATTTAGTGGCCACACCCACAAACCTGTTGTTTCTTTCTTTGTATTGATGATGATCTCGTCATCTCGATACAAAAATATTACAAGGTACACAAGTATATATAAGAGCTAGCCTACAAAGGTCACCTCCCATAACACGATTCTGATGATTGTTTGAGTCCGGGTCGAACATAGACTCTTCATCGTGCTTAATTCCAACTAAGGAGGCTCAGGCTGCAGGCGTCGTCATGCACCTTCAGAGAGAGAAGTCGGAGGTTAGTTGTGAGGGCCGAACAACGCCGCAGCGGGTGGCCTCAGACTGGGCAAGCGCGTGGTTTTGGGCTGCGCATATTGCACACACATACTAGATACCCAAGGAACAAAATATTGGAGCATACATATACATGCACATCATCCATTGAACATCCATAAAACATGAGTGAACTGTTTGCTTTCTTATTACATCCAGGACAGTTACAAAATGCGCTAGGGGCAACATGGTCTTTTCACCTCACACTTAACACCGTTAGTGTCTAAAATTGACGAAAGTGTCATATAAGGAACAAAATTTGCTTTTGCTGTCAAATAGGGAAGAAATATTTATTTGGGCCAAATAGGGAACCAAACTTTAAGAAAGGGCCAAATAAGGAATTCTCTCCCCCAAACATAGGCAGACAGCGCCGAACATCCCTCATATAGCATGGTAGTCATGGCATGATTGGTTTAATACTAAAATTTGGCAAGCTAACATTTGGCAATATGAAAAGCTATTAAAGTTGACAACTTTTTGTGAGGTTGACAAGAAAAATTGGTAGTCAACCAATCTCTAACCAACATTTGACATTTGCCAAATATTGGCATGTCAACTTTTGGCATCCAACCAATCATGCTCTCACACTCTTCACCCTTAAATCCATGCACACCTGAATACCACATGTAAATAAAATTTGTTGGTAGCGAAAATACATAGTTCAAACAGGGAATTTATTTTACTTACACAATATAGACATTAGTTTTTTGGTTTTTATTATCGATCCACATATCAGATCTCTCAAAATCATGGGTTTGGGTTGCCCCGTCACCCTCATCCTCGTCAATCATGTTATACAAACTGACACAACATGTCATCAACTGTCACAAAGTCTGTGATTTCCACAACATTAAAGCTCCACGAACAATTCCCCAATGAGCTTCGAGCACTCCGATTGCCCTCCCACATCCTTTCTAGTTGCTTATTGCATTATTGCAAAGTGCCTTTGTTTGTTGCCTTGGGGATCATATATGATCTTCACAAATGACACCTACCAGTCCCCCATGTTGTAGGTCGTTGATAGTGTATCTGCACGATGACGTCCCCCATTACAAAGTCTCCTGAACACGAGAGATCATTGACGGTGCATAATTCTATCAGTACCCTCGGTAGGGTAGTGAACATGGTCGAAATACCGGATAGGAGGTCACACGAAGAATTTACCTAGGTTCAGGCCTTTGTGAAGGAGTAATACCTTGCATGTTGTTTTGTGTTTGTATTCATGGTGAGATGCCTCGTGTGAGGGTTACAATGGGGATGATGTGTCCGCTACTGAGAGTCTAGGTATACGGAAGTAGATGAGAATGAGATCCCCGTAGCCTCCACTTTCATATCCAGAAATAAGAGATGAAACCTCCACCGAGCCTCCTCAGAGATCAGCGACTCTCGGCCGTCGGATCGGTTTGCTTGATGCGATTCTGGGCGTCGGATCAAGATCTGGAGGAAGCTGGGCCGTTGGATCTGAGATGATCACTTCTAGAATGAATAGTAATGGCAACAAAATGTGTATACCATGCCCCCACCAGGGCATTACGGTCATTTCACGTAGCGGGGGTATAAAAGGGGGCCGCTCATTAGACGGAGACCTAGCCGCCTCCTCCCTTGCTCGCTCCTGCAGCCGCCTCCCTCCCTTCCTCCCACGCAGCCGCCTCCCTCCTCCCTCGCTCGCGCCTCCGCCCCGCGCCTCCCCTACGCCCAGTCCCTCCCGCCTCGCCGCCGCCTCCCCTCCCATCCCCTGCCCTCCCGCACGCCTCATCTCCTCCCACCCACATTGTCGCCGCCACCCACTGCCTCGAACGGCGCCGTCGGCGGCCAGATCCGCCGCAGCAGAGTGTCCTCCCCCCCTCAACGTCGACGAGCAGCAGAGGAGGGAGGACCAGGAGCATGACAGCGGCGCGGTGGGGAGTAGCAGTAGTAGGCCAAGGCGGCGTAGCAGCAGGCCTTTGGCGATGCTGATGAGTAGCAGCAGAGGAGGAAGAGGAGCACGACAACGGCGGCTGCGGGGAGCGGTGCGGCGCTGCCAAGTCCGTGCTGGAGCGGCTCAATGCGCCAGCCATGTGCGCCGAGGAGCCGGCTACTACCAGGGCTAGGGTTTCGGTTGTTGGCTCCAACACCGGCGGCCATGTCCGGTGATTTCGTCCCCTCCCCTCCTTCATCCTCCTCTCTCTCTCTCTCTCTCTCTCTCTCTCTCTCTCTGGCCACTCCTCCTCCCATCGTCTTGGCTTGCAGGTTGCCATCGTCGCGGAGCTAGACAAGATCATGGTGTCCCCAAACTTTTTAGGCTGTTGCTCCTGTGTCATGGCGTCCCGGAGAAGCAAGGTGTGTTTCTGCTACTCCCTACACTGCTTGATATTACTATTCCTCCATTCATAACAAGAGATGAGCCCACCACCATGTCACTTTAGGGTGTTGTACTCTTTTCTTTTTTTTCTTGATTCTAGTAGGGGCCAAAAGAATTTGTGCTTGTTTTTAGTGGTGTGTGGACATATGCATTTTATTTCTTGGTTGGACATTGGTAGGAACCCTGTTGGGTTTGTTCCTTTTTGCATGCAGGAAGGCTAGGTTTTTGTAAAGGAGTTGTGGCTTCTTATCCGTTTACTACTCTAGATAGGTTCCAAGGAAGGGGCTCTTTGGAGCTATCTTATTTGTTAGTTTGTTGTCTAGGGGAGCATTACATCTAGAAACATTTTTTTCGAAGAATGCCTTCGTTGTCAAGGAGAGGTTTAGTCTTGAGGTCATATGCTAATTAGGAGTACCCTTGGAGATGCTTTGGTGCTTTGGTGTGCCCCGTTTGATTGATGTAGTAGGAAGTTTTGTTTGGGATGTGGTGATTGCTACACTTGGGTTCTTGTGCATATATGATCACAAAAATCACTCGAGTTAGAAAAGTATCATTCAAGTTCCTTCTATGCCAGATTTGGACTCTTTTCACCTTTAAGCGTCTTGGCAGTATTTCACCAACTTGATTTCTTTTAACTTCCAAATTTTGGCCTACAATTGATTTAATCATAATTTGCTGATTTTCATTCTTAATTAGCTTGTGTAATTTCTGAACAGGTAAACATGGAAGCTTACTGTTTGTGTAATTGCTGAAACTGAAAGTTTTGGAGCCAAAATTGACCTCAGTAATAGAGTAGTTCTGTGTTTCTATAGGGACCATGCCAGAGGAACTAATTGTAAGAGCAAGCTGTGCACAACCATCTATCAATTGTGCACAGCTTGCTCTTACAATTAGGTTTACTTCATGTGTCTTGCTGTATTTAATTATGAGATGAATCTTATTTTCATATTGGCCTACATTATATGTTGGTGCCCCGTTATGGCTTCAGGATGTGGACGGTGCAAGTAGCAGCTCCGACGCAGGGGCGTGGGTGTGCGATGTAGGAAGCGGTTCTTCGCCGGTTGGACGGCGTTCAGGCGCAACCCCGGCGCCCACTGAGTACTGCCTCAACTACAACCTCCCTCGGTGAACTCCATCTTCCGCCTGCTCCTCTGCTTTGGCCACTATTGGGACATGGATGTGGCTGTGTTGATGTGGTGCTGGTTGGTTGATGCTCTATGCCCTACTCATGCATAGGGTTTGCAGGCTGTTCATGTTATAGTTGTTATCATAGGAGCTCCCGTGATGCTCTGGTTTACATGTGGATGCCACGATCCTATAGCTATCTTGATGGATTTGCTAAGTTGATCGCTGGCGGTGCTGATTTCCTATTTGCAAACCGCCAAATGATCTCTTACTCATAGCCACATCTACATTTGTAGTGTGTAATTTGGTGTTATGCAGGATAGCTGATCTACCACCACTTGAATGGGCTGATAGGTGATGCCACTGGAGCTGCTAGCCCTGCAGAGCTTTCTAGAGCATCCAGAAATAAGAGATGAAACCTCCTACAAGCCTCCACAGAGATCAGCGACTCTTGGCTCTCGGATCGGTTTGCTTGATGCGATTCCGGTCGTTGGATCGAGTGGTGGGAGGAGCTGGGTCATCGGATCGAGCCCGCACGACTGTGGCAATGAATAGTTACACTCCGGGCTTGCCACCGCGTGTAAAACTGGGTGGCCGCTGAGGGCATTTTCGTCGTTTCACATGGTTGGACAGCCGGTCGGTCCGAGGCCATTCTTGCTAGGGCGATGATGATTGACCATGGCTGAAATAAGTGTGCCTTTGAGCAATCGAGGCACCTGTGGATATCAAGTTGGATCCTCCCTCTTGTCTCTAGAATCCTTTTTGATCATGTGATACTTATTGTTATGTCCTTGGATGGTCATTCTTTTTGAGTGATAACCAGGACAGCCCCACTGTATAAACAGATTGATCTGGTGATAAGAGATGACGGGGGTAGGTTATATGACCGAGGAAAGGTGAATCTGAGCCCACCATGCAATGAACCCTGAACCTTTTTTATTTGTGTTTAAAGGTGTTGCTTATTTATGCTCCAGTGCTTGAAGCCGTCTTATGTAAAGATTTCTTCTCTCTCATACCTTTATTGCGCTGTTCTTGATCTTTTATTGCTTGTTGTTGGTCCTTGATTTAATCTGGTTAAGATTTCTTCTCTCTCTTATGTAAATATTTCCGTTGCAGTTTGGTCTGCGAGGGTGCCGGTCCAAACATTTTGGTAAGCAAGGAATGCTTAGTGGATAGCAATACAGTTTTATAGCCTACATGACTTCTGCAACGGATAAACCTGTATTGCTATCCACTAAGCATTCCTTGCTTACGAAAATGTTTGGACCTTTTCCCCTTTTTTCTGTTGCAGTTTGGTCCGCTATCTACAGGTTCTCATAGTTCTGGCCAGTTCGTCATGTTCCATCTTCAACCAGCCCTTTGCAGGTTGACTCCTTCTCTTCCTCTCTTCTCTGCTTTCCAGACCTAGGCTTGCATTTTTGCGGCCATGTATACATTCGCTTCCTGTATGAAGCTAATGTTAGATTTTGTTTATACAATGGTTGTATCTGTTTTTTGTTCTCTTATTGGTAGAATCCTAGCATCTAAAATTATTATTCCCTGCTTGTTCTTTTGTGCTTGCTTGGCATTTGGAATTGGGGATTTTTGTCACTTCTCTAGATCCTGGTAGGACCTAGGATTTTTTGTACCTTTCTGTTGTATCCTAGACGTAGCCTATTGATTTGTTTGTTGGAACTGCTCGTATGTGTCGCGTTGTTGGGGCTTCCAAACAAACCAATATTGTTCTAGATATGATCTATAAAAATTGTTCATTGGTTAGCTGAAGTAGTATGCTGCCAGGAAGACATTCACTGGGCTGGTCCATTTAGGCTGGCAAGCTTGGTCTGTGTCCATCCTGCCTGCTTCTTTTGGGTGTCATCTTTTAGGTTCCTACTTTAGTGATCATGGATCCTTAGGTTTGTTTGATTTAATGGAATTGGGACCTATATGTTTTTTGCATATTTGAATGAATGTAGGTTATGTTTTTCTTAAACATTGAACTTCCTTGCAAAGAATGTGTGGAAAGATGGTTTAGCTATCTGAGATGGTTGTTTTCAAATTTATGGTTCCTGAATAATGTTTTTTTACTTTCTGTTGGTTTGTTTCTTTCAGTTTGGTGGTGGCCTTGGAACCCTGTTGACTGTTGGAAATTGCTGGACCCTGCAATTGTTCTTTGGTTCAAAAGGTACGCCATGCTTTATTTTCCGTTACTTGTTATGTTTAATCTCTATTCTTATTTATCTAATATCCTTGTTCGTCCTTTTTTGGTGTGTGCTGGTGGTTTTTGGGCTGTTCCTAATCATTATAACCATGTCTATTGTGCGTTCATCATGTGTGCCTATGTTTGAGGCTGTTGCGGGCTACTGTCGGATTCTATTCTTACATTTGAGAGGTGGTGGATCATGGTTCTGTCCTTGGAGGGGTCAAGATTGATGTTATTGTTAGGGATGATGCCGTGCAGTCTCAAAACATGTTTTCGGGGGCAGTTCAACCTAGATCTCTCTACATTTGTTGCTCCTAAGGTTTTTGTTTAAAGTAAATTGCTCTTGGTACAATTGTTGATGGATTGACCTGCTTTCTCTTTCAATGCCTTAAGCACCTAATGTTACTGAAAGCTATATATATTGTTATCACCTAACTGTACACACATACTGAAAGCTATATATATTGTTATCTACAGACTGTGTATCATTAAATTTCTGTTTTACATAGATTTTTCGTTTCCTGATGTTAGTTCATATGGTTCAGTTGATATTCAGAAGACTTCTTCTTTGCCAAAGATGAGATATTGCTCGGTAATTTGCATGTCATGCTGGACATCATTTATAAACTGCAAAGGAGAGCTACTAATTTTAATATGGGTGAGGTACATGTTATAACTCTTCAGTGTTTGTAGCAGCCATATATTTTCATAGCAGATGAGATGATACATAATATAGTTTTGTCAATGATTAATACATCACTTGAGGTTTATTTTTGACCACTGTCTATGCAAGTTTTGTGGTGGAATGCTTTCCATACATTACTATTAGCTATGCTTAATTGTGTTTTCCATCTTCCTCGTAGCTCATACATTGTAGGATTTTACAATTAGCAACAATTTTACATCTCCGGACTGGAAAGTTAGCTGACTTGGCACTATCTTCTTATCTGATTGTGAGATGTGTGACTTTGGGTTACAACTCTTAGTTTATTTCTTAAATTTCCCCCTCTGCTTCCTTCCATATTTTCCTATAATTAATTTGAAGCTTTATATTTTATCAGGTGCATTAGCACTTGCTGCTGCAACAAGAGTTGCCACCAAATCAGATTATAAGTTATTTTAAAAAGATCTTATATTTTGAAGTAGTTATGCCCATCCCATAGCTTAGATGGATCATGTGTTACTATATAAAGTATTTCATCGTGTCTCAATCTTTCTGTGCTCAATGGTGAAACTTGCCACATGATATTAATATGATCAGCGAAAACCTGAATACATGCACATCTATCTTGACTTTTCGGGGTTTGATATTCTTGATGATGTGTGAGGAAGGCTTGATGCAATAAAAGATTGTAATATGTGTCTTCCTCATATTTTAGGTACCGGGGACGTATAAAGAGAACTAAGTTTACAAGTTAGTAATAGGCCCTTTATATGTGATGCTAGGAAATTGGGATGCAGGAGACGTATAAAGTGGGATGTGGCGAGTTGTCCAGTGCAATCGAGCCATATAAATATAAAAGACATAATAAGAAGGGATATGCCTGTTTAGTGGATTCACAACTGTTGTTTGATACAATGTTTATTGGGGATTACCATCGCATGGAGACTACATAGAGCTAAGACTATTCTGTGGAAATTTTGTGAACACTTTGTCAGAGGCAATGGAATCGGTGAGTTTGTCTGCAATTAACTACCTCCTGCAAAGCAACATTATGAATGTCGATAACATGGACTTGCTGTCACCATGTGTTCGTGAACAAATAACTATTGATAATCAGAATATTACTTTTGGTCTTTCAATGATGCTTATATGGTAGTATACAAAGTTTCTGATTATGACACCATATTAATTGAACTTGATCTGTTATGTGATTTAAACTTTGCTTTTTCCAATCACCATGTGTTTTCCAAAATTACTATTAAAACAACTTTGTTCTTCCTAGAGCACCGGCAGCAACCACATCATGAAAGGGTCGAGGGGAAGATGATCTGATATGTGTCACTGAAAGCGAAGGTAAAATTCCCATGCAGCACCTTCATATTACCTCCCAATTCACAAGTGCATGTTCTGTATCAAATAAAATCTAATTGTTCCCTGTGTCGAAAGATCGATTCTGCATTTTATAGGATTCTAGCTCTTTGACCCTTTCTGCATGCTCTTACACATATGTGCTTTCATTAAGAAGAAAAATCTACCATGCTAGCTTAGTTGATCCAGGGCTTAAGCTATATACCAAAATAACACTGAGATGAGTTCTGTCAGAAGTACCTTGAGCCTTTTTATTTTTATATTCTCTTTTGTGCACTCATTGAATGCGACTTGGAATCTGAAGTAGAAAATATCATAAAGAGCTTGATGACTTATAACATTACTTGTCATAGTATATTAAAGGGTGTTTAGGTGACCAATTAGGAAATAATCAATTGCAAGTGCTTAATATTTCTACAGTGAGTCATATAAATTACCAAAATATGCACCAGACTAAATGTTGGTGAGCTTTGAAGTATGTGTGTTTTCTTAGCTTTGTAACTTATTTCCTTGCTGAGTTAGCATTTGGGGTTATTTTGTTTTGTTGCCACCTTCTTTGTACAAATAGTTTAGCATCGCTTTGCCTTGCACTCTTTCCGGCAAGGTTATAACAGTGATGAACTTTGTCCATTTAGACATTGCAACTATTTGAATTATCAATATTTGCTACCATTTGGTTACCACGAGAAGTTTGTCTATTGATACAGGAAGGCATTTTGTCTTCTATGTTTTTAATGGAATTCTGGTTCGGGGCAACGATGATTGACCATTGCTGATATAACTACGTTCTTGAGCAATCAAGCAAGTTGCTGGTATAAAACATGGTCCATGAAGCGGATGAAGAATGCAATTGTCAAGGTGCCCCCTCCCTCTCCACCTCTCTCTCCATCTCTCTCTTTGTGTGACTGATTTCATTTTTCGTACTGCAGCTGGTCTGGGATCTCAGCACATCCGTCGCATCCGCTGTTTGTCGACATGTTGGCCGCAGCCATCCATAAGAAGAGGAGGTGTCACGGCAGCTGGTGCTCACCTGTCTCCACTGCCTAAAATGTAGTTACTAACCCTTCTCAGCCTATCATGATTAAGCTTGTGTGTTAGCTTTGTAGCATGTACCTACTCTGCAATTTTTCTTTATGCATGTTTTGTAGCAGACAGTACGATAAGAACATGGATGGATCGTTTGCATACATATACCTATTCTGTTGTTTTCTTTATCAAGCATGTAAATTGAAACAACTGGTTTCATGTGTACTTTATGCTCATTCGTTTTAATCTCCGAATGATATAGGAGATTCTGTTGGTGCTCTATTAACATGATTGTTGTGAGTGTTTCTGTTACATAATAATATTGCTGACAAGATATTTTTGAAATTAGGATTGGGAGTTGCTGTCACCGGGTTGGTCTGCAAGAGGATGCCTCCTGTTTCTCTTGCTATGTAATTAACATGAATTCAGCTAGGCATTAATGTGCGAAGAGGCAAGGTATCATCTCTCTCCTCCTCTCTCTCTCTCTCTCTCTGATATGATCTGTTTAAGCTTCTACGTCCTAATCAGCAATTAGATTACCACAAATTAGGTATGCATTTTGAGGTTATGAATGCTTCATGGTTCTGAGTTTAGATTGAATGGGTCACTGTTGAACTATATATATTTTAGATCTTGGTTCTACTTTTCATTTCAGGAAAATGTTATCTTTTCATTTATATTTATTGTTTTAAGAATGTGATATTTCACTTTTGGGAACAATTGCTCTCAGCTTCTTCCAAGTCTAATTTGACTAAAAAGTAAAAAGTGAGTGTCGTGTTTCTTAAATGATCACCAAATTTTCTGCATCTTGTTCTTCATGTGAATAAATGAATGTGTAACTGAATGTTATTTTCTATTCATGGTAAAAAAGGTGTCCATCCATGTTCATGTCGGTGTTAGCACCATTAGAAGAAAGAAGAGATACGTTTGATTCTAGCAGCACATAGGATCAAAACCTAGATGTATCCAATATTTAATATTTTTTTCGTGTCCATGTGCTTAATCGTTTCATGCCTGGCTCATGTAACATTTCCAACGAAAATAATGTGTTATTAGTTTCTGGAGGGCGGGCCAACGCTTCATATCATTGTATAGTTAAATCTAAATGCATGTATTACAAATTTATGTTATACAATGGTTTTCCCTTTTCGATTTTCCTTGCTTGTTTTTATGCTCCATGTCCGGGAAAAACTATGCTTCGTATCCTCTCTGGGGAAATCTCATTGTTGTACATGATACATATTTTGCAGGGAATAAGAATAAGTAGGGTCTTTGCAATCTTTTACATGTTGGTTCGCTTCTTTTGCAGGGAATGGCTTCAGTGCCGCTACTGTCATGAGCCTGAGGTTCTGATCCTACACCTCGGCTGCTCGGCCAGAAGCTAAGTCATACCAACTTTTGTTAGTTCTTGAGATTCTTCTGTGGATTTGGATTTACAGTTTGCAAAATGTGCTCATGCTTTTATCATTCCTTCTAGCTCTAAAATACATATGTTTTTTTCTATGATGTACTACTAAACTATGTGTGTTAAACAGAGCATGGTGATTACTAATTCCTCATGAGCTTCTTAATATTTGTCTCTGCACCCAGGAGGCAATAAACATGAACCAGATAACTGTATTTTTTTCCTGTTTTTACTGTACGACAATACATCTCCATTGTGCTTAATTTTATTTGCCAGCTCTGTTGATAGGAACTTGAATTGTTGTTTCTGGTATGCATAAAATCAAGTGAATGTTTTACTCCCAATTCAATTAGCACATTTCGGTTTGATAAATATCATGCATTGATCCCTACATTTTTTGACAAATTTATGCTCATGACATCTCCAGTTTACTTCTATTGTCATTCTTTGTGCTTCTCAGATCTGCCAGCTCCATGGAGACATGGAATCCCTCATCATTTTGTCAGACTAAGTGTGGAGTTACTTGTGCAAGTCACACCATCAGCAAACACATAAAGATTTCCCTTTGTTGTCTTTGTAGTGGAAGGTACCACCTGGTGGTACGTTGCTATTTTCAGTTTGCTCTGAACAAAGGCATGTATAGACTTCAGATTTTAATTCCTATCTCTCTGTCGTAAAAAGTAATGTATGGTCCTGTGTTTTTATCTCTGGTCGTATGAAAGCATCGAGCTTGATTCTGCCTTATAACTTGATGTTCTTCTTTAGTCCCATTATGTTTTGCTTCTAACACAATTGGTTGTCTGCACATGCTATACCTGGCTTCTTACTGACAAATTGTCACATGCTTTGTCAAAATGTTGTGACCGGCACCCTTGCGCCAAGGTGCGAACCCAATCCAGTAGACAATGAGGGGTAGGGTTTTTATAGGAGATAGACCCAATCTCGTCGGCCTCATGAAAACTTGGGGGTCAAGATGGTCTCTAGATGCTTATCCAATCCTCCGGGCTCCTTCTGTCGCCATCTCCTTGGTGGACCTTCTCGGCCCGGTGGCAATCTTTCTCGGAGCTCCCATGTAGCGACCAGGACCTCAAGCGATCACGATCTACGTGCTCGGTGTCATCCTGGATCAAGAATGCTGACACCACACAAGATGCTTGAAGGATTTATAACAGAGTAGCAATCACACACTTATTACATCGAGTGTCTCAAAGAGAACGTAATAAAATAAATATGGCATAAGGCCATCTAAATACGATAACAATGGAAGGCTTGGAAGAATAAGCGAGTCCATCAACTCCAACGGCATCATCGAGTATAGAACCACGACCTAAGCACCTTACTCGTCAGTTCAAAAGTCTGCAACATGAAACATTGCAGCTGAAACGGGTCAAGACATGGAATATGCCGTCAATGTAACACATAGAGAACAATAATGGAATAACTATACTACATGCATATTTGGCTGGTGGAAAGCTCTATGGTTACAGCTTTTGCGTAAAGCCAATTTTTCCCTCTTGCAAAGAAATAAGTTTATTTAACTATCATGGTGGTTGTTAAACATTGAGAATGGTTGACAGCATTCTCAATCCCAATTAAAAGTACTCATTATCATCCCAAAAATATTAATTAGAAGTAACATGATGAGATTCACATGATATCCAAGTACTAGATACTCAACATGTCCATAACCGGGGACACGGCTAATCATGATTAGTTTATACACTCTGCAGAGGTTTGCGCACTTTTCCCCACAAGACTCGATCGGCTCCGTTGGATTTCTCGCACTACATGATGTTTGAGAAACAGATGACCGAGACATAGTCTTTCGAAAGCGCTAGCACCTTACGTGTGGGTAGACCGGTACACCTACTTTCCCCTACATTTTCTAGTCTACCCGTAAGGGTTCGCACGACTTAATCAACTATGCCAGAGCCCATAATGGCTTGTGGCTGCACACGGAAGTTTCTAGCATGAGTAATCTCATGATCCCTTTGAGCCTGGGTGGCGGTCCGAAGAAAAACAGGCAAGTCCTGGAAACCAGGTGCCTCAATCCACCCAGATGTGTGTTTAAATTGCCACCTTAAGTAAACCATTAATTTAACAATCTCACATCTGTCATGGAATACACTCACCCAATCCACGTCTACTAGCATAGCATGGCATAATAAGCAAACGTAGAAGTAACTCCCAAGGGTTAATAATAAAACAGGTAATAGGTACTACCTCAACTACTTCCCATCCCACAATTTAATTAGATCCTAAATCAAAGCAATGTTTGAAGATTGATCTAATGCATAAAAACTGGGTATGGGAAAAGATATGATCAAAGTGTTACTTGCCTTGCTGATGATCCGCGAAACCTAGAGACTCGAAATAACAGGCGGCGCACTCCGGGTATTCTATCGCAGACAAACAAAAAAGCATACAATAAGTACTGATCTAATGCACAGGTAAAACTCAAATAAAATATCTAACCAGAAAGTTCAACTTAAGAACTCTGGTTTGCAAAAAGAATCAAAACAAACGAAGCAACGGAAGTCAAACGGCGAAAGAAAACAACTTCATTTTACTAATCTGGATCTAAGTCAAATTTTACAGAAGCAAAAACTTGTTTAAGTTGGTTATTCGGAAAGAGGGTTTCGAGGCGAAACTCCAGGCGCTTGAATCGCCTGATTCCGATAAACGAGCGAAAAGTTATACTAAAACGAAAATCGGATCAGAAATCGCGATCAGAAAAATCGCGGATTAAATCCGAGAAAAAGAAAAACGACGAACAAGTTAACGAACGAACGTTCGCTAACTAGATCTAATCTGACGAACACGTTCGTTAAAACAAACGAACGAGCGAACGCTCGCTATTTAACCTAACCGAAAAAACCTATCTAATACAAAAACCGAAACTAAAAAAATAAACCGTAGAAAACCGATCGGTTTTTGAAAATAAACCGACGGCGCGGTTTACGAGGCACGGCGAACGTCGAGAGGTGGTCGGCGGCGGCGGCTCCGGCGACGGCAAGGCGGTGGCGTGGGTGGCAAGGGCGAAGCGGGCGACGGCGGGCTGGGGTTAGGGTTAGGGTTTAAGGGTGGGCGGTGGCGGGTTGTTAATGGGCTCGGGCGGCGCTTTATATAAGCTGCCCCCGGGCGGAGTCCCGCTCGGGTACGGCCCATAGGTCGGTTCGCGTTTTTTTTAAATAATTACGCGCAGAAAATCAAACGAAAAAATACTAAACGGTCACCAAAAATCCTGAAATAAATTTTCCCCGGCTTCTAAAATCAAGTCGGACAAGATGAACATTTATTTGGGGCCTAAATGCAATTTTGAAAAACTCGCATTTTTCCTAAATCCAAATAAAAAAGCGAAAAACTCCAAAATAAAATCTTATTTGATTTTTTTATTAAATCTTCATTATTTCTTTATTTTGGGAAAGTCATTTTATTCCCTCTCTCATATTTTGATAGTAGAAATAATTGAAGATAAAATCAATAAAATCAAACGATCCTATTTTCAAAATTTGAGAAAACTCAAATATGAAAATAACGAAATCCCCAACTCTCTCCGTGGGTCCTTGAGTTGCGTAGAATTTCTAGGATCTAGCCAACAATGCAACAAAAATATGATATGCAATGATGATCTATGTATAACATTCCAAATTCAAAATTTGGGATGTTACAAACCTACCCCCCTTAAGATGAATCTCGCCCTCGAGATTCGGGTTAACTAGCAAATAGGTGAGGGTGGGCCTTAAGCAAATCTTCCTCTCGCTCCTGTGTGGCTTCTTCCTCGGTGTGGTGGCTCCTTTGAACTTTGCAAAACTTGATGACCTTCTTTGCGGGTGACTGGGCTGGCAAACTCCAGAATCTTAACTGGTTTCTCCTCGTAGGTCAAATCGCCGTTCAACTGAATCGCTTCCAGTGGCACTGTATCTCTCAGTGGTATATCAGCCATCTCTGCGTGGCACTTTTTTAACTGAGAAACATGGAACACATCGTGAATACCTGACAATCCGTCGGGTAATTCCAACTTGTAAGCAACTTCTCCCATACGTTCCAAAACACGATATGGTCCTACAAATCGGGGTGCTAACTTTCCTTTAACTCCAAAACGCTTTACTCCTCGAAGCGGAGATACTCGAAGATAAACTCGGTCTCCGACTTCGTACTCCGTCTCCTTGCGTTTTGAATCCGCATAGCTCTTCTGTCTTGAATGGGCTACCTTGAGCCTATCGCGAATTAACTTCACTTTCCATTCAGACTCCTTAATCAAATCTGGTCCAAACAACTGGCGGTCTCCAACTTCATCCCACAACAACGGGGTCCTGCACCTCCTTCCGTACAAGGCTTCGAAAGGGGCCATTTTCAAACTGGATTGATAACTGTTGTTGTAAGAAAATTCCGCGTATGGCAAGTTGTCATCCCAACTTGATCCATAATCCAAAGCACAAGCTCTAAGCATATCTTCCAAAATCTGGTTGACTCTCTCGGTTTGTCCATCGGTGCGTGGATGGAAAGCTGTGCTAAACTCCACTGGTACCCAAAGTTTCATGCAATCGCTTCGTAACTTCGAGGTAAACTGGGTTCCTCTATCTGATACTATACTCCTCGGAACTCCATGCAAACAAACGACCCTGGTCATGTATATCTTAGCCAATTTGGCACTGCTGTAGGTAGTCTTTCTGGAATGAAGTGTGCTACCTTCGTCAACCGATCCACTACAACCCAAATCGAGTCGTAGCCGGAACGAGTCCTGGGTAATCCCGTGATAAAATCCATGCCTAGTTTATCCCACTTCCATTCGGGTATCGGCAATGGCTGTAATAATCCTGGCTTCGATGTTACGCCTTTACTCTCGACATACATCACAAATCGCTACATATTACGCAATATCCTTCTTCATTCCGGTCCACCAGAAAGTATTTTTCAAATCCAAATACATCTTGGTATTCCCTGGGTGAATCGAATATGGTGAATCATGTGCCTCTTGCAGAATCAACTTCCTAATCTCCGGGTCATTGGGCACATAAACACGGTCCTCAACCCATAAGGTATCGTGCTCATCCTCACGAAATCCCTTAGCCTTTCCTTCGCTCATTTTCTCCTTAATAGAAGCAACTTCCTTATCTGTCTTTTGATCTTCTCTTATTTTATCCATCAAAGTAGACTGAATTTCCAACGCTGCTACATAGCCTCTCAGAACTATTTCCAAACATAGCTCATGAAGATCCTCGGCTAACTCCTTTGGTATTTCTCCCGTCATTAGTTTGTTGACATGGCTCTTATGGCTTAATGCGTCAGCTACTACATTAGCCTTTCCGGGATGGTAATGCAACCTCAGATCGTAATCCTTGATGAGCTCCAACCATCTCCTTTGCCTGAGATTCAATTCCTTTTGCGTGAAAATGTACATCAAACTCTTGTGATCCGTATACACCTCACAATGATTTCCAATGAGAAAATATCTCCATGTTTTCAAAGCATGCACTACGGCTGCTAACTCCAAAACATGCGTGGCATAATTCAATTCGTGAGGTTTCAGCTGTCGTGAAGCATATGAAACAACTCTTCCCTCCTGCATGAGCACTGCTCTAAGTCCTCGACGTGAAGCGTCGCAATACACCTCATAATCCTTGGTCTGATCTGGCAGAATTAGCACTGGTGAGGTAACCAAATGTTTCTTCAACTCCTGGAAACTAGCCTCACACTCCTCAGTCCATATGAACTTGGTATCTTTCTTCAACAATTCTGTCATAGGCTTCGCAATCCTCGAGAAGTTCTCAATAAACCTCCGGTAGTATCCTGCTAGTCCAAGAAAACTCCGGATCTCTCCAAGCTGTTGGTGCTTCCCAGTTTGTCACAGTGGCAACTTTAGTGGGGTCTACTGCTATACCTTCTCCGGATATAACATGTCCAAGAAATCCAACTTCCTTTAACCAAATCTCACATTTACTGAACTTGGCATATAACTGATGTTCTCTGAGCTTCTCCAGTACCAAACGCAATTGTTCCTTATGTTCTTCTTCATTCTTCGAGTAAACCAAAATATCATCAATGAACACCATGACGAAGTTATCCAAAAACTCCATAAACAACTTGTTCATCATGTTCATAAAATAGGCTGGGGCGTTAGTCAGACCAAATGACATCACGGTATACTCATACAGCCCATACCTGGTGGTAAAAGCCGTCTTAGGTATATCCTGCTCCCGAATCTTCAACTGATGGTATCCTGATCGCAAATCGATTTTGGAAAATACTTTAGCTCCTTGCAACTGGTCAAACAAGTCGTTGATCATCGGCAACGGGTATTTGTTCTTGATTGTCACTTCGTTCAATCCTCGATAATCAACAACCATTCTTAACAATCCATCCTTCTTCTCCACCAGAAGTACTGGCGATCCCCAAGGCGAGGAACTTGGGCGAATAAAACCTTTGTCCAGCAACTCCTTAATCTGTTTCTTAATTTCCTCCAAATCTTGGGCTGGCATCCTATATGGTCTCTTAGATATCGGCCCAGTGCCTGGCAGTAGTTCAATCAGAAACTCAATTTCTCCGTCTGGCGGCATGCTCAGCAAATCTTCCTAAACACGTCCGGGTAATCCCTTACCACTGGTACTTCCTCCTGCACAACTCCTGATAAGGAATTTACATGTGCCCTCCTCGGCTCATGCCGTGATACATACTTGATTCTCCTTCCTTCTGGTGTCGTAAGCAAAATTGTCTTACTAGCGCAATCGATGTTTCCTCCATACATCGACAGCCAATCCATACCAAGAATTACTTCAAAACCTTGGGACTCCAATATAATTAAATCCGTTGGGAAAACATGCCTTCCTATACTTAAAGACACTTGAAAACATCCCGGACTGGCCATATACTCCGCTCCTGGTGGGCTTACTAGCATGGGCGTCTTTAGAGTCCTAGTGGGCAGGCTAAACTTATCCACAAATCCCCTTGATATGTATGAATGCGATGCACCAGTATCAAAAAGAACAACTGCAGTAAATGACTTAACCAAAAACTTACCTATTACTGCATCTGGCAGAGCTTCAACCTCCTCCACGCTAACGTGGTTCACCTGTCCTCTGTTACAAGGGTTCGGCTTCTTTCCTGAGCTTCCATTGATGTTACCATTTTGGGCCTCTGGACATTCATTTGCATAATGCCCAGTCTTACGACACTTAAAACAAGTGATATGGCTCAGGTCCACCTTGGATGGTGTTGACGGGTTGGTGCGGTTTTGTCCATTACTTCCTCCATTCCTGTTTCCATTCTTTGTGCCATTATGATTGTGCGAGCTACCCCCTCCGTGAGTATGCTGAAATTGACCTCCTGTCTTTGGGGTAAAGCGTAATTTCTGCTGAGCTCCAGAATTGTACTTCCCCTATCCATACTTCCTCTTACGATTGTCAACCTGCTGCTGCTTCCCTTCAATCATGAGAGCACGGTCTACCAACTCCTGGTAGTTATTGAGCTCAGCTCATCGTTCAGTCCTTCTAGAAACTTCTCCTGCTTAGTTGCGTCCGTAGCAACGTCATCTGGGGCATAACGTGCTAGTTTACTAAAGTCATCCACATCTTGGCCTGTCAGTCCTCCTTGGCGCAAGTTGCGAAACTCACGCTTCTTCATGGCCATAGCTCCAGCTGAAACATGGGCGACGGAAAGCTTCTTGAAACTGATCCCATGTGGCGGTGTCTCTGTGGTAAGTGGCTGTAAATTCTCCCACCATGCTGATGCGGGTCCTTCAAGCTGATGTGCGGCAAATTTCACCTTTTCCCCATCTGTACATCCTGCAGTGGTTAACTCCCTCCCTACTTTGCGGAGCCAATCATCTGCAACAATCGGCTCGGTGCTACTCAAAACACCGGCGGATTCAGCCTTAAGAAACGGGTCAAATGATCAACAGGTGGTGGTGGTGGTGGGTTGTTGTTGTTGTTGTTGTTGTTGTTGTTGTTGCCTTGGTTGCATGCCAATGTTTGAATCAAGGCATTCTGTTGCTGAATCAACTGAGTGATCTCCGACGGGAAAACAAATCCAGGGTCGCGTCTCGGAGGCATCTGAGGGTTTATAGCAAACACGAGAGTTAAGAATAGAATGAGATCTAGGGAGAAAACACTACCCATATGCACATGAGACAAAAACACACAATATCACTCCAATCAAATCAACAAGGGCATACAACGGTCTATCTACCGTTACAAGTGCTGGAACTAAAACTAATTTTTTTAATGGGGGAATTCTACTACTGTTATGGTGGTCAACTAGAAAAACTGCTCCGATGAAGACTCCATGATATCCGCTCGGCTTCATCTTGAAATCATCATCACTAGGATCGGAATCGGTGTCGCCGATGATGATGTAGCTCTCTGGACAGGTGCAATCTTCATCTTCTCCTCCGGGTGCTGAATTTACCATGAGTTCTTCAATCTTCTCCTTAAGATCGCCGTTTTTTCTCACTAGAGCTACAACCTCCTCCATGTAGTCCTTGCGAGTGGCCTTCAGTTCTCTTTCTAGTTCGATAATCTTGGCTTTTGCTTTCTTCAACTCCATCATGTCTGCACACATCTGGTTCTCCTGGCGTCGAATGTGCTAATTTAACTCTTGGATGAAAGCTACAATGGATCGGTCCTTCTTAGTGCTAACTATCTCCCATTGTTCATCTCGGCGTCCGCAAATCTGGTAGATAGTATCCTTGAGGTCATCTTGGTAAACTTCTCCAATGCATCCCATGGTTATGTGAGCTGCCATGCTCTTTCCCAGACTCCAAGTTGGTGCATTAAAAACACACTCTATGGGCTTCGTGATTGGCGCAAACGTCCTTCCGGGAACTTGAGCTTAAATCTTCCAGCGCTCCTCTTCGGGTTGGAATTGTAGGTCCCGGTGAAGCTTGGTATTCCGATGTTCAGGTACTTAGTGACTTCCTTCAGGTGTCGTCCAAAGGGTGTATCTTCATCCGGCTGGGTGAACTTGATCCTCACTTCCGTCATCCTAAAAGAGTAGAAAAGATGAGGAGTCAGAAATGAGAAGAGAGTAGTGATCTAGGGCTTTAGCTTAATGGTCGTGTCCTACAGTCAGCATGTGCTCTGATACCGTCTTTGTAGCGACCATACCTCAAACAGTCGATCTTCGTGCTCGTGTGTCATCCTGGATCAAGAATGCTGACACCACACAGTACTTGAAGGATTTATAATAGAGTAGCAATCACACACTTATTACATCGAGTGTCTCAAAACAGAACTTAATAAAATAAATATGGCATAAGGCCATCTAAATACGATAACAACGGAAGGCTTGGAAGAATAAGCGAGTCCATCAACTCCAACGGCATCACTGAGTATAGAACCACGACCTAAGCACCTTACTCATCGTCTGAAAAGTCTGCAACATGAAACGTTGCAGCCCAAAAATGAGTTAGCACATGGAATATGCTGGCAATGTAACACATAGAGAACAATAATGGAATAACTATACTACATGCATATTTGGCTTGTGGAAAGCTCTATGGTTACAGTTTTGCGTGAAGCCAAATTTTCCCTACTGCAAAGGAATAAGTTTATTTAACTATCATGGTGGTTGTTAAACATTGAGAATGGTTGACAGCATTCTCAATCCCAATTAAAAGTACTCATTATCATCCCAACAATATTAATTAGAAGTAACATGATGAGATTCACATGATATCCAAGTACTAGATACTCAAGATGTCCATAACCGGGGACACGGCTAATCATGATTAGTTTATACACTCTGCAGAGGTTTATGCGCACTTTTCCCCACAAGACTCGATCGCCTCCGTTGGATTTCTCGCACTACATGATGTTTGAGAAAGCGGATGACCGAGACATAGTCTTTCGAAGCCGTTAGCACCTTACGTGTGGGTAGACCGGTACACCTACTTTCCCTACATCCGCTAGTCTACCCGTAAGAGTTCGCACGACTTAATCAACTATGCCAGATCCCATAATGGCTTGTGGCTGCACACGGAAGTTTCTAGCATGAGTAATCTCATGATCCCTTTGAGACATGGTGGCGGTCCTAAGAAAAACAGGCAAGTCCTGGAAACCAGGTGCCTCAATCCACCCAGATGTGTGTTTAAATTGCCACCTTAAGTAAACCATTAATTTAACAATCTCACATCTGTCATGGAATACACTCACCCAACCACGTCTACTAGCATAGCATGGCATAATAAGCAAACGTAGAAGTAACTCCCAAGGGTTGATAATAAAACAGGTAATAGGTACTACCTCAACTACTTCCCATCCCACAATTTAATTAGATCCTAAATCAATGCAATGTTTGAAGATTGATCTAATGCATAAAAACTGGGTATGGGAAAAGATATGATCAAAGTGTTACTTGCCTTGCTGATGATCAGCGAAATCTAGAGACTCGAAATAACAGGCGGCGCACTCCGGGTATTCTATCGCAGACAAACAAACAAGCATACAATAAATACTCATCTAATGCACAGGTAAAACTCAAATAAAAGATCTAACCAGAAAGTTCAACTTAAGAACTCTGGTTTGCAAAAAGAATCAAAACAAACGAAGCAACGGAAGTCAAACGGCGAAAGAAAACAACTTCGTTTTACTAATCTGGATCTAAGTCAAATTTTACAGAAGCAAAAACTTGTTTAAGTTGGTTATTCGGAAAGAGGGTTTCGAGACGAAACTCCAGGCGCTTGAATCGCCTGATTCCGATAAGCAATGAAAAGTTATACTAAAGCGAAAATCGGATCAGAAATCGTGATCAGAAAAATCGCGGATTAAATCCGAGAAAAAGAAAAACGACGAACAAGTTAACGAACGAACGTTTGCTAACTAGATCTAATCTGACGAACACGTTCGTTAAAACGAACGAACGAGCGAACGCTCGCTATTTAACCTAACCGAAAAAGCCGATCTAATAAAAAAACCGAAACTAAAAAAATGCGAAAAACTCCAAAATAAAATCTTATTTGATTTTTTTATTAAATCTTCATTATTTCTTTATTTTGGGAAAGTCATTTTATTCCCTCTCTCATATTTTGATAGTAGAAATAGTTGTAGATAAAATAAATAAAATCAAACGATCCTATTTTCAAAATTTGAGAAAACTCAAATATGAAAATAACAAAATCCCCAACTCTCTCCGTGGGTCCTTGAGTTGCGTAGAATTTCTAGGATCTAGCCAACAACGCAACAAAAATATGATATGCAATGATGATCTATGTATAACATTCCAAATTGAAAATTTGGGATGTTACATCCCATTGGAGAAGCAATGCCCGGTGTATTACACTGTCGATCGGTGAAGTACCTGACATTCCAAATAAAGCATGCCAAATCCACAAGTCATGTGATGTCATTGCTTCTTGTATAATGGCGGCCTCTTTGGTGTGACCTTGGTACATCCCGCACAAACCTTTGGGGCAGTTCTTCGATTGCCAATGCAATCAACCGAACTAAGCATATTGGAAAACCTCTTGCCTCTCCAATAGCCAACAACCTTTTTGAATCTGCACATTTAGTTCTCTCAGATACTTTACTCCAACCACCTCCTGCAGTCACGCGGGCAAACCTCATAGTGGTCTTTAGGCATGTGCTCTCCCCAATCCAGACCATCTCACCAATGACTTCAACAACGGTACCAGGTGCAATCATCCTCATAGCAGCCATGCAATTCTGCTTAGTAGAGAATGATAGTTGTCCGCAACAATCCCTGGCGAGCTTAAAGTAGCGATCATGTGCCTCCATTCCCTCCACCACGCACAAGAACAATAGTTTGCGCATAAGGAAGTGCTACATCTTGAGCTTGCGTTGGTTTTTCCCTTGAAGAGGAAAGGGTGATGCAGCAAAGTAGAGTAAGTATTTCCCTCAGTTTTTAAGAACCAAGGTATCAATCCAGTAGGAGACAACGCGCAAGCCATCGAATACCTTCACAAAAAAACACCAACTTGCACCCAACGCAATAAAGGGGTTGGCAATCCCTTCATGGTTATTTGCAACGTGAGATCTGATAAAGATGGATAAACGTTAAAGTAATATTTTTGGTATTTTTGGTTTATGGAACAGAAAGTAAAAGATTGCAAAGAAAGTAAATAGGAAAATAAGATTGTAGATCGGAAACTTATAAGATGGAAAATAGACCCGGGAGCCATAGGTTTCACTAGAGCCTTCTCTCAAGATAGAAATTATTATGGTGGGTGAACAAATGACTGCCGAGCAATTGATAGAAAAGCGCAAAGTTATGACAATATCTAACTCAATAATCATGAATATAGGCATCATGTCCGTGTCAAGTAGACCGACTCCTGCCTGCATCTACTACTATTACTCCACACATCGACCGCTATCCAGCATGCATCTACAGTATTAAGTTCATAAAGAACGGAGTAACGCCTTAAGCAAGATGACATGATGTAGAGGAATTAACTCAAGCAATATTATGAAAACCCCGTCTTTTTACCCTCGATGGCAACAATACAATACGTGTCGGTTCCCCTTTTGTCACTAGGATCGTGCACCGCAAGATTGAACCAAAAACTAAGCACTTCTGCCATTGCTAGAAAAACTAATCTACTTGGCCAAACCAAATCGATAGTTCGAAGAGACTTACAAAGATATCAAATTATGCATAAAAGAATTCAGAGGAGTTTCAAATAATATTCATAGATAAGCTGATCATAAATCCACAATTCATCGGATCTCAGCAAACACACCGCAAAAGAGTATTACATCGAATAGATCTCCAAGAACATCAAGGAGAACTTTGTATTGAGAATCAAAGAGAGAGAGAGAGAGAGAGAGAGAGAGAGAGAGAGAGAGAAGCCATCTAGCTACTAGCTATTGACCCATAGGTCTGTGATAAACTACTCACGCTTCATCGAAGAGGCAATGGTGTTGATGTAGAAGCCCTCCGTGGTCGAATCCCCCTCCGGCAGTGTCGTGGAGTTGTCACGCCAGATGTCCTAGTGTGAGGACTTAGTCATGAGGCCAATGCATCTATGTGGTAGCTTGAACGGGGTTGGTCGGAATCGAGAGACGCGAAGCGAATGAACACATAAGACAAGGGTTTAGACAGCTTCGGGCCCCGGGAAACATTATCCGGTAATAGCCCTACATGCTGTTTGTGGCTAGGTCTCATCATGCTAATGAGGGAGTCGCCGCGTAAGCCGGCTCCCCTTTAGTTGTGTCTAGCCTTAGAGATTATTTTCTGTCCCTCTTGGGGTGCCCTGCCCCTCCTTATATATGTTGAAGGGGCGGGTTACATGACTGGTCCTAGCAGGATTAGGATTACTCTATTACAAGTGGAGTCCTAGTCTTGCTTCCTTTGTAGGAGAATATTCCTTATGCCTTCCTCTTAAGCTGGCCCACCATAACATGAGCCGACCTTCTGGGCCTTGGACCTAGAACTCTATCTGACCCGCCGTCGGGGCTGTTCGTGAGTCGCCAGGCTTGTGAGTCGTCAGACCAGTGAGCCGCCAGACTCGTAAGTCACCAATCCTCCGGCGGGTTACCAATGAAACACCAAGTCCCAGCCGGGTCATATATCCGGCCGGATCATACCGCGGGTATATCCCCGACATTAGCCCCCAGTCTAATTTGGATTTATCCATGTTAAACTGATCCTGCATAATAACTCAAGAACAAATTTGACAGGTTGTGCTCCGGGTTAAATATTCTTGTAAGCCGGCACCTGATCATCCTTAAGTCCTTGTCATTTCCTTGTAGAAAATCCAGGTCAATAGACCAGCTTCCTACTCAATTTGCTAACGTTGGTTTCTCACAGAAATATTGTGAAGAATAATTCATTTGACTCAGCTTCCAATGCTCTAGCTTGACAAAAATATTGCTCTTGAAATACTCATCTGATTTTCAGTCGGCTTAAAGATGTAAAACTTGCCAATTTATGATTACCAAAATTGCCGGGTTATAAACAGATGATGCCGAGTCATAATTGTAGCTGACGCCGGGTTATAATTATTGGTGACGCCGGGTCAGGATTGTTGCAGACACCGAGTCAATCTGGTTTGCTCAAACTGAGAATTTGACGATATTTCTCCCTTATATCCATATTACCTGTAGCCCCCAAGTCTTGAGCAGAACAAAGTGATGACTTAAGACTTGCTTCAATATAAATGTTGCAACCTTGAAGAAATCCAGGTTGTTCATCACAATCACTAGTCAAAACTTCGTACACCACATATGTAGCCCCCAAGTATCGAGTTGTCATGCTTGCAGCAACCTGGGACTTGTAATTTCCTTATACTCATGAAAACTTCAACCAGTGTAGCCCCCAAGGGCCAGGTCATTATGCAATAATGAGCAGGTACTTTGTAAATATGATCATATAAACCATGGGGCTCGAACCCACGTCCACAAGGTTAAGAGCTTTTCTACTCTACCAACTGAGTAGTGGACCTTTGAATATAATGGATTAAGGCTTGTGTACCTTGAATTTTCGACAGGAGTAATTGGTAGCCCCCAAGGGCCGGCTCATTACAATGTGATGAGCCGAGTCTTCAATAAGTTGAGCAAAAAATGACTTTGCGCTAGCCCCCAAGTGCCATGGTGCATGCTGGCAGTGACATGGGACTTGCATATTTGATGTAATCTCAACTTGAATAATGTAGCCCCCAAGTGTCGGGTCATAAGCCTGCAATGACTCGGGACTATTCCTTCCATTGTAGAATAAATCATATCCATTGGTAAAATAATAGCCATTGCGCTAAAGCAACTTTGAAAACCTCAATCATAATATTGGTCATTGATACCCGTAATAAAAATCCAGCCATGTTGGCTATTCAAGATTTGAATAATATAATCCGGTATGAAACCCTCAATCATTTAATATTATCATGAAAATCCAGCCAATTTTGGCTATGAAAGATGTGAATACCTTATCGATTGACAAGTAAATCCGGAGTTTAAATACTCGGCGGCTCTTGGCTAATGGCGACTTAATGCACATTCATTGTAAGCCGGAATTTTTATAACTCGGCGGCTTATAGCCTTTGAGAAAATCCAGAATGGATAACCCTTTTGAAACATCAATTTTGATGATGAGCTTGAACTTAATCATTTATATAAGCCATAGTTCTGCAAATCCTGCACAGAGTTTAAACAACATATGCCCTAGCGACTTAACGTCTAAAGCCAGGGCTGGTTTAATCACAACCTTATATAATCGTAACAAAATATCATACCTGTGATATTTGCTCATACTGCCGGCTTATCATACCAATGCAGTATGAGGGTAATAACCCAAAACTTAGAAGGCAATACTTCCAAGTACTTAATATCATCATATGCTGCCGGTTCACCATATACCTATGTTTGAGTTGTGTTGTGCAACAGACTCTCTTTGGTCTTTGTAACCCGGTCATTAACCCGCCAAGTAGGTCAGAGCTATACTCATATGAAGTTATAATACTGGCTTGATAGCCGAAATCCCCAGGTAATCAGAGTTGTGCTCTCATGTAATTATCATATTGGCTTGGTAGCCGAATTATCAAGGTAATCAGAGCTGTGCTCTGATAAAATTATCATATTGGCTTGGTAGCCGAATTATCAAGGTAATCAGAGCTGTGCTCTTATGAATTTATCGTATTGGCTTCATAGCCGAATTACCAAGATAATCAGAGCTGTGCTCTTATGAATTTATCATATTGGCTTGGTAGCCAAATTACCAAGATAACCAGAGTCGTGCTCTTATGACATTATCGTATTGGCTTGATAGTCGAATTACCATGATCAAGTGGGTAGTAATGTTATATTCTCTTTGGTGAATACACCTATGTTTTAACAGGAAGTCCCCAAGTGACATATTCGGTCAAGAGGGTAGTAACGCTATGATTCGAATACGATCAGGAAGCCCCCAAGTGACCATAAGTGTGGCATTGCGCCAATCAAGAGGGTAGTAACACTATGCTCTCTTTGGTGAATACACCTATGTTTGAACAGGAAGCCCCCAATTGACATATAATATGATAAACCAATAAGGCAGGATACCCATGTTTGAACTGCGCATCATGGCAGCAAGTTCTCTTTGGCAACCTTAACTCGAACTTGCGAGAGATGAATTTTTCTTGAACCGGGTGTTGAGCCGGATATTGAGAGCTCACAACATTGTGGGAGAGAGATTTTTCTTGAGCCAGTTTTAAACTGGAATCTTCATTTTGAGCTAGAAATTTTCTGACGGCCTTTAAGTTTTCATCAATATGGCAGCAGCTTCCGGGACCGGGTTATCTTCCCTCCAATGACCCGGAGTTCTTGAATCAGCTTAAACTGGCACCATTTACTAAGCCATGTCATTGTAGCCCCCGAGTCTTAAGACGATTCGAGGAGTTGTCTTGAGATTCTCCATATTTGACCGTGATATAAACCGGTATAAGTGATTCAACAGCTCAGTGATATAAAAATCCCTTTTGCATTAAACAACTTATCCTGCATTGGAACACTTGCAAGCCTGAGTAATTGCCCTTTTAAAGAAAGCAATATGTAATATAAAAATACACTGGATAGATTTCACCTAATATGTTAGGCCAGAAATTATCCACCTCGGAGTTGATAATCACCATGGTGAAGCTGAAATTAATCACGGCTGAGTCGGCCGCGGCGTTGTAAGCCGACGCAGACGGGCAAGTCAATTGCAGACGCGTCGAGTCGCACGGACGGGCGAGTCGATCGCAGGCGCGGTAAGCCGTGCGAATGGGCGAGTCAGCCACGTCGTGTTGATGTAGACTAGGTCATAGGGGCGGCGACTTGCGTACGCCCGTGGAGCTGTTTGGCACGGACCAACATCAGTGCATGGTGATGCTGGCGCACGCTCCATATCCGCGGTATAACAACCCCTTTGTCATGAGTAATTATCCTCCGTAACAATATTGCAAGACCAAGTAATTGTTCTTTGATAAAAAACAATATGTGTCAAGAAAATATACTTAGATAAATGTCACCTGATTGTTTTTTGTTCGGCATGTCTACATAGGTTTTCTTTGTCTCTCCCCCGGGTGCAAACGCCCTGACGTGCAACATTATATGCATGTTTGCTCCGTCCATCATTTGGTACCTGCCTACAAAGTAGGAGTATTTTGCATTGGCTTGGGTCTTAGCGGAAACTGCGGCTCGGAGGCGGCTCGCAGCCGACGAGCGGCAGCAGCTGTGGAAGGCAATGACCCGTCAGCGGTGGCAGAGTGGAGCGTTTGGCGTGTGCGAGTTGCACTAGAGGGACACCGGTGAGGTACAACAGCGACTCAAGGCGTGGCAGTAGGCCAAGGCCACAGCAGCAGGGAGGCTCAAGGCGCGGCGGGTTGTTACGGCAGCTCGGCGCAGCTGCATGGGCGACATCGGTGGAGGCAACAACTCACAGGCGGGGGCGGCCCGAGGCCTACTCCGGCAGGGGCCGCGGCGGGTCAAGGCCAAACAGTCGGTCACAGTGCTGAAACGACGAAGAAGGTTACCGACGACTCATAGGTGACCCGGCGAAGACGACAAAACGAGGTCCGGCAGCGGCTCAACCAAGGTGGCGGCCGGTGAGGCAACTTAGTGACGGCGCGAGGCCGCGATGGCGGCGGCGGTTTGGCGCGCTAGTCAAGCCATGGCGGCCATGCTGCGGTGGTGGCTTGAGGCGATTTGAAGACCAGACCACTCCACGGGAAGAAAAATGAGGCCGGTGGCTCCACAGGCTCGGCAGCTCGGGTGTAAGGTTGGCAAGGGCGGCTTATTGCAGAGGCGACTTGCGGCGTGGTGAAACTGAGGCCGGCTCGGATGTAGTTGCTTGCAGTAGAGGAATCAAACCGTCGTGGCGACTCAGCTCAGAGCAGCTCGGAGCACGACAGCAAAAGGGGGAGGCGACACCGGTTTCGAGGCGAGCAGCGAAGCGACGAGGCGGGGCTGCGACCACGGCGGTGAGTTGGAGAGGCACTGGCACGGCAGGGCCATGGCCGAGTAGCAGTCGGAAGCGCGTTCGGCGGTGGCGGCTCCAAGACGGAGATGGAGGGAGACAGAGATTAAGTTCGTGGCCTTATCCACTTCCATCGTTGACTCCCCCTTTTTTTGTACGTGAGCATGTTTGTCAAACTCACGTGAGGGATCTTTGGTGCATTGCATACGTGTTTGTCCTTCCCATGTAGGAGTAAGTAGTAGTATTAGCTTTTGATTCTTGCGTAGACATTGGTGTTTGGTTCTTCAAGTGGGTACGGGGCTGTAGCTTCAGAGATGTGATAATGCTACTGGTGCCAGATCAGTGATACGTCTCCAACGTATCTATAATTTTTTATTGTTCCATGCTATTATATTATCTGTTTTGGATATTTAATGGGCTTTACTATGCACTTTTATATCATTTTTGGGACTAACCTATTAACCGAAGGCCCAGTGCAAATTGCTGTTTTTTTGCCTATTTTAGTGTTTCGCAGAAAAGGAATATCAAACGGAGTCCAAACGGAATGAAGCCTTCGGGAGAGTTATTTTTGGAACAAACGCAATCCAGGAGACTTGGAGTGGAGGTCAAGAAAGAGCCGAGGAGGCCACGAGGCAGGAGGGCGCGCCCAGGGGGTAGGTGCGCCCCCACCCTCGTGGGCCCCTCATGGCTCCACCGACCTACTTCTTTTGCCTATATATACTCATATACCCTAAAAACATCCGAGGGCACCATGAAACCCTATTTCCATCGCAGCAACCTTCTGTACCCATGAGATCCCATCTTGGAGCCTTTTTCGGCGCTCCATCGGAGGGGGAATCGATCAAGGAGGGCTTCTACATCAACACCATGGCCTCTCTGATGATGTGTGAGTAGTTTACCATAGACCTTCGGGTCTATAGTTATTAGCTAGATGGCTTCTTCTCTCTCTTTGGATCTCAATACAAAGTTCTCCTCGATCTTCTTGGATATCTATTCGATGTAATTCTTTTTGCGGTGTGTTTGTCGAGATCTGATGAATTATGGGTTTATGATCAAGATTATCTATAAACAATATTTGAATCTTCTCTGAATTATTTTATGCATGACTTAATTATCTATGCAAGTCTCTTCGAATTATCAGTTTGGTTTGGCCTACTAGATTGATCTTTCTTGTAACGGGATAAGTGCTTAGCTTTGGGTTCAATCTTGCGGTGCCCTTTCCCAGTGATATCAGGGGCAGCAAGGCATGTATTGTATTGTTACCATCGAGGATAAAAAGATGGGGTTTATATCATATTGCTTGAGTTTATGCCTCTACATCATGTCATCTTGCCTAATGCGTTACTCTCTTCTTATGAACTTAATACTCTAGATGCATGCTGGATAGCGGTCGACTTGTGGAGTAATAGTAGTAGATGCAGAATCGTTTCGGTCTACTTGTCGCGGATGTGATGCCTATATACATGATCATGCCTAGATATTCTCATAACTATGCGCCTTTATATCAATTGCTCGACAGTAATTCGTTCACCCACCGTAAATTATGCTATCTTGAGAGAAGCCACTAGTGAAACCTATGGCCCCCGGGTCTATCTTCCATCATATTGCTTTCCTATCAATTTACTATTTCCGCTATCTTTTATTTTGCAATCTTTACTTTCCAATCTATACAACAAAAATACCAAAAATATTTATCTTATTATCTCTATCTGGTCTAACTTTTGCAAGTGGCCGTGAAGGGATTGACAACCCCTTTATCGCGTTGGTTGCAAGGTTCTTATTTGTTTGTGTAGGTACGAGGCGACTGAAGGAAATATGCCCTAGAGGCAATAATAAAGTTGTTATTTATATTTCCTTATATCATGATAAATGTTTATTATTCATGCTAGAATTGTATTAACCGGAAACTTAGTACATGTGTGAATACATAGACAAACAGAGCGTCACTGGTATGCCTCTACTTGACTAGCTCGTTGAATCAAAGATGGTTAAGTTTCCTAGCCATTGACATGAGTTGTCATTTGATTAACGGGATCACATCATTAGAGAATGATGTGATTGACCTGACCCATTCCGTTAGCTTAGTATTTGATCATTTATTATATTGCTATTGCTTTCTTCATGACTTATACATGTTCCTATGACTATGAGATTATGCAACTCCCGAATACCGGAGGAAAACTTTGTGTGCTACCAAACGTCACAACGTAACTGGTGATTATAAAGGTGCTCTACAGGTGTCTTCGATGGTACTTGTTGAGTTGGCATAGATCCAGATTGGGATTTATCACTCCGATTGTCAGAGAGGTATCTCTGGGCCCTCTCGGTAATACACGTTGAGGGAGTCCTGGACTTAGGGGTCCTCGGGCGTCCGACCTGTTATCCATGGGCCGGACTGATGGGCTGCGAAGATATGAAGGCCGAAGACTGTACCCGTGTCCGGATTGGACTCTACTTGGCGTGGAAGGCAAGCTTGGAGACCGAAGATTCCTTCTTATGTAACCGACTCTATGTAAACCCTAGATCCCCTGTTGTCTATATAAACTGGAGGGATTAGTCCGGAAAGGATATACACATTACCATAGTCATATAGGCTAGACTTCTAGGGTTTAGCCATTACGATCTCGTGGTAGATCAACTCTTGTAATAATACTCATATTCATCAAGATCAATCAAGCAGGAGTAGGGTATTACCTCCATAAAGAGGGCCCGAACCTGGGTAAACATCGTATCCCCCGTCTCCTGTTACCATCGATCCTAGACGCACAGTTCGGGACCCCCTACCCGAGATCTGCCGGTTTTGACACCGACATTGGTGCTTTCATTGAGAGTTCCACTGTGTCGTTGATGAAAGGCTTGATGGTTCGCCTTGTCCTTAAAGACAACATCACCGCCAGGGTAGCTCTGGCCCCGGGCCAAACCCTCCGGCTGGGCGACTTTACTATGATTGCCCGTTCGGCCGTTGAGCCGATGACGACCTCTCGGGCCATCGAGAAACCCCTTCGCATCAATTCCGAGCACTCCAAGCAGATGGATCCATTTGAGTTTTCGTCCTTAAATGAGCTCCTAGATCGCATCGCCGCTTTGGGAATCGCCACAGATTACGATCAGATCGGGCCTAAAACCGATCAGGGAGCAACCGAAACTCCGCCGGTCACCCACCAGATTGCGGTAGTCGTGGAGCAGGACGACGAGTCTTCTTCTACATTGAAGACGGACTATGTTCGGATCGCCGTTCATGAAGAGCCGGATACTCACCCGCGAAAGGATGCGACCACCCCTCCGAACATAGCATCGGACGGCGGTCCCAAACAATCAGAAGATATTCCGGAACCCGGACTTTCAAGCCCAGAAGGTCGTCAGACTCCGAATAATCGGTCAGGTTGGAGTTCGGATTTAATTCCACCCACCCACCCAGATATAGACGCTCTCATGAGCATGAAACAGCAGTCTCAGGAAAAGGCCCACCAATTCTGGGCCAGATTCCTCCTTGTCAAGGACAAGGTAAAAGATTGCCATGACGAGGATGCAATATCAGCATTCTGCAAAAATTGCGCGGACGAAGGAATCCTCAACGCCATCAATCACCGCCGCATACTAAAATTCTTTGACTTAGCAACCATCATAGAAAAGTATAGCGCGACGAAGAGCGCCTGGGAAACTCGGGAAGCTTGCCGGGAACCGTCAGTCCCAAGCCAACTCCCCCTACAGGCGAAAAGGGCGTACCCTCGGGGCACGCCCAGCCCAATAGTCAAGAAACACAAAGCCTCTATACGACACGGCACCGTTCTGGAGGGATGGCTGGATGGCCCATGCAAAATACATACAACAACAGATACTGTGGCAACCCACAGCCTTAGAGCATGTTGGATACTACTATAGGTAGCCAAGAGTGGAGAGAACATCCTTATCAAGAATGCCCCGGAACAGCATCCCACAGAAGACAATGACTCAAGAGTATTGACAGTCTTTGAGACATTCGCTTCAAACAACAAGCGCAAAAGGGCACTTCGCGAGCTCGACGAAGTCTGCCAAATTGTTGTAATAAACCCATGGAACGACACGGTGATAACATTCAACGCCGGTGACGAACCAAAGTACAGAACAGTACGAGCGCCAGCCGCATTAGTCCTCAGTCCCATCGTGGATGGGTTTTGACTCACCAAGGTCCTCATGGACGGCGGCAGCGGACTAAATCTCATTTACAAGGATACACTCCATAAAATGGATATAGACAGGAGCCGCATCAAGCAAAGTAACACAACCTTCCGGGGAATTATTCCTAGTCGGGAGGCACGGTGCGCGGGCAAAATCACACTTGACGTGGTATTCGGCACGCCGGAGAACTATCGGTCCAAAGAAATAACTTTCCAAGTGGCCTCTTTCAGCAGCGGATACCACGCCCTGTTGGGGCGGGATGCTTTTACACGCTTCAAAGCTATACCTCATTACGGGTATATGAAGCTCAAAATGCCCGGACCAAACTGTATAATCACTCTCGTAAGTGATCCGGACATAGCACTCCGCGCTGAAAACAAAACCGCATCTGTGGCCCTGGAGGCGCTATCTTAAGCCCTCACGGACGAAGAATTAACCGCATTACGCTCCACGATGGACAGGGACAATGTGATCCACGACAAACACCCCAAATCCACCTCATTCAAACCAGCAGAAGAAATAGTCAAATTCCAGGTCCACCCAACGGACCCCAAGCAGAGCTCAACTGAACCCGTTGACGCCGCGCTACGAGAATTCCTGCACGAAAAGTGGGACATATTCACCTGGCACCCTTCGGATATGCCAGGAATCCCATGCAAGTTGGCCGAACATAGCCTCAACATGTTAAAGGGATTTAAACCAGTCAAGCAAACACTACGGCGCTTTTCCGAACCCAAGCGACAAGCCATGGGGGAGGAGCTGGCCAAGCTCATCGAGGCTGGATTCATTAGAGAAATCAAGCATCCGGACTGGCTGGCAAACCTGGTGATGGTACCAAAGAAGGATAAATCCTAGCGCCTATGTGTCGATTTCAAGGATCTCAACAAGGCTTGCCCTAAGGATCCTTTTCCCCTTCCCCGCATTGATCAAATCATTGACGCCACCGCAGGACACGACTCATTGTGTTTCCTTGATGCATATTCCGGATACCATCAGATCAAAATGAAGGAATCCGACCAGGATGCAACATCATTTATTACCCCATGCGGGCCATTCTGCTTCAACACTATGCCCTTTGGGCTCAAGAACGTCGGCGCGACATACCAACGCATGATTCAAACATGCCTGGAGAAACAGATCGGCAAAACGGTAGAAGCTTACGTCGATGACGTTGTCATCAAAACTAGGCATGTGGAAACACTAATAGACGACTTACGTCTTACGTTTGACAACCTCCGGGCATAGCTCAACCCGGAAAAGTGTGTCTTTGGCGTCCCCACTAGAAACTGCTGGGCTTCATCGTTTCCAATAGAGGAATCGAAGCAAATCCGGCTAAAATCCGAGCCCTGTCACAGTTGGCTATGCCAACAGACCTCAAACAGGTCCAAAAACTGGCGGGATGCGTGGCAGCACTAAGCCGCTTTATCTCCAGACTAGGAGAAAAGGCACTACCACTCCATCGCCTCTTACGGTGCACTGATAACTTCGAATGGACAGACGCGGCGACTGCCGAACTGGAGGAAATAAAGACCCTCCTCGCAAGCAATCCAATCATGTCCGCACCAAACGAAGGTGAACCCATGTTGCTATACATATCGTCAACACATCAGGTGGTGAGCGTCGTGCTCGTCGTCGAACGAGAACAGGACGGATACAAATTCCCACTTCAAAAACCAGTATACTATATATCTACTGTCCTCACACCATGCAGATATCGGTACCCCCACTACCAAAAGATAGCATACGCGGTCTTCATGGCATCCCGCAAGCTACGACACTACTTCCAGGAGTGTTCAATCACGGTGGCTTCTGAGGTCCCACTCAATGACATAATAAACAACCGCGATGCCACGGGACGTATTGCCAAATGGGCCATAGAGCTACTTCCATTCGACATAACATACAAGCCACGCCGAGCCATCAAATCTCAAGTACTGGCCGACTTCGTCGCCGAATGGACAGAGGCCAAACTCCCTAAAGAGTATGGCACATACTCCAACTGGGTCATGTATTTTGACGGCTCCAAAATGTTGGCAGGACTAGGAGCGGGAGTCGTATTAACATCCCGCACCGGAGACGTCGTCCAGTATGTACTCCAAATATTATACGCAGACTCCAACAACGCAGCCGAATACGAGGCCCTACTGCATGGTCTTCGGATGGCCACATCCATGGGCATACAACGCCTGGGGGTGCGCGGGGACTCGAACACCGTGATATCTCAGATAAACGGCGACTTTGACGCCAAAGATCCAAAGATGGCAGCTTATTGCAATGTCGTATTAAAAATGTCAGCTCGGTTCGAGGGGCTTGAATTTCATCACGTCGCCCGAGAAAGCAATCAAGCAGCGGACGTCTTGGCTCGCATCGGCGCTAAGCGCGACCCCGTCCCAACTAACATTGTAACATCCCAAAATTCTAAATTTTGGAATGTTATAATAAATAGATAGTTTTGATTGATTGTTTGATTGATTGACTGAAAGTGAGTGAATTTTGAAACTTTTTGAAAGATAAATAAGAGGGAATAAAAGGACTTTCCCAAACTTTCATTTTTGCTTTTATGATCTTCGGGAATTCAAATTCTTTTCATCACAAAACCCTGGAGAGAAGATGACATGACTTCTTCCATTTATTTAAATGACAAGGGGTGTTGAAAATATTTGGATTTCAATTGAGAATATTTTCCAATTCTGAAACTTTATGCAACTCAATGATTTTGACGAGCGAAGATAAAATGACTTCTTCAAATTATATGAAATATGAGTTGGGAGTTTCAAAGAATTAAATTCAAAGTTCTTTTGAATTTATTTTCAATTTGGAGTTAGTGAGTTTTATTCAAATTATTTTTCTCCAAAAATAATATATATGGAAAGTAGGGTAACATGATTCCCTACATCAGAAAATTGGAGAGAAATAAATTTGAATTCCTTTTGGTATTTTTTAAAATGATTTTTGTTGGATTTTACTAGGGCAGAAGCACTCCTTGTTTTATTTGAATTTGTGTGTATTTTATTTGAAGCTAAAATAATGTTCATGTTGTAGAAAATCTTTTTCTGAAAATTTTGATATATTATATGCCTATGTTGTATTTTTATTTTATTGGTATTATTTTATTTTTAGTGTCTGTTTTTTTTTAAACTCTCCTCCTCACTTGGGCGGGCCCAACAGTGCCCTGCCCAGCGCCAGCCGTCCCCAAGCTCGGGACAGAGTCCCGAGCATCGCCGCCGCCAGCCGGAGTCCGGCCGGACTCCGTGGCGACCGTGCCCCCTCCGCCCCGCATCGCCGCCCCTCCCCGCCGCGAAAGCCGCCGCCGCCTCTCCTCCCCTCTCTGCATCGCGTCGCATCCCGCCGCCGGACTCGTCCCGAGTCGCCGCCGTCCCAATGGCCTGCCATGACGCCTCCCATCGCCGCCACCTCCGACTCCGGCGCCCCACGCCGTGCTCGCCACCGTCTCCGCCCATCGCCGCTGACCCCGGAGCTACCGCCGCCGTCTGCCGGACCTCGCCGGAGTTCGGGTAAACCCTAGCCCCGACCCCCGCCGTTGGATCGAGATCAAGCGATCTCGATTCGATCTTGTTTTTGTCTGCTTTTGGCTAATTAACGAACGCCTGTTCGTTTAGGTTTTTATGTGTGAACAGATTCGCTAGGTTAGTTGCTGTAGCGAGCGTTCGCTCGATAGTTTTTTCTTTTTATTTTAGATTTTCTGCCAGGGACCTATCCGTAGTGTTATTTTTACAGATTAGTCCCCAATCTTCAAACGATCACAACTTTTTGCTCGTTTGTCGGAATTCAACGAAACCAACGCCCACTTCTTCGTTATGATCTCCTCTATCTAGTAATCCAACTCAAACATGTTTTTTGGAAGTTTAAAATTTGAATTAGATCAGATTTGGATTTGAACTTCGTTTGATCATAACTTGAGTTTCGCAACTCCGATTTAGTTGATTCTTTTTGCAAATCGAAGCTCTTGACCTAAACTTTCTGATAAGGCCAAATTCACATAATTTTGGTAATGTTAGAAATTGTTTTATGTTGCAAGAGTTATTTTCTTGTTTTCGAAGTTTTCCGAATCGTCTTCTTCGTTCTTTCTGATCTTTTGAGTGATTGCTTATGTGTGGTTACTATTGATTGCTTACAATAGATTGACCGGAGTGTGACGAGTAGAACTATCAAGAGTTTTGAGTGCGAATCATCTTCATCAACATTGCAGGCAAGTAACACTTTAATCATATACTTTTCATACCCAGTTTTTATGCATTAGATCTATCCTCAAACATTGCATGATTAGGATCTAATTAAATTGTGGGATGGGAAGTAGATTAAGGTAGTACCTATTAACTGTTTTATTATCAAACCCTTGGGAGTTACTTCTACATTTGCTTATTATGCTATCCTATGCTAGTAGACGTGGATTGGTTGAGTGTATCCATGACAGATGTGAGATTGTTATTTAATGGTTTATTTAAGGTGGCAACTTAAACACACATCTGGGTGGATTGAGGCACCTGGTTTCCATCAGGACTTGCCTGTATTTTCTTGGACCGCCACCCGGGCTCAAAGGGATCATGAGATTATTCAAACTAGAAACTTCCGTGTGCAGCCACAAGCCATTATGGGCTCTGGCATAGTTGATTAAGTTGTGCGAACTCTTACGGGTAGACTAGCAGATGTAGGGGAAAGTAGGTGTACCGGTCTACCCACATGTAAGGTGCTAGCGCTTCCGAAAGACTATGTCTCGGTCATCCGTTTCTCAAACATCATGTAGTGCGAGAAATCCAACGGAGGCGATCGAGTCTTGTGGGGAAAAGTGCGCAAACCTCTGCAGAGTGTATAAACTAATCATGATTAGCCGTGTCCCCGGTTATGGACATCTTGAGTATCTAGTTCTTGGATTATCCTGTTGATCTCATCCTGTTACTTCTAATTAATATTGTTGGGTTTTAAATGAGTACTTTTAATTGGGATTAAGAATGCAGTCAACCATTCTCAATGTTTAACAACCACCATGATAGTTAAATAAATTTATTCCTTTGCGATGAGGAAAAATTGGCTTTATGCAAAACTGTAACCATAGAGCTTTCCACCAGCCAAATATGCATGTAGTATAGGCTTATTATTCCATTATTCTCTATGTGTTACTTTGCCAGCATATTCCATGTGCTGACCCGTTTTTGGGCTGCAACGTTTCATGTTGCAGGCTTTTCAGACGACGAGTAAGTGATACGTTAGGGTTACGATTTCTACACTCAACTTTGCCGTTGGTGTTGATGGGAATCCACAACCTTGTTGCTTCCGCTATTTTGGATTGAGGTAATAGTATTTACGTTATTTATACATGTGATTTACCTCTGTTATAAATCCTCGAGTACTGTGTGTCAAAGATACCGATCCAGGGATGACACTTAAGCACAGAGACTTGATCCATTCGGGTCGGGTCGCTACAAGATGGTATCAGAGCACATGTTGACTGTAGGACGTGACCCTAGAAAATTGCTAGCCCATAGGAAAGATTTTTCTCTACAACTTCATTTTCAAAAAGATCTTTTACCTCTCTTTTCTTCTGAGCTTATTCAAATATTCCCTTTTAGTGAGACCATACCCTTTTCCCTTTTGACCACTCGAAGATTCGACTGATGAGACCACTCCAAGGAGTACAAGATATCAGGACAACCATGAGCACTACGGAATGAAGAGGATTTTACCATACATTATGATAATGGAAACTACAACGGTGAAGACTCCAAAGACTAGTAGAATTCGAGGGATATGAAGAATTTCCAGATTTAGTATGACCTAGGAAGGCTACTCTGATAGAGCTTGTCAGACTAAGGAAGTTGTCAATACCCGAATCAAGGTGTATTGGAGTAAGACTGTAACATGGAGCATTAGAACTCAAAGTTCTGTCAAGGAAAACCCTAAGGCAGGAGATATCAACTATGGAGAGATAGCTCATGGAAATGACAAGAGCAGAAAGACGGCTTTCCATGATGTTATCGTCCATTTATGCTATTATCATCGTGCTGAGTTAAGCATGCATATGCATGGAAGGATTGGATGATAGAAGGCTGATGGAGCACCTATCAGCAAGATGAAGTTTTAACCTTAGTCGGTGTATCACCAGGATCTGGAGTGTTACATCAAGAAGTTAAGATGGACCTACAAGAAGCCGTATTTGACAAGGAAGCAGTTCGTGAAGAACCCAGGTCCCAGAAGATTAAAATAGCCAAGCAGGAGGAGCTAAACCTCGAGATACCGGAGATTTGTCAGGAACTGAAGGACAGTAGGATCATGGTTCATGTCGAGGTTGATGAAATCCAGAAGTTGGAACGTAACTCCAGAAATATTAAAGGACGTCGCGAGAGACTTCGCGTCAACAGAGATGATTTGGCAAAAGAACTTGAGAAGGACAAGCATGACCAGAAGGAGCCATCAGAGACATGACCAAGACTTGAAGAGTTTGATGACGTTGAGATCCATAGAACTTTAGCAGACCAAAACCCTTGGGAGTTACTTCTACGTTTGCTTATTATGATATGCTATGCTAGTAGACGTGGATTGGGTGAGTGTATCCATGACAGATGTGAGATTGTTATTTAATGGTTTATTTAAGGTGGCAACTTAAACACACACTGGGTGGATTGAGGCACCTGGTTTCCATCAGGACTTGCCTGTACTTTCTTCGGAACGCCACCCAGGCTCAAAGGGATCATGAGATTATTCAAACTAGAAACTTCCGTGTGCAGCCACAAGCCATTATGGACTCTGGCATAGTTGATTAAGTTGTGCGAACTCTTACGGGTAGACTAGAAGATGTAGGGGAAAGTAGGTGTACCGGTCTACCCACATGTAAGGTGCTAGCGCTTCCGAAAGACTATGTCTCAGTCATCCGTTTCTCAAACATCATGTAGTGCGAGAAATCCAACAGAGGCGATCGAGTCTTGTGGGGAAAAGTGCGCAAACCTCTGCAGAGTGTATAAACTAATCATGATTAGTCGTGTCCCCGGTTATGGACATCTTGAGTATCTAGTTCTTGGATTATCCTGTTGATCTCATCATGTTACTTCTAATTAATATTGTTGGGTTTTAAATGAGTACTTTTAATTGGGATTGAGAATGCTGTCAACCATTCTCAATGTTTAACAACCACCATGATAGTTAAATAAGTTTATTCCTTTGCAGTAGGGAAAAATTGGCTTTATGCAAAACTGTAACCATAGAGCTTTCCACCAGCCAAATATGCATGTAGTATAGGCTTATTATTCCATTGTTCTCTATGTTTTACTTTGCCAGCATATTCCATGTGCTGACCCGTTTTTGGGCAGCAACGTTTCATGTTGCAGACTTTTCAGACGATGAGTAAGTGATACGTTAGGGTTACGATTTCTACACTCAACTTTGCCGTTGGTGTTGATGGGAATCCACAACCTTGTTGCTTCCGCTATTTTGGATTGAGGTAATAGTATTTACGTCATTTATACATGTGATTTACCTCTGTTATAAATCCTCGAGTACTGTGTGTGTCAGCATACCGATCCAGGGATGACACTTAAGCACAGAGACTTGATCCATTCGGGTCGGGTCGCTACAAGATGGTGCGGCGATTGTGAGCTGTCATTTATTTGATGTTTTTTTGACAGCCACAATAAAACCCGTCTTTTCAAAACTATTGTTTGCACTGTGTGTATCCTCCCTGTCTATCTCTCTTATCTCACCCCAAAACCCATGGACCCAATAGAGGATGAATGGAGATGAGCTCGTATTTTCGGGACCGATGAGTCAATTGGAGACGGACCGATGGATTCAGAACATGGAGGAACATGGAGAATAACCCTATAATAGGAAAGGATATGGCCCAGCAAGCTCTTCAATGCTTTGAAAGAGGTGCTGCTACTTGGTGGAGGATGTACCAAACCATCAATGGATGGCAAGGAGTAACCAGTTGGAATGAATTTAAGTTGACTTTGTCAAAGTCTAGGTTCGTGTCCCAGAAATTGGAGCCTTATGGAAATGATATGAAGAAACCTTGCGCATGCAAGCTTTGTGGAGAAATATGACACAACCATATAGAACACAAAGATGAATGCTCTAGTTGTGAAGGAAGTCACCCAGCTGAAGAATGCCCAACTAGGCAGATCACTTGTTTCTTGTGTGAAGGGACTACCCACTACCCTGCACATTGTCACATTTACCCCATGGTACAAAGAATCATCCAAAGAAGAAAGAAGAAATGAAAGGAGCCCTCACGGAAGTTCTAGGAGAAGCTGTGATGAAGGAAGAGATGGAGGACACACCCAAATAGGAACCAATTAAACCCTGCACCAAGTCTTGCTATTCATGTGGAGAAGGAGGACACATCTCCCAGAATTGTATGAATGGGGATCTAGTAGAATTCCCGACAGAGGAAGTAGAGTATGACCCACAGAAATAGAAGCCCTGATTGGGATGGAAAGTCCAGAAAGAGAAGTAGATTGGATTCCAGGAAGGATCTGAGTCATATCACCTGTTATAGGTGCAAGGAGTCAGGGCACTACCTCACCAACTGCCCAAAAAGGAAGCCAAGGACCCAAGGAGGCTATATAATCACAAGGAAACCTCGAAACTTGTCAGAAGTAATATGTTTCCGTTGTAATGTAGTAGGGAACTTTGCCAGAGATTGTCCGAAGGAGAAGGAGACTGGTGATAAATAGTTGAATTTGTAACAGAAGAAATGGAGTAGTAGAAGTGAGAGCTTTTTCTTTTATATTGAGGTGTTGAGTTGAGACATGTAATGGAAAAGCGAGAGATTGTAATAATTTAAGAATCAATAAAGTTAGCAGTGTTGGTACTGCTTTGGATTTTATGAGTTACCCTATGAGGAAAGATGTTGACCAATTTCGAGGATATGAGAAATATGATCTATGGAATATTGGAACATTTTAAGGGTGGTAGTACCCTGTAAGAACCGTTGACCTGGAAAGATAAGGATACTCCATCGAATGGATTTCAGACAAAATGAATACGAGTTTTGTCTCGATATGTTTGATACCCCAAGAGTGTGTGGGATGACGTTGGAGACCGTCAGTTGTTTGGATCAAATGTGATCAAGGATTCAGAAGAGAATGTTAAGTTGATTCGAGATAGACTGAAGGTAGCTCAGTCCAGGCAGAAGAGTTATGCAGACTCAAAAACGCAAGGAGGTAGTCTATGAAATTGGAGACGGAGCATGTCTTCATGTGTCCCCTCTGTGAGGAGTTAAACGATTTGGAGTTAAGGGAAAGTTAGCCCCGAGATTTGTAGGACCATACCGAGTTTGGAACGTATGGGAGAATTGGCTAACAAATTGGAGTCACCCAAAGGACTGTCAGGAGTTCATGATGTGTTTCACGATTCCCAGTTGAAGAAGTGCCATGCAGAGATGGCCAATATTCCCATGTAAGGACGCTTGACCCTGGAATGGATAATGATGTTCCACGAAGTGCAGTATGGACTTCATAAGTATAAGTTTTTATCTTGGTAGGTGGGATATCCCACGAGGATGAAGATATGAATTACTATTGGATATAAAGGAGGTATGATGTTGGAAATATGGATCAATGGAAATTCCATGATGAGTCTGAGTAATCATGTCCTAGTTTGGTACCAATAGAAGGAAGGAAGACAGTACAATTGGATGGATTTAAGTATGCCAGGAAGTTGGATGTTGGGATAACGATCAGCTGCCCCGGTGATGAGTTCAAGGATTATAAGTGATGAGATGGGCCATAACCCACAGGCTCCAGGACCTGCCAAGAAGCAAGCACATTCTTGCTGAAGGAAAGACCCTAGAAGAGGATACGCCTTTATAAACCGATGATTCTATAGGAGTTTACGCAAAACCTGAGAGTTGTTAAGGAACGATAGATGTTTTGTTTGGCTTGCAGAATCAATGGATTTATCCGAACTTGGTTCATCGACAAGAGAAATTCTGCAATGCTTGTGTGGATGACTGAGAGTTAGAATGCGAGATTCGCTAAACCATGTACAAGGTAATGATTTGGGTGCGGGATGGATTGATCACCAGACCGACCTACTCTTATTATTCGCTTTGCTATATGGGATGGTAAATCTGAGTGACCTACCTATAGTAGAGAGACGACGATATTAAACCTTGTTTAAACCTTAGAATGGTATAGGTATTTTTTCCCTTGTACACAACAGTTGTTGCCAACCGTAGGTTATACGGTGAGGTTCAACCCAGACCCATTTCCTGCAGGACAAACCATAAATTGTTGACCACCAGGAGATACCGATAGTTTTTTAGTATTGGCGCCAGATCCGTCAGCTATGAAGACCCAGTCTTGGAATAACCTTACCAAGATAAAAAGGACAGAAGAGATTGAGGAAAAGGTTATGCCGCTACCGAAAGAGCCCAGAGAAGTAATTATCCAGAGGATCTGAGATGATCGACACTGCCAACAATAAGGATGGAGTATATGAGCTTTGATGGAACCGTAACAATGCTTCTAAGGGTGGTAGCACCCAAGGCCCGGAGACAATCGATGGATTTTGAGAAGACCCCCTACCCTAACCTATTTCTTGCTAGCCTCTCCGAATCTCGAGGACGAGATTCATTTTAAGGGTGGTAGTTTTGTAACATCCCAAAATTCTAAATTTTGGAATGTTATAATAAATAGATAGTTTTGATTGATTGCTTGATTCATTGACTGAAAGTGAGTGAATTTTGAAACTTTTTGAAAGATAAATAAGAGGGAATAAAAGGACTTTCCCAAACTTTCATTTTTGCTTTTATGATCTTCGGGAATTCAAATTATTTTCATCACAAAACCCTGGAGAGAAGATGACATGACTTCTTCCATTTATTTAAATGACAAGGGGTGTTGAAAATATTTGGATTTCAATTGAGAATATTTTCCAATTCTGAAACTTTATGCAACTCAATGATTTTCACGAGCGAAGATAAAATGACTTCTTCAAATTATATGAAATATGAGTTGGGAGTTTCATAGAATTAAATTCAAAGTTCTTTTGAATTTATTTTCAATTTGGAGTTATTGAATTTTATTCAAATTATTTTTCTCCAAAAATAACATATATGAAAAGTAGGGTAACATGATTCCCTACATCAGAAAATTGGAGAGAAATAAATTTGAATTCATTTTGGTATTTTTTAAAATGATTTTTGTTGGATTTTACTAGGGCAGAAGCACTCCTTGTTTTATTTGAATTTGTGTGTATTTTATTTGAAGCTAAAATAATGTTCATGTTGTAGAAAAGCTTTTTCTGAAAATTTTGATATATTATATGCCTATGTTGTATTTTTATTTTATTGGTATTATTTCATTTTTAGTGTCTGTTCTTTTTTTAAAAACTCTCCCCTCATGCTTGGTAGGCCCATTGTGAACCCAGGCCCTTGCCCGCGCCGCCCAAGCTCGGGACAGAGTCCCGAGCATCGCCGTCGCCAGCCGGAGTCCGGCCGGACTCCGCGTCGACCGTGCCCCCTCCTCCACGCATCGCCGCCCCTCGCCGCCTATAAAGCCGCCGCCGCCGCCGCCTCTCCTCCCCTCTCCGCATCGCGTTGCATCCCGCCGCCGGACTCGTCCCGAGTCGCTGGCCGTCAATGGCTTGCTGCCCGCTGACGCCTCCGTCGCCGCCACCTCCGACTCCGCCGCCCCGCGCCGTGCTCGCCGCCGTCTCCGCCCATCGCTGCCCACCCCGGAGCCACCGCCGCCGTCTGCCGGACCTCGCCGGAGTTCGGGTAAACCCTAGCCCCGACCCCCGCCGTTGGATCGAGATCCGACGATCTCGGTTCAGTCTTGTTTTTTTTCCGTTTCGGCTAATTAACGAAAGCCCGTTCGTTTAGGTTTTTATGTGTGAACAGATTTGCTAGGTTAGTTCCTATAGCGAGCGTTCGCTCGATAGTTTTTCTTTTTATTTTAGATTTTCTGCCAGGGACCTATCCTTAGTGTTATTTTTACAGATTAGTCCCCAATCTTCAAACGATCACAACTTTTTGCTCGTTAGTCGAAATTCAACGAAACCAACGCCCACTTCTTCGTTATGATCTCCTCTATCTAGTAATCCAACTCAAACATGTTTTTTGAAAGTTTAAAATTTGAATTAGATCATATTTGAATTTGAACTTCGTTTGATCATAACTTGAGTTCCGTAACTCCGATTTAGTTGATTTTTTTTGCAAATCGAAGCTCTTGACCTAAAATTTCTGATAAGGCCAAATTCACATAATTTTGGTACTGTTAGAAATTGTTTTATGTTGCAAGAGTTACTTGCTTGTTTTTGAAGTTTTCCGAATCGTCTTCTTCGTTCTTTCTGATCTTTTGAGTGATTGCTTATTAGTGGTTACTATTGATTGCTTACGATAGATTGACCGGAGTGTGACGAGTAGAACTATCAAGAGTTTTGAGTGCAAATCATCTTCATCAACATTGCAGGCAAGTAACACTTTGATCATATACTTTTCATACCCAGTTTTTATGCATTAGATCTATCCTCAAACATTGCATGATTAGGATCTAAATAAATTGTGGGATGGGAAGTAGATTAAGGTAGTACCTATTACCTGTTTGATTATCAAACCCTTGGGAGTTACTTCTACGTTTGCTTATTATGCTATGTTATGCTAGTAGACGTGGATTGGGTGAGTGTATCCATGACAGATGTGAGATTGTTATTTAATGGTTTATTTAAGGTGGCAACTTAAACACACATCTGGGTGGATTGAGGCACCTGGTTTCCATCAGGACTTGCCTGTATTTTCTTCGGACCGCCACCCGGGCTCAAAGGGATCATGAGATTATTCAAACTAGAAACTTCCGTGTGCAGCCACAAGCCATTATGGGCTCTGGCATAGTTGATTAAGTTTTGCGAGCTCTTACGGGTAGACTAGCAGATGTAGGGGAAAGTAGGTGTACCGGTCTACCCACATGTAAGGTGCTAGCGCTTCCGAAAGACTATGTCTCGGTCATCCGTTTCTCAAACATCATGTAGTGGGAGAAATCCAACGGAGGCGATCGAGTCTTGTGGGGAAAAGTGCGCAAACCTCTGCAGAGTGTATAAACTAATCATGATTAGCCATGTCCCCGGTTATGGACATCTTGAGTATCTAGTTCTTGGATTATCCTGTTGATCTCATCATGTTACTTCTAATTAATATTGTTGGGTTTTAAATGAGTACTTTTAATTGAGATTGAGAATGCTGTCAACCATTCTCAATGTTTAACAACCAGCATGATAGTTAAATAAGTTTATTCCTTTGCAATAGGGAAAAATTGGCTTTATGCAAAACTGTAACCATAGAGCTTTCCACCAGCCAAATATGCATGTAGTATAGGCTTATTATTCCATTATTCTCTATGTTTTACTTTGCGAGCATATTCCATGTGCTGACCCGTTTTCGGGCTGCAACGTTTCATGTTGCAGACTTTTCAGACGACGAGTAAGTGATACGTTAGGGTTACGATTTCTTCACTCAACTTTGCCGTTGGTGTTGATGGGAATCCACAACCTTGTTGCTTCCGCTATTTTGGATTGAGGTAATAGTATTTACTTTATTTATACATGTGATTTACCTCTGTTATAAATCCTCGAGTACTGTGTGTGTCAGCATACCGATCCAGGGATGACACTTAAGCACAGAGACTTGATCCATTCGGGTCGGGTCGCTAGAAACATCTTCCTGGAAAGGCTCTTCAAGCCATCCGTGGTGTGGCAAGGGGAGGGCGGCGACCACAGTTCAGATCCGAACACAAACTCAAATCCCGAACATATAGACAGCGCTGGGGGCTCAGACACCGAAATAACATCGTCGGCCCATCTCATTATGGCAGTCATTGCCCCATGGACCAAACCCTTCTTGGCCTACATTAATAGGAAGGAGCTTCCCGACGACCAGAATGAGGCTCGCCGCATTGTCAGGCGTTTGAAGGCCTACAAGGTTCACGACGGAGAGCTCTATAAGAAAAGCACTACCGGAGTACTTCAAAGATGTATCTCTAAAGAAGAGGGGCGGCAGCTTTTAGCGAAAATTCACGCTGGCCTCGGCGGACATCACGCCACAGCTCGGGCCCTCGTTAGCAAAGCCTTCCGCACTGGGTTTTATTGGCCGACAGCCCGAGCGGACGCGCAGGACCTTGTCCAACGCTGCGTCGGATGCCAGCTCTTCGCCAACCAAAGCCACATGCCCCCAACTGCCTTGCAAACTATCCCCATTACTTGGCCTTTTGCGGTCTGGGGCTTGGATATGGTTGGACCCCTTAAAGGGGGAAGCCATAAGAAAAAATATTTGCTGGTCATGGTGGACAAATTCACTAAGTGGATAGAGGCTAAACCGGTCAAAACGGCAGAGTACGGCCCGGTGATTGACTTCATATCCGGTGTTGTGCACCGTTATGGTGTCCCACACAGCATCATCACCGACAATGGCTCTAATTTCACAGCCGAAGAGGTAAAAACCTGGTGTACTAATCTGGGTATTAAACTCGATTATGCCTCCGTCTACCACCCACAAACCAACGGTCAAGTCAAACGGGCCAATGGTCTTATTTTGAGCGGCATCAAGCCCAGACTAGTGCGGTCTTTGAAAGAATCAGACAAGCACTAGGTTGAGGAGCTCGACTCCGTACTCTGGGGGCTGCGGACCACGCCCAACCGTACTACCGGATGCACACCTTTCTTCGTGGTGTATGGTGCAGAGGCCGTATTGCCCTGCGATATTATTCACGACTCACCTCGAGTGCGTATGTACGAAGAGAGAGAAGCCGAGCTTGATCGGCAGGACAGCCTAGATGCCCTGGAGGAGGAACGCGATGTCGCAAAAGCCCGTTCAGCATTCTACCAACAGCAGGCTCGAAGATACCAAAGCAGAGAAGTACGGGCCAAGACTTACAATGTTGGCGAACTCGTTCTACGCCTGCCGGAGAAGAAAAAGGACAAACTGAAGCCCAAATGGGAGGGTCCCTTCATAATTGACGAAGTTCTCACCGGAGGAGCGTGCCGTCCTCATGATGCATCAAACAATCGCCTCGAGCCGAATCCCTAGAACGCGGCCAGACTCCGAAGATTCTATGCCTAGCGCCAAACTCCTTGTTCGTTTCTTCTCCCATGTAGTTTCCATTACTTTTTCTCTTACGATTACTTTTTCATTCTTCACTTTAAAGTTTTGGTACGGCTAGACCGCACACCGCTAACACATACATATTTAAAATATGTATGTCCACTATACCTGGGGGCTACTTGGACAGAAGCTTTTTATCATTATTTCTCGAGCATCAATCTCTTCACATATGAGTTCTCCCATATGTACCTTTTCTTCACCACTATATGCATCGATATGACTTAAGTTTTGGCCAAGCTGGGTTGCCTGGCTCCTGTGCTTATGTCGTATGTTCCCGTTAGTTCGGCTAGGGCATAAAGGGAGCACCTCTGCGTTTGTTACTGCCGGGTCATCCAGATGTGTACCTCAGACTGGGTGAAGCCCAAAGCTAGTGTTCTTAAGGGAATATTTGGTTGGTGAATTAAAGATGTTTTTGCAATTACTCCATTGGTAACCCCCAGAAGTTACATACACTGTGGTTTTTCCATCACAATTCGGACATGTACATCAATACATGCACACCCAGGGAAAGGAACCCTTAACAGAACTATTCTCTCTGGAAGATGTTTCTTACGATCTCAATGTAATATAACATAACTAGTAGAATACAACTTGTCTGTTCAAGCAACTATGACCCCTACGCCTAGTTTTCCAAGCATACCCCGGCCTATTCGGTCGTGAGGGTATTCGGAAACACTCCGCACCCTCGGGTCCGGAGGTTGAAGCGAAAAGGTCTGTGTCAGTGTCAAAACCGGCGGATCTCGGGTAGGGGGTCCCGAACTGTGCGTCTAAGGCGGATGGTAACAAGAGGCGGGGGACACGATGTTTACCCAGGTTCGGGCCCTCTCGATGGAGGTAATACCCTACTTCCTGCTTGATTGATCTTGATGATATGAGTATTACAAGAGTTGATCTACCACAAGATCGTATAGGCTAAATCCTAAAAGCTAGCCTATGGTATGATTGTCCTTGTCCTACAGACTAAACCCTCCGGTTTATATAGACACCGGAGGGGGCTAGGGTTACACAGAGTCGGTTACAAGGGAGGAGATCTACATATCTGTATTGCCAAACTTGCCTTCCACGCCAAGGAGAGTCCCATACGGACACGGGACGAAGTCTTCAATCTTGTATCTTCATAGTCCAACTGTCCGGCTGTCCGGAGACCCCCTAATCCAGGACTCCCTCAGTAGCCCCTGAACCAGGCTTCAATGACGATGAGTCCGGTGTGCATATTGTCTTCGACATTGCAAGGCGGGTTCCTCCTCCAAATACTCCATAGAAGATTTTGAACACAAGGATAGTGTCCGGCTCTGCAAAACAAATTCCACATACCACCGTAGAGAGAATAATATTTCCACACATCTAATCTACCGACCGTTTTTCATAATGTGAAATATTGCCACGGTCTGGTCATGACGAACCGTCTTTCTCAACCAGCTCGCCACTGCACGCTTTGCGAGGCAATTTATTTGGCACGTCTTGTCGAAGCAGAGATCGTGTCCCCCTTATTACGGGATTCTCATCGATACGGATATGGGTAACCCAATCGTGCCCGTTGGTGTGACTCCTTGATTTTAGGCAAGTCCCAAACGGCCACGTGGAGGATGCTTGATATTCATCCCCTTTATAAAGAGGCCAAGGCCTATCCTTTTTCTTCTTCGCTCAATCTAATCCTTCCCCCACCTCGAGTTCCAACACCCAAGGCTCAGGTCAGGCGCTTCGGACCTTCAACCATGTCCGAACCCAACCTTCAAGGTTGGTGGATGCCTTCCTCTATCACAGAGGAAGACATCAAGAAGCTAAGAGAGGCCAGGTATTTGATCGGCGAAATCTCTCACAGGTTGCCTGCTCGAGGGCAGGTTATTCCCACTCCCAAACCCGATGAGAGCGTTGTATTCATCTCTCACTTCCTCCGAGGGTTAGGCCTTGCTCTAGATCCCTTTGTAAGGGGGCTCATGTTCTATTACGGGCTGGATTTCCATGACCTAGCCCCGGATTCCATCCTTCACATCTCGTCGTTCATCGTCGTGTGTGAAGCATTCCTCCGCATTACCCCACACTTCGCCCTGTGGCTCAAAACTTTCAATGTGGAGCCGAAGATGATTGAGGGGCGACACACAGAGTGCTGAGGTGCCGTAATAAGCAAGGGCGTCGAGGTCCCATGGCCAAGAGGTTCCTTCCCGGAGGTGTCCGGTTTATGGCAACGGGAGTGGTTCTATGTCATAGCTCCCCGGGGTACCAAGTGGGTGGTCGCACCTGCCTTTCGCTCGGGCCCCCCACCACAACTGATGTCATGGATCAACAAGGGGCTAGACTGGGGGCCAGTAAATGATGTGCCGATATTGCAGAGTCGCATCCGAGATCTCCTCGAGAGAGACGTCGGCCTGGTCACGGTAATGCAAGTCATGCTAGTTCGTCGGGTCCTGCCTTGCAAACGTCGACCCCTCCGGATGTGGGAGTTCAACCCGGAAGGACCGCGAGCTATTCAGCACTTCTTCGGCATGACGCTCGAAGAGATGTACAAATTGTTCTTCGGACCACAAATAAGGAGTCCGGACCTCACCGAGGATGCGGGTCTGAGCTGCAATCGCCCAGACACCCAAGTAAGTAATCCCCTGGCCGAATACGCTGTCTTTTTATGTATCTCAACATCATTCTGAAAAGTCGCTCTTTGACCAGGACTGGGTAACAAAGGCAAAGATGATCAGGTGTTCGGCTCCCCTTCCCGAAGGCACAGCAGATCCAGTACTAGCCAGAATGCTCAAGCCGGCGCCTTATCAGGCGCCCTCAGGGGAAGATAAAGGGGGGAATAAAGAGGCTGAAAGCGGGCCTCACTCGTTATCCATCCAAACCGGGGGAATTAGCGCTCCGCGAAGGAGGACAACCGGGGAGAAGGATCTGGAATTCCCTCTCCCCAAGGAAGGAAGAGGACCACCTCTTAAGACCCGGAAACCAAGGTTTCCAAACGGGGCAAGAAATCTTCACCAGAGGGTCCTGCCTCGGAGGTTTCCCTTGCCGCACAGTGTCCGCAAGGGGATCAGCCTCCCACCGAGCTGTAAGTAAATGAAAAGTGCTTAATAGTAAAAATATCCTGCTTTACCTCTGAGGACAATAACCGAAACATATATCTTGTAGTTTGGATCGTAGCCCTTCTCAACAGAGTTCGTCTTTGGGGGATCTTCTTCCGGAGATGATGGAGAGCAAAACACCTCCCCATGCCACCCTGTCATCGCGAAGGTCTTCTCCTGATCTGCCAAGGCCAGAGGGTAATCCCTCTGCCACCCGAAGTCCTCAGCATTCGGCTCCTAAGGAGAGCGACAGAAAGAGTCCGAAACCGTCTGGTGTGCAATCGGACGCACTGAAGGATCTTCTGGAGCAAGCGGCTATCTCAGAGGCGCATCGTACGCTAATGGGTATGGTGATTTAGAGGATTTCATCCGCCGAAAGCGTGTTGCATGAAGCATTTATGAGTCTGCTGAAAGGCTTTGAGGTACGTGAAATAGTGTGTGTTGTTGGCAGTACCGCACACATTAGGTGTGCCCTATGCAGATAGTAGCCCCTGAGACTCTGGTTGCTGTCGAGAACGGCGGAAAATAGAGGATCATAGTCCCAGGTGATAATTGGTCCGCCTTCATGTGCAGGTGGCGGAGGGTCCGGTGGCTAGCCAGACTGGTGAGTTTGCCGAGCTGAGGCGGCAACTTGATGCGGCAGATGCCGACATCGTGCTTGTCAACAAGCGGCTCGACGAGGCACAGGGTATGTGATTTCTCCGGTGATCAACACATAGCAAGAGGATCATGATGCTAGTATCTTTAATATGTGTGACTGCAGATGGAGCTGCCACCGTGGAGACCCTGCGGGCGGAACTTGCCCGAGTCAAGGAACAAGCCAGGAATAGTGATTCGGCCGCTCTAAAGGTGGTCGAAGAGCTGAGAGCCGAGAAGGCTGCGCATTGCCAAAGCATGGAAAAAATGGCCAAGATGTCCGTTGAGTTGAAAGATGCCACCGATCATTACCGACTTCTTGAAAAAGAAAACCGAGCGAAGGCGACGGACCTGGAGAAGGCCATGGTAGCAGCCAAGGAAGCCCGCTCTAAAATCAGAGCGGCAAAGGAGGAGCTGCGTCAAGCTGGAGATATCGCGGCTGGGAAGCCCTTTTTGTTGCAGACGAAGTTCGGAGATCCAAAGTATGCCCCTCTTGATCAACTATGGAGTTCTGCAGACGGATACGTGGATTTGGCAGCCAGTGCCGCTGATGCGGCCGAATACTTCAAGGATCAAAAAGATCGTGAAGTGGAAAAGCTGTTCTGGTCGCAGTTCGACGGTCCAGTGCGTCCGCTGCTGTTGAATGAGCGAATGGCCGAATGGGCCGAGCTCCATAGGTTGTCCGGGCTTGCCATGAGGTCTGTTATGGATCATCTGTGGCCGAAAGGGCCAAGGCCGAATAGTTATTTTAGTTTAGTGCAACACCTCCTTGGTGTCGTGCCGCACATCGACGCTATGAAGAGGTCGGCGTGCATAGAGGGTGCACGGATGGCACTTGCCCGTGTCAAGACATACTGGGCAGAGATGGAGGCCACCGCTATTGCCTCCCAGAGTTCGGCCGTGGGCCGAGTAGCTGCCGAGCACTACTTTGAAGAAGTCCTTGAAGGCGCTCGTTTAATAGAGGCTCAGTGCTCGAAGAATATTATGTTCTAGTGACATGTATTCCCATTGTGAAAACAATGTTTTATTGAATTATAAATGCTGTGTTTATACTTTTGCCTGAAAGTATTATGATGCCTCCTGTGCGGCCGTTTATGTATATATGTATATAACCTGAAAATTTGCAGTCGTTGGCTTCAGCCCCCACGCATATAATGCGGGGGTGTTCACAAAAAACGTGTTTTCACACTTGATCCAACGTCTTGGTCCATTAAGGAGGTGGTAGCGGAGCGAACAAGGCAGTCAGACTATATTGCTTTAACACTTTCACTTAGCCATAGGAGTTTGACGGTGGGACTACTATATAGCCCCTGGTACCTCCGCGCTCGTCCAAATACGGGGCGCGTACGTACATGACCGAGAAACGGCCCTTCGTTAATGTGGAGGAATCCCTAAGATTCCAGTAAGCCATCGTGTGGTTGACCAGTCTCGCGCTTTATCATGGTAGTCAGTTTTCGACTTTCTCTACTGAGGTGCTCATCCGGATGAACCAGCGCACAATCGCAGTAGTTCTCCCGGTGCCACCTTAGCCGATAGAGCGGAACGTAAGGTAGCAAAACGCGGGAGCCGGGCAAACCCAACATTTGACCAAAGACATGATTCGGAGCTGATGCATATAAGGCCAAACTCGCGACGCCGAACACTCCCTAAGGTATTCGGTCTTTAAAACATATGTCGGGCAGACCAATGCCCTTGATAATGAACCCCGAGTGTCCAGGTATGTGCAATGATCTGACATAGTGAAATGCCAATAACGTTAGCATCCTTCTCGGTTATATTAAGTATTCGGAGGATGTGAACAACAAGAGACAGTAAAAAAGGTTTACGCAGGGTCTTAATCTAAAAAGAAACCTTTGAGCGGGTCCCTGCTGCACGTCTGCGCATGTGTCTCTATTGTGCCGTATCCTGGACGGGTGTGGCGCGATTGTCATCTCAGGTTTATCCAAGCTGTTATAGCTAGTGATGCACCGGACTCGTCTAACTGTGTCCGCGGTCTTGACGACCGATCCTTTATTCTGGTTGGAGGGGCCATTTAGTGTTCGGCTGTTAAAGCTGTCGCACATTCTTCCGCTTGTAAGGAACGTTGAATGTTTCCGCTAATGGTGATGATGCCATGTGGACCGGGCATCTTAAGCTTGAGAGAAGCGTAATGCAGTATTGCATTAAAACGAGTGAAAGCCGCTCTTCCGAGTAGTGCTTGATAGCCACTTCGGAATGGAGCAATGTCGAAGGTTAACCTTTCGCTCCGGAAGTCGTCAGGAAAACCGAATACTACCTCTAGTAATAGAGAGCCCGTGCAGCGGACCTCTGGGCCTGGTATTACTCCCTTGAAGGTAGTATTATTGTGGCTGATTTTTGTTGGGTCTATCCCCATTTTGCGGACTGTGTCCTGATATATCAGGTTCAGACTACTGCCGCCGTCCATAAGGACACGTGTGAGATGGTATCCATTTATTACTGGGTCTAACACCAAGGCAGCCAATCCTTCGTTCCAGATACTTGTCGGGTGATCCCTGCGATCAAAGGTGATCGGGCAGGCCAACCAGGGGTTGAACTTAGGGGTGACGGGCTCTACGGCACGTGTGTCTCGGAGTGCTTTTTTTGCTTCTCCTCTTCGTCACGTGGATTGTGTTTACTGTTTTAACCTATGGTGGGAATTTTTTCTGTCCCCCATTGCTTTTCTGGCTTGGCTCGTCCTCATCTTCACTTGGTGTCTCCCTCCCCTTGTGTTCGGCGTTTAGCTTACTGGCCTGCTTGAAGACCCAGCATTCTCTGTGGGTGTGATTTGCAGGTTTATCGGGGGTGCCATGAATCTGACATAGTTTGTCTAGAATTTTGTTTAGGCCAGACGGTCCATCCCTGCTACCTTTGGCGGGCTTTTTCCGCTGACCTGGTCGAGAGCCCCTGAATCCGGCGTTTACCGCCGTATTATCTGGGATGTCTTCTGTATTTTGACGCTTGCTTTTACTGTGTCGTGGTTTTCCATTGCCATCCCTGACTTCGGATGTGCTTGGGTCGCTGGTGTCGGTGTCAAAACTGGCAGATCTCGGGCAGGGGGTCCCGATCTGTGTGTCTTAGGCTGATGGTAACAGGAAGCAAGGGACACAATGTTTACCCAGGTTCGGGCCCACTCGATGGAGGTAAAACCCTACTTCCTGCTTGATTAATATTGAAGTATGGGTAGTACAAGAGTAGACCTACCACGAGATCGTAGAGGCTAAACCCTAGAAGCTTGCCTATGATGGTATGATTGTAATTGTGATCGGCCTTCTAAGGACCAACCTCTCCGGTTTATATAGACACCAGAGAGGGCTAGGGTTTACATGGAGTCGGTTACAAGGAAGGAAATATAATATCGGATCGCCAAGCTTGCCTTCCACGCCAAGGAGAGTTCCATCCAGACACGGGCCGAAGTCTTGAGTCTTGTATCTTCACGCTTCAATAGTCCGGGCGATGTATATATAGTCCGGCTGTCCGGATACCCCCTAATCCAGGACTCCCTCAGTAGCCCCTGAACCAGGCTTCAATGATGATAAGTCCGGCGCGTAGTCTTGTCTTCGGCATTGCAGGGCGGGTTCCTTCTCCGAATACTCCAAAGTAATTATCGAACACGTAGACCGTGTCCGGATCCGCGAGGGGATTCTTACACACCATTGTATGGAACATAGCATAAATCTGATCCGCTGTCCATCTTCGTACGTCATGCCTTCGCATCGTGGCCCAGTTCAAAACGAACCGGTGCTTCTCGCCCCACCTCGACTCGCGATGCGAGGCGGTTTTATTGGCACGTCCTGTCGAGGCAGAGATCGTGTTCCTCTTATTACGGGATCTTCCATTAATGAGGGCGTGCATAGCCCTATGACGACCGTTGGTATGACTCCGTGTGCCGTCAGGTAAACCTCAAGCGGTCACCCTAAGGACTCTTGATATTCACCCCCTTTATAAAAGGGACCGAGGCCTATGCCTCTTTTCCACCTCGCTCGCGCCTTCTCGCACCTCGAGTTCTAACACCTGAGGTCTAAGATCCAACACCCCAGATCCTCCAATATGTCCGGATCCAACTCTCAAGGTCAGTGGGTGGCCTCCTCGATTCAAAAGGAGGACATTGCGAAGCTTAGGGATGTCGGATATCTGACCGCCGACATCCAGCACAGACTTCCTGCTCCAGGGCAGGTCATCCCTACACCGGAGCCCAATGAATGCGTCGTGTTCGTTCCTCACTTCCTCCGTGGCTTGGGCCTCACCCTCGATCCTTTTGTGAGGGGGCTCATGTTCTATTATGGGTTGGATTTTCATGATCTAGCTCCGGACGCTATCCTCCATATCTCATCGTTCATTATAGTGTGCGAGGCCTTCCTCCATGTCAGCCCACACTTCGGCTTATGGCTCAAGACCTTCAATTTGAAGCCGAAGATGATCGAGGGGCGACACGCGGAGTGCGGAGGTGCCGTAATAAGCAGGAACGCTGATGCCCCATGGCCAGAGGGTTCTTTCCTAGAAGTATCCGATATATGGCAACGGAGGTGGTTTCATGTCACGGCTCCCAGAGGCACAAAGTGGGTGGCCGCCCCCGAGTTCCGCTCGGGCCCTCCGTCACAACTAGCGTCTTGGACCGACGTAGGACAGAGTTGGGGCCCGCTGGCGATGTACCAGTACTGTACAGCCGCATCCAAGAGCTTCTTGAGAGGGACATTAACCTTGCCAGCATAATGCAAGTGATGTTAATCCGACGGATGTTTCCATGCCAACACCGGCCTCTCCGGATGTGGGAGTTTAATCTAGAGGGTCCGCGGACTGTTAAGCACTTCTTCGGATTGAAGCTTGAAGGGATGTGCAAATTATTCTTCGGACCGAAAGTAGAGTGTCCGGACACCTTCGAGGATGCGGGACTAAGCTGTAATCGCCTAGATACCCAAGTAAGTAACCTTGATACCGGACACCTTGTTTTGTATTTGTCATAATTGTTTATTCTGAAAATCATCCGTGGCCAGGAATGGCTCAGCAAGGCGGAGAGAATCAAGTGTCCGGCGCCACTTCCCGAATGCTCGCCTGGTCCCGCCATGGCCAAGATGCTTGACCGGGTACTCAGCAGAATGCCCTCAGGGAAAGACAAGGGGAAGAATGAAGAAACCGAACTTCTCATGTTACGCATCCGAACCGGGGGAATTGTCACCTCCCCTAAGGAGGATAGTCGGGAAGGGGAGGCTAAGGCCTCCTCCCCGTGCGGGAAGAAGAGGGTTGCGTCCGAAGACTTGGAGACGGAGATGCCCAAACCAGGGAAAAACGTATCCCTAGGGGGCCCTGCCCCGACAGGCACCCTCACCGCGTCATGCCCGCCAACGGGCCAGCCCTCCACCGAGCTGTAAGTCAATTATTAATTCGAAGGTACTATGTTTCTCCTAGATAGATAACCAGGATTTGTCTTTTGCAGTCCGGCTAGCAGCTCTTCTCAACAGAGTTCGTCTTCGGGGGATCTTCCTCCGGAGATGATGGAGAGCGAGACCCCACCCACCTCTCCGGCTCATGAAGCGTGCGACACCGAGGTGTCGTCACGGAGGAGTCCGGATCTGGAGAAGCCGGAAGCCGATGCGTCAGCCACCCTGAGCCCGGAGTGTTTGGCTCCCACGAGGGGCGATGGGAAGGGTCCGGCACAGTTCAATGTCTGGCCGGACGTACTGACGGGCCTACTGGAGCGAGCTGCGCTCTCAGAGGAGCACCGCTCATTAATGAGCACTGTGCTCAAGAAGATTTCATCCGCTACAAGCGGTTTGAATGAAGCATTTACGAGCCTGCTCAGAGGCTTTGAGGTATGTAGTGAAGAATACACCATTTTATGGCTGTGAGGCACGCGCTAGGTGTCCTCCATATAGATAGTAGCCCCTGAGACTCTGGTTGCCCGCCCTAAGCGGCAAACGGGGGATCATGAACCAATGATTGCTTTGTAAATACGTGCAGGTACCTGTGGGTCCTGCCGCCGACCAGTCCGTTGAAGTTGCCGAACTAACGAGGCAAATTGGATCGATTGTTGCCGATATCATGCTGGTGAACGAGCGGCTGGACAAATCACAAGGTATGTGCTCTGCCTTCCCTTGTATAGGAAAATATGAAGGCGGCATGATATTAATGTAATATGTTTGGACTGCAGATGGTGCTGCTACCGTGGAGGCCCTGAGGGCGGAACTTGCCCAAGCCAAGGAGCAAGCTCGGGTTAGCAATGCGGTTGCCCTAAAGGGAGCTGAGGAATTGAGAGCCGAACAGGCTGCTCATCGCCGAAGCAAGGAGAAGATAGCTGAAATGGCTGTGGAGTTAAAAGATGCCGCTGACCGGTATGAGCTCCTTAAAAAGGAGCATAAGGATAGTTCGGCCGACCTGAACAAGGCACTTAATGCCACCAAGGAAATACGGACCGAGCTTAGGGGTGCGCGGGAGGAGCTTCAAGAGGCCGGTAAAATCGCGGCTGGGGGCTCCTACTTGTCAGACGAAGTTTTTGATCCGGCACGCCTCGGATGGACGCTGGAGTCCTGCGGACGCGTATGCGGATTTGGCGAAGAGTACAACTGAGGCTGCCAAGTTCTTCGAAGATCAGGGTGATAATGAAGTGGAGAAGCTTTTCTGGTCGTAATTCAATGCTCCCACTTGCCCGCTGCTGTTAAGTGACAAGATGGCTGTTGTAGCGGAGCTTCACAGGCTGTCCGGGCTTGCAATGCGGTCTGTAGTTGACCATCTTTGGCCGAAGGGGCCTAAGTCGGACAGTTAGTTTGGCTTGGTGCAACAGTTCCTTGGGGCCGTACCTCGGATCGATGCTATGAGAAGGTCGGCGTGCATAGAAGGTGCACAGATGGCCCTTGCCCGCATTAAAGCATATTGGACAGATACGGAGGCCACCGTTGTGGCGACCCAGAATCCGGAGTGTCGGGGATATACCCCGCGGTGTAAACCGCCAGAAGTATGACCCGCCCAGAGCTTGGAAATTCACGGGTAATCCTCCAGACTTGGCGGCTCATAGTAACCCGGCGGGCGGGTCAGATGGATGACAAGGCCCAAGGCCTAGAAGGCCGGCTCATGTTAATGGTGGGCCGGTTTATGAGGAAATCACAAGGAATATTCTCTTATAAAGGAAGCAAGACTAGGACTCCACTTGTAATAGAGTAATCCAAATCCTACTAGGACTAGTCATGTAACCCACCCCTTCAACTTATATAAGGAGGGGCAGGGCTCCCCAAAGAGGGACAAGCAAGAAACAATCTCTAGGGATAGACACAAAGAGCCGGCTTACCGGCGACTCCATCATGATCATAATGAGACCTAGCCACAAACAGCATGTAGGGTTATTACCGGATGATGTTTCCCGGGGCCCGAAGTTGTCTAAATCCTTGTCTTATATTGCGTCTCTCGATTCCGCCCAACCCCTCTCAAGCTACCACATAGATGTGTTGGCCTCGCGATTAAGTCCTCACACTAAGGACATCTGCCGTGACAATTCCATGACACGGAGGGAGGCCAATATCCGGCCGAGCACTATTTGGCGCAGGTAACAGAAGGTGCCCGCCTAATAGAGGCGCAGTGCTCGAAAAATGTCTTATTCGAGTGATGAATCGAATCATTGTAAAAACAATGTTATTTTTGTTATAAGGCTATATTTATACTTTTTGCCCGAAAGTATTATTGTGTCCCCTGTGTGGCCGTTTTGTATATATATATATACATTTAATCAGAAAGTTAGCAGTCATTGGCTTCAGCCCCCACGCATATAATGCGGGGGTGTTCGAGAAAAATATGCATAATCACACTTGATCCAACGTCTTGGTCCATTAAGGAGGTGATCGCACGTCGAACTAGGCAACCGGACTATATAGGCAGTAACGCTTTCGCTTAGCCATGGGAGTCTAATGGTGGGGCTACTATGTAGCCCCGGTACCTTTGCTTGCATCCAAATCTGGTAGCGTGTGTACATGACCGGGAAACGGTCCTTCGTTAATGCGGAGGGATCCTAAAGATTCCGATAAGTCTTCGAGTGGTTGAACAGTCTCTCGCTGTATCATGACAGCCAGTTTTCGGCTTTCTCTACTGAGGTGCTCGTCCAGAATAACCAGGGCACAATCGCAGTAGTTCTCCTTTGGCCACCTTAGCCGATAAAAACGAAACATAAGGCGGCAAACCCAGGAGCCGGGAAAACCCAACATTTGACCAAAGACATGATTCGGAGCTGATGCATATAAGGCCAAACTCGTGACACCGAACACTCCCAAAGGTATTTGGACTTTATAACAGACGACGGGCTCAAGAATGCCCATTCATTATAAACCCTGTGTTTCCAGGTACGTGCGTTAATCTGTCGTGGCGAAATGCCAATAACGGCAGTATCCTCTGTGGGTATGGAACCCATGGGATGGTTAAACAACAAGAGGCAATAGGAACGGTTTACACATGGGCTTAATCTAAAAAGATACCTGTTGAACGGGGCCCTACTGCATGTCTGCGCGTTTGTTTTCGTTGTGCCGTATCCTAGAAGGGTATCGCGTGAGCTTTGTCTGTGAAAAAAGAAAACCCGTAGGAGAGTACAACATAAGTATGCGATGGATAGTAAAACTGTAATATGTTGGCCTACCAATAAGGCTGAGCCAAGTGTGGGGTTGTATTAAATATTTATAGCCCCTGGTGTCCACTATGGGACTACATATACGGTGCCCTGATTCAATTTTATCCGGGCGACCGGACTCGTCTAACCGTGTCTGTGGTCTTAATGACCAGTCTTGTTTTCTGATTTTGGAGGCCGCTTATAGTCCGGCCGCTAGGGCCGTCGCGAGTTCCTCTGCGCGTGAAGAGTGCTCTGTGATTCTGCTAATGGTGATGACGCCATGTGGACCGGGCATCTTGAGTGTAAGTTAGCCATAGTGCGGCAATGCGTTGAAGCAGGCGAGGGCCGTTCTTCCAAGCAATGCATGATAGTCGCTGAGGGAGTCCTGGACTAGGGGGTGTCCGGATAGCCGAACTATCATCACGGCCGGACTCCAAGACTATGAAGATACAAGATTGAAGACTTCGTTCCGTGTCCGGATGGGACTTTCCTTGGCGTGGAAGGCAAGCTTGGCGTCTGGATATGTAGATCTCCTACCATTGTAACTGACTCTGTGTAACCCTAACCTATCTGGTGTCTATATAAACCGGAGGGGTTTTAGTCCATAGGATGAACAAAAATCATACCATAGGCTAGCTTCTAGGGTTTAGCCTCCTTGATCTCGTGGTAGATCTAGTCTTGTACTACCCATATCATCAATATTAATCAAGCAGGAGTAGGGTATTACCTCCATCGAGAGGGCCCGAACCTGGGTAAAAACATCGTGTCCCTCGTCTCCTGTTACCATCTGCCTAGACGCACAGTTCGGGACCCCCTACCGAGATCCGCGGTTTTGACACCGCCATTGGTGCTTTCGTTGAGAGTTCCTCCGTATGCCGTCACCGATAGGCCCGATGGCTCCTTGATCATCAACAACAACGCGGTCCAGGGTGAGACTTTTCTCCCGAACAGATCTTTCAGATTCGGGCGGCTTTGCAATCATGGGCCAATTCGCCGCCATCCGGAGCAGACCGAAAGCTACGCCCCTGGCCATCAGGTTAGATTTGGAAGTTTGAACTATAGGGCCGATATCCGCGGAGACTTGATCTTCGACGGATTCGAGCCGCAGCCAAGCGTCCGCTCCGACCCTTAATCCAGAGCCGAATCCCCCGATCGAGGACGAGTGGTTGGACACCGCCTCGGGGGCTACAATCTCTACGGCGATCGAGCCGAACTTCATCCCTGTCCTTTGCGAAGACCTTGACTCCAGGGTGCTGGACTCCTCTCCGGACTCCGAACCCTCCGCGACCCTGCCAATCGAATCCGATTGGGCGCCGGTCATGGAGTTCACTGCTGCGGACATCTTTCAGCACTCGCCCTTTGGCGACATCCTGAATTCACTAAAGTCTCTCTCTTTATCCGGAGAGCCATGGCCGGACTACGGTCAGGAAGGTTGAGATGCAGACTGACGAAGAAATTCAACGCCCACCCACCAACCACTTCGTAGCCACTGTCGAAAGCTTACACGACGTGCTCGATTTCGACTCCGAAGACATCGACGGTATGGACGACGATGTAGGAGACAACCAGGAACCAGCACCTATAGGATGGTGGACAACCACCTCATCCCATGATGTATACATGGTGGATACACCGAAAGGAAATGAAGACGAGGAACAACGGGACGCTACAAAGGATAAATCCCTCGAAAAGCAGTCAAAACGGCAAGGTAAACACCGAACCAAGTCCCGCCTCAACAGAGACCCAGCCATAGAGCAGGGCGAATCGGTGGACGACGAGCATGCTATCGAGCAATCGTCTGAACAAGACAACTTAGATAAACAACCCGTCCCCGGCGAAGACAACAGTCCGGACGATCTCACGCCGGACAAATTGTTGGATCAAAATAACCTCCAGAAAAGGCTCGTCGCCACCGCGCGTAGCCTGAAAAAGCAGAAGCGAAAGCTCAAAACAGCGGAAGATGCACTCAGAATCAGATGGAGCACAGTATTCAACATCATGAGACAAATCTGGCTGACGATCGCGAACAAAGAGCTACCCAAAAAGAAATCTACTGCCCGAATTTGACGAGGAGGCCTTAGAGCCACCACAATCAAAAAGTTAGACGGCCACCCGGTCGGATGGACGACCCCACAACAAAAGGAGAGCGGCAGAGGGCGCCGCACACAAGCCGGCACGCGATCCGCATAAGGATTCACATCAAAAGGATGCCCAGTTAGGTCCATCTATGGGCCAAGAAAGCAAGCTCTTCAAAGCAATGCAATACGCCAAATATCCGAACATCACGGCATACCCAAATACAGGGGCGCCGCACATCCCCTATGTTTCACCGATGAGGTGCCGGATCACAATTTCCAGTGAGTTCAAGCCCCTAAACATAGAGGCATCTGACGGAACAACAGACCCTAGAGTGCGGATTGAGGATTACATCCTCCACATACACATGGCTAGAGGAGATGATCTCCACGCCATAAAATACTTACCCCTCAAACTCAAAGGGCCAGCTCGGCATTGGCTTAAAAGCCTCCCCGAAAATACCATTGGAAGCTGGGAAGAGCTCGAGGATGCGTTTCGGGCAAATTTTCAGGGGACCTATGTCCGCCCTCCGGATGCAGACGATCTAAGTCACATAACTCAACAGCCCGGAGAGTCAGCCCGGAAATTCTGGAACAGGTTCCTTACTAAAAAGAACCAAATAGTCGACTGTCCGGATGCCTAAGCCTTAGCAGCCTTCAAACACAACGTCCGAGACGAATGGCTCGCCAGACACCTCGGCCAAGAAAAGCCAAGAACAATGGCTGCATTAACAAGCCTCATGACCCGCTTTTGCGCGGGAGAGGATAGCTGGCTAGCAAGATACATCACTAGTGACCCAAGTACATCCGAAATTAGGGATGGAAACGGGAAACCACGGATTAAAAGGAACGGTACAAAGAGCGCGGCAGTCAACGCCAGATTCAAAAGCTCACGGCAGAACAATAAAAAACTGCCCCTTCAGGACAATAGCGATGAGCTATCCAATTTAAACAAAATCTTGGACAAGATATGTCAAATCCACAGTACTCGGGAGGCACGCAAACCATACCCACAGAGATTGTTGGGTCTTCAAACAGTCCGGCAGACTCAACGCCGAACACAAGGGGCTCGACACACCAAGTGAAGATGACGACGAGCACCACAAGCAGAGCCCCGAAAAACAAAAGAATTTCCCACAAGAGGTTAAAACAGTAAACTCACTTCACGTGATCAAAGGGAAAAACAGAGCGGCGCCCACTAAAACGCGCACCGCACACTGGTTGTCAAAACCAATCACCTTCGACCATCAGGACTATTCCGAAAGTATCCGGAACGCAGGATGGACTGCCTTGATATTGGATCCTATAATCGACGGATTCCAATTTACACAAGTCCTCATGGATGGCGGCAGTGACATAAACCTGATATATCAGGACACAATCCGCAGAATGGGGATAGACCCAACCAAAATTCGCCGTAGCAACACCTCCTTTAAAGGAGTAATGCCAGGCCCATATGCCCATTGTACGGGCTCCATACTGCTAGAAGTTGTGTTCGGTTCATCCGACAACTTCCGTCGCGAAAGGTTAATCTTCCATGTCGCCCCGTTCAAAAGTAGCCATCAAGCACTATTGGGCCGCGAAGCTTTCGCCCACTTTAACGCAATACCGCATTATGCGTCTCTAACACTTAAAATGCCCGCTCCACACGGCATCATCTCATTAAAAGGAAGTATTAAGTGTTACTCGAGCACGGAAGAACGTGAGACTGCCTTGACAGCCCCACACCTATCCGGCTCCGCTAGTCGAAGAGCCTGAATTGGTCATTCAATCCCCGGACACGGCTAGACGAGTCCGGCGCCTACTAGCGGCATACCCCCATACAAGGGGCTGCACGCATGTATCACAAGAGACACTAAAGCTCACTTTATTCACTTCTTTGAATCGTACTCTGTCTATTTAATATAAAGTACATCTTCCGCACGATCCTTTTTCTTTTAAACTAAGTTCCTCTCTTTTAAAGATGAACAACGTGCTACACCCGTCTAGGATACGGCACAATGGAGACACAGGCGCAGACGTGCAGTAGGGACCCGTTGCAAGGATTCTTTTCAGATTAGGACCCTGCGTAAACCTTTTTTACTGTCTCTTGTTGATATACATCCCCCGGTTTATTACTATAACCGAGGAGGAGGCTGGCATTTTGGCATTGGCCGCACCAGAATTTTCGCGCGTACCTGGACACCAGGGGCTTAGGGCATTATTCTGCCCATTTTTATAAAGACCGAATACCTTAGGGAGTATTCGGCGTCTCGAGTTAGGCCTTATATGCATCAGCTCCGAATCATGTCTTTGGTCAAATGTTGGGTTGCCCGGCTCCTGCGTTTTGCTGCCTTATATTCCGTTCTATCGGCTAACGCGGCACCAGGAGAACTACTGCAATTGTGCCCCGGTTCGGCCGGGCGAGCGCCTCAGTAGAGAAAGCCGAAAACTGACTGTCATGATATAGCGAGAGACTGGTCAACCACTCAATGACTCATCGGAATGTTTAGGATTCCTCCGCATTAATGAAGGACCGGTTTTCGGTCAGGCATATACGCACTGAATTCCGGGAGAGTGCGGTGCCCTGTGGGCTATATAGTAGCCCCACCCTCGAACTCCTATGGCTAAGTGAAAGTGGTAAAGCATTATAGTCCGGTTGCCTAGTTTGCTACGCTACCACCTCCTTAACAGGACCAAGACGTTGGATTAAGTGTGAAAAGCGCCTTCTTTGCAAACACCCCGCACTATGTGCGTAAATAAGCCAAGGACTGCCATCTTTCAGGTTATATCTACATATACATAAACGGCCGCACAGGGAGTAGTTTACTACTTGAACGCACAGGTATAAAAATGCTCTTACATCATATTGAAACATTGTTTTCACAAATCATACATGTCATTCAAACATAATATCCTTCGAGCACTGCGTCTCTATTAAAAAAGCGCCCTGCAGGACTTCCTCAAAGTAGTGCTCGGCAGGTACTCGGCTTCTGTCCGAATCTTGGGATACAACGTCGGTGGCCTTCATATCTTCCCAGTATGTCTTGACACGGGCCAGAGCCATCCGCGCTCCCTCAGTACACGCCGACCGCTTCATTGCGTCAATACGCGGTACCGCACCAAGGAACTGCTGCACTAAACCAAAATAACTCGCCGGCTGGGGTCCGCCCGGCCACAAATGAGTCATGACATGCTTCATGGCAAGTCCAGATAGTCGATTCAGCTCGGCCCATTCGGCCAACCGATCGGTCAACGGAAGAAGACGCTCCGAACTATGGAATTGCGACCAATATAGCTCTTCCCTTCGTGCCCCTTACGCCTCGGAAGTGCTCAATCGCGTCCGCAGCGCTCGCCGCTAAGTCCAGATAAGCATCCTTCGAACTCCACAACTTGTCCAATTGAGCATACTTTGGATCCGTATATTTCCTCCGCAGCAGAAACGGTTTTCCAGCCGCAATTGCCCCGGCCTGACTCAGCTCCTCCTTGGCAGCTCTCAAAGCCGAATGGGCATTCTTGGATTCGGCGGCGGCCTTTTTCAGGCCCTCTTGCTCCGCTTGACGTTCTCTTTCAAGAACCTCGCAGCAATCGGCAGCATTCTTCAACTTTCCGCCATATCGGCCATTTCCTCTTCTTGGCAGTGAGCAGCCCGTTCGGCTTTTAGCTCTTCGGCCGCCCTTAAAGCGGCCGCATTACTATTTCTGGCTTGCTCTTTCGCTCGGGCGAGTTCCGCCCGCAGCTCCTCCACCGCAGCGGCACCATCTGCATTAAGCATACAAATAGTAAGACACGGGCGTCAGGCTCCCTTACCAGGTGTCCGCGTAAAATTCACATACCTTGCGACTCGTCAAACCGTTTATTGACCAGTGCGATGTCCGCATCCGCCTCATCAAGTTGCCGCTTTAGTTCGGCATATTCATCAGTCCGGCTGGCCACCGGACGCCCCGCCACCTGTTTATGAGCGGCGATATGTTATAACTGAGATTATGATCCTCGGCATGCTGTCAATTTTGACAACATACCGAGTCTCGAAACTACTATCTATACAGGGCGCATTCTATATGCATAACTATCAGAAGGTACATCATTTTTGCGTACCTTGAACCCCGTCAGTAAGTTTCTGACGGCTTCATGCAATCCGCTCTCCGCGGATGCAATTCTTTCAATCACCGTACCCATTAGAGCACGGTGATCTTCTGAGATAGCCGCTCGCTCGAGCAGATCCTTCAGCTCCTCCGACCGCACGCCAGTTGGCGCCTGACCTTCCGGCCCCGCCGGACTTGGGGGAACCCTCCGCAATGACACCTCAGGGTCGTCCGCCTCGCATGAGGGTGCGATAGGTGGAGGCGCCGCTCTCCATCATCTCCGGAAGAAGATCCTCAAGACGAGCTCACGAGAAGGGCCGAGGTCCGAACTACAAGGTACAATTTCGGTTATCTTCATAAATAAATGCAGGGACGTTCCTTATTTACAAGACCCCTTCTTTTACTTACGGCTCGTTGGAGGGCTGATCCCCTTGGGGAAATAGTGCGGCTGGGTTACTTCCCAGCGCCGGACTCTCTGACGAAGATTCCTTTCCCCTCTTTGAGGCCTTGACCTCTGGATCTTCTGAAGCGGTCCTCTTCTCTCCTTGAAGGATGGGACTTTTAATCCCTCATTCCTTGATAGCCTCCTTCAGAGAGGCGGTTGCTTCCCCGCTTCCCCCTTCGCTTTCTTTAAAAGGCGCGGCCTTCAACATCTTGGTCAGCATGGGATCCGGCGTGGTCTCTGGGAGGGGAGCCGGACACCTTATTAACTTTGCCTTGGCTATCCACTCCTGTTCAAGAAACAGCTCCTTTAAAGGGCATATATATATATGATAAATGAATGAATAGCTTGTCCGGTTACAGGACTACTTACTTGAGTATCTGGGCGATTGCAGCTTAGTCCTGCGTCCTCAGTCAGGTCCGGACACTTCTCTTGTGATCCGAAGAACAGTTTATACATCTCCACGGGCGTCGTGCCCATAAAATTTTGGAGAGCTCGTGGTCCCTCCGGATTAAATTCCCACAGGCAGAGGGGGTGACGTTTGCAGGGCAGGAGGCGCCGGATTAACATAACCTGCACCACTGCAACCAGATTGATCTCTCTTTCTTGGAGGTCTCGAATACGGCCCTGCAGCAAAGGAACGTCTTTGGACGGCCCCCAGTCGAGCCCCTTGTTGACCCATGGTGCCAGCCGCTGTGGTGGACCTGAGCGGAAGGCGGGGAGTGCCACCCATTTGGTACCCCTCGGAGCGGTGATATAAAACCACTCCCGTTGCCACAAACCAAGCTCCTCTTGAAAAGAGCCCTCGGGCCACGGAGCATCAGCACATTTGCTTATGACTGCCCCTCCGCACTTTGCTTGTGTTGGAGATATGCCCTAGAGGCAATCATGTATGATGATATTTCCTATGTGTTTATGAATAAAGATAGTCCTTGGACATTATCAATGATGTGTATCAGCAAATGCACGTGACTTGTTTGTGGGACTATGCATTGTATGATGACTGTCCTAAAAGGTCCCTAGTCGAAAGGGCTGTGTGGACACGCAACCGGCTAGACTGGCATATGACACGGTCGAGGGCTTGGTCTCAGTAGCCATGGAGCATTGGATGCTAACCGGATAATATGGACTTGGAAGGGTCTGGTCGGATTCGACGTAGTCGGATTCGACGTAGTCGAATCCGAGTCGAGATAAGGTCCGTGTCGGACAGACCCAACTATGAGACGCAACGATATGTCATATGTGAGTCTCTAGTACAACATACGTTCTATGTCCTAAGACCTGAGCTGACGCATGTACTCGAGATGGTGATAGACTTGCTTTGGGCCGACCAAACGCTACTCCGTGACTGGGTAGTTACAATGGTAGGTTTCGGGTTTGTCCAATCGCATCTTCTGCGAGACATGGTCGAGCAAGATGGGATTTGCCCCTCCGATCAGGAGAGATATACTCTGGGCCCCTCATGGGATCCGACCAGGAACAACATGGCCATGCGACAAGGATTATGAGATAATCCGGATAGTGGTCGGTATCACTGAAACGAGAAAGAGTTCGGGTTAGCACAAGGATGACAGTCTCGCCTTGAGCCTGACAACATATATCGTGCGGCAAAGGGAACAGAAGTGTGACACGTTGTACAGGTTCGCCTAACCAGCTTCATCGTCTGCTTGGTGATCGGCACGCCTTGCTAGAGGCCGCTACCAACCGTATAGGTCGGATGACCAAGCCGACTTGAACCTAAGGGGTCACGCGCTTAAGGGAAGGAACCTACGAGGTCGGTTCGTAGGACACTGGTCGGATGTGATCCGAACTGGATTAGGAACGTGACCGAGTAGACTTTGGGCTTTAGGGTCCGTGCGAGGCCCAAGTGTTGAGCTTCATGACGGACGCCTATATAAAGTGGAGGTGCGGCACACTCATGTGGTTGATCGCTTCGGTGCTGCGACTAGGGTTTGCATGTGTTGCGAATAGCCACCTCCACTCGCTGCCGACTGTGTGTTCGGACCTAGCAGTCTGCCGCACGACATTCCTCCCGCATGCGCGGATACCGTTAGAGGCGGTGCACTTGCGCCGCTCCGGCGAACTCGTACATGAGATCGTACGACCGGCCGCTCGAGGGAGATCGAACGAGGAGGAGACGGTCCACGCGGACGCGCTGCCCCAACTCTTCTTCCGCTGCACGACACTGCGCGTCTAGTGGTAACGAACTGTGATCCATCTCCCGTAGCATGTTCCTGGATGTTCTGCGCATAGGAATTTTTAATTTGCAGTCGACGCACCCTACCGTAGAACCCAACAGTGGTATCAGAGCCTCTGTTATAGGATTTGGATTCAGATCGTATGCATATTAGATATGTGGAGGCGGCAGATGAAATCTGTTGTCCTTGAAGAGATCGGCTATATGCACGGTTGATGTGATCAACTGCACATGGGGATTGTTGAGGCTATGTTTTCTGTAAATCGGGATCGATGAGGTCATGACACGATCTACCTCTACCGGTCGGTCATCTGCCATCGGGGTTAATAGTGAAACGTAAATCCGAATCGGATTCGCGATGATCGATAAGATCGGTCAGATCAGAGAATTCGGCGTGATCGGAGTTCAGATGTGATCTGTGATTTCCGAAAATGTCGGGCGCTGCCCCTTCGGGACCGCCGTGTGCGTAGCGCCGTGTATTTCGTACCCGACACACAAACCGGTAGAATGCGATTCTATGCATAACCTTCTTTTGCAGGTTTGATGTGAATAGTATGGCTCATGTGTATGTGATGCATGTGTGTAATTTATACGTGGCATGTGTGTCATGTTTGTCAGCCGGCAGGAGCCAAAGTGTTGTCATTATAATGTATAACGACCTGCGTGTCGACTTGTGACTCTATGTAAATTCATTACTAGTTGTAGTAGTTGGATAATAAAGATTAGGTTGGTGGCTTGGCGTCCCGGCGTGACAAACAAGATGGAGTTCATAGATGGTCATCAGAGTCGGAGCCGACCTGGAAGAACGTCCATGAAGGAGCCATACTATTTCACAATATGTATTATATTTGTGATTGTTATGCTTCTTTTTTTCTATGCATGTTAAAATGATAGAATGATCCCTCATGAATATCAAGCGAATTGCCATCCCCGATGTTGCACCTTCGCACGTCAAGTACGTCTAGTAGTGGGCTCATAAAATTGGGGTGCTTTGGGTGTCCTTGAACTAAAGGGTTAAATGTCGGAACACGGACATACCTTTATCGAGTTAACTTGACAAGGCTATCAAAACGGTTTTGGGCCTTGTGGCAAAGAAGGTTGGGAGCCGGGTATGAGATACCTCCCAACCGGCGTGAGTCGTATAGAGATACGATTAGCAAGGAGTTGCTTACGGATAGGTATGTTGGCTAGCAGTGATGCTAAAGCTCACTAGTCGCATGCGCTAGTCGGATCCTGAATCACTGAGAGTTTGCGGAGGGATGCTGACTTTAGTGGGAGTATTTATGTTTAGGGTAGAATTACTCTACATAAACACATTGCTTAGTGATTGCATATTTTCTGTTGTAGATCAATGGCACCACCTGCTCAACCCAACTTTGCATTGAAATCAATTCTGGAAAAGGATAAACTAAGTGGAACAAACTTTACCACCTGGTATAGAAATATGAGAATTGTTCTCAAGCACGATAAAAAGGAACATGTTCCTCCTCTAGGCTCCTCCTCTAGGCTCCTCCAAGGAGACCACCGCCGGTGGCCATTCCGGCCCCGGAGGCCACCTCCCCTCTCACGTCGGCTGCCACTCCGGCACCGGCGACTTCCCTGATCTTAGGGCTCAATGGAGGGACTCTTGCACTGGGATTTCTCCCCCGGCCTGGCGGTCGCGGATCAGGTGCGTCGACGTTTTGGTTCTTCTGTCCATTTTCCCCCTCTGGTGGAACCAAGGAATTTTTCTTGGTGGTACACTTCTCTTCGGCTTCCTTCTTGCTCAATGAGGAATAGGTTGTTGTGGCTCTCCAATGTTGTATTGGTGGTCTTCCTTCTGGTCTCAATGTGATCCATTTGCATGGAAGAAGATACAGATTTTTAGTTGCCTCTAATAGAGTTGGTCATTTCATCTATGGTCTCAAGGATGAGTTTTGCGGATTTTGTCTACATCATTTTAGTCTCTACCGTCACGATATTGGTGTTTCCAAGGATTCATGTTTAAGTTGGCATCTTGATCAACCAATTCCTGAGGTTTTGGCTCGTTCCCCTATGGCGATAAAATCTAAGCTACCTTTTACTCAGAAGGGAACCATTTGTGATGCTGCATCCATGGAGGTTTTATCAAAATTTGGTCTTATTGCTGCTCCTAGCTGTGGGGATGATCAACCGGAATCCTCGTCGGCGGCGGCTGCCCAGCTAGCTCCGGTGACTGCTATGGTTCAATCCCTAGATTCTAGGGAACATTCATTACCGGCTAATTTAGCTCTTGGCAGCTTTCACTGCCCAATCAATGGTAATAATATGGAGGTTGTCACTAATGAGACCCTACCAACGGCCTTGGATATTGGTGGATTCAAAATTCATCTCAAACCGCCCTGCAATAATTCTTCGGAGACTATCAAGGGGAAATTTATGGGTCATAAATTCAAATTCGAGGAATGGAAACTCGTTCCCCACTTCATGCTGCGACAAATTTTGGATCATCATAACGCTGGAATCTCGGAGGACAAGATTGCTTCAATTTGGAAAATTTCCTCTGTCCTGTCTCCACAATTTATTTATGACACATTAATGATATGCTCAATCTGTGGAGATAATGATCATTTGGCAATTAAATGCCCGGGCAACTATTGCTCTGTATGTTTTGATAGGCCATGCACATGTCCAATTCTTGCGCCAGCCCAAGTACATACATCAGCTTGTGTCACCTGTGGATCTTCCGACCATCTCTTCTTTGCCTGCCCAGCCCGTTACCGATGTTATGACTACGGTTGCCTAGGCCATACTAACAAGAACTGCAAGGTGACGCAAACCCAAAGATTGTGGAGGTTTGGGAGTCATCGACCTTCGAATCCAAGGTGACGCTCTTCTCCTAAAATTTCTTCATAAATTCTACAACAACTGGGATGTGCCCTGGGTTCAGCTTATTAAGGATACCTATTATGATGGCCGGATCCCACATGCAACCGATCCCTGCGGTTCTTTCTGGTGGAGACGTTTCCAAGCTCATGCCAATTTTTCATGGAATCACTCAAGTCCAGGTGGTAACTGGTACCACGGTCCTCTTTTGGAAAGATGACTGGTGTAATGGCATCCTAGTTGATACTGACCCACGTGCTTTCTCGTACACCACTGAGGAGGACATCTCGGTAAAGGATTTCTTGGCCACTACGTCACTACATGAGGCGTTTCATCTACCCCTATCCCCACAAGCATATGATGAAGTAAGACAAATTCAACAGGACACCAGGGATGTAATTTTGTCGAATGCTTCGCAACACAAGGACATCTGGACGTATGTTTGGGGAGATAAGGACTATACCACTCACAAATTCTATGCCTTCTGCTTTCGAGACATCCAATGTCATCGTGCCTTTCATTGGCTCTGGAAATCCAAATCAACCATGAAGATCAAAGTTTTTGGCTGGCTATTGCTCTCGGGCCGTTTAAACACAAGGAATATGCTTAGCAGACGCCACTACAACATCGGGAACAATCATGATTGCATTCTATGCGGGCAGCACATTGAGGAAACCCTAGAGCATTTGTTCTTTGGATGTTCTATCAGCACCCAATGTTGGGCCACTCTAGGTATTGCACGGCAACAAGGGGGACTTGTCTTTCCAAAATCTCAATGACGAAAGACACTTGGGGGAGACCACTCTTCATGGAAGTTTTCCTTCTGGCGGCATGGAGCATATGGAAAGAAAGAAACAACAAACACTTTAGAGGGATTGCACCGTCCCGTGCTGCTTGGCTTAGTAGATTCAAGGTTGATTTTTCACTCCTAGCTTATAGAGTTAAGGAGAAGCACAAAAACTTTATTCCTTTGCTACATCCTCACTCCAATAAAGTAGCCTTCATCCTTTCCCAAAGGGAAATGGATTTGTAAGTAACCATGTAACTTTATCACCCTCATTTAATTGATTCTTTCACAGTGGGGGGTTCCCCTACTGTTTACGGTCAAAAAAAAGGAACATGTTCTAGAGGATCCACTTCCAGAGGAACCTGCCGATAATGCTAGTGCCACAGCTAAAAATGCCTACCAGAAACTCGTTGATGAATCAACAAAGATCAGTTGTCTGATGCTGGCTTGTATGGAGCCCAATTTGCAACAGCATTTCAAAAATGTTGAGGCTTACGATATGATCGAGAGTCTCAAGAGCATGTTTCAGACACAGGCTAGGACCGAAAGGTTCAACGTCTGGCGATCCTTGATGGATTGCAAGCTGAAGGAAGGTGATCCATTGAGCCCACATGTGATCAAGATGATCGGATATGTGCAAGATATGGATCGTTTGGGCTTCCCGCTCTTGGATGAGCTGACTCTGGATGCGATTACGGGTTCTCTTCCGCCCGGCTATGGGGCGTTCATCTTGAACTATCATATGCATGGCATGGATAAGAAGCTCACTGAATTGCATGGGATGCTCAAGGTGGCGAGCAGGATATTAAGAAAGGCACGCATCAAGTGTTGATGGTGCAGAAATAAACTAAGTTCAAGAAGAGTTGGTCCAAGAAAAGGCTAAGGCAAAGGGCACGGAGACGGAACCTCTGCGCTGCACCAAAGTCTGGACGGACTCGAAGACCATTTGCTATCACCGCAAGGAGACCGGTCCTTTGGAAGAGGAACTATAGCAAGTGGCTTGCGAGCATGGCAAGAAGGCCGGAAATGCTTCTTCGAGCAAAGGTACACTTGTTGCATATGTTATAGACATTTACCTTGGCGACATACCTAGTAGCTCTTGGGTATTTGATACCGGATCAGTTGTTCATATTTGCAACTCGATGCGAGGGCTGGTAAGAACTAGGCTTGTGGCACAAGGGAGATTGACATCAGGTCGGCAACAAAGCAAGAGTTGCTGCGTTGGAGGTCGGCAAGATGCAGCTCCGGCTTCCTTCGGATTCATTATGGGATTGAATAATTGTTATTACATTCCTGCACTTAGTCGGAACATTATTTCTGCCTCATGTTTGATGAGTCAAGGTTATGAATTCAATTTAAAGGATAATGGTTGTTCGATATTTTTGAATGGTATGTTCCACGGCTATGCACGCATTGTTGATGGGTTATTTATATTGAATCTAGAACAGGAACCGGTCTATAACGTAAATGTCAAGAGGCGTAAGCCTAATGAGATAAATCCAACATACTTCTGGCATTGCCAGCTTGGACACATTAGTCTGAAACGCATGAAGAAGCTCCATGATGATGGGCTCCTAACTTCGTCCGACTTCGGGTCGTTCGAGACATGTGAATCATGCTTGCTCGGCAAGATGACTAAGTCTCCTTTCACAAAGAGTTGCGAGAGGGCGTCCGACCTATTGGAGCTTATACACAGTGATGTGTGTGGTCCAATGAGCACAAGCGCGGAGGTGGCTATCGATGCCGTGACTTTTACCGACGACTTGAGTAGATATGGATATATCTATTTGATGAGGCACAAGTCGGAGACTTTTGAAAAGTTCAAAGAGTTTGAGCGAGGTTGAGAATCAGCTCGGCAAGACTATAAAGCTTCTGCGATCTGATCGTGGAGGTGAGTACACGAGCCAGGGAGTTTGATGATCATCTGAAAAGTCGAGGTATAGTACCTCAGCTCACACCTCCAGATGCATACGGAGAAAGCGGCGTGTCGAGCGGAGGAATAGGACCTTGTTGGACATGGTCCGGTCTATGATGAGCAAATCGGATTTACCCTTGTCATTTTGGGGATACGCTCTAGAAATTGCAGCTTTCACACTTAATAGGGTACCATCAAAATCCGTAGACAAGACACCACATGAGATGTGGACCTAGAAGAGTCCCAGTTTGTCTTTTCTAAAGATTTGGGGTTGTGAAGCATTTGTCAAGCGACTTATGTCAGACAAGCTTACACCCAAGTCGAGATAAATGCATATTCGTGGGATATCCGAGAAACCTTGGGATATAGCCTCTACAACCGGGAAGAGAACAAAGTGTTTGTTGCTCGGAACAAGGTTTTCCTTGAGAAAGTGTTTCTCAGTCGGGAGGCCAGTGGGAGGACGGTTCGACTCAAAGAAATTCGAGGACCACTCGGGGACGGCTCGGCTGGTGATGAGATCATACCGGAGTCAGTCAGGGAACCTGTAGTGGAAGCGGCACTAGAACCACGGAGGTCGGAAAGATTGCGCAGAGTGCGTGATGTATTGTCGCTAGAAAGCCACGAGCCGGCCACATATGCGGAAGCGATGGTGAGCCCAGATTCTGAGGCATGGCTGGAGGCCATGAGATCCGAGTTAAAGTCCATGGATAAGAATCAAGTCTGGGACTTGGTTGATCCGCCGCCTGGCGTAACGGCCATTGGTTGCAAATGGGTCTTTAAGAAGAAAACCGATGTGGATGGAAATGTTCAGATCCACAAAGCTCAGCTTGTCGCTAAAGGTTATGGACAAGTTCAAGGAATTGACTACGACCAGACTTACTCGCCGGTAGCGATGCTGAAATCGGTGAGGATCATACTAGCTATAGCTGCATATTTCGATTACGAGATATGGCAGATGGATGTCAAAATGGCTTTCCTTCACAGAAATTTAATCGAGGACGTGTATATGATACAGCCCGAGGGTTTTGTCGATCCGACTAGCACTAGTAAGGTATGCAAGCTCAAGAGATCCATTTATGGGTTGAAGCAAGCATCTCGGAGTTGGAACATTCATTTTGATGAGGTAAATCAACGATCTCGGTTTCATCAAAAGCGAAGAGGACTCTTGTTTATACAAGAAGTTAAGTGGGAGCTCGATAGTGTTTTGATCTTGTATGTGGACGACATACTACTGATCGGGAACGATGTTTCGATGTTAAACTTCGGTCAAGGGATCATTGAATGGCAAATTTTCGATGAAGGACCTTGGTGAGGCAGTCTATATTTTAGGCATTAAGATCTATAGAGATAGATCGAGGAGGCTGCTTCGGCTTAAGCGAACGCATTACATAGATAAAGTGTTGAAGCGGTTCAACATGAGTGAGGCGAAGAAAGGGTTCTTGCCACTCTCACATGGTATAAGGCTAAGCGAGACTCGAGTCCTTCGACATCCGATGAGCGAAGCAGGATGAGTAGGATTCCGTATGCCTCGGCAATCGGATCCATCATGTATGCCATGATATGTACAAGGCCTGATGTTGCTTTTGCAATAAGCCTAACAAGCGAGATACCTGGGCCAACCGAGGTGAGAGTCAGGGCAGCGGTAAAGACTATTTTGAAGTACACGAAAAGGACTAAAGAGATGTTCCTAGTTTATGGAGGTGAGGAAGAGCTCGTCGTAAAGGGTTACGCTGATGCTAGTTTCCAAAGCGGCGAGAGATGATTGTTGATCACAGTCCGGGATTCGGTATGCGTCATGAATGGAGGAGCGATGAGCTGGATGAGTTCCAAGCAAGATACGGTGGCGATTCTACCACAGAAGCCGAATACATTGCAGCTTGTGAAGGCGCAAAGGAAGGTGTTTGGATCCGGCATTTTCTGGATGATCTTGGTATTTTCCCAGCCTCGGTGAAACCGTTGGACCTTTATTGTGATAATTCTGGTGCCATCGCACAAGCCAAGGAGCCGAGCAATCACCACAAGGTCAGACACATAGACCGTAAATATCACCTGATACGAAAGATCATAGAGAATGGTGATGTAGAGTTATGCAAGATTCACACGGATGCAAATGTTGCAGATCCGTTGACTAAGCCGCTTCCACAACCCAAGCATGAGGGGTACGTCAGAGCTATTGGCATTCGATGTCTATTTGATTGACTCTAGTGCAAGTGGGAGACTGTTGGAGATATGCCCTAGAGGCAATCATGTATGATGATAGTTCCTATGTGATTAGGAATAAAGATAGTCCTTGGACATTATCAATGATGTGTATCGGCCAAAGTCACGTGACTTGTTTGTGGGACTATGCATTGTATGATGACTGTCCTAAAGGTCCCTAGTCGAAAGGACTGTGTGGACACGCAACCGGCTAGACTGGCATATGACACGGTCGATGGCTTGGTCTCACTAGCCATGGAGCATTGGATGCTAACCGGATAATATGGACTTGGAAGGGTCTGGTCGGATTCGACGTAGTCGGATCCGAGTCGAGATAAGGTCCGAGTCGGACAGACCCAACTATGAGACGTAACGATATGTCATCTGTGAGTCTCTAGTACAACATACGTTCTATGTCCTAAGACACGGTGGCGCATGTACTCGAGATGGTGATAGACTTGCTTTGGGCCGACCAAAGCGCTACTCCGTGTTGGGTAGTTACAAAGGTAGGTTTCGGGTTTGTCCAATCCCATCTTTGCGAGACATGGTCGAGCAAGATGGGATTGCCCCTCCGATCAGGAGAGATATACTCTGGGCCCTCGTGTGATCCAACCAGGAACAGCATGGCCATGCGACAAGGATTATGAGATAATCCGGATAGTGGTCGGTATCCTTTGAAGCGAGAAAGAGGTCGGGTTAGCACAAGGATGACAGTCTCGCCTTGAGCCCGACAACATATATCGTCTTGGAAAAGGAACAGAAGTGTGACACGTTATGCTGAGTTCACCTAACCAGCTTCATCATCGTCGCTTGGTGGTCGTACGCCTTGCTAGAGGCCGCTACCAACCGTAAAGGTCGGAGGTGATCGAACTGTGACCAAGCCGACTTGAACCTAAGAATTGGCGGCAAGGGAAGGAACCTACGAGGTCGGTTCGTAGGACCTTTGGTCGGATGTGATCCGAACTGGACTAGGAACGTGACCGAGTAGACTTTGGGCTTTAGGGTCCGTGCAAGGCCCAAGTGTTGAGCCTGCGACGGACGCCTATATAAAGTGGAGGTGCAGCACACTCATGCGGTTGATCGCTTCGGCGCTGCGACTAGGGTTTGCATGTGTTGCGAATAGCCACGTCCACTCGCCGCCGACTGTGTGTTCGGACCTAGCAGTCCGCCGCACGACGTTCCTCCCGCACGCGCGGATACCGTTAGAGGCGGTGCACTTGCGCCGCTCAGCCAAACTCGTACGTGAGATCGGACGACCGGCCGCTCGAGGGAGATCGAACGAGGAGGAGACGATCCACGCGGACGCGCTGCCCCAACTCTTCTTCCGCTGCACGGCACTGCGCGTCTAGTGGTAACGAACTGTGATCCATCTCCCGTAGCATGTTCCTGGATGTTCTGCGCGTAGGAATTTTTAATTTGCAGTCGACGCACCCTACCGTAGGACCCAACAGCTTGTTGCCCCCCGATCATCTTTGGCTCCACCTTGAAGGTCTTGAGCCACAATCCAAAGTGGGGGGTGATATGGAGGAAGGCCTCACATACGACAATGAATGACGAGATATGGAGGATGGACTCCAGATTCATGTCATGGAAATCCAGCCCATAATAAAACATGATCCCCGCACAAAGGGATCCGTCGGGAAGCCTAAACCCCGAAGGAAGTGAGACACGAACACCACGTTCTCGCCGGGCTCAGGAGTGGGAATGACCTGCCCTGGAGCAGGTAGCCTATGCGAGATCTCATCGGTTAGATACCTGGCGTCTTGCAGCTTTAGCACATCTTCTTATGTGACGAAGGAAGACATCCATCGGCCGTGCTGGTCGGAGCCGGACATCGTCGAAGGTCCGAAGCGCCTAAATCTGAAGCTTTGGGTGTTAGAACTTCGAGCCTTGGCGAACTCGATGGAGGGCATAAAAAGAAGAGGGCCTTGGTCTCATTATAAAGAGGTTGAATACCAAGAGCCCACCCCGTGGTCGATTAGGACTCGCCTTTGATAGAGGAGGCGTGCCAACGGGCACGGTTGGGTTACCCACGTCCATATTGATGGGAATCCCGAAATAAGGGGGCATGATCTATGCTTTGATAAGACGTGCCAAGGAAACCGCCTCGCTAAACGCGCTGAGGTGGAACGGTAAAAAACAATTCATATAAAGACCTGGCCGCGGTGTAATGTCACGTCGCGGAATACGTCAGCGGATCTGTGCAAAAGATATTCTCTCTACGATGGTATGTGGAACTTGTTTTGCAGAGCCGGACACTATCCTGGTGTTCAAAACCTTCTATGTATTCGGAGGAGGAACCCGCCTTGCAATGCCGAAGACAATATGCGCGCCGGACTCGTCGTCATTGAAGCCTGGTTAGGGAGCTCTTGAGGGAGTCTGGACTAGGGGTGTCCGGATAGCGAACTATCATCACGGCGGACTCCTAGACTATGAAGATACAAGATTGAAGACTTCGACCCGTGTCCGGATGGGACTTTCCTTGGCGTGGAAGGCAAGCTTGGCGATACGGATATGTAGATCTCCTACCATTGTAACCGACTCTGTGTAACCCTAACCTATCCGGTGTCTATATAAACCGGAGGGTTTTAGTCCGTTGGACGAACAACAATCATACCATAGGCTAGCTTCTAGGGTTTAGCCTCCTTGATCTCGTGGTAGATCTACTCTTGTACTACCCATATCATCAATATTAATCAAGCAGGGAGTAGGGTATTACCTCCATCGAGAGGGCCCGAACCTGGGTAAAAACATCGTGTCCCTTGTCTCCTGTTACCATCCGCCTAGACGCACAGTTCGGGACCCCCTACCCGAGATCCGCCGGTTTTGACACCGACAGTCGCTTTGGAAGGGTGCGATGATGAAGAGTAGCTCTTCGCTTCTGGAGTTGCCTAGAGAGCCGAATGTTACCTCCAGTACGACGGAGCCCCTGCTGTGGGCTTCAACGCCTGGTATCACCCCTTCAAAGGTGGTTTTGCTTTGGTTAATTCTGGATGGGTTTATCCCCGTCCTGCGGGCAGTGTCCTCGTATATTAAATTGAGACTACTGCCGCCGTCCATGAGGACATGGTTGAGACGGTATCCGTCGATTATCGGGTCAAGCACCAAGGCCTTTGATCCTCTGCGCCGAATACTAGTTCGGTCGTCCAAGTGATCGAAGGTGATCGGATAAGACATCCAGTAGTTAGGTGTAAGTACGATGGGCTCTATATCGAGCACGTCTCTGTGCGTGCGTTCGTGCCTTCTCATGGATGTGTGAGTCGCGTGGATCATGTTCACTGTTTTAACCTCTGGCGGGAATTTTTTCTGTCCCCCAGTGTTCGGTTGGCGAGGTTCATCCTCGTCTTCACTTGGTGTTTCCCTTCCCTTGTGTTCGGCATTTAATTTTCCGGCCTGCTTGAAGACCCAGCACTCTCTGTGTGCGTGGTTCGCAGGTTTGTCAGGGGTGCTATGAATTTGGCACAATCTATCTAGGACTCTATTCAGACCGAATGGTCGCTCTTTACTGCCTTTGAATGGCTTCTTTTGCTGATCAGGTCGAGAGCCCCTAAATCCGGCATTAACCGTTGTGTTATCCGGGCTCTCTTCCTTGTTTTGGCGTTTGTTTTTATTACGCTGTGGCTTCCCGTTGCCATCCCTTATTTTGGATGTGCTGGGGTCGCTAGTACCTTTACGAGCTAGCTAGCTATCTTCACCCGTGCAAAAGCGGGTCATGAGGCTTGTTAAGGCTGCCATTGTCCTCGGCTTTTCTTGGCCGAGGTGTCTGGCGAAACCACTAAATCACGGATCTTTGTGTTTGAATGCCGCTAAAGCTTCGGCGTATGGACAATCTACAATTTGGTTCTTCTTAGTGAGGAATCTGTTCCAAAGCTTGCGGGCGGACTCTCCGTGTTGTTGGATTATGTGACTTAAATCGTCGGCATCTGGAGGCCGGACATAGGTCCCTTGAAAATTGGCCCTGAAAGCGTCCTCGAGTTCCTCCCAACTCCCAATTGAATTTTCGGGGAGGCTTTTCAACCAATGTCGAGCTGGTCCCTTCAGTTCGAGGGGAAGGTATTTGATGGCGTGGAGGTCATCCCCACGAGCCATATGTATATGCAGGATAAAATCCTCAATCCAGACATGTAACGCCCTCGATGCGGCTATATCTCCCACGTGTCGAAGCACGACTTAGAGGCATAACCGCATTGAAAAAAATGTCGCAAGTGAGGTAATCTTCACACAACCCATGTAATACATAAGGGAAAGAGATACATAGTTGGCTTACAATCGCCACTTCACACAATACATGAGTAAAGCATTACATCATACAGGTACAATCAAGGTCCGACTCTTGAACCAAAATAAAAGAAGACTACCCCAAATGCTACACAGATCCCCGATCGTCCCAAGCTGAGCTCCACTACTGATCAACTAAAAGCGAAACAACAAAATGAACAAGATCTTCATCGAGCTCCTCCTTGAGCTCGGGTGCAAATCACCACCTGCGGTTTCATCGGCACTGCAAACTGGTTTTGGAAGTATCTGTGAGTCACGGGGACTCGGCAATCTCACACCAGCGAGATCAAGACTATTTAAGCTTATGGGTAGGAGAAGGTAGTGAGGTGGAGCTGCAGCAAGCGACTAGCATATCCGGTGTCTAACATACGCATAAAATGAGAGCGAGAAGAGAAGGCAAAAGCACGGTCGAACAACTATGATCAAGAAGTGATCCTAGAACAACCTCGTCAAGCATAACTCCAACACCGTGTTCACTTCCGGACTCCGCCGAGAAGAGACCATCACGGTTACACGCCTTGATTGATGTATTTTAATTAAGATCAACTTCGGGTTTTCTACAACGGACATTAACAAATTCCCATCTGCCACATAACCGCGGGCACGGCTTTCGAAAGATAATACCCAGCAGGGGTGTCCCAACTTAGCCCATTATAAGCTCTCACGGTCAACGAAGGATATTCCTTCTACCGGGAAGACCCGATCAGGCTCGGAATCCCGGTTTACAAGACATTTCGGCAGTAATAAAACAAGACCAGCAAAGCCGCCCGATGTGCCGACAAATCCCGATAGGAGCTGCACATATCTCGTTCTCAGGGCACACCGGATAGGTCAGCCTACGAGTAAAACCAGCCCTCGAGTTGCCCCGTGGTGGCCCATGATCTTCCGTTTTGGACCAACACTCGAAGGAGCACTGGCCCGGGGGGGCTAAAATAAAGATGACCCTTGATTCTGCATAACCCAAGGGAAGGGGTATATGTGGTAGGTAGTCAAATGGTAAAACCAAGGTTGGGCCTTGCTGGAGGAGTCTTATTCAAAGCGAACTGTCAAGGGGGTCCCATAAATCACCCAACCGCGTTAGGGACGCAAAATTCGGGAACATAATACCGATATGATGGAAACTAGGGCGGCAAGAGTGGAACAAAACACCAAGCATAAGGCCGAGCCTTCCACCCATTACCAAGTATATACATGCATTAATTAAATAAGATATATTGTGATATCCCAACAAGTAAACATGTTCCAACAAGGAACAACATCTCCATGTTCCAACAAGGAACAAACTTCATCTTCACCTGCAGCTAACAACGCTATAAGAGGGGCTGAGCAAAGCGGTAACATAGCCAAACAACGGTTTGCTAGGAAAGGATGGTTAGAGGCTTGACATGGCAATATGGGAGGCATGATAAGCAAGTGATCGGCATCGTAGCATAGGCATAGCAAAAGAGCGAGAATATAGCAAGCAAAGATAGAAGTGATTTCGAGGGTATGGTCATCTTGCCTGAGATCCCGCAAGGAAGAAGAACGAGTCCATGAAGAAGACAAACGGATGAAGTCGAACGAATCCTCTCAACTCCGGAACGAAACCGAAGCTAACGAGAGAAGCAACCCGGAAAGAAACAAGCAATATGGTAAATGCACAAGCATAAACATGGCATGATGCACAATCAAGTATGATGCATGTCCGGATTAAATAGCATGGCATGGCAATATGCACAAACAAAACTACAAGTTAAATGGAGCCCAATATGCAACGAGTTGCATATTGACAAAACACCACATCAATTATTTAGTTCTCTCTCGGTTATGTACCCAACAATATTAAGTATTGGTTAACATGGCAAGTGGTGAAGCATATCAAAACTATACCATCTAAACAATTTAAATGGGCTCGGACATAACAAACAACAAATCCGGTAAATCCCCATATGCATTTAGCAATTTAATGCAACAAAAAATTTAAACATTTAGATGTTGTTATCATGATGCGGATGACATATACAAGTCTTATGCAATTTTATGAAAATGTTGACATGAGCATGTTACGAGGCATTTGGTCACCATGGCGGAACAAAAAGGGTGCCACGGCGGCGAATCCGAAAATGATGCCACGGCAACATATCGGTTCCGGTAGCTCATGGAGATACGGTGCAAAGGAAAGTGGGCGTGAGCGTGTCATGCAAGGATGGTGGGGTGCTCCCGGATTCCGGGTTCCCACGGGACGGTGGCATGGCAAAAGAGGGGCATCGCAAGGACAAACGGGCACGGTGCAAACTCGAGCATCTCATACAACGCACATTCATACACGGGCGGTCGTCTCGTCGTTATACCTTTGAAGCGTGCGTTTCGGGGCGGTTCGGGTTCGTAGTGGAAGTAGTCGTTCACGGGACGTAGTGGAAGTAGACGTTCACGGCGACGGTAGTTGTACACGTTCGTCTCGGAGAGGTACTTGACGAATCCAACATCTTCAGGGCGACGGTAGTGGTTCACGGACGTCGTGGAAGTAGTCGTTCTCGTTTCGTAGTCGTACATGTCGGCGGTAGTGGAAGTAGTGGTACACGGTGACGGTAGTTGTACACGTTCATTTCGTAGATGTCCGGGGTCGTCGGTAAAGGTACTTGGCGGACCATGTAGTCGAACTTGGCGCATCTGAAGGGGTACTTGACGAAATCCACCTCGGATGTAGTCGTACCGCGATGTAGTCGGACTTGACAAAAAAATGCACACCGCTCTTGATCATGGTGCTTGGTGAATCCGGAGGCGGTACTTGGCGAATCAGGTACACGGTTCTTGGGTGACAATACGAGCGAGGGATAGCCACAACAGGGAAGGTGCAATTTATTCTGCTGCCGTCTGTAATGAGGCGAGATCCAATGGAGGAGCTGGCGGCCGGGCGGAACAAGGAGGCGGGTCGCACAGGTGGCCCTCCGGGAGGCGTGAGGCTGACGAGGAGGAGGCCGTGGTGAGGGAGGAGGAGGCACGAACCTTTGGTGGAAAGGTGGTGGAGGTGGTGGGCCTTGGGCAGCTCGATCCGGCCAGATCCGAGGCGAGGAGGCAAGGAAGCGGGGCGGTGGCGGGGCTGGCGCAGGGGAGGTCAAGGTCGCCGGCAGCAGAGGTTCTGACCTGGCAGGGGCTCGGGCACTGCGTGCATGGTGGAAGCAGAGAGGGGCGGGCGGCGGCTGCTTGTCATGGGCGGAGGCGACGAGGACGGCCCGGGCTCGGCTCTTGTGGCGCGAGGAGAGCGAAGGAAGAGGCGAGGTGGGCCTTGATCTTGTGGCACGGCCGGACGTGAGGAGGAGATGGGGTCGGTGAAGCGGGCGCCATGAGAGGCGTGTTCGAGAGGAGGTTCAGCGCTGAGGGAGGAAGGAGCGGAGGCGAGGGATCGGGCGATGCGGGTGTGCGTGGTGGCGGCGGAAGGGAACGAGGGGATGGAGATCGAGCGGAGGCTGGTCTAGGGTTAGAGCTGGGCCTAAGAGGCCGGCTAGGCACTCTTCTCCCTCTCTCTTATATTTTCTTTAGCAGAAAACAATTAAAGAGAAGAAAAGGAAAGAGAGGGTTAGGGAAAGATAAAAGCGCAAGGGGATAATTTTCCCGGACTCACAAAAATGAGTTTGATCCAAGAAAAATAGGAAGACCATGATTGAAAGATTTAAATTCAAACTCATTTGAATTTAATTCAAATGGGTTTGAACTAGGACTTGATAAAAGGAAGGTCCAAAAATGTTCGGATTTTTGGTGGAGCTCCGGAATATGATAAAAGAAATTATGGGCAATGTTGGAGACCAAGAATTAAGATAACAAAGGCATTGGGATATATTTGCAAGTGTGTTATGGTGATTTCCAAATAAATGGAATAATTTTATTATAGCTCCCTAATAATATTGAGAGGCTTTAATATGTTATAAAGAGAAATCACCATGTGAATCCCTCGATTCAAATGGATCAAAGATCCATGCCATTTATTTAGTTGAGTTGCAAAATATTTATGAGATGATGGCATGATGACATGATGCAATGCAAAAAATAAAAGAGCAAGCACAAAAGAAACACTGCAGCGAAACTCGGAATAGCTAGAAGTCTTCTGGAGCATCGGTCTCAGGGCGTTACAACACTCCACCACTACAAGAGGATCTCGTCCCGAGATCTAGGATGGCACCGGAGAAAAGCGGAAGAGGAAGAGGTAAAACGAAGTTGTTTCTTTGACAAACGAGTGAAACCAATGAACCTCAAGAGGTTGAAAACTTGAAAGAATAACACAATAGAGTTGAACGAAATTGAGAGCATTCCAGTAGAAAATAGAAACAAGGAACACCATGTGAACCTTGGGGGTTGCAAAGCTATGAATGACGAGTACAATGGACAAGAAGGAATTGGAACCACTCTGGTTGAAACAAGATAAGAATGAATAAGAATGATATAATTTTGGCAGCACTCCGACTATAAATGGAAGGAATTGAACATGAACTTGACAAGATGAGAGGATACTTGATGAGATCAACAACACACTACCTCCGGAACTATTGAAAAATGGCACAAGGGGTAAGAAAGATCTCAGACAGCACTCCAGTTGAAAAGAGATGCAAGGCTTGATAAGGCGGAAAAAAACCTTGAGCAAAAGGGCACAACACTCCGGTTAAATGGATAAGCACGAAAAGAACATGGTCTTTGACAAAAACGAGATGATGGGTTGAAAAGCGCAACATGACAATGCCTCCGGAACAAAAGAATAGAAGATAGATAATTGAAATAGGGGAATGGAGAAGAAAAATGTCAACTTCTGCCACAAAAGAGCTTCGAAAGCATCCTTGCAAAGAAGAATTGAACGGAGTTGTTGCAAAATCAACAACGAAAAGCACAAGTTTGTAGTGGGCTTATGGAAACATCTCAACACTTGAGGTGAAATTCTGCCACTAACGAAAAACAATTGCTTGTTTGAGATCAAAGAAGAGATGAAAAACTTCTTTCGCCGAGAGGATAGGAGAAAACTTCGGATCATTGATAAGCACCACAATAGCAACATTCCTTAGGGAAGGCTTTAGGTGAAACATGACACAAGATGACTCCAACGAAGAGATTGGTGGATTTAAAATATCTCATTCTTGACAACATGTGAACCTTGAAACACGAAGAGAAATTGCCAAGAGTGACATAACACCATCTCAAGAGATAAGGTAGAAAGAATTGCACTTCGGAATGCAAGATGAAGAATGCTTGAACTCCTCAAGACAAAACATGTGTTGAACACCATGTTTATTTTAGAGTATGGCTTGACGGATCTTAACTCCGAGAGAAATCTTGATGAACAATTGAAGAATGAAAAGAATCCTTGACGAACTATCATGTAGAGCCTCCATGAAGAACTCCGGTAATAAAAGGAGGATAAAAAGAAAGAGAAGTTGAAGACACAAGGTGAAGCCTTGCAATAAATTAGATGGAGCTTCGCGACAAGATAATGCGGAAAACTTGGAACTCCGGAAAGGAAAAGATGAAACACTAGAACCAAGAATTACTTCATCATGAACAATCTCCGGAAGAAAAGAATTGAATCACCTCGAGGAAATAAGAATAAGATTTATTGTATGCTTATCCTTCATCAAATTAAATTGATGACAAGCAATGGATTTGGCATACTACTTATTCTCGTAGAAAGGATTAAGAGAGATATAGCGCAAACTTGAGAAGGTATTGATGGAACCACCGGTGGAATTTGGGAACAACGAATGAATTAATATGATAACGAAGGAAGTGAAATCTTGAACGAACCACCATAAGAATTGAAAATGAACGTAGCAAAGGCACAAATCACCGGGAAGAATTAGAAAACGAATAAAGATGCTTGACAGAATTTAGATACATTAGAACGAAGAGATCATGAACTGATTAGAGGATATTTCGACGATGCACTGGTGAGATTTGGAAAACAAGAGTTGAACGCTTGAATGAATAATTCTGAGATGATGGCTCTGGAGAATCAAACTGAAAAGACTCCTGAATTGCTCCGGATGGGTGAAAAGAATTCTCACAATCAAAACAATTATGAGGATGGCATGAAGCTAGAACCATGAATCTTGAAGAGAATGGAGCAAGATTAAAGAGAAACTCTTCTTCGGTCTTCAAAATTCGAGAATGACGACGAGAAACACCACCATGAATTGTTGAGATACTCTGGGATGAAAATTAGAAAGGTTGAACCAACGATGAAAAGAATTTGAAAGATCTTGGAGAAAGCCATGACTGATGAAAGCCCATTCTTACGTCAAACTTAGAAAAGAATTTTAGAAGCTCCGGGAAAATTAGAAGAGTCAGGTAAGATCCTAGGAAAAGACCTGTGGGTTAGGGCCCACTTGAAAGAAACATCGTTGAAGGGTTGCTTGAAATAACAATTGCACCGGTAGAATTAAATGGCTTGAATGAGATAACAACCTCGAAATAGCTTGAACGGATTAAGAACGGAAACACGAATCTTCTGAGATATCTTCAACACTCCAGAACAATTGAATAACAAGAACTGAAAGATTATGAGGTGCATCGGCATGAGAAAACATTTGAAACGAGGAAAGGAATATGATCAACACCGAAAACTTGACTTAAGTCCACCAGAGAAGAAAAAGAATGAAGAATGATAAACTTGAAGAACATCTTCATGAGAACCACCGGGTAAGAACATTGATTGAAAAGAATGAAGGGACTTCACATGAATAAAATGGATACTTGGTTAAGACATCTGAGTCCTTGAAGAAAAAGGGTGGGAGGGCGGGAAAACAAAGGCAACTTGGGTCGGACGAAACGAACACCGTTGAGAAAAAAAACTTAGAATTGATCTTGCGAATGTTGCAATGATTGGATTTACTTGGAGAGAAGCACATGGTTGGAAAGGATTGAAAAGACGACCTTGATGAACAAGAAGGATTAGCATCCACATAGAAATATGAGAACACCGTTTAGAATAAGGTATGGAATCAACACTTGACATAGAAGCAACTCAAATACCACAAATAAAACAAAACAAAGGAGTGGCTTGCAGAATAAGCCGGAAACAAGCATACGATAGATCCCATATCGTATCATGTGTCTGTTGGAAAGATATCCTACAAGATACTTGAATTCCCACTTATAAACTCCCGAAACTTTCTGGTTATGCAATCAGGTGTTGGGGATCTGAGGGGACACAAAATATATCACCCAAACTAACAATACCTAGATCCAAATTGTATCCATCCTTCAACACATAACCAAGAAACCTTCAGAAATCGTTTACCTCGACCTTCGAAAAGCATCCGTTATACGAGTCATGGCAATACTCCCAAACTCGCCCCAGTACTGGGTTATCGAGGTTATCTCACCAACAACTACATAAAAGAGATTTTCGATGTCGGCAAAACTCAGGTATTCCAGAACTGCAACTATAAAATTGTGACGACAACACCTCGGAGCTCAACTCCCCGGGACACTGCCACAACCCCTAAATGACAGGAGGCACCAAGAACAATGTTCTTGTCACAAAACCATCGGCACGATTCCAAGATACCCGCGTGATCCTAAAAAAAAATTAGTGAAATTTGAGAAGAGAAAGAGTCAAAACTCTACGTCAGGATGCCTCACCAGAGCGACGAAGGGACTGAGGAGTAAAAAGAATCCTACTCTCCGATATATATAATCCTAAGACTCAAAACATTTTAATTCTAGACACAACAACGCCAGCAAACAATCAAGCAGGGGGCAACTAAGTCGGGGATGGCTCTGATTACCAACTCGGATGCGGCTATATCTCCCACGTGTCGAAGCACGACTTAGAGGCATAACCGCATTGAAAGCAATGTCACAAGTGAGGTAATCTTCACACAACCCATGTAATACATAAGGGAAAGAGATACATAGTTGGCTTACAATCGCCCCTTCACACAATACATGAGTAAAGCATTACATCATACAGGTACAATCAAGGTCCGACTACGGAACGAAAATAAAAGAAGACTACCCCAAATGCTACACAGATCCCCGATCGTCCCAACTGGGCTCCACTACTGATCAACTGAAACGAAACAACACAATGAACAAGATCTTCATCGAGCTCCTCCTTGAGCTCGAATTAAATCCACCTGCACGGTTTCATCGACACCTGCAAACTGGTTTTGGAAGTATCTGTGAGTCACGGGGACTCAACAATCTCACACCCGCGAGATCAAGACTATTTAAGCTTATGGGTAGGAGAAGGTAGTGAGGTGGAGCTGCAGCAAGCGACTAGCATATCTGGTGTCTAACATACGCAAAATGAGAGCGAGAAGAGAAGGCAAAAGCACGGTCGAACAACTATGATCAAGAAGTGATCCTAGAACAACCTACGTCAAGCATAACTCCAACACCGTGTTCACTTCCCGGACTCCGCCGAGAAGAGACCATCACGGTTACACTTGATTGATGTATTTTAGTTAAGATCAACTTCGGGTTTTCTACAACCGGACATTAACAAATTCCCATCTGCCACATAACCGTGGGCACGGCTTTCGAAAGATAATACCCTGCAGGGGTGTCCCAACTAGCCCATTATAAGCTCTCACGGTCAACGAAGGATATTCCTTCTACCGGGAAGACCCGATCAGGCTCGGAATCCCGGTTTACAAGACATTTCGGCAGTAATAAAACAAGACCAGCAAAGCCGCCCGATGTGCCGACAAATCCCGATAGGAGCTGCACATATCTCGTTCTCAGGGCACACCGGATAGGTCGACCTACGAGTAAAACCAGCCCTCGAGTTGCCCGTGGTGGCCCATGACTGCCGATTTCGGACCAACACTCGAAGGAGCACTGGCCCGGGGGGGCTAAAATAAACATGACCCTTGAGTCTGCAGAACCCAAGGGAAGGGGTATATGTGGTAGGTAGTCAAATGGTAAAACCAAGGTTGGGCCTTCTTTGGAGGAGTCTTATTCAAAGCGAACTGTCAAGGGGTCCCATAAATCACCCAACCGCGTTAGGGACGCAAAATCCGGGAACATAATACCGATATGGCGGAAACTAGGCGGCAAGAGTGGAACAAAACACCAAGCATAAGGCCGAGCCTTCCACCCTTTACCAAGTATATAGATGCATTAATAAAATAAGATATATTGTGATATCCTAACAAGTAAACATGTTCCAACAAGGAACAACATCTCCATGTTCCAACAAGGAACAAACTTCATCACACCTGCAGCTAACAACGCTATAAGAGGGGCTGAGCAAAGCGGTAACATAGCCAAACAACGGTTTGCTAGGAAAGGATGGTTAGAGGCTTGACATGGCAATATGGGAGGCATGATAAGCAAGTGATCAGCATCGTAGCATAGGCATAGCAAAAGAGCGAGCATCTAGGAAGCAAAGATAGAAGTGATTTCGAGGGTATGGTCATCTTGCATGAGATCCCGCAAGGAAGAAGAACAAGTCCATGAAGAAGACAAACGGACGAAGTCGAACGAATCCTCACAACTCCGGAACGAAACTGAAGCTAACGAGAGAAGCAACCCGGAAAGAAACAAGCAACATGGTAAATGCACAAGCATAAACATGGCATGATGCACAATCAAGTATGATGCATGTCCGGATTAAATAGCATGGCATGGCAATATGCACAAACAAAACTACAAGTTAAATGGAGCCCAATATGCAACGAGTTACATATTGACAAAACACCACATCAATTATTTAGTTCTCTCTCGGTTATGTACCCAACAATATTAAATATTGGTTAACATGGCAAGTGGTGAAGCATACCAAAACTATACCATCTAAACAATTTAAATGGGGCTGGACATAACAAACAACAAATCCGGTAAATCCCCATATGCATTTAGCAATTTAACGCAACAACAATTTTAAACATTTAAATGTTGTTATCATGATGCGGATGACATATACAAGTCTTACGCAATTTAATGAAAATGTTGACATGAGCATGTTACGAGGCATTTGGTCACCATGGCGGAACAAAAAGGGTGCCACGGCGGCGAATCCGAAAATGATGCCACGGCAACATATCGGTTCCGGTAGCTCATGGAGATACCGGTTCAAAGGAAAGTGGGCGTGAGCGTGTCATGCAAGGATGGTGGGGTGCTCCCGGATTCCGGGTTCCCACGGGACGGTGGCATGGCAAAAGAGGGGCATCGCAAGGACAAGCAGACGCAGTGCAAACTCGAGCATCTCATACAACGCACATTCATACAGGCGGTCTCGTCGTTATACCTTTGAAGCGTGCGTTTCGGGGCGGTTCGGGTTCGTAGTGGAAGTAGTCGTTCACGGGACGTAGTGGAAGTAGACGTTCACGGCGACAGTAGTTGTACACGTTCGTCTCGGAGAGGTACTTGACGAATCCAACATCTTCGAGCGGTGTAGTGGTTCACGGACGTCGTGGAAGTAGTCGTTCTCGTTTAAAGAGTCGTACATGTCGGGCGGTAGTGGAAGTAGTGGTACACGGTGACGGTAGTTGTACACGCGTTCATTTCGTAGATGTCCGGGTCGTCGGTAGAGGTACTTGGCGGACCATGTAGTCGAACTTGGCGCATCCGAAGGGGTACTTGAGCGAAATCCACCTCGGATGTAGTCATTACGTGTAGTCGGACTTGACAAAAAAATGCACACACTGCAGTCATGGTACTGGTGAATCTCGGAGACGGTACTTGGCGAATCAGGTACACGGGTGTTCGGGCGACAATACGAGCAGGGGATGGCCACAACAGGGAAGGTGCAGCTGTTCCTGCTGCCATCTCTGACGGAGGCGAGATCCAGCGGAGGAGCTAGCGAGGCAGCGGCGCTGGGCAGACAAGGAGGCGGGGTCGCGCGCAGGGTGGCCCTCCGGGAGGCGCGGGGCGACGAGGAGGAGGCCGCGGGTGAGGGAGGAGGAGGCACGGGCACTGGTGGAAAGGCGGTGGAGGTGGTGGACGCGGGCTGGCTCGATCCGGCCAGATCCGAGGCCAGGGAGGTGAGGAGCAGGACGGTGGCGGGGCCTGGCGCAGGGGAGGTCAAGGTCGCCGGCAGCAGAGGCTGCGACGTGGCGAGGCTCGAACGCTGCGTGCATGGTGGAAGCAGAGGGGCAGCGGCGGCTGCTTGTCGTGGGCGGAGGCGGCGAGGACGGCCGGGGCTCAAGGCTCTGTGGCGCGCTGGGAGAGGAGGGGCGGAAGGAAGGCGAGGTGGGCCTTGATCTTGTGAAACCTGTGAGGGGCAGGGAGGGAGATGGGGTCGGTGAAGCGGGCGCCATGAGAGGCGTGCTTTCGAGAGGAGGTTGAGGCGCTGAGGAGGAAGGAGGCGGAGGCGAGGGATCGAGCGATCTGGTGTGCGTGGTGGCGGCGGAAGGGAACGAGGGGATGGAGATCGAGCGGAGGCTGGGCTAGGGTTAGAGCTGGGCCTAAGAGGCCGGCTAGGCACTCTTCTCCCTCTCTCTTATATTTTCTTTAACAGAAACAATTAAAGAGAAGAAAAAGAAAGAGAGGGTTAGGGAAAGATAAAAGCGCAAGGGGATAATTTTCCCGGACTCACAAAAATGAGTTTGATCCAAGAAAAATAGGAAGACCATGATTGAAAGATTTAAATTCAAACTCATTTGAATTTAATTCAAATGGGTTTGAACTAGGACTTGATAAAGGAAGGTCCAAAAATGTTCGGATTTTGGTGGAGCTCCGGAATATGATAAAAGAAATTATGGGCAATGTTGGAGACCAAGAATTAAGATAACAAAGGCATTGGGATTTATTTGCAAGTGTGTTATGGTGATTTCCAAATAAATGGAATAATTTTATTATAGCTCCCTAATAATATTGAGAGGCTTTAATATGTTATAAAGAGAAATCACCATGTGAATCCCTCGATTTAAATGGATCAAAGATCCATGCCATTTATTTAGTTGAGTTGCAAAAGATTTATGAGATGATGGCATGATGACATGATGCAATGCAAAAAATAAAAGAGCAAGCACAAAAGAAACACACGGCGAAACTCGGAATAGCTAGAAGTCTTCTGGAGCATCGGTCTCGGGGCGTTACAAGACACCTGGGTCTGTCGTTCCGTCGTATGCCTCTATATTCACAGGTTTAAAGCCCTGTGGAAATTCATGGTCCAGTACTTCTTCGGTAAAGCACAGGGGGTGAGCAGCCCCTCTGAATCTGGACGTGTTGTGGCATGCCGTCAGCTGTTGTTGTGTCCGGTGTTTATTCCGAACTGGTATTCGATTGGCATAGTCATTTTGGTGACCAGAGTCCCTCGCCGGGGTGTGTCCTTTAGATCCATAAATGGACCTGGCCACGCCAGCTTTCTTATCCAGGTGCTCACGTAGATCGTGTGCGGCGTCGGTAGCCGCTTTGTTGCGGTTATGAAGTGGCAACCGTCGTCGAATTCTGGCAGTAGCTTGCGTTTTGGATAGCTCTTTGCATGGCGATCATTGCAGTATCTTTCTTGATGTCTAGCACTTTATTCCATCTACGGTTGAGCGTTTCCTGTGCGGCTTTGAGCCGTTGCTTCTGCTTCTTTAGACTTCTTGCGGTGGCCATAAGCTTTATGTGGAGGTTATCTCGTTCCACGTGTTTTTCCGTGACGATGAATGCATCGTCATCCGGACTGCTTTCTTGTGCTGGTTAGGTTTGATTACCTCGTCCGTCGGGATCATTGTCCTCGGGCGTCTGCTCCGAACTGTGTTTGGGGTGGCCTGGGTCGCCCTGCTCCATCGCTGGGTCCGTATGGTCGTTGTTGCCTTCGGAGTTGACTGTAGTATCAATCCTTCTAGCGCTTTTGTCCGTATTTTTACTGTTGTTGGACTTAGAACGGCGTTTGCGCCGTCGCTTTGGCTTTTGCCCGGGGGTTTTATCTTCCGGATTGTCGCCTTTGTCCTCTTTGGGCGTATCCACCATGTATATGTCGTGTGACGAGGCAGAAGTCCAGCGCCCCATAGATTTCGAATCTTCTCCTGCATCTTCGTCCATACCGTCGATGCCTTCGGAGTCGAAAGTCGAGCACGCGTCGGTTAAATCATCGATCGTGGCTATGAAGTGCGTGGTGGGTGGGCAACGAATTTCTTCGTCGCCTGCTTCCCACTCGAGCCGGACATAGTTTGGCCCAGAATTTTCTGTCAAAGAGAGAGTTTTTAACGAGTTCAGCATGTCGACAAAGGGCGAGTCTTTGGAAGATATCCGCAGCGGTGAACTCCATTACGGAGCCCATCACGCTCAAGCGGCGGGAGTGCACGGACCGGAACTAACATCCGGATCTGAATCCGGGGTCCGGAGTCCTGAGCCACCATAGAGGTAAGGCCCGTGTTCGTCTCCACCGCCGATGAGTGTGCGACCTGCGGGGCGGGGTCCAGCCCCCCGTCCTTAGGCAACGCAACCTGCTCCGGATTTAGGTCCGAGGCTACTGCGAGGGTGATACCCCGAGCTTTGTCCGTCAGCAGGTCTAAGCCGTGCTCGTCGTGACTGTCGGTGCTCCTGGCATAGGCCCGAATCCGTTGAAGATCCAGTCTCCGTGGATGTCCGCCGTGTAGTTCAGGTTTCTGATCCTGATCTGGTGGCCAGGGGCGTAGCTATCGATCTGCTCCAGATGGCCAAGTGAATTGGCCCGCAGGGCAAAGCCGCCGAACATGAAGATCTGTCCGGGGAGAAAGGTCTCACCCGGGACCGTGTTGTTGACGATGGTTGAAGGAGCCATCGAGCCTTGTAGCGACGACACAGAGGAACTCTCAATGAAAGCACCAATGTCAGTGTCAAAACCGGCGGATCTCCGGTAGGGGGTCCCGATCTGTGCGTCTTAGGTTGATGGTAACAGGAAGCAAGGGACACAATGTTTACCCAGGTTTGGGCCCTCTCGATGGAGGTAAAACCCTACTTCCTGCTTGATTAATATTGAAGATATGGGTAGTACAAGAGTAGATCTACCACGAGATCGTAGAGGCTAAACCCTAGAAGCTAGCCTATGATGGTATGATTTTAATTGTGATCGGCCTTAGAAGGACCAACCTCTACGGTTTATATAGACACCGGAGAGGGCTAGGGTTTACATGGAGTCGGTTACAAGGAAGGAAATATAATATCCGGATCGCCAAGCTTGCCTTCCACGCCAAGGAGAGTTCCATCCGGACACGGGCCGAAGTCTTGAGTCTTGTATCTTCACGCTTCAATAGTCCGGACGATGTATATAGTCCGGCTGTCCGGATACCCCCTAATCCAGGACTCCCTCAGCTGGTTCTACTGCGTGCTAACCAGCTATCTTCGTCCGCGCAAAAGCGGGTCATGAGGCTTGTCAGGGCTGCCATTGTTCTCGGTTTTTCTTGGCCGAGGTGTTCATGAGCCATTCGTCTCGGACCTTTGTGCTTGAAAGCTGCTAAGGCTTGGGCGTCCAAGGCAGATCGGCGATTTGGTTCTTCTTAGTGAGAAACCTGTTCCAAAGCTTCGGGCTGACTCTCCGGGCTGTTCAATTATATGACTCAAATAAATGCGCATCCGGAGGTCGGACATAGGTCCCTTGAAAATTAGCCCGAAAAGCATCCTCGAGCTCCTCCCAACTTCCAATGGAGTTTTCGGGGAGGCTTTTCAGCCAGTGCTGAGCTAGTCCTTTAAGCTTGAGGGGCAAGTAATAGATGGCATGGAGATCGTCTCCGCGTGCCATATGGATATGGAGGATAAAGTCATCAATCCAGACCCCAGGGTCTGTGGTCCCGTCGTACGCCTCTATGTTCCTTTGGTTTGAATCATACGGAAATTCGTGGTCCAGCACCTCATCGGTGAAACATAGGGGGTGTGCGGCACCCCTGTATTTAGATGTATCATGGCGTTCGGCCGGTTGTAGTGTTCGGCTTTGATTTTATGTAGTAGCGCGCTTCCTAGATCCATAGATTGATCTGGTCATGCTGGATTTTTGGCGCAAGTCCTCACGTAGATTGTTTGTTGACTTATGTGCGGCCTTGTTAGCCGCTCTATCGCGGCCACGAGGTGGTTGATCCGATCGGTTGGCCGTTTTGTTTTTCGGCTGTGTGGGCTCTAAGGCCTCATCGTCGAATTCGGGCAATAGCTTGCGCTTTGGATAGCTCTTTGTGTGGTAACTTCCACCATACTTTTCTTCGTTGTCGAGCACTTTGTTCCATCTGATGTTGAGCGTATTTTGTGCGGCCTTAAGCCTTTGATTCTGCTTCTTTAGACTCCTCGCTGTGGCAATAAGCCTTCTGTGGAGGTTCTCTTGTTCCAAGTGCCTTTCTAGGATGATGTGTACATCTTCGTCCGGACTGTTTTCCTCCTCAGAGGGAGGTTGGTGAGCTTTATCCTCGGCGTCGCCGTGTTCGGACCTCGGATCCGTACTATGTTCGCCATTTGCTCCTTCATCGTGCTCTGCCGCTGGGTCAATGTGGTCGTCGTTTCCTCTGGAGTCAGCCGGGGTGTTGTTTTCGCTTTCGCTGTTTTTGCCGAGGCGGGATTTAGAGCGGCGCCTACGTCCATGCTTTGTTTGCTTCTCGATGGAGCTGTTCTTCGTTGCTTCTTTCCTTTCCTCGTCATTGTTTTCTTTGGGTGTATCCACCATGTATATATCATATGATGAGGTGGCGGTCCAGCGCCCTGTGGGCAGTGGTTCCTGTTCGTCTCCTGCATCGTCGTCCATACCGTCGATGTCTTCGGAGTCGAAGTCGAGCATGTCGGTTAAATCGTAGACTGTGGCTACTAAGTGGGTGGTGGGTGGGCAGCGAATTTCTTCGTTGCCCGTATCCCATTCTAGCCGGACATAGTTTGGCCAAGGTTCTCCTGACAAGGAGACAGACTTTAACGAATTTAGCACGTCGCCGAAAGGCGAGTGCTGAAAGATATCTGCGGAGGTAAACTCCATGATCGGCGCCCAATCGGATTCGATAGGCACGAGCGCAGGCGGCTCGGAGTCTGTGGCCGGAGATGAATCCAGCGGTTCGGCATCACGACTCTTGTGAGGGGTGAAGTCAGTATCCGGCTCTATCGCCGCTGGGAGTGCGGCTCCCATGGCGGGGTCTATCCCCCCGTCCTCGGATGGCGCGATTTTCTCTGGATTGAAGGCCGGAGTAGTTGTCGGTGTGATCTCCCGAACACTGTCCGACGGCAGAACTAAATCATGCTCATCATGATCGTGCGGCGCACCTGGCATGGGCTTGAATCCGTCAAAGATCAAGTCTCCGCGGATGTCGGCAGTGTAATTCAAGTTTCCAAACCTGACCTGGTGGCCAGGGGCGTAGCTCTCGATCTGCTCCAGATGGCCAAGCGAGTTAGCCCGCAGAGCGAAGCCGCCGAATACGAAGATCTGTCCGGAGAGGAAAACCTCACCTGGACCGCATCGTTACCGATGATCGAAGGAGCCATCGGGCCTTATGGTGACGACACGATTGGAACTCTCAATGAAAGCACCAATGTCGGTGTCAAAACCGGCGGATCTCGAGTAGGGGTCCCGAACTGCGTCTAAGACGGATGGTAACAGGAGGCGGGGACACGATGTTTACCCAGGTTCGGGCCCTCTCGATGGAGGTAATACCCTATTTCCTGCTTGATTGATCTTGATGATATGAGTATTACAAGAGTTGATCTACCACGAGATCGTAGAGGCTGAACCCTAAAAGCTAGCCTATGGTATGATTGTCCTTGTCCTACGGACTAAACCCTCCGGTTTATATAGACACCGGAGGGGGCTAGGGTTACACAGAGTCGGTTACAAGGGAGGAGATCTACATATCTGTATTGCCAAACTTGCGTTCCACGCCAAGGAGAGTCCCATCCGGACACGGGACGAAGTCTTCAATCTTTGTATCTTCATAGTCCAACAGTCCGGCTGTCCGGAGACCCCCTAATCCAGGACTCCCTCAGTCTGCCATGACAAATGCTATACAATTCAGATATAACTACATAGGTCAAGGAAAGTACACAGTCACTTGGACTCAACCACTTCCCCCTCTATACCGTCCAATAGGCGGTCCAACTTACAATCATGTTGGGAATATTTGGCAGCCACCTCTACTTGGTCATATACTAAACTAACGGGAATTTGTTCCCCATTTGACCCTAGCGGTCCAACTCAGGCCATGTGATTCGGGTCTAACTTGTTATATCACGTTTTCACCATGGCCCAGGCTTCTCGCGCACCCTCTCGGCAGTCCGATATCTTCCACAGTCGGATACGCCGCCGCGCTCCCTTGAACAGCTCTACAAGCTCCTCCATACTTCCTGGAGGGGAGTCGGACAACCATAAGGCCTTGGCCACGCTCCGCATGGCTAGCCGAGCATGCTCGTGCACTTGTGACAGCCTCTACAGCAGACCACTTGATGATCCAGACACCTCCTCTTCAGGACGGCCCGTCAGTACACCTGCAAACATGACTATGCCAGTCCCATTTACCTCTGAGCTACTTCACAAATAGTTCGGACACATACTGAAGATACCGCCCTGCAACTTTTTGTTCTCCTTCACGGAATTGGCTAGCTAGGCTCGGACATCTTTCAACTCTCCACCCAATGCAATGTTGGAATCCTGTAGCTTGTTTTTCTTGTCTCTGACGCGGGTCAACACACGCTCGCCTGCGGCATGTTGCCTTTTTGCCTCTTTTTCTCCCTCTTGGGCGATCTTCAACTTCTCCTCAAGTTGATCAGACGACCCTATTATGCGATCAGCAACAGCATTAGCACAGTTGATACACAATTATTGTTCCTCGGTGGAGGGGAACATTACCAAAAGACGACTTCCTGACATTTTCCAGTTCGGCGGTAGCAGCTTTCAACTGCACCCGACACTGCTCCAGCTCTTGGGCTAGCAGGCCATTCTTCTCTGCGAGGACCTGGTCGTTCAACGATCCTTAAATCAGTTGTGCCAACTGCTTTCAGTCTCGGGGGCTACGGGCATATGGCTATCCGTTTTTGGCAAGGAAAGCTTACCTGCACATCAGTCAGATATTGCTTTGTGGCGATTCTAAGCCCGTCTCGAGCAGCCTGGATGTATGCGTCACCCGAGCTAAAGGCATTGAAAGCCTCGTCCGAGAACTTTGGGTCTCGTAAAACAGTCCTGCAGCGCCGATGATTCATGGCGCTCTCTACCTCTGAGTTTGTGACGGACATATTGTCCGAACCCAGTCCAACATTGTTTCTACATCGGCCCTCGTCTCCCCGACTGGATCTAAATCCTGGTCGTTGGGAGCACGGCCGCCCGGGCCCCCGGACATAGTTCGGCAAACCTTTTTCCTGTATCCAAACAAGCACACAAGTCATAGTCGGGTACGGTCGCTGATAAATATATTTTTCCGTACCTCCTCAATGAAGGCCCGGCTGCATTTTCACAGGCCTTCCTCTTCAAAGGTTGCCCGGCGTAGGAACCGATCTCTTTGGAATCGCCGAATGCCTCCCCTGTGGAGCACGATACAGTGCGGTGGGTGAGGTGGGATAAAAGCACCATTTTAGAGAAGGCGTTTCTGGATCACTTACATGTGAAGCAGGGAGAAGGCCAGGGTAGTCAGCGGTGATGGCCACTTATGTGTCGTCATAGCTCGCCTGGTAAAATACCCCCTCTACGAGTATCACGAATATGTCCGGGTCCTCCTCAAACCCGGGGTCAAGCTCCCGGTTGTGGTTCTCCGGCTGTGGGGCAGGACTATAAAGTCCTTCGGTGACCTTCCTCCAGTGCTGTCATAACAGACGGATTTGGAATTTATCAAAAATAATCTAGAGGCGAAATGAGTGAAACAGAGGGGTTGAGGCTTACCCAACTGGGAGGATTATACATAGAATACCCATCTCTAGGCTAAATGCGAAGAAATTCCTCTTCTTCTCCTTTAAACAGCTCGGCCAATATCTTGGCGAGGCGTGAGAATCTCTGACCCTTCGGCGCAGCGGAAGGCGTCATCCTCTCCGTTATAGTGCCACATTGGAAGCCCTCTGTATTGAAGCGGCTGAACCCCTCGCACTATGGAAATCGCCATAACTTCGACTATTGTAAGTCTGGACTGAGCGAGCGTCTTTATCTTGTTCAGGAGCTGACGAACTTCAGCGCTGTCATCCTCTTCAAGACTCCGGGGACGCCAACTGTGGCGTTTCTTCAGCGAGGCACTCGCGAATTCAGGAAGACCCTCTCGAACCGGGTCAGGGAGTGCGACGTCCTCAATATAGAACCATTCGGAAGGCCATTCTTCAGATGCCTTCCTGGGTGTACCGGACGGATATCCGGTATCGGCGATACGCCACACTTCGGCTCCGCCCACTTCAAATATTGACCCCTCATGATTGTGCGGGACAGGACAGATGTAGGATCGAAAGTATGTCTAGAGGGGGGGTGATTAGACTACTTGACCAAATAAAAACTTATCCTTTTCCCAATTTTAGTCTTTGGCAGATTTTAGCTAACTTAGCACAAGTCAAGCAATCTTAACACAATTCAAGCAAGCATGCAAAGAGTATATGAGCAGCGGAAAGTAAAGCATGCAACTTGCAAGAATGTAAAGGGAAGGGTTTGGAGATTTCAAAGCGCAATTGGAGACACGGATGTTTTTGTCGTGGTTCCGATAGGTGGTGCTATCGTACATCCACGTTGATGGAGACTTCAACCCACGAAGGAGTAGCAGTTCTTGCGAGTCCACGGAGGGCTCCACCCACGAAGGGTCCACGAAGAAGCAACCTTGTCTATCCCACCATGGCCGTCGGCCTGAAGGACTGCCTCACTAGCGGTAGATCTTCACGAAGTAGGCGATCTCCTTGCCCTTACGAACTCCTTGGTTCAACTCCACAATCTTGTCAGAGGCTCCCAAGTGACACCTAGCCAATCTAGGAGACACCACTCTCCAAGAAGTAACAAATGGTGTGTTGATGATGAATTCCTTGCTCTTGTGCTTCAAATGATAGTCTCCCCAACACTTAACTCTCTCTCACAGGATTTGGATTTGGTGGAAAGAAGATTTGAGTGGAAAGCAACTTGGGGTAGGCTAGAGATCAAGATTCATATGGTAGGAATGGAATATCTTGGCCTCAACACAACGGTAGGTGGTTCTCTCTCAGAAAATGTACGTTGGAAGTGTAGGTTAGATTCGATGGCTCTCTCCATGAATGAAGAGGAGGTGGAGGGGTATATATAGCCTCCACACAAAATCTAACCGTTACTCACAACTTCCCAAACTCGGTGGGACCGAATTGTTAAACTTCGGTCGACCGATTCAGCAAATCTAGTGACCGTTAGGATTTTCGATTGGGACCGACATGCAACTCGGTAGGACCGATATGGTTAGGGTTAGGGCATAACGTAATCTCGGTGAGACCGATTACACAAACTCGGTGGGACCGATTTTGGTAATAAGCTAACTAGAGAGTTGGTCAGGTAAACTCGGTGGGACCAGTTCGCTCATTTTGGTGGGACCGAAATGGTACGAAAAGGAAACAGAGAGTTTACATTGCAATCTCGGTGGGACCGATCGTTCATCTCGGTAGGACCGAAATGTTACGAAGGGAAACAGAAAGATTACAACCCCATCTCGGTGAGACCGAGATCCCTATCGGTGAGACCGATTTGCCTAGGGTTTGTGGCAGTGGCTATGACATCTGAACTCGGTGGCTCCGGATAGAAAGAATCGGTGGGGCCGAGTTTGACTTTTGGTTTAGGTCATATGTGGATGTGAGAAAGTAGTTGAGGGTTTTGGAGCATATAACTAAGCACTATGAAGCAAGAACTTCATTAAGCAACACCTCATCCCTCCTTGATAGTATTGGCTTTTCCTATAGACTCAATGTGATCTTGGATCACTAAAATATAAAATGTAGAGTCTTGAGCTTTGAGCTTGAGCCAATCCTTTTATCCTTAGTATTTTGAGGGGTCCACTTTTCTCATCCAAGCCATGCCATTCACTGAGCTTTTCCTGAAATATTTATCTTGGAATAATGTTAGCTCAATGAGCTATATGTTGTTAGTAATTACCAAAACCACCTAGGGATAGTTGCACTTTCAATCTCCCCCATTTTTGTAATTGATGACAAAATATATATCAAAAATTCGACAAATGATAATAAGAGTGAAAAACATTGTCGCTTTGAAAAGTATGTGAAAAGCAAGAGCTCCCCCTAAATTTGTGCATAGTTTAAGATTTGCTTTGGACTGCAAATTCACAAAGAGTTAGGCTCATGGGTTAGTCTTCCATGTCACATACATCTTGGTCGAGCGCTCAAAATGATAACAATAGAATACATGCACTCATCTGTAACGCCCCGGATTCGATGCGCCAGGTGTCTGTCAGTTATTCGCCGTCGTTGCCATGGCATTTGCTTGCGTGTTGCATTTTGCCATGTCATCATCTGCATTTCATATCATGTCATCATGCACATTTCATTTTGCATACGTGTTCGTCTCATGCATCCGAGCATTTTCCCCGTTGTCCGTTTTGCAATCCGGCACTCCTATGTCTCCGGCGCCTTTTTGCCTCTTTTAGTGTGTGGGTATTAAGCGGTCTCGGAATGGACCGAGGTTTGCCATAGCGGCCTTGGTATAGCACCGGTAGACCGCCTGTCAAGTTTCGTGCCATTTGGAGGTCGTTTGGTACTCCAACGGTTAACTGGGTAATCGTAAAAGCCTCCTTCTCTTTGCAGCCCAACACCCCTTTCTAAGTGGCCCAAAACCCAGCAAACCCCCCTCCATGCTCTCGGTCGTTCGATCACGATCGCGTGGCCGAAAACCGCACCTCATTTGGAGTCTCCTAGCTCCCTCTACCTATAAAACTAGATCCCCCCGAAATTTCGCGGATCATTTCGCAGACGAAACCCTAGCCCCGCTCTCGCCATGCGCGGACATGTCCAGCCCGCCGGACATGTCCAGAGCCCCTCGCCCGACCAATGGGCGGCGCCACGTCGGCCGCCGCGCCCGCCACTCGATCGCCGCCCGCGTCGCCACTCGCCGCCGCGGCCGCGGAAACCCATCCGGGGCAGCCCGCTCCGCGCGCCGCCGCCGCCCGGTCGCGCCGCCGGAACCGCGTCCGCCGCCCGCCTCGCCGCCGGCGACCTGCGTCTCCGGCCGCCGAGCCGCCGCCGCCGCGCCAGCCTCCCGCCCGGTCGTTGAGCCGCCGCCCTCGCCAACCTCTTCTCCGCCGGCAGCGTCATGCCCCCGCCGCGCTGGCCGGCGCTGCGGCCGCCGGCAGCGCGCCGCGTCGCCGCATCCCGCCGCCGTCTCGCCGCCTCCGTCGGCTCCGCCGGCTTCGCCGTCTTGCGCCCGCGGAGGCCAGCCTCTCCTCCCTCCGGCCGCGCCCCGAGCTCCGGCGACCAGCTCCGGTCATCTCCCTCCTCCGGCCAGATCCGATCCGATCGAGATGAGGTTGACTTTTTCCCCCTCCAAATTTCGTCTAAGTCCCGATTCGGTTAATATTTTATTGCATTTTCATCGCATCATATCTCTGCATTCGTAGCTCCGTTTTGCGCGTGTAATATGTCAAAATGTTTGCCTCGATGAGTGCATCATTTCATCTCATTGCATCATTTTCATTTGAGCTCATCGTGATGCCCGAAATGCTGTTAGAAGAGGGCTATGTGATGTTAGTTTCAGATTCTTATCAGAACATGCACTTTTGTCATTTTTGCCATGATTGATGTGTGCATCCTATGAACTTGAGTCCTACATGTGTTTTGTAATATGCCATGCCATCTTTCCAGTGGTGTATTCCATGTATTTTTTTGATCTCTGTGCTGACTAGCACAAGCATGCAAACTTGGCTTCATGATGTTGCTGTTTTCAGCCCTGTTTTGCTGATATTTTTATGCCATGTTAACTTGATGCTACAGAGAGATCCATGCATATTTTGAGATACTTCACTAAGGATGTTTTGTTATACATGTCTTGATCTATCCATCCATGCCCTTGTTTGCAATTATGGAGTGCCATAGCTTGAGTCAATCGAGCTCTACTTTTGCTATAAAATGTTTCCTGGCAGGTTGTTTACATGTTATTCAATTTTGCCAAGGTTGTTGTAGTTGATCCGTGTATGCTATGATGTTGTTCTTGCCATGTATAGCTTCTATAGCATGTCTTCTTACTGTGAGTTGCCTTGCCATGCCATATATTTCTCTGTGGTGAGTGATTCAAGCTCACCAACATGTCTAGTTACTGTTGTCCCTGCCATGTTTGAATCTGTAATATATAACTTGCCATGTTTACATGGGTGCCATCATATTTTCTAATCCTTTTTGGCTCATGGTCATTAAAGGACTTTTGTTCTATGCAATTAGTAGATTCATTCCATGCCTTTGTTTGCCATGATAAGTTCCTGTAACATGTTGTTTGATAGCTCTCAATATTGCAACCTGATGTTATTTCTGCTTAAGTCTGAATCTGTTATTATTAGCAATCTTGCCATGTCATTTTGAGCATGTTCTAGTGATTTCTGGAGTTAGCTCAGTGTTCATGTTTTGTAATGCTTTACCTGTACATCATGCCCATGCCTTTTGTTTTCTTTTTGAGGTCCTGTAGCATGTTGTTTTGATGCTTGCAATATGCCTACTTGCTGTTTTGGACAGATTGTTGTCTTAACTTGTATAGGGTGTATGTGTTGATCCGTTGCTCCGTTTTGAGCGTGCTCTATATGAAAATTGCTTGATTTTGCATGTAGCTTCATATTATCATGTTGCATCTATGTTTTGAGAGTGTTTGCTTGATGTTTGTATGCATTTTGCATCAATGGCATGCTTATCTTGTTTTGCTCATATCTTCTAGGCCGTAGCTCCGAATCTAATGAACTTTATATGTAACTTGACTAGAATTTCGTGTAGATCATTGTGGTGCATCTTAACTTGCTGTTTAACAACTTGAACATAATTTTTATTCAGATCTGGACCAATTTCGAAATTTGCATATGAGGACTTACCGGAATTGTTCTATGTTGTTCCCGGCCTCATTTAAACTTGCCTTGATGTGTTACTCTTGTTTGCATGATCTCTTACCATGAGTAGCTTCATGTAGCTTTGTCATGCATCATGCTTGTTGTGCATCATGTCTTGGTCATGGTGGTGTGTTTACCTATGTTGTGTGCTTCTTCTTGTTAGTTCATGTTTCGTTGCGATCGTGAGGATTCGTTCGTCTACGCTTGGTTCGGCTTCATCCGTTCGTCTTCTTCATGGACTTGTTCTTCTTCCTTGCGAGATTTCAGGCAAGATGACCGCTACCCTGGATCTCACTACTATCATTGCTATGCTAGTTGCTTCGTTCTATCGCTATCTTTGCGCTACCTATTACACATTTATCAAGCCATCCCAAATTGCCATGTCGGCCTCTAACCTTTTGCACCCTTCCTAGCAAACCGTTGTTTGGCTATGTTACCGCTTTGCTCAGCCCCTCTTATAGCGTTGTTAGTTGCAGGTGAAGATGAAGTTTTGTTCCTTGTTGGAACATGGAGATGTTGTTCCTTGTTGGAACATGTTTCTTGGTTGGGATATCACAATATATCTTATTTAATTAATGCATCTATATATTTGGTAAAGGGTGGAAGGCTCGGCCTTATGCACAGTGTTTTGTTCCACTCTTGCCGCCCTAGTTTCCGTCATATCGGTATTATGTTCCCGGATTTTTGCGTCCCTAACGCGGTCGGGTGATTTATGGGACCCCCTTGACAGTTCGCTTTGAATAAGACTTTTCCGGCAAGGCCCAACATTGGTTTTACCATTTGCCTCACCTATGCCCTTTTTCCCTTGGGTTTCCGGAGGCCGAGGGTCATCTTTATTTTAGCCCCCGGGCCGGTGCTCCTTCAGTGTTGGTCCGAACCGAGGCAACTTCTTGAGGCCACTGCAGGGCAACTCGAGGATTGGTTTTACTCGTAGCTTGACTTATCCGGTGTGCCACGAGAGCGAGGTACGTCGACTCCTATCGGGATTTGTCGGCACATCCGGCGGCTTTAGTGGTCTTGTTTTATTGCTCTCGAAATGTCTTGTGGCGGGATTAGAGATTGATCGGGTTTTCCGGGAGAAGGAATATCCTTCGTTGATCGCGAGAGCTTATCATGGGCTAAGTTGGGACACCCTGCAGGTATAAACTTTCGAGAGCCGTGCCCGCGGTTATGTGGCAGATGGGAATTTGTTAATGTCGGTTGTAGTAAACTTGAAGCAAACTCTTCTAAAATACACCAACCGTGTATGCGTAACCGTGAGTGTCTCTTTTCGGGGTTGATCGAGAGGAGAACACGGTTTAAGGTTATGTCGACCAGGAGTTCAGGATCACTTCTTGATCATTACTAGTTGTGACCGTTCCTTTGTTTCTCTTCCGCTCTCATTTGCGTATGTTAGCCACCATATATGCTTAGACGCTGCTGCAACCTCACCACTTTACCCCTTCCTTTCCCATTAAGCTTTGCTAGTCTTGATACCCATGGTAATGGGATTACTTTGAGTCCTCGTGGCTCCTGATTACTACACCACCGATTCTTGCAGGTACAGGTTTGCGATGATCATGGCGTGAGGCGATGTTTGCTTGTGTTGGAGTTCTTCTTACATTTCTTCTTGATCGGGGATAGGTTCGGTCGGCACTGGGCTAGCGAGTGGATGTCGTTTGAGTTCTGTTTATGTTTCTTCCGTAGTCGGATGTTGATCTCTTGTATGATGTTGATGTATTCTTGTGGCATTTGTGCCTTATGTATGTATCCCTATGTATTATGTAATGCTGATGTAATGATATCCACCTTGCAAAAGCGTTTCAATATGCGGGTCTATCCTTGGTGGGACCGTCGATTTCCTTTTGGATAGGGTCGCATATTGGGCGTGACAACTCATCACCAAACAAAGTGAATGATCGTATAGAGATAAAAGGATATTGTCATCCAACAAGTATTAATGTAGCATATGATCAAACACATGATCATCCAAGTATCACATAGACAGAAGGTATCTCAATCAAGCAAATAAAGTTCAACCACCAAAGCAAGAGAGAATAAAAGGCAACGCTCTCTCTCGAAGCATATGATCTATACGTTTTTCTCCCCCTTTGGCAACAAGTTACCAAAAAGTTCATAGAAGATGCATAGCACTAAATCGTCTCTCAGGCTTGATCTTCAGGTGGTGGTGTAGACAGAACTCCAAGGACGAAGGTATCAGTTGATGTAAATTTGGAGCTGGTGGAGTGGGTCTTTGGAGCTGGTGGCCTTGAAGGCATGTGGTAGTGCGAGATGAAGTGGCTCACGGTGTACATCACTAGCACCGGTGACCAGCGAGCTCTAGGCACTCTGGCAAATGCCTCGATGGTTGTCTTGCCCTTCCTCTCCTGCATGTCATCCTGGAGTTGCTCAACAATGACCGGATCTCGATTACCTTCACATCCAAGTCATAGAACTTCTGCTCCATGATCCTCTCCAGGCTCTCCTGGTTTTGAGTCAAGGTGGCTAGCCCCTTCTCAATCCTCGGAGTGGATGCAATCAAGTAGCCAAGCTAATCCTGTTTGCTCTTCAAGAAGTACTGAGATGCCTCTTCCATTGTTGGCATCTTGGCAGCCTTTTCAGTCATTGCCTTCTCCTTCTTTGCTTGTGCTTGCACAGAAGATGGTTCATCTTCATCCATAACCACTTGGTTGTGCTCAAAATCTGGATAGATAGGCATATGATCCTTGTCCAACAAGTATGTGCCTGTTCCCATCTTGGAGTTAATCAGCTCCACGGATGCGTGGGGCATACCCACAACTTCTCTTTTGGTCGTGATTGTCCTCTTGATAGTTTCAACTATAAGACTCATGACCTTGAACTTTTGTGGCACATCAAATGAGTGTAGCAGATTTATTGCATGGCCTCTGATCATGTTGTGATCATCTGACTTGGGCAAAAGAGTGTGCCTGAGGATCCAGTTGATGGTTGGCGATCTGACGAGAAGGTAATGTACTGATCCAAACTTGTGTGTTTCAATTGCAGCATCTCGGATCTCCTTGTACATATGTGCCATAGTGTTGTGATCCATATTCTTCTTGGCATAGACATCCAAGTCATCCTCTTTCTCCTTAGGTGCATTGATCAGATTAGCCCATTCTTTAATTGATGATTGGTACCTAGTACCTTCAGACATCCATACTATCACTCGCCATCTGGATAGAAGTGTGTTGTGGAGTAGAATGCATTATTAGCTTATCATTTCCACTTTGTGAGCTTACGCCCAACAAAGTACGCCACTCCACAAGCCTTTGAAGCTGTCATACACACCAGGATAGTGTTCTTCATTTTCCTTGATGTATTCCCAGTTCACCCATCTCATGTCACAGACTATTGGCTTCTTGTCCAGCAGCACTGTCTCATAGAAATCCTGCTGTTCCTTTGTGTAGAACATGTAGTCTACAGCAGTTCTTCTTCTGGTGGCATATGGATCAGTCAACCTCCATAGCCTCAATCCTGAATCCTTCCTTACTTCATGTTCTAAGCTACTGGATGAGCATCATTATGATCTGGAATTTTTGGCTTCAATTTTCTCAACACATGTGACTCATCATCTTCTTCTTCCATTGCAGCTTCGGGCACCGGGGCCTTGTTCTTCTCTGCAGCTGGGATGTTTCTGGTACTCCACTTAGGTGCAGTCTTGGGCTTGGAGGCAGCCTTGAGTGCTTCTTTGGGCTTTGATGAAGCAGCCCCTGACCTGATGGCATCACCCATAAGCTTCGAGCTTTGGGTCTTTGGTCTTGACATCCTCTTCTTCTTCTTCCTCTTCCATCATGGAAGGCTTTCCAACAACCACAGCCATGGTCTTCTTGACCCTTTTCTTCCTCTTCTTCCCTTCTGCAGTGACCTCTTTGAGTTCAGCTTCCAAAGATGCTTGAGTGGAGGCTCTGGCTTTAGACATGGGAATCCTTTTGGCAGGTGCTTTGGTCTTCATACCAGGCTTAGTGGCTGCAGTTGAGCCATATTCTTTCTTGAGCACCTTCTTCTTGGAAGTGGCCTCATCCTCAACAGCCACATAGTCCTCATCCTCGATTCTAAGGTTCTCTTCTTTACGCCCTGGTGGCAGCTTTGGGTAGGTTGCTTGGGGTGCTCCTGCTGCCATCATCATAGCTGCTAGAGGGACTAGTGCCCTCACTCACTTGAACCTGCTCCTCTTCCCTGTTCTGGCTGTCACTTTGATCAGACATATTGCAAACACTGACAACAGACCCTGTGAGTAGATATAGATGAGATAGAGTGGATGAGCATCACAAAATACAGAGGTTTTTGCAAAAGAATGGGTCAAAAAATTAGTTTTAGTTTTCCACAGAAAGCATTTCGGATCTACCGATTTGTAAACTTCGGTGATACCAAAGTAGCTTTGGAACCTAAACTAGTGAACTTCGGTCGAGACCGAGTCCGCGATTCGACAACCTTGAGGCACTGCTAGGGTTTCACAAAGTCCTGAACTTGGTCACACCAATTTGCAATTCTCGGTCAGACCGAGAATTACATGTGCAATGGCCTTAGCCGAATCGGTGGTACCGACTTCTACAACTCGGTTGGTCTGAGATGGTTTCGGCGGAAGCCTAACCCTAAATTTTCAATTCATCTCTAATCTATGGAGTGTTTTGACTAGATAAGATAGTTTCAATTGTGGCAAGATTCATGGCAAACACAATGTGCTAGAAATCAGATAGGTATAGCACAGTGATCGAGTTCATACCCTAGTTCGGCGATGAACTTCCACTGGCGGCAACGGTGGGGATGATTCCGTTGGACGGCGTGAGACTCAGCGGCAGGAGGCGGTGGCGGCGAGGAGGACGATCCGGAGACCACAGGCGGAGGCGGGCTGGTAGCGGCGAAAAGAGTTCAGAGAAAATTTCCAAAGTTTTGTCCACGGGAATATATAGCCCGACCCTGTCGGTGTGACCCAGTGGAACAACTCGGTGGCACCGAGATGCATAACTGTTAGCAGTTACAACAACTCGGTGTGACCGAAAAGTTCAAATCGGTTGCACCGAGATTGAAAACCTAGATCGACTTAGTGATCTCGGTATGACCGAAATGGAAGAATCGGTCAGACCGAAACGCACAAAGAAGTTTTGGAAGTTTAATTCTATGACGAATCGGGGACTCCGTGAGCTCCTCACACAGAGTGGTTCAAATCTGACTTGATCAAATTTTGTGATGCAGCATGAATAGAGTTTGAGACGAGAATAGCATAAATAGCTAGAGAAGGTTCTTAGGCATTCTTGTCCATCCACTTGGCAAAAGAAAAAGAAACCAATCAATCAAAACAACAAGTGGATGTCCTCGAATGATTAAAATGTGCAACCAACATGCTCACACAATAAAATGGCGAAATATGTGGCATAGCATGCACAACCAATTCTAGCATCTATCAAGCAATTGGAGATGACTAGGTCATCTATATATGAGTATATTGACTTAGGAGTCAAATGAGAACATCGGATCATAGGTCATACTCATCGTTTAAGCTCAAGTGGGGTTACCACTTTTACATAATGCATTGATGTGTTCACACCATTAGAGTTGCTTTAGCTCAATTCTTAGAGTAAAGCTCCCCCTAGATGTGAGATCCCCCTTAGAGGGATGAACTAACCTTGGGTTTTGTCGATGATGACTTCATGTAGGTGTTGAAGATGTGGATGCTCAATGTTGATGTAGATCATTTGGAGCAATCCTTTGGAGTGAGTTGCACTTTTAATACCTACATGGGTTAGTCCCACAAGGAACAAACAAGGATATCCATAGATATAGAGTGATGCACACACAAGATGATGTCTATGAGAGCATTAGGTTACCTTGTCCCTTGTCTTACCAACAAGAGGGTTTGTGACTCCTTGAACTAGTGCAAGATGTGGAAGTTGATTGCACTTGTTCTTGCCAAAATGATATGAGTGAAATATGTTGGCGGAGTCACCCTCAAGAACTCTCTAGTTCTTCTTCTTCAGGATCCACATCATCTTGATGGGAATCCTTGGAGTTGTAGTTGTACTAGATGAAGTAGAACTTGATGTAGTCTTGGGAACCCACTTGACCAAGGCCTTTGGAGCTTCTTCAAATGCATCAATCTCTTCTTGAAGCTTGTCCTTGCCTTTTTGCTTGTGGTCTTGTGGTGGAAGATCATCTTGGGCTTGTGTCCCCTTGAAGGAAGTAGGATCATACTTCTCTTGTTGAGGAACAAACTTCGTCTTGGGGTATTGATCTTCTTCCCACTCAACTCCATTGGCATTGAACTATCGTTCAAAACCAACACCTTGATTCTTCCGGTGCCTTCCTTGCTTGTGTACAATCTCCTCAAATTGCTTAGTCCCAGCAAGGCTCTTGTAAACACCTTTCTCTATAATTCCCTTCAATAGGCTATTTTCTTGCTCAAGTGTAACTTGGCTAAGAGAATCATTAGTGGAATCAAGAGAACTACTAGAAGCAACAACATTGGATTTAGCATGATTATTGTTACTACTAGAGGAAGAATCCTTCTTGTTCTTGTTACTAGACTTGACTTGAGGCATGTAAGTAGATAAGAGTAAACGCTTGGCAATGTAAGAAGAACTTTTCTTACGAAGATCATCATTGATTGCCTTTAAGAACTCATGCTCTTGCTCAAGGTTGAGATTTTCAAAGCGTAACTTCTCATGAGTCCTTAAATGTTCTCGATGATCTTCTAAGATAGTTTCATGAGCTAACTTAAGAGTGTTTAGTTCTTTAGTTAGTAGCTCAATCTTCTACTTATCATTTTCATTCGTTTTATCATGATTAGCATGATTAATTGACGTTTCATCATAGTATTCATCACTAGAGTTGTCAACAAGTAAATCATCATCACCTAACAAGTCATCTTCATCACCATTGAAATCAACATACTCTGGGTGTGTTACCTTTGGGCCTTTGGCCATGAAGCATCTTCCAATTCCTTCGTTTGGTGAATCAAATATGTCGTAAGAGTTGGTTGACACAAGTGCTATACCAGCAACACCTTCATCTTGAGTATATTCGGAGTCGGAGTGATAGCTTCTCTCGGAGTGATTGTCGGAGTCGGAGCCGGATACCCATTCACCAACATGAGCTTGATGTCTTTGTTTTGTGTAGCTCCTTGATGACTTGTCCTTCCTTTCTGAATCCTTGCTTCTCCGGGATGTTCTTTGTTCATAACGATCATCTCTACTCCTTCTCTCTCTTGGTGGTGATTCTTATCTTCTACTTCTCCTTTTAGGTGAATCTTGTCTTCTTTTGTAGGGTGTCGTACCCTCATTGGAATAGTGTCTGGGTCCTCCACAATTGTAGCAATAACGCTCATGACTAGAGGATCTTTTGTCATTGTAGGACCTTGACTTGGAGCTTCTCTCTTTGCTTCTACTCTTGTAGAATTTGTTGAAGTTATTCACCATTAAGCTCAATTCTTCATTGAAGGTTTGTTTTTCACTTGATGATGTGGGGGCTTCACATGAGGCTTTGTAAGCACCACTTGATTTGTTGTGAAGTTCCTCCTTATCCTTGAGTGACATCTCATGAGCTTCTTGAGATCTTTGTAATTGGGCATCATTTGGATCAATGTGCACACGGTATCATATTTTCCATCCAAGGCTCTTAGGATCTTCTTGATGATGAATCTGTCGGTCATCTCTTCACTTCCTAAGCCGGCGACCTCATTTGCGATAAGAGCAAGCCTAGAGTACATTTCAGCGACACCTTCACCATCCTTCATTTTGAACTTGTCAAGTTGACTTTGAAGCACATCCAACTTGGATTCCTTGACGGAGTCGGTACCTTCATGCATATCAATCAAAGTATCCCAAATTTCCTTTGCATTCTCAAGGCGGCTGATTTTGTTGAATTCTTCGGGGCACAATCCATTGAAGAGGATATCACAAGCTTGAGCGTTGTATTGCAGCATCACCAACTCTTCCGTGGTAGCTTCACGGTCCGGTTCTCTCCCATCAAAGAGTTCACCTTGCAAGCCAATACACACAATAGCCCAAACAGCAGGGTTATGTCCAAGAATATGCATTTTCATCTTATGCTTCCAACTAGCAAAATAAGTACCATCAAAGTAAGGACCTCTACGGTGATAATTTCCCTCGCTAGACGCCATACTCTCCTAGGTTGTGAAACCAAATCTATGACTACCAAAAGCTATGGAAATCAAAGCAAATGGAGACCAAAGCTCTAATACCACTTGTAGGATCGAAAGTATGTCTAGAGGGGGGGTGATTAGACTACTTGACCAAATAAAAACTTATCCTTTTCCCAATTTTAGTCTTTGGCAGATTTTAGCTAACTTAGCACAAGTCAAGCAATCTTAACACAATTCAAGCAAGCATGCAAAGATATATGAGCAGCGGAAAGTAAAGCATGCAACTTGCAAGAATGTAAAGGGAAGGGTTTGGAGAATTCAAACGCAATTGGAGACACGGATGTTTTTGTCGTGGTTCCGATAGATGGTGCTATCGTACATCCACGTTGATGAAGACTTCAACCCATGAAGGGTAACAGTTGCGCGAGTCCACGGAGGACTCCACCCATGAAGGGTCCACGAAGAAGCAACCTTGTCTATCCCACCATGGTCGTCGCCCATGAAGGACTTGCCTCACTAGCGGTAGATCTTCACGAAGTAGGCGATCTCCTTGCCCTTACAAACTCCTTGGTTCAACTCCACAATCTTGTCAGAGGCTCCCAAGTGACACCTAGCGAATCTAGGAGACACCACTCTCCAAGAAGTAACAAATGGTGTGTTGATGATGAACTCCTTGCTCTTGTGCTTCAAATGATAGTCTCCCCAACACTTAACTCTCTTTCACATGATTTGGATTTGGTGGAAAGAAGATTTGAGTGGAAAGCAACTTGGGGAAGGCTAGAGATCAAGATTCATATGGTAGGTGTCGGTGTCAAAACCGGCAGATCTCGGGTAGGGGGTCCCGAACTGTGAGTCTAGGCGGATGGTAACAGGAGACAAGGGACACGATGTTTTTACCCAGGTTCGGGCCCTCTCGATGGAGGTAATACCCTACTCCTGCTTGATTAATATTGATGATATGGGCAGTACAAGAGTGGATCTACCACGAGATCAAGGAGGCTAAACCCTAGAAGCTAGCCTATGGTATGATTGTTGTTCGTCCTACGGAGTAAAACCCTTCGGTTTATATAGACACCGAATAGGGTTAGGGTTACACAGAGTCGGTTACCCTTGGTAGGAGATCTACATATCCGTATCGCCAAGCTTGCCTTCCACGCCAAGGAAAGTCCCATCCGGACACGGGACGAAGTCTTCAATCTTGTATCTTCATAGTCCAGGAGTCCGGCCAACGGTGATAGTTCGGCTATCTGAACACCCCCTAATCCAGGACTCCCTCAGTAGCCCCCGAACCAGGCTTCAATGGCGATGAGTCCGGCGCGTTGATTGTCTTCGGCATTGCGAGGCGGGTTCTTCTCCAAATTCCATATACTTGTCGAATAGTGTAAACCCGATAAATGCTGCGCTCCTTGGCTTCTCGCCCAATAATGGCCATCTTCCACGTGTTTGAGCGAATGCGAAAAGCCGAGGTATTTTTACACTTACCCCCTAGCTGCGCAAATGAGCCGCCTATAAAAGGGCGAGGATCTAGATCTGAGTCACACCATCCCCCTCATGAGCTTTCATCGGGCGCCTCGACAAAAACCCATTCCATCATGGACGGTCGACGCGGCTCCTCCTCTCGGCGCTCCCGGCCCTCGGCACAGAAATTGGGAGAGATGCTCGATCCCGCATAGCGAGCTAGTTATACTCCAAACCAAGGGATTTCTTCCCCGACCTTCATGGTTCCGGTTCGAGCCGGACTTGCCACCTACAAGGCGGAAAGCAAGCGGAGAGTGTCCCGATCCCTCTAAAGGAGAGCGGGTGTGCTTTATCTCTTATCTAGTAAGAGGACTCGGATTTCCAATTCATCCGTTTCTCAGGGCTCTTGGAGTTCTCTGACCTCCGGTTGCACCACCTTACCTTTGCCTCCATTTTGCACATCGCGGGCTTCGTGGCCCTTTGCGAACTGTTCTTGGGCATCAAGGCTCATTTTACTGTTGTGGAAGAGATTATTACGCCTAGTACCCGTTCTCATGAGGGGTCAATATATCAAGTGGGCGGAGCGAACTATGGCGCATCGCGGGATCGGATATCTATCCGGAACCCGAAGAAGCGTCAAGACTGGCCTTCGGAATGGTTTTACATGGAGGGCGTCCCGCTGCTGGATCTGTTAGGATCGGCCTTAGGAGTTTAGCAATGCTCCTCTGAAGAAGCGCCTAAGCTGGCGCCCGCGGAGCCCCCAGAGGAAAAATGACCGGGACGTCTTTTACTTGATGAGCCGAATAAGATTATTGGCTCATGCCAGATTTGACCATGATTGGAGTCATGGCAATCTGCATTATGAGGGGAGTGCAGCCGCTCCAATATAGGGGCCACCCCATGTGGGACTTCAACGGGGAGGATGATGCCACCCGCCATGGCCGCAAAGGGCGGGATCGGTCACCGAACTGGCGAAGACCTTGTCCGCCATGTACAAAGGGAAGAGGAGGATTTTCTCGCGTCGGTCCTTTGAGCGGGTTTTCTTCAAATAATCCTCGAAGTTGGGTAAGTAAATATCTTTGTGGCCTGTCCGGTCCATGTTCCGTGGTTAAATATCTCATTTCATGGTTTCTCTGCGAGGAAGCTGCGCGGGCCGTGGAGAAGATACACAGCCTGCCCCCACAACCCGAGGATCCGGAACGGTCCCTCGATTCGGCCTCCGAAGAGGACCCGGATATAAAGGTGGAGCTGATCGACGGGATGTTCCAACAACGTAGCATCGACAATGCTTTGGTTGCCATTACGGCCGACTACCCCGGATTATTTCCGGCCTCCCAGGTAACCGTGACCGAAGTCCGGATACCATGACCCACTCGTGCTTTACTTCTAATCACCACATATTTAATGGTGTTTCGCAGGGGGTGCCTTCAAGGCAGGAGGCCGAGCCCACGGCGGCTAGCCAACAAGAGGCTGACATTGCAGTAAAAAAAGAAGTGTGGTCCGGATCGAAACTCCGTCATAGCGGTATGGCGCGTCACCATATTCCTGTGATTGATTCCTGGAAGGCGATTAACGCTGGTGCTCTTTTCAGGGAAAAAGAGCGCTCACGAGCGAGTCCGGAGAGGTTGCCAATCGAACCTCCATGACCCGGGCTCCAAAGCCGGGTCGAGAAGAGGAGGTGAGCACGATCGTCGTCGGATGCTCCTCAAGCGAGAGGATGCCGACAGATTGTCCGCCACCAACTCCGAGGTGGAGAGCGCCATGAATCACAGGCGCGGCGGACAGTTCTTCGTGGCGCATGTTTCTCAGAGGCCTTGAATGCCTTCAATTAGGGAGATCGCACCTCCGTGCCGCTCAAGATGGTCTAGCCGAGCCACGGAGCAGTATGTAAAGGACATCTGGTGAGAAATTTGACAGTTATATATGCCAGTAGCCGAGACTTAAAATAGTTAGAATAACTGATTTAAGGATCATTTGTTATCTTGAGGATCTTACAAAAAGAATACCATTGTCCCGAGAGCTCGAAGAATGCAAGGCCCAACTTGAGGCCGCACTAGCCGCTGAGGGGGAGCCATGAGACCCCCTCCGGTAATATATGCCTCAAAAATAAATAGTTTATGAAGTGCGGCGTGTAAATCGACAATAATATTGCAGATGGCGCCCGGTCTAGATCCGGACAAGCAACAACTCTTGTGCGGTTGAAGGCGGCGAGAGCGTGCTTACGAGGGTGCGGCAGGAGAAAAATAACCTCCAAGATGCCAACACCCACCGGGTGAGGAACTAAAGGATGTTCGTGCCCGGTTATGCGACTCCGTAAAGGAGAATCGGCAACGGCTTCGCGGCATTTTCGATAAGTGCTTGAACGAACTTTGAAAGAGTTGGCGAGGAAGGCGACTAACATAAACATGTATGTAGGTTTGCTCACAAGTCGTCACGAGGAGGAGATGCAGTTCTTCGGGTGATCTTCTTCCCGAAATGTCGGCTACCTGAACGAGTTCGGCATGTGATGAAAAGCGTCGCCCGAGGCCATGTGGCCATCCATCTCCTGCCGGGAGGCATTGGGGAGGCTGGCGGAGGGCTTCAAGAAGCACGCGGCGCTTCCGACTATGGAAGATATCGGCCTGCCGTCAAAGGCGCCCGAGGAGGCTGGGCCATGGTAAAGGCAGCGGTACCACGAAGGCTGACCCAAACCACATGGCGAGGTCGGACCTGTGGGGCCTGATGGGAAGGAGATCCCTGTAAGCTTAGCGTACGGCCAAGTAGAATTGGCCACCAAGTATTCCCAGCAAGATTGTAAATTAGATAGCCTATTAGATGGCATTGAGGAAGAATACAATTAGTCGAGTTGACTATGTAATTGAATATGACATGAAAAATGTCTTCTAGCTGGATTGTAGATCGTTTGTCGTAGCGGACCTTTTCGCTTCAACCTCGGGACCTCAATAGTCCGGGGTGTGTCCGAATACCCTCGCGGTTATGTAAGAACCGGGGCATGCATGGAGACAAGGCGTAGGGGTCATTATTGCTGTATCAGACAAGTGCCCAACTAGTTATGTTATATTACTTGGATAGTAAGAAACATCTTCCAGGGAGAATAGTTCCGTTAAGGGTTCCTTTCCCTGGGAGGCATGCCCTAAAGTGCATGTCCAAACTGCTAAAAAAAAGCAGAAACTCATCTGTGGGCAGATGGATAAATAGTTAAAAATCATCTTTCAGTTCACCGACCGAATATTCCCTTAAGAACGCTAGCTTTCGGCTTCACCTACCGAGGTACACATCCGGTTGACCAGCGGTAACAATCAGCGGAGGTGCTCCCTTTACCACCTAGCCGAACAAGCGGGAACGTAGGGAGTAAGCACGTGAGCCAGCAACCCAGCTTGGCCAAAACTTAAGTCATATCGATGCATATAATGGTGAGTAAAAGGTACATGCGGAAGTTTGACACATGTGTTGGGCATAAAGCCCGTATAAATAAGCTTCATTAAAGAAGCCCCGAGTATAATGAGCGCGGACAGCGCGTCAAGTATGTGCGAAACAAAGCGCAAACGAGCCTCGAAAGGCTTCAAGAAGAAGGAGGGGGAAGGAGAGAAATAAAAGACAGCAAAAAATAGAAAATGTGGATGGAGGAAGGAGACGAACTCGGAGTCCGGCACTTAGGCGTAGAATCTTCGTAGACGGGCTGCGTTCCATGGGTTCGGCTCGAGTCGGTTATCCGATGCGTTTCGCAGACGGTATGCTCCGCCGGTCAGGACCTGGTCGATGATGAAGGGACCTTCCCATTTGGGCTTGAGTTTGTCCTTTTTCTTGTCCGGCAGTCATAGAACTAGTTCGCCAACGTTGTAAGCTTTGGCCCGTACTTCCCTGCTTTGATACCATTGAGCCTGCTGTTGATAAAATGCGGAACGAGCTTTTGCCACGTCGCGCTCCTCCTCCAATGCGTCCAAACTGTCCTGCCGATCGAGCTCGGCTTCTCTTTCTTCATACATGCGCACGCGAGGTGAGTCATGAATTATGTCGCAGGGCAAGACTGCCTCTACGCTGTACACCATAAAAAAATGGTGTGAATATGGTAGTACGATTCGGCGTGGTCCGCATCCCCCAGAGTACGGAGTCGAGCTCCTCAACCCAGTGCGTGTTAGATTCCTTGAGGGACCGCACTAGTCTGGGTTTAATGCCGCTCATGATTAGACCGTTTGCTCGCTCGACTTGGCTGTTGGTTTGAGGGTGATAGACTGAGGCGTAATCGAGCTTGATGCCCATGTTTTTGCACCATGATTTGACCTCATCGGCCGTGAAGTTGGTGCCGTTATCAGTGATGATACTGTGGGGGACATCGTAACGGTGCACTACCCCTGATATGAAGTCTATCACCGGCCCGGATTCGGCCATTTTAATAGGCTTGGCCTCTATCCATTTGGTGAATTTATCCACCATGACCAATAGGTATTTTTGCTTGTGGGTTCCTCCCTTAAGGGGTCCAACCATGTCAAGCCCCTGCATGAATGGCCAGTGATGGGTATAGTTTTGAGGGCGGTGGGTGGCATGTGGCTTTGGTTAGCAAAAAGCTGGCAACCGACGCATTGTTGGACTAAATCCTGCAGATCTGTCCGGGCTGTCGGCCAATAAAATCCTATGCGGAAGGCCTTGCCTACAAGGGCCCGGCTGCAGCGTGGTGCCCACCAGTCCGGCATGAATTTCAGCCAGGAGGTTTCGCCCTTCCTCTTGGAGATACACCTTTGAAGGACTCTGTTGTGCTTTTCTTATAGAGCTCTCCCTCATGGACTTTATAGGCTTTGGATCGCCAGACTATGCAGTGAGCCTCATTTTGGTCTTCGGGAGTTCACGCCTAGTTAGGTAGGCTAGGAATGGTTCCGTCCCACGGGCGATAACCGCCATTATTACGTGGGCGGAGGGTGTTATCTCGTTGGCGAGCCTCCGATTGTGTCGAGTGTTCGGTGTCGAGGCGGTCGGGTCCGGATTGTTATTTCCGGACTCCCCTTCCCATAATGCAGACGGCTTGAACAGCCGTTCCTGTGAAGATGTTGGGTGGGGCGGCATCGCGTTTTGCGCCCGATGCGTGCTAACACGCCCGCTACCGGTTGTTATCCGGGCTATATGATGAAATTCGAGCCCTTCAACCGTCTTGACATTTTCAGGACCACATTGCGATGCGCTGCCATTTTTGGATCTTTGGCATCAAAGTCTTCGTTTATTTGAGATATCGCGAGGTTGAATCTCGCCGCACCTCTAGGCGTTTAATGCCCATGGAGGCGCCATCCGGAGGCCGTGCGAAGGGCCTCGTATTCGCCGCGTTATTGGAGTCTGTATACATTATCTCGAAGGATGTATTGACTGTGTCCCGGTTGGGGAGACGTCAGACGATGCCAGCCTGTGCCGCCAACATTTTGGAGCCGTCAAAGTGCATGATCCAATTGGAGTATGCGCCGTACTCTTTAGGGAGTTCGGCTTTGGTCCATTCGACCACGAAGTCGGCCAAAACCTGCGACTTAATAGCTCGTCGTGGCTTATAGGTTATGTTGAATGGAAGGAGCTCTATGGCCCATTTAGCAATCCGGCCCGTCGCGTCGCGGTTGTTTATAATGTCGTTAAGAGGTACTTCGGAGGCTACCGTTATCGAACACTCTTGAAAGTAGTGTCGCAGCTTCCGGGATGCCATGAACACCGCATATGCTATCTTTTGATAATGTGGGTACCGGGACTTGCATGGAGTTAGGACAGTGGGCACATAGTAAACTGGTTTTTGAAGAGGGAACCGGTGTCCGTCCGTTTCTCGTTCGACGACGAGCACCGCGCTGACAACTTGATGTGTTCTTGGCGATATATAATAGCATTAGTTCGCCCATGTTGGGCGCGACCAGACCGGATTTGTTGCCAATATGGCTTTTATTTCTTGAGAGTCCGGCCCGTGGCGGCATCAATCCCACTCGAAGTGTTGATTGTCTTGGGAGGAGGCGGTAAAGGGTAACGCCTTTTCTCCCAAACGGGAAATAAAGCGGTTTAGAGCCGCTACGCATCGATCAATTTTTGTATTTGTTTGAGGTCTTTTGGAATATCCAATTGTGACAGAGCTCGGATCTTGGCTGGGTTTGCTTCAATTCCTCTACGGACACAATGAAGCCCAAGAGCTTTAAATTTGGAACGCCAAGACGCATTTTTAAGGTTGAGCTTAATGTCATATTTTCGGAGGTTGTCGAATGTGCACCTCAAGTCGTCTACTAGAGTTTCGACATGCTTGGATTTGACGACCACGTCATCTACATATGCTTCCACTGTTTTGCCGGTCTGGTTTGCCAGACATGTTTGAATCATGCGCTGATATGTTGCGCCGGCGTTATTGAGCCCGAAGGGCATTCTGTTGAAGCAGAATGGGCCGTATGGAGTGATGAATGCTGTTGCGGCTTGGTGCAGCTCCGCCATCTTGATTTGGTGGTAGCAGATGCAGCGTCGAGGAAGCACAATGAGTCGTGGTCCTGCTATAGCGTCGATAATTTGATCAATGCGAGGGAGGAAGGGATCCTTGGGCAAGCCTTATTAAGGTCTTTGAAATCAACACATAGGCGCCAGGATTTATCCTTCTTTGGTACCATCACCATATTTGCTAGCCATCCGGATGTTTTATATCTACGATGAATCCGGCTTCCGGAAGTTTGGCTAGCTCCTCTCCCATGGCCTGTCTCTTGGGTTCGGAAAGCGCCAAGAGCCTGTTTGATCGGCTTGAATCCTTTTAGGATATTTAGGCTGTGCTCGCCAGCCGACGTGGGATTCTGGCATGTCACGAAGGGTGCCAGGCAAAAATGTCCCAGTTTTCTTGTAGAAATTCTTGTAGTGCGGCGTCTACATCAGGTTTTAATTGTGCCCCAATGGAGGCCGTCTTTGCAGGGTCCGTTGGGTGGACTTGGAATTTGACTATTTCATCCGCTGGTTTAAAAGAGGTGGACTTGGATCTTTTATCAAGTATCACATCATCCCTGTTCACCATGGAGCGCATCGTAGTGAGTTCCTCGGCCGCTAGGGCTTCGGATAGTGCCTCGAGGGCTAGTGCGGCTGTCTTGTTCTTGGCGCAGAGTGCTATGTTCGGATCACTAGCGAGAGTGATGGTTCCGTTAGGTCCGGGCATTTTAAGCTGCATGTACCCATAATGGGGTATAGCTTGAAAAATTGTGAATGCCTCTTGTCGGCGTTCTGGGAACGGCGGTCCCCAGACTTGCTCGCTGCGGCTGCGGCGTGTCTCAAGGAGGCCCAAAGACGGCCCATCTTCATCAGCATAAGCACAAGACCCTCGCGAGGGGCCAAGCCTCATGGGCGGACGACAAGGAGCTTCCTCGAGCACGGCCTCGTCGGGCTAGCTCATGAGGAGGCGGAGAGTTCAAGGCAGTGGTACCTCGCGAGGTGCCCATGACGCAAGCCATGACGACCAAGGGCGCGATGGGCGCCAGGCCCGCTGATGTCCTCCTTTCCTCTTTGGTGCAAAGGGAGCAAGCGCAAGGCGAGAGCATCAAGCAAAGGCATCCGTTTGATTGCAACAAGACCAAGACCAGCCCAACGGCCGGAAGGAGTCATCGTGGAGCCCAAGCGGCGTCATCACCAGAGCCTTTGGCAGGCGAGGACCAACTTTAGTCAGGATAAGTGTACCCGCTGTTCCCCTTCAAAATGGCCACTTGTTGGCGCCCTTCCCGCTCAATATTTGGGAAGAGGCCCAGGGCCTTCGCCTATAAATAGGAGTAGCCACCCCCAGGGTGTGAGAGAGATCCGAATCCTCATCAAGAAACCAGTAGCTAGAGCGACTGAACCCCACCTAGCAGTTCATCGCACCCTCCAAGAACAGACCCTCGCGAGGTTGTTCTTCCTTGTATAGTTCCTCACCAGCCCAAGAGGCAATCTACCACACCACACCTTTGGAGTAGGGTATTACACCACAATGGTGGCCCGAACCAAGATAAATCTCGTGTCTCTTGTGCTGTTCCGTTTAGTAGTTTAGGTCCCAGCGATTCGGCGAGGTGCGAGACGGTGGAGGGTTGGATCTCCGCGCGCACCCCAGTGTTCGAACCTCAAGGGTCTGCCGGAACCCGGAATCCGACATTTGGCGCGCCAGGTAGGGGTCCGCCGGAATCTACCTTTCGTCGCCTCGTTCTTCCTCGACCACCGCAACCATGTCTGACGCTCGTCGGGCTCGCGCCGAGCGCCGAGCCACCCTCGCCTCCCATGTCGCCCGGGCGGCTTCCGACGGCGGGCGCCCTCGTCATTCCTCACCGCCCGCTGCCAACACCGCCACCGGCCCGGCGGGGAACGGGCAGCAAGCATCATCCCTGCGCTCCTCGGCGACCTCTGGGGAGGAGCCGCGCAGCTTCCTCGTCACCCGGCCCGTCGCACCGGTTCCTTCGGTCGTCGCGGCCCTCCTGGGCGGCTCGCAGGCGCCGCCTCCCAGCCGCCATGTCAAGACGTTCGTCCGCCGGGTCGGCGCCGCCTCCACGCGGCAGGGGGCTCCCTCGGGCCGGACGGAGCCATCGGCCAGGCTGACCTTCGACTCTCGGGACCATCCCGCCAACTCGGCCGGCTCGGGTGCGCTCCCCATGCTCTACACACCCACCATCTGCCAGGTTGCCGTCACCAGGACCCTCATCGACGGCGGCGCCAGCCTCAACGTACTCTCAGTCGAGGCCTTCAACCTCCTCTCACAGACCCAGGAGGCTGCAGCCGACCAGCCTTTTTCGGGCGTGGAGGAGGGTCATCCACTCCTTGGGGCAAATCCGGCTCCCGATGACCTTCGGCACCTACGACAACTTCCGCGACGAACTGGTCGACTTCGACATCGCCCCATCGGCCTCCCCTACAATGCCATCCTTGGCTATCTAGCATTGGCCAAATTCATGGCCGCAACCCACCCGGGTACAACCTCATGAAGATGCCCGGGAGCAACGGCGTCCTCACCGTGCCCGGGGATACCGAAGGTGCGCTGCGAGCGCTCAGGCTCGCCCTCAAGACGGCGGCCGCAGCGCAGCCCTTCGATGCGGAAGCCCTCAATCCCAAGGGGGTTGCGCCGACCAAGAAGAAGCAGTTGTTTACTCAAGACAAGGCGGAGACCAAGCAGATACCTGTCGACGAGGACGGGTCCACAAACGCCACCTTCATAATAGGCGCCAACCTCGAGCCCGAACAGGAGGACGCCCTGGTCAAGTTCCTGCATGCAAACAAGAAGGTGTTCGCCTGGGAGCCCGGTCAGCTGGCGGGGATCCCACGGGGCGTAATCGAGCACCACCTCAACGTGTGCCCCAACGTGCGTCCTATGAAGCAGAAGGCGAGAAGGCAGTCCATTGAAAGCAGGCCTTCATCGTCCAAGAGACCCGCAAGCTAGAAGCCGCGGGGGTTATTCGCGAGGTCCGATACCCAGATTGGCTGGCCAACCCCGTGGTGGTGCCAAAGAAGGGAGGAAAGTAGCGCATGTGTGTCGACTTCACCAACCTCAACAAAGCATGCCCGCAGGATCCGTTCCCGCTCCCTCGCATCGACCAGATCGTTGATTCCACCGCCGAGTGTGACCTGTTATGCTTCTTGGATGCCTTTTCCAGGTATCACCAAATCAAGATGGCGGTGGAAGACGTGGAAAAAACGGCCTTCTTAACCCCGTGTGGAGTGTACTGCTATACATGCATGCCATTCGGACTGCGCAACGCAGGGGCAACCTTCCAGCGGCTCATGCACATCACCTTGGGCCCACAGCTCGGGAAGAATGTGGAGGCTTATGTAGACGACATCGTGGTGAAGTCTCGCGAGGCCAAGACCTTGATACAAGACCTGGAAGAAACCTTGAGCGAGCCTCAACGCAGTGAGCCTGCGACTCAACCCGGAGAAGTGTGTGTTTGGAGTTCCCTGGGCAAGCTCCTGGGTTTCCTCGTGTCCCACCGAGGCATCGAGGCCAACCGGAAAAGGTCAAGGAAGTTGAGGACATGAGCCCACCAAAGACCCTCGAGGAAATCACGAGGAAGCTCACGGGCGCGTAATACTGGGTCGTTTCATCTCCCGATTGGGGAGCGGGCACGCCTTTCTTCCACCGATGAAGAAAAAGGGCCCTTGAATGGGTGAAGAGGCCGACAAAGCGTTCCAAGACCTCAAGAGGTACGACCAGCCCTCCGGTGATGGTGGCCCCGCGCCTCAGGGGAGCCCTTGGTACTCTACCTCGCCGCCACTCCCTACTTCGCTAGCGCAGCCTGGTGGCGATTAGGGAGGAGCGCCGGCCAAGACCACGGGCCACCCGAGCTAAGGCAAGGCCGAATCAAGGAACTTCAGAAGCCAAAGACCGCAACGGAAGAAGATCACCGTCGCAGTGAGCACGCCAAAGGCGGAGAGGCCCTCCATCCAAGCACCCAGCTTGGAGGCGCCGTCACCTCGGGAGGCACCATAGCTTCGGAAGGCGCCACCAAGACCGGCGCCCCTAGCCTTGTCGAGCACCGGTGTACTTCGGCCAAGACAGTTGTTACGGGATGCGAGGCACGGTACCCCATGCCGCAGAAGCTCCTCCTCATGGCTGTTGGTGGCTTCGCAAGCTGCGGCACTACTTCCGTGGTCATCCAATCAAGGTTGTCTCGGCATACCCCACGGAGAGGGTGCTAGGAGCCCCAACTCGCCGGAAGGGTCGCCGAGTGGAACATTGAGCTGCAAGCATTCCAGCTCGAGTTCAGACAACCAGAGTCATCAAGGGGCCTTGTTGGCAGATTTCGTGGCCGAATGGATGAAGCACGGGGCCTCGGGGCGGCGAGGATCGATCCCTCTCCCGTGAAGCGGCGCGGAAGGTTGGGTCATGTACTTGACGGAGTGTTCTCCGCATGAGCTGGGGCTGGGGCAAGTGCTCATATCTCCCGCTCAGGACAAGCTCTACTATGTCGTGCAGCTCTGCTTTCAGTAGGCGAGAAGGTCTCCAACAATATAGCAGAATACGAGGGGCCGAGAAGGGTGCGAAGGCTGCCGCTGCCACAGGGGTGAAGCGCCTTACCATCAAGGGCGATTCCCAGCTCCTCGTCAATTTCTCCAACAAGGTGTACGAGCCAAGAGATGAACACATGGAGGCCTACCTTGCGGAGATCCGCAGGATGGAGAAACAGTTCTGGGGGTTGGAGCTGCAGCACGTGCCCCACGGCACCAACCAAGAGGCCGACGACATCGCCAAACGAGCCTCCAGGAGGTTACCCCAGGAGCCGGGCGTCTTTGAGGAATGGCTCTTCAAGCCCTCAGCCCTTCCGCCGTTATCAAGCACAGCACAGCCTCGGGAGGAGCTCCCTCACCACCTGCCTCGGGAGCCCCAGCTGGCCCGGCCTTAGGAAACACGCCTGCTCCTAACGATGGAACCTCAAGAGGGTGCTTGGATCACGGAGCTCAAGAGTTACTTAACGCGTGGAACTTTGCGGAGAAGGAGGAGGAGGTAGAGCGTGTGGCGCGGCAAGCCACGGCATACAAACATCATGGATGGAGAGCTCTCACCGAAACGCATCAACGACGTATCCCTGCGCTGCATCACCCGAGGGAGCAGGGAAGGAACTGGCCGCGAGATATACATGGCGGAGATTGTGGGCACCATTCACGTCCCACGGGCCCTCGTCGACAAGGCGTTCCACAGCGGTTTCTATTAGCCCACTGCGCTCAATGACGCAGTTGAACTCGTGAAGGCTTGCGAGGCTTGCCAATTCCATGCCAAGCAGATCCACCAGCCAGAAGGAGGTCTGCAAACCATCCCCCTCACTTGGCCATTCGCGGTGCTGGGGCTGGACATCCCGGGCCCTTTTCCTCGGGCTCTGTGGGGCTATCGCTACCTCTACATCGCCGTGGACAAATTCACCAAGTGAAATTTGAAGCCGAGGCCGTCCGCACCATCCCCGCTGGTTCTACGGTCAAGTTCATCAAGGGCATCGTGAGCCGGTTCGGAGTGCCGAACCGCATCATCACCGACAACGGTTCGCAGTTCACCATTAACCTTTTTAAAACGTACTGCGCTAACCTTGGGACGCAGATATGCTACGCTTCGGTGGTGCACCCTTGAAGCAATGGACAGGCCGAGCGGGCCAACGCAGAAGGTCTGAGAGGCCTCAACACCGGGACGTTCAAGAAGAAACTGGAGGCTGCGGTAGAGGCTGGTATGACGAGCTTCCGTCCGGGTTGTGGTCCATCCGCTGACAACCGCAACCAGGCCAACCGGAGAGACCCCTTCTTCACGGGTCTCTGAGCGAAGCGGTCCTCGCCACGAGGTCAAGTTGCCGATCATGCGGGTCTGGCGTTCGATGAAACGCTGCAGACGCCATGGGGGACGGCCCTCGTCTTTGGGGAGGAGCACTGCCGAGAAGTTGCGGCCATGGCGGCAAGGTACTAGCAGGCACTCCGGGCGGTACCACCGCCCGTAACATCCGCCTGAGAACTCTCGAGGTAGGGGACCTCGTGCTCAAGCAGGTCCTCTCGGGGAGGGACTGCATAAGCTCTCTCCCATGTGGGAGGGCCCGTTCAAGGTTGTTCATGTTTCGAGGCCTCGCTCCGTGCGCTTGGAGACTCAAGAGGAGTACATGCGTAACGCGTGGAACATCCAGCACCTCCGGAGGTTTTACCCCTAAAAAGGCCCAGTGCGTGTGAAGAAGGCAAATGCCTGTGAAGCTCATTCTTTTTGGAAAAGGCCCAGTGCCTGTGAAGAAGGCGAGTGCCTGTGAAGCTCGTTCTTTTTGGAGAAGGCCCAGATCCTGTGAAGAAGGCGAATGCCTGTAAAGCTCATCTTTTTCGAGAAAGGCCCAGAGCCTGTGAAGAAGGCGAGCACCGTGAAGCTGTCGCGTTCGAAAGGGCCCGGAGCCCGTGAAGAGGGCAACGCCCGTGAAGCTCGCTTCGGAAGAAAGGCCCGGAGCACATGAAGAGGGCAACGCCCGTGAAGCTTTCTTCCGAAGAAAGGCCCAGAGCTGTGAAGAGGGCCAATGCTGTGAAGCTTCGCCGCCCGTGACACTCTCACGTAATAATGAGTTGGGGCTGTACACGCCCGAGTCTCAGGAGTGCGGCCTCGGGCCCGGGCTCCCTCCCACGCCCATGATGGCAGCACTTAGCTCATGCTGGTGAGAAGATGTCGAAGACTAGACTAGGTGCCGGACGCTGCTTTTTCATTTGCTTTCTGCAGTTGACTAGTTATTCCCATTTGGAGTTTTTATCAAAACTATCGCCTTCTTTTGGTCCGTGGTTCTTGATCTTTTTCGCTCTCCTGCCTCGATTTCTCTTGCGTGGGGACTCGCGAGGCGAAGCCTCAGAGCCCCGGCCAGCGTTCCTACCCCTATCACTCAAGTTTTCACGGCCCTGGTCCACACCTGGAGCACCCTCCCGACCATGCCTCACCCGGGCAACAACGCCTTGAACAGGGGCTGGATCGGTCGCCCACGCGGCCACGGCTGGAGTTCACTTGCGAATGGGCGTACAACAGAAAGGAACAGTATCAGGATAACAAAAGTAGTACAATAATTAACGGCATTAACCTAAACGCGCCCCCATGGGGCCACACATTGTTGCCTTTTTGCGCAGGAGAAAAGAAAGGAAAAGGACAAAAGCAGGTGATGCACGCCTGCGTCGCCCTCTTGGAAGGCTCGAGCCGTCTCACGGAGCTCAGCGGACTCCCTCTCGCTTCACCAGGCGGCAAGCGGACCAGCTGCCACCCCCAAGCGCGCAGGCGTGGGGGGCTGGTCATGGCTGCTCTTTGGAAGAATCACCACCCGAAGAAGAGCTGGTGAAGCTTGAGGAGTCACGGGCATCGCCAGCCGCCCGCGCGCTGCCCTCTCCATCCACGCCGGGGCTGAGTCCTCGGCCGCGGTCGTCGTCTTCAGGGCAGCACCCCATGCGGCGACCGTCTTCCCCGAACACCCTCACGTAGAGGGTGGCGTCACCGTCGTACTTGAAGTGCAGGGAGCACCGGCGGCGAAGACCATGCGCGTGAAATAACGCTTGCCACCAAGGGTCGTGGAAAAGGTTCCTCAGAAAGAGACCTCTAGAGAAGCCCACGGCCCGGCTGCAACAGCCATCCGCCTGGAGCCAGAGGCCACCCAGGCGCCATCCGGGAGCTCACCCAGGAGGAAGCGCGGAGCTGAAGCCGGACGCCGGACGGCTCCTCCGCCTCACCATGAACTCCGGCAGCGCTTCAAGACATGGAGGCGCGGCCTCGGGGACGCGGCCGGGCACGCCCGACCATGGCCAGCCGCTCATCGCCACGCTGAGAGCCTCCCCCACGACCGCGGGGGACCGCCGTGGAGGCCACGGGATGCTTGCGAGGGTGACCTCGACCACGCTTAGGCGGGGGAGAGGAAGACTCGACCTGACGGCCCTTCCCCTTCTCTGCGGCCGACGACTTCCTTGGTGGAGCCATGGAGAAGAAGGGGAGACAAGGAAGGATAGACTGGAAGGGCGCGCGCCGTTCCGTACTTATAGCCGGCGAAGGCCAACCGTCGGCCTCCGCGATCACCGGTAATCATGACCGACTCTGCATGCAGGGACTTGTCGAATCCGGGTGGTTACCGGGGCATCATGGGGAAGCAGTGCGCACGCGTCCAATCAACCGCCACGCGCCGCCCAAGGCCGCAGGCTGTTAGGGCCCGCGACGCTTCGCACTTCCCCTTTCGCCTTTTTGCTCGGCCAAGTCCGGGCGCACCGTGGGCCCGGGGGCTACTGTCGGCGCTCTGGGAACGGGGGTCCCCAGACTTACCTGCCTGCGGCCTGCGGCATGGCTCGAAGGAGGCCCAGCACGGCCCATCTTCATCAATGCAAGCTCAAGACCCTCGCGAAAGGCCAAGCCTCATGAGGCGGACGACAAGGAGCTTCCTCGAGCACGGCCTCGTCGGGCTGGCTCATGAGGAGGCGGAGAGTTCAAGGCAGGGTACCTCGCGAGGTGCCCATGACGCAAGCCATGACGACCAAGGGCGCGGTCGAGCGCCACCCGCATGATGTCCTCCTTTCCTCTTTGGTGCAAAGGGAGCAAGCGCAGGCGAGAGCATCAAGCAAAGGCATCCGTTTCGGTGCAACAAGACCAAGACCAGCCCAACGGCTGGAAGGGAGTCATCGTGGAGCCCAAGTAGGCGTCATCACCAGAGCCTTTGGCAGGCGAGGACCAACTTTAGTCAGGATAAGTGTACCCGTTGTTCCCCTTCAAAATGGCCAATTGTTGGCGCCCTTCCCGCTCAATATTTGGGAAGAGGCCCAGGGCCTTCGCCTATAAATAGGAGTAGCCACCCCCAGGGCGTGAGAGAGATCCGAATCCTCATCAAGAAACCAGTAGCTAGAGCGACTGAACCCCACCTAGCAGTTCATCGCACCCTCCAAGAACAGACCCTCGCGAGGCTGTTCTTCCTTGTATAGTTCCTCACCAGCCCAAGAGGCAATCTACCACACCACACACTGGAGTAGGGTATTACACCACAATGGTGGCCTGAACAAGTATAAATCTCGTGTCTCTTGTGCGGTTCCGTTTAGTAGTTTAGGTCCCAGTGATTCGGCGAGGTGCGAGACAGTGGAGGGTTGGATCTCCGTGCGCACCCCAGTGTTCGAACCTCAAGGGTCTGCCGGAACCCGAAATCCGACACCTCTCGCCCTAATAAAGCGTGATATCCGCTGCTGAACGGGGCCACTTGAAATGTGACCTCCTCGGACCTGTAATTGTCCGGCGAGCCGAACACTACGTCCAGTGTGATTTTTCCTGTGCAGCATGCTTCCCGGCTAGGGATTATTCCTCTAAAGGTTGTGTTGCTTCATTCAATGCGGTTCCAATCTATTTCCATTTTTTGGAGGGTTTCCTCATAGATGAGGTGTAGTCCGCTGCCGCCATCCATGAGTACCTTAGTAAGGCGAAAGTCGTCCACTATTGGACTGAGAACCAATGCGGCTGGTGCTCGGGCTGTTCGGAATTTGGGTTAAATCACCGGCATTAAAGGTAATAGCCGTGTTACCCATGGATTTATTGTTGCTACTTGGTATACTTGGCAAGGTTGCGGAGTGTTCGCTTCCGCATGTTATTTGATGCGAAAGTCTCAAGACTGTTAATACCGTCGGTGTTCTTTGGGCTGGGATTCTGAGGCTAGAAGCTCTTCGCCACTTTTGGCCACCTGTCGTAGTATCCAACATGCTCAAAGGCTATGAGTTGGAGTGGCGCCCTCTGTGCTAAGAATTTTGCAGGGTCCGTTTAGCCAACCCTCTAGTATGGTTCCGTGCCCTTTAGGGGGTTTTTGTTTTATGATGTTTAACCCAGGTGCTTGGTGATGATGCACCCTTTTATTCCGGACTAGGGCTGTATTCGGGGCCGGATTATCCCAAATTTTACTTTCGGTTTTCCAAGCACTCTCCATCGCACAGTACTTTTGTACTATGGTTGCCAAGTCAGCAAAGCGTGTAATTTCACGACGACTTATGGCGTTTAGGATTCCCTTGTCCGTGCAATTATTGCAGAAAAGTGAGATTGCGTCCTTCTCTCGGCAGTCCTTTATCCTGTCCATAACCGTGGAGGAATCGCCAAGTAATGATGTCTTTATTTCAGCGGGCTCTTGCCGAATTCGGGATAGATCGCTAATGTTTGGGTGGGCGGGTGGAACTAGATCCGGAACCCGTCCAATTTAAGACTCAGGGCCGAGAAGTTTTCCGAACTTGGAAGTTTGGATTTTGAATGCTATCCAATGAATCCAACCCGCCGCCGACTTTAAGTTCGGGCTTGATCGACATCCGTCCTCTACGGGAATCCGGCATGGAGGGATCGGGAATCCGGACGTAGCTAGTCCTTGAGATAGAAGAAGAGTCGCCAGATTGCTCCTCTATCACAGCAACATGATGGGTAGCCCGGGAGAGTTGATCTCTCTCGGATCGGTTTTAGGCCCGATCTGGTCGTAGGTCTGTGGCGACTCGAGCGGCGATGCGATCCAAGAGCTCGTTTACGGAGGAGAGCTCGATCGGATCTAACTGCTCGGCAAGTTCCGAGTTAACGTGAAGATTGGTTTCGATGACTCGAGAAGTCATCGTCGGCGCGGTGGCCGAACTGGCGGTCATAAGAAAACCACCTAGCCGAAGAGTCTGACCAGTGGCCAAGGCTCCTTTGGCGATAGTATCGTCTTTAAAGACGGGATGAGGCATCCTTCATGATGGCGATAGCGGCACAGAGGAACTCTCAATGAAAGCACCAATGTCGGTGTCAAAACCGGCGGATCTCGGTAGGGGGTCCCAGGCTGTGCGTCTAGGCGGATGGTAACAGGAGACAAAGGACACGATGTTTTACCCAGGTTGGGCCCTCTCGATGGAGGTAATACCCTACTCCTCGCTTGATTAATATTGATGATATGGGTAGTACAAGAGTGGATCTACCACGAGATCAAGGAGGCTAAACCCTAGAAGCTAGCCTATGGTATGATTGTTGTTCGTCCTAAAACCCTTTGGTTTATATAGACACCGAATAGGGTTAGGGTTACACAGAGTCGGTTACAATGGTAGGAGATCTACATATCCGTATCGCCAAGCTTGCCTTCCACGCCAAGGAAAGTCCCATCCGAACACGGGATGAAGTCTTCAATCTTGTATCTTCATAGTCCAGGAGTCCGGCCAACGGTGACAGTTGACTATCAGGACACCCCTAATCCAGGACTCCTCGGTAGGAATGGAATATCTTGGCCTCAACACAAGGGTAGGTGGTTCTCTCTCGGAAAATGTAAGTTGGAAGTGTAGGTTAGATTCGATGGCTCTCTCAATGAATGAAGAGGAGGTGGAGGGGTATATATAGCCTCCACACAAAATCTAACCGTTACACACAATTTGCCAAACTCGGTGGGACCGAATTGTTAAACTCGGTCAGACCGATTCAGCAAATCTAGTGACCGTTAGGATTTTTGGTGGGACCGACATGCAACTCGGTAGGACCGATATGGTTAGGGTTAGGGCATAACGTAATCTCGGTGAGACCAATTACACAAACTCGGTGGGACCGATTTTGGTAATAAGCTAACCAGAGAGTTGGTCAGGTAAACTCGGTGGGACTGTTTTGCTCATTTCGGTGGGACCGAAATGTTACGAAAAGGAAACAAAGAGTTTACATTGCGTTCTCGATGGGACCAATCGCTCATCTCGGTAGGACCAAAACGTTACGAAGGGAAATATAGAGATTACAATCCCATCTCGGTGAGACCGAGATCCCTATCGGTGAGACCGATTTGCCTAGGGTTTGTGGCAGTGGCTATGACATCTGAACTCGGTGGCGCCGGATAGAAAGAATCGGTGGGGCCGAGTTTGACTTTTAGTTTAGGTCATATGTGGATGTGGGAAAGTAGTTGAGGGTTTTGGAGCATATCACTAAGCACTATGAAGCAAGAACCTCATTAAGCAACACCTCATCTCTCCTTGATAGTATTGGCTTTTCCTATAGACTCAATGTGATCTTGGATCACTAAAATATAAAATGTAGAGTCTTGAGCTTTGAGCTTGATCCAATCCTTTTATCCTTAGTATTTTGAGGGGTCCACTTTTCTCATCCATGCCATGCCATTCATTGAGCTTTTCCTGAAATATTTATCTTGGAATAATGTTAGCTCAATGAGCTATATGTTGTTAGGAATTACCAAAACCACCTAGGGATAGTTGCACTTTCAACAGAAAAATATCCTCCACGGCTCAAAATGGGCTTCAATGCCTAGGAATAATTCGCATAAAGCGACATAATACGCAATGTGCAGAATGGAGGCAGGGGTGAAGTTGTGCAGCTGGAGGCCATAGTATTCCAGAAGCCCTCGGAGGAACGGATGGATGGGAAATCCAACGCCTCTTAGCAGGTAGGGGATGAAACATACTCGCTCTCCCCCGGATAGATTGGGGAAGTCCTCTGCCTGAATCTCACCGTTGAAGAAGTCTAGCCCCGCTCGGACAAGGACTAGATCTACTGGAGGAAGAGATCCCTGCGTTTGCAGCTTCATCAATTGGATGTGATGCATTGAACACCTCTACCACTCGCCTCTCTCTGGGCCAGAACGGGCGGAGGAGCTGGGGACGCTAGCCATCTAGAATGGTTTCTCTTGGACAGTCTCCGAGGATTTTCTCTGCATGGTGCCTGATGGATCTAGGATCCAATCTCTTTAATAGGCACCATTCCTTGCATGGACGGGGTGTTAACTGCAAAAACACCCTGACCTTCCACCTTTGCTTGACGCATGGAAGTCGAAGTTATTCAACGCACAGAAGCCGAGGGGAGCGACTTTGGATCAATGGCCGAATACTTTACTTGGAGATCATTAAAGGAGGAACCCACCTTGCAATGCCGAAGATAATTTGTGTGCCGAACACCTCGCTATTGAAGACTGGTTCAGGGGCTACTGAAGGAGTCCTGGACTTAGGGGTCCTCAGGCATCCGGCCTGGTATCCATGGGCCGGACTGATGGGCTGCAAAGATATGAAGGCCGAAGACTGTACCCGTGTCCGGATTGGACTCTACTTGGCGTGGAAGGCAAGCTTGGCGACCGAAGATTCCTTCTTATGTAACCGACTCTATGTAAACACTAGATCCCCCCCGGTGTCTATATAAACCGGAGGGGTTAGTCCGGAAAGGATATACACATTACCACAGTCATATAGGCTAGACTTCTAGGGTTTAGCCATTACGGTCTCGTGGTAGATCAACTCTTGTAATACTCATATGCATCAAGATCAATCAAGCAGGAAGTAGGGTATTACCTCCATAGAGAGGGCCCGAACCTGGGTAAACATCGTGTCCCCCGTCTCCTGTTACCATCGATCCTAGACGCACAGTTCGGGACCCCCTACCCGAGATCCGCCGGTTTTGACACCGACACACATCACTATAAGCCTTGCAAGCAATGCAACTAATGAGTTAGTTGCGGGATGATGTATTACGGAACGAGTAAAGAGACTTGCTAGTCACGAGATTGAACTAGGTATTGAGATACCGACGATCGAATCTCGGGCAAGTAACATACTGATGACAAAGGGAACAACGTATGTTGTTATGCAGTTTGACCGGTAAAGATCTTCGTAGAATATGTAGGAGCCAATATGAGCATCCAGGTTCCGCTATCGGTTATTGACCGGAGACGTGTCTGGGTCATGTCTACATAGTTCTCGAACCCGCAGGGTCCGCACGCTTAACATTTGGGGACAATCGGTAGTATGAGTTTATGTGTTTTGATGTACCGAAGGTAGTCCGGAGTCCCGGATATAATCACGGACATGACGAGGAGTCTCAAAATGGTCGAGACATAAAGATCGATATATTGGAAGCCTATATTTGGACATCGGAATAGTTCCGGGTGAAATCGGATTTTAACGGAATACCGGGAGGTTACCGGAACCCCCCGGTAAGTGTATGGACCTTATTGGGCCATAGTGGAGAGAGAGAGAGAGAGGAGACCAGGGCTAGCCGTGCGCCCCCTCTCCCTCTGGTCCGAATTGGACTAGGAGGGGACGACGCCCCCCTTTCCTTCCTCCCTCTCTCCCCCTTCCTTCACTCCTAGTCCAACTAGGGAAGAGGGAATCCTACTCCCGATGGGAGTAGGACTCCTCCAGGGCGCGCCATAGGAGGGCCAGCCCTCCCCCCTCCTCCACTCCTTTATATCTGAGGGGAGGGCACCCCATAGACACACAAGTTGATCAGTTGACCTTTTAGCCGTGTGCGGTGCCTCCCCTCCACCATAATCCACCTCGGTCATATCGTAGCGGTGCTTAGGCGAAGCCCTGCGTCGGTAGCATCATCATCACCGTCATCACGCCGTCGTGCTGACGGAACTCTCCCTCGAAGCTCTGCTGGATCGTGAGTTCGTGGGACGTCACCGAGCTGAACGTGTGCTGAACTCGGAGGTGTTGTGTGTTCGGTACATGGATCGGTCGGATCGTGAAGACGTACGACTACATCAACCGCGTTGTCATAACGCTTCCGCTTACGGTCTATGAGGGTACGTGGACGACACTCTCCCCTCTCATTGCTATGCATCACCATGATCTTGCGTGTGCGTAGGTAAATTTTTGAAATTACTATGTTCCCCAACGGTGGCATCCGAGCCAGGTTTATGCGTAGATGTTATATGCACGAGTAGAACACAAGTGAGTTGTGGGCGATAGTAGTCATACTTCTTACCAGCATGTCATACTTTGATTCGGCGGTATTGTTGGATGAAGCGGCCCGGACCGACAATACTTATGTGAGACTGGTTCTACCAACGTGCTTCGCACACAGGTGGCTGGCGGGTGTCAGTTTCTCCAACTTTAGTTGAATCAAGTGTGGCTACGCCCGGTCCTTGTTGAAGGTTAAAACAGCACAAACTTGACGAAAAATCGTTGTGGTTTTGATGTGTAGGTAAGAACGGTTCTTGCTCAGCCTGTAGCAGCCACGTAAAACTTGCAACAACAAAGTAGAGGACGTCTAACTTGTTTTTGCAGGGCATGTTGTGATGTGATATGGTCAAGACATGATGCTAAATTTTATTGTATGAGATGATCATGTTTTGTAACAGAGTTATCGGCAACTGGCAGGAGCCATATGGTTGTCGCTTTATTGTATGAAATGCAATCACCATGTAATTGCTTTACTTATCACTAAGCGGTAGCGATAGTCGTAGAAGCAATAGTTTGCGAGACGACAACGATGCTACGATGGAGATCAAGGTGTCGCGCCGGTGACGATGGTGATCATGACGGTGCTTTGGAGATGGAGATCAAAGGCACAAGATGATGATGGCCATATCATATCACTTATATTGATTGCATGTGATGTTTATCTTTTATGCATCTTATTTTGCTTAGATCAACGGTAGTATTATAAGATGATCTCTCACTAAATTTCAAGGTATAAGTGTTCTCCCTGAGTATGCACCGTTGTGAAAGTTCGTCGTGTCAAGACACCACATGATGATCGGGTGTGATAAGCTCTACGTTGACATACAACGGGTGCAAGCCAGTTTTGCACACGTAGAATACTCAGATTAAACTTGACGAGCCTAGCATATGCAGATATGGCCTCGGAACACTGAGACTGAAAGGTCGAGCGTGAATCATATAGTAGATATGATCAACATAGTGATGTTCACCGTTGAAAACTACTCCATCTCACGTGATGATCGGACATGGTTTAGTTGATATGGATCATGTGATCACTTAGATGATTAGAGGGATGTCTATCTAAGTGGGAGTTCTTAAGTAATTTAATTAATTGAACTTTAATTTATCATGAACTTAGTACCTAATAGTATTTTGCATGTCTATGTTGTTGTAGATAGATGGCCCGTGCTATTGTTCCGTTGAATTTTAGTGCGTTCCTTGAGAAAGCAAAGTTGAATGATGATGGTAGCAATTACACAGACTGGGTCCGTAACTTGAGGATTATCTTTCATTGCTGCACAGAAGAATTATGTCCTGGAAGCACCGCTAGGTGCCAAACCCGCTGCAGGAGCAATACCAGATGTTATGAATGTCTGGCAGAGCAAAGCTCATGACTACTCGATAGTTCAGTGTGCCATGCTTTACGTCTTAGAACCAGGACTTCAACGACGTTTTGAACGTCATGGAGCATATGAGATGTTCCAGGAGTTGAAGTTAATATTTCAAGAAAATGCCGGATTGAGAGATATGAAGTCTCTAATAAGTTCTACAGTTGCAAAATGGAGGAGAATAGTTCTGTCAGTGAGCATATACTCAAAATGTCTGGGTATAACAATCACTTGATTCAACTGGGAGTTAATCTTCCGGATGATAGTGTCATTGACAAAATTCTTCAATCACTGCCACTAAGCTACAAGAGCTTCGTGATTAACTATAATATGCAAGGGATGGATAAGACAATTCCCGAGCTCTTCGTGATGCTAAAGGCTGCGGAGGTAGAAATCAAGAAGGAGCATCAAGTGTTGATGGTCAACAAGACCACCAGTTTCAAGAAAAAGGGTAAAGGGAAGAAGGGGAACTTCAAGAAGAACGGCAAGCAAGTTGCTGCTCAAGTGAAGAAGACCAAGTATGGACTTAAGCCTGAGACTGAGTGCTTCTACTGCAAAGGGACTGGTCCAAGTATTTGGCGGATAAGAAGGATGGCAAGGTGAACAAAGGTATATGTGATATACATGTTATTGATGTGTACCTTACTAATGCTCGCAGTAGCACTTGGGTATTTGATACTAGTTCTGTTGCTAATATTTGCAACTCGAAACAGTGACTACGGATTAAGCGAAGATTGGCTAAGGACGAGGTGACGATGCGCGTGGGAAATGGTTCCGAAGTCGATGTGATCGCGGTCAGCACGCTACCTCTACATCTACCTTCGGGATTAGTTTTAGACCTGAATAATTGTTATTTGGTGCCAGCGTTGTGCATGAACATTATATCTGGATCTTGTTCGATGCTAGACGGTTATTCATTTAAATCTGATAATAATGGTTGTTCTATTTATATGAGTAATATCTTCTATGGTCATGCACCCTTGAAGAGTGGTCTATTTTTGATGAATCTCGATAGTAGTGATACACATATTCATAATATTGAAGCTAAAAGATGCAGAGTTGATAATGATAGTGCAACTTATTTGTGGCACTGCAGTTTAGGTCATATTGGTGTAAAGCGCATGAACAAACTCCATTCTAATGGACTTTTGGAATCACTTGATTATGAATCGCTTTGTACTTGCGAACCATGCCTCATGGGCAAGATGACTAAAACACCGTTCTCCGGAACTATGGAGCGAGCAACAGATTTGTTGGAAGTCATACATACTGATGTGTGTGGTCCGACGAATGTTGAGGCTCGTGGCGGGTATCGTTATTTTCTCACCTTCACAGATGATTTGAGCAGATATAGTTTCGCAACTCACGCCACCCGGAACACCACAGCGTAATGGTGTGTCCGAACGTCGTAATCGTACTTTATTAGATATGGTGCGATCTATAATGTCTCTTACTGATTTACCGCTATTATTTTGGGGTTATGCTTTAGAGACGGCTGCATTCACGTTAAATAGGGCACCATCTAAATCCGTTGAGACGACGCCTTATGAACTATGGTTTGGCAAGAAACCTGTAGCGACCAGACCCGAATGGATCCAGGCTCTGTGCTCAGTGTCATCCCTGGATCAGTAATGCTGACACCACACAGTACTTCGAAGGATTTATAGCAGAGTAGCAATCACACACTTCTTACATCGTTGTCCACAAGGGAACTTATTACAATAATATGGCTTAAGGCCATCTAATAATAACAGCGGAAGGCTTGGAAGATGAGTGAGTCCATCAACTCCATCGGCATCATCGAGTATAGAACCACGACCTAACACCTTACTTCGTAAATGCGAAAAGTCCGCGAACGTGAAAGTTGCAGCCCAAAACGGTCAACACATGGAATATCTTTGGCAATGTAACACATAGAGAACAATGAAGCAACAAGCCTATACTACATGCATATATGGCTGGTGGTAAGGCTCTCTGATTTACATTTTGCATAAAGATGGTTTTTCCCTACATCAAAGGAATAATTTTATTTAACTATCATGGTGGTTGTTAAACATTGAGAATGGTTGACAGCATCCTCAATCCCAATTAAAAGTACTCATTCAAAACCCAATAACATTTTATTAGAAGTAACATGTTGAGATTCACATGATATTCAAGTACTAGATACTCAAGATGTCCATAACCGGGGACACGGCTAATCATGATTAGTTTATACACTCTGCAGAGGTTTGCGACTTTTCCCCACAAGACTCGATCGCCTCCGCTTGGTTCTCGCACTTTTACATGGTGTTTGAGAAGCGGATGACCGAGACATAGTCTTTCGAGCGCTTAGCACCTTACATGTGGGTAGACCGTACCAACCTACATCCCCTACATCGCCTAGCCTACCCGTAAGAGTTCGCACAACTTAGTCAACTACGCCATGAGCCCATAATTGGCTTGTGGCTGCACACGGAAGTTTCCAGTTTGAATAATCTTATGATCCCTTAGAGCACGGGTGGCGGTCCGAAGAAATACTGAGCAAGTCTGATAGAAACCAGGTGCCTCAATCCACCCAGGATGTGTGTTTAGTTTGCCACCTTAGATTAACCTTAATTAACAATCTCTCATCTGTCATGGATATTCACTCACCCAATCCTCGTCTACTTTCATTGCATGGCATAATTAAGCAAACTTAGAAGTAACTCCCAAGGTTTCATAAGTATAAATGTTAATAGGTACTACCTCAATCTACTTCCCATCCCACAATTTAATTAGATCCTAATCATGCAAGTGTTTGAGGGTTTGATCTAATGCAATAAAAGCTGGGTAGTAGAAAAGGTATGATCAAGTGTTACTTGCCTTGCCGATGATCCATGAGACCTAGAGATTCAAGTAACAAGCGGCGCACTCCGGGTGATCTAACGCAGACAAACAACAAGCATACAATAAGTATTCATCTAATGCACGGGAAATCTCGAATAAAAGATCTAACCAGATAGTTCAACTTAAGAACCACAGTTGCAAAAGAATCGAATCAAATAAAGCATCGAAAGTCGGAACTCGAGAGAGAACGACTCGGTTTAGCAATCTGAAACTAGGTCAAAATTTTACAGTAGCAAAACTCTGTGTAAGTAGGTTAGTCGGAACGGCGGTTTCATAACGAAACTCCAGGCGCTTGAATCACCTGATTCCGATAAACGAGCAAGAAATAAAACAGGTTTGAAAATCTGATCGTAAATCTAATCGGAAAAATAACGGATTAAATCCGATTAAAAGAAAACGACGAACGGATTAAATAACGGACGTTCGTTAACAGAACTAATCCAACGAACACATTCATTGAAACGAACGGTTCGGTGAACGTTCGTTAATTAAGAAAACCGAAAAAAAATAAAAACCATCTAGGGTTTTAAAAAAAACCGAACATCTCGAGAAAAACCGGATCGGGAAAACCGGATCGGGCGGGGGCGGCGGCGGCTACCTCGGCTTCGGGCCCGGGGTCAAGGGTCGGGAGGGGCGGCGAGGCGGGCGGGGCTCCGACGGGGAACGGCGGCGGCGGGCTCCTCGGCCGGCGGGCTCGGGGCGGGCGGCGGCTGGGTGAGAGAGAGGTGGCGGTATTTATGGAAGGGGGTGGCGGCGCCTTGGGAAGGGCAAGCCGGGGCCGGCGGAGGCGGAATCCGGGCGGCAGGCGACGCGGCGGCGGGGGCTCCCACGCGGCGCGAGGGTGAGAGAGGAGGAGGCGGGCTGGCCGGCCGGGCCACTGGGCCTTGGCCCGGGGGCGATTTTTTAAAAAAAAACTAAACGGATTAAAAAAATTACCAAACGAACTCCGAATTTAATAAAATAAATTTTCCCCGACTCCTAAAAATGAGTCGAACAAAATGAACTTTAAAAACGGCAAATATGCATTTTTTTAAATGCTCATTTTTGCCTAAAGCAAATAAATCTTTCAAAACCAAATTTGATTTATTTATAAAATCTTCATTTTTCCTAAATGTTGGGAAAGTCATATTATTCCCTCTCTTAAATTTTTTATAGGAAAAACTTTATGAAGATAATTAAATAAATCCAATGATCCTATTTTCAAAATTTGAGAAATCCCAAATATGAAAATAATGAAACTTCCAACTCTCTCCAGGGTCCTTGAGTTGCGTGAAATTTTCTAGGATCGGAAAAATGCGAGAAAAATATGATATGCATGATGACCTAATGTATAACATTCCAAATTGAAAATTTGGGATGTTACAAACCTACCTCTTAAGATGAATCTAGCCCTCGAGATTCGGGTTGGCTAGAAAATAGGTGAGGTGGTCCTTGAGCAAAACTTCCTCTCTTTCCCGGTGGCTTCATCCTCGGTGTGGTGGCTCCTTTGAACTTTGCAAAACTTGATAACTTTCTTTGCGGGTAACTCTGCTTTGGCATAATCGAGAATCTTAACCGGTTTTCCTCATATGTCAAGTCATCTTTCAACTAAATTGCTTCGGTGCACTTGTGTCTCTTAACGGTACCTCTGCTATCTCGGGTGACATTTCTTCAAGCGAGAAACATGGAATACATCATGAACTCCTGACAGTCCTTCTGGCAGTTCCAACTTATAAGCAACTTCTCCCATGCGTTGCAAAATCTTATACGGTCCAACGAAACAGGGTGCTAACTTTCCTTTAACTCCAAAATGTTTAACTCCTCGAAGCGGGGATACTCTGAGATATACTCTGTCTCCAACTTCATACTCAATCGCTTTGCGCCTTGAATCGGCATAGCTCTTTTATGCAGACTGGGCTACCTTGAGCACATCTCGAATCAACTTAACTTTCATTCAGACTCCTTAATCAAATCTGGTCCAAACAACTGACGATCTCCAGTTTCGTCCCATAACAATGGTGTCCTGCACCTCCTTCCGTACAAAGCCTCGAAAGGTGCCATCTTCAAGCTGGTTTGGTAACTGTTGTTGTAGGAAAATTCTGCATACGGCAAATTATCATCCCAGCTAGATCCATAATCTAGTGCACAAGCTCTCAAAGATGTCCTCCAAAATCTGATTGACTCTCTCGGTTACATCCATCGGTCTGTGGGTGGAAAGCTGTCTTGAATTCCAATCGGGTTCCCAATGTTTCGTGCAAGCTGGTTCCAAAATTTCAAGGTAAACCGGGTTCCTCTATCGTCTGATGCTCCTCGGAACTCCGTGTAAACACACAATTCTGGTCATGTATATCTTTGCCAACTTAGCCTTTGCTATAGGTGGTCTTATTTGGAATGAAATGAGCTACCTTTGTCAAGCGGTCGACTATGACCCAAATCGAGTCATAACCTGAGCGGGTCTTTGGCAAACCTGTGATAAAATCCATGCCTAGTTTATCCCACTTCCATTCGGTATCGGCAATGGTTGTAACAATCCTGCTGGCTTACGATGCTCGCCTTTACTTTCGACATACATCGCAAACTGCTACGTACTCGCAATATCCTTCTTCATTCCGGTCCACCGGAAAGTATTCTTCAAATCCAAATACATCTTGGTATTTCTGGGTGAATCGAATAGGGTGAATCATGAGCTTCTTGTAAAATCAACTTCACGATCTACGGGTCATTGGGCACATAAACACGGTCTTCAAACCATAGGGTATCGTGCTCATCCTCACGGAATCCTTTAGCTTTTCCTTTGCTCATTTTCTCCTTTATAGAGGCAACTTCCTTATCTCGCCTTTTGGGCTTCTCCGATTTTGTCCATTAGTGTTGACTGAATCTCCAATGCTGCTACATACCCTCTCGGAACTATTTCCAAGCATAGCTCTCGAAGGTCCTCGGCTAACTCATTGGGTATTCCTCCCATCTTTAGGGTATTGACGTGGCTCTTACGGCTCAATGCGTCAGCTACGACATTAGCTTTTCCGGGGTGATAATGCAATCTCATGTCATAATCCTTGATAAGCTCTAACCATCTCCTTTGTCTCGAGATTTAATTCATACGTGTGAAGATGTACTTCAAACTCTTGTGATCCGTATATACTTCACAATGATTTCCAATGAGAAAATGTCTCCACGTCTTCAAGGCATGCACAACGGCTGCTAACTCCAAATCATGAGTGGCATAATTCAACTCATGGGGCTTAAGTTGTCGTGAAGCATACGAAACAACTCTTCCTTCCTGCATAAGCCTTTGCTCCAAGTCCTCGGCGTGAAGCGTCGCAATACACCTCATAATCCTTAGTCTGATCTCGGCAATATCAAGACCGGTGAGGTAACCAATCTTTTCTTCAACTCCTGAAAACTTGCCTCACAGTCCTCGGTCCATATAAATTTGTTTTCCTTCTTCAACAATTCTGTCATAGGCTTAGCAATCCTTGAGAAATTCTCAATGAATCTTGGTAGTATCCTGCGAGTCCAAGGAAACTCCGAATCTCTCCAACTGTCGTTGGTGCTTCCCATCTGTTACGGTCTCAACCTTTGTGGGGTCAACTGCTATTCCTTCTCCGGATATAACATGTCCGAAATCCAACTTCCTTTAGCCAAAACTCACATTTGCTGAACTTGGCATACAACTGGTGTTCCTCGGTTTCTCCAAAACCAATCGCAAATGTTCCTTGTGTTCCTCTTCATTCTTGAGAAAATCAAAATGTCATCAATGAACACCACGACGAACTTATCCAAAAACTCCATAAACACTTTGTTCATCAGGTTCATGAAATAGGCTGGTGCGTTAGTCGATCCAAATGACATAACGGTATACTCGTCTGATCCATATCTCGTGGTAAATGTTGTCTTGGGTATGTCCTGCTCCCGAATCTTCAACTGATGGTACCCTGATCGCAAGTCGATCTTGAAAACACCTTGGCTCCTTGCAAGCGATCAAACAGATCATTTATCATAGGTAGTGGGTACTTGTTCTTGATTGTTACTTCATTCAATCCACAATAATCAACAACCATTCTTAACGATCCATCCTTCTTCTCCACTAGCAAAATGGGTGATCCCCAAGGTGAAGAACTTGGGCGTATAAAACCTTTATCCAACAGTTCCTTAATCTGCTTCTTGATTTCCGCCAAATCCTTTGCGGGCATCCTGTCTGAGTCGCCGATATCGGGCCTGTTCACGGCAACAGCTCGATCAAAAACTCAATGTCTCTATCTGGTGGCATTCCCGGCAACTCTTAGGAAATACATCGGGAAAATCCTTCACCTTGGTACTTCCTCCTGCACCACTCACGATAAGCAATTAACTTGCGCTCTTCTCGGCTCGTGCCGTGATACATACTTAATCCTTCTTCCTTACGGGGTGGTGAGCAAAATTGACTTTGTGGTGCAATCTATGTTTCCTCCATACTTTGATAACCAATCCATTCCTAATATCACATCCAATCCTTGGGATTCCAGAACTATTAGGTTCGAGGGGAAAACATAGTGTCCAATCCTTAATGGCAGTCGATCACACCATTTACTAGCCATGTACTCTGCTCCGGGTGAGGTTACTAGCATGGGTGACCTAAGGGCTTGGGTTGGTAACTTGTACTTATCCACAAATCCCTTGATATGTATGAATGCGATGCACGATGATCGAAAAGAACAACTGCAGTAAATGACTTAACCAAAAACTTACCGATTACTGCATCGGGCTGATCTTCAACCTCCTCCACATCAATGTGGTTCACCTGTCCCCTGGTGAAAGGGTTGGGTTTCTTTCCAAAGCTTCCATTGCCATTTCCATTCTGGCCTATACGGGCAGTCATTGGCATAATGCCCGATCTTGCGGCACTTAAAGCAAGTAATATGACTCAGGGTCTACTTTGGATGGTGTTGACGGCTTGGTGCGATTCTGTCCATTGCTTCCTCCATTCCGTTCCCATTCTTGGTGCCATTATGGTTATGCGAATTACCTCCTCCATGGGTATGCTTGAAACTGAATTCCTGATTTAGGGGTATAACGAGGTTTACGCTAAGCTCCAGAGTTATACTTCCCTTGCCCATACTTCCGCTTGCGGTTCTCAATTCTTCTGCTGCTTTCCTTCAATCATGAGGGCTCGGTCTACTAACTCCTGGTAGTTATTGAAACTGGCTACCATCAACGGCATCTTGAACTCATCATTCGGTCCTTCTAGAAACTTCTCTTGTTTAGTTTGCATCGGTAGCAACGTCATCCGGGGCATAACGTGCTAATTTACTAAAGTCATCCACGTCTTGGCCAGATCCTTCCTCCTTGGCGTAAGTTGCGAAACTCACGCTTCTTCATAGCCATAGCTCCTGCTGAAACATGGGCGGTCGCGGAAAGCTTGCTGAAATTGATCCCATGTGGCCGGTGTCTATAGGGTAAGTGGCTGTGAAATTCTCCCACCATCTTCTTGCTGGGTCCTTCAAGCTGATGTGCTGCAAACTTCACTCTTTCTCCATCATGCATCCTGCAGTGGTCAGCTCCTTCCTATCTTGCGGAGCCGGGTCCATACTGCTACAATCGGCTCGGTACTCGGAATACACCGTGGGTTTAGTCTAAGGAAATGAGTCGGATGATCCATGGTGGTGGTGGTGGTGGGTTGTTGTTGTTGTTGCCACAGTTACGCACCAATGTTTGAATCAGGGTATTCTGCTGTGGATCGGTTGGGTGATCTCTGGCGGGGAAAACAAATCCGGGTCGCGTCTCGGAGGCATCGATGGGTTTAGAAAAGAAGAGAAATGTAGAATAGAATGAGGTCTAAGGGAATCACTACCCAATGCACATGAGCAAATGCACACAAAATCACTTCATTCAATCAAACAAGGGCTTACAACGATCTAACTATCGCAAAAAGTGCGTGTCTTTGTAATGTTTACATGGAGGAATACTACTAATATGTGGGAGACTTCTACTAATTTGAACCGGTGGAAGACTCCATAATGTCCGCTCGGCTTCGTCTTCAAAGTCGGGTTCACTTGGATCCGAATCGGTGTCGTCGATGTTGATGTAGTCGCTTGGGCAATCGACGTACTGGTCTTCATTCCTGAGCGCCAACTTCTTCTTGAGTTCTTCAATCTCGTACTTAAGATCGTTATTGTGTCTTGCTAGATCTACGATCTCGTCCATGTAGTCCTTGCGTGTAGTCTTTAGTTCTCCTTCCAGTTCGATGATCCTTCTCTTTGTCTTCTGCAACTCCAACATATCATTGCACATTTGGTTCTCCTGGTGTCGAATGTGCTGATTTAACTCCTGGATGAACGCTGCAATGGACCTATCCTTCTTGGTGCTGACTATGTCCCAGTGGTCATCTCGGCGTCCACAAATCTGGTAGATAGTGTTCTTGAGGTCTTCTTGGTAAACTTCTCCAATGCGTCCCATGGTGATGTGAGCTGCCATGCTCTTTCCGGACTCCAAGTTGGTGCAATCGAAAACACTATCTATAGGCTTGGTGATTGGGACGAATGTCCTTCTGGAACGTGAGCTTGAATCTTGGCGCTCCTCTTCAGGCAGAGTGGCGTTGAAAGTTCCGGTGAAGCTGGGTAGTCCAATGTTCAGGTACTTGGTAACTTCCTTCAAGTGAAATCCAAAAGGTGTGCCTTCATCCGGTTGAGTGTACTTGATCTTCGCGTCCGACATCCTAAAGAGAGTAGAAAAGATGAGGAGTTAGAAAATGGGAAGAGAGTAGTGAACTATGGCTTTCACTAAGTGGTAGTGTCTCTCTGATCGGCGTGTGCTCGATACCATTCTCTGTGGCGACCAGACCCGAATGGATCCAGGCTACGTGCTCGGTGTCATCCCCGGATCGATAATGTCGACACCACACAGATGCTTGAAGGATTTATAGCAGAGTAGCAATCACACACTTCTTACATCGTTGTCCACAAGGGAACTTATTACAATAATATGGCTTAAGGCCATCTAATAATAACAGCGGAAGGCTTGGAAGATAAGTGAGACCATCAACTCCATCGGCATCATCGAGTATAGAACCACGACCTAACACCTTACTGTCAGTAAATGCAGAAAGTCGCAACGTGAAAGTTGCAGCCCAAACGGTCAAGACATGGAATATCTTTGGCAATGTAACACATAGAGAACAATGTAGCAACAAGCCTATACTACATGCATATATGGCTGGTGGTAAGGCTCTACGGTTACATTTTTGCATAAAGATGGTTTTTCCCTACATCAAAGGAATAATTTTATTTAACTATCATGGTGGTTGTTAAACATTGAGAATGGTTGACAGCATCCTCAATCCCAATTAAAAGTACTCATTCAAAACCCAATAACATTTTATTAGAAGTAACATGTTGAGATTCACATGATATTCAAGTACTAGATACTCAAGATGTCCATAACCGGGACACGGCTAATCATGATTAGTTTATACACTCTGCAGAGGTTTATGACTTTTCCCCACAAGACTCGATCGCCTCCGCTTGGTTCTCGTGACTACATGGTGTTTGAGAAACGGATGACCGAGACATAGTCTTTCGTAAGCGCTTAGCACCTTACATGTGGGTAGACCGTACCAACCTACATCCCCTACATCAGCTAGCCTACCCGTAAGAGTTCGCACAACTTAGTCAACTATGCGAGCCCATAATTGGCTTGTGGCTGCACACGGAAGTTTCCAGTTTGAATAATCTTATGATCCCTTAGAGCACGGGTGGCGGTCCGAAGAAATCTGAGGCAAGTCCTCGATAGAAACCAGGTGCCTCAATCCACCCAGATGTGTGTTTAGGTTGCCACCTTAGATAAACCTTAATTAACAATCTCACATCTGTCATGGATATTCACTCACCCAATCCACGTCTACTAGCATAGCATGGCATAATTAAGCAAACGAGAAGTAACTCCCAAGGTTTCATAAGTAAAACAGGTAATAGGTACTACCTCAATCTACTTCCCATCCCACAATTTAATTAGATCCTAAACATGCAAGTGTTTGAGGGTTTGATCTAATGCAATAAAACTGGTAGTAGAAAAGGTATGATCAAGTGTTACTTGCCTTGCTGATGATCCGCGAGACCTAGAGATTCAAGTAACAAGCGGCGACCTCCGGGTGATCTAACGCAGACAAACAACAAGCATACAATAAGTATTCATCTAATGCACGGGGAAATCTCGAATAAAAGATCTAACCAGATAGTTCAACTTAAGAACCCTGGTTGCAAAAGAATCGAATCAAATAAAGCATCAAAAGTCGGAACTCGAGAGAGAACGACTCGGTTTAGCAATCTGAAACTAGGTCAAAATTTTACAGTAGCAAAACTCTGTGTAAGTAGGTTAGTCGGAACGGCGGTTTCGTAACGAAACTCCAGGCGCTTGAATCACCTGATTCCGATAAACGAGCAAGAAATAAAACAGGTTTGAAAATCGGATCGGAAATCGAATCGGAAAAATAACGGATTAAATCCGATTAAAAGAAAACGACGAACGGATTAAATAACGGACGTTCGTTAATGTAACTAATCCAACGAACACATTCATTGAAACGAACGGTTCGGTGAACGTTCGTTAATTAAGAAAACCGAAAAAAAAACCATCTAGGGTTTTAAAAAAACCGAACATCTCGAGAAAACCAGATCGGGAAAACCGGATCGGGCGGGGGCGGCGGCGGCTACCTCCGGGCTTGCCGGGCCCGGGGCTCCGGGGGCCGGGCGGGTCGGGAGGGGCGGCGAGGGCGGCGGGGCTCCACGGCGGGAACGGCGGCGGGCTCGGCGGGCGGGCTTCGGGTTGACTGGGTGAGAGAGAGGCGGCGGTATTTATGGAAGGGGGGGTGGCGCCTTGGGGAAGGGGCAAGCCGGGCGTGGGCGACGGCGGGCGGGCTCAAGCGCGCGAGAGGAGAGAGGAGGCGGGCGGCTGGTTGGGCTGGGCCTGGCCCGGCGGATTTTTTTTAAACAAAACTAAACGGATTAAAAAATACCAAACGAACTCTGAATTTAATAAAATAAATTTTCCCCGACTCCTAAAATGAGTCGAACAAAATGAACTTTAAAAAGCGGCAAATATGCATATTTTTTTAAATGCTCATTTTTGCCTAAAGCAAATAAATCTTAAAACCAAATTTGATTTATTTATAAAATCTTCATTTTCCTAAATGTTGGGAAAGTCATATTATTCCCTCTCTTAATTTTTTATAGGAAAAACTTTATGAAGATAATTAAATAAATCCAATGATCCTATTTTCAAAATTTGAGAAATCCCAAATATGAAAATAATGAAACTTCCAACTCTCTCCGAGGGTCCTTGAGTTGCGTGAAATTTTCTAGGATCGGAAAAATGCGAGAAAAATATGATATGCATGATGACCTAATGTATAACATTCCAAATTGAAAATTTGGGATGTTACAAAACCAAAGTTGTCGTTTCTTAAAGTTTGGGGCTGCGATGCTTATGTGGAAAAGCTTCAACCTGATAAGCTCGAACCCTAATCAGAGAAATGTGTCTTCATAGGATACCCAAAAGAGACTGTTGGGTACACCTTCTATCACAGATCCGAAGGCAAGACATTCGTTGCTAAGAATGGATCCTTTCTAGAGAAGGAGTTTCTCTCGAAAGAAGTGAGTGGGAGGAAAGTAGAACTTGATGCAGTAACTGTACCTGCTCCCTTATTGGAAAGTAGTTCATCATAGAAATCTGTTCCTCTAACTCTGATAACCCACAAGTATAGGGGATCAATTGTAGCCTCTTTTGATAAGTAAGAGTGTCGAACCCAACGAGGAGCCAAAGGTAGAACAAATATTCCCTCAAGTTCTATCGACCACCGATACAACTCTACGCACGCTTGACGTTCGCTTTACCTAGAACAAGTATGAAACTAGAAGTACTTTGTTGGTGTGACGGGAAAGGTTTGCAAGAAAATAAAGAGCGAGTAAATAAAAACTAGGGGCTCTTTAGATAAAGAAGCAATAAAGTAAATATAGTGAGTGTGGAAAAGTGGTGATAGGTGTGGCGAAATTGTCCCTAGGCAACTGACTACGTTACTAGACCGGTAATCACTATTGCAATTCTATTTGAGGGAGAGGCATAAGCTAACATACTTTCTCTATTTGGATCATATGAACTTATGATTGGAACTCTAGCAAGCATCCGCAACTACTAAAGATTCATTAAGGTAAAGCCCAACCATAGCATTAAAGTATCAAGTCCCCTTTATCCCATACGCAAACAACCTACTTACTCGGTCTGCGGCTTCATCACCACGCCACCCACCATAAGCAAATCATAAACATATTGCAAACCCTACGGTGGGAATCCCTCACGCTTGCGCGACACGGAGGGCACAATAGGACAACACCAATAATAAAATATGCAACTCAAACCAATCATAGCAATTCATCAATCACTGATAGGACAATGGAAATCTACTCAGACATCATAGGATGGCAACACATCATTGGATAATAATATGAAGCATAAATCACCATGTTCAAGTAGAGGGTACAGCGGGTTGCGGGAGAGTGGACCGCTGTAGATAGAGGGGGAAAGGTGATGGAGATGTTGGTGAAGATGACGGTGGTGTTGGTGAAGATCGCGGTGATGATGATGGCCCCCGGCAACGCTCCGGCGCCACCGGAAGAAAGGGGGAGAGAGGCCCCCTTCTTCTTCTTCTTCCTTGACCTCCTCCCTAGATGGCAGAAGGGTTTCCCCTCTGGTCCTTGGCTCCCATGGCTTGGGAGGTGCGAGAGCCCCTCCGAGATTGGATCTATCTCTCTGTCTCTGCGTTCTGTTCTGGCTCTGTTTCACCGTTTCGTGTATATATGGAGATCCGTAACTCCGATTGGCCTGAAACCTTCGCCGTGATTTTTTCCCGAATATTAGCTTTCTTGCAGCAAAAGAAGAGCATCAACCGCCTTACAGTGGGCTTACAAGGGTAGGAGGCGCGCCCCCCTGCCTCATGACCACCTCGGGCACTGGTTCGCGTTGATTTTCCTTCCAAATTTTCCATATTTTCCAAAAATAAGCTCCGTCCGTTTTTATCCTGTTTGGACTCCGTTTGATATGGATATGCTACGAAACCAAAAACATGCAACAGACAGGAACTGGCACTGGGCACTGGATCAATATGTTAGTCCCAAAAATAATATAAAAAGTTGCCAAAAAGTATATGAAAGTTGGATAATAATGGCATGGAACAATCAAAAATTATAGATCTGACGGAGACGTATCAGCATCCCCAAGCTTAATTCCTGCTCGTCCTCGAGTAGGTAAATGAAAAAAGATAATTTTTGATGTGGAATGCTACCTAGCATAATCTTGATCATATGTCTAATCATGGCATGAATATTAAGACACGAGTGATTCAAAGCAATAGTCTATCATTTTACATAAAAAACAATAATACTTTGAGCATACCAACCAAGCAATTATGTCTTATTGAAATAACATAGGCAAAGAAAGCTCATCCCTACAAAATCATATAGTCTGGCTATGCTCCATCTTCACCACACAAAATATTCACATCATGCACAACCCCGATGACAAGCCAAGCAATTGTTTCATACTTTTGACGGTTCTCAAACCTTTTTCAACTTTCACGCAATACATGAGCGTGAGCCATGGATATAGCACTATAGGTGGAATAGAATATAATGATGGAGGTTATGTGGAGAAGACAAAAAAGGGAGAAAGTCTCACATCGACGCGGCTAATCAACGGGCTATGGAGATGCCCATCAATTGATGTCAATGCGAGGAGTAGGGATTGCCATGCAACAGATGCACTAGAGCTATAAGTATATGAAAGCTCAAACTGAAACTAAGTGGGTGCGCATCCAACTTGCTTGCTCATGAAGACCTAGAGCATTTGAGGAAGCCCATCGTTGGAATATACAAGTCAAGTTCTATAGTGAAAATTCCCACTAGTATATGAAAGTGACAACATAGGAGACAATCTATATGAAGAACATGGTGCTACTTTGAAGCACAAGATATGAGACTCACTACATGAAGAACATGGTGCTACTTTGAAGCACAAGTGTGGAAAAAGAGATAATAACATTGCCCCTTTTTATTTATTTTCTTTTTTTTCTTTTCTTTTTTGCGGGCTTCTTTGGCCCCATTTTTTTATTTAGGCTTCTTTGGCCTCTCATTTTTTTGGATGGGGCAATGCTCTAATAATGATGATCATCACACTTTTATTTACTTACAACTCAATATTACAACTCGATACTAGAACAAAGATATGACTCTATATGAATGTCACGGTATGTACCGGGATGTGCAATGATCTAGCGTAGCAATGACATCAAAAAACGGACAAGCGATGAAAACATCATGCTAGCTATCTTACGATCATGCAAAGCAATATGACAATGAATGCTCAAGTCATGTATATGATGATGATGGAAGTTGCATGGCAATATTTCTCGGAATGGCTATGGAAATGCCATGATAGGTAGGTATGGTGGCTGTTTTGAGGAAGATATAATGAGGCTTATGTGTGACAGAGCTTATCGTATCACGGGGTTTGGATGCACCGGCGAAGTTTGCACCAACTCTCGAGGTGAGAAAGGGCAATGCACTGCATCAAGAGGCTAGCAGTGATGGAAGGGTGAGAGTCGCATTATAATCCATGGACTCAACATTAGTCATAAAGAACTCACATACTTATTGCAAAAATCTATTAGTCATCGAAACAAAGTACTACGCGCATGCTCCTAGGGGATAGATTGGTAGGAAAAGACCATCGTCGTCCCCGACCGCCACTCATAAGGAAGGCAATCAATAAACACCTCATGCTCCGACTTACGTTACATAACGGTTCACCATACATGCATGCTACGGGACTTGCAAACCTCAACACAAGTATTTCTCAATTTCACAATTACTCAACTAGCACGACTCTAATATCACCACCTTTATATCGCAAAATTATTGCAAGGAATCGAACATATCATATTCAGCGATCTACAAGTTTTATGTAGGATTTTATGACTAACCATGTGAATGACCAGTTCCTGTCATCTCTCTAAATAGATACCAAGTGAAGCACGAGAGTTTAATTCTTTCTACAAAAGATATGCCCACGCTCTAACAAATATAAGTGAAGCAAAAGAGCATTCTACAAATGGCGGTTGTCTATGTAAAGAGAAACAGGCAATCCAAACTTCAAATGATATAAGTGAAGCACATGAAGCATTCTATAAAGCCATACTCAAAAGATTTAAGTGAAGTGCAATGAGCATTCTATAAATCAACCAAGGACCATTTCATACCATCATGGTGCATAAAAGAAAAAATGAAAACTAAAAACAAAAGACGCTCCAAGATTGCACATATCGCATGAACGAAACAAATCCGAAAACATACCGATACTTGTTGAAGAAAGAGGGGATGCCTTCCCGGCATCCCCAAGCTTAGACGCTTGAGTCTCCTTGAATATTTACTTGGGGTGCTTCGGGCATCCCCAAGCTTGAGCTCTTGCCTCTCTTCCTTCTTCTCACATCGAAACCTTCTCAATCATCGAACACTTCATCCACACAAAACTTCAACAAAATACTCGGTAAGATCCGTTAGTATAATAAAGCAAATCACTACTCTAAGTACTGTTGCAAACCAATTCATATTTTATTTTTGCATTGTGTATACTGTAGTATAACTTTTTCATGGCTTAATCCACTGATATGAATTGATAGTTTCATCAAAACAAGCAAACTATGCATCAAAAACAGAATCTGTCTAAAACAGAACAGTCTGTAGAAATCTGAACATTCACCATACTTCTGATACTTGAAAAATTCTGCCAAAATTAGGAAAAATAAAAAATTTGTACATAAATACAGTGCAATAATAATCAGAACCATTTGATGTTCCTGCAAAAAATTAAAATTCGCGCACTACAGCCAAAGTTTCTGTCCTGCACCGCACAAACCAACAAGCATTGTAAACATCCTAAAGGCAAACCTTGGCACATTATTTTTATAATACAATGGAATTGTACAAGGGGATAATTTTTTTTGTTGAAAAGTTTCTGTAATCAAGATTCACAAATTTGCCGTGAGCATGAACAAAGTTCAAGGAGCTCTCCCACTTCAACAATGCTTGTCTTTCTCACTTTCACTTTCCTTTTTGAAAAGGTTTTGGGTTCCCCTTTTTATTTTTGTTGTTTTTAAATTATATGAAAGCACTCAACAGAAATAAATGACTCTCTAAAACTTACGGGTTGTCTCCCTGGCAGCGCTTTCTTTAAAGCCATTAAGCTAGGCATATAGTGCTCAAGTAGTGAATCCACCCGGATCCCAAGGTATATCAAAGCCAATTTTAATTAACAATGATTTGTAATTTAGTAGTGAGCACAAAGCAACATATATCATGTAATTATGAAGTCTAACTCTCTTCCTATGCATCGGCATGTCATAAAAGAACAATTCATGCACACATAGTAAAGGCCAATGCATAGTATAAACAGTTTCATGCAATTCTATCGTGTTGGAAACATAGAGAGGTGGAGATAGAGTTCCTTTCTCATAATAATTGCAAGTAGGAGCAGCAAGCACATGCATATTATATCTATCAAAATCATCATGTGCCACGGTAAAAAGCAACCCATCAATATAATCCTTAATAAGGGCAAACTTCGCCGATATAGTATAATCGGGATAATTCAAAAAGATAATAGGACTATCATGCGTGGGTGCAATAGCAACAATTTCATGTTTAACATAAGGAACTATAGCAAGTTCATCTCCATAAGCATAATTCATATTGGCATCTTGGCCACAAGCATAGCAAGCATCATCAAAAAGGGATATTTCAAGAGAATCAATGGGATCATAATAGTCATCATAGCAATCATCCTTCGGTAAGCACGAAGGGGAATTAAACAATGTATGAGTTGAAAAGTTACTCTCATTAGAAGGTGGGCACGGGTGATCAATCCTCTCTTCCTCCTTTTGTTCTTCGCTCTCCTCCTCATCATTTTCATCCAATGAGCTCATAGTTTCATCAATTTCTTCTCCCATAGATTCCTGCAAAATATTAGTCTCTTCTTGGACAGCGGAGACTTTCTTGATAAGTGCATTAATTTCATAATTGTATTTATAATTCTCATAGCAATATTTGAGGATAGCTAAATTTTCAGATCTATGAACAGCATCATCAAAATCCTCAAACTCTTTACACATAGCTTCAATTTCATAAGCACCCATAAAAGCAACAAATTCTTCTATTTGTTCCACATCATAGTAATCATATATACCATTAGCATAAGAAGCTAAGGTTTCATTATCATTAAATTCGCATGAAAAGGGAAGATGTGGAGAATTCATCCTAGAGCAACAAGTATAATCATATTCCACACATAGTTGCCAAGCATACCACTTCAATATATGAATTTGATCCCATAATAGTTTCCCTTTTTGAGTTAAGCGATAATCCCTAAAGTATTCACGTTGATCCAACGTTACTCCCATTACATAATTGAATGGGGTTTTCTCAGGATTATTAAAGTAGTACATAATATCTTTCACATAACCAGCATGGAGGGTTTTAGGAGGTTCCCCATCTCCATGAGCAGAAAGTACACCTAATTTTTTTGGTATTTCGTGTTCCATATCCATAACTAAAGATAGAGAACAACTAAGAACAACAAATAAAAATTACTTAGTGATAAAGCAAACAAGAACACACGAGAATATTCACCCCACGCTATGACTCCCCGGCAACGGCGCCAGAAAAAGGTCTTGATAACCCACAAGTATAGGGGGTCAATTGTAGCCTCTTTCAATAAGAGTGTCGAACCCATCGAGGAGCTAAAGGTAGAACAAATATTCCCTCAAGTTCTATCGACCACCGATACAACTCTACGCACGCTTCACGTTCGCTTTACCTAGAACAAGTATGGGACAATCAAAAATTATAGATACGACGGAGACGTATCAGCATCCCCAAGCTTAATTCCTGCTCGTCCTCGAGTAGATAAATGAAAAAAAGATAATTTTTGATGTGGAATGCTACCTAGCATAATCTTGATCATATGTCTAATCTTGGCATGAATATTAAGACACGAGTGATTCAAAGCAATAGTCTATCATTTGACATAAAAAACAATAATACTTCGAGCATACCAACCAAGCAATTATGTCTTATTGAAATAACATAGCCAAAGAAAGATTATCCCTACAAAATCATATAGTCTGGCTATGCTCCATCTTCACCACACAAAATATTCACATCATGCACAACCCCGATGACAAGCCAAGCAATTGTTTCATACTTTTGACGTTTCTCAAACCTTTTCAACTTTCACGCAATACATGAGCGTGAGCCATGGATATAATACTATAGGTGGAATAGAATATAATGATGGAGGTTATTTGGAGAAGACAAAAAAGGAGAAAGTCTCACATCGACGCGTCTAATCAACGGGCTATGCAGATGCCCATCAATTGATGTGAATGCGAGGAGTAGGGATTGCCATGCAACAGATGCACTAGAGCTATAAGTATATGAAAGCTCAAACTGAAACTTAGTGGGTGTGCATCCAACTTGCTTGCTCATGAAGACCTAGGGCATTTGAGGAAGCCCATCGTTGGAATATACAAGCCAAGTTCTATAGTGAAAATTCCCACTAGTATATGAAAGTGGCAACATAGGAGACAATCTATATGAAGAACATGGTGCTACTTTGAAGCACAAGATATGAGACTCACTACATGAAGAACATGGTGCTACTTTGAAGCACAAGTGTGGAAAAAGAGATAGTAACATTGCCCCTTTTATTTTTTTTATTTTTTTATTTTGCGGGCTTCTTTGGCCCCATTTTTTTTATTTAGGCTTCTTTGGCCTCTCTTTTTTTTGGATGGGGCAATGCTCACTTTTGTTTACAACTCAGTATTACAACTCGATACTAGAACAAAGATATGACTCTATATGAATGCCGTCGGCAGTGTACCGGGATGTGCAATGATCTAGCGTAGCAATGACATCAAAAAACGGACAAGCCATGAAAACATCATGCTAGCTATCTTACGATCATGCAAAGCAATATGACAATGAATGTTCAAGTCATGTATATGATGATGATGGAAGTTGCATGGCAATATATCTCGGAATGGCTATGGAAATGCCATGATAGGTAGGTATGGTGGCTGTTTTGAGGAAGATATAATGAGGCTTATGTGTGACAGAGCGTATCATATCACGGGGTTTACCTAGAACAAGTATCAAACTAGAAGTACTTTGTTTGTGTGACGGGAAAGGTTTGCAAGAAAATAAAGAGTGAGTAAATAAAAACTAGGGGCTCTTTAGATAAAGAAGCAATAAAGTAAATATAGCGAGTGTGGAAAAGTGGTGATAGGTGTGGCGAAATTGTCCCTAGGCAACTGACTACTTTACTAGACCGGTAATCACTATTGTAATTCTATTTGAGGGAGAGGCATAAGCTAACATACTTTCTCTACTTGGATCATATGAACTTATGATTGGAACTCTAGCAAGCATCCGCAACTACTAAAGATTCATTAAGGTAAAACCCAACCATAGCATTAAAGTATCAAGTCCCCTTTATCCCATACGCCAACAACCTACTTACTCGGTCTCAGGCTTCTCACACTCACGCCACCCACCATAAGCAAATCATAAACATATTGCAAACCCTACGGCGGGAATCCCTCATGCTTGCGCGACACGGAGGGCATAATAGGACAGCACCAATAATAAAATATGCAACTCAAACCAATCATAGCAATTCATCAATCACCGATAGGACAATGGAAATCTACTCAGACATCATAGGATGGCAACACATCATTGGATAATAATATGAAGCATAAAGCACCATGTTCAAGTAGAGGGTACAGCGGGTTGCGGGAGAGTGGACCGCTGTAGATAGAGGGGGGAAGGTGATGGAGATGTTGGTGAAGATGACGGTGGTGTTGGTGAACATCGTGGTGATGATGATGGCCCCCGGCAGCGCTCCGGCACCACCGGAAGCAAGGGGGAGAGAGGCCCCCTTCTTCATCTTCTTCCTTGACCTCCTCCCTAGATGGGAGAAGGGTTTCCTCTCTGGTCCTTGGCTCCCATGGCTTGGGAGGCGAGAGCCCTCCGAGATTGGATCTATCTCTCTGCTTCGCCTGCTCGGCTCTGTTTCACCGTTTCGCGTATATATGGAGATCCGTAACTCCGATTGGCCTGAAACCTTCGCCGTGATTTTTTTCCGAATATTAGCTTTCTCGCGGCAAAAGAAGAGCATCAACCGCCTTTCGGTGGGCTCACGAGGGTAGGGGCGCGCCCCCTGCCTCGTGACCACCTTGGGCACTGGTTCGCGTTGATTTTCCTTCCATATTTTCCAAAAATAAGCTCTGTCCGTTTTTATCCCATTTGGACTTCGTTTGATATGGGTATTCTGCGAAACCAAAAACATGCAAATGCATGTGAACTGCACCGAAACCTTTGGATCAATATGTTAGTCCCAAAAATAATATAAAAAGTTGCCATAAAGTATATGAAAGTTGAATAATATTGGCATGGAACAATCAAAAATTATAGATACGACGGAGACGTATCAGACTCCTACACCAATTAGTGAGGAAGCTAATGATGATGATCATGTAACTTCAGATCAAGTTACTACTGAACCTCGTAGGTTAACCAGAGTAAGATTTGCACCAGAGTGGTACGGTAATCCTGTTCTGGAGGTCATGTTACTTGACCATGACGAACCTACGAACTATGAGGAAGCGATGATGAGCCCAGATTCCACTAAATTGCTTGAGGCCATGAAATCTGAGATAGGATCCATGTATGAGAACAAAGTGTGGAGTTTGGTTGACTTGCCCGATGATCGGCAAGCCATAGAGAATAAATGGATCTTCAAGAAGAAGACTGACGCTGACGGTAATGTTACTGTCTACAAGCTCGACTTATTACGGAAGGTTTTTGACAAGTCCAAGGAGTTGACTACGAGGAGACTTTCTCACCCGTAGTGATGCTTAAGTCCGTCCGAATCATGTTAGCAATTGCCGCATTTTATGATTATGAAATTTTCCAAATGGACGTAAAGACTGCATTCCTGAATGGATTTCTAGAAGAAGAGTTGTATATGATGCAACCTGAAGGTTTTATCGATCCAAAGGATGCTAACAAAGTGTGCAAGCTCCAAATGATCCATCTATGGACTGGTGCAAGCATCTCGGAGTTGGAATAAACGTTTTGATAGTGTGATCAAAGCATATGGTTTTATACAGACTTTTGGAGAAGCATGTATTTACAAAAAAGTAAGTGGGAGCTCTCTAGCATTTCTAATATTATATGTGGACGACATATTGTTGATTGGAAATGATATAGAATTTCTGGATAGCATAAAAGGATACTTGAATAAGAGTTTTTCAATGAAAGACCTCTGTGACGCTGCTTATATATTGGGCATCAAGATCTATAGAGATAGATCAAGACGCCTAATTGGACTTTCACAAAGCACATACCTTGATAAAGTTTTGAAGAAGTTCAAAATGGATCAAGCAAAGAAAGGGTTCTTGCCTGTGTTACAAGGTGTGAAATTGAATCAGACTCAATGCCCGACCCCTGCAGAAGATAGAGAGAAAATGAAAGATGTTCCCTATGCTTCAGCCATAGGCTCTATCATATATGCAATGTTGTGTACCAGACCTGATGTGTGCCTTGCTATTAGTTTAGCAGGGAGGTACCAAAGTAATCCAGGAGTTGATCACTGGACAACAGTCAAGAACATCCTGAAATACCTGAAAAGGACTAAGGATATGTTTCTCATTTATGGAGGTGACAAAGAGCTCGTCGTAAATGGTTATGTCGATGCAAGCTTTGGCACTGATCCAGATGACTCTAAGTCACAAACCGGATACGTGTTTATATTGAACGGTGGAGCTGTCAGTTGGTGCAGTTCTAAGCAAAGCGTCGTGGCGGGATCTACGTGTGAAGCGGAGTACATAGTTGCTCCGGAAGCAGCAAATGAAGGAGTCTGGATGAAGGATTTCATATCCGATCTAGGTGTCATACCTAGTGCATTTGGTCCAATGAAAATCTTTTGTGACAATACTGGTGCAATTGCCTTGGCAAAGGAATCCAGATTTCACAAGAGAACCAAGCACATCAAGAGACGCTTCAATTCCATCCGCAATCAAGTCAAGGAGGGAGACATGGATATTTGCAAGATACATACGGATCTGAATGTTGCAGACCCGTTGACTAAGCCTCTCTCACTAGCAAAACATGATCAGCACCAAGACTCCATGGGTGTTACAATCATTACTGTGTAATCTAGATTATTGACTCTAGTGCAAGTGGAGACTGAAGGAAATATGCCCTAGAGGCAATAATAAAGTTGTTATTTATGTTTTCTTATATCATGATAAATGTTTATTATTCATGGTAGAATTGTATTAACCGGAAACTTAGTACATGTGTGAATAAATAGACAAACAGAGCGTCACTAGTATTCCTCTACTTGACTAGCTCGTTGAATCAAAGATGGTTAAGTTTCCTAGCCATTGATATGAGTTGTCATTTGATTAACGGGATCACATCATTAGAGAATGATGTGATTGACCTGACCATTCCGTTAGCTTAGCAGTTGATCATTTAGTATATTGTTATTGCTTTCTTCATGACTTATACATGTTCCTATGACTATGAGATTATGCAACTCCCGAATACCGAAGGAACACTTTGTGTGCTACCAAACGTCACAACGAATCGGGTGATTATAAAGGTGCTCTCTGGTGTCTCCGATGGTACTTGTTGAGTTGGCATAGATCCAGATTAGGATTTGTCACTCCGATTGTCGGAGAGGTATCTCTGGGCCCTCTCGGTAATACACATCACTATAAGCCTTGCAAGCAATGCAACTAATGAGTTATTTGCGGGATGATGTATTACGGAACGAGTAAACAGACTTGCCGGTAACGAGCTTGAACTAGGTATTGAGATACCGATGATAGAATCTCGGGCAAGTAACATACAGATGACAAAGGGAACAACGTATGTTGTTACGTGGTTTGACCGATAAAGATCTTCGTAGAATATGTAGGAGCCAATACGGGCATCCAGGATCCGCTATTGGTTATTGACCGGAGACGTGTCTCGGTCATGTCTACATAGTTCTCAAACCCGTAGGGTCCGCACGCTTAACGTTCAGTGACGATCGATATTATGAGTTTATGTCTTTTGATGTACGAAGGTAGTTCGAAGTCCCGGATATGACCACGGACATGACGAGGAGTCTCGAAATGGTCGAGACATAAAGATCGATATATTGGAAGCCTATATTTGGACATCGGAATAGTTCCGGGTGAAATCGGGATATTACTGGAGTACCTAGAGGTTACCGGAACCCCCCGGTAAGTGTATGGGCCTTATTGGGCCATAGTAGAGAGAGAGAGAGAAAGAGAGAGAGAGAGAGAGACCAGGGCTGGCCGCTGCCTCTCTCCCTCTAGTCCTAATTGGACTAGGAGGGGCGGCGCCTTTCCTTCCTCCCTCTCTCCCCCTTCCTTCTCTCCTAGTCCAACTATAGAAGGGGGGAATCCTACTCCCGATGGGAGTAGGACTCCTACAGGGCGCGCCATAGGAGGGTCGGCCCTCCCCCCTCCTCCACTCCTTTATATACGGGGGAGGGGGCACCCCATACACACACAAGTTGATCAGTTGATCTTTTAGCCATGTGCGATGCCCCCCTCCACCATAATCCACCTCGGCCATATCGTAGCGGTGCTTAGGCGAAGCCCTGCGTCGGTAGCATCATCATCACCGTCATCACGCCGTCGTGCTGACGGAACTCTCCCTCGAAGCTCTGCTGGATCGTGAGTTCGTGGGACGTCACCGAGCTGAACGTGTGCTGAACTCGGAGGTGTCGTGTGTTCGGTACTTGGATCGGTCGGATCGTGAAGACGTACGACTACATCAACCGCGTTGTCATAACGCTTCCGCTTACGGTCTACGAGGGTACGTGGACGACACTCTCCCCTCTCGTTGCTATGCATCACCATGATCTTGCGTGTGCTTAGGTAAATTTTTGAAATTACTACGTTCCCCAACAGCGACTTGCACGTAACCTCCTACTGGATTGATACCTTGGTTCTCAAAACTGAGGGAAATACTTACGCTACTTTTCTGCATCACCCTTTCCTCTTCAAGGGAAAACCAACGCATGCTCAAGAGGTAGCAAGAAGGATTTCTGGCGCCATTGCCGGTGAGGCTTACGCTAAGACAAGCACAAGTCAAGACATACCAAGTACCCATCACAAAACCATTATCCCTCGCATTACATTATTTGCCATTTGCCTCTCGTTTTCCTCTCCACCACTTCACCTTTGCCTTTTCTTCGCCCTTCTTCCCGTATGTCTTTTTGTTTGTGTTTCCACGTGCCTTCTATTTGCTTGCATCTTTGCTTGCTAAAAATCTATTGATATGGATCCACTTAAAGTGTTGTAATTGGATCATCTTCGATCCTTATGCGCCGTCTTTGAAACCCCAACTAGCCTAGTTGATGGGAAATCTTTAGATGAGCATGCTCATTTTGTGCGTCACCGTTGTCTAAAAAAGGGAGACTCTTGTGGGATCAAATAAAAAGATCGCTGTGTTATGCTTAGAATCTTTGTGAAATTTATGATTTTACTTGTTGCTCTAAGAACCCTAAAAAACACCTTCCCTACCTATGTGAGTTTAATAAAAACGAAATCTTATCTTCTTATGCAAAAGGTGTTTATAGTTACTATGATATCGAACCAACTGAAGAATTTGTTGCTTTTAAGGGTGCTTATGAAGTTGCTTCTTTGATTGAAAAGTATGATATTACTCTCTACGAATCTGAAAATTTTGACATACTTAAATATTGCTATGAAAACTATGCTCATAATGTCTATGTCAAAGAATTTATGGAGATAATGGTCGTTGCTTTGGAAGAAAATAATGATATGCAAGAATCTATAGATAATGATGATTCTGATAATTTGATTGAAATATCCCTTGATGAACGTGATGCTTGCTATTCTTGTGGCCATGATGCCCGTATTTATGAAGATGAATTTGCTATAGTTCCTTATGTTAAACATGAGATCGTTGCTATTGCACCCATTATTGGTAGTTCCTTCGATAAAAAGCATGATTGCAATGATTTTACTTTCAATTCTCTTAATGTCAATTGTGCTAATAATATGCAAAACCCTAAGATTGAGGATGCTAGTTTTGCTATGACTACTATTTGTTGCAATGATCATGATTGGGGTGATTCTTCTTGTGATCTTGAAAATTTATTTAAGCCCCATGATGAATATGAGATTGATAATAGTGTTTGCAATATTATTGAAAGTGGGTTTGGAAGAGTGTCAACTTTAGATCCCACATATTTGGAGAATGTTCAATCTTATGAAATTTTTGATAAAAGTGGGTTTGGAGAGGTCATGACTTTAGTTAATGTTAATCCCACTATTTCAGAAGAGTGTCAACTTTGCATGCATGTGGATCGTGTTGAAAATATTTTATGTGATAGATATTTTGTTGAATTTGCTTATGATCCCACATGTAATTATTATGAGAGACGAAAATAATTGTTAAAATTCACCAGAACGTGATAAAATACCAATTATTTTTGCAGTAGATCAATATAAAAATTATCCAGGTTGTCCTAGTTTTTCAGAATTTGTGGAGTTCCAGAAGTATTCGAACAAATCTTATTGCTACAGATTGTTCTGTTTTTGACAGATTCTGTTTTCCGTGTGTTGTTTGCTTATTTTGATGAATCCATGGCTAGTATCGGGGGGTATGAGCCATAGAGAAGTTGGAATACAGTAGGTTTAACACCAATATAAATAAAGAATGAGTTCATTACAGTACCTTATGGTGGTGATTTGTTTTCTTATACTAACGGAGGTCATGAGATTTTCTGTTGAGTTTTGTGTTGTGAAGTTTTCAAGTTTTGGGTAAAGATTTGATGGATTATGGAATAAGGAGTGGCAAGAGCCTAAGATTGGGGATGCCCCGGAAGGCATCCCCTTTTTCGTCTTCTCCTATCGGTAACTTTACTTGAGGCTATATTTTTATTCACCACATGATATGTGTTTTGCTTGGAGCGTCTTGTATGATTTGAGTCTTTGTTTTTTAGTTTACCACAATCATCCTTGCTGTACACACCTTTTGGGAGAGACACGCATGAATCGGAATTTATTAGAATACTCTATGTGCTTCACTTATATCTTTTGAGTTAGATAATTTTGCTCTAGTGCTTCACTTATATCTTTTTAGAGAACGGTGGTGGTTTTATTTTATAGAAATAATTGATCTCTCATGCTTCACTTATATTATTTTGAGAGACTTTTAGAACAGCATGGTAGTTTGCTTTGGCTATAAAATTAGTCCTAATATGATGAACATCCAAGATAGGTATAATAAAAACTATCATATAAAGTGCATCGAATACTATGAGAAGTTTTATAGTTGATAATTGTTTTGAGATATGAAGATGGTGATATTAGAGTCATGCTAGTTGAGTAGTTGTGAATTTGGGAAATACTTGTTCTAAAGTTTGTGATTCCCGTAGCATGCACGTATGGTGAACCGTTATGTGATGAAGTCGGAGCATGATTTATTTATTGATTGTCTTCCTTATGAGTGGCGGTCGGGGATGAGCAATGGTCTTTTCCTACCAATCTATCCCCCTAGGAGCATGCGCGTAGTACTTTGTTTCTATAACTAATAGATTTTTGCAATAAGTATGCGAGTTCTTTATGACTAATGTTGAGTCCATGGATTATACGCACTCTCAACCCTCCACCATTGCTAGCCTCTCTAATACCGCGCACCTTCCGCCGGTATCATACACCCACCATATACCTTCCTCAAAACAGCCACCATACCTACATATTATGGCATTTCCATAGCCATTCCGAGATATATTGCCATGCAACTCACCACCATTCCGTTTATTATTACATGTTTCATCATTGTCATATTGCTTTGCATGATCATGTAGTTGACATCGTATTTGTGGCAAAGCCGCCTTTATAATTATTTCATACATGTCACTGTTGATTCATTGCATATTCCGGTACACCGCCGGAGGCATTCACATAGAGTCATACTTTGTTCCAAGTATTGAGTTGTGATTTTTTAGTTGTAAGTAAATAAAAGTGTGATGATCATCATTATTAGAGCATTGTCCCAAGTGAAGGAAGGATGATGGAGACTATGATTCCCCCACAAGTCGGGATGAGACTTCGGACAAAAAGAAAAAAAGAGGCCATAAAAAAGAGAGAAAAGGCCCAAATAAAAAAATGAGAGAAAAAGAGAGAAGGGACAATGTTACTATCCTTTTACCACACTTGTGCTTCAAAGTAGCACCATGATCTTCATAATAGAGAGTCTCCTATGTTGTCACTTTCATATACTAGTGAGAATTTTACGTTATAGAACTTGGCTTGTATATTCCAATAATGGGCTTCCTCAAAAGGCCCTAGGTCTTCGTGAGCAAGCGAGTTGGATGCACACCCACTTAGTTTCTTTTGTTGAGTTTTCATACACTTATAGCTCTAGTGCATCCGTTGCATGGCAATCCCTACTCACTCACATTGATATCTATTGATGGGGATCCCCATAGCCCGTTGATACGCCTAGTTGATGTGAGACTATCTTCTCCTTTTTTTGTCTTCTCCACAACCACCATTCTATTCCACATATAGTGCTATGTCCATGGCTCACGCTCATGTATTGCGTGAAGATTGAAAAAGTTTGAGAACATCATAGTATGAAACAATTTCTTGGCTTGTCATCGGGGTTGTGCATGATTAAATACTTTGTGTGATGAAGATAGAGCATAGCCAGACTATATGATTTTGTAGGGATAACTTTCTTTGGCCATGTTATTTTGAGAAGACATGATTGCTTTGTTAGTATGCTTGAAGTATTATTATTTTTATGTCAATATTAAACTTTTATCTTGAATCTTTCAGATCTGAACATTCATGCCACAATAAAGAAGAATACATTCAGAAATATGATAGGTAGCATTCCACATCAAAAATTCTGTTTTTATCATTTACCTACTCGAGGACGAGCAGGAATTAAGCTTGGGGATGCTTGATATGTCTCCAACGTATCTATAATTTTTTATTGTTCCATGCTATTATATTATCTATTTTGGATGTTTAATGGGCTTTACTAATGCACTTTTATATTATTTTTGGGACTAACCTATCAACCGAAGGCCCAGCGCAAATTGTTGTTTTTTGTCTATTTAAGTGTTTCGTAGAAAAGGAATATCAAACAGAGTCCAAACGGAATGAAACCTTCGGGAGAGTTACTTTTGGAACAAACGCAATCCAAGAGACTTGGAGTGGAGGTCAAGAAAGAACCGGGGAGGCCACGAGGCAAGAGGGCGCGCCCAGGGGGTAGGCGCCCCCCCCCCCCCCTCGTGGGCCCCTCGTGGCTCCACTGACCAACTTCTTTCTCCTATATATACTCATATACCCAGAAAACATCCGAGAGCACCACGAAACCCTATTTCCACCGGCCGCAACCTTACAGACTGCGTGAGATCCCATCTTGGAGCCTTTTCGTGGCTCACGGGAGGGGGAATCGATCACGGAGGGCTTCTACATCAACACCATGGCCTCTTCGATGATGTGTGAGTAGTTTAACACAGACCTTCGGGTCTATAGTTATTAGCTAGATGGATTCTTCTCTCTCTTTGGATCTCAATACAAAGTTCTCCTCGATCTTCTTGGAGATCTATTCGATGTAATTCTTTTTGCGATGTGTTTGTAGAGATCCAATGAATTGTGGGTTTATGATCAAGATTATCTATGAACAATATTTGAATCTTCTCTGAATTCATTTATGCATGATTTAATTATCTTTGCAAGTCTCTTCGAATTATCAGTTTGGTTTGGCCTACTAGATTAATCTTTCTTGCGATGGGAGAAGTGCTTAGCTTTGGGTTCAATCTTGCGGTGTCCTTTCCTAGTGACAGCAGGGGCAGCAAGGCACGTATTGTATTATTGCCATCGAGGATAAAAAGATGGGGTTCATATCATATTGCTTGAGTTTATCCCTCTACATCATGTCATCTTGCCTAATGCGTTACTCTGTTCTTATGAACTCAATACTCTAGATGCATGCTGGATAGCGGTCGATGTGTGGAGTAATAGTAGTAGATGCAGAATCATTTCGGTCTACTTGTTGCGCACGTGATGCCTATATACATGATCATGCCTAGATATTCTCATAACTATGCGCTTTTCTATCAATTGCTCCACAGTAATTCGTTCACCCACCGTAAATTATGCTATCTTGAGAGAAGCCACTAGTGAAACCTATGGCCCTCCGGTCTATCTTCCATCATATTGCTTTCCTATCAATTTACTATTTCCTCTATCTTTTATTTTGCAATCTTTACTTTCCAATCTATACAACAAAAGTACCAAAAATATTTATCTTATTATCTCTATCAGATCTCACTTTTGCAAGTGGCCATGAAGGGATTGACAACCCCTTTATCGCGTTGGTTGCAAGGTTCTTATTTGTTTGTGTAGGTACGAGGCGACTTGCGCGTAACCTCCTACTGGATTGATACCTTGGTTCTCAAAACTAAGGGAAATACTTACGCTACTTTGCTGCATCACCCTTTCCTCTTCAAGGGAAAACCAACGCATGCTCAAGAGGTAGCAATCAGCCGGATGGATTCGAGCACGTGTATGCGGAGATGACTTGCGATTTAACAACGGTAGCGTAGTGGAAACTTGTGTCCACCTCGGCGGACTGCCCGCCAACAAAGAACTTGTTGGTCTTGGAGACTCGCGCGGTGCTTCCCAACATCAATCTAGCTTCGGACCACTGTATTTTGAAGGAAATAGCATCAGCAGCTACGAGTTGATGCTCGGGGACTTGTAATGCGCCCAATAAGACTCCATCGAAAGCCGACGGTCTCAACGATGTGTTGATTTGACAGTTTGGTGGTACCGCTAGACGCTACACACAACTTGCCGAGAAAAGTTGACCGTATCCACCCGATTACACAGTGACGCACGGATTAAATTCCTGTCTCGGCGGATTTCACAACGACGATGATGGACAAAACTATAACCCTAACTTTTCCTCCTCGTCTATGAGTTGCTGCAGATGTCCGATGAACTTTGTCGGCTCTTTTTCATCTGAAGAATTGTGAACTCCTCGATCCCTGGGAGAGATCCCTCCAAGAACTCAACACCACTGTGCGCGAGCCCCACGGTGGGCGCCACCTGTCATGGAATTGTCACATCAGATGTCCTAGTGTGAGGACTTGGTCATGAGGCCAACGCATCTATGTGGTAGCTTGAACGGGGTTGGTCGGAATCGAGAGACGCGAAGCGGATGAACACATAGGACAAGGGTTTAGACAGCTTCAGGCCCCGGGAAACATCATCCGGTAATAGCCCTACATGTTGTTTATGGCTAAGTCTCATTATGCTCATGAGGGAGTCACCGTGTAAGCCGGCTCCCCTTTAGTTGTCTTAGAGATTATTTTTTGTCCCTCTTGGGGTGCCCTTCCCCTCCTTATATATGTTGAAGGGGCGGGTTACATTACTAGTCCTAGTAGGATTAGGATTACTCTATTACAAGTGGAGTCCTAGTCTTGCTTCCTTTGTAGGAGAATATTCCTTATGCCTTACTCTTAAGCCGTCCCACCATAACATGAGCCGGCCTTCTGGGCCTTGGGCCTAGTCCTCTATCTGACCCACCGTCGGGGCCGTCCGTGAGTCGCCAGGCTCGTGAGTCGTCAGACCAGTGAGCCGCCAGACTCGTAAGTCACCAATCCTCCGGCGGGTTACCAATGAAACGCCAAGTCCCAGCCGGGTCATATATCCGGCCGGGTCATACCGCGGGGTATATCCCTGAAATTAGCCCCCACTTTAATTTGGATTTATCCATGTTAAACTGATCCTGCAAAATAACTCAAGAACAAATTTGACAGGTTGTGCTCCGGGTTAAATATTCTTGTAAGCCGACACCTGATCATCCTTAATTCCTTGTCATTTCCTTCTAGAAAATCCGGGTCAATAGACCAGCTTCCTACTCAATTTGCTGACGTTGGTTTCTCATAGAAATACTGTGAAGAATAATTCATTTGACTCAGCTCCCAATGCTCTAGCTTGACAAAAATATTGCTCCTGAAATACTCATCTGATTTTCAGCCGGCTTAAAGATGTAAAACTTGCCAATTTATGATTACCAAAATTAATTGTCGGGTTATAAACAGATGATGTCGAGTCATAATTGTAGCTGACGCCGGGTCATAATTATTGGTGACGCCGGGTCAGGATTGTTGCAGACACTGGGTCAATCTGGTTTGCTCAAACTAAGTATTTGAAAATATTTCTCCCTTATATCCATATTACCTGTAGCCCCCAAGTCTTGAGCAGAACAAAGTGATGACTTAAGACTTGCTTCAATATAAATGTTGCAAACTTGAAGAAATCCAGGTTGTTCATCTCAATCACTAGTCAAAACTTCATACTCCACATATGTAGCCCTCAAGTGCCGGGTTGTCATGCTTGCAGCAACCTGGGACTTGTAATTGCCTTATACTCATGAAATCTTCAACCAGTGTAGCCCCCAAGGGCCGGGTCATTATGCAATAATGAGCATGTACTTTGTAAATATGATCATATAAACCATGGGGCTCGAACCCACGTCCACAAGGTTAAGAGCTTTTCTACTCTACCAACTGAGTAGTGGACCTTTCAATATAATGGATTAAGGCTTGTGTACCTTGAATTTTTGACAGGAGTAATTGGTAGCCCCCAAGGGCCGGCTCATTACAATGTGATGAGCCGGGTCTTCAATACGTTGAGAAAAAAATGACTTTGCATTAGCCCCCAAGTGCCATGGTGCATGCTGGCAGTGATATGGGACTTGCATATTTGATGTAATCTCAACTTGAATAATGTAGTTCTAAGTGCCGGGTCAGAAGTCAAGAACGACTCGGGACTATTCCTTCCATTGTAGAATAAATCATATCCATTGAAATATAATAGCCATTGCGCTAAAGCGACTTTGAAAATCATAATATTGGTCATTGATAACCATAATAAAAATCCAGCCATGTTGGCTATTCAAGATTTGAATAATATAATCCGATATGAAAACCTCAATCATTTAATATTATCACTACAAAAAAAAGACACATCCGTGACATTTTGGGCCGAACAAAAAAAATTTATGTCATAGATATGACACTTCTATGACGATAATTGTGACAAAACCCGGTATCATCATAGATGTGGTTGGCTCCTACTTCTATGACAAAAAATCATGATAGTAAATGGGTTTTTCGTCCTGGGCGGGCCGGAGACGCAGCTGCATGACATTCTTTGGGTCGTCCATGATGGAAAAAATCATGGTAGAAGCGAGGGGGAGTAAAATTTCGGGGAGTTCCCGGTTACGGTGGGAGGTCGGGGCCGAGCGATGCGCTGCTTTCTCGTACACGCAGCGTAGGCGTTGGCTCTAACTGAACCCGAGCGAGGCGTTGGGCTCTAATTGAACCCGAGTGATTGCACTGCAGGCTACGTGTTACTGAACCCGAGCGATCGATCGATGGTTGTTAACTGAACCTGATCGAGCAATTCCTTCGCTACTGCTGCTAACTGAAGCCGATCGATTGGATGAACAGTGAGCACTCCGGGGGGTTGGATGAACAGTGAGGAGTGACGTTGCCTCTGGATGAACAGAACCCCGTGGTGTGGAGGGCTGGATGAACAGTAGACGGTGGAGGGGTGGCCGTGGAGGGGTGGTTGAACAGGACCCCGTGGTGTGGAGGGCTGGATGAACAGTAGACGGTGGAGGGGTGCCCGTGGAGGGGTGGTTGAACAGGAGCCGGTGGAGTAGCGCACGGTGGAGGCTGGATGAACAGGAGCCCGTGGAGGCTGGAGGAGGTCGACGGTAGCCCGTGGAGGCTCGAGGAGGTCGACGGTGGAGATGAACGGTATCCCGTGGAGTCCTGCTTATGCACGCCACACCCTCCCAATGAACAGGGACCCCTGTTTGACCGTAGAAGGCCCAACACAAGTCCGTTTCGTCCGTTTTGCGGTATGCCACACCCCTCCACCCATGTTTCGACCGTAGGAGGTTCGTTTCATCTGTTTTGCGGTACGCCACACCCTTCCCGATCAACAGGACCCCCGTTTCGACCGTAGGAGGTCCGTTTCCTCCGTTTTGCGGTACGTCACACCCTTCCCGATCAACAGGACCCCGTTCCGAACGTAGGAGGTCCATTTCCTCCATTGTGCAGTACGCCAGGCCTCGTTTCCATCGCCTGTTCCGTCCAAGCCGGTTGGCTCCCACGTGTTCCGTTGCCTCCCGATGAACACGACGCATTCCGTTGCCTCCCGATGAACACGACGCATTCCATTGCCTCCCCATGAACACGACGACGATGATGTTTCTCTGTTCTGACCCAGCCATGTACACGAGCCCCTGGCCGTACGTATGCGCGAGTAGGCGTTCGAGACACTGCCTGTGTGTACGTACGTGGCCGTATTTTCTTTCTTGCACCCTCGCCGATGTACGTACGTGTACATGCTACGTGCGTGCCTCTACTAAAACACGTGCGTGCCTCTACAACGATCAAGATGTACGCATACATGTTCGCGACCAGAATGACAATGCTACGACGCTCGACCAGGTGGGTCCCGACCGAGTGCACTTCCTTGCTCATAAAATGTAGCTGGTGGGTCCCAGCAGTCAGGGGGGCGAATCATTTTTTTTTTGCCCGGACGCATTTCCTTGCATGCGAAGATGTAGCTGGTGGGTCCCAGCAGTCAGGGGGAAACGTTTTTTTCGTGAAATATGGTGGCCTGTCCGGTGGGTCCCCGCTGTCAGGTGGAGGAATAATTATTTTGCGCGTAATAAGGAGGCACTTCCTTGTTGTGGTCGTGGACCCAGCTGTCAGCCTCTCCACGTACAGTCCACGTCCGATGGAAGCCATTCCTTGACCATGTTGACCACGCCGCGCCGAGAGCACCAGGGTGGTGGATGACGGCGAGGCCTAGGAAGGGGACGACGCGGAGCCGGGAAGACGCGGCAGTGGATGCCCACGCGTAGAGGAGTACGAGGGTTCACTGGTTCGCTGCGGTGTGAGGCTGCCGTCGCCGCCGAATAACAGGGGGTGTGGGTGAGTAGAGGGATGGCCTGGCCAGCGGTGAGAGTAGTAGGGGGCGGTCAGGCCTCCGTCACATCACAGCCGGCCACGGGAGTCAGGAGCACGAGGCACGACCGGCGCTGGTTTGGGCGGCTGGAGCAAGAAGACCAGACGTTGAAGAAGCACTACGGTCGTTGGATGGACATCGTACGGTCACTGGAGCTAAAATCGTGCATATTGACTAAGTTGATAAAGCCCTCCGTCCCCATCAACTTAGTAGGCCCACAAGTGAGCTCGCCACTATACCGGGTCCCCAGCTAACAAGGGAGTATTCATTTTTGTGCGTAATAAGGAGGCACTTTCGGCGTGCGAAGATATAGCTGGTGGGTCCGAGCTGGCCGCGGTAACGTTTTTCGTGAAATACAAAGGCCCTTTTCGGTGGGTCCCCGATGTCGTGGAGGAATCATTATTTTGCGTGTAATAAGGAGGCATTTCCTTGCATGCGTCAGTGGACCCACTGGCCGGCCTCCACGCATGATCCCACTTCAGATGCATGTCGGTCGTTGACCATGTTGACCAGGCCGTGCCGAGAGCACCAGGTAGGTGGACGACGGCGAGGCCTAGGAAGGGAACGACACGGAGGTAGGGAAGACTCGGCAGTTGTTTCCCACGCGGAGGGGAGTACGACTGTACGAGGGTTTACTGGTTCGTCTGCCCGTCTGCCGTCACGGAGAATAACAGCAGTGTGGGTAAGCGAGGGATGGCTAGGCCAAGAACGGGAGTCGGGCGGTGACACTACTTGGCAGCACAGCCGTCGGGGAGGAGGGAGCAGCAGTCTCCGCCGGGCGCTTGTTTGAGCGGGCTGGAGCAGGAAGAGCAGAGATTAAAGAAGACGACGGCCGTTGGATGGACATCCAACAATCCGCCAGGCCAACCTTTTTAGGAAAGCCTCAACTGTGGAAAACAACATACAGCCCATCTGCCATTATTTCTAATAATTTACAACCCATTTGCTAATTCTTAAAGTTTTTTAGCCCATATTCTTTTTGTTAGCATTACAGCCCATATTGTGGCCACGGTTAAAAAATTATACGAAATTTTGCATATTTCAAAAGCGGTCCGAACTGTTTTTAATCCCGAAATTTCGACTCACATTCATACTGATTTAAAAAAAATATCAATATAAAATCCAACAAATTCTCCACGCATAAAAATTAATGTAATTTAAAATCTCGAAATGAAAAAAAGATATTTGAAACTAATTGTCGGTTTGATGTGTTTTAAAAATGTACAGCACATTTCTCATTATCGATAGGCCATTTTCTCGACCAAATTAATGAAGCTCTCCTCGCCTTGAAAGATTTGCAGCCCAACAGCCCGACAAAGCGACTTAGTTGGCAAATCACAAAAAACTGGGATGTGGTCAGGACCCACCGCCGACCTCTCCACGTATAGTACTCTTCCGATGGAAGTCGGTCGTTCACCACATTGACCACGCCGCCGAGAGCACCAAGGCGGTGGACGACGGCGAGGCCTAGGAAGGGACGACGCGAGCCGGGAAGACGCGGCGGTGGATGCCCACGCGAGAGGAGTACGAGGGTTCTTGGTTCGGCCGCAGCGTGAGGCTGCCGCCGCCGCAGAATAACAGGGGTGTGGGTGAGTAGAGGGATACCTGGGCCAGGGGTGGGAGTAGTAGGGGCGGTGAGGCCTCCGCGGCATCACAGCCGGCCACGAGAGGCAGGAGCACGCGGCACGACCGGCGCTGCTTTGTGCGGCTGGAGCAAGAAGACCAGAGGTTGAAGAAGCACTATGGTCGTTGGATGGACATCATACGGTCACTGGAGCTAGAATCGTTCATATTGACTAATTGACAAAGCCCTCCGTCCTCGTCAACTTAGTAGGCCCACAAGTCAGCCACCCACTATGGTGGGTCCCAGCTGGCAGGGGGTATTCATTTTTTGGTGCGTAATAAGGAGGCATTTCCTTGCGTGCGAAGATATAGCTGGTGCGTCCGACCTGTCAGCGGGGGGAACGTTTTTTTCACGAAATATAGAAGCCCTTCCCATGTACAAAGGTAACGACAAAGGCGTAATAAGGAGGAACTTTCCTTGCGTGCGACCATGGACCTCATGGGTCCCAAATCGAGCTCTCCATGTACGATCCTCTTCCGATGACTCTCAGATAAGTTGACCATGCCGCCGAAAGCACCGGGCAAAGGGACAACAGTGAGGCCCCAGACCGAACGACCGGAGATGGGGAAGACGCGGCAGTGGAGTCGCAGACGGAGAGGAGTGGGAAACTTGACTGGTTCGGGTGCGGGGTGGGCCTACACTCGGCAGGGAATAACAGGAGGTGCGGAGTGGAGGGATGGCCTGGCCATCGGCGGGGTAGTGTTTCGCTGAGGAGCGCAAAACAACGCCGTTGGACGCCGAAGGCTGGACCAGGCGGTTCCGGCAGTGCTGGGCGAAGAAGACGAGAGATTGAAGTCGAATGCCGGGCGTTGGATGTAAATCCAACGCCTTCTTAGGCTTCGACCTACTGGCCCACATGTCAGCCAGTCTATTTGTTTTTTTAGTCCATTTGGTGGGCTGGGTGAAACAATGATGTAGCATCTATGCAACCCGTTTAAATCCCATTTGTATTTTTCTTGAAATCCGCGAACTTGCTGGGCTGGGTGAAAATATCATGTTGGGCTAGACGGAGAAATGTTATAAAAACATAAACGCATGATTGCACGTCAGTAAAATCTTTGCAAGCTTATGTACGCAATCACTAGGAGTTAACTTGGCAAGTTATATATAAACAATTATTATTGGAGTATTATTTCGTAAGAACTTTCAAATTATGAAATAAAATATCATTTTAATTTGATGAGTTACTAGTACGTGGGGTATTATTATTTTTTAGGCTAGATGTGGGATAGTTGAGTTGGTTCTAGGGGAAAGTACTGGGAGAAAACTTAGTTTACATCGAAAAAGAAAGTGGGAGAAAATTCAGAGACCTGCTGGGTCTACCTGAGGAGAGGAATATGTTGGGAGGAAGGAGATTCAAAGCACGGCAGCCGAGTGAACTAGTTTTTTTTACGGACAAGTGAACTAGTTTACATACATAAGCAAATAGCCACTAAAAAAAGCAATCAGGTTAATGGGTTCTTAAAAGAAATATTTCGAACAAAACAGATAACTACGACACCTAGGCTAGTGCATGAAACACTCAGATGATAAAGGTGCTTATAAACAGATAAAGTACAACATCTAGACCTTCCTGGCACGCTTGATCATGACGCTGTGGCTGTCCGTGTACTCGTCGGTTACGGGAAGTAGAAACGCCTCATGTCCAAGATCTGCCTACATGTCGTAGCATGCGTATGCGCCCTTGGCCGTAGAGGGTTATGTAGGCTAGATTCAGAGGTACCTCCCACGTATTCAGGCCGTCTTCTTTCATGTTGGCGTATCAGGGGTCGATGATGGTCTCAGCGAGGTCAACCACGGAGTCCTTCTCCTACCCGTTGCTGATGATCTTGTATTGCTTCTGGATGTCGACAAGCTTGTTGCACCAGATGGCCGAATCGTCGCGTTCTTCCTTCTCTCCACCATAGAGAAGGTGCAGTCGGCGCTGCCGATGAAACGGGCGAATGCTCCAGAACCTGGTGCAGCCATAGGACTGAGGCAAGGCAGAGCTTCACCGAGTCCATATCGTTGGTGTACATCACATTCAACTTGGTGCAGCCATAGGACTGAATGGCAAACTCAAAGGGGAACTCCTTGCTGAAGTCCATATCCAGCAGGCTCACCCCTCAGATCGCCATTGGAGTCTCTTCGAGTGAACGAGTGTGTAGGCGTAGGGATGGCAATGGGTACCCATTACCCGTGTACCCGGTGGGTAAAAACCCTATTAGGCAAGGGTATAGGTTAGAAAAATACCCATGGGTACACAAATAGAAAACTTTAAAACCCATTGGGTATAGCGGGTACGGGTATGGTTTAGTATAACCCATACCCGTGTACCCATGGACCCACATATAATTTCATTAATAAGCAATTAATATTATTTATCAACATATTAAATGATTTTTACATAAATACCTCAGGTAGCCCGCAGGCCACAACGAAGCCACAAGCCCACAATCAGAATCTCATATGTGATACGTATCTAGGTGATTGATTCTAAAAAGACGTATCTAGGTGATTGATTGATGTCCGCACTGCCTCCTTCCTTATATGGCTATATCGCGTGATTGACATCCGTAATTACCTCGCAGGCTCGCATCGCCCAGATCACATCTTCGCCGCCGCCTACCACCGCTTAGCGCCCGAGCTCCGGCCGCTTGCTGCCTCGCACCACCACCCCGTTCATGTCGCATGGACGGAAACCGTGAGGTGGAGCTGCAGCTCGGCGACCACCACGGCCAGGAGTATGGCACGCCTACCTCGAGCGCAAGCTCAACCCTATTGTCAGATGGTGCCTTCCACCTCCGCGCGCCAGGAAGGAATCAACTCCCCGGCCGATGCTGTGGTTCGCCACCTCGTGCTCCGGGGTCCAAGGAGTAGCACCACACAAAGACTACGTATGAGACATCCGTGAAGCAGCGACGCCCTAGCATGCTTAGCAATGGTTGATCTGCCGATGCCGCCAAGCACAAGAAAACACGAGCAAGGCTATTTTGGCTAGGTGAGTTTTGATTTTTTTATGATTTTATGATAACGAGCACGGATCTTACAATTTGAATATATTTGTTAAAACTACAGGCACGCCTAGCTCGGCACGCAAGCGACCAATTAAGTATGAAATATTTTGTTTCCAACAACAATTATTTATGTATGTATGTTCTGTGATATATTCATGTACATCAGTACAAATTACCCTTAATTTCTGCATAGAGATGCATCATATACATGTAAATATGAAATTTTGTGTTGCGATGATTGAGTACAAATATTTTATTTTCACAAAAATATGTTTTCCATATATAGATGATGTGATCTATTCATGTACGTGAACACTGAATTTTGCGGATATCGAGCACCAACATCAAGTAGATGTTCATTTTGAATCGGTCGATGATACATCTGCCCCAACAAGCACCAACATCAAATAGATGTTCATTTTGAATCGGTCGATGATACATCTGCCTCAATGTATGAAGATGAAGGCCGTGTTGTTATTACAAGTTGTTGTTTATGATTATGTAGTGCTCCAATTGATGTGTTGCAAATCTGGGTAATTTTACCCATGAGTACCCATTTACCCTGTCGGGTGATGGGTATGGGAAAAAGTTGTACCCGTCGACGGGTACGGGTACGGGTGATGGGTAAAGTTTGGAGTGACGGGCAAGGGTATAGGGTGGCTCCACCCGTACCCAAACCCAGCGGGTGCCATCTCTATGTAGGCGGCGGCAGCAGTTCGTTTTTCAGATCTTGGGGAACTGGATTCAACAATAAGCTGAGTGTGTACAGGCGACAACAGTTACTACCCCTCCCTCGTCCGCTGCACGCCCGACAGAAGATGCACCCTCGGTGCATTCAAACGCCTCCATTAAGAAACCTACTCCGACCACACGCCGGTTCACGAGCTGGTCTCAGATTAAATTGTAATAACAGGAGTTAGTGGTCACTTTACTTAAATTTAATTAGCTTTAGTAGAAATTTATACTTAAAACAAGCAATGCATTCGCCGTTCTATCAGTGCCACAGGATCAACATGCACAACAATTAGAATTATTATTCTCGGGGCGCATTACGATCAGCACATTTGTCGCACTTTCACAAAGATAATACTACCAAGTTTGAACTGTTTGTTATGGTTGTTGTCCTCTGCATCACCATGCGGTGTTTCCCAGCTTGCAAGATTCAGAACCAACAAATAAGATCCAAATAATAAGTACAACAAAGATGCCTACACATCTTATTGATTCCCAGCTTGCAAGATTCACAACCAACAAATAAGATCCAAATAATAAGTACAACAAAGATGCCTACACATCTCATTGATTCCCAGCTAGCAAGATTCAGAACCAACAAATAAGATTCAAATAATAAGTACAACAAAGATGCCTACACATCTCACTGATTCCCAGCTTGCAAGATTCAGAACCAACCCATTAGAGCCTTTTGATAAAGTGAATATCGGGATTAAATCCATCTTGGCTAGCCATGTCATACAATCGAAGAACTTGGCGAATGCTCTTGACCGTCACAACATCTGTAGTTGAGTATTCCTATTTGCACAGCACAAACAAGGAGATAGGAGAGCATGATTTCACTTTAATAGCGGCCTCCTTGAACTCAACCTCCAGCTCTACTTGGATGAGGTCTGCCTTGAGTTCCATGATTCAATTCATGCGCCTTTTTCTCATAGCTTCACGAAATGAAGCAAAGATTGCATCATTCACTAGCAAGAAGTACTTGCTCTTGTGAGCTGGCAGGTTCTTCTTTAGTAGTTGCACTAAAATTGAGGAACATTAAGGTTGGATGTCCGGCTCATGTAAGGTGCAACTATAATTTTATTATCCTTTTGTGCAATTCCACTAAAATAAAGTGCCATTGTGGTGACAAAGGCGGCTCCATCTTGCAAAGGCTAATAAAATGTTGCACGAGATTACCAATGAGAACTTGACGAAGATTTTGGAAACTCCAATCACCATTTTGTGCAGTTTCGCCAAAATTGAGAGATGTTGCCCACGTGACATTTTAGTTGAACTGCACAAGACACTCATTCCAAAAAAAGTGTTTTGTGCAGTTCACCAAAAGGTCACAATAGCAACAAGGTGAAATGGATATCCCTATCTCGCACAAAATGATAGAAAGTAAGCGATTCTTTGGTCAATAAGAATATACGAAACATATACAAAATGAAAAGAAGCATATTAATTATGTTCATGGCAATCACGCAAGGACAGTAGAAATTTTAAAACGTCAGCAATGCTTCATGTTACCAGAAGCATTACGATCAACAATGAGATTCCTCAAATATGGGATTACTTTAATGGTGGCATTGCTTGTTTACCAGACACAGTAAATCAACAGCAGCTAAAGAGTTGGTTTAAGGGCATGGGACCGTGGGGACACCAGGACACTCAACAGCGTAAAGGAGCAACTTACTTATCATACTGGGGAAAACATCAGGAGTGCTATTTGTAACACAGTTTAATTGCATCTTATCATTGGAGGCATTAGATTAACAATAACACTGGTTAGACATGTCCCTAAGGTAAAAGTGTGATCGCTTCATTTTACATGCGCCCTTACATTAACAACAGCAAAAGGTTGGTATAAGGACATGCGACAGTGGACGCATCAGCATAATGTACCTACAAGGAGGCATAAAGTGGTGATGCCGAGCTTGTTCACGCTATGTGAGGGCAGCAAACCTAATCTCGAGACCTTGAACTATGTGAGGCGGAAAATCTAATCCTCGGAGACCTTTACTATGTGAGGGCAGCAAATCTTATCCTCGGAGACCTTTTACTATGTGAGGGCAGCAAATCTAATCCTCGGAGACCTTTTACTATGTGAGGGCAGCAAATCTAATCCTGAGACCTTTTACTATGTGAGGGCAGCAAATCTAATCTCGAGACCTTTTACTATGTGAGGGCAGCAAATCTAATCCTCGAGACCTTTTACTATGTGATGGCAGCAAATCTAATCTGGACATACTGCTGACTTGTCCACCACCGCCACTTTCTATCCTTTTTTCAACCAATAATAGATTTGTTCCTTATCCAGTTTGTACTGCGTTTTCTCATTATTTCCCTTTTCAACCAAGAGACCGGTTGGGTATCCGGTCTCTACTACTTTCACCATATTATTTCCTCTTTGAATCAAGTCCTAGATTCATGCTACAACTTTCCCCCCTTTCTTCGTTGTTTGAACAAAGCCCTAGATTCAATGCATGAAGTAGCTTTACCTCTAATAATACTAAAAATTAGGTGGCTCTGGAAGAGCTGATGGGAGTAGAAAAGATGCACATGCAGACACGTGGGGAGCTGGGGCGGTAGAGCAAGGTCGCCAAGAACTTATACCGAGGGTCGCCGGGATGTTGGCGGCGGCAGGTCGGATCTGCGGACAATACGGCAGGGAGGAAGAAGGGTCGGAGGACCTCCCGAGCCGGTGCTGTGTCGGAGAGAACGGCACGGGCAGAGGATCGGGCCCCTCCTGCAGCTGTGGGTTTCCTCTCTCGACGGCGATGACCGCGTGAACGATGCACCTTTTAGTCCTCTACACACACCGGCCGAAGGGATCCGGCCGGATCTGTGACCAGCGGTCAGCAGAGAGAAAATGTCGCTACCGCTGTCTTGTTTATATTTGGAAATGATGAGAGAATGAAGAGAGCAACCCTAGTAAAGCAAGCGCTCAGGCCCCTCAAGTCCCATATATAGTGGAGTGATTATCTTTTTCTCTCCACAACAAGCTGCTTTCAATTTGTGTACGTGGCATTAAAGAAAAGAAACTCTTTATTTAAGGTTCACTTGTGCTCCCGCCCTCCATTCATTGAACAACCCCACGGGTGAATAAACATACTGAGTAAATCTTGTATTTATATAGAAACGAACAAGCTCAAACTATTTTCACGTAGTTAAAAGTTAAGGGCGGGCTTTTCACGGGCAAGACGTCTGTGTAGTTTTCGGGTAGGCGGTTTGACAGAGAGGCGAGGAGGGTGAGCGAGTGGGGCTGTGCTATTTGACGGCGACATCGCTGGAAATACTTGTGATATGACCACTCACTATAGTCATGAATTCTTGGCGCTCCAACCGGATGATGCCCCCTTCCGCTCCACGCCTAACTGGTGCATGACACGTCGACCCGGATGCTGGCTCTCCCACATGTCGGAGTAGTAAGAAGGAGCAAAGAATGATGCGGTATATACTAGTATATACTACTCCCTCCGTTCCTAAATATAAGTCTTTGGAGAGATTTCACTATGGACCACATGCGGAGAAAAATGAGTGAATCTACACATAAAATGCATCTATATACATCTGTATGTGGTCCACAGTGAAATATCTACGAAGACTTATATTTAGGAATGGAGGGAGTACTACTCAGGTCGGAGGAGTGCGAACCATGGCAGCCCAGTAAACCAGCAGTGTGAACCACGGTAGCCCAGTGAACTAGCAGTAGAAAACAATGTGGTGATATGGCCATAAAAAACAATGTGCTACGGTCCACACTGTAGCATGTACAGTAAGACTCCTCTTTGTTTGGATCCCTGAGTTAGAGCTAGTTTGGGTTGAAATAGCCTCAAATTATCGAAACAAGATGGGTTAGTTTGAGCTAGTTTTCTCTAACCCAGCTAAAAAATCTAGCCCGGTGGAGAGGTTCTAATTGGGTTAGTTATCCTCAGGCCCACTAAAAGAGAACTAAAAGATCTCACTTGCCCGCACCAGATCGCTCCCCCCCCCCCTCTCGCACGACTTCTCTCTGTTCCCCATAGGGACGCCCACCCAAGCGCCGCTCGCGCTCTCTCTCCTCCGGCCGCCCTCTCCTTCCGGCCTCCGCCGCCCTACTCCGGCCGCCCTCTCCCTCGGCCTTGAAGGTCGCCCGCTCCCCTTCACTCTTCGTTTTCTCCCTCTCGCTGCAGCTTGGCAGCAGCGCATCTACTGTGGGAGGTCGCGAGAGGGTGAGTTTGTTCTTTCCTTCAACATCTCACGGCCATATCATTGATCTTGCTTGCTCTAGCGCTAATTACGATCTAGAAAAGTAGATCTGATCAAACTTGCTATAGATTTGTGGTGCACGCATGGAATTGTTTGATGCTGCTTGAGGAGGTAATAAATCTTTCTAGAGGCCCAAAGATCTGTGTCACCTTTCTAGGTATTTCAATTTCGAGCTTGCATTATTTGTAGAGGCCCAAAGATTGAGTTCACCTTTCTAGGTATTTCAGTTTAGCTTGCATTATTTCTAGAGGCCCAAAGATTCAGTTCACCTTTCTAGGTATTTCAGTTTGAGCTTGCATTATTTCTAGAGGCCCAAAGATTCGATTCACCTTTCTAGGTATTTCAGTTTCAGCTTGCATTATTTCTAGAGGCCCAAAGATTCAGTTCACCTTTCTAGGTATTTCAGTTTGAGGCTTGCATTATTTCTAGAGGCCCAAAGATTGATTCACCTTTCTAGGTATTTGATTTAGGCTTGCATTATTTCTAGAGGCCCAAAGATTCATTCACCTTTCTAGGTATTTCAGTTTCAGCTTGCATTATTTCTAGAGGCCCAAAGATTCAGTTCACCTTTCTAGGTATTTTAGTTGCTGAGCTTGCATTATTTCTAGAGGCCCAAAGATTAAGTTCGAATCGGCGGCAAGCCGCCCACTACCCATGCCGGTGTCGACCTCAACTCGCAAGGGCGTGGCACGGAGGGGTTCCCGAGGCTTGGGCTCTACAGAGCCTTCCTACAGAGCGACGATGGCGAGCTCCTCCCTCGGTGCGTGAGGGGCTCCGGGCTCCCTCCCTATCGTGAATGACTTCCGTGATGAGTTAGCTCATTCTTTGTTTCATGAAGTGTTTTTTATTTTGTGAAGCTTGATTGACGACTTGTATGTTTAAGTGGGATATCTCATTTGTATGGACAAAGTAAAAAAATATCATGTTTTGCATGCTTGATTTGTATAGATGGTTCGTTTATGTCAATTGTGAGAGGGAGGAGGCCACAGAAGAGCCGGCCACACCAAGAGGGTGCTTGGATCCAATGGACTTATTTTAGTCTGACTAAAAATAGGGTCCAAAGTAGTCAAATGATTGAGATAGAGCATTTATTGTCAATCTAACCCTGCCATCCATACACCGCTTTGGTTTAGAGTTAGTTCGAGGTTAGAATCTAACTCTAACCTCTAACCGAGTTAGAGTTCTCCTCGTCTCGGTTCATCGCCATCATACTTTCCCCATTCTTGTGTTTCGGTATCTGCATGAATCAAAGAGGCCCTTTTTTTTCCGGGAAAAATCAAAGAGGCCCTTAGACTGGTTTAGGTCCGGTCATTTTTTATAAACGTGTTATGTCCAAAATTTAATGAACGTGCTCCGGTTTCATGTAGTAATTCATTCATTTATTTATTCTTCTGCGGGGAGTTTGCATGTAATTCATGAGGTCTAAAATGTAAAGTACCCCGGCATATGCTCCGAGTCGTGCATGCACTACGACCCAGATGCTCTATGTCCCACATGTCGGCGAATGGGATCACGTGGAAATAGCCTAGGAGTACATATAGGAGGATAAATGCGTGAAAAAATATGTGTTGTGAAGCGTAGCCGCGGTTCAAAAAGGAGACCTAAAGTGATGACAGTTATAGGTCGCACGCACCCAACTAGTGGTACTAGACATACGACTAGTTTTTCCCTCAAAAAAGAGGCACGAGTGCTCAAGACTCTATTCTATAAACACGAGTCCCATCTCGACAAAAGCGTCAGGTACTCAGCTAGCTCTCCTCCTCGTTTCTCTCTTCTAATTCTAAACTTCGGCCGACGCCTTGGTGGGCGGTGGGTTTGCTCAATCATGCCCCACCTCACAGTGAAAACGTTATGACTGGAATAAATATACCATATACTCCCTCCGTTCATAAATATAAGCCTTTTTAGATACTAGTTCAAATGGAATACAGCATACAGATGTATGTAGACATAGTTTAGAGTGTAGATTCACTCATTTTGCTCCGTATGTAGTAGTCACTTGCTGGAATCTTTAGAAAGAATTATATTTGGGAACGGAGGGAGTACTATACTAATAAAACATTAAGGCCACGAGGGGATGCAGTGCTGGTTACAGGAGGCAAGAAGAAGAGATGCATCCATCGACGACGTCCACCTCCTCGACTCAGGGCGCCGGCCCACCAAACGACGCCTAAGTAGCAGCGGCTTTCGTGGCTGTGTCGACGTGCTTCGAACAATGGTGTCCAAAAGATTCCGGCCCGCTGGAAGAAGGCCAACGTCTTTCTGTCCTTGCTTGCCTTGTAGTGGCCTATGTAGACAATTTCCTCGTAGACGTGGATGTGCAGGTCGACAGTTTCTTGCATGGTGAGGCGCTGCGCAGTGAGCGCAGCCTCGAGGTGCACATTCTTCGTCGCGACCTCCGGCACCTGCAGGGCCACCAGGGCTTGAAAGAGTTCGTCACCATGTAGGCCGATGAGGGTGGCAGGCAATGAGGAGCCTGGGCGCGAGGGCTGGAGCAGTACGGCAAGGTCGTCCGCGCGCTTCTTGACGGTGGTGAACTTGCGGATGGAGTTGACCATCATGTCGTCCATGCGAGAGGCGAAGCCGGCGTCGGCGAAGTTACGATGCTGCGGTCACCGACACCGTCTGGAAATGTTGCACGCGGTCGCGGGGCAGGGCGCCTTTGGATGATTTGGCATAGCCGATGCCACTCGCGGCCCATCGCCTCCAGAGGTGCTTGTGGCTTCTGGTCACTTGGTCTTGGATTGGAGTGAGCAGTGTTGCGCAGAGACTTGGGAGTAGATGGATTGGAGTGGTGGGGCGCCTTTATTATATGAGAGTCCAAACTCTGTTGCATTCACATCGTCTTTGGCTCTATTCGCTTCTCCAATTAATTCCCTCTGCATGTAATTGAGGATGCATCATTGACCGTTCAACGCCTCGGGAACCGCTACCCTCTTCCTCCTTGGCATTCAAGCACCTATGGACCCGTCGACGACGAGGTGCCTATGGTGACTTCGTAAATTTCAAGATGATAGTGTCGTGCATGTAATGCGTTCATAGGGGTGAGTGTATGCGGCGTGTATATGAGCGCTATGCCCAGATCGTGGTCAAAAAAACGTAAATGCGTGTCAAAAAGAGACTAGTCAGTATACTCAATATTGTGCACCTCGGAGAGGAAAACGATAGAACTAGTACGTATTTATTTATGGTGCAGATTATGTAACACCCCGGATGTAACTTTCCATATTTGTAACTCCAACTCTTGCCATTTTCGGCATTGTGATATGATATTCCCTCCGTGGTTGGGTTTTTCTTCATTTTGCATTTTGTCCATGTCATGCATCTCATATCTCATATCATGTCATCATGTGCATCGCATGTGCATACGTGTTAAATCTCATGATTCCGAGCATTTTCCCGTTGTCCGCTTTTGCAATCCGGCACTCCTATGTCCCCCGGCGTCCCCTTTTACGTTTTTCCGTGAGCAGGTACTTAACTTTCTCGGAATGGACCGAGGTTTGTCAAGTGGCCTTGGTATACCACCGGTAGACCACCGGTCAAGTTTCGGGTCATTTGGAGCTCGTTTGGTACTCCAACGGTTAACCGCACTCTCGCAAAGGCCTATTTTAAGTTGCAGCCCAACACCCTTTCAAACAGCCCAATAACCCATCTAAGTCACTTCCATGCTCTCCGTCGTTCGATCACGATCCTGTGGGCGAAAACTACACCTCATTTGGACTCTCCTAGCTCCCTCTATGCCTATTTAAACACCTCCCCCGTTCAAATCCGGGTCCAAACCCTAGCTCCTTCCTCCTCCTCCCGCCGACGGACACGTCCACGCCGCCGGGACGTGTCCGCCACGCCGCCGCCCGCGCCCAATCGCGTGCCACATGGGCGACCCGCGCCCACATCGCCGCCCGGCCCGCAGGTCACCGAAACCCTCCACGCCCGCTCCGGCCAGTCGCGCCGGGCCTCAAGGCGCGCCACGGCCACGCTGCAAGGCTCGGCCGCCCGTCGACCCTCCGGGCCCGGCCTCCTCTCCCTCCTCCGGCCGCCCGAGCTCCGGCACTCCGGCAGCCGCCAGCCGCCTGATCGGATCTGGATCCGAAGAGCCCGAGGTTGACTTTCTCCGCCCCCCCAAATTCGTCCAAGTTTTATTTCGGTGATAATTTGTGGCATTTTCAATGCATCATAACTTTGCACCTGTAGCTCCGTTTCGTGCGTGCAATATGTCAAAATGTTCATCTCGAAAAGTAGATCATTTCATCTCAGTGCATCATTTTTATTTGAGCTCATCTTGATGCCCTAAATTCTGTTGGAAGAGGGCTATGTGATGTTAGTTTCTGTTTCTTAACAGAACATGCACTTTTGTCATTTTTGCCATGATTGATGTGTGCACCCTATGATCTTGAGTCCTACATGTGTTTTGTAATATGCTATGCCATCTTTCCAGGGGTGTATGCCATGTATTTTTGTGATCTATGTGGTGACTAGCACAAGCATGCAAACTAGGTGTCATGATGTTGCTGATTTCAGCCCCTGTTTTGCTGATATTTTTATGCCATGTTAACTTGATGCTACCGAGAGATCCATGCATATTTTGAGATACTTCAGTAAGGATGTTATGGACATATAGTTATGCTCTATCCAACCATGCCTTTGTTTGCAATTATGGAGGGCCATAGCTTGAGTCAATCGAGCTCTACTTTTGCTATAAAATGTTTCCTGGCAGATTGTTTACATGTTATTCAATTTTGCCAAGATTGTTGTAGTTGATCCGTGTATGCTATGATGTTGCTCTTGCCATGTGTATCTTCTATGCCATGTCTTCTTGACGGATGTATGCTTAGTTTATCATGAGATGCTCCGTAGTGAGTGAATCGAGCTCTTAAACATGCCTACTTGTTATCTGTTTTTTGACATGCCCTGTTGCTGAATCTGTTAACGAAACTTGCTATATTGACCTGGGTGTTACTATATTTTATGATCCCTTTTGGCTTATGGTCAGTAAGGGACTTTTGTTCTATACCTTGAGTAGATTCATGCCATGCCTTGTTTTGCTATTATAATTTCCTGTAGCATGTCGTTTGCTTGCTCCGAACATTGCTTCCTGATGCTGATTCTGCCATGTTCAGCCATTTCACTAAGTCCGTGAAGCTGATATATTTTGCACTTTTGTCATGCTTGTTTGGACCTGTTATGATGTGTTTTAGCCGTAGCTCAGTGTTCATCTTTTGTCAAGCATCTTGAGTAGATCACTGCCATATGCTTTTCTGGTACGTTTGTGTGCAGTAGCTTAATTTCTTGTTTCTTGCTATGTGGTATCATGCTGTTAATGGCAGATTTGTGCCATTCTTGTTTTGCTTGTCATTTGCAAACCGTGCATCCGATTCCGGTGATCTTTATATCGATTTCAACTGAAATCATCTCATCTTTCCAGCGGCATACTTGGTTTGCCAAGTTGATGCCTGGTTCATCATTTTCCTTCCAGAGCACGCATACGCATTGCATATCACATCCCGCATATCATGTCATATATTGCATCATGTTGCTTGTGCATTGCACCGTGATTTATTGTGGTTCGCTTTGTTTGTGTTCTTGCTTTGGGTAGAGCCGGAGACGAGTACGTGAACGAGGAATCTGTTGAGAACGCTACGAGGATCAAGCTTTCGACAACTCTGAGAACTTTGCAGGCAAGATGACCATACCCTCGAAATCACTTCTATCTTTGCTATGCTAGATGCTCGCTCTTTGCTATGCCCATGCTACGATGCCTATCACTTGCTATATCATGCCACCCATATTGCCATGTCAGCCTCTAACCATCCTTTCCTAGCAAACCGTTGATTGGCTATGTTACCGCTTTGCTCCGCCCCTCTTATAGCGTTGCTAGTTGCAGGTGAAGATGAAGTTTATTCCTTGTTGGAACATGGAGATGTTGTTCCTTATTGGAACATGTTTACTTGTTGGGGATATCACAATATATCTGCTATAATTAACGCATTTATATACTTGGTAAAGGGTGGAAGACTCGGCCTTATGCCTGGTGTTTTGTTCCACTCTTGCCACCCTAGTTTCCGTCATACCGGTGTTATGTTCCTTGATTTCGCGTTCCTTACACGGTTGGGTGATTTATGGGACCCCTTGACGATTCGCTTTGAATAAGACTCCTCCAAAGAAGGCCCAACTTTGGTTTTACCATTTGCCACCTAAGCCTTTTCCCCCGGGTTTTCGCGAGCCCGAGGGTCATCTTTATTTTAAACCCCGGACCAGTGCTCCTTCGAGTGCTGGCCCAAGCTAGAGTGCTTTGCAGCGCCCCTCAAGGAAACTTGAGGTCTGGTTTTAGTTGTACGGACTACTCATCCGGTGTGCCACGAGAAGCGAGATATGTGCAGCTCCTATCGGGATTTGTCGGCACATTCGGGCGGCTTTGTCGGTCTTGTTTTATTGTCGAAAATGTCTTGTAGTCCGGGATTCCGAGATTGATTGGGTCTTCGGTAGAAGGAATATCCTTCGTTGACCGTGAGATCTTATTATGGGCTGTTGGGACACCCTGCAGGTATTATCTTTCGAAAGTCGTGCCCTGGTTATGATGCAGATGGGAATTTGTTAATGTCCGGTTGTAGAAAACCCGAAGTTGACCTTAATTAAAATACACATCAACCGCGTGTGTAACCGTGATGGTCTCTTCTCGGCGGAGTCCGGGGAGTGAACACGGTGTTGGAGTTATGTTTGACGTAAGTAGTTCAGGATCACTTCTTGATCGCTACTAGCTTCACGACCGTGCTTTGCTTCTCTTCTCGCTCTCTTTTGCAAATGTAGCCACCATATATGCTAGTCGCTGTCGCAGCTCCACCTCACAACTCTATCCTTCCTATAAGCTTAAATAGTCTTGATCTCGCTGGGTGTGAGATTGCTGAGTCCCGTGACTCACAGATTCTACCAAAACAGTTGCAGTGCCGACGATGCGGTGCGGTGTGACGCAACCGAGCTCAAATGGGAGTTCGACGAGGAACGTGGTCGTTACTATGTGTCTTTTCCCGATGATCGTGAGTGGAGCCCAGTTGGGACGATCGAGGATCTGTAGCATTTGGGGTATCTTCTTTTATTTTGGTTCCGTAGTCGGACCTTGAGTGTAATCTGAATGATGGATGTTTATTTATGTACTGTGTGAAGTGGCATCGTAAGCCAACTATGTATCTCTTTCCTTATGTATTACATGGGTTGTGTGAAGATTACCTCACTTGCGACATTGCTTTCAATGCGGTTATGCCTCTAAGTCGTGCTTCGACACGTGGGAGATATAGCCGCATCGGGGGCGTTATAGATTCACTCATTTTGCTCCATATGTACTCCGTCTCGGTGTAGTCTAGTCACTTGTTGAAATCTCTAGAAGGGCAAATACTCCTTTCTGGTTTACAGTGCTATACTAGCAAGTAGTTGTAATGCATTTAGTACAATAGTGGACTCACATAGCAATTTTGTCTCATGCAAGAGCCTGGATATATGCATGCTCCAATTTTCGCAACTGCAACGTTCGGTTTGCGCTTGGCTTTTCGCCTCTTCGAGAAGACGAACAATGATGTTACTACTACTACTTCTACAAAGGTCGAATCCACTTGCTGCATGTCCGGCCCACCGCGAGCGGGACGGATAGCTTGTTGTAGAAGTACTACTAAGCAAAAGCCTGTCCTCGTTTGCGAGCAACCGCGTGCATGGGCGAGGGAGAAGGCGTGTAGTAAAATCAAGCTTCTCCTCATTGTACGAGTTGACGCGACACATCATAGCACCGCCCCACATGCTTGCCTCTAAACTTGGCTGAAAGACCCATGATGTACAATATATTTGTTGCAACCTCTAACATTTTCCCACCACAAATTAAAATATATGTGGTCGTATGCATCGCTACGATGCGAGGCCAGAGTCCCCTTCCTAGAAAAAAAACAAATTAAAATATATATTCCTGTCTTGACCAGATGAGCGTGCAAACTACAATCACCAGGGTGACAGGTAGGGCCAGAAGACTATTTTAATTTAAAAAAAACTTCAAGACTGCCACATAGCATGGAGCCGACCCCAACGATTTTAAGCTTACAGGAACGGTACACGCTATCTATACTACTCTACACATGAAACTGCCACACGAGCGTCCGGGCTACGCTTGGCTCTTCGCCTCTTCGGGAAGTCGAACAATGATGGAGTACTACTGCACTAGAGGAGTACTACAATACGCTTCTGTCCATCTGACACTGATTGAACTGCTGCATGTCCACCGCGTGCGGGAGGGAGAGCGTGTAGCGAAAGCTTCTCCTAGTCTTGCCAGCCACCACGCTCATGGGCGAGGGAGGGACGCTCCTGCCTTTGCGTGTATGACAGGTGGGCCCGACAGGTGTGTGGCCAACCTGTCAAACAGCCAAAGGCAGGTGCAGTTAAGTCCGCGAGGGAGAGGATAATTAAACTTCTCATTGATGTACGAGTTGATGCGACACATCAAAGCATTGCACTCGATATACTTCCTCCTTTCCGGTTTATAAGGCTCAATTCAAAAATCTCACCAACCAAGGTATTAGATGGTGAGTGGTGGAATATTTTTTGTAGTTTGCAAAAAGCACCCAATTAGTGGTCTTGTTTTTCTCAAAAAAGTATGTTTATCGATGCATTAATTGCAATGCATGCATGCATAAATTACATGCATTGGTCAATTTTCTCTTAATACTTGCATGCAATGATTTAATGCACCTTGGAATCTGAACATGTGATGGGGAAAAACCAAATTGAGCCTTATAAAATGGAAAAACTGAAATTTTGAGATAAGCCCTATAAACCGGAAAGGAGGGAGTATTTCAATAATTTGCGTTTACCGATGCATTAATTACAACGCATGCATGCATGCCGTGACTCTTCTTTTGATACTACTTGCATGTGTTGATTTAATGCACCTTGAGGTAGTACTATAAAATATGTGACGGTAAAGCTTTGTAATACCCCGGCCCAAGTCAAGAGATGGTTGTGCACGAGGAGGGCGAGATCATGCAGACCGAACAGGACCCGACGATGGAGCTCTCTAAGGTCTCGATGGACCTCACCGTGCTCCACTGCCCCTTGTGCCTTCGCCCCTGGACGCCTCCAGTGTATGAGGTTCGAATACACCTCGTCCGTTCGACTGATTGAGCAAGGTGCAGGTTTCTTGATTGATGTGCTGTTCGATTGATTTCTGAAGTGCAGGGGAGGGCACCTTGTAACATCCCAAAATTCTAAATTTTGGAATGTTATAAACAAATAGATAGATTTGATTGATTGTTTGATTGATTGACTGAAAGTGAGTGAATTCGAAACTTTTGAAAGTTAAATGAGAGGGAATAAAAGGACTTTCCCAAACTTTCATTTTGCTTTTATGAACTTCGAATTCAAATTCTTTTCATCACAAAACCACGGAGAGAAGATGACATGACTTCTTCCATTTATTTAAATGACAAGGGGTGTTGAAAATATTTGAGTTTCATTTGGAAAACATTTCCAATTCTGAAACTTTATGCAACTCGATGATTTTCACGAGCGAAGATAAAATGACTTCTTCAAAACATATGAAATATGAGTTGGGAGTTTCAAAGAATTAAATTGAAAGTTCCTTTGAATTATTTTCAATTGGAGTTATTTGAGTTTTATTCAAATTATTTTTCTCTAAAAATAAAATATATGGAAAATAGGGTAACATGATTCCCTACATCGTAAAATTGGAGAGAAATTAATTTGAAATCATTTTGGTATTTTTAAAATGATTTTCAATGGATTTTATTAGGGCAAGAGCACTGTTTGTTTTATATGAATTTTTGTGTATTTTATTTGAAGCTAGAATAAAGTTCATCATGTAGGAAATCTTTTTCTGAAAATTTTGATATATTATATGCCTATATAATATATTTATTTAATTGGTTTTATTATTTTTATTTGTCTCTGTTAAAAAATTAAAAAAGGAGCCTGCCTTGGGCCAAAGGGCCCACTGCCAACCCGCCGCCCCCCCTCCCCTCAAGGCGCCCATGTGAGGAGCCCGCCGCCGCCGGCCGAGTCCGGCTCGGCGCCCGCGCCATGCCCCTCCCCAAGGCACGGAGACCCTCCTATTTAACCCCGGCCCCCCTCTCCTCATCCCGCCGCTGCCGCCACCCTTGAGGCCGCCGCCTCGCCGCCACCGCCGCCTCGCCGCCACGCCACCGCCCTCGCCGCCCCTCGCCCGACCCGCCGCCACCAGGGCCAGCCTCACGGCGACCACGAGGTAGCCGCCGCCACAACCCCGGTCCGGTTTTTAGAAAAACCCGATCCGGTTTTCTCGAGATGTTCGGTTTTTTCAAAACCCTAGATGGTTTTTTTATTTTCTCGGTTTTCTTATTTAGTGAACGCGTTCACCGACCCGTGCGGTTCACTGAACGTGTTCGTTGGATGAGCTCCGTTAACGAACGTCCGCTGTTTAATCCGTTCGTCGTTTTCTTTTAATCGGATTTAATCCATTATTTTCTGATTTCGATTTCCAATTCGATTTTCAAATCTGTTTAATTTCTCGCTCATTTATCGGAATCAGGTGATTCAAGCGCCTGGAGTTTAGATTCTGAAACCGCCGTTCGACTAACCTACTTACACAGAGTTTTGCTACTGTAAAATTTTGACCTAGTTTCAGATTGCTAAATCGAGTCGTTCTCTCTCGAGTTTTGACTTTCGATGTTTTATTTTGATTCGATTCTTTTGCAACCAGGGTTCTTAAGTTGAACTCTCTGGTTAGATCTTTTATTCGAGATTTCCTCGTGCATTAGATGAGTACTTATTGTATGCTTGTTGTTTGTCTGCGTTAGATCACCCAGAGTGCGCCGCTTGCTACTTCGAATCTCTAGGTCTCGCGGATCATCAGCAAGGCAAGTAACACTTTGATCATACTCTTCTCATACCCAGTTTTTATGCATTAGATCTATTCCTCAAACACTTGCATGATTAGGATCTAATTAAATTGTGGGATGGGAAGTAGATTGAGGTAGTACCTATTACTGTTTTACTTATGAAACCTTGGGAGTTACTTCTACGTTTGCTTATTATGCTATGCTATGCTAGTAGACGTGGATTGGGTGAGTGAATATCCATGACAGATGTGAGATTGTTAATTTAATGGTTTATTTAAGGTGGCAACTTAAACACACATCTGGGTGGATTGAGGCACCTGGTTTCTATCAGGACTTGCCTATATTTCTTCGGACCGCCACCCAGTGTTGTCTGGTTTTTTTGGAAATCCCGGGGTACCCGTGTGATCTTCCTATGGACCGCCACCCAGGCTCAAAGGGATCATAAGATTATTCAAACTAGAAACTTCCATGTGCAGCCACAAGCCATTATGGGCTCTGGCATAGTTGACTAAGTTGTGCGAACTCTTACGGGTAGGCTAGCTGATGTAGGGTATGTAGGTTGGTACGGTCTACCCACATGTAAGGTGCTAGCGCTCGAAAGACTATGTCTCGGTCATCCGTCTCTCAAACACCATGTAGTGCGAGAACCAAACGGAGGCGATCGAGTCTTGTGGGGAAAAGTGCGCAAACCTCTGCAGAGTGTATAAACTAATCATGATTAGCCGTGTCCCCGGTCATGGACAATTTTGAGTATCTAGTACCTGGATATCCTGTTGATCTCATCACGTTACTTAATATAATTTGTTTGGGTTTAATGAGTACTTTTAATTGGGATTGAGGATGCTGTCAACCATTCTCAATGTTCAACAACCACCATGATAGTTAAATAAATGTATTCCTTTGAAGTAGGGAAAAATTGGCTTTTCATAAAACTGTAACCATAGAGCTTTCCACCAGCCATATATGCATGTAGTATAGCCTATTCCTTCATTACTCTCTATGTGTTACATTGCGGCATATTCCATGTGCTGACCCGTTTCGGGCTGCAACTTTTCATGTTGCAGACTTTTTAGACGACGAGTAAGTGATACGTTAGGGTTACGATTTCCTATACTCAACTTTGCCGTTGGTGTTGATGGGAATCCACAACCTTGTTGCTTCCGCTATATTTGGATTGAGGTAATAGTATTTACGTTACCTTATACATGTGATTTACCTGTTATAAATCCTTCGAGTAATCGTGGTGTGTCAAGATACCGATCCGAGGATGACACGAAGCACGAAGACTTGATCCATTCGGGTCGGTCGCTACACACCGGCTCTGTGATTGCCGCGTCGAACGCCCGGGAACCAGCGGCGGTGCGGCGAAGCGGCGGTGGCTTCGACGTGGGGAACACGGCGGTGGACTCCGTTCTTTCATCGGTGAGGGTGGAGTGCCCGCACGAAGGTTGTGGGCTCTACGTCACTTACCACAAGCTCGCCAATCACCAGAGCGTGTGTCGCTCGCGCATACGCAAATGCCTCGCGTGCTGCTCACGGCCACGGGCCGCCGCCACGGCGCTCTACCACCACATCAGCACCACGCATCCCATGCCCGTGCACGGGATCCAAGACGGCAAGGTGCCCCAACTGCAAGTGCCACTGCCGGAGCCACGGCTCTTGCTGTTCACGGAGGAGGACCGCCGCGCGTTTTTCTTGGTCGGCGGCGTGCTCGACATCGGCGCGCCTATCGTCGTGTCGGTTGTCTGCATTAGAGCGGGGGCGTCCCCACTGCCGCACTACTTGGCCAAGCTGTAGGCGAACGGCCCGCCGGGGGAGCCCAAAGGCACGACCGACGCCGTCTAGGTGGAAATGGAGGTGACAAGCAGCAAGGATCCCGGCGACGTCGACGTGTGAGCTGACCTTCTTGACGATTCCGCCTAATCTGCTGGCCGGGCTAAGCTTGTGCCCCTCCGCATTGAGATTGACAAGCTCACGTCCTAAATGTTTCTCTGATTGCCTATACATTTATCTTAGTAATATGCTAATATAGGGATTACCTTGGTCTACTTTAGCTTAAGAAATGGTGTGTTTTGGTGGCGATGCAGCAATTACTTCGACATCAGATCAGTAATTTCCAACAGTCGAACGGATATAAAGTTCCTTTGGGTAAGTACTACTTGTCATCAAAATAGATAAAAGGAAATGTATGTAGACGTATTTTAGTTCTAGATATGTCCCTTTTTTATCCATTTTGATGACAAGCACTCCCTCCGTTCCACAATACATGCCTTCCATTTGTCAAAATATAGATGTATCTAGACATGTTTTAGTATATAGGTACATCCATGATAGAGCCAATCGGATGGTTGAGAACACTACAATTCGTAGCTACAAATGCGTGTGTGACTCCCAGATGCAGAGGCCGGGGGTCATCATCCTCCTTTTCGAGAAAAAACAGACGCGTGTGTGAGAGGACGAGTGCGTGCGTGCACCTCTTCTCTTCCTGTATAACGTACTACTAAACTTCAGTACAAGTTTTTGTGGGTGGCACGATGGTGCGTGCGAGAAGTCCCGAGAGATAGGTTTAATACGTGCGAAAAAGGACTAGCCTAGAGCTCGCTACGCGGCTATTCTGTCGAACGCCCCATTAACCGTAAGATATGTATACGACGGTGCGGTTATTGCACGCATACAGTGATACTCCCTCCTTTTCGGTTTATAGGGCTTAATTCAAAAATCTCACCAACCAAGATGGTGAGTGGTGGAATATTTTTTGTAGTTTGCAAAAGCACCTAATTAATGCTCTTGTTTTTCTCAAAAAATTATGTTTTTCAATGCATTAATTGCAATGCATGCATGCATAAAGTACATGCATTGGTCAATTTTCTTTTAATACTTGCATGCAATGATTTAATGCACCTTGGAATCTGAACATGTGTTGGGGAACAACCAAATTGAGCCTTATAAAATGGAAAAACTAAAATTTTGAGATAAGCCCTATAAAACCGGAAAGGAGGGAGTAGAAAAAGAAGTACTCCATCCGGGAATAGTGCCGCACTTTGAAACTAGAACCGTCAATAAATATTGAGCTTGCGTCTCGTCACATTCCAAATTACTCCATGCTATATTGAATTGCAAACCTGTTCACACCGATCACAACCTAAACGGTTTCCCACTTAGGAGCGCATTAGTACCACGCTATATTGAATTCCAAACCTGTTCACACCGATCACAACCTAAATGGTTTCCCACTTAGGAGCGTATTAGTACTCGGTTATAAATACTAGTATGCCAAGATGACTGCACATTCCTCCTCAACTCCTCATCCACAAAAACAAACAAGTCATTCAGCATCCTTCCCTTGTGTGCGCCATGGCCAGCGTGAGTTACAGGTCGAGAGATTGCCACGGGGAGAGGCGAGCATGGAAGCGGAAGCACGAGAGATGTCCCGCCGCTGCAAGAGAAGCCGACATGTCCGCCGCTGAAGTAGCAACAGAGGTCCCTGGCGCCACCTGAAGTAGCACGGAGGTCCCTGGCGCCGTCCGATGCAGCAGATGGTCAGCCATGGAAGCAGCAGAGATGTCCCGCCGCGCCACGAATGCAGCAAGATGTCGCCGCATGCCGCGGCTGGGAAAAAATTTCTCGCGGGCAGGCGGCATATTACAGTGCATGCATGCAATCGTCCATAGCCGGATGGATCAGATCTCCGGTGGCGAGGTTGCGGGGCGGCGTGAAAGCCTTGTTTGAACAGGCTACCGCGTCATCCGGCAACTAAGGGAGGGCAATGAGAGGCTCCGGGCGGCGCGACTCCGAAAGGAGAACATCGTCCGAAGTGCACACCAGCAGGAGGAGACCAAGTGCCTTGTTGAAGAGGACCAGCGTCATCGTCAAGAAACTTATGGACGAGAATGACATGCTCATAACGAGCGCCAAAGGCTGGTGGAGGAATCCGTGGATGTTCTCAAGCAGCGTCTTGAGGACACAAAGAGCTCATCGCCGCTTCGCCGGCGGAGACTAGTTCCATGACTGCAAAGAACGCATCAAGAAAGTAGAGATCAGTGAGCGGATCCTTGTCTTCCTTCTTCTTTTGCCCTTGTGTATTTCGGGCATAGCCGCATGTGGCTTTTTTAATTATCTTTCTAATTATGTAAGACAATTAATCGTCCTTATCTTTCTATGGAAGATCAATGTTGCGAGGCTAGAATGAAGAAAACTCTTGCTGTGGCGACCACAGCGTTCTTTGTTCTTCTAGTTGCTGTTGGGCTTCCTTCAGTTTCCTGGTTTCTTTTGATGTAATAATCAGTTTAGGATGTGGATTGTGTCGTTGGTTGTGAAATGTTGGGTTCTAGCGTGGATGTTTGGTCGTTGTTGGCCTCTTGGGATGTTGCGATTTCAATCTGGTAGCTTTTAGTCCTTCGTGTTAGGTTGGAGTTGTGCTGAACTTCTTGTGAATTGTGGTGGTTTTCAGTAATGAAAATCGGAAGGGGCAAGCCCTTCTTTGATCAAAAAAAGATTTAATCGTCCTTATATATTCATCAGTCTTGCTATAAGTCGTAGTAGATGCTATATAGGTCCGTCGAATCTTACATCAAGATCCGTGCTTTTAGATTTTCTTTTTTCTCTCTTAAATCTTAGTCGAGTGAGACATAGCCACGCCATTAAAGAGAGGCTCGGGCGCCATTAATGGAGACCTTGGGAGAGAGGTGGACGGCAGATGGAGGTCAAAGGGCTCTCCTCCCGATAAGCACGCTAGGGTCCGATCGCACGCCTCTCGTACTCAAATAGCTACCTGCATGGCGCCTCCTAGCTAATAAAAATAGGGACGCGTGGCGGCACGTAAATGGTACTAGTAAGTAGAAGCATACGGTTTCAATAATACTTGTGTTTCCGATTGTAACGTGACAGCACTTGTTCCAAAATGACTTTGTTGATTGTTAATGTGTGCGCTTTCGCAAATCGGACTGCAAATTTACCACAGCATGTTGGTGCCATGTCATGGCACCAAGCCAAGTTTCATTATTTTCATGCGTGTTTTGGATTTACAGGAATTAAAAAACTAAGTTTCTCAATGTTTCCAACCCAGCCACGACGCCCAAAATTTTGAATTTCATTCTCATTTCTTGCATGGAACCTAGAAATTTACCCGAGGACACACATGTGATTTTTCAACCAACTTTGGTGCACTGGAACATGTGCTTGTATTTCAAATTTGAATTATGCACACAAAGGTGACACGTTCCCTCCCGGAACTACGAGCCTTCTTGAGAGAAGCTCCGATTTGCAAGAAGCTTATACCAAAATTTGTTCCTATTCGGCCAATTTTTTTTACCACGGCATGGTACTACCATGACATGACACCATGCCAAGTTTCATGATTTTAAAACCAAGTTTATCAACGTTCTCGACCGAGCCACGATGCCCAGATGTTTGAATCTTATTCTCATTTTGTGCATGGGACCTACTCCCTCCTTCCATCTATATAGGGCCTAATGTGTTTTTCAAGACAGCCTTTGACTATTGACAAGATTAATAGCACATGAGATGTATACTATGAAAATTACATTATTGGAAGCTCCTTTGACATACAAATTTGAAGGTATGCTTTGTGTAAGTTGCAAGTCATATATTATTGCTCTAACGTTTGGTCAAAGTTAGCCTTGAAAAATGCATTAGGACCTATATAGATGGAAGGAGGGAGTAGAAATTCACCCGAGGACACAAATGTGATTTTTCAACCAACTTTGATGCACGGGAGCATGTGCTTGTAGTTCAAATTTGAATTATGCACATTAAATGACCAAAAACTCAATTAATGTGTAAATAAGGCCAAACGAAGCCGGAATAATTCCAAAATTTAACAGGGCACTCATGTAGTTCTATGTTGCCTTTGTAAATAAACTCAAGGGGGACAACGTATATCGTTTCGCACTCAAAGGTGGCACGGTCCCTCTCAGAACCATGAGCCTTCTTGAGAGAAGCTTCGGTTTGCAAGAAGATTATACCAAAATATGTTCCTATTCGGCCATTTTTTTACCACAACATGGTAGTACCATGACATGACATCCATGCCAAGTTTCATGATTTTCAGACATGTTCTGGATTTACAAGAATTTTAAAACCAAGTTTCTCAATGTTCTCGGTCGAGCCACGATGCCCAGATGTTTTAATTTTATTCTCATTTCTTGCATGGGACCTAGAAATTCACCCGAGGACACAAATGTGATTTTTCAACCAACTTTGGTGCACGAGAGCATGTGCTTGTAGTTCAAATTTGACTTGTGCACATTAAATGACCATAAACTCAATTAATGTATAAAAAAGCGAAAAATGAACCGGAATAATTCCAAAATTTAACAGTAGCTAATGTAGTACTATGTTGCCTTTGTTAAGAAACTCAAGGGGTGCAGCGTATATCGTTTCACACTCAAAGGTGGCATCGTTCCTCTTAGAACCACGAGCTTCCAAATCGGCCCAATTTTTTACCACAACATGTTAGTGCCATGACATGACACCATGCCAAGTTTCATGATTTCCAGCCGAGTTTTGGATTTACATGAATTTAAAATCTAAGTTTCTCGATGTTCTTGGCAGAGTCATGACGCCCATATGTTTGAATTTCATTCTCATTTCTTCCATGGGACCTAGAAATTCAAGCAAGGACACACATGTGATTTTTTAACCCACTTTGGTGCCGGAGCATGTGCATGAAATTCATATTTAGATTATGCACATTAAAAATCCAGAAACTCAATTAATGTATAAAAAGGCCAAATGAACCCGAAATAATTCCAAAATTTAACAAGGCACTCATATAGTTCTATGTTGCCTCTGTAAATAAAATTAGGGGGGAGGCAGCGTATATCGTTTCGCACACAAAGGTGACACGTTCCCTCTCAGAACCACGAGGCTTGTTGAGAGAATCTCCGGTTTTGCAAGAGGCTTATACCAAAACTTGTCCCAATTCAGCCAAAAATTATATGTATGAAAACAGGGCTTAGATTATCCCGAACACCTCGCTACCTAGACCAATAATGTACTATGATTTGAATTCAACATAAAATGGATACAAATATTTGAATTGGAGAGCGTATGGTACATGTAGTTCATAGTGAAATATGATTACCCCTGTTCAAGAATTCATCCGATTAACCAGTTAACTTGCCGATTAATCCCTACTCGTAGGGTCACCGAGTAGCCGACAAACCGATAAATCATCCGATTAATTGATTAAATGGCCGATTAACTTGCCGATTAGCCTATTAATCCCCTACTCGCTAGCCAACCGAGCAGCTACCAGTTAACGATTTTCTCAACAATGATGATTACTGCTATATGCATGTCTTTTTGTTATCAAGATAATATTTAAATTATTGTATAACTTGACAACAATCGTATTCAAATAAGGAAAATTTATTCAAATTTAGTCCATATGGTAGAGCGACAATATATATGTTCACATGGTGGAGTAAAATGTTCATATATGATGGAAGATCAAAATGTACGACTACATCAATTATAAACCGCAAGGTCACCTAATGATATATTCGAATTCAACATAACGTGGATTCAAAAATTGAAATTCGAGATCATGGCATCTGTAATCATATAAAAGGGACATTACTCTTTCTTTGGTGGGAATTGATTTGTTTTTTGTTGTTGTTGAGGGAAGTGCGAATCGATTTGGTCTTGTCTTGAGGTAATCTTGTTCTCCCGATTTTTTTTACATTTTTCTTGTAGTTTTTTCAATGGCATCTATAGCAATATAGTAAAAGGGTACATGACTCTCTTGTGTCTTGTATGATTTTTTTTACACGTTATGTTCTGCCGAACAAGGAATCCGCACCTTGTTATCCCGAAATTTTCAAGCTCGAGTATCTTTTGTCTCACCCGCTTTGAAACTCCCGCTTCTTCAACCCGCATGGCGCCTTGTTATCGAAATTTGGATGTGCGCGAGAACTCCCTCCTCATCCAAATCGCTCCCGCAGCCCAAACACGCGAAATCCCCTTCTACCCCTCGGTAGGAAATGAAGCTCCACGTCATGTGTCAAAACCGGTGGGGGTATCTTGTAACTTACCCTACATTTCGGACAAGCCCGTCCCTAAGCTTGGCTCCCCCCTCCCCCTTCGCCCCCCCCCCCCCATTCGTACACCAAGGCCGCCAAAACCCGCGAATCCCCACGCTCCTCCGTCGCCCTCCCGACCGCCGCCCAGCCGGAGACTCTTCCCCGACTACATCGTCCACCGCAACAGCTCGCCGTCCCTCATCCACCGCACCGGATGAGGATCCGTTGTCGATCTCGTCGTCCCGCCGGATCAGCCGCCCCGTCCTCCACCTCCAAGGAGCTGCCCCGACGTTCGCCTCGTCTATCACGCCACCTCAATCCCCACAGCGTCGTGTTGACCTGCCCCATCGGAACCGCAACACCCTCACCAATTCCTCCGATGAAGCCGAGGCCAACTCGGCGCCACCAAGGAGGTTCTGCACTCACCGCAACATTTTATCTTTTATTCGATCTCACGGGGCTGCCGGTGCTCGATAGCGAGCAGACATGGCGTCTCCATCGACGGCGCCGTCACCGGCCACATCATCCACGGTGTCTCTCCCCCATGTCGTTGCTTCCTCGGCGGCGACTTCCACAACGGCACTAGCTGCGGTACTGCTCGGCTCGCTCGCGTTGCGGCTCTGTTCTTCTTTGTCGGTCGGCGCTCTTGCCTTGCTCTGCTTTCGTTCGTGTTGCTGCTTTCTGCTCTTGCTCTCGCTATGCTGCTACTCACGCTGATGCACGACCTCCGTGACTGCTGAGGAGTTGCATGCTTTAGCACTCGCTTCATGATGCTCTTGCCGCGACTTGCTCTCTGCTAGTGCGTTCCCTGCTCGAGCGTCTGCTGATTTAGATCACTGCTTCTCTGCTACTAGTGCTCGAACGCCCTAAACATTTATTGCAATGCTCTGTTACTAGTTCAATCAGTTTCAACAGTAAAATTCAGTTTCGACTATGAAGTTCTTTTTCTTCAGTTAAGTTCAGAGTAAATAGTACTTACAGCATCTGTCGGAGCGGCCGTGGCGCGGCTGATGCGTTTTACATCTAGCACTTCTGGTGATGTATTTTACATCATCTATTGCAGATGATATTAGGGTCCCACTTCAGATTAACATTGTTTGTATTGTCATGCTTCAGCCTCGTCGCCGTACACCTTAGTGGAGCTGCTCCAACGACGGAACCGTCCATCACAATGAGCGATACCCTCGGCGCCGCTTCTAGAAGCCTCGAGATCTTCTTCCCCGCCTCCGGCAGTACACCAGCATCATCACCATCCTCCACGTCCAACCCAATGATCTTTGAGGTCCACAAGGCTATGCCAAAGAGGTTGTACACTCGTCGCATCACTTTGTTTCTCCATTCCTCTGTTCTTCCAATTCATGTGAGCCAAACACCTGTGTTGACTGAAATCCTATGTTTCCAAATGCTCTGCTTTTGCACGTGCATTCCTATCATATTCTGTGTTTTTCCTGTCCCTGCATTTAAAGAATCCTCCAATTCTAAGGAGCCCTTACAGATTTACATCATTTTCAGATTGGCGAAAAGAAAACTACATGTGTTATGTCCCGCTCCGCCGTGTCGTCATCCACCCCACCCGAGGTGCACCATTGTGGTTGCGTTCACTGCAGTAGATCCCCCTACAGACTTTCTTTTCGCCGCCTCGAGATCATCTTCCTGCTGTTTGCAGCCACGCCTAACTGCATTACCATCATCGATCGAGCAGATGAACCCGAGGACTACATAGCCTGTAAGAGAGGTCGCAGTCTTCGTGTTTGCTTACGTTATACATCGGTTATTATTACCTGCTACTTTATCGCTCAATCTTGAGTTTTGAATTGCCCATGGGTCTCATATCGAGCCAAAGAACGAATAGTATCTATCTACTATCTGGTTCATCTGGGGTCTTCTATGTGGTTCATGTTGGGTGGGCAACAAACAATAGATGATCCATTGTCTATCTTTTTAAACTGAAGCTATAATCTACTTGCTATCATTAGTTTTGGATCCATCCACTCATTTGCTACCATCAGTCTTGATTTTTGCATGCACCCCTTAGGCCTTACAAAATAAAACTATTTTTTTATTATGCATGTCAGATATTGTACACAATCGTACTGAACATGTAGAGAAAAAGAGAAGACCGTTGCATGCGAATATAATGTCATGCAGATGCCGCTCCATGGTGGGCGAAGTGCCCCCCCTCTCCTGCATTTCTAGATTGTATTCCAGAGGAAGTTAATTTTTCAGATGGAGATTCAGAAGGAGCCGACCACGCCTGTTTACCACCTGAGGTGTTTGCTCTAACCTGGCATGCTGATGTTGGTCATATCATGCATATGGAGCCTTGCATTGCTTACATTATACATCTTATATTTCATCAGCTTAGTTTAGATTTGCTTTGTGTGAATGCCACCTGTTTGGTTTCTATATCATACTCCCACCATTCCTAAATATTTGTCTTTTTAGAGATTTCAACAAGTGACTACATATAGAAGAAAATGAGTGAATCTACACTCTAAAATATGTCTATATACATCCGTATGTGGTAGTCCATTTGAAATCTCTAAAAAGACAAATATTTAGGAATGGAGGGAGTATATGGGAATTATGCAATGTCATCTTCTTTAGCTGTGCATCATATACGTGAATCATGCAATGCCATCTGTTTAGCCACCATCGTATATGTGAATTGTATCGTGCCATATTTTTTTCCATAATGTATTCCATTTGTCAACAATGTTTATACATTCATCTATTCTTCCTGTGCATCAGCCATTTGAGTTGGTCATGGGAAAATCTAGAGTAAAAACAAGGTCTTCTGAGCAGTCAGTGCTACCTGTCGATGCAGATTTCTTGCTGGTTACAGATAGCTCCTCAGAGGAGGATTCAGAGAGAGATGACCAGTCGTATCCCCCCCCGAGGTGCATGCTCTAACTTGGCTGGGTTATATTGCTCATATCATGCATATGGTGTCTTGCATTGCCATGCCATCTGCTTAGATTAGACATGCTTTGTGTGAATGCCTCCTGTTGGCTTTCTATATCGAGATATGTGAATTATGCAATGCCATGTTTTTCAGCCGCTTATCATATATGTGAATTATGCAATCATGGAGCTAGGCATCATATATGTGAATTATCTCATGCCATCTTTTTTTCATTACGTATTCCATTTGTCGACAATCTGTGTATATTGAACTACTCTTCATGTGTATCAGCCATTTGAGCTGGTTATGGAAAAATCTGGAGTGAAAACAAGGTCTTCAGAGCAGGCAATGGTACCTATTGAAGCATATATCTCGATGGTTACAGGGAGCTCCTCAGAGGAGGATTCAGAGACATATGACCAGTCCTATATCCCACCTGAGGTGTACGCTCTAAGTTGCGATGTTTATATTTCTCATATGATGCATATGGTGTCTTGCATTGCTTAGTTTAGGCATCATATGCAAAATATTGAATTCTATCTGCTTAGTTTAGAGATCATACATGCGAGTGTCAGCTGCTTAGTATATGAATCAATTATGTCAATTATATCATGTCATCCTGTATACTTAGACAACATGTATGTGAATTATTTCATCCCAGCCTATTTTAGAAAGACATCATATAGTTTTGTCATGTCATCCTATTTAGGTACTCGTCATATGTTGAATTATGCCATTATATCCTATTAAGTTATCCATCATATATCTGAAACTGTGTCATGCTATCCTGTTTAGTTAGGCATCATATATGTGAAATTGTGTCATGCTGTCATGTTTGGTTAGACAACATATATGTGAATTACCACATCTGTCTATCATACAATGTATGTACGTTCAATTTCTTTTCTTGTTTATCAGCCATTTGAATTGGAGGGGGTGATGGCAGTATCTAAGGGAGCAAAAACATGTTCTTCACAAAAGACAGTGCTACCCGTCGATGCAGATAGAACCATGGTTGTACTGGCCCACAAACTAGCCCCACCACACATAATCGAGACTCTTCCAGATTGCACACTTACACCGTTGGGCAGAGAACCAGCTACAACCCATCTAACCGCAACCCCAAATGGATAGTAACCCACTTATAGTTGACAAAGCACCATGTCCACCATAGAGTACCCCCACAAGAGCAGTTTGTAAAGCTCTGCGGTGCCCAAAGCACGAAGACCACCACAGCTAACCCAAACTCCACGTTTAAAGCAGAAGAGCAACTGTTCTCAGGTCAGATTCCGTAGCTATGGTCCATACTCCTTTGCTGTTGCATCACTGTATTTACTCATACCAACTACTTTTGAATTTGAAGGATCCAATTGAAACTCCAATGGTGCAACAGGTATGTTTTAAACCTATTTCTTTAACTGGATTGTTGTTCTAACTTCTTGCTCTATGTTGATTTCAGTTTAAATTGTATAAACAGTTATGTTCTCATGTGATGCACATTACAAGTGATGCCAATGTTGTGTAGTTTCTCACACTTATATTCTGTCTATGATGTTGTGTCTTAAAAATATATGAGTTGAACTGTGTCTCTATCTTGATTAGGGAACATAAACTAGAATTATATGGACAATACAGTGACCATAGTACATAGATATATGTTTGTTTCATGTCATATCCTGTCCACCTTACTCTTGAACCGGTTTACCAAAATGAGTTTCAGTATACTACAAGCTAAACCTGTGATGTGTCTCGCTTGTTTCTCTTGTAGTATGCAAACAAAATATTGGAGAAGAGCACCCCCACTATGCAATGGTAGAGAAAGTAATGCAGATAAGGTTCAAGATAGTGAGACAACCTGTTGGTCTCCAAGAAAGGTGATAAAACGATCTTGTAGACGGTGAGAAAACCCCACGATCCTGCGTTGATGTATTGTTCGGTTATCGTCAGCATCACCGGCACAAGCTCTTCGAACTCACGCTGAATCACTTCGGCTTCTTCACTCAGCTACAAGTCGAAAGGCATCGATCGGTGTCTTTGCGGCAAGAAGTCAAGGACCGAGGAAGTCCTGAGAATTCAGATGCGTACTTTCTTGTGCAATGACAATATTTGGAGGATTTAAGCGCCAAACAAGAGAAAGTTAATAAGCTTGCTAAGCATCTTGCCAAAGATTATGGGTACCTGTGATATTGTTTCTTGAACTCTTCAAGTGGTTTCAGTTCGGACTTGTTTTGCTACGGCGTTTATATGTCGCTTTGTTCCCTATATTTGCCTTTGGTGGCGAACTTTGATGCCCATGGATGTAATATGTGTAATAGCCGTGATAGCCTAGCATAAGTTGCTTGCTTATTTATTTCCTTGTTGTCTTGTTTATTTGTTTGCTTGTAGTCAGTGCAGTTCTTTTTCCGCGGTTTGCTAGTGGCTGCAATAACCTATTTTTTAAAACTAGGCCACAATATAACCATGGGCTAATATTTACGGTAGTGACACTGGGCCTCCTACGTCAGAGAAACAAGCGATGGGCCTTCTACGGGTCAGAAAAAAGAGGGCCTTCTACGAGCCATAGAAACAATGGGCCTTCTACGGGTCGTATCATCAATGGGCCTTATACGGGCTGTATGATCGATTGGCCAAACATGGGCCAATAACAGGCCGCATTATGGCCGTAAACGGGCTAGAGTTGGAATCATCCGTTCATGGGCCGACCATAACGGGCCATCATTAATAGGCCATATTTGATGACGCTATGAAAACGGCCTAACGTATTAACGAACCACAAACGGGCCGACTGTAACCACGGGCTGAATTTGGCCCACAAGCAGAAAATGACAGTAACGGGTCGTAAGTAAACGAATCGCCGGAAATGAGCCCAAGAATAAATGGGCTCGAGAAGGCCGAAAGATAACATGGGCTGTTGGCCCAATCGAATAACGGCCCTTAATGGGTATAAAGTGATACATCGTTCATTACGGACCGATTTCACCACGGGCCGTTCTTGGGTGTAAAGTGATACCTTTGTTCATTGCGGGCCGGTTTCACCACGCAGCCGTTAATAGGCCAAGAGTTACATAGGGCCTCATATGGGCCGAAGACGTCATGGGCCATACATGGGCCGAAGTGAAAACGGGTCGAGTCATATTGGATGGCCCAGATCACGCCATCGGGCCTAATTCGGATAGCGCCAGAATGGGCCTTGGGTTAGCGTGCTATAAATGGGCTATATGCGAGCAGTGTCGTTAACGAGCTTTCCATGGGCCGCCCGCCACCTTTGACCAAGTCAAACGGGCCGCCTTTTCACAAAGAATGGGCCTCTGTTGGGCCGTGCCACGGTCGACGTATCATAGGCGCCTTACGTCCAATGAGTGGATGACATTTGTCCCAACGATGAGCCGACATCGTGTTTCCTCCGGCCAATGAGAATTTTACACGTGGAAAATCGGCATTGGTCGTGGCTGTTAACGGGTTATCGGATCCAAAATCCGACCCGATTGCTTAACGGCGTTCCGTTACGGTGGATGCCACGTGTCGGTCACCCTTGACGAAAAGCACTTCTGTGACGCGGGATTTATCGTCATGGAAGTGGACACTTCCGTGATGATAATTTTGGTAATGTCATGGAACACTTCTACGACATCACAGGTATGACTATCTTGATTCTATCATAAAATCGTCATGGATGTGCATGCATGACAAAAAATGCGACCTACTGTGACAAACACGTATCATCACGGAAGTGTATTTTTTTATAGTGCATCATGAAAATCCAGCCAATTTTGGCTATGAAAGATGTGAATACCTTATCGGTTGATAAGTAAATCCGGAGTTTAAATACTCGGTGGCTCTTGGCCAATGGCGACTTAATGTGCATTCATTGTAAGCCAGAATTTTTATAACTCGGCGGCTTATAGCCTTTGAGAAAATCCAGAATGGATAACCCTTTTGAAACATCAATTTTGATGATGAGCTTGAACTTAATCATTTATATAAGCCATAGTTCTGGAAATCCTGCACAGAGTTTAAACAACATATGCACTGGCGACTTAACGTCTAAAGCCAGGGCCAGTTTAATCACAACCTTATATAATCATAACAAAATATCATACATGTGATATTTGCTCATACTTCCGGCTTATCATACCAATGCAGTAAGGGTAATAACCCAAAACTTAGAAGACAATACATCCAAGTACTTAATATCATCATATGTTGCCGGTTCACCATATACCTATGTTTGAGCTGTGTTGTGCAACAGACTCTCTTTGGTCTTTGTAACCCGGTCATTAACCCGCCAAGTAGGTCAGAGCTATACTCATATGAAGTTATAATACTGGCTTGATAGCCGAAATCCCAAGGTAATCAGAGCTGTGCTCTCATGAAATTATCATATTGGCTTGGTAGCCGAATTATCAAGGTAATCAGAGCTGTGCTCTTATGAAATTATCATATTGGCTTGGTAGCCGAATTATCAAGGTAATCAAAGATGTGCTCTTATGAATTTATCGTATTGGCTTGGTAGCCGAATTACCAAGATAACCAGAGATGTGCTCTTATGAAATTATCATATTGGCTTGGTAGCCGAATTACCAAGATAACCAGAGCTGTGCTCTTATAACATTATCATATTGGCTTGATAGCCGAATTACCATGATCAAGTGGGTAGTAACGCTATGTTCTCTTTGGTGAATACACCTATGTTTGAACAGGAAGCCCCAAGTGACATATTCCGTCAAGAGGGTAGTAACGCTATGATTCAAATACGATCAGGAAGCCCCCAAGTGACCATAAGTGTGGCATTGCGCCAATCAAGAGGGTAGTAACGCTATGCTCTCTTTGGTGAATACACCTGTGTTTGAACAGCAAGCCCCCAATTGACATATAATATGATAAACCAATAAGGCAGGATACCCATGTTTGAACTGCGCATCATGGCAACAAGTTTTCTTTGGCAACCTTAACTCGAACTTGCGTGAGATGAATTTTTCTTGAACCGGGTGTTGAGCCGGATATTGAGAGCTCACAACATTGTGGGAAAGAGATTTCTCTTGAGCCGAATTTTAAACCGGAATCTTCATTTTGAGCCGAAAATTTTCTGACATTTTCGAGTAGGTAAATGATAAAACATAATTTCTGATGCGGAATGCTACCTAACATATTTATCCATGTAATTCTTTTTATTGTGGCATGAATGTTCAGATCCGTATGATTCAAAACAAAAGTTTAATATTGACATAAAAACAATAATACTTCAAGCATACTAACAAAATAATTATGTCTTCTCAAAATAACATGGTCAAAGAAAGCTTATCCCTACAAAATCATATAGTCTGGCTATGCTCCATCTTCATCACACAAAACATTTATATCATGCACAACCCCGATGACATGCCAAGCAATTGTTTTATACTTTTGATGTTCTCAAACCTTTTCAACTTTCACGCAATACATGAGCGTGCGCCATGGACATAACACTTTATGTGGAATAGAAGGTGGTTCTGGAGAAGACAAAAATAAGGATATAGTCTCACATCAACTAGGCATATCAACAGGCTATGGAGATGCCCATCGATAGATATCAATGTGAGTGAGTAGGGATTTCCATGCAACGGACGCACTAGAGCTATAAGTTTATGAAAGCTCAAAACGAAAACTAAGTGGGTGTGCATCCAACTTGCTTGCTCATGAAGACCTAGGGCATTTTGAGGAAGCCCATCGTTGGAATATACAAGCCAAGTGCTATAATGAAAATTCCCACTAGTATATGAAAGTGATATCATAGGAGACTCTCTATCATGAAGATCATGGTGCTACTTTGAAGCACAAGTATGGCAAAAGGATAGCAACATTGTCCCTTCTCTCTTTTTCTCTCTTTTTTCTTATTTTTTTCTTTTCTCTTGTTTTTTGGGCCTTCTTTCGTTTGGCCTTTTCTCCCTTTTTATTTTTTCCTCACATAGGATAAATGCTCTAATAATGAAGATCATCACACTTTTATTTACTTACAACTCAAAAAATTACAACTCGATACTAGAACAAAATATGACTCTATGTGAATGCCTCCGGTGGTGTACCAGGATGTGCAATGAATCAAGAGTGACATGTATGAAAGAATTATGAACGGTGGCTTTGCCACAAATACGATGTCAACTACATGATCATGCAAAGCAATATGGCAATGATGATGCGTGTCATAATAAACGGAGCGGTGAAAAATTGCATGGCAATATATCTCGAAATGGCTATGGAAATGCCATGATAGGTAGGCATGGTGGCTGTTTTGAGGAAGGTATGTGGTGGGTTTATGGTATCGGCGAAAGTTGTGTGGTATAAGAGAGGCTAGCAATGGCGGAAAGGTGAGAGTGTGTATAATCCATGGACTCAATATTAGTCATAAAGAACTCACATACTTATTGCAAAAATCTATTAGTCATCGAAACAAAGTAATACGCGCATGCTCCTAGGGGGATAGATTGGTAGGAAAAGACCATCGCTCATCCCCGACTGCCACTCATAACAAAGACAATCAAAAAACATCTCATGCTCCAACTTCGTTACATAACGGTTCATCATACGTGCATGCTACGTGACTCACAAACCTTAACACAAGTATTTCTCAAACTTATAACTACTTAGACTCTAATATCACCATCTTCATATCTCAAAACAATCATAAGGAATCAAACTTCTCATAGTATTCAATGCACTTTATATAAAAGTTTTTATTATATCCCTCTTGGATGACTATCATATTAGAACTAATTTTATAACCAAGGCAAATTACCACATTGTTTTAAAGACTCTCAAAATAATATAAGTGAAGTGTGAGAGTTCATGAATTTCTGTAAAATAAACCATCGTCGTGCTCTAAAAAGATATAAGTGAAGCACTAGAGCAAATTTGCCTAGCTCAAAAGATATAAGTGAAGCACATAGAGTATTCTAATAAATCACAACTCATGCGTGTCTCTCCCAAAAGGTGTGTACAACAAGGATGATTGTGGCAAACTAAAAAGCAAATACTAAAATCATACAAGACGCTCCAAGCAAAACACATATCATGTGGTGAATAAAAATATAGCCTCAAGTAAAGTTACCGATAGACGAAGACGAAAGAGGGATGCCCCGCCTTCCGGGACATCCCCAAGCTTAGGCTCTTGGTTATCCTTAAATATTACCTTGGGATGCCTTGGGCATCCCCAAGCTTAGGCTCTCGCCACTTTCTTACTCCATAGTCCATCAAATCCTTACCCAAAACTTGAAAACTTCACAACACAAAACTCAACAGAAAATCTCGTAAGCTCCGTTTAGTATAAGAAAATAAATCACCACTTTTGTTACTGTTGTAAACTCATTATTTATTTATATTGGTGTAATATCTACTATATTACAACTTTTCCATGGTTCATACCCCCTGATACTAGCCATAGATGCATCAAAATAAGCAAACAACACGCGAGAAACAGAATCTGTCAAAAACAATACAACCTGTAGTAATCTGAATAGTTCGCATACTTCTGTAACTCCAAAAATCCTTAAAACATAGGAAGACCTAAGGAATTTGTATATAAATCTACTGTAAAAAATTCATAATTTTTCGACGCTTCTGTGATTTTTAAAAATTCTGGGACTAAGCGCATAAGTTTCTTTTTCAGCAAGATCAAATCAACTATTACCGTAAGCTATCCCAATAGACTTACTTGGCACAAACAATAATTCAAATAGAAAACCACATCTAACCAGAGGCTAGACGAAATATTTATTGAAAAACAGAAAGGAAAAATAGTGGATTGTCTCCCAACAAGCGCTTTTCTTTAAAGCCTTTTAGCTAGGCATTGATAATTTCGATGATGCTCACATGAAAGATAGCAATTGAAACACAAAGAGAGCATCAGAAAACATGTGAAAAACACATCTAATTCTAACATACTTCGTATGCATAGGCATCTTATAGGCAAATAAATTATCAAGACAAGCAAAAACCACCATATGCAAGGAAGAAAAAAGAAACAGTACTCAACATAACAAGAGGTAATTTTGTAACATGAAGATTTCTACAACCATATTTTCCTCTATCATAATAGTTATATGTGGGATCGTACTCAAACTCAACAATATAACTATCACATAAAATATTCTCTTTTTGACCCACATGCATGCAAAGTTGACACTCTTTCAAAATAGTGGGATTATCATAAAATAAAGTCATGACCTCTCCGAACCCATTTTTATCAAAGACTTCATAAGATTGGACATTATCCAAACTAGTTAGTTGCACGTGCTTTGCACGTAATGAATAACTGAGCAGGGCACGACTCAGACAACATTAACGAAATATTGCAAAAAAAAGGAATGCAAATGTTATAAAAAAATAAAGCATAAGATAGGAGAGAGCGCTATCATAGACAAATTAGTCACTAATTATTTAGAAAAAATTGATAAATAATTAATTCAATTTTTTTATATTTATTACTTGCGTAAAATTCCAAATCAGACCATTTTACCTAGCGACTGATGCCGAGACAGGTGTATTGGTGAATCCGAGCGAGATGTGACTGGTGCCTCGGATGAGATGACCACATCGTTGTCGGTGCTGGGGAGTCATATGTTAATGGGTTCGGATGAAAGGGGGTTGTGGGGAGCTCAAGTAATGGAATCTGGCAAGGTTTGGAGGGAGGCCCATCGGGCAGAGGAGATAGAGTCGAGCAGGGCAGAGAGCGGGGTGGTGTGTTGTTGGTCCACCATCGGGCGATGATTCTAAAAGGAAGAAGAACAGCACTGAAATGAGGAGGAAGATAAAGTTATCGCCGCTGGATCTAAATCGGACTTTGGGCAGAACTTATTGAAACAAATTGTTTTTTGGCAGGTGACATGCATGTAAGTGGCCCCTGGAGTTGTTAAATTTCTTTTTGCTTGTCATTTTATCTAAAGATTTTTTTCACACGCCCTAAATACGAAAACAATGCTAATGTATTTTGGGAGGTTGTCAAATATGTGCTTGCATTTTATCTAGAAACGCGTGGTCCTTAATGAAATTATTGTATCATCTACATATATGTGTTCATTTATTGATTTTGGTAATACAGAAAATCATCTATTCATATTATGTCCATATGATATACGTAGCTTGAAAGATATGAAATGTAAAAGAAAATTGATGGAAATAATACATATTATTTAACTATGTGCATGTTTTTCTTGCAGGGTAACTATGTGGACGTATTGCTTATATAGGTCGATAAACAATGTATAGAAGAAAAATAAAATTATATTACTGTAGAAAGTTCATAATCCACACAAAAGAACATACAATTATATTGGCAGGTGGACCAACAGTATGTTTTTTTTCTAGCGAACAAAGATAGGTACGAAGTATTTATTTTGTAGTATTATATCCAGCCTAGTAAAAAACATTTAGGGGAAGCCTAGTAAGTTTCGGTTTGTAGTATCATGGAGACTTGCAACATTTTGAGTTTGATTTTTCTCTGCAGGTTACTACCGAGCAAGCCTTTCTTTCGTTTGGCAGGCTGTGTAGAGAATCGGCCAGAGTAGCAGTCAATATTTTAAATAAGAGAATCCCCTGGAGTTTACTCGAAGTATGAAACAATGCTGGATGGGTCCCAGCCTGGCGACTGCCATGCGTGCATGCAGGAGCCATCCTGCACCACCGCGAATCCGTGGAACAACAATTGTATGATTTTTCATATCCAACGGTATATATTGCACCACAACGATTCAGTACCTGAGAAAACCAATGTGAGCCATACCATTGTGACCATCCAACGGTCCATATTGAGAGTTATTCGTACACTATATAGTAGTATAGATATGTGGGATCTAAAGTTGACACTCTTCCAAACCCACTTTTAATATTATTGCAAACACTATTATCAATCTCATATTCATCATGAGGCTTAAATAAATTTTCAAGATCATAAGAAGAATCACCCCAATCATGATCATTGCAACAAGTAGTGGACATAACAAAACTAGCATCCCCAAGCTTAGGGTTTTGCTTATTATTAGCACAATTGACATTAATAGAATTTAGAATAACATCATTGCAATCATGCTTTTTATTCAAAGATCTATCGTGAATCACTTTATAAAGTACTTCATCACAATTTTCAGATTCACGAATTTCAAGCAAAACTTCATAAAGATAATCTAGTGCACAAAACTCACTAGCAATTGGTTCATCATAATTGGATCTCTTAAAAAGATTGGCAAGCGAATGAGGATCCATAAATCTTAGATTATCTGATTTGCAATAAATACACAATTATTCCAATCAAACGAGCAGACGAGCCAAATAAGACATCAAGGCAAACGAAAAGACGAACGGAGGAAGGGCGAAGAAAAGACAAATCTTTTCAAAAATCATTTTAGAAGTGAGGGAGAGGAAAACGAGAGGCGAATGGCGAATAATGTAATGCGAGGGATGAGAGTTTATGATGGGTACTTGGTATGTCTCGGCTTGGCGTAGATCTCCCAGGCAACGGCGCCAGAAATTCTTCTTGCTACCTCTTGAGTTTGCGTTGGTTTTTCCCTTGAAGAGGAAAGGGTGATGCAGCAAAGTAGAGTAAATATTTCCCTCAGTTTTTTAGAACCAAGGTATCAATCCAGTAGGAGACAATGCGCAAGCCACCGAATACCTGCACAAACAAACACCAACTTGCACCCAACGCGATAAAGGGGTTGTCAATCCCTTCACGATTATTTACAACGTGAGATCTGATAGAGATGGATATACGGTAAAGTAATATTTTTGTTATTTTTGGTATTTTTGGTTTATGGAACGGAAATTAAAAGATTGCAAAGAAAGTAAATAGGAAACTGAGATTGTAGATTGGAAACTTATAAGATGGAAAATAGACCCGGGGGCCATAGGTGTCACTAGAGGCTTCTCCCAAGATAGAAATTATTGCGGTGGATGAACAAATTACTGCCGAGCAATTGATAGAAAAGTGCAAACTTATGACGAATCTAAGGCAATGATCATGAATATAGGCATCACGTCCGTGTCAAGTAGACCGACTCCTGCCTGCATCTACTACTATTACTCCACACATCGACCGCTATCCAGCATGCATCTAGAGTATTAAGTTCCTAAAGAACGAAGTAATGTCTTAAGAAAGATGACATGATGTAGAGGAATTAACTTAAGCAATATGATGAAAACCCCATCTTTTTACCCTCGATGGCAACAATACAATACGTGTCGGTTCCTCTTCTATCACTAGGATCGAGTACCGCAAGATTGAACCCAAAGCTAAGCACTTCTCCCATTGCAAGAAAAACCAATCTAGTTGCCAAACCAAATCGATAGTTCGAAGAGACTTGCAAAGATATCAAATCATGCATAAAAGAATTCAGAGGAGATTCGAACAATATTCATAGATAACCTAATCATAAATCCACAATTCACCGGATCTCGGCAAACACACCGCAAAAGAGTATTACATCGAATAGGTCTCCAAGAACATCGAGGAGAACTTTGTATTGAGAATCAAAGAGAGAGAATAAGCCATCTAGCTACTAGCTATGGACCCATAGGTCTGTGGTAAACTACTCACGCTTCATCAGAGAGGCAATGGTGTTGATGTAGAAGCCCTCCGTGATCGAACCCCCCTCCGGCAGGACGCCGGAAAAGGCCCCTAGATGGGATCTCACAGGTACAGAAGGTTGCGGCAGTGGAAAAGTGGTTTCGTGGCTCCCCTGTAAGTTTTTGGAATATTTGAGAATATATAGGCGGAAGAAATAGGTCGGTGGAGTCACGAGGGGCCCACAAGGGTGGGGGGCGCGCCCTACCCCCCTGGGCGCCCCCTTCGACCTTGTGGGCACCTCGTGGCTTCCCTGACATGCACTCTAAGCCCTCTGGATGTCTTCTGGTCCAAGAAAAATCATCGCGAAAGTTTTATTCGTTTGGACTTCTTTTGGTATTCCTTTTCTGCGAAACTCTAAAACAAGGAAAAAACAGGAACTGGAACTGGGCTCTAGGTTAATAGGATAGTTTCAAAAATCATATAAAATAGCATATTAATGCATATAAAACATCCAAAACTGATAATATAATAGCATGAAACAATCAAAAATTATAGATACGTTGGAGACGCATCAGGAAGTGTCGACAAAACCATTCATCGGGGAAAGCTGGTTCGGGAGCAAAGTAGTCCTTGTAGAGTAGCCATGCTCCAGAGACCCTATCTCGGTTAAGAACTCTTCTCCCTTTGATCGAGCCCTTGAAGTTGAGAATGTGCTCGACATTCCGGTCCATTTCCTGTTGGATGGTCATGGTCATCATCGTCTCGGCTTCTTCTCTGAACCCGACAAACCAAAGAACTCCTCTTGAATCAATTCATCAAGCTTTGTGGGTACATACTCCCCGTACGATGAACCATCTGAATCCATCATTTTGACTACAAAACAAACACAAAAAACTGGTTGGACAATGTGTCAAACACATAGAGGGCAAGTTGCAGTCTAAGAGTAGCCGGACGTGCCGCGGCGGCGTCCGAGCTGACGACAATGTTCGTGGTGACAAGCACGGAGGGGAGGAGTGTTGTGGCGGTGCTAGTGGCATCGAGAGCTAAGTACATCGAGGATCTAGAGAGGACCAGCGCGGACGAGGGAGAAGAGAAGAGAGGAACAAGGTTGAGTCCGACAAGGTCGGGGGGGGGGGGGGGGGGGGGGAGATTGGTGCAATTTGAAGTGGGGTCGGCCTATCTAGTCCGACGTGGCGGGCGCGCCCGAGCCCCTCATTCTTCGAGAGTCAGAACGTCTTTTTTGAGTTTCCATTTCTTCATTCGAAATTTGGGATCTTCTATCTCTGTCTTATTTCTTTTGGCTTTAATCTTTATTTATTTCATTTTGATTTTCTACTCTTCCTCTATCACTATCCTCTAGGTACAACTTTGCATCAATAGATAACCTTTTCCTCTGTATGAATCTATATTATTCCATTTCAGCTTCTTCCAACAAATGATGCAAAACATGCACCACTACTCCAACAAATGAGGTATTCCACTGCGTCTAGCCTCCCTCGTCATCCTCATCGCCTGGTGGCTTTGGAAGCACCGAAACGGCTGGAGATCGGCCATTGATCTCATACATGCTCTAACATCAGACGAAGGCGCACCTTTGGACTAGGGCCGGCGCCACCGCGATCAACAACATAATCCCGGAGAGTTAGGCCGTGTTGTATCGGGGATGAACAACCCCCTTATGTTTGCTTGGCGATCACTTCCATGCCTGCTTGTGTACATCCATGCCTGCTTGTGTACATAGCATAATGCATCATTATAACCCCATGCTGTAAACACTCCTTCTATCAATGAAAAGATATGTATCCTCCGTGTATTCGTGAAAAAAACAAAGATTATAGAAATCGTTTCTTCAATTGCACGCGTGGTGGTGGTCCTGCTCACCGATCATGAGCATGTGATCTCCACCAACTCCAAAAGTCCAGCTATAAAACGGCAGAAAAGGAAATTCTGAAGCAACAAACTGCCAGTCAGCAACAATCATCAGCTCAGCCAGCCTCAACCTCGGAAACGTCCCCGGAACGAAGTAGCAGCAATTCAGCAGGCGCAGGCCGACTCTTTCTCCCGGTTTCTATTTCCGTCCCCAACCACCCGCGACTCCCGCTTTCCATGGCCGCCGCGGCCGGATGATGTCTAGAAAGCCGCTCCTCCCCTGCCGCGGGCCCGCAGCCACCCCTCCCGCCCAGCTCCTCCTCCCAATCCGCCGCCTCCTCCTCCTCCCCCTCCCCCGCCGCCGCTCCTCCCCGCCGCCGCCGCCCGACCGACGGAGGCCCGCCATGGCCGGCGCCGGCCAGTCCGCGGCCCCCGCGGCGGCGGCGTCGGCCGGCGCCGGGGCCACCTCCTTCCATGTCGGCATGGTGCGGGTCGTCTCGTTCCTCGTCGGCGGCCTCAACTGCGCGGTGCTGCTGCTCGGCCTCTACCTCATCGACGCCGCGCTCCCGCCCGGCTGCGGCTGGGGGCTCGCGCTCGCCGCCGTGCCCGCCATGGCCGCGGTCCGGGTGCTCGCCATGCTCGGCGCCGCGCGGGCCCAGCACGCCACTGCGGACGCCATTGCTCGCCGCCACCTCGACGAAGCCGCCGCCTCCGTTGCCGAGGACGCCGTGGCCCGCCACGAGATCAGGGTGAGGCTCAATCAATCAAACTCCTGTTGCTGGTTTGGTAGATTTGACCTTTCTGGTGGGTGGCCCCGCAGAAGTAGGATCCTTTTTGGTAGGTGCATTCCAGGTTGGATTATTCGGGTGATTTTACTTAGATTTCCATTGCTTAAAACACAGACCCTTGGGATTTCTATGCATCTGTGAGTGGTTACGGTTGAGGATAGTTTCAGCTGGTGTTGAGTTGCTTCGGTCATTGTTATGAATTAGCTTAGTTGTGATTTATAAGGTGGGCTTGATGCAATTGTGGTGTAATTGATGGGAGATATCAGCTGGCAATGCTGCTATGATGATGTGGCTTTGAATGAAACGTACAGTCTGGTACTCCTCTAGTGATAAAAACTACTCCCTCCGTCCCATAACATAAGAGCGTTTTTGTCACTACACTAGTGTCAAAAACGCTCTTGTATTATGGGACGTAGGGAGTAGAGAATAATGAGGTTGCAGTTTGTGGCTTTAGTTGAGCTTACAGTCTGTTAAAAACTTGATTTGATGCACAAGTTTGATAGGACAGGTAAGTTTGAAATTCTCTTGATGAATGATAAGATATCATTGACGATTGTGGTACCCAACTTTGTTGTCGAACACAAGCGCACAAGATTATGTAGATTCATTTGTCCTGTCAATCAGGGCTAACTTATTTTTTTAGTTCATCCATGTCCAGCTCTAGTGCTAATTTAGTTCAAGCTCATTGCTGCTGCACGCTTACCATATTTGATCGCCAACTGGGATTTCCCTAAGCCCCTCTAATGGGATTGAGCATTCCATGTTTACACTCTGTCGGGGATAATAGGGCGGATATGAAGGGACAAAAAAGAAGGGCTAAAGGAATTAAGAAAATAAGTAAACAGGTTAATGACGGGATATGAACATTTATTAAAATGTGGTTGTTTAACTTGAATTAGATCTGAGAAGAGTATATTTTCTACCTATTTATCACATTGCTACTTCCATTTTGGTGAACAGGTGAGGTATAAACGCTGGTTGTGGTGGACTAGATTTGGTATGGCTGTTGGTGCATTGCAGCTGGTTGGGGCAATTTATCTCATGTTTGTCATTGTGAGTGATCTTCCCAACGAAAGAAGACCCACGTCCTGTTTCTTCGGTATGTTTGAGTTGGTTGATATCACTTATCAGTTGTATATTCTAGCTTTGAATCTAGCCCTTTCAAGACTTTGTTTGCTGTAAGCTTACTACCAAGAAAACCTTGTTCATATAAAACATTTGTTGAATATATTTGTTTGGATTTTCTAGATGACATTTTAGTTGAACAGTACAAAGGGCATGCTACTTACTTTTTGTTGCACTTGGTGTCAATGTGAATATACTGAATTAATACTAGTAAATTATGCATTTTGAGTAGGACTTGTGTTTTATTCAGCGTCCACTTGCCTAAAGTTTCTTTGCTTCCATATGTCTATCTTGTGCTCCAATAATTAGTTTGCCTTGCTTGTAATCTAGGACAGGATGGAGCTGAGCGGGTCTCCAGACGAGCATTAATTGCTTCGTTTCTTATCCTTTCATGGGTTGTGGTCATCCTTCAGTGCTTCACGGGCTCTGATGTATTGAGATGGCGATCATTCTATGCGACACATGATATGGCATGGAAAGCTCATTACAGGGAAGTGTTTGATCATGGAATTCGTGAGGCTCTGTGCTGCCTAGGACGTGCAAAGTATTTGTAAGTCTATATCCAGTCATTTTACACTGTGAGGTTTCAATATTAATATATCTGTTTACTCTATTTCCTCTTATGTGCTGATTTAGAGCCGTATTGGAAGAAGATGAGGTATATTCTGTGGCAAGACTTCTGGGTGAATTGGTTGCATATCGTGCTTCTGGGACTGGCCATTTGGAACTCTTAGCAGGTTGGCTCTCCGTCTCGGTAATTTCATATCAAATATATGTTCGGTGGCCTATTAGGATTTTCTAATCATTTACACTTCCGCCTAACCTGCATAAATACACTGAAAGTTTGATATCTACCTGCCCAAAGATGTGCATAGCCATATCAGTACTTCATCCAATAAAGAATATATAAGTTCTACTACCATAATCCAACATATAATTCACGTTTTAGTAATCACCTGTTTGCAGTATGCACTTTAAGTGTGTGCAATCTGTCCAGTGTCCACTTCCACCTCAAAAACACGACTTCTATATAAAACCAATAACTTGAATATTTTTATTTCCTATCCCTTGACCCAGAAAACTGGAGGACAAAATGTTCTTATAAGTAATTGAGCTTTGCTCAGGCATATATAGGACTATAACTTTGTATTTCAGATGATGGTGACTTTGTTGCACAAATTTAGAATACACAAACAATAATATTGTAATTGCATATATTTGAAGTTGGCTGCAATTTGTTTTCTACACAGAGTACAGGTGGGCTTGGTGCCATTTACTTGATAGAAAATGTAAAACCCGTAACATTTCAGAAAGAATACCAGAAGAAAATGATGCTCAGACTGTAGCTCCATGGCCACCCTTTTCTCCTGTCTCCTAATTCAAGTAGTTGCCTTCTTACACTAGTTAGGCTAGGCAGCTCCCTTGCTATATCCATAGATGGGTAAGTCCAAAAGGACATGGATTTACCCCTAGTATTATATTATGTGCTCCATTAGTATTAACAGCATAATAAAGATCTCTTCTATGGTATGTATTATAGGGCTTGCTCTATTGCAGAAGCATGGGAATTTGCCTGATTTGCAAACTGACCTTGTGGAGGCACCTCATAAGCTTATGCGAGAAGCTGCTGTTCTCCATCCTTTTGCTGAAGCATGTTACACGGTTGGACACTATCTAATTGGGACATATTTCCTATGCATGCCTGCTTTGTATGACATGGAAAGGTATAATTGCAGGGTCCACTTCTTGATGTCGGAAGAAACCCCATTTTGTTTCCATGCGCATGGGTTTATCGACAAGGCGTTTTAACTCCATGGGCGCGCCTAAGGTATTTACCATGCCTTTTCTCAGTTGTCTGTTGATTCTCAAACTCCCCTCGTTTTCTGTTATTACTTTGTGATCTTATTTTCGGCAACTTCATCTGGAAAAGCCCGAAAGAGGAAAATAACACTGATAGGAGCTAGGGTTCTTCCCGGTCTAGGGCGTAGCTTGTAGGGAAAGGAGGGAGGTGGGCGAGGGCTGGAGCGCGGCGGCCGGCGGCGAGGCGCCGTCCTTGCGGCGGTGCGGCGGCGGCTGAGTCAGGAGGCGGCTAGGGTTTAGGGTTTCCGGCTCCTCTGGGAGCCGGGCAATAGAATTGTCTTATTGCTTAAATCTCAAAATAGTAGTACAAGTTGTATATATAACCACGATTGAAATAAAAACTAAGATAACTTGCGGGCTAAGCTTGCCCGGTGGGCCTCCTACGGCCGTAGGTCCGGCCGGTCATAACAAACACACCCCAATTCGATGTTAGAACTGAGCTATGAAATTGGGAACTGGAATTGTGTCTTTCAAATATCAGATGTTTGAATGCTGTTGGAATTTGGAATTGGAACATAACTGGGTGAGGTGAGGTCTCTCACAATAGAGTCGTCGCCCTCTGGATCTTGTAGAATCAGGTTTGAGGCACTCAAACCTCGAAGGCCACGACCACCATGGGTTCCCGGCTGACTGGGCACCCTTGGCCGCCGCCTCCGCTGGCACTTGGCCGTCGTTGCCCTTTTTTGCCCACCACTGTTGTCGACTGTGCCGCCACTGCGGGGTCCTTGCCCATCGTCGCTGCCGGTGACTAGGTGCCGCCTCCCCTAATCTCTGGCGAATGTGCTCCATGCCAGACAGCGCGGCCACGCCGTGATATCCCTGGTGCACCACACCGCGTTGAGCAGGATGTGTGGTTGTCCGTGTTTGGCAGGCCAAGGACGTCAGCACGTGTGTGACCCAGCTAGCATCCAAGACTTAGCCGCCTGTGTGATTCCATTCCATTTCTTTGGCAGCCAAACATGATTTGGATTTGGACGGTATTCCATTTCTGTACTCTTGTTTCCATAGCTGACTAAACAGAAAATTTGATTTGTCAACCCATTTTATATCTTCTTGAAATTGCATTGGGCCTCCATTTCTCCAAACCCAGTTCAGTTCTGACATCCAAACAGATCCTTAGTGAATTAAGCTAAATTGTACTGTTCTCTTTGTCCTCATTGGTCTGAAGTAGAAAGTTCTTGTTATACACTAGCGTTCTCAATCTAAATCAATGTTGTATGCACATCTTCATGATTTGTTGATCTGTGGTATTTCCCTAAAAGCAGAAAGTTTATGCTGTTCTTTACTTACATAACAGTTACTACATACCAATCTCTGTTCAGGCGTCCTGCACTTGATGGTGATAACTGGTGGCGAGGGCATGCTGCAGCTTTCCTTAGATTTGTCAATATAGCACCTACAGCACTTGTTCGAGGCCGTGTTCGTCAGGTACTGCCATATTGATGTCGAATAAAAGTGGGATCGCATAATTATTTTAACCATTTACAAATGGCACTGGTAACATAATCTATGTTTCTCTGCTGACACCTCTTCTCATTTTGCACTCATTTACATTTAGCTGACCCTTGGTGGCCAGTTTCTGTATTCTGCTTATACTTGGTGGTTGTTTTTTGTGAATTTTCGGGGATTAATTCATCCTTTTAGAGCATACTAATAGTCTAATATGCATCATCTAACTACCCTGAGTAGCTGAGAACCTGAAATTGGTGTGAATGATCCATTGTGTTTGCCATTATCTGCTGAACTTTTCATAAGACTGATTCACTTCAAGCAAGGCGTCATGACACAGTTAAAAATGTGGCAGAGAAAATAACGCGTTGAAATCTTTTAAGAGTATCTGATGATCACCTTTAGGGTTGGAGTATCACCAAAGAACTAGCTATGGACAGGGGTGCGTGGAAGCTTGCTATCCATGTGCCAGAACCATGAGTTGGTCGCGAGATCTTATGGGTTTCACCTCTAGGCAGCCCAACTTGTTTGGGACTAAAGGCTTTGTTGTTGTTGTTGTTGATGATGATGATCACCTTTATTCAACGATGCAGAGCAAGCGTGAAGCTGCTTACTTTGTTGTGGTCCTCCATGACAAAAAAACTGTTCTTATTGGGGTGCGTGGGACAGAGACACCAGAGGATCTCATAACCGATGGACTATGCAGAGAATGTGCTTTCACCATGGATGATTTGGATGGACTAGTAAAGTACGTTTGTATTAATAGTCACCTATTCTGTTCTTACCTTATCCATTTCTAGTTATATTGTTCAAAATAGCTTGTTTACATTGTGACCACCTGCTCTGAGAGAACACATGTGAAAGGTCTATTTTGCCTTTTGGTTCAAAGACATGCTCCAGTGTATTGCTCCTTTGCTCTATACATGGTGCTGCTAGACCTGTTTTTTTTTAATATTTTGCACTGTGCACCAATTCTAGCCATGTTGAATAAATCCACATTATGTGATGTTTGAACTTGTTAGGTTGTGGCGTCCTTGAATTTGTAAGGTTGAACTCTGATAGCCTTACATAATGGAGGAGTATTTGAATAAATAATGATGAACCAGATGGGTTAAAACAATGGCTAATCTTGGTGCACAATTGCAAAATGAATGAAAGAATGAAGGACCCGATCAGACCATGTACAGAGCAAAGGAAAATAAGTTGGACCATATCCTGAACCAGAGGGCAACATAGACTTTTCACGTGCGTTCCCTCTCCTATTAGCTCAAGAAATAATGTTTGAGTGATTCCTGTGTGCTCTGGTAAATAACCTGGATTTTGCAGTGGTACTGAGCAGTTGAGACAAAATAAGTGTCCCATAGCCAATTTTCCCTTAATGTGTAGGCTGTGGCTAGTGTTTGTAACCTCAGCTTTGGAGATTGCTTGCCATAGCACATAGGGTTAGTATCTAAATTTTTATAAACGTAAAATTTGTTCCAAGAATTTTAGTTTTATTGATTTTGATTGTTGAACACCTTTTTCGTTCTATGCAAATTTCTTGATTTTTTTTTATTTCACATACTTTTCCATCATTACCAGCTTCCCAACTATTGCATAGCTGGTTGTTTGCACAGTTAAACAAAATGGATATTGTAGTGCTTTAGATTAATATATTATTAGGGTTTATGATAAAATACAGTTACTGTAGCAGTGAAATTTTGGTGAAAAGGCTCATGTAGCGCTTTGAACATCATCATTGCCGTAGTCCATAATGCTGCTTGTAAGCTCATGGTATGGTAAGGTAAATCAGATAATTGGACTTAGTGACTTAGTGTGGAATTATATTTCAGTAGAAAAACTGATACAAAGAATAAGTTGAATAAGTACTGAGTTGAGGAGCCAACATAGAAGTTTGAGACCATTTAAGTGGACTATTCTATTTTTCGGGGTGATATCCCGTATCCACAACCCCTTTTGTTTTTCACACTTTGCTAATTTTTATCTTCAGTAGTGAACTGTTACCTGTAACTATGAGGGAGAAAGTTATTTCTACATTCCCGCACTATGGACATGGTGGAATTGTAGAGGCTGCTCGGGAGCTTTTCATGCAACTCAACGACTGCACAGGAGGTTTGATTTTTTCAATAAAATGTTTATAACTTAGTTTAGTTCAGCAATTCAAGTTCCAGTATCTGAAATGGCTTAATCATGCTCGTGTCTGCTTTCTGTAAATACCTTGTAATCTTGTATACTGCATGTTTCAGTATATTTCACTGTATTAACTATACTACACTTTAACATGCTGGGAACAGTGCTGGTACAAAAAGTATGCTGCTCCCTCCGATCCATATTACTTGTCGCAGATTTAAGTTGTACTATTTTTGGATCGGAGGGAGTACTATTTTTGGAACCATGCAATCCAATTGTTATTGGCTAATAGTACTAATTTTAATTTCCTTCTGTATCATTATTTGATTTGGTTTGCAACATAACTATACTGCTCATTACATTTGATTTCGTTTTTACTAAACTATCACCTGGGATTGGAAGACTAGATGCAATATGTGTATTTATTGACCACTTTACGTGAAAGAATATTTGTGGTGATTAATCTGTTCTCTCTCTCTCTTAGATAATGGCAACTCAGAAAACACGTCCGCCAAAAAACTTGGATTTCTGTCTACGCTAGTCCAGGACGGCAGTGAGTGTCATGGATATAAAATTCGTGTCGTTGGACATTCTTTAGGAGGCGCTGTTGCTACAGTCCTAGGAATGATGGTAAAACATGTTGAACCGTCACTATTATTTGCATACACATTTTTTGTTAATTATATTCCTTCCACTGTCATTCTTATTCTAACTTCCTGGGAACTGAACTGTAGCCCAATAGTGACCATGCAGTTGTGTCACTCCACCCACCAGGGTACTCCTGTTAGGCGAATTATGCTCTTGGTTACTTAATGACGAAACTTTATATGTATAATAAATCTTCCATCAACACATATGATTTCACTTGCTGTTTTCTACCTCTGTTCATGATCTGTTTTATATCCTACCTGTAGATGCTGATTAGTGGCTCTTCAAAGCTTAACTTGTTCTTGAACAGCTTTTTGGCAGATACCCAGATGTGCATGTGTATGCTTATGGCCCACTTCCTTGTGTGGATTTGATAATAGCTGAAGCCTGTTCACAGTTTGTTACCACGTAAGAGTAAACTGGAAGCTGTTTTATAGCCTGATTTATCCATGGAACTTCCATCCTTGATGTGAGGTCATCTTAACAAGGTTTATTAGCATCTTTCACTGATTATTTCCTCTTTCTTACAGCATTGTAAACAATGACGAATTTTCTTCTCGCCTTTCAATCAACTCAATCCTCAGACTACGATCTGCTGCAATAAGTACTCTTTCAGATAACTCTCCAGATGATACAGCAATGATACAAAAACTTGCTCGCAGAATTTTGAATGCAAACAAGCATCATGAAAGGCGGTCTCCACACCAGGATGCATTATGCAATACTGAGCCAGACCTTCAAGATTCGCAAAATGGCTTGGGTGCCTACAATGGACCCAGTTCATCCATAGATGAGCCCAGAAGCTATCGAAGCCTACAAATTGATCAGGATGTCCGGAGGATTCCACTTGATGGGCATGATTCCGGTTTGGAAGAGGCTCAGACATCTTCTGGGGAAATACTAGTTGAGTCTCGAGAGATGTTTCTTGCAGGCTTAATTATTCATGTGGTGCGGAACAGAAGAAGCCTCTTTCCTCTTTGGAAATGCTGGAACCCTCAGGAAGCTGAACAACCATATAAAGCTGTTTTTGCGAAAAGAGAGAACTTCAGGGATATTGCTGTTACTCCTTCTATGTTCATGGATCACTTACCATGGAGGTAAACTGAAATTGTTTTTAACCAACTACAGCTAAGACTTTACGCTGCAGGCAGTTTAGTAAAGCCATTAACCTCTTACAGTCATACCTGATATAGTAGCAAATGCTTTGTAACTAGTAATTCGAGCGTTACTACCTTTCTCGGGGAGGATACAGCATACACAGACCATTATCCATAGAAATGACATAACTTTCAAAGAAAAGGGCATAAAACCATAGCCAGGTCCCATTACTCTTTCATGTCAAATATGCATCTGAATCAGACATGCATGTTTGTTAGAGTCGTGTCTCAGTCAAATAACACTGACACCTTGGCCCTTTTATTGTACCAACTTGCCAGTACACATTGAATTGCACTAGCATGTGAAGTTGGTTGGCCCAAATTGTAGCACTACTGGGCTAGCCTTTTCTGGTGAGAAGCAAGCGCAAAAGATTAAGGGTGGTGCTATGCGTGTGTAGGCTGTGTATGGGGTGGGTCTTACAGTGAATTTTTTATGGAGGGTATTATATGCTGTGTCATGTCAAATATAAAACCATTGCTCTCTCATGTCAAACTAGCAATGTGCCCGTGCGTTGCAACGGATCGAAAGTAGAATAATACATGTTCACAAACTTGAAAGAAAAACACTCTAGTTTTGGTAATACATATCACTAAAAATATACTCGTATTAGGTTTCACTCAAAATATATTCCTCATGGCTGTTTTGATGAGTTGGGGGAGGGATGTGGTTGGTTTCAAGATATTAAGGGGTTTCTGCAAATTGGAGCAGAGAGGTGGGGTCTTGTTGCAAAAATGCCACAGCTTACATCACAGTCGTTAGATGCAGATCTGATGGTCAGAAATGACGGATGGCAGACACCATCATCACCAACTGAGTCTTTTATAGGAGTAGAGATATGCTGGGTCTGAGTACCAGATACATATGTCTCTAAGCTCATCTCATTGGATTGTTTTTCCATGAGGCAAAAGACAGCATTGGAGTTTGTTAGGACTAGAAGCAACATGTTTAACAACTGTTGACAATTGAAGTGCATAGCTTTGCGTATACCATACTTTACCCTTTTCCTTTAGCTGCATTTAAAGGCTGCAAACTCAGTTTCTATGCATCTGCACCGATTTATTCGCCTAAAGTTACGCTAACATCTCATGCTTTTGGAACCAGGTGTCGGTTTGCTATGCAGAGAACTCTGGAAGGCCAACCGTCACAGCGTTTAGCTAATTCTGATTCACCTGTACAACATTTAGTCTGATCCATGCTTGAAGACTATTTGAGTAACAAGTCATCCTATGCCGCAAGCATGTTTTTTATAAGTTGCAGCTATTTCTCTGCATACAAGAGATGTGTGTGGCGATGGTTCCGCTCTAACATTGTGCTGAGCTTATTGACACTGCCAGACTGCCTCGGCATGGGCATGCACCAACCGGTGATATACTATCTGGCTGAAAGGAAATCTGATGACTTCATACACAGCAATACAGCACATCAATGAACAATACCCTCTACTTATCTAGTTGCCTGGCAGTGTCCTTCATTGATCGATGGTGCGGCGGCCATATACCCCTGCTAGTACCTGATTGTTCTCATTCATTATTGTGCAGCAGTGGCTGCTCTTGTTCATATCCATTTTTTTTTCAATTCATGCCAACATGTACATATTTACACAGCAGAGATAGCTAGATTTACCGACTTAACAAGTGACAGTAAAAATGTGATTGTTTAACCTACGGCACGCACCATCGGAATGACCACCCTAGTTCGGCATTGAACCATGGAACATGGAACAGTACCTAGGGGCAATACAGTGCGCGGTCACCCCACCATGTGTTGGGTTTATGCTTGGCGATCTGCACATATGGCTTCAGGATCCGAGCCATACTTGCGATACGCTTTGGGGCAGGACTGACGCCGTGGTCACTCGCTGAGTCACTGGTGAGTGGCTGGTTTAACTGGTTCGGCTCGCATGCACCGCTGGCCGGGCAATCAGTGGCCGGAAGGGGGCCTGCAAAATTAAGGCCGGGGGTGCAAGAGGACGACGGTGTGTCTACACTAGCCCTCTACGGGAGAGCTGAGCTAGCAAATCCGATCTTCACGCAATCCACGGCCGCCGATCATCATTCGGCAGAAAAGGTAACGACCGGCTGCTAATCATTCAGAGGAAGAAGATGGAACAATCTTGGCGCCGCACGCACACTGCTCCAATTAACACCTCCAAAGTTGGGGGGTAGCGGGCGGCACCGAACGAGGCACGAATGAATGAATGAATGCCTCCTGATTCGGGCTTGATGCGTACGTAGGCTGATGGGCATGGCTAATCCACTGAGTAATCAGGCACCGAATCCGGAGCAGCACCAGCCAACGCGTCGCGTGCATGCTATATATGCGTGGTAGCTCAGGCAGGCAGGCGGGGCAGCGACCGACGGAGGCGGCACCAGCACGCTTGGGACGTGGGAAGTTGCAACCCCAACTGCCCCCGTCCCGTTCCTCGCTCGCCCGAACCGGACCAGCATTGCATGTCACCTCTTCCACGGGCAGTTCAGTTTGCCTCTCTCGCTTTCGCTTTGTCCCGGCTCGGATCGCAAGTATCGCCAGTGACCTGCAGTAATAAGCTCGTGGCTTTTTCAGCTTCCTCCTGCAAAATGAGTCTTGGAAGAGTGGTGCACGGGAGATCTGTACGAGTGATAAGTACTCCCTCCGTCCATAATTAACCGTCACTGAAACGAGTGTATCTAGACACACGGAGGTGGTTGTACTAGCTTTGAGCGGTGCTGGCTCCGTTCCCTTCACGGAATTCTGCAGGTGGTACCGAGACCTTCACACATGAATGGCCCGACTTTAACGCGCGGCCATCCGATTCACGAGATTCCCATGAGCTGTGAGCTGAGTAGTGGCCATCCGTTCCGTCTAGACCTGGCAGGTTTGCTGCATGCATCATCCATGATCCCCGATAGAGGAAAGGAAAAAGGTTTCTTTTCTTTTACTACTAATAATAAGCGAGTTGGGATCACAACCAACCTGCATGGCCTCTGTGGTTTAGCTATCAACAGTCAGTCTTTTCTCATGCATGGTGATCGATGGCGGCTTGCATCCTCAAAGTCAGGTCCCTTTCCCTCTCCTCTTTTCCTTTGTCATGCATGGCGGCTGGCCTGGCCGGACTCAAGCTCAACTTGCTGCTGCTGCGACAGCCGAGAGCGCCACCTTCCTCTCTCTTTACTTTTGCTGCGTCTTATCACTTTTCACGGGCTCCCCGGCCGCATGGTCTGGTCGTGGTCGGGCAACAGCCAGGTTAATAGCGACCGAGGTCTAATTGTGATATTAGGACGAGATAGATGATTGGTCCATGATCACAGACCTTCCAACCATGTCCCTAATTTGTACTTGCTACTAATAGGTCCTCTCACTAAATATGTTCTACTACCTACTAGTAGATGAGAATTTATCAGCCCTCTTTTCTCGTTGATAATATGAGGCCGTACAGAGATGCAGATGCTAGCACAAGACCACACTACGAGCATGCATGGAATATAGTAGTACCACGACTATATTTTATAAATCCTATCCTATATACCTAAGAGATTCATCCCTCATTATTTTATTTATTTTGACATGCAAACTGTCCATATCATCAAATAGGTCCATCAATTTTAAATGCTTTCCCACTAACTCTTCATGTGCATGCTCCCACTAACTCTTCATGCGCATCATTAACTTTTTTTCTTGTGCACTCTCAAGCATTACTCTAAACAATATTTCTTCCAAACAAATTATTTACATCTACTTATACTATGTTTCATAAACTTTCTCATGTTTTAAATATCAAATTATTTATTAAAAATTCCGCAGCAACGTGCGGGATATCATCTAGTTTTCTAATAACAACATCATTTCCCGTAGGAACAGGATAAAAAAACCATTCCGGGAACATAGAATGGTCAACATGATTGAGAGAAAGTGTCCCGATAGTTCGGTGTCTCTTTCGCCTTTGTAAATGCGTTAGAACATTATACGACATTGAAAAGTTGAGCAAAGCTTTGTGGCGACTTGTCTCTCAGGGCCGAGGAATTTCTAAACGCATCCTTTGAGTGGAGAGATAAAGTTGTGACCTACAATTGGTGCATCAACTATCAATCACCTCACACAATATGCCCACTCCACTCTCTAGACAAACGCTTGTAATAGGCAGAGAAGCGTGCAAAGATGATGTCAAGCGAGACTTATGCAAGTCCCCACAATCCAGGGTAACATAGATTATCTTCTCTTGTCGCCAATCTAGTGATCAAAGTTGGTTCTTGTTGCACTTGCATTTTTTTTTGTGTGAAAGTGTTGCACTTGCAGTTTATACCTGTTGTTTAGTCAGTCACGCATGCACTCACGGGTATAGGCATATAATTAGTGCCGCATGGAAGGAATAATTTGACCATGGAGAAGCTAAAGCAGCTGAGATCCCCCACAGCCCAATAATATTGTGGAAAGAAAAGGGCATCCGTCCGGATCATGTCACCAGTAGTCTAGTAGTTTTAAACAATGTCGAATCGAAGATTAGGGGTCGCCAACCTTGTGATCTTGTGTGTTTTCGATCTCGTTAGGAAGATGCTCTTTTGTTTTATTTTGTTTTGTTCCTATGGGAACATGTCGAGTGTACTGCGGTCACCTTCAAGTATCCATCCTATTGCCGACAGAGAGAAAAACATCTGTAAATTGATTTTGGACCATTTGGTCACGCGATGGACCTGTCTTTCAAAAGGGAGGAACGAGAAAAGAAAAGAAAAAAGAGCAGGAGATATGAACTTTTTTTCTCAACGACTAGTGGTTGATTTGGACCATCATTAGAGCATCTTCAATAGATGGTCCAAAATCAGAGATGTAAAATTTAGACCGCCAAAAAGTGCGTTTTGAAGCTTCGGAAAAAGGCCAACTCCAAAAGATGGTCCAAATTCATGGTGCAAAAGAGCAACTCCAATAGATGGTCCAAATTCATGATCCAAAACCGGCCAGCAGCCGCGCGGCCGCTGTTCAGCCGCTGTCCAGCCACTGTACAAACGCACATATTGCATAAAACATGTTTTAAAACAACATAAAAGAGTTTCATGTCCACAACATTAAATTACTACATAGTTCTTCAGATCCAGGAGATGAAATGCAACACAAATACAACATAGTTTTGCACAATACAATATAGTTTTGAACAAACAAATAATGAGTATATGCGGATCTTTCGCCATGCCATTTCCAATGCTCTTCCATCAAATCTTTCTGGAGTTGGTCATGCACATCGCTGTCTCTAATCTCGCTGTATACCTTCATGAAACGTCTGATGCGCTGTTCTTTTCGCATGGGGTTAACAGGAATGCCCATCAAGTGATAGAAGTTGTAATCTAAATCTTTTCCACGCTCGTTCTCAATGATCATGTTATGCATGATCACGCAAGCGGTCATGATGTATCGAGGGATCTTTTGATCCCAAAATCTAGCTGGTCCTCGCACAATAGCAAATTGAGATTGTAAAATCCCAAATGCCCTCTCAACATCTTTTCTAGCCGCCGCTTGTGCATTATGAAAGACAAGTTCTTTCTTACCTTGAGGTGTTGCAACCGACTTGACGAATGTACTCCACCTCGGGTAGATCCCATCTGCAAGATAGTACCCATAGTTGTAGGTGCGGCCTTTTGCTTCAAAGGTCACCGGTGGTGCTTCTCCATTTTCTATGTTGGCAAAGAGAGGTGACCGGTCGAGCACGTTGATGTCGTTGAAAGAACCGGGCATACCAAAATATGCATGCCAAATCCATGTTTCATAATCAGCAACTGCCTCAAGAATGATAGTGGCATCCTTCCCACGACCCTTGAATTGTCCATGCCATGCTTTTGGACAATTCTTCCATTTCCAATGCATGCAATCTACAGACCCGAGCATACCTGGAAATCCTCGAGCTTTGTTCATCTTCAAAAGCCTCTGAGTGTCCTGAGCATTGGGTGCTCTCAAGCATCGTGGACGAACACTTCTACCATAGTTATTGCAAATTGCTTGACATAGAAGATAGAAGTGCTCTCTGCCATCGCCAAGTTGTCATCAATGTAATCTGCCGGAACACCATATGCCATAATGCGCAAAGCGGCAATGACCTTCTGCTCAACGCTATGGCCAAGCAACCCCGCACAGTTCCTTCTCTGCTCGAAGACTGGGTTATGCTGCTTCACTTCATTGCAAATGCGAAAGAACAAGTCCTTCGACATTTTGAAACGGCGTCGAAAGTAATTCTCCGGAAAGACAGGTGATGATGCAAAGTAGTTGCGCACCAACCGTTTGTGCGCATCAATCCGTTCACTCCGAATGAACGCACGACCATAAACGGAACCATCGTGTTTCGGTTTCTTCCTTTTGTGCATGGCCACTAGCATAGCAATCTCCTCTTCTTCATGAAAATCAAATTCCTCGTCCGACAATGAATCATCTACGAAAGAGGAGTCAACCGAGCTCATCTACAATGCACACGACCACCGTCAAACATACTATCCAATCCCGAGTTAAATCATCAAGTTTTGTCATTTTTTTACCTTGAGGAATTCCGTCGAACACCTTGTGCGCGCGGTAGAGGAAGATGGCCGCCCGTTGGATTGGCTGCTGCTTACGGCTGCGGACGGCTCCGGAGGGCGGCGGTGATAACAAAAGAGGTTGGAGGCCGGCCAAGAGGAGCTCGGCGGGCGGCGAAGACAAATTCGGCGGCCAAAGCGGAGGATTGGTGCGGCGGTCGTCAGGCGCGGCGGTGCAACGTCTGCGGGATGTGCTCACGGCCGACGGGAGCAGGTCGGCGGCAGCCCGAGACCCCGCGAAGGCCTACCGCGACAGCCGGACCGCCGGAGGGGCCGAATCCCGCGACGGCTACCTCCTTATTCGGCGGTGTCCGGGCGGCGGAGGCGAGGCGACGGTGGCGTGAGGGCGGCGGGCGGGATGTGGTGGTGACGCGGCGACGGCGAGGTTTTGGGCGGTCGCGACAGGCGGATTCCGGCCGGGTCACGGCAGACGGTAGCGCAAGCGGAACGGAGATGAAGTGGCGGTTGGGCGTTCGCGGGCGGCGGCTGGTTTTGGACCAGATGCATCTCGTGATGTATATTTGCATCGCGAGATGTTGGATTTTACATCACGAGGAGGCCGCGGTTCAATTTTTTTTGCATATGGACCGTCTGTTGGAGCAACGTTTTTTGCTACAGACGGTCCAAAAGTTAGATATTTTTACATTTGAACCGTCTATTAGAGATGCTCTTAGTCAAATCATTATGCAGTCCCCAGCGGATTAGTTACTCGTAGTGTATTAGCCGTCCGAGAGAAAAAAAACCATCGGAATTGACCTGTTTGAAAAGAGAGATAGGAAAAAACAAATGAAAAGGTCAGATACTTGTTGTTTTCGGTCACTGATCGGTCTGGGCCATACTAGCATGCATCAGCAGTGGATTAGTTATGAGAAGAGAGAGAAATTCAGAGCCCCCGCCAACCTACTCGCCCACGAAACGACACGACACGAAACAAACGAGCAACTTGTGTGGCGCTGCTTCATGTCCGTCATTCCTGACCGCTCCATCGGCAGACAGAGAGCCTGCACTCTGCAGTGGTCATGCAGTGGGTAGTGTCGCACCGCCGTTCTCGTGCGGTGCGCGCGCTTCCCCTTCCCTCCATCGACTCCGTAGCTAAACCGGGTGACGGGTGTACTCACTCCTCCCTCCGATTTTTTTATATTTCATATATAAGATTTGGTCAAAGTCAAATTACATAAAGTTTAACCAAATTTATATAAAAAATATAAACATCTACAATATTAAATTTTAATAGTGTGAACATACATCTCACAAGGCATCTGATAATATTGATTTTATATTTTGAATGTTAATATTTTTTTAATATAAAATTAGTCAAGCTTTACAAAGCTTGAGTTTGGTCAAATTTTATATGCAGACAAAAAAAATAAAGGGAGTACGTTTCCTAACTCCTGAGCTGAGTCGCCCAAACAGGAAACGGGAAATCCCTGCATACGGTGGTGGATCCAGTCCAGGGTAATAAGGGCATGTACAATGATGGCATATGGATACATATACCTCATGACAAAAAGTAATTTGAGGCATCTTATTTATTTATTTTCCCTAATGCAAACTACAACTAGTAGGCCTCATTAAGAAATAAAAAATAAAGACTCTACCGTACATGCATCTCTACTTTTTATTTCAACCTTTTCAGCTTTTGTCATCGGACAATACTTTTTCTTTTAAGCACCCGCCTCCTGAAAAGGATCCCGCTTCTTCTATCCGAACCTACTTTACGTCATATTCGATCCTACATGGCATGCGAGCCATCACCTTGAGGCTATGCATTGTACATGTCCTAAGAGCATGTGCAATGGAGGCAGGAGCAACCTAGTGCCCCATGCCCCCCACGTAAATAAAAAATATTGCTGGGAAGCTACCTACAGTGCAGGCTATCACTTTGTGGACCAAGTTCCTTTTCTTTTCATCTTCTTTACTAGATAGGAAGTGCGGCTTGTCGCACCCCACCCGCACCAATCATATCCAGCCTGGTATGAGACGTTTTTTAGTTCATATGTTTATACAATGAAAGACAATAGTGCAACGGTTCAGTATGTTACAGCAAAAGTGCAAAAGGTTCAGTAGTTGACGAAAATATATATTACACAAAGCCAAAAAAAAAGGGAGTAACAACTATGCATAGTTTCTATAGGCAAAGTGTATAAGAACATATGTTGAACATAATTTATTTTTGTCTAACATATTTGCAGTTGCACAGGTTACATGTTACAGATAGATAAGGTGCCCACATATATGCTAGGGAAAAAATTAATAGGCACACAAGCCTTTGTTTTCTCCCTAACAGATTGACTTAGAGCATGTAAATGCCCTACTTGGGAGGATAGCTTGCAGGCCTTTATGTGTTTGTTGATGGTGTAAATTCCATAGCTAACTCCACACTTGGTCCGACAAAATGATGGTGGGTTCCATGTCTCCATGTAGCTGCCAGATCTGGGAAGCACAAAGAATGAGAATGGAAGTAAACTGGAGATGCCATGAACATAAATTTGTCAAGGTGCAGGGATCAACGCACGATATTTATCAAACCGAAACGATGCTAGTTGGTTTGAGAGTACAACATTCACTTGATTTTATGTGTAAAAAGGAGTGCTTACCTGATTGATGGTGGATGTAAGTGTGAAGGAGGCAATTTAACTACAATCACCTATGATGATGCCTTCACAACAATAAAAATACTCAGCAAGGCCCGAAGACTCACATAAGGGCATAATTTCCATAAAAGCTTGATTTTCAGTAGAAAGCACCAAAACTCATATCAAAGCATAATATAGTAATAGTGGTTTAGTGTAAAGCAGCAATTTAGGGGCAAGCACAATATACATATGATTCAGTACAAAGTAGAACATATATAGTAATAGTGGTTCTTCAGAGGGCAAGCATGTGTATTTTTTTTTGGTATGATTTGCACCGTGCTAACTAAAACAATATCAGGCTATGCTGCATCTATACTATGGAAAGAAGCACAAGATCATTAAGGCATGCAGAAGTGTGTGATAGGTTTACACAGAAACAGATTTTACATTGTAGAAACATATCTGAAAAAAGAACTGAACAGTGACTACATCAAAACTACAACAAATATACACCTGTTGCCAGTTCATCTACTCAGTAATCAGCAAAATATTCTTCTCAACATTTGAAGAAATTCTAGAAAACAAAGGCTTGTTAAAAGGCTAATAACACACGTGAGAAGAGGAACAAAAAGGATCAAAGGAAATTGCCAAAGTATACCTTAAATCAAGTAGTTTGACTCAGTTTCGTCGACCCTTCATACCTCCTCATTTGTAGTTATATGAGGCAAAGAACTGAGAATAATCATTTGCACAAAGTACTTCACAAATGAACAATCTCAGCATGTAGTGCAACTACCAACTTTAAAAATCTTATTCTGGCTCATAAGGAAATGATTTAGTGAAGCATGTACATGCACCAAGTACTCTGTAGAAGCATATAAATAGAAAAGGTACAAAAACAATGGTATACCTGCAGCTTAGACACGGCATCAAGCAACAAACTTAACTATCATAGCAATTACCTACATAGTGATGCATATAGGAAAAGAGAGACAGAGGTTTCTATTTATGGCTGCAGCTTCCAGATTGTCTCATTTACCTGCGACTAAATAGTCAACTATATTTAGTGTGATTAAAGTGCAGAGCTTTAGCAATGGCATGGAGTACTACAACTGCCCATTAAACTCAAAACAAACAGTGCTCAATTAGAAGAGCAAACCGAATGTGTATCTTGAATATGGCATAAAGTTGGAATGGTTGGATTATATCGAAGTACTCACTAAATGAAAACAACACACAACTCTTTAGTTTGAGCAATTGCCTCATCATTTATATCTTTAAAGTGCTTGAAATAGTAAACATTTTGACGATCAAACGACTGAATAGAAAGAAGCTGCACAAGATGACACTGTATTAAATAAAAGAAGTAATAAGATTCATGTGGTGCCATGTCTACTGAAACCATATAGGATTTGAGCTCTGAAAAAGCTTGGGAACTAAGCCTCACTTATCATAGTTACAGTGTGGATTAGTTTTATGGTGTACATTTCCTATTTGCCTTTGCCCATTATATTTTTCTAGACTGAGAAAAATGAGGCACCCAACAAATCAAGACAGCAACAAGATGATAATACTTGCGCAAAAGAATTCTCTCTGTTTTGCTTTGCTTTGATATACTGTAGAACCTTCTAATTGATACACATATGACAAATATCCAGTATGCACATAAAAGAAGCCGTTCGTCTGAATTGGTGAACATGTAGTTAAGAACCCTGTGAAATAATGAGCCATTAAGTAAACAACAAAATCAGTATCTGTAAATATACAGAAGATTTTCCGAGAAAGAACAGAGTGCAAAGTTAAAATATTAATTCCACTAACGATGAGTGGTATGCTCTTCCCATGAAAATCAAACGCTGATGCTTACCAAACAAACGGATGGAGTTCAAGACCTTGAACAAGCCGTGTCCATGACGGCACTAAGAACAGTAACACCACCAACAGCGAGACATAAAATACAGCAGAACCTGCTCTTTTTTCTGCTCGTTTTTGAATTGCTTGTGTTCGTTGCTTGACCAATGTTCGACAGTAAACCCAAACTTGAAGAGAACTTTTGTATAGCAAGGGAAGTAGAAAAAGACCAAGCAAAACCCCCTGCCAAAAGAAGTACGAGATGTAAATGCTATAAAGCTCAATCCAGACGATCAAAATAACAAATATTCTACCTGAATAACGGTGGCTATCTCGCTTTGAGTTCCAGGTGTGTGTATGAATGCTCCTGATGATGCAGAGAACTCCATCTGCCAGTGCAATTAAAATGATACAGACCATTCTATATTCTTCTTGCACAAGTTTAGCCGGAGTGAAAAAAGTTGCATCTGGGCTGCGAGTAACAGTCCTAGATGCAGCTGGAAGAGATCCTCTGCTAGCTAAGAACATATGTTCCTGGTACTGTAACGACAGGGAACAATTATTCAGTTTAGCCAGCAAACCTAAATGGCATGAAAACCAATAAGAAGAATCCACTAACGATGAGTGGTATGCTCTTCCCATGAAAATCAAACGCTGATGCTTACCAAACAAACGGATGGAGTTCAAGACCTTGAACAAGCCGTGTCCATGACGGCACTAAGAACAGTAACACCACCAACAGCGAGACATAAAATACAGCAGAACCTGCTCTTTTTCTGCTCGTTTTGAATTGCTTGTGTTCGTTGCTTGACCAATGTTCGACAGTAAACCCAAACTTGAAGAGAACTTTTGTATAGCAAGGGAAGTAGAAAAGACCAAGCAAAACCCCTGCCAAAAGAAGTACGAGATGTAAATGCTATAAAGCTCAATCCAGACGATCAAAATAACAAATATTCTACCTGAATAACGGTGGCTATCTCGCTTTGAGTTCCAGGTGTGTGTATGAATGCTCCTGATGATGCAGAGAACTCCATCTGCCAGTGCAATTAAAATGATACCGACCATCCTATATTCTTCTTGCACAAGTTTAGCCGGAGTGAAAAAGGTTGCATCTGGGCTGCGAGTAACAGTCCTAGATGCAGCTGGAAGAGATCCTCTGCTAGCTAAGAACATAAGTTCCTGGTACTGTAACGACAGGGAACAATTATTCAGTTTAGCCAGCAAACCTAAATGGCATGAAAACCAATAAGAAACTGTTGCTGAATAAATTGAAAGAACCAACGTAGAAGATAGTTGATTGCGCTGTCTTTGGCTTGGGCATGCCCCTTTAAAAATAGGACAAGCAAACAGGGCAAATTATCTACCTTGATTTATAGACACCAACGGTAGAAGCAGCGACCGCATTATTCATCATGAAAGGCGGTTGTTTAAACAGGCTACCAGCATCAACGCCATTAAGGAGCTTAGGCGAAGTCTGAACTATGAACATCAGATAGTTGGGATTGAACGGCGACAACATTGGAATCACTCTAGCGACATTAGGAGCATGCTGCTGTTGTGGAGGCTGCCCACGGCAAGCCTGGCAGCGGCGGCGCGCCGCTGCCATGGCTCTCAGCACCAAACGATCTCTGCACCCATATAACGAGCACACGACAATTAGCAAAACTGGCAGCGTCTACATAACGCTGCTGGATAAAGATAATAATTAGAATTGCTTCCTACTTTTGCCAGCACAATTGCGCACCTATGCAAACTTATAATTATGAAGCTGAACAAGCATGGATGTAACTGTTAACCAACAGAATCAGGCGGCAGAACAACAGGACCCGATTTGGGGGAAGGGCAGCGGAGCGAAAGAAGAGAGGAGGAGCGGCGCCACCTTGCCCCGCGGCGCCACCAATTTGAATTGACAGACATTTGTTAGTTTACTTCCTTTTTGGGGCGGACGACAAGTGGAAGCATATGTTGTGTAGCAAGAGATACTGTAGTACCCTTAATGCTATCTACATATTCTACACAAAGGAGAACCACTTTGGATAATATTCAGCGATCTGGATACTACATAGCCGCTTCAACATTAAAGAATATAGAAGATAAAAGTATAGTTCCTAGGAATGGAAGAACACATGAATTATTACAAATAAATAAATGAAGCATCACATGAATGTAGCCAGATGAGTATTTTCCAGATTTTATTAGAAGAATAAATTAGGAAGAACCTTTCAGCCATGTAATGTAAATACTATTTATGCATTTCAGAATTAAACTGAGCTGAAAGCTAACATTACAATTGAGATAAGATACAATGTATGATAAAGGCTGGAAGATACAAAAGGACAACAAATTTAAATAGATCCTTTGTTTCTATCATTTTACCACCTGGAGAAGACACGACTACACCCATTAGATCTAAAATCTTACATGTCAATTACTCGACACACAAAACCTTTAGAGTCATAGTACCTAACCATGATACCACAATGGTTGGAATGGCATCAACAGAAGCTTGGTATTATTTTAGACCAATTATATCTGATAGAAATTCACAAAGATGCATATACAGAGAAGTATATTAGAGAGAACACAGTACTATATATTGAGCTGATGCTTCAAACTAAACTCCCATGATTCAGCAGTGTAGTTCTCAAAACAGTATACAGAATGGCGGATTATGCCGAATCAGTGACATAGATTAACTAATTACAGATAGAACCATTTGATTAGGAATAATAATAAAATCATTTGTTTCCACTGCAAATAAAAGTACTTCTCATTATAAAAGACAGGACATACGTCCACTATTGTTTATCTCGGGATCTAATTACAAATATGAAATCTCTATAACTATATCAGCACCTTGTGGCTCTAAAGCCAAGATTGCTTTTTTTCTCCTCACACCTGTATTCTTGCTAACAAATCTAAATCCACGTGTCCCTTATCATACTGCAACGTACAGTTTACTGCATTTGTAGATGGAGAATCTCCAACAACTCACTTATGAAATGAGAAATCAAATGTTTTCAGAAGTTCTACTACCATCTATGAACCCGTTCGAGAACAAACAATTATAAATTGCATCAAACATTAAGTAAAAAAAATAGAGGGGAGGGGGAGGTAAAATAAGCTACCTGAACACCCAAGAAATCTGCATCCACTGCCAGATAAAAGGCGAGTCGGCAATCAAAACAATGATCTATACTTGCAAAACAAATAAGAAAGCATACAAACAAATTAGTGTCAACTGGGTGAAGAAAAAGGAAAAAAAAATGAAGGATGGAAGAAGAAAAAGAAACTGGAATTTCTAGGGTCCGGGAGCCGGCGGCGCATCCTCCGCGTGGTCAAACAAAATAATGACTAATTTACCGTATTACTTTTCAGCAACGTTGTACCATACTGAAGTACCGAGGTAGCAGAAAAGTGTCGTTAGTATCACGATATGCGGCAGATACTATATGCAAGTACACATCAAGTATAGCTGATGTTGAGTAGATGAGGTGCTGACAACCCAACTAAAAACTGCAATAACCAAGCCCTACATAACTTACAATTTATATGACACATGACATCTCATTGCTCTCATATAATGGTTCAAATCCTGCTGGTTGGCTAATAGCGATGCAAAAACTATTACCAACAGGAAGGACAAAAGAAGTAGACTTCACTATATATATAGTCAGGTACCTTGTTATCGACAATGTGAATATAGAGAATCTCAATTCCAGACTGATGCACATTCATCCTGGTTGAAGTAGACTAAACTGACCTTGCAACCTGCATTAGTAACAACAGAAGGCAAGATTGAACACTATGTCAATGCAATCTGGATAAGCAAAGTTAGCTAGCACAAAGAATTGTAAATTTCTCCAAAGGTAAGTCTTCATAATTAATGTCTTAGTGCAAGATATGGACAGACATTTTACTTATAGGAAGGAAGGAATAGTTGTAAGATAATATCATTTATGCCAACCAGACCCAACAATCATGGGAAATAATCCACAGTATAGAGCTAATAACATTTATCTACTGCAAATTGCCATATCCATTGAAAAAGACTATTTGCATATGATCTCTAATCTAGACATAAATACTAAAGGTCACATGGCATGATCTTTTTAACTGAACTAAACCTCCAAGATCATGTCACCGAATAAATCTGGCATTAACCAAACCATATGTTACACAGCAGCTATGTAGGACTGATGATGCATGTACCCGGGAAAGAGCTACCAGCAGTATGATCTCTGGAAGACCGATTTCGACACATTTCACGACCTACATAGCATATCCATACTGTTATGTTATTATTATCCCCACTGCTGTCAACTACAGCCAGATAGAATTCAGAAGTGCAGATTTATGTATGCACAAGATAAAATGTCTTACACTTGGGAATCGAAGCTTGTAGAGCCTGAATCCGACGAGCACGATGAAATGTCTCGGCAGCACACGCTCCTCACCACGACATCCAGGACCTCTCCGATGTGGCCTGATAGGGCGCTCTCCCGCGGGGGGCGGCGGCCGCTCGTGATGCCTGTATCTTAGATTGTAAGAAAATAGCTAATTTCTTAACAGCACATCCCGTATACGATTTGGGCATCTCAACTCGCAGCAATCAATTCGCACAGAAAAAAGGGGATTAATTAACCGAGGGGGAGGGGAGGGGAGGAGAGGGAACCTTGATGCGGCGCTGGCTGTGGTGCACGAGGTGGAGATCCTTGCCGTCGACGCCGCAGGCACCCATGATGAGCGCGTACAGCGCCACGTCCCTGCAAGGAGCAAGGAGCAAGGAGACGGCGTGACAGATGGGATCGCGACGTCGGGGTCGACGGACGCGGCTCGAACTTGTCGCCGTCCAAGCAGGAATCGAGGAGCGCCGGGACGGGGCGTCGTTGGGGACGGCGGCGTCCGTGGCTCCGTGCCCATCCGCACGCCACCCACGATGCTGCCGTGCTTCTCGGCCACACCCTAACATCCCTGACCTAGCCGCCGTCGGCGCGGACGACGGCGGCGCCGTGGGCGTCCTGGACGAGGTCGTAGGGGAGGAAGAGCGAGTCGGCGAGGGCCGCGCGTAGGGGAAAGGTTTGGCTGAGGACCGGGAGGGCGGGGAGGAGGAGAAGATGCGACTGCGCGGCAGGGAGCGGAGGCTGGTGGCTAGGGTTAGGGTTTGGAGAGGGGAGGGAGAGAGGTGAGGCGGGAGGAAGAGGAGAGGGGAGGGAGAGAGGTGAGGCGGGAGGAAGAGGAGAGGGGCAGCGTGAGGTCGTGGATAGGTGCCCGGGCGGGCGGCGGCGGCGGCGGCCGGCCGGCGCGGGGCTAGGTTTGGAGGGAAGGGGGGAGAGGCAAGGCGCGGGTGCGGGAGGAGGAGGGGGAAGTGAGGAGAGGAGCAGAGAGGACGACGTACTGGGTGCCCTATCGGCACCCCTCTCCTCGGATGCGAAAAGACGGAAATACCCTGGTGGGGGCAAAGTATTTACGTTTTGTTGCCATTGAAATTCTATCCAACGGCCCAGGTCGATCGGGTTCGAGATCGCACGGCTCACGGCGGTCGTGCCCGAGATCGGACGGTCAGTATCGCGAGGGACTTTCGATCGGACGGCCGAGAAGCTCTAATCGCTGAGAGAGCTCTGGCATCCACTCTTCTCTTATTTCTGGATTTTCGTTTTCTCTCTCATACGCAGTTCTCTTGTCTCTGCTTTTTCTTCTCCTTTCCTCTCTCTCCTCTCTTTCTCTTCCTTTTCTCCACAGGGCAGTGGTCTCTTCTGCAGGCTACTACTGCCACTCCGAACCGGCGTCCGAGCCTACGTGGCCTGCGGGGCACCGGTATGAGGCTAGGCGCTGGCCATGCCCTAAGTGACCCGGGATTTGGGAGAAATGGAGAAAGCCGTACGTGCATGTATGCATTCGCGTAGCTCAAGCTGACGAGCTTTTTAGTCCCGTAATACGTGTTGCCGGCTGCTGCCCAGTGGATGGATCACATGCATGCACCGCTATCGGGACGGCTGCTAAACGCGTTACGCTGTTGATTAACGTCCACACCCACAGGACCACGGCGGAAATCGCCTTCCCTGTCCATGAACCACCACAGTAGCTTTCCCGTCTGCGTAGCTAGCTTATCTCCGTCATTGTTATAAAAGTAAGTATAATAGTGGGCCTATAGCCTGCTTACATGACAATTTTGCCTACGTAGGAAATAGAGACATAAAAAAATAAGTGAAATGGGCTCTCATGCAACTATGCAAGAGCCTAACTATATGTGTATTCCTAGACAACTACAATAAATGTAAAGAAAGAGAAAGAGAGAAGATTTAAAAAAAATTAATCTTGAAGTCAACCTTATAGCTAATCATATTGTATGGGTGACTATATGTATTGGCTATAAATGATATGGCAACATCTTATAACCAGCAGTTGGCTCTATTATTAACCATGCTCTAAATCTCCAGACAACCATGGTATTAATTGCTTGCTCCACTGATCACGATTTGCCAAGAAAAGCCAACTCGAATCGCCGATTCGGTGCGCCGCCGTGCATTTTAACAGTCCAAATCGATGAGACGACAGGGCGCCTACCTAGGACGACGTCCCAACGTAGATAATACTCGCTCAGGTACTCCCTTGCTTCCCACAGTTGATCTGTTGGACGGAAAGCTCGTGGCTGACATGGTGGGGTATATTGTAACATTGTACTACACTCATTATATATATGTGATAAGCCATCCCTAGAGGGTTGTGTCGGTTCCATACGTCGGGCGCCTCCTCGGCCGCCGCCGTCCCGCCCATGGCCTTCGCGCTGGCGGATCCTACCTCGGCCTTGATGGCAGGGCTCTCGTGTTTGGGCTCACCGATGCACCCTCATGGCGTCTGTGCCTCCGGCAAGGTGTCCACACCAAATACTGCCTCTCGCCTTTATGGCGTGCGCCTTGGCAGCCTTCACGACGCTCACGCCACCATGCTCCACTTGACAACCAAAACCCCTAAAGAAATGCAGAACCGTCTTTGGAGGGTTGGCTAAGCGGACCTGCAAAATTCATAGCGCAGAGGGCGCCACTCCAACTCATAGCCTTCGAGCATGTTGGATACTACGGCGGTGGCCAAAAGTGGCGAGGAGCTTCTAGCTTCAGAATCCCAACAAAGAACACCAAGACGGTGTTAATAGTCTTCGAGACTTTCGCATCAAATAACATGCGAAAACAAACACTCTACAACCTTGCCGAAGTCTACCAAGTAGCAACAATAAATCCATGGAGTGACACGGCTATTACCTTTAATGCCAGTGACGAACCTAAATTCCGAACAGCCCGAGCACCAGCCGCATTGGTCCTCAGTCCGATAGTGAATGACTTCGCCTTACTAAGGTACTCATGGATGGCGGCCGGACTAAACCTCATCTATGAGGAAACCCTCCGAAAAATGGAAATAGATCGGAACCGCATTGAGCGAAGCAAAGACAACCTTTAGAGGAATAATCCCTAGCAGGAAGCATGTCGCATGGAAAAATCACTGCTGGATGTAGTGTTCGGCTCACGGACAATTACAGGTCCGAGGAGGTCAAATTTCAAGTGGCCCTGCTCAACAAATGGATATCATGCTTTATTGGGACGAGAGGCATTCACAATTTTTCAAGCTATACCCCATTATGGGTACATGAAGCTTAAAATGCCCGGACCTAACGGAATCATCACTCTCGCTAGTGATCCGAACACGCCTCTCGCTACCGAAAACAAGACAACCGCACTAGCCCTCGAGGCACTATCCGAAGCCCTAGCGGCCGAGGAACTCACAACGATGCGCTCCACGGTGAACAGGGGCGATGTGATACTTGATAAAAGATCCAAGTCCACCTCTTTTAAACCAGCGGATGAAATAGTCAAATTCCAAGTCCACCCAACGGACCCATAAAGACGGCCTCCATTGGGGCACAACTAAACCACGATGTAGACGCCAGACTACGAGAATTTCTACGAGAAAATCGGGACATCTTTGCTGGCACCCTTCAGACATGCCAGAATCCCGTCGGTGGCGAGCACAGCCTAAATATCCTAAAAGGATTCAAGCTACCAAACAGGCTCTTGGCTTTTGAACCCAAGAGACAGGCCATGGGAGAGGAGCTAGCCAAACTTTTGGAAGCCGGATTCATCAGAGATATAAAACATCCGGATGGCTAGCAAACACGGTGATGGTACCAAAGAAGGATAAATCCTGGCGCCTATGTGTTGATTTTAAACACCTTAATAAGGCTTGCCCAAAGGATCCCTTCCTCCCTCGAATTGATCAAATTATTGACGCTTCTGACGGAGACCACGACTCATTGTGCTTCCTCGACGCGTACTCGGCTACCACCAAATCAAGATGGCGAGCTGCACCAAGTCGCAGAAAGCATTCATCACTCCATACGGCCCGCTCGCTTCAACACAATGCCCTTTGGGCTGAAAAACGCCAGCGCAACATATCGGCGCATGATTCGGACATGTCCGCAAACCAGATCGGCAAAACAAAGGAAGCATATGTAGATGACGTGGTCGTCAAAACCAAGCACGTCGAAACTCTAGTAGACGACTTGAGGCTCACATTCGACAATCTTCGAAAATATGACATCAAGCTCAATCCGGAAAAATGCTTCTTCGGCGTTCCAGCCGGAAAGCTCCTGGGCTTCGTTGCGTCCGGTAGAGGAATTGAAGCAAACCTAGCCAAGATCCGAGCTCTGTCACATTGGACATTCCAAAAGACCTCAAACAAATACAAAAATTGACGGGATGCGTAGCGGCTCTAAGCCGCTTTATTTACCGTTTGGGAGAAAAGGCGTTACCCCTTTACCGCCTCCTCTGCCAAGACCGAACACTTCGAGTGGGCGGATGCCGCCACGGCCAGAACTTCGAAGAAATAAAGGCCATTTTGGCAACAAATTGGTCCTGGCAGCGCATAACGTGGGCGAACCAATGCTATTATATATCGCCGCAACACATCAAGTTGTCGGTAGCGGTGCTCGTTGTCGAACGAGAACGGACGGACACCGGTTCCCTCTTCAAAACCGGTTTACTATGTGTCCACCGTCCTAACTCCATGCAAGTCCCGGTACCCACACTATCAGAAGATAGCATACGCGGTGTTCATGGCATCCCGGAAGCTGCGACACTACTTTCAAGAGTGCTCGATCACGGTAGCCTCCGAAGTACCTCTTAACGACATTATAAATAACCGCAACGCGACGGGCCGGATTGCTAAATGGGCCATAGAGCTCCTTCCATTCGACATAACTTATAAGCCACGACGAGCCATTAAGTCGCAGGTTTTGGCCGACTTCGTGGCCGAATGGATCAAGCCGAACTCCCTAAAGAGTACGGCGCATACTCCAATTGGATCATGCACTTTGACGGCTCCAAAATGTTGGCGGCACGAAATTTGGCGTCGTCTCGACGTCCCCAACCGGGGACACGGTCCAATACATCCTTCGAGATAATGTATACGGACTCCAACAACGCGGCGAATACGAGGCCCTTACGCACGGCCTCCGGGATGGCGATCTCCATGGGCATTCAACGTCTAGAGGTGCGCGAGATTCGAACCTCGCAATATCTCAAATATACGGGGACTTTGATGCCAAAGATCCGAAAATGGCAGCATACCGCAACGCTGTCCTAAAATGTCAAAGACGGTTCAAGGGCTCGAATTTCAAAGATATAGCCCGGGATAACAACCAGGCGGCGGATATATTGGCACGCATCGGTGCAAAACGCGATGCCGTCCCACCCAATATCTTTCTAGAACGGCTGTTCAAGCCATCCGTACTATGGGAAGGGGAATCCGGCAATAACAATCCGGACCCAACCGCACTGCCTGACGCCGAACACTCTGACACAACCGGAGGCTCTGCCCCCGAGATAACACCCTATGCTCACGAAATAATGGCGGTTATCGCCCCATGGATGGAACCATTCCTAGCCTACCTAACTAGGCAGGAACTCCCCGAAGACAAAAATGAGGCTCATTTGCATAGTACGGCGCTCTAAAGCCTATAAAGTCCATGAGGGAGAGCTTTATAAGAAAAGCACTACCGAGTCCTTCAAAGGTGTATCTCCAGAAGAGGAAGGGCGAAACCTCCTGGCTGAAATTCATGCCGACTGGGTGGGCACCACGCCGCAGCCCGGCCCTTGTAGGCAAGGCCTTCCAGACAGGATTTTATTGGCCGACGGCCCGGCAGATGCGCAGAGGACTTAGTCCAACGATGCGTCGGTTGCCGCCTTTTTGCTAACTAAAGCCACATACCACCCACCGCCTTAAAACTATACCCATCACCCGGCCGCTCACGGTGCAGGGGCTTGACATGGTTGGACCCCTTAAGGGAGGAACCCACAAGCAAAAATACACATTGGTCATGGTTGATAAATTCACCAAATGGATAGAGGCCAAGCTCGTTAAAATGGTCGAATCCGGACCGTGATAGACTTCATATCGTGGATAGTGCACCGTTACGGTGTCCCCCACAGATCATCACTGATAACGGCACCAACTTTACGGCCGATGAGGTCAAATTATGGTGCAAAAACATGGGCATCAAGCTCGATTACGCCTCAGTCTATCACCCTCAAACCAACGACCAAGTCGAACGAGCAAATGGTCTAATCATGAGCGGCATTAAACCCAGACTAGTGCGATCCCTCAAGGAATCTAACACGCACTGGGTTGAGGAGCTCGACCAGACTGGGGGCTGCGGACCACGCCGAATCATACTACCGGATTCACACCATTCTTTATGGTGTACGGCGCAGAGGATCTTGCCTCGTCATGACATAATACATGACTCACCTCGAGTGCGCATGTATGAAGAAAGAGAAGCCGAGCTCGATCGGCAGGACAGTTTGGACGCATTGGAGGAGGAGCGCGACGTGGCAAAAGCTCATTCCGCATTCTAGCAACAGCAGGCTCGAAGATATCAAAGCAGGGAAGTACGGACCAAGGCTTACAACGTTGGCGAACTAGTTCTACGCCTGCCGGACAAGAAAAATGACAAGCTCAAGCCCAAATGGCAAGGTCCCTTCATCATCGACTGTGTCCTCGACCGGGCGGAGCATACCTTCATAAACGCATGGGATAACCGACTCGAGCCGAACCCATGGAACGCAGCCCGCTCACGAAGATTCTACGCCTAAACGCCGGACTCCAAGTTCGTCTCCTTCCTCCGGCCCACATTTGCTATTTTTGCTGTCTTTTATTTCTCTCCTTCCTCCTCCTTCTTCTTGAAGCCTCTAGAGGCTCGTTTGGCGCCTTTTTCAAGACACACTTGACGCTACCGTCCGCTCATTATAATTCGGGGCTTCTTTAATGAAGCTTATTTATACGGGCTTTCAGGCCCAACACATGCGTTAAACTTCCGCATGTACCTTTTATTCACCATTATATGCATCGATATGACTTAAGTTTTGGCCAAGCTGGGTTGCTCGGCTCTGTGCTTACCCCTACGTTCCCGATTGTTCGGCTAGGTGGTAAAGGGAGCACCTCTGCGATTGTTATCGCCGGTCACCGGATGTGTACCTCAGACCGGGTGAAGCCGAAAGCTAGCGTTCTTAAGGGAATATTCGGTCGGTGAACTGAAAGATGATTTTAATTATTTACCCATCTGCCCCTGATGGATTTACGCTTTCATAGCAGCTTTGACATGCACTTTAGGGCATGCATCCCAAATGAAAGGAACCCTTAATCTAACTATTCTCCACGGAAGATGTTTCTTACTATCCATGTAATATAACATAACTAGTTGGGCACTTGTCTGACATAAAGAACAATGACCCCTACGCCTTTGTCTCCATGCATACCGGTTCTTATATAACCACGAAGGTATTCGGACACACTCCGGACTATTGGGTCCTGAGGTCGAAGTGAAAAGGTCCGCTATGACAAACGGTCTACAATCCGGCTAGAAGACATTTTTTCATGTCATATTTTTTACATAGTCAACTCGACTCATTGTATTCCTCCTCAATGCCATCTAATAGGCTATCTAATTTACAATCTTGCTGGGAATACTTGGCGGCCAATTCTACTTGGCCATACACTAAGCTTACAGGATCTCCATCCCATCAGCCCCACAGTCCGACTTCGCCATGTGGTTTGGGTCGACAACCGTGTCAGCGTCTTTACCATGGCCCAGCCTCCTGGCGCTCGACGGCAGCCGATATCTTCCATAGTCGGAAGCGCCGCCGTGCTCCTTGAAGCCGCCTCGCCAGCTCCCCAATGCCTTGGGCGGGGAGATAGATGGCCACAAGGCTGGCCGACGCCTTTCATCACCTGCCAGACTTCGTTAAATGCGGTACCGACGAATTCGGGAAGAAGATCACCAAGAACTGGGCATCTCCTCCTCGGGGACGACACTGTGAGCAAACCTACATACATGTTTATGTTAGTCGCCTTCCTCGCCGAACTCTTTCAAAGTTCGCTCAAGCACTTATCGAAAATGCCGCGACGGTTACCGATTCTCCTTTACGGAGTAAGACAACTGAGCACGAACATCCTTTAGTTCCTCACCCAGCTTGGTGTTGGCGTCTTGGAGGTTATTTTTCTCCTGCCGCACCTTCATAAGCACGCTCTCGCCGGCCTTGTACCACCCCGGATGTAACTTTCCATATTTGTAACTCCAACTCTTGCCATTTTCGGCATTGTGATATGATATTCCCTCCATGGTTGGGTTTTCCTCTTTTTTTTTGCATTTTGTCCATGTCATGCATTCCATATCATGTCATCATGTCCATCGCATTTGCATACGTGTTCATCTCATGATTCCGAGCATTTTCCCGTTGTCTGCTTTTGCAATCCGCACTTCGTGTCCCCCAAGATCCCCTTTACGCTTTTTCCGTGAGCGGGTACTAAACTTTCTCGGAATGGACCGAGGTTTGTCAAGTGGCCTTGGTATACCACCGTTAGACCACTGTCCAAGTTCCGGGTCATTTGGAGCTCGTTTGGTACTCCAACGGTTAACCGTGACTCTCGCAAAGGCCTCTTTTAAGTTGCAGCCCAACACCCTTTCAAAACAGCCCAATAACCCATCTAAGTCACTTCCATGCTCTCCGTCGTCGGATCACGATCGTGTGGGCGAAAACTACACCTCATTTGGAGCTTCCTAGCTCCTTCTACCTATAAATATGCATCGTCCCCTCCAAATCCCGGATCAATTTCCCCGAAGCCCTAGACGAAATCCCTCGCGCCGGACACGTCCGGATCGGACCGGACGTGTCCGCCGCGCCAGAGCCAACCGGGGTTGCCACGTGGCACCGCGCCCCACATCGCTGCTGACCTCGCGGGCCCATGAGCCGTCTGAGGCCTCCGGCCGAGCCCTTCGGCCACCAGCGCCGCCGCCGCCTCGGCCAGCCGCCCGCCGCAAAACGCCACTGAACGCCCGCCGCTCCGCCTGGCTCATCGCCGTCGCCCAGCAAATCATGGCGCCGCTGGCGCCGCGCCTCCGCCGCCTCCGGCCGCGCCTCCTTCGGCCGGTCCCCTCCTCCGTCGCCCGTCCCGGCCGGGCTGCTCCGTGAGCCGCGCCGCCGCCTCGATCCGCGCCCGGATCTGAGATCCAGCCGAAGGGTTGACTTCTCCTCCCGATTCCCTCCAAGACTTTTTCTGTGATTATATTGTTGCATTTTCATCGCACCATAACTCTGTACACGTAGCTCCGTTTAGTGCGTGTAATATGTCAAAATGTTCGCCTCGATGAGTAGATCATTTCATCTCATTGCATCATTTTCATTTGAGCTCATATTGATGCCTGAAATGCTGTTAGAAGAGGGCTATGTGATGTTAGTTTACATTTATTAATGTAACATGCACTTTGTCATTTTTGCCATGATTGATGTGTGCACCCTTTGATCTTGAGTCCTACATGTGTTTTGTAATATGCCATGCCATATTTCCAGGGATGTATGCCATGTATTTTTGTGATCTATGTGGGGACTAGCACAAGCATGCAAACTAGGCTTCATGATGTTGCTGATTTCAGCCCCTGCTTTCTTGATATTTTTATGCCATGTTAACTTGATGCTACCGAGAGATCCATTCATATTTTGAGATACTTAAGTAAGGATGTTTTGAACATATGGTTATGCTCTATCCATACATGCCCTTGTTTGCAATTATGGAGTGCCATAGCTTGAGTCAATCAAGCTCTACTTTTGCTATAAAATGTTTCCTGGCAGATTGTTTACATGTTATTCAATTTTGCCAAGGTTGTTGTCGTTGATTCGTCTATGCTATGATGTTGTTCTTGCCATGTATGTCTTCTATGCCATGTCTTCTTGATGGATGTATGCTTAGTTTATCATGAGATGCTCTGTAGTGATGTGCATTGAGCTCTTAAACATGCCTACTTGTTATCTGTTTTGTCATGCCCTGTTGCTGAATCTGTTAACGGAACTTGCTATGTTTACATGGGTGCTAGTGTATTTTCTGATCCTTTTTGGCTTATGTTCAGTAAGGAACTTTTGTTCTATGATTTGAGTAGATTAATGCCATGCCCTGTTTTGCTATTATAAGTTCCTGTAGCATGTCGTTTGCTTACTCCGAACATTGCTTCCTGATGCTGATTCTGCCATGTTCAGCCATTTCACTAAGTCCGTGAAGCTGATATATTTTGCACTTTTGTCATGCTTGTTTGGACCTGTTATGATGTGTTTTAGTCGTAGCTCAGTGTTCATCTTTTGTCAAGCATCTTGAGTAGATCACTGCCATATGCTTTTCTGGTACGTTTGTGTGCAGTAGCTTAATTTCTTTTTGCTTGCTATGTGGTATCATGCTGTTAATGGCAGATTTGTGCCATTCTTGTTTTGCTTGTCATTTGCAAACCGTGCATCCGATTTCGGTGATCTTTATATCGATTTCAACCGAAATCATCTCATCTTTCCAGCGGCATACTTGGTTTGCCAAGTTGATGACCATACCCTCGAAATCACTTCTATCTTTGCTATGCTAGATGCTCGCTCTTTTGCTATGCCTATGCTACGATGCCTATCACTTGCTTATCATGCCTCCCACATTGCCATGTCAGCCCCTAACCATCCTTTCCTAGCAAACCGTTGTTTGGCTATGTTACCACTTTGCTCAGCCCCTCTTATAGCATTGCTAGTTGCAGGAGAAGATGAAGTTTGTTCCTTGTTGGAACATGGAGATGTTGTTCCTTGTTGGAACATGTTTACTTGTTGGGGATATTACAATATATCTGCTATAATTAATGCATCTATATATTTGGTAAAGGGTGGAAGACTCGGCCTTATGCCTGATGTTTTGTTCCACTCTTGCCGCCCTAGTTTCCGGCCATACCGGTGTTATGTTCCTTGATTTCGTGTTCCTTACGGTTGGGTGATTTATGGGACCCCTTGACAGTTCGCTTTGAATAAGACTCCTCCAAAGAAGGCCCAACATTGGTTTTACCATTTGCCACCTAAGCCTTTTTCCCCGGGTTTTCGCGAGCCCGAGGGTCATCTTTATTTTAACCCCGGACGGTGCTCCTTCGAGTCTTGGCCCGAACCGAGCCGCCCAGTGGGGCCACCTCGGGAAACTTCGAGGCCTGGTTTTACTCAGAGTCTGTCTCATCCGGATGTGCCCCGAGAACGAGATATATGCAGCTCCTATCGGGATTTGTCGACAACCGGGTGGCTTTGCTGGTCTTGTTTTATTGTCGAAATGTCTTGTAGTCCGGGATTCCGAGATCGATCGGGTCTTCCCAGAGAAGGAATATCCTTCGTTGACCGTGAGAGCTTATAATGGGCTAAGTTGGGACACCCTGCAGGTATTATCTTTCGAAAGCCGTGCCCGCGGTTATGAGGCAGATGGGAATTTGTTAATGTCCGGTTGTAGAAAACCCGAAGTTGACCTTGATTAAAATACATCAACCGCGTGTGTAACCGTGATGGTCTCTTCTCGGCGGAGTCCGGGAAGTGAACACGGTGTTGGAGTTATGTTTGACGTAAGTAGTTCAGGATCACTTCTTGATCGCTACTAGCTTCACGACCGTGCCTTGCTTCTCTTCTCGCTCTCTTTTGCGAATGTAGCCACCATATATGCTAGTCTCTTCTGCAGCTCCACCTCACAACTCTGTCCTTCCTATAAGCTTAAATAGTCTTGATCTCGCTGGTGTGAGATTGCCGAGTCCCCGTGACTCACAGATTCTACCAAAACAGTTGCAGGTGCGAAGATGCCAGTCAAGGGTGACGCAACCGAGCTCAAGTGGGAGTTCGATGAGGAACGTGGTCGTTACTATGTGTCTTTTCCGATGATCGATAGTGGAGCCCAGTTGGGACGATCGGGGATCCGTGTAGCATTTGGGGTATCTTCTTTTATTTTGGTTCCGTAGTCGGACCTTGAGTGTAATCTGAATGATGGATGTTTATTTATGTATTGTGTGAAGTGGCATCGTAAGCCAACTATGTATCTCTTTCCCTTATGTATTACATGGGTTGTGTGAAGATTACCTCACTTGCGACATTGCTTTCAATGCGGTTATGCCTCTAAGTCGTGCTTCGACACGTGGGAGATATAGCCGCATCGAGGCGCTACAAGTTGGTAATCGAGCCTTCCCGACTTAGGAGCCCCGCTTGATTGTTTGTCTTGGCGTTGTTGAGTCTAGAACAAAAATGTTTTGAGTCTTAGGATTATATATATCGGAGAGTAGGATTCTTTTTACTCCCCAGTCCCTTCGTCACTCTGGTGAGGTCTCCTGACGTAGAAGTTTTGACTCTCCTCTCCTCAAATTTCACTAAAAAAAAATTTTAGGATCACGCGGGTATCTTCGGATCGTTCCGATGGTTTTGTGACGAGAACATTGTTCTTGGTGCCTCCTGACATTTAGGGGTTGTGGCGGTGTCCCGGGAGTTGAGCTCCAGGTGTTGTCGCCACAATTTTATCGCTGCTGATTCTGGAATACGAGATTTGCCGACATGGAAATCTCGTTTGTGCAGTTGTTGGTGAGATAACCCCGATAACCAAGTACTGGGGCGAGCTCGGGAGTATTGCCATGACTCGTATAACGTATGCTTTTCGAAGGTCGAGGTACACGATTTCAGAAGGTTTCTTGGTTATGTGTTGACGGATGGATACAATGGATCTAGGTATTGTTAGTTTGGGTGATATATTTTGTGTCCCTGTATCCCCAACACCGCATTGCATAACCGTAAAGTTTCGGGAGTTTATAGGTGGGATTCAAGTAGCTCCTAGCATTTCTTCCCGCAGATATTTGGTTTGTGATTGGGTAATCCTTACCACTTGTTTGTTCCAGTCGTACCTTGTTATTTTTTTCATCAACCCTTAATCAAGTGGCTTCTCACCTTAATGGATGTGTGATGTTAGCTTTTGGAATTCATTTGTTCATCCTTGTTCAAATGTTTATTGTGAAGACTATATGTTGCAATTTCTATCCGTTGATTCAACTTGTCTATCTGCTCATCAAAGTGCTAACGGATGTCACCCTCTTCAGGATGGCTCCGCCAACGCTATTCGAATCCAGATCGCAATGATGAGAGTCGGTCGAACCCTCCACCTCCACCTCCGCCACGGAGGCATGGCAAGCTATCATGGCAGCCACCAATGCCAATGCTCGATGATTTTGCAACTCTTGCAAGAGCATACTCAAGGGCAAGGCAATCAAGGCAATCAAGGTCAAGGCAACAACCAGCCGCACTTTGCTACTCTCAATCAGTTCCTCGCTAATCAGCCGAAGTCTTTCAGTTTCTGTGTCGAGGCCACAGATGCCGACGATTGGCTTGTGGACATCTGCAAACATTTTGAATGTAGCAATGTCGGACACGAGGACTTTGTCAAGTTTGCTTCGTTTCAACTCAAGGACCAAGCTGCTTTGAGTGGTTCCAAAGAATACAAAGATTCCAGAGGAGGTCGGTGTCATTACTCGGGATGAGTTCCGCGAGACTTGAGCTCACCACATTAGAAAAGTGTTGTTGAGAGCAAGCGTGAGGAGTTCCGCAATCTCAAGCAAGGCAACATGTACGTGTATCAATACAATATCCAGGCTGTAAACTCGCCGCTTTGCTAAGCAAGACGTCCACGATGAAAAGAGTATGATCTATCAATTCAGAGGTGGTCTCAGAGAAGATACGCAATTAGCTCTCGTGCTTTTGAGCCGTAAAAGTATGATGAATTCTACAACATGGCACTGAAGCAAGAAGCTGCCCAGCTCAAATGTGAGGCTTCTAAGAAGAGAATCGGGGATGCGATTCGGTCTTCTTCTTCCTCTCAAGTGGCAGCTAAGCGTGAAGTTCTACCTTCCTCCTCCTCCGCTCCGCTTGACCTTATCGTGAGAAGAACTCAGGTGGTCGTGGTTCTTCCCACCCGCCCAACCCAGGCTACCAGAACAAGTCTAATTCTCAAGCTCCAAGGTCAAATGCTCCTTATCACCGTCCGCTAGAGGTGACTTGCAACAAATGTCAGCAGAAAGGTCACTATGCGAACAAGTGCTTCAACCAAAGGCGCCTTCCGCCTCCTCCTCTGTGAAATCTTCCAGCAATGCGGTGGTCAAGCATAATCCCAAGTCCGCAAAGGTGAACATGATGAATGCAGCTCAAGCGGAGGAATCTCTCGATGTGATAATGGGTAATCTTCCAGTTAATGATATTCTGCAAAAGTCTTATTTGATACTGGTGCATCGCATTCTTTCATGTCATATCCTTTTGCATCGAAGCACAATTTTGATACAGAGGCATTACCTAAAGCGATGCAAGTTATTTCTCCGGCTAAGCGTTTGAGATCTACCATGTTAGTCCCGAATGTCGGTATCAAGATGGGCGACTATAGATTTCTGGGTAAACCAATTGTCCTTGGTGACTCGGATATTGATCTTATTCTCGGGATGGACTGGCTTTCTCAAAGACAAAGCTCAGCTTGATTGTGCTGCTGTGGAAATTCAATTGACTCACTCTTCTAATGATGTGATCATCTATGCCTTCGTGATGAAACCATTCGGTTGTTTTCTCTCAATGAGAAGGGCGAATTGGATGCTATCTCTCGATTCCATCGTTTGTGAGTACCAAGATGTCTTTCCGTAAGAGCTTCCAGAATGCCTCCTCATCGGCCAATTGAATTTGTTATCGATCTTGAGCCCGGCATCGAACCCGTTTGCAAGCGTCCATACAAGCTTGGACCTAATGAGCTGAAGGAATTGAAGAAGCGGCTTCGATGAACAAGAGCGTCTGGGTTTGATCGCATCGAGTTCATCTCCTTGGGGTTGTGGTGTTCTTTTGTCCGAGAAAAGGATGGCACGGACCGACTTTGCGTCGATTACCGTCCATTGAATAAGAAGACTATCAAGAACAAGTATCCACTTCCTAACATCAATGAGCTTTTCGAGCAACTCAAAGGTGCTAAAGTGTTCTCCAAGCTTGACCTTCGTATGGGTTATCATCAAATTCGCATTCGTGGAACAAGATATTCCCAAGACAAAGATTCGAACAAGCTTTGGTTCTTATGAATATCTTGTCATGTCTTTCGGCCTTGTCAATGCTCCTCCAACATTCTCTCGAATGATGAACTTCATCTTCAACCCCTACACCAATGAATTCGTGTTGGTCTATCTTGATGATATTTTGGTCTTCTCCAAGAATAAGAAGGATCATGCCAAACATTTGCGATTGGTGCTAGACAAGCTCGTAGAGCATCAATTCTATGCGAAGTTTTCCAAATGTGAATTTTGGCTTGATGAAGTTCTTTACCTTGGTCACATCATCTCCGCCAAGGGCATCGCTGTTAATCCCAAGAAGGTGTCTGCTGTTGTGAATTGGGAACCTCCTCAGAATGTCAAACAGCTCCGCAGTTTTCTTGGACTTGCAAGCTATTGTCGAAGATTCGTTGAGAATTTCTCCAAGATTGCAAAGCCTCTTTCCAACCTCCTCCAGAAGCATGTGAAGTATGTCTGGTCTCCTGAGTGTGACGTTGCTTTCAATACTCTCAAAGAGAAACTTGTCACAGCTCTGTCTTGACTCCTCTGATGAATCCAAGCCATTCAAGTTTTTACGTGATGCTTCTCTTCAAGGTCTCTTGCTGTGTTAATGCAAGAGAAGAGAGTTGTGGCCTATACCTCTCGTCAATTGAAGCCCAACGAGAAGAACTACCCCACTCCACGATCTTGAGTTGGCGGCAGTTGTCCATGCATTGATAACATGGAGACATCTCTTGTTGGGAAGGAAAGTGGACATTTTCACCGATCACAAGAGTCTCAAGTATATCTTCACTCAACCCAACCTCAACCTCAGGCAAACTCGATGGGTCGAAATGATTCAAGAGTACAACCCAAGTATTGAATATACTCCGGGCAAGGCCAATGTCATTGCAGACGCTTTGAGCAGGAAGGCTTACTGCAACAGTTTAATCCTCAAGCCCTTCCAACCGGATCTCTGTGAAGCTTTCCGCAAGCTGAATCTTCAAGTTGTTCCTCAAGGCTTTCTTGCCAACCTCATAGTCTCTCCTACTTTGGAAGACCAAATTCGTGAGGCTCAACTCCTCGATACCATGGTGAAAAAGGTGAAGCATGGTATCGACAAGGGCATTTCCAAGTACAAGTGCTTCCACATTGATGACAAAGATACTCTTTTCTTCGAGGACCGGATTGTGGTTCCTAAGGGTGATCTACGTAAAGTCATTATGAACGAGGCGCACAATTCCCTTCTATCCATTCATCCCGGAAGTACGAAGATGTACCATGACCTCAAGCGGTCATATTGGTGGACTCGAATGAAGCGAGAAATTGCTCAATTCGTGAATGAGTGTGATGTCTGCAGAAGAGTGAAAGCAGAACACCAACGACCAGCTGGTCTCCTCCAACCTCTTGCTATTCCGTAATGGAAGTTTGATCATATTGAAATGGACTTCGATTTGGATTTCCAAAGTCCAAGCGTGGAAATGATGCTATCTTCGTTGTCATTGACAAGCTTACTAAAGTGGCTCATTTTCTTCCTATCAAAGAGTCTATCACAGCAGCTCGGTTGGCGAGCTATACACCTCCGTGGATTGTCTCCTTGCACGGCATTCCACAATTGATCTCTTCGCACCGTGGCAGCATCTTTACCTCCAAGTTTTGGGATTCTTTTCGAGAAGGCCATGGGCACCAACATTCGTTTCAAAGACAGACTTTCCACCCTCAAACAAGTGGCCAAGTCGAGCGAGTCAATCAAATCGTTGAAGATATGCTCGGGGCTTGTGTCATTTCCTTCGGTATGAAGTGGGAAGATTGTCTTCCATATGCCGAAGTTCTCCTACAACAACAGCTTCTTCCAAGCGAGTTCGGGCATGGCCCCATTCGAAATTCTCTATGGCGTAAAGTGCCGTACTCCTCTCAATTGGTCCGAGACAGTGAACGCCAACTTCTTGGCAACGACTTGATCACGAAGTCAAGAAATGTGCAAAGTCATTCGTGAGAATCTCAAAGCCGCACAATCGCGCCAGAAGAGCTATTATGATGACAAGCACCGTGATGTGGCTTTTGAAATCGGAGACCATGTCTACCTCCGCGTCTCTCCAATGAAAGGCACTCGTCGCTTGGTATCAAAGGGAAGCTTGCCCCTAGATACGTGGGTCCTTTCAAGATCATTGGCAAAAGAGGCGATCTCGCCTATCAACTTGAGCTTCCATCCAACTTTGCAAACGTGCACGACGTGTTTCACGTGTCACAGCTTCGCAAGTGCTTCAAGACTCCTGAGCGCACTATCAACTTTGAAGAGATTGACCTCCAAGAAGATCTCTCTTATCATGAGCACCCCATTGCTATTCTTGAGGAAACCGAGCGCAAGACTCGCAACAAGTCAATCAATTTCCTGAAAGTGAAGTGGTCACACCATTCCGACCGAGAAGCCACATGGGAGCGCGAGGATCACCTCCGTTCCGAATATCCGTAGTTCTTTCAGTCCTAGATCTCGGGACAAGATCCTCTTGTAGTGGTGGAGTGTTGTAACACCCCGGATGTAACTTTCCATATTTGTAACTCCAACTCTTGCCATTTTCGGCATTGTGATATGATATTCCCTCCGTGGTTGGGTTTTCCTCTTTTTTTTGCATTTTGTCCATGTCATGCATTCCATATCATGTCATCATGTCCATCGCATTTGCATACGTGTTCGTCTCATGATTCCGAGCATTTTCCCGTTGTCTGCTTTGCAATCCAGGCACTCTATGTCCCCGGCGTCCCCTTTTACGTTTTTCCGTGAGCGGGTACTAAACTTTCTCGGAATGGACCGAGGTTTGTCAAGTGGCCTTGGTATACCACCGTTAGACCACCTGTCAAGTTTCGGGTCATTTGGAGCTCGTTTGGTACTCCAACGGTTAACCGCACTCTCGCAAAGGCATCTTTTAAGTTGCAGCCCAACACCCTTTCAAAACATCCCAATAACCCATCTAAGTCACTTCCATGCTCTCCGTCGTCGGATCACGATCGTGTGGGCGAAAACTACACCTCATTTGGAGCTTCCTAGCTCCTTCTACCTATAAATATGCATCTTCCCCTCCAAATCCGGATCAATTTCCCGAAACCCTAGACGAAATCCTCCGCGGCCACGGACACGTCCAGATCGGACGGACACGTCCGCCGCGCGCTCGCAACCAACGGGGGCTGCCACGTGGCACCGCGCCCCACATCGCCGCCCGACCCAGCGGGCCCGTGAGGCCGTGCGGGGCCCTCCCGGCCGGCGCTCCAGCCTTCGGCCACCAGCGCTCCGCCGCCTCCCGCGACCGGCCGCCCAGCGCGCCGCCCGCCGCCCGCCTCGCCGGCTGCGTCACCGTCGCCCGCCGTCCGTGCCCGCTCGTCGCCCAGCGCCTCCGCCGCCTCGGCCAGCGCCTCCTCCGGCCAGTCCCCTCCTCCGTCGCCCGTCCCCGGCCGCCGCTGCTCCGGCGAGCCGCGCCGCCGCCTCGATCCGCGCCCGGATCTGAGATCCAGCCGAAGGGTTGACTTCTCCCCCCGATTCCCTCCAAGACTTTTTCTGTGATTATATTGTTGCATTTTCATCGCACCATAACTCTGTACCCGTAGCTCCGTTTAGTGCGTGTAATATGTCAAAATGTTCGCCTCGATGGGTAGATAATTTCATCTCATTGCATCATTTTCATTTGAGCTCATATTGATGCCTGAAATGCTGTTAGAAGAGGGCTATGTGATGTTAGTTTCTGTTTATTAACAGAACATGCACTTTTGTCATTTTTGCCATGATTGATGTGTGCACCCTTTGATCTTGAGTCCTACATGTGTTTTGTAATATGCCATGCCATATTTCCAGGGGTGTATGCCATGTATTTTTGTGATCTATGTGGGGACTAGCACAAGCATGCAAACTAGGCTTCATGATGTTGCTGATTTCAGCCCCTGTTTTGCTGATATTTTTATGCCATGTTAACTTGATGCTACCGAGAGATCCATGCATATTTTGAGATACTTAAGTAAGGATGTTTTGAACATATGGTTATGCTCTATCCATCCATGCCCTTGTTTGAAATTATGGAGTGCCATAGCTTGAGTCAATCGAGCTCTACTTTTGCTATAAAATGTTTCCTGGCAGATTGTTTACATGTTATTCAATTTTGCCAAGGTTGTTGTCGTTGATTCGTCTATGCTATGATGTTGTTCTTGCCATGTATGTCTTCTATGCCATGTCTTCTTGATGGATGTATGTTTAGTTTATCATGAGATGCTCTGTAGTGAGTGCATTGAGCTCTTAAACATGCCTACTTGTTATCTGTTTTGTCATGCCCTGTTGCTGAATCTGTTAACGGAACTTGCTATGTTTACATGGGTGCTAGTGTATTTTCTGATCCTTTTTGGCTTATGGTCAGTAAGGGACTTTTGTTCTATGCTTTGAGTAGATTCATGCCATGCCCTGTTTTGCTATTATAAGTTCTTGTAGCATGTCGTTTTCTTGCTCTAAACATTGCTTCCTGATGCTGATTCTGCCATATTCAGCCATTTCACTTTTAAGTCTGTGAAGCTGATATATTTTGCACTTTTGTCATGCTTGTTTGGACCTGTTATGATGTGTTTTAGCCGTAGCTCAGTGTTCATCTTTTGTCAAGCATCTTGAGTAGATCACTGCCATATGCTTTTCTGGTACGTTTGGGTGCAGTAGCTTAATTTCTTGTTGCTTGCTATGTGGTATCATGCTGTTAATGGCATATTTGTGCCATTCTTGTTTTGCTTGTCATTTGCAAACCGTGCATCCGATTTCGGTGATCTTTATATCGATTTCAACCGAAATCATCTCATCTTTCCAGCGGCATACTTGGTTTGCCAAGTTGATGCCTGGTTCATCATTTTCCTTCCCGAGCACGCATACGCATTGCATATCACATCCCGCATATCATGCCATATATTGCATGATGTTGCTTGTGCATTGCACCGTGATTTATTGTGGTTCCTTTGTTTGTGTTCTTGCTTTGGGTAGAGCCGGGAGGCAGTACGTGAACGAGGAACCTGTTGAGAACGCTTACGAGGATCAAGCTTTCGACAACTCGAGAACTTTGCAGGCAAGATGACCATACCCTCGAAATCACTTCTATCTTTGCTATGCTAGATGCTCGCTCTTTTGCTATGCCTATGCTATGATGCCTATCACTTGCTTATCATGCCTCCCATATTGCCATGTCAGCCCCTAACCATCCTTTCCTAGCAAACCGTTGTTTGGCTATGTTACCGCTTTGCTCAGCCCCTCTTATAAGCGTTGCTAGTTGCAGGAGAAGATGAAGTTTGTTCCTTGTTGGAACATGGAGATGTTGTTCCTTGTTGGAACATGTTTACTTGTTGGGGATATCACAATATATCTGCTATAATTAATGCATCTATATATTTGGTAAAGGGTGGAAGACTCGGCCTTATGCCTGATGTTTTGTTCCACTCTTGCCGCCCTAGTTTCCGTCATACCGGTGTTATGTTCCTTGATTTCTCGTTCCTTACACGGTTGGGTGATTTATGGGACCCCCTTGACAGTTCGCTTTGAATAAGACTCCTCCAAAGAAGGCCCAACATTGGTTTTACCATTTGCCACCTAAGCCTTTTTTTCCCCGGTTTTCGCGAGCCCGAGGGTCATCTTTATTTTAACCCCCCGGACGGTGCTCCTTCGAGTGCTGGCCCAAACCGAGCCAACAAGGGGCCACCTCGTGGAAACTTCGAGGCCTGGTTTTACTCAGAGTCTGTCTCATCCGGATGTGCCACGAGAACGAGATATGTGCAGCTCCTATCGGGATTTGTCGGCACAATCGGGTGGCTTTGCTGGTCTTGTTTTATTCTTTGTCGAAATGTCTTGTAGTCCGGGATTCCGAGATCGATCGGGTCTTCGGTAGAAGGAATATCCTTCGTTGACCGTGAGAGCTTATAATGGGCTAAGTTGGGACACCCTGCAGGTATTATCTTTCAAAGCCGTGCCCGCGTTATGAGGCGATGGGAATTTGTTAATGTCCGGTTGTAGAAAACCCGAAGTTGACCTTGATTAAAATACATCAATCTGCGTGTGTAACCGTGATGGTCTCTTCTCGTGAGTCCGGGAAGTGAACACGGTGTTGGAGTTATGTTTGACGTAAGTAGTTCAGGATCACTTCTTGATCGCTACTAGCTTCACGACCGTGCCTTGCTTCTCTTCTCGCTCTCTTTTGCGAATGTAGCCACCATATATGCTAGTCGCTTGCTGCAGCTCCGCCTCACAACTCTGTCCTTCCTATAAGCTTAAATAGTCTTGATCTCATGGTGTGAGATTGCCGAGTCCCGTGACTCACAGATTCTACCAAAACAGTTGCAGGTGCCGACGATGCGGTCACGGTGATGCAACCGAGCTCAAGTGGGAGTTCGATGAGGAACGTATGCGTTACTATGTGTCTTTCACGATGATCAGTAGTGGAGCCAGTTGGGACGATCGGGATCCGTGTAGCATTGCGGTATCTTCTTTTATTTTGGTTCCGTAGTCGGACCTTGAGTGGAATCTGAATGATGGATGTTTATTTATGTATTGTGTGAAGTGGCGATTGTAAGCCAACTATGTATCTCTTTCCCTTATGTATTACATGGGTTGTGTGAAGATTACCTCACTTGCGACATTGCTTTCAATGCGGTTATGCCTCTAAGTCGTGCTTCGACACATGGGAGATATAGCCGCATCGAGGGCGTTACAGGCCTTTAGCTGGCCTAAGAGCTGCTCCTTGTCCGGATCTAGTCCGGCGCCATCTGCAATATTTTTGTCAGATTTACAAACCCGCCGCACTTCATAAACTATTTATCTTTTAAAGCGTATATTACCAGTGGGGGTCTCTGCGGCTAGTGCGGCCTCAAGTTGGGCCTTGCACTCTTCAAGCTCCCCGGGACAATCGGGTATTCTTTTCTCAGAAGATCCTCAGATAACAAATGATCCTTAAATCAATTATTCTAACTATTTTAAGTCTCGGGGCTCTTGGCATATATAACTGTCAAATTTCCTTACCCGTATGTCCTTTACATACTGCTCCGTGGCTCTGGCTAGACCATCTTGAGCGGCACGGAGGTGCGCATCTCCCGAATCGAAGGCATTCAAGGCCTCCTGGGAGAAACATGCACCACGAAGAACTGTCCGGCGGCGCGTGTGATTCAAGGCGCTCTCCACCTCGGAGTTGGTGGCGGACAACCTGTCGGCGTCCTCTGTCGGAGGAGCATCCGACGCACGTCTCGTGCTCGCCTCAGCCTCCGGACCCGGCTTTGAAGCCTGGCCGGTGAAGGTTCGATTATAACCTCTCCGGACTCGGTCCGGCGAGCGCTCTTTTTCCTGAAAAGAGTACCGGCGTTAGTGCACCTTCCAGGAATCAATCCTGGGAGTATGGTGACACGCCATACCGTTGCGGCGGAGTTTCGATCCGGACCGCACTTCTTTTTAACTTTCGAGGCCGCCTTTGCCCTTTGTTGGCGGCCATGGCTCGGCTTCTGCCCGAAGGTACCCCTGCGAAGCACCATTGGTATACGGTGATCAAGAAATAAGCATGGATGGGTCATTATCGGAATATTGGGACCTTGGTCTCAGTTACCGGTGAGGCTGGAAGTATTCCGGGGTAATCGGCCGTGATGGCAACCAAAGCATTGTCGATGCTAAGTTGGTAGAATACCCCGTCGATCAACTCCACCTTTATATCCGGATCCTCTTCGGAGGTCGGATCGAGGGACCGTTCCGGATCCTCGGGTTGTGGGGGCGGGCTGTGTATCTTCTCCATGATCCGGCGCAGTTCTAGAAACCATAAAATAAGATATTTAACCACGGGAACATGGATCGGACAGGTCACAAAGATGTTTGCTTACCCAGCCGAGGATTATTCAAGAAAACTCCTTGATGGATTCACGCGAGGAAATCCTCCTCCTCCCCTTTATACATGGCGCATAAGATCTTCACCGGCCACGACCGATCCGGCCCTTTATGGCCATGACGGGTGGCATCGTCCTCCCGTTGAAGTCCCACATGGGGTGACCCCTATATTGAGCGGCTGCACTCCGTCATTATATCTGATTGCCATGACTCCAATCATGGGCAATCCGCATGAGCCAAGAACCTTATTCGGCTCATCAAATAGAGGACATCCGGTCATTTTCCTCCGAGGGCTCCGAGGGCGCCAAATTAGGCGCTTCTTTAGAGGAGCATTGCTGAACTCAGGAAGGCCGATCCAACAGGATCCGCAATGGGACATCCTCCATATAAAACCATTCTGAAGGCCAGTCTTCGGACACCTTCTTTGGGGTTCCGGATAGGTATCCGGTCCCGGCGATGCGCCATAGCTCGGCTCCGCCCACTTGATATATTGACCCCTCATGAGAACGGGGTACTAGGCTGATTAACCTTTTCCACAGGCCGAAATGAGCCTCGACGCCCAAGAACAGTTTGCAAAGGGCCACGAAGCCCGCGATATGCAAGATGGAGGCAGGAGTAAGGTGGTGCAACTGGAGGTCAGAGAACTCCAAGAGCCCGGAGAAAGCGGATGGATTGAAAATCCGAGTCCTCTTACTAGATAAGAGATGAAGCATATCCGCTCTCCTTTAGAGGGATCGGGGACACTCTCCGCTTGCTTTCCGCCCTTGTAGGTGGCAAGTCCGGCTCGAACCGGGACCATGAAGGCCGGGGGAAGAAATCCCTTGGCTTGGAGTATGACTAGCTCGCTATCCGGATCGAGCATCTCTCCCAATTTCTGTGCCGAGGGCTGGGAGCGCGAGAGGAGGAGCCGCGTCGGCCCATGATGGAATGGGCTTTGGTCGACGCGCTCCGATGAAAGCTCATGAAGGGGTTGGTGTGACTCAGATCTAGATCCTCGCCCCTTTTATAGGCGGCTCATTTGCGCAGCTAGGGGGGTAAGTGTAAAAATACCCGGGCTCTTCGCATTCATCCAAACACGTGGAAGATGGCCATTATTGGACGTAGAAGCCAAGGAGCACAACATTTATCAGAAGTCGGATACTATTCGACAAGTATATGGAATTTGGAGAAGAACCCGCCTCGCAATACCGAAGACAATCAACGCGCCGGACTCATCGTCATTGAAGCCTGGTTCGGGGCTACCGAGGAGTCCCGGATTAGGGGTGTCCGGATAGCGAACTATCACCATTGGTCGGACTCTGGACTATGAAGATACAAGATTGAAGACTTACGTCCCATGTCGGATGGGACTTTCCTTGGCGTGGAAGGCAAGCTTGGCGATACAGATATGTAGATCTCCTACCATTGTAACCGACTCTGTGTAACCCTAACCTATCCGGTGTCTATATAAACCAGAGGGTTTTAGTCCGTGGATCTAACAACAATCATACCATAGGCTAGCTTCTAGGGTTTAGCCTCCTTGATCTCGTGGTAGATCTACTCTTGTACTACCCATATCATCAATATTAATCAAGGGGAGTAGGGTATTACCTCCATCGAGAGGGCCCGAACCTGGGTAAAAACATCGTGTCCCTTGTCTCCTGTTACCATCCGCCTAGACGCACAATTCGGGACCCCCTACCCGAGATCCGCCGGTTTTGACACCGACAAAGCACCTGGCGAGCGAGATGGGGAAGCTTCAAACTCGTGAACCCTATCGTGGCTCCGACAAGATCCACACCGCCAATGAAGCAGGTATGCACATCTCTCATATTGGTCAAGCATCTCTCCTCACTAGTCATGCAAATAGGAGTCTTTAGCTTCGCAATATCCTTAGAGTACCATCTATGACGCGTAATCTCCTTTCAGTTCCTAAAATCACTCGTGACAATAATGTTGAATTTCACCATTTTGATCTTTTTATTAAGGATGGGGACATGAGGGACACACTCCTTAGTGGGCGTCTGTGCCACGGCCTCTATCGTCTGGAGCATCCTGGAGTCTCTCGGGTTTTTAGTGGAGTTCGTGTATCGTCGTCACAGTGGCATGCTCGCCTTGGTCGTCCTGCCACACTATCATTCGTCATGTTTTGCGTCGTCATGAGCTTCCTAGCATGTTTGGCAATAAAGATGTAGCAGTGTGTGATGCTTGTCAGCAGGGGAAGAGCCATCAACTTCCTTTTTCAAAGTCTAGTCATGAGGTGAAACATCCTCTAGAACTTGTGTTTTCAGATGTATGGGGTCCTGCTCAGACTTCTGTTCGTGGTCATAATTATTATATCAGTTTCGTTGATGCCTACGGTCGCTTTACTTGGCTTTATCTTATCAAGCGCAAATCTGATGTGTTTGATATCTTTGTTCAGTTTCAAAAACATGTTGAACGCCTTCTCAAGCATAAAACTGTTCATGTTCAGTCAGATTGGGGGGGGGGGTGAGTATCGCAACCTCAACTCCTTTTTCTAGTCGCTTGAGATCGCTCATTGTTTAGCATGTCCACATACACATCAACAGAATGGTTCCGTAGAACGTAAGCATCGTCATATCGACGAAACTGGTCTTACTCTTTTGGCCCATGCATCGGTTCCCTTTCGGTTTTGGAGTGATACTTTTACAACGACATGTTTTCTTATTAACCGTACTCCCACTCGTGTTTTAAACACGAAGACTCCCATTAAACTTCTCCTTAATGAACAGCCTGATTATACCTTTTTCAAAGTGTTTGGGTGTGCTTGCTGGCCGCATCTACGCCCATACAACAAAAGCAAGCTGGAATTTAGGTCCAAAAAGTGTGTCTTTCTTGGCTATAATTGAAGGAAATATGACCTAGAGGCAATAATAAAGTTGTTATTTATATTTCCTTATATCATGATAAATGTTTATTATTCATGCTAGAATTGTATTAAACCGGAAACTTAGTACATGTGTGAATATATAGACAAACTAAGTGTCACTACTATGCCTCTACTTGACTAGCTCGTTGAATCAAAGATGGTTAAGTTTCCTAGCCATAGACATGAGTTGTCATTTGATTAACGAGATCATATCATTAGAGAATGATGTGATTGACTTGACCCATTCCGTTAGCTTAGCACTTGATCATTTTAGTATGTTGCTATTGCTTTCTTCATGACTTATACATGTTCCTATGACTATGAGATTATGCAACTCCCGAAATACCAGAGGAACACTTTGTGTGCTACCAAACGTCACAACGTAACTGGGTGATTATAAAGGTGCTCTACAGGTGTCTCCGATGGTACTTGTTGAGTTGGCATAGATCGAGACTAGGATTTTGTCACTCCGATTGTCGGAGAGGTATCTCTGGGTCCTCTCAGTAATGCACATCACTATAAGCCTTGCAAGCAATGCAACTAATGAGTTAGTTGTGGGATGATGTATTACGGAACGAGTAAAGAGACTTGACGGTTACAAGATTGAACTAGGTATTGAGATACCGACGATCGAATCTCGGGCAAGTAACATACCGATGACAAAGGGAACAACGTATGTTGTTATGCGGTTTGACCGATAAAGATCTTCGTAGAATATGTAGGAGCCAATATGAGCATCCAGGTTCCGCTATTGGTTATTGACCGGAGATGAGTCTCGGTCATGTCCACATAGTTCTCGAACCCATAGGGTCTGCACGCTTAACGTTCGGTGACGATCGATATTATGAGTTTATGTGTTTTGATGTACCGAAGGTAGTTCAGAGTCCCGGATATGATCACGGACATGACGAGGAGTCTCGAAATGGTCGAGATGTAAATATTGATATATTGGATGGCTATATTCGGACACCGGAAGTGTTCCGGATGCTTTCGGAGAAAACCGAGTGCCGGAGGGGTTACCGGAACCCCCTGGGGAAGTATTGGGCCATAGTGGGCCTGAGGGGAGAGAGAGGGCAGAAGCCCAGGAGGTGGCGCGCCCCCTCACATGAGGAGTCCGAATTGGACTAGGGGAGGGGGCGCGGCCCCTCTTTCCCTCTCCCTCTCCCTCTCTTTCCTTTCCCCTTCCCCCTTCCTAGTAGGACTAGGAAAGGATGAATCCTACTCCTACTAGGAGGAGGATTCCACCTCTCCTTTGGGCGCACCAAGGCCGGCCGGCCTCCCCCCTTGCTCCTTTATATATGGGGGCGGGGGGCACCCAAAGACACAAGTTGATTGTTCCAAGCCGTGTGCGGTGCCCCCTCCACCATAATCCACCTTGATCATATCGTAGCGGTGCTTAGGTGAAGCCCTGCGTTGGTAGCAACATCATCACCGTCATTACATCGTCGTGCAGACGGAACTCTCCCGCGAAGCTCAGCTGGATCAAAGTTCGTGGGACGTCATCGAGCTGAACGTGTGCTGAACTCGGAGGTGCCGTGCGTTCGGTACTTAGATCGGTCGGATCGTGAAGACGTACGACTACATCAACCGCGTTCTCATAACACTTCCGCTTACGGTCTACGAGGGTAAGTGGACGGCACTCTCCCCTTCTCGTTGCTATGCATCACCATGATCTTGTGTGTGCGTAGGAATTTTTTTGAAATTACTACGTTCCCCAACAATAATTCCCTTCATAAAGGTTATAAATGTCTTCATGTTCCCACTAATCGTGTCTACATATCTTGGGATGTCGTGTTTGATGAGCATGTTTTTCCCTTTGCCAAACTCCCTGTGTCCACCACTGAATCACCGTCCATGCATTCATCCTCTATTGCCTCTGACCAATTTGATGATCTGCATACTCTCCTGTATCATTGCCTAACCATGGTGCAGACACTGGTCGTGGGGCTCGTTTGGAAATAATGGAGGCACCAACGCCTCCCTCGTCGATGTCACTCGATGCGCACGTTGATCAAACTGTGCCCCTGCATGGCCTAGGGTCGCGTGCCCATGCACGCCAGGCCGACGCACCTGCGACGCCGAACGCTTCGTGCCCACCGAGTCTGGGCCGGCCTCACCACGCGTCCGGCCTGCCACGCCCGCCGAGTATGGGCCGGCCTCGCCATCGTCGCCCGCCACTCCTGGGCCGTCTCCCTCGCCAAGCAGCCCATTGCCAGCGACGCCTATGGCAGACTCTGGATCTGCCTCCCTGTCGGCTCATGCGTCGCCCAGCTCCGTGTCGCCCAGTCTCCCGCCGACTGGGGCATCATTGTTGATGTCCCCCAGCCCCTTGTCGGCTGGCCCCTCTCCGTCGCCATCGCCCAGTCTCTCGTCGGCTGCACCCTTTACGTCTACTACGCAACCTTCTTCTTGTAGACATTGTTGGGCCTTCAAGTGCAGAGGTTTGTAGGACAGTAGCAAATTTCCCTCAAGTGGATGACCTAAGGTTTATAAATCTGTGGGAGGCGTAGGATGAAGATGGTCTCTCTCAAACAACCCTGCAACCAAATAACAAAGAGTCTCTTGTGTCCCCAACACACCCAATACAATGGTAAATTGTATAGGTGCACTAGTTCGGCGAAGAGATGGTGATACAAGTGCAATATGGATGGTAGATATAGGTTTTTGTAATCTGAAAATATAAAAACAGCAAGGTAACTAGTGATAAAAGTGAGCACAAACGGTATTGCAAAGCTAGGAAACAAGACCTAGGGTTCATACTTTCACTAATGCAAGTTCTCTCAACAATAATAACATAATTGGATCATATAAATATCCCTCAACATGCAACAAAGAGTCACTCCAAAGTCACTAATAGTGGAGAACAAATGAAGAGATTATGGTAGGGTAGGAAACCACCTCAAACTTATTCTTTCTGATCAATCCATTGGGCTATTCCTATAAGTGTCACAAATAGCCCTAGAGTTCGTAGTAAAATAACACCTTAAGACAGACATCAACCAAAACCCTAATGTCACCTAGATACTCCAATGTCACCTCAAGTATCCGTGGGTATGATTATACGATATGCATCACACAATCTCGGATTCATCTATTCAACCAACACATAGAACCTCAAAGAGTGCCCCAAAGTTTATACCGGAGAGTCAAGACGAAAACGTGTGCCAACCCCTATGCATAGGTTCATGGGCGGAACCCGAAAGTTGATCACCAAAACATACATCAAGTAAATCAATAGAATAACCCATTGTCACCACGGTTATCCCACGCAAGACATACATCAAGTGTTCTCAAATCATTAAAGACTCAATCCGATAAGATTACTTCAAAGGGAAAACTCAATCCATTACAAGAGAGTAGAGGGGGAGAAACATCATAAGATCCAACTATAATAGCAAAGCTCGCGATACATCGAGATCGTGCCAAATCAAGAACACGAGAAAGAGATCAAACACATAGCTACTGGTACATACCCTCAGCCCCGAGGGTGAACTACTCCCTCCTCGTCATGGAGAGCGTCGGGATGATGAAGATGGCCACCGGTGAGGGATCCTCCCTCGTGAGTGCGGAAGCAGGGGTCCCGATTGGTTTTGGTGGCTCTGAGAGGCTTGCGGCGGAACTCCCGATCTATTCTGTTCTTCGAAGGTTGTAGGGTATATTGGTATATATAGGAGGAAGAAATACGTTAGGGGAGCCACGAGGGGCCCACGAGGGTGGAGGGCGCGCCCCTGCCTCGTGCCTTCCTCGTTGATTCCCTGACGTGCACTCCAAGTCCCCTGGATTGCTTCCGTTCCAAAAATAACTTTCCCAGAGGTTTCATTCTGTTTGGACTCCGTTTGATAATACTTTTCTGCGAAACACTGAAACAAGGGAAAAACATAAACTGGGCACTATGCTGTGGGTCAATACGTTAGTCCCAAAAATAATATAAAAGTGCATAATAAAGCCCATAAACATCCAAAACAGATAATATAATAGAATGGAACAATCAAAAATTATAGATACGTTGGAGACGTATCAGTATCCCCAAGCTTAATTCCTGCTCGTCCTCGAGTAGGTAAATGATAAAAACAGAATTTTTGATGTGGAATGCTACTTGGCATAATTTCAATGTAATTCTTCTTAATTGTGGTATGAATATTCAGATCCGAAAGATTCAAGATAAAAGTTCATATTGACATAAAAGTAATAATACTTCAAGCATACTAACTAAGCAATTATGCCCTCTCAAAATAACATGGACAAAGAAAGTTCATCCCTACAAAATCATATAGTTTAGTCGTGAACCATTTTCGTTACACCAGAATGCTCTCATCATGCACAACCCCGATGACAAGCCAATAAATTGTTTCATACTTTAGTAATCTCAAACTTTTTCAACCTTCACGCAATACATGAGCGTGATCCATGGATATAGCACTATGGGTGGAATAGAATATAATGATGGGGGTTATGTGGAGAAGACAAAAAAGGAGAAAGTCTCACATCAACGCGGCTAATCAATGAGCTATGGAGATGCTCATCGATTGATGTTAATGCAAGGAGTAGGGATTGCCATGCAACGGATGCACTAGAGCTATACATGTATGAAAGCTTAGCAAAAGAAACTAAGTGGGTGTGTATCCAACTTGCTTGCTCACGAAGACCTACGGCATTTGAGGAAGCCCATTGTTGGAATATACAAGCCAAGTTCTATAATGAAAAATTCCCACTATTATATGAAAGTGACAAAACAAGAGACTCTCTAACATGAAGATTATGGTGCTACTTTGAAGCACAAGTGTGGTAAAAAGGATAGTAACATTGTCCCTTCTCTCTTTTTCTCTCATTTTTTTGGGCCTTCTTTTTTTATGGCCTTTCTCTCTCTTTTTTTCCTCACTTGGGACAATGCTTAAAATGATGATCATCACACTTCTATTTATTTACAACTCAATGATTACAACTCGATACTAGAACAAAGTATGACTCTATATGAATGCCTCGTGGTGTGCGGATATGCAATGAAACAAGAGTGACATGTATGAAAGAATTATGAATGGTGGCTTTGCCACAAATACAATGTCAACTACATGATCATGCAAAGCAATATGACAATGATGAACGTGTCATGATAAACGGAACGGTGGAAAGTTGCATGGCTATATATCTTGGAATGGCTATGGAAATGCCATAATAGGTAGGTACGGTGGCTGTTTTGAGGAAGATATAAGGAGGTTTATGTGTGAAAGAGCGTATCATATCACGGGGTTTGGATGCACCGGTGAAGTTTGCACCAACTCTTAATGTGAGAAAGGGCAATGCACGCATCAAGAGGCTAGCAATGATGAAAGGGTAAGAGTGCGTATAATCCATGGACTCAACATTAGTCATAAAGAACTCACATACTTATTGCAAAAATCTACAAGTCATAAAAACCAAGCACTACGCCAAGATGCTCCTAGGGGGATATATTGGTAGGAAAAGACCATCGCTCGTCCCCGACCACCACTCATAAGGAGGACAATCAAAGAACACCTCATGTTTCAAATTTGTTACATAACATTTACCAGACGTGCATGCTACAGGACTTGCAAACTTCAACACAAGTATTTCTCAAATTCACAACTACTCAACTAGCACAACTTTAATATCACTACCTCCATATCTCAAAACAATCATCAAGCATCAAACTTTTCTTAGTATTCAACACACTCATAAGAAAGTTTTTACTAGTCTTGAATACCTAGCATATTAGGATTAAGCAAATTACCATGATGTTTAAGACTCTCAAAATAATATAAGTGAAGCATGAGAGTTCATATATTTCTTCAAAATAAAACCACGATTGTGCTCTAAAAGATATAAGTGAAGCACTAGAGCAAACGACAGACTACCCCGAAAGATATAAGTGAAGATCAATGGGTAGTTGAATAATTATGCAATTATGTGAAGACTCTCTAACATTTAAGGATTTAAGATATTGGTACTTTATTCAAACAGCAAGCAAATCTAAAGAAAATAAAATGACGCTCCAATCAAAACACATATCATGTGGTGAATAAAAATATAGCTCCAAGTAAAGTTACCGATTAACGAAGACGAAAGAGGGGATGCCATCCGGGGCATCCCCAAGCTTAGGCTCTTGGTTGTCCTTTGATATTACCTTGGGGTGCCTTGGGCATCCCCAAGCTTAGGCTCTTGCCACTCCTTATTCCATAGTCCATCGAATCTTTACCCAAAACTTGAAAACTTCACAACACAAAACTCAACAGAAAACTCGTGAGCTCCGTTAGCGAAAGAAAACAAAACACCACTTCAAGGTACTGTATTGAACTCATTCTTTATTTATATTGGTGTTAAATCTACTTTATTACAACTTCTCTATGGTTCATAAACTATTTTACTAGCCATAGATTCATCAAAATAAGCAAACAACACACGAAAAACAGAATCTGTCAAAAACAGAACAGTCTGTAGTAATCTGTAACTAACACAAACTTCTGGAACTCAAAAAAATTCTACCAAAATAGGAAAACCTAGATAATTTTTTTATTGATCTACTGCAATTGGAATCAGTATTTTATCACGTTCTGGTGATTTTAAACAATTGTTTTCGTGAACAGAAAGTTTCTGGAATTTTCAGCAGGATCAAATAACTATCATCCAAGAAGATCCTATAGGTCTTACTTGGCACAATCACTAATTAAAACATAAAACTACATCTAACCAGAGTATAGGTTAAATATTTATTCCTAAACAGAAGCAAAAGGCAAGAAACTAAAATAAAATTGGGCAGCCTCCCAACAAGCTATATCGTTTAACGTCCCTAGCTAGGCATGATGATTTCAATGATGCTCGCATGAAAGATAAGAATTGAAACATAAAGAGAGCATCATAAAGAATATGACTAGCACATTTAAGTCTAACCCACTTCCTATGCATAGGGATTTTGTGAGCAAACAACTTATGGGAACAATAATCAATTAGCATAGGAAGGCAAAACAAGCATAACTTCAAAACTTTAAGCACATAGAGAGGAAACTTGATATTATTGCAATTACTACAAGCATATATTCCTTCCTCATAATAATTTTCAGTAGCATCATGAATGAATTCAACAATATAACCAGAACCTAAAGCATTATTTTCATGATCTACTTGCATAGAAATTTTACTACTCTCCACATAAGCAAATTTCTACTCATTCGGAATAGTGGGAGTATCATAAGAGACTTGAATACTATAAATTGTTTCCACATTAAAAGAGTAATGTTCAGAAAAAGGTTAATCATAATCATGAAAAGTTTTATAAATATAATTTTCACTACTCTTTATAGCATAAGTTTCATCACAATAATCATCATATGTAGCAACTTTGTTCTCATCATAATCGATTGAAACCTGTTCCAAGATAGTGGACTCATCACTAAATAAAGTTATGACCTCTCCAAATCCACTTTCATAAATATTATAAGATTAAACATCCTCCAAAATAGTGGGATCATTACTTTCTAAAGTTGACACTCTTCCAAACCCACTTTCATCAATATAATCATCATAGGTAGAAGGCATGCTATCATCATAACAACTTTGCATATCAAAACTTGGGAGACTAAAAATATCATCTTCATTAAACATAGCATCCCCAAGCTTGGGACAAACATTAATTGCAACAAATATATTCTCAAAAACATCATCTTCATCAAACATAGCATCCCCAAGCTTGGGCCTTTTCATATCATAAGCATAATCACTCTCATCATTAATAGTATGGATAGCACCAATAGTATAGCAATTATCATCATCACAATGAGTAGTAGGAGCAACATAATTTGGGAGGGATACCTTTTTACCTTTGCTTCTCCATCTTTTATTTTTCTTCTTCACATCATGTGTGGGTTCAATCCTCTTTTTGGAGCTCCTTATTAATGAGATTGGTTGAATAAAAGGCTCCTCCTTGTTACATGATTCATCATAAGAAATAATAGGAGGATATTGGGAAGTCTCTTCCCTTTCATTAGTATTCTCTTCATCTTCTATTTGTTTTCTTGTCTTTATGTAATTGGCAATAAAAGAGTTTCCAATGCAATTCACCGCACAATACATATAAATTTCCTCTAGATCAAAATCAAGAAATTTATCGAGATTATATTTTGGAATACCCTCAGTTATACGTTTCATTTATTCATAACCCAAAAGAAGACTAAGCTCTTTATGATGCTCAAGGGTAATCAAGTTATCACAATTTTTGGACACGACTTTATCATGAAACAAATAGCATTGGAGCTTTAAATGACCATGTTCATTGCAAAGTTCACAAGGATGGCGATAAATATTGAATCTTTCAGCACAAACATCTAGCCTTTCTTGCAAAAATTTAGTTTCTAAATGCTTATGCCTCTTGCAATATCTATCTTCCCTATTTGGTGTGTACTTTCAAACCCAATACACTCCACAAAAATTGACATGTTTATAGGAGATATTTTCATCATAACTAGTGCAATCATCATTAGTACTATGGATATTAAAGGAGTTCATACTAACAACATTGCAATCATGCTCATCGTTCAAAGATTTAGTGCCAAACATTTTAATGCATTCTTCTTCTAACACTTTGACACAATTTGCTTTCCATCATACTCACGGAAGATATTAAAAAGATGAAGCATATGAGGCACCCTTAATTCCATTTTTTTATAGTTTTCTTTTATAAACTAAACTAGTGATAAAACAAGAAACTAAAAGATTCGATTGCAAGATCTAAAGATATACCTTCAAGCACTCACCTCCCCGGCAACGGCGCCAGAAAATAGCTTAGTTGACGGGGTGTGAGTGCCGCTTACCTAGCCTCCCCGGCAACGGCGCCAGAAAATGCTTGATGTCTACTACGCAACCTTCTTCTTGTAGACGTTGTTGGGCCTCCAAGTGCAGAGATTTGTAGGAAAGTAGCAAATTTACCTCAAGTGGATGACCTAAGGTTTATCTGTCCGTGGGAGGCGTAGGATGAAGATGGTCTCTCTCAAACAACCCTGCAACCAAATAACAAAGAGTCTCTTGTGTCCCCAACACACCCAATGCAATGGTAAATTGTATAGGTGCACTAGTTGAACGAAGAGATGGTGATACAAGTGCAATATGGATGGTAGATATAGGTTTTTGTAATATGAAAATATAGAAATAGCAAGGTAACTAGTGATAAAAGTGAGCACAAACGGTATTGCAAAGCTAGGAAACAAGGCCTAGGGTTCATACTTTCACTCGTGCAAGTTCTCTCAACAATAATAACATAATTGGATCATATAAATATCCCTCAACATGCAACAAAGAGTCACTCCAAAGTAACTAATAGCGGAGGACAAACGAAGAGATTATGGTAGATGCGAAACCACCTCAAAGTTATTCTTTTCGATCAATCCATTGGGCTATTCCTATAAGTGTCACAAACAGCCCTAGAGTCCGTAGTAAAATAACACCTTAAGACACACATCAACCAAAACCCTAATGTCACCTAGATACTCCAATGTCACCTCAAGTATCCATGGGTATGATTATACGATATGCATCACACAATCTCAGATTCATCTATTCAACCAACACATAGAACCTCAAAGAGTGCCCCAAAGTTTATACCGGAGAGTCAAGACGAAAATGTGTGCCAACCCCTATGCATAGGTTCATGGGCGGAACCCGCAAGTTGATCACTAAAACATACATCAAGTAAATCAATAGAATAACCCATTGTCACCACGGTTATCCCACACAAGACATACATCAAGTGTTCTCAAATCATTAAAGACTCAATCCGATAAGATTACTTCAAAGGGAAAACTCAATCCATTACAAGAGATAGAGGGGGAGAAACATCATAAGATCCAACTATAATAGCAAAGCTCGCGATACATCAAGATCGTGCCAGATCAAGAACACGAGAGAGAGATCAAACACATAGCTACTGGTACATACCCTCAGCCCCGAGGGTGAACTACTCCCTCCTCATCATGGAGAGCGTCGGGATGATGAAGATGGCCACCGGTGAGGGATCCCCCCTCCGGCAGGGAGCCAAGGTCCCGATTGGTTTTTGGTGGCTACAGAGGCTTGCGGCGGCGGAACTCCCGATCTATTCTGTTCTTCGAAGGTTTTAGGGTATATTGGTATATATAGGAGGAAGAAATACGTTAGGGGAGCCACGAGGGGCCCACGAGGGTGGAGGGAGCGCCCCCTGCCTCGTGCCTTCCTCGTTGATTCCCTGACGTGCACTCCAAGTCCCCTGGATTGCTTCCGTTCCAAAAATAACTTTATCGAAGGTTTCATTCCATTTGGACTCCGTTTGATATTCCTTTTCTGCGAAACACTGAAACAAGGGAAAACAGAAACTGGCACTGGGCTCTGGGTCAATAGGTTAGTCCCAAAAATAATATAAAAGTGCATAATAAAGCCCATAAACATCCAAAACACATAATATAATAGCATGGAACAATAAAAAATTATAGATACGTTGGAGACGTATCAACCCTCGACCTCGACGACTCCTGTTGCTCTATGTCCACATACGCGCAATCGCAGTTGCATTTTTTGCCCAAAGGAGCGCACCGACGGTACCGTTGCTTGGTATGTTGCGTGTATGACTGCTGTTATTGCAGACCCGTCCTTCGAGCCGCGCACGTACCAGGCTGCTATGAGCATCCCTCATTGGAGAGAGGCCATGGAGCAGGAGTATCACGCTCTTCTTCGCAATAAGACATGGACTCTTGTTCCTCCACCGCCGCGAGTCATTGTTATTGATTCTAAATGGGTCTTCAAGGTGAAGAAACATTCTGATGGGTCTATTGAGCGCTACAATGCGCGTCTTGTTGCCCGAGGATTCCGGCAGCGCTATGGTCTTGACTATGAAGACACTTTCAGTCCAATGGTTAAGCCTACCACCATCAAGCTCCTTCTCCCTCTTGCAGTTACTCGAGGTTGGTCTCTTCATCAGCTTGATGTGAAGAATGCCTTTCTGCATGGTGTATTTGAGGAGGAGGTTTATATGCGACAGCCTCCTGGTTTTTCTGATCCTGATTGTTCTGGTCATATATGTCATCTCATCAAAGCACTCTATGGTCTGAAGCAAGCTCCTCGTGCTTGGTATGCCCGTCTTGCAACGGCCCTTCGTGCTCATGGTTTTACGCCCTCCACTGCTGACTCATCATTATTTCTTCTATAGAAGCCAGAGGTCACTATGTACTTGCTGGTCTATGTGGATGATATTATTCTAGTCAGCTCCTCTCAGTCAGCTGCTAATGCTCTTGTTGAAGGAAATATGCCCTAGAGGCAATGATAAAGTTATTATTTATTTCCTTATTTCATGATAAATGTTTATTATTCATGCTAGAATTGTATTAACCGGAAACATGATACATGTGTGAATACATAGACAAACAGAGTGTCACTAGTATGCCTCTACTTGACTAGCTCATTGATCAAAGTTGGTTATGTTTCCTAACCATTGACATGAGTTGTCATTTGATTAACGGGATCACATCATTAGGAGAATGATGTGATTGACTTGACCCATTCCGTTAGCTTAGCACTTGATCGTTTAGTATGTTGCTATTGCTTTCTTCATGACTTATACATGTTCCAATGACTATGAGATTATGCAACTCCCGTTTGCCGAAGGAACACTTTGTGTGCTACCAAACGTCTGGCGTAACTAGGTGATTATAAAGGTGCTCTACAGGTGTCTCCGAAGGTACTTGTTGGGTTGGCGTACTTCGAGATTAGGATTTGTCACTCCGATTGTCGGAGAGGTATCTCTGGGCCCACTAGGTAATGCACATCACTATAAGCCTTGCAAGCATTGTAACTAATGAGTTAGTTGCGGGATGATGTATTACGGAACGAGTAAAGAGACTTGCCGGTAACGAGATTGAACTAGGTATTGAGATACCAACGATCGAATCTCGGGCAAGTAACATACCGATGACAAAGGGAACAACGTATGTTGCTATGCGGTTTGACCGATAAAGATCTTCGTAGAATATGTAGGAGCCAATATGAGCATCCAGGTTCTGCTATTGGTTATTGACCGGAGACATGTCTCGGTCATGTCTACATAGTTCTCGAACCCGTAGGGTTCGCAAGCTTAAAGTTCTGTGATGATTGTATTATGAGTTTATGTGATTTGATGTACCGAAGGTAGTTCCGAGTCCCGGATGAGATCGGGAACATGACGAGGAGTCTCGAAATGGTCGAGACGTAAAGATCGATATATTCAACGACTATATTCGGACATCGGAAAGGTTCCGAGTGATTCGGGTATTTTGAGTCTGGGAGTTACGAGAATTCGTATTGGGCCTTAATGGGCCATACGGGAAAGGAGAGAAAGGATTCAAAAGGTGGCCGCACCCCTCCCCATGGTCTGGTCCGAATTGGACTAGGGAGGGGGGGGGCGCCCCCTTCATTCCTTCTCCTTTTCCCTTCCCTTTTTCCTATTTCATGTGGGAGGAGGAATCCTACTAGGACTAGGGAGTCCTAGTAGGACTCCACACTTCTAGCGCACCCTAGGGGCTGGCTAGAACGTCGTAATGGTGTGTCCGAATGTCGTAACAATTACTTATTTAATATGATGCGATCTATGATGTCTCTTATCGATCTACCACTATCGTTTTGGGGTTATGCATTAGAGACCGCTACATTCACGTTAAATAGGGCACCATATAAATCCATGGAGATGACACTGTATGAACTGTGGTTTGGCGAGAAACCTAAGCTGACGTTTCTTAAAGTTTACGACTACCATGCTTATGTGAAAAAGTTTCAACCTGATAAGCTTGAACCCAAATCGGAGAAGTGCTTCTTCATAGGATACCCAAAATGTTGGGTACACCTTCTATCACAGATCTGAAGGCAAGATCTTTGTTGCTGATTATTGATCCTTTCTGGAGAAGGAGTTTCTCTCGAAATAAGTGAGTGGGAGGAAAGTAGAACTTGATGAGGTAATTGTACCTGCTCCCCTATTGGAAACTAGTTTGATATGTCTCCAACGTATCTATAATTTTTGATTTCTCCATGCTATATTATCTACTGTTTTGGACAATATTGGCCTTTATTTTCCACTTTTATATTATTTTTGGGACTAACCTATTAACCGGAGGCCCAGCCCATAATTGCTGTTTTTGCCTATTTCAGTGTTTCGAAGAAACGGAATATCAAGCGGAGTCCAAACGGAATGAAACCTTCGGGAACGTGAGTTTCTCACCGAATATAATCCAGGAGACTTGGACCCTACGTCAAGAAAGCCACGAGGTGGGCACGAGGTAGGGGGGCGCGCCCTACCCCCCTAGGCGCGCCCCCACCCTCGTGGGCCCACTAAGCTCCACCGACGTACTCCTTCCTCCTATATATACCTACGTACCCCCAAACGATCAGGGATGGAGCCAAAACCTAATTCCACCGCCGCAACTTTCTGTATCCACGAGATCCCATCTTGGGGCCTGTTTCGGAGCTCCGTCGGAAGGGGAATCCACCACGGAGGGCTTCTACATCATCGTAGCCCCTCCGATGAAGTGTGAGTAGTTTACCTCAGACCTTCGGGTCCATAGTTAGTAGCTAGATGTCTTCTTCTCTCTTTTTGGATCTCAATACAATGTTCTCCCCCTCTCTCGTGGGGATCTATTCGATGTAATCTTCTTTTTGCGATGTGTTTGTTGAGACCGATGAATTGTGGGTTTATGATCAAGATTATCTATGAATAATATTTGAATCTTCTCTGAATTCTTTGATGTATGATTGGTTATGTTTGCAAGTCTCTTCGAATTATCAGTTTGGTTTGGCCTACTAGATTGGGTTTTCTTGCAATGGGAGAAGTGCTTAGCTTTGGGTTCAATCTTGCAGTGTCCTTTCCTAGTGATGAGGGGCAGCAAGGCACGTATTGTATTGTTGCCATCAAGGATAACAAGATGGTTTTTATCATATTGCATGAATTTATCCTCTACATCATGTCATCTTGCTTAAGGCGTTACTCTGTTTTCTTGAACTTAATACTCTAGATGCATCTTTGGATAGCGGTCGATGAGTGGAGTAATAGTAGTAGATGCAGTGGAGTCGGTCTACTTGTCTCGGACGTGATGCCTATATACATGATCATACCTAGATATTCTCATAACTATGCTCAATTTCCAATTGCTCAACAATAATTTGTTCACCCATCGTAGAATACTTATGCTCTTGAGAGAAGCCACTAGTGAAATCTATGGCCCCCGGGTCTATTCTCATCATATTAATCTTCCTACGCTTTATCATTGCTTTGCTTTTTTATTTTACCTTTTATTTTACTTTGCATCTTTATACCAAAAATACCAAAAATATTATCTATCATCTCTATCAGATCTCACTCTCGTAAGTGACCGTGAAGGGATTGACAACCCCTATTCGCGTTGGTTATTTGCTTTGTGTAGGTACGAGGGACTCGCGTGTAGTCTCCTACTGGATTGATACCTTGGTTCTCAAAAACTGAGGGAAATACTTACGCTACTGTGTTGCATCACCTTTCCTCTTCAAGGAAATCCAACGCAAGCTCAAGAGGTAGCAAGAAGAATTTCTGGCGTCGTTGCTGGGGAAGTCTACGCAAAAGTCAACATACCAAGTACCCATCACAATCCCTTATCTCTCGCATTACATTATTTGCCATTTGCCTCTCGTTTTCCTCTCCCCCACTCCACCCTTGCCGTTTTATTCGCCCTCTCTTTTCGTTTGCCTTGATGTCTTACTTAGCTCGTTTGCTCGTTTGGTTGAAATACTTGAGTATTTATTCCTAACCAGAGAAGCCAATATTTATGGATCCTCATCCGCTTGCCAATCTTTTTAAGAGATCCAATTATGATGAACCAATTCCTAATGATTTGGATGCACTAGATTATCTTTATAAGGTTTTGCCTGAAATCCGTGAAGTGACTCACGATCGATCTTTGAATAAAAAGCATGATTGCAATGATTTTATTATAAATTCTTTTGATGTCAATTGTGCTAATAAGATGCAAAACCCTAAGCTTGGGGATGGTCCCATGATGAATATGAGATTGATAATATTGTTTCAATAATATTGAAAGTGGGTTCGGAAGAGTGTCAACTTTAGATCCCACATATTTGGAGAATGTTCAATCTTATGAAGTTTTTGATAAAAGTGGGTTTGGAGAGGTCATGACTTTAGTTAATGATAATCCCACTATTTTGGAAAAGTGTCAACTTTGCATACATGTGGATCGTGTTGAGAATATACTTTGTGATAGCTATTTTGTTGAATTTGCCTATGATCCTACATGTAATTATTATGAGAGAGGAAAGTATGGTTGTAGGAACTTTCATGCTACTAAATTACCTCTCGTTATGTTGAGATTGCTATTGTCTCTTTCCGCTTCCTTGCAAATGCTACTTTTTGCTTGCCTTGATTTGTTTACCTATAAGATGCCTATGCATAGGAAGTATGTTAGACTTAGATGTGGTTCTCACATGTTTTATGATGCTCTCTTTGTGCTTCAATTCTTGTCTTTTATGTGAGCATCGTTGAAATCTCAATGCCTAGCTAAAAAGGCTTTAAAGAAAAGTGCTTGTTGGGAGACAACCCAATATATTTCCTTTCTGTCGTTGAATAAATCTTAGACCTACCTTCTGTTTAGATGTGGTTTTATGTTTTAATTAGTTTTTGTGCCAAGTTAAACCTATAGGATCTTCTTGGATGATAGTTATTTGATCTTGCTGTAATTTCCAGAAATTTTCGGTTCACAAAACAATTGTTAACAATCACCAGAATGTTATAAAATAGTGATTCCAATTGATGCTAATCAATAAACAAATTTCCTAGGTCATCCTAGTTTGGCTGCATTTTTGGAGTTCCAGAAGTTTGCGTTAGTTAGTTACATATTACTACAATCTGTTACATTTTTGTGATTCTGTTTTTCGTGTGTTGTTTGCTTATTTTGATGAATCTATGGCTAGTAAAATAGGTTATAAATCATAGATAAGTTGGAATATAGTAGGTTTAACACCAATATAAATAAAGAATGAGTTCATTACAGTACCTTGAAGTGGTCTTTTGTTTTCTTTCGCTAACGGAGCTCACGAGATTTCTGTTGAGTTTTGTGTTGTGAAGTTTTCAAGTTTTGAGTGAATTCTTTTGATGGATTATGGAACAAGGAGTGGCAAGAGCCTAAGCTTGGGGATGCCCATGGCACCCCAAGATAATCTAAGGACACCAAAAGCCAAAGCTTGGGGATGCCGGAAGGCATCCCCTCTTTCGTCTACTTCCATCGGTAACTTTACTTGGAGCTATATTTTTATTCACCACATGATATGTGTTTTGCTTGGAGCGTATTGTATGATTTGAGTCTTTGCTTTTTAGTTTAACACAATCATCCTTGCTGTACACACCTTTTGAGAGAGTCATACATGATTTGGAAATTGTTAGAATACTCTATGTGCTTCACTTATATCTTTTGATCTATATAGTTTTGCTCTAGTGCTTCACTTATATCTTTTAGAGCACGGTGGTTGATTTGTTTTATAGAAACTATTGATCTCTAATGCTTCACTTAGATTATTTTGAGAGTCTTATATAGCATGGTAATTTGCTTAATAATAATAATATGCTTGGTATTCAAGATTTGTAAAACTTTCTTTTGAGCGCATTGAATACTAAGAAAAGTTGCAATTCTTCATGGACTTATTAAAGAAGAGTTGTATATGATGCAAGCAGAAGGTTTTGTCAATCCTAAAGGTGCTAACAAAATGTGCAAGCTACAGCGATCCATCTGTGGACTGGTGCAAGCATCTCGGAGTTGGAATATACGCTTTGATGAGTTGATTAAAGCATATAGTTTTATACAGACTTGCTGCGAAGCCTGTATTTACAAGAAAATGAGTGCGAGCACTACAACCTTTCTAATAAGTATATGTAAATGACATATTGTCAATCTGAAATGATGTCAGATTTTCTAGAAAGCATAAAGGAGTATTTGAAAGGAGTTCTTCAAAGAAAGACCTCGGTGAAGCTGCTTACATATTGAGCGTCAAGATCTATAGAGATAGATCAAAACGCTTGATAAAGATTTTCAATGAGTATGTACCTTGACAAGATTTTGAATTAGTTCAAAATGGAACAGTCAAAGAAAGAGTTCTTGCCTACGTTGCAAGGTGTGAAGTTGAGTAAGACTCAAAAACCCGACCACGGCAAAAAATAGAAAATGAAAGTCATTCCTTATGCCTCAGTCATAGGCTCTATAAAGTATGCTATGCTGTGTACCAGACCTATTGTCTACCTCGCCATGAGTTTGGCAAGGGAGTACAATAGTGATCTAGGAGTAGATCACTGGATAACGGTCAAAATTATCCTTAGTGGAATAAGGATATGTTTTTCGATTATGGAGGTGACAAAAGGTTCATCGTAAAAGGTTATGTCGATGCAAGTTTTGAAACTGATCTAGATGACTCTAAGTCTCGATTTAGATACATATTAAAATTGGAACTATTAGCTAGAGTTGCTTCGTGCAGAGCATTGTAGACATAGAAATTTGCAAAATACTTACGGATCTGAATGTGACAGACCCGTTAACTGAAATTATCTCATAAGCAAAACATGATCACACCTTAGTACTCTTTGGGTGTTAATCACATAGCGATGTGAACTAGATTGCTGACTCTAGTAAACTCTTTGGGTGTTGGTCACATGTCGATGTGAACTACGGGTGTTAACCACATAAAGATGTGAACTATTGATGTTAAATCACATGGCGATGTGAACTAGATTATTGACTCTAGTGCAAGTGAGAGACTGAAGGAAATATGCCCTAGAGGCAATAATAAAGTTATTATTTATTTCCTTATTTCATGACAAATGTTTATTATTCATGCTAGAATTGTATTAACCGGAAACATGATACATGTGTGAATACATAGACAAACGGAGTGTCACTAGTATGCCTCTACTTGACCAGCTCGTTGATCAAAGATGGTTATGTTTCCTAACCATAGACATGAGTTGTCATTTGATTAACGGGATCATATCATTAGGAGAATGATGTGATTGACTTGATGTTGGTGAACGTAGCAGAAATTCAAAATTTTCCTACGTGTCACCAAGATCTATCTATGGAGAAACCAGCAACGAGGGGAAGGAGAGTGCATCTACATACCTTGTAGATCGCTAAGCGGAAGCGTTCAAGAGAACGGGGTTGAAGGAGTCGTACTCGTCGTGATCCAAATCACCGGAGATCCGAGTGCCGAACGGACGGCACCTCCGCGTTCAACACACGTACAGCCGGTGGCGTCTCCCATGCCTTGATCCAGCAAGGAGAGAGGAGAGGTTGAGGAAGACTCCATCCAACAGCAAAGACAACGGCGTGGTGGTGGTGGAGGAGCGTGGCAATCCTGCAGGGCTTCGCCAAGCACCTACGTGAGAGGAGGAGGTGTCACGGGAGGGAGGGAGGCGCCAGGGGCTCAGGTGTGGATGCCCTCCCTCCCCTCCACTATATATAGGGGCAAGGGAGAGGGGGGAGGCGCAGCCTTGCCCCTTCCTCCAAGGAAGGGGTGCGGCCAAGAGGGGGGGAGGAGTCCATCCTCCCCAAGGCACCTCGGAGGTGCCTTCCCCTTTGAGGACTCTTCCCTCCCCAAGTTTCCTTGGCGCATGGGCCTCTTGGGGCTGGTGCCCTTGGCCCATATAGGCCAAGGCGCACCCCCCTACAGCCCATGTGGCCCCCCGGGCAGGTGGACCCCGGTGGACCCCGGACCCCTTCGGCACTCCGTTACAATACCGATAAAGTGCGAAACTTTTCCGGCGACCAAAATAGGACTTCCCATATATAAATCTTTACCTCCGGACCATTCCGGAACTCCTCGTGACGTCCAGGATCTTATCCGGACTCGAACAACATTCGGTAACCACATACAAACTTCCTTTATAACCCTAGCGCCATCGAACCTTAAGTGTAGACCCTACGGGCTCGGGAGACATGTAGACATGACCGAGACGTTCTCCGGTCAATAACCAACAGCGGGATCTGGATACCCATGTTGGCTCCCACATGTTCCACGATGATCTCATCGGATGAACCACGATGTTAAGGACTCAATCGATCCCGTATTCAATTCCCTTTGTCTAGCGGTATTGTACTTGCCCGAGATTCGATCGTCGGTATCTTATACCTTGTTCAATCTCGTTACCGGCAAGTCTCTTTACTCGTTCCGTAACACATCATCCCGTGATCAACCCCTTGGTCACATTGTGCACATTATGATGATGTCCTACCGAGTGGGCCCAGATACCTCTCCGTCACACGGAGTGACAAATCCCAGTCTCGATTCGTGCCAACCCAATGCAGACACTTTCGGAGATACCGTAATGCACCTTTATAGTCACCCGATTCGTTGTGACGTTTGGTACACCCAAAGCATTCCTACGGTATCCGGGAGTTGCACAATCTCATGGTCTAAGGAAAAGATACTTGACATTAGAAAAGCTTTAGCATACGAACTACGATCTTTGTGCTAGGCTTAGGATTGGGTCTTGTCCATCACATCATTCTCCTAATGATGTGATCCCGTTATCAACGACATCCAATGTCCATGGTCGTGAAGCTGTAACCATCTATTGATCAACGAGCTAGTCAACTAGAGGCTTACTAGGGACATGGTGTTGTCTATGTATCCACACATGTATCTGAGTTTCCTATCAATACAATTATAGCATGGATAATAGAGCGATTATCATGAACAAGGAAATATAATAATAACTAATTTATTATTGCCTCTAGGGCATATTTCCAACAGTCTCCCACTTGCACTAGAGTCAATAATCTAGTTCACATCGCCATGTGATTAACAGCGATAGGTCATATCGCCATGTGTCCAACACCCAAAGAGTTTACTAGTGTACGTAAACTAGTTCACATCATCATGTGATTTAGACTCAATGAGTTACGAGGTTTGATCATGTTTTGCTTGTGAGAGAGGTTTTAGTCAACGGGTCTGAACCTTTCAGATCCGTGTGTGGTTTGCAATTCTCTATGTCATATTGTAAATGCTGCTTCCACGCTCCACTTGGATCTATTCCAAACGGTTGCTCCACTATACGTATCCGGTTTGCTACTCAGTGTCACTCGGATAGGTGTTAAAGCTTGCATTGACATAACGCTTTACGCCGAACTCTTTATCACCTCCATAATCGAGAAACATGTCCTTATTTACTCCAAGGACAATTTTGATCATTGTCCAATGATCCATTCTGGATCATTCTTGTACTTCGACCGACTCATGGCAAGGCACACTTCGGTGCGGTACATAACATAGCATCTTGTAGAGCCTAAATGCGAAGCATAGGGGACGACCTTCGTCCTTTCTCTCTCTTCTGCCGTGGTCTAGCTTTAACTCTTAACTTCATACCTTACATCTCAGGCAAGAACTCCTTCTTTGACTGATCCATCTTGAACACCTTCAAGATCATGTCAAGGTATGTGCTCATTTAAAAGTATTATTAAGCATTTTGATCTATATATAGATCTCGATGCTCAATGTTCAAGTAGCTTAATCCAGGTTTTCTATTGAAAAACACTTTTCAAACAACCCTATATGCTTTCTACATCATTTCTGATCAACAATATATACTCATCAGAAATTCTATAGTGCTCCCACTCACTTCTTTGGAAATACAAGTTTCTCATAAACTTTGTATAAACCCAAAATCTTTGATCATCCTATCAAAGTGCATATTCCAACTCGAGATGCTTACTCCGGTCCTTAGAAGGATCATTTGGAGCTGGCATACCTTTTAGCATCCTTAGGATCGACAAAACTTTTACGATTGTATCACATACAACCTTTCCTTACGTAAACTGGTAAGGAAACTCGTCTTGACATCCATCTGCCAGATTTCATAAATGCAGCTTATGCTAACATGATTCCGACGGACTTAAGCATCGCTACGGATGAGAAAATCTCATCGTAGTCAACTCCTTGAACTTGTGAAAAACTTTTCGCCACAAGTCGAGCTTCATAGACGGTGACATTACCGTCCACGTCCGTCTTCTTCTTAAAATCCATCTTTACCCAACGTCCTTACGAACATCAAGTATTTCTTCCAAAGTCATGGATCCTCTCTCGGATGTTATGGCCTTGAGCCATTCGTCGGAATCCGGGCCCACCATCGCTTCTTCATAGCTCATAGGTTCATTGTTGTCTAGCAACATGACCTTCAAGACAGGATTATTGTACCACTCGAGTAGTACGCATCCTTGTCACCCTACGAGGTACGATAGTGACTTGATCCAAAACTTCATGATCACTATCATAAGCTTCTACTTCAATTGGTGTAGGCGCCACAGGAACAACTTCCTGTGCCCTGCTACACACTTGTTGAAGTGACGGTTCAATAACCTCATCAAGTCTCCACCATCCTCCCACTCAATTCTTTCGAGAGAAACTTTTCTCGGGAAAGGACCTAATTCTAGAAGCAATCCTTTTTGCTTCCGGGCTGATCGGAGGTATACCCAACTGTTTTGGGTGTCCTATGAAGAAGCATTTTATCCGCTTTGGGTTCGAGCTTATCAACCTGAAACTTTTTCACATAAGCGTCATGATCCCAAACTTTTAAGAAAGCGACAATTTAGGTTTCTCCAAACCATAGTTCAAACGGTGTCGTCTCAGCGGAATTACGTGGTGCCCTATTAAAGTGAGTGTGGTTGTCTCTAATGCCTAACCCATGAATGATAGTGGTAATTCGATAAGAGACATCATGGTACGCATCATATCCAATAGGGTGCAACTATGATGTTTGGACACACCATCACACTATGGTGTTCCAGCGGTATTTATTGTGAAACAATTTCCACAATGTCTTAATTGCGTGCCAAAGCTCGTAACTCAGATACTCATCTCTATGATCATATCATAGACATTTTATCCTCTTGTCATGATGATCTTCAACTTCACTCTGAAATTACTTGAACCATTCAATAATTCAGACTTGTATTTCATCAAGTACATACACTCAGTATCTACTCAAATCATCCGTGAAGTAAGAACATAACGATATTCACTGCATGCCTCAGCACTCATTGGACTGCACACATCAAAATGTGTTACTTCTAACAAGTTGCTATCTAGTTCCATCTTACTGAAACCGAGGCTTTTCGGTCATCTTGTCCATGTGGTATGATTTGCATATCTCAAGTGATTCAAAATCAAGTGAGTCTAAACGATCCATCTGCATGGAGTTTCATCATGCGTATACACCAATGCAGACATGGTTTGCATGTCTCAAACTTTTCAAAACGAGTGAGTCCAAAGATCCATCAACATGGAGCTTCTTCATGCGTTTTACACCAATATGACTTACATGGCGATTGCCACAAGTAAGTGGTACTATCATTACTATCTTATACTTTTGGCATGAAAATGTGTATCACTACGATCGAGATTCAATAAACCATTTATTTAGGTGCAAGACCATCGAAGGTTTTATTCAAATAAATAGAGTAACCATTATTCTCCTTAAATGAATAACCGTATTGCGATAGACATAATCCAATCATGTATATGCTCAACGCAAACACCAAATAACAATTATTTAGGTTTAACACCAATCTCGATGGTAGAGGGAGCGGGCGATGCTTGATCACATCAACCTTGGAAATACTTCCAACACATATCGTTGGCTCACCTTTAGCTAGTCTCCGTTTATTCCGTAGATTTTATTTCGAGTTACTAACACTTAGCAACCGAACCGGTATCTAATACCCTGGTGCTACTAGGAGTACTAGTAAAATACACAATAACTTAATGTATATCAAATATACTTCTATCGACCTTGCCAGCCTTCTCATCTACCAAGTATCTAGGGTGGTTCCGCTCCGATGGCTGTTCCCCTTATTACGAAGCACTTAGTCTCGGGTTTGGGTTTAACCTTGGGTTTCTTCCTTTGGAGCGACAATCGATTTGCCGTTTCATGAAGTGTCCCTTCTTGCCCTTGCCCTTCTTGAAACTAGTGGTTTCACCAACCATCAACAATTGATGCTCCTTCTTGATTTCTACATTCGCGGTGTCGAACATTGCGAGTGGCTCAAGGATCATCATATCTATCCACGATATGTTATAGTTCATCACGAAGCTTTAGCAGCTTGGTGGTAATGACTTTGGAGAAACATCACTTTCTCATCTGGAAGATCAACTCCCACTCAATTCAAGTGATTGTTGTACTCGAGACAATCTGAGCACAAGCTCAACGATTGAGCTTTTCTCCCTTAGTTTGCAGGCTAAGAAAATCGTCGGAGGTCTTATACCTTTTGACGTGGGCACAAGCCTGAAATCCCAATTTCAGCCCTCGAAACATCTCATATGTTCCGCGATGTTTCGAAAACGTCTTTGGTGCCTCTACTCTAAACCGTTCAACTGAACTATCACGTAGTTATCAAAAGCGTGTATGTCCGATGTTCGCAACATCCACAAACGACGTTTGGGGTTGACACCTGTGGCGGTGCATTAAGGACATAAGCTTTCTCTTGATCGCATAATTGCTACTTTCAACTTTCAACTATATTTTCTCTAGGAACATATCTAAACAGTGGAACTAAAGCGCGAGCTCACGACATAATTTGCAAAAGGTCTTTTGACTATGTTCAAGATAATTAAGTTCATCTTATGAACTCCCACTCAGATAGACATCCCTCCGGTCATCTAAGTGATTACATGATCCGAGTCAACTAGGCCGTGTCCGATCATCACGTGAGACGGACTAGTCAACATCGGTGAACATCTTCATGTTGATCGTATCTACTATACGACTCATGCTCGACCTTTTGGTCTCTGTATTCCCGAGGCCATGTCTGTACATGCTAGGCTCGTCAAGTTAACCCCAAGTGTTTTTGCTGTGTAAATCTGTCTTACACCCGTTGTATGTGAACGTAAGAATCCATCACACCCGATCATCACGTGGTGCTTAGAAGCGACGAACTGTAGCACCGGTGCACAGTCAGGGGAGAACACTTCTTGAAATTTGTGTAAGGGATCATCTTATTTACTACCGTCGTTCTAAGTAAACAAGATGCATAAACATAATAAACATCACATGCAATTATATAGTAGTGACATGATATGGCCAATATCATATTGCTCCTTTTGATCTCCATCTTCGGGGCTCCATGATCATTATTGTCACCGGCATGACACCATGATCTCCATCATCGTGTCTTCATGAAGTTGTCTCGCCAACTATTACTTCTACTACTATGGCTACCGGTTAGCAATAAAGTAAAGTAATTACATGGCGTTGTTTAATGACACGCAGGTCATACAATAAATAAAGACAACTCCTATGGCTCCTGCCGGTTGTCATACTCATCGACATGAAAGTCGTGAATCCTATTACAAGAACATGATCAATCTCATACATCACATATCATTCATCACATTCTTCTTGGCCATATCACATCACATAGCATACCCTGCAAAAACAAGTTAGGCGTCCTCTAATTGTTGTTTGCATGTTTTACGTGGCTGCTATGGGTTTCTAGCAAGAACGTTTCTTACCTCATAAAACCACAACGTGATATGCCAATTGCTATTTACCCTTCATAAGGACCCTTTTCATCGAATCCGTTCCGACTAAAGTGGGAGATCGGCACCCGCTAGCCACCTTATGCACCAAGTGCATGTCGGTCAGTGGAACCCGTCTCACGTAAAATGCGTGTAAGGTCGGTCCGGGCCGCTTCATCCCACAATACCGTCGAAACAAGATTGGACTAGTAACGGTAAGCATATTGAACAACATCAACGCCCACAACTACTTTGTGTTCTACTCGTGCAAAGAATCTACGCAATAGACCTAGCTCATGATGCCCTTGTTGGTGAACGTAGCAGAAATTCAAAATTTTCCTACGTGTCACCAAGATCTATCTATGGAGAAACCAGCAACGAGGGGAAGGAGAGTGCATCTACATACCTTGTAGATCGCTAAGCGGAATCGTTCAAGAGAACGGGGTTGAAGGAGTCGTACTCGTCGTGATCCAAATCACCGGAGATCCGAGTGCCGAACGGACGGCACCTCCGCGTTCAACACACGTACAGCCGGTGGCGTCTCCCATGCCTTGATCCAGCAAGGAGAGAGGGAGAGGTGGAGGAAGACTCCATCCAACAGCAGAACAAAGGCTTGGTGGTGGAGGAGGAGCGAGGCAATCCTGCAGGGCTACGCCAAGCACCTACGTGAGAGGAGGAGGTGTCACGGGAGGGAGGGAGGCGCCGAGGCTCGGTGTGGATGCCCTCCCTCCCTCCACTATATATAGGGGCAAGGGAGAGGGAGGCACAGCCTTGCCCTTCCTCCAAGGAAGGGGTGCGGCCAAGAGGGGAGTCCATCCTCCCCAAGGCACCTCGGAGGTGCCTTCCCCTTGAGGACTCTTCCCTCCCAAGTTTCCTTGGCGCATGGGCCTCTTGGGGCTGGTGCCCTTGGCCCATATAGGCCAAGGCGCACTTCTACAGCCCATGTGGCCCCGGGGCAGGTGGACCCCAGTGGACCCCGGACCCCTTCGGCACTCCGGTACAATACCAATAAAGTGCGAAACTTTTCCGTGACCAAAATAGGACTTCCCATATATAAATCTTTACCTCCGGACCATTCCGGAACTCCTCGTGACGTCCAAAGATCTTATCCGGGACTCGAACAACATTCGGTAACCACATACAAACTTCCTTTATAACCCTAGCGTCGCCATCGAACCTTAAGTGTGTAGACCCTACGGGTTCGGGAGACATGTAGACATGACCGAGACGTTCTCGGTCAATAACCAACAGCGGGATCTGGATACCCATGTTGGCTCCCACATGTTCCACGATGATCTCATCGGATGAACCACGATGTCAAGGACTCAATCGATCCCGTATTCAATTCCCTTTGTCTAGCGGTATTGTACTTGCCCGAGATTCGATCGTCGGTATCTTATACCTTGTTCAATCTCGTTACCGCAAGTCTCTTTACTCGTTCCGTAACACATCATCCCGTGATCAACCCCTTGGTCACATTGTGCACATTATGATGATGTCCTACCGAGTGGGCCCAGAGATACCTCTCCGTCTGCGGAGTGACAAATCCAGTCTCGATTCGTGCCAACCCAACAGACACTTTCGGAGATACCTGTAATGCACCTTTATAGTCACCCGATTACGTTGTGACGTTTGGTACACCCAAAGCATTCCTACGGTATCCGGAGTTGCACAATCTCATGGTCTAAGGAAAAGATACTTGACATTAGAAAAGCTTTAGCATACGAACTACGATCTTTGTGCTAGGCTTAGGATTGGGTCTTGTCCATCACATCATTCTCCTAATGATGTGATCCCGTTATCAACGACATCCAATGTCCATGGTCGAAACTGTAACCATCTATTGATCAACGAGCTAGTCAACTAGAGGCTTACTAGGGACATGGTGTTGTCTATGTATCCACACATGTATCTGAGTTTCCTATCAATACAATTATAGCATGGATAATAGACGATTATCATGAACAAGGAGATATAATAATAACTAATTTATTATTGCCTCTAGGGCATATTTCCAACAGTCTCCCACTTGCACTAGAGTCAATAATCTAGTTCACATCGCCATGTGATTAACACTGATAGGTCATATCGCCATGTGTCCAACACCCAAAGAGTTTACTAGTGTCTGTAAACTAGTTCACATCATCACTCTCCTCTCTCGTTGCCATGCATCATCATGATTCTGCGTGTGCGTAGGATTTTTTTTAAAATTACTACGTTCCCCAACACTTGTTTATGCTCTTGGTGCTGATTTTGCTGTCAAAGACCTTGGGAAGCTTCACTACTTCCTTGGTTTGGAGGTTGCTTCTTGTGCTGGACTTGTTACGACGCAGAAGAAGTGTTCCTTGGATTTGTTGCAGCGGGCTGGGATGCTTAAGTGCAAGCCGACTACCACACCTATGTCTACCACTGACAAGATCATTGTTGTTGATGGTGAGCTTCTGTCTTCTGCGGATGCGACGGAGTACAGGAGTATTCTTGGTGGTCTCCAGTACTTGACGTTCACGAGACCAGATATTTGCTATGTTGTCAACAAAGTTTGTTAGTATCTATAGGCGCCTCGCGACACTCATTGGTCTGTTGTTAAGCGCATATTGCGCTATATACGATTTACAGTGTCTCATGGGCTGCATATTTGACCGAACCCCTCTGGGGTCCTCTCGGCGTATTCTGATGCGGAGTGGGCTGGCAGTCCGGATGACAGGCGATCCACGGGGGCTATGTTGTGTTCTTTGGCTCTAACTTGATCGCCTGGAGTGCTCGGAAACAGGCTACTGTATCACGTAGCAGTACTGAAGCTGAGTATAAGGCTGTGACTAATGCTACTGCAGAGATTATCTGGGTACAGTCTTTGCTTCAGGAATTGGGTATATCCCAACCGCAGTCCCCTATTCTTTGGTGTGGTGCTACATACCTTTTTGCAAATCCGGTATCCATGCCCGAACGAAACACATTAAAGTTGACTATCACTTTGTACGTGAACGTGTCTCTTAGGAGCAACTACAGATCAGGGCCGGGCCGGCAAATTCTAGGGCCCTGTGCGAAACTAAAAAATGAGGCCCTACCTCACTATAAAAATGAACTAACAAGCAACTATAGTGTATATGTATCTCACAGAACTTTTTTATAATGTATAACATAAGATGTATTAATTAAATTCCGTTATGTTTCTTTTCTCTTGCGCTTATAGGAACCAGCCAGATTTCCCCCCATGTTTTCTCAAATCTGTATTATTAAACACAAGATAAAAAAGATGAATAAAATAAAATTGAAGTTACACAGTAACATACTCCCTCCGTTCCTAAATGTAAATCTTTATAGAGATTCCACTATGAACCACATACGGATGTATATAGATGCATTTTAAGTTTAGATTCATTCATTTTGCTCCATATGTAGTCCATCTAGTGAATCTCTACAAAGACTTATATTTAGAAACGGAGGGAGTATATCAATTGAAAACCATGCATCAATATTTTGCAATTAAACGAACCGTCTAACTCACCTAGTTTTGGGTCTTGTCCGGTTGAACTACTACACAGTGATCTTTAATAAGGGGGTAAGAAGTAATCTGTAAGGAAGTGATGATTCTTACAAAAAATTAATTAGGAAATTAGAAATTAGGAATAGGAACCGAAGTTAATCGGAAAAGAGGATTCGCTAAGCACCTGAAGGCTGGAGTCGGTCACTCGGTCATGGATTGGTCTGATGAGGCGATCCTGCTTTTCAGAAGCGACGCATTTACGTAAGCTGCAGCGGCCTGAAGTAACGATCCTTGAAAATTGGGAGAGAAAGCTACGAAGGCAACGACATCGGCTCGAATCTGATCGCTCTGATGAGGCGAAGACGACGACCGACGAGACGATCTCGTTTCGTGTTGCGATGTGGACGGGACTGTTGTTGCGGTTTCAGATCGAGGTGATCCCGATCGACTGCTGCAACAATCCCTTGTTTTTTAGACCGAGCGGTTCCTTTTTCTTAGAACATCTAGCGAACCCTTTTTCCATCAAGCGATTGAGGCACGAGCACTCGACGGCCTCTACTCGGCCCAATTCAGCGTAAGCGGCCCAAAGGTCTGTGAGCTTTGACATTTTTTTAGAAATACTATGCTTATATAAAAAAAGGGGCCCCTCAAAATTATGGGCCCTATGCGGGCTGCACATTTGGCACAACTATGGGCCCGGCCCTACTACAGATCAGGTTCATCTCTTCTAAGGATCAACTTGCAGACATCTTCATCAAGCCATTGCTTCTACCACAATTTAAGGCCTGTAGGCGTAATCTTACCTTTCTAGATTCTTTAGGAAGTGGCTAAGATTAAGGAAGGGTATTAGACTGTATAGCTTCTATATACATGTACGTATATTATAACATTATACCATACTCATTATATATATGTGATAGATCATCTCTAGAGGATTGTGCCGGTTCCCAACCTAAACCTATTGTCTCACACGGGGAGAAGCAGGCGCGCGCACGGCAGGGGTCGTTCGTTCGTTCCGTAGTTGGTCCTGCCCTCACCTCAGCGGCCAACACCCAACAGTCCCGACCGCGACCGCGCGCCTGAATCTTACGCCCCGCCCAGTCCGGTACGTACCACCATGGCCATGTGCCGTTGCTCGCTCCCACTCCAGCGCCAAGTTGGAGCTGGAAGATTTCCCGTGCGTGCGGTGTGAGGATGAACAGATGATGATGGACCGAGGGACTGACTGACTGATTAGACGGACCGGTATAGTACCTCCAACGCCAACTGGTCGGAGTAAAGAGCCGCCGCCTCACCTTGCCTTCCCTGTCAGCGTTGCCGATTGGGCTCCTGCTAAGCTTCATCAAGTGTGAAAGGGGCCGGCGTGAGTGAGAGGGTTAGCGTCATCGTTCGGTACAACGGCTCCAATCAAATCATAAGTGTACCACACCAGGTTTTAAAATCGAACAAGAAGCTCGACTTGATGATTATTCAAGGACGTGGAGTTTCCATCTCCTCACATGACAGTAGAGAGTCACGTTTTTTGCAAGCAAACTTTATCACGTATACACGACTACACGTAATGGAGTAGCTGATGCTTAAAAAATGCACCTTCCCAAACATGTGCAAGCACCCCAAAACTGCAAAAGCGGCGTCCGTGAACAAAGTAGAGCATGCACTCCACTCGAGTGCACGCACTGATAAAAGCGTGCGGCTTTGAGTAAAATCGATCATGTGCATATTAGGGTGCAGCGTGACTATGTACTGTCCCGTTCCTAATTTGTTATCCTATCCAAATTAATTAAGTACTCGTAGTATGGTTGGATGGCAAGAGCAAACCAACAACTACTAAGTTCAAATGTGTCGGACCAAGACAAAAGAAAAACCTAACACAGCACAACCGAAGACGCTCACAAACACGTGCATAGACTCGCCACCACAAACGCGCACACACACGTCTACCCTAGCTCTCTGGGCACTTCCGAGAGACCGGGCCGACGTGTCTTCATATTAACAAAGTCACCACAAAAGTCACTGAAATAATATTTTGCCATTACGAGACACCAAAGCATCAAACCTCGGGTTTAATCCATAGTGGACAGAGAATACCAGTATGATCGCAGTGTACTTTCATTTCCATGAATTTGGCGAAAGTGTCTTTCACATTGGACTGAAAGAGTACTTACCTTCAATAATAAAAATCCAGCCAACAAATATGACGGGAGACATTCGACTGAGAATAAAATCAAGACAACTCAGATTTATTTTATTTTAAATAAAAATCCTGACAAATATGCAAATAATTGTAATAATACAACAAGTTGTGTACAATAACTATAAATGATAACTCTAGCTTTTTAAATTGTGAAAAACTATGCACTGAAAATAGTAATTATGGGAGTACAAGAATGAATCATAAAAAATTCCCGGCAAACAATGAAAGAATTCCAATAGTAATTCAAGTTATTGACAAAAAATAGAAACTGCAAGTTTGGTATCTCAAGGTTGTAAAAATAATGACTCTGATATTGCGGGAGCATTTGGGACTCGAATTCGGGCGGATGTATCGCTCCCCCCTGATAGGGGGGAGAGCGAACATTTTAGTTTGGTACGAGAAACCCACCAGCGCGAACCCGGCCAGACATGCCCTTTGCTAGGCCTCCTGGTCCGATCATCATATGCTTGTAAAAAAAAAAGATTCGCCATGTTGTAGGTAAAAATAAACAACATTACAGGAAAAATAGGAAAACCAACTAAATACCATGGTACAAGCATAAAATGTTGCATGTTGAAGTAAAGTAGTCGCATGGCAAAATTTAAGGAAACGATATATCCTAGAAACATGATAAAAATTGAAATGTATCTAAAGATCACATGGTGATTTTATAAAAAATACATTTTCTAAAAATCCTGCCAACATTTCAAAACATTGTACACATGGTAAATTAAGGGATGCTTATTTTCTCATGAACACGGTATTTAAAAAAAATGATTGTAGTCATCACATATCCAGATTTACCAAAAAACATTTTCACAAGATAATGTCTGAAAAATATTAAAGAACAATTATGAAATAATCACATAATTTGCCATCGTATGTTCAGAAAAATTGTCACGACATGTTCAACAAATTTTCCATGGCATGTTCAAATAATTTTGCATGCTATTCAAACATTACCATGGTTTGTTCAATAAATATTCCATGGTGTGTGCAATAAAATTGCCATGCTCCAAAATAATTTACCAAAACATAATTGAAAATGGTATATTAAAAAAATTGTCGTGCTACATGCAAAATAAATTTTCCACAGTTCAAAAATAAATTTTCAATGCTAGAGCAAGAAAATAATTTGCCGTGCTACAGAAAATAATTTGTGAGGGTATGTTCAATAAATTTGCCATGGTATATGCAATAAAATTTGCTAGAGTCCAAAAATATGCATACACATAAAGAAATGTCATGATTCGTACCAAAAAACCTGAATAAAATAAAATTGGTGTGGTCCGATGTAGAATCATTAGTCATGGAAAAACACATCTTAACTTACCATAGAAAAAGCAGGATGTCGTTAAGTAAAGAAGAAAAAGTAAAAAAAAATGATATGTTGTTGTAACTTTTGCCAACATGTATTTGAAAAAGTCATCGAGCAAGTTCAAGCTAGCTAATTTGTATTATCACTAGATCAAGGTTTCGGGTCGAAAAAAAGTTGTCATGATTTTACTCTTAAAAAAATAAAAAAAATGCCATTTGGCGAATAAAATTCTCTCTAATAAGTGCCATATTTCAGTAAACAAAAAAATCTGAATTTTTCCATGCGTTTTTTTAAATTTCTCATGTCACTGTACAAAATTGCCATGTTTTATGTAACAGTTTCTCTTTATTTTTTTCGCCTAGTACTAATAGTTTAAGAAAATTGGCATGTTTCTTGGATAACAAAGCAAAGATTGTAGAGGAAATTAGGGATATACTCCACGTGTTCAGTAGAGTGTGAGCAGGGGCACTAGTGTGCCGCGTCACGGCCATGGACGACAAAACTTCGAAGAGGGAGGAGTGGCACTGGTCCAACGATCTGAGAAGGGGAGGAGGGTCTCTTCGGGTGAACCAACCCCAATGCCGCCAGCCGCCGCGAGCAGCCACCACGCCTAGGACCTACCGATGTGCACCACTGCGATCCCCCATGGTTGTCGCTTGTCGGATCCATCCAATTCGCCCGCTTCTCCCCCTCCCTCACGGCGACGAACAGGCGCGGCCATCGCCCGACTATGTATGATGTTATTCTGCATCCGCACGCCCTCGCGAGACGCCATGGTCTAGCTCCTAGCGCCGCTTGTCGAAGCGGCGGTGCTGATCCCTCGCCAACTCCCCTGAATCGGGGGTCGAAGTTGGGGGAGGATGCGGGGAAGCAGACGCAATGCTTGTGGTTGCCGTTAGCGGACACCCAGGGGAACTCGGATTGCGAGGAGTGCATGGGTGCTCGGGAGCGGCAGCGACGAGGAGAGCGTGGTCATGTGGTGGATGAGCACCGCAACGATGGGTGGAAGGGAGAGCGGCGCCTATCTTCAGTATGAGGAGATATATAAGATTTTTTTCAAAAAAAAAAGAGATATATAAGGTTGATAGGACGCTTGAGAGAAAAAACAGGGCGTGTTTGCACCAAAGGCGAACGATCCTTGGAGACTACATGGCCACGCGGCTCTAGTCTAAGATCTGTGCACAAATCCATTGGTCGTCGGCGCGTTTGCTCAGAATTGCTATAGTAGGACACCAGTTTAGAAATGGAATTGAGGGACACGGGTGGCGCAACCATGGCCTGTCTCGCCGTTGCCCTGGTGGAGATGGAACATGGAACGTGCGTTGCATGGCCTCGTGAATGCGCCGTGCCAAATGACAGCGCACACACGCAGGGCCTACGGGCAAGGGAACCATCGGAATGAGTAGCCTAGTTCGGCATTGAACCATCTACATGGCTGTGCAGCACAGTGGGCGGACGCCCCACCATGTGTTGGGTTTATGCTTGGCGATCCGCACAGATGCCAGACTTGTACTTGCGATACGTTTTGGGGTCACTAGGACGAACTGTGTGGTTAGTCACTGAGTCACTAGTGAGTGGCTGGTTAAACTGGTTCGGCTCACATGCTCCCCTTGCCGGGCCGGAGAGGGGGACCTCCGGACCTGCAAATTAAGGCGGGGTTGCAAGAGGACGACGGTGTGCGTATAGCCGAGCAGCATTAGCAAACCCAATCTTCACGCAAGCCACGACCGCCGATCATTCGGAAGAAAAGGTGACGACCGACCGCTAATCATTCAGAAGATCCAACACGCACGCACAATGCGTGGGTTGCTCTCTTCCAGTTAACACCTCCAAAGTTGGGGGTAGCTAGAGGCACCGAACGAGACACGAATGAATGAATGCCGCCTCATTCGGGCTCGGGTGCGTACGTAGGCTGATGGGCATGGCTAATCCACTGAGTAATCAGGCAGCGAATCCGCTGGACCAGCACCAGCCCACGCGTTGCATGCACGCTATGCGTGGTAGCTCAGGCAGGCGGGCGGGCAGGGCAGCGACCGATGGAGGCGGCAGCGGCAAGCTTGGGACGTGGGAGTTGCAACCCCAACTGCTCCCGTCAGTCCCGCTTCTCGCTCGCCCGAACCGGACCAACATTGCACGTCGCCTCTTGCACGGGGCAGTTCAATTTGACTCTCTTGCTTTGGCTTTGTCTAGCTCGCGGACGCGTCAACGCCTAGTGCCTACGCCGCTCTGCCCTGTATACTCCAGTACTACCACTAAGAGCATCTCCAACCGGCGCATAAAAAACTACTCCGCGCTAAAATTCGTATTTTTTGAACGCCGGACAGCTTTAGCAAAAACTGTAAAATAGTACACGCGCAAAAAAGGATTGGGCACGCGCTAAAAAGGGCTATCAGAAGCTGCACATTAGGGGCGCGGATTGCGTGCGCTTCACAATTTGTACCGCGTGTTTTTTTGGGCGTGCATTTTTGAGCATCTGCTAAACCAATATTAGGTCCGATGCGCTAAAAATGCTACAGTGGCGCACTAATACTATTTTAGCGCGCGAAATTTTTATGCATCTGTTGAAGATGCTCTAATAAGCTCGAGACTCTTTCGGTTTCCTCCTACCGATTGGCGGAGTAAGTCTTGGAAGAGTGGTGCGCCGGAGATCCGTACAAGTGATATAAGGGCATCTTCAAAGCGAACCCTGAGAACCTTCTGCAAGTATTCGGACCGCACTGTTCGAACACAGTTTGTCATCCAACGTAGGATCATATTGGTCAGCTGACGCGCCCTGACGTTCGTTTTCCATAAATCAAAACCAAACAAAAAACTTTGCGGGAGTCCGGACATCTGCCACCATGGCGGAAGGCTGTGCCATGCATGTTGCTTTGGCGGAAAGTGATCAAATAGCAATGTTGTTTGGCGGAAGATTATAGCATGCATATTGTTTAACGAAAAGTTTAGCATGCATGTATGTAGTTGGCGGAAGGTTTAACACGCATGCATGTTGTTGGCGGAAGGTAAGCTTGCATGCATGTTGTTTGCACTCTCTTTTTTGTTTTTCAAGGGATTTTATATATCCATATAAAGTGCGATTGCTAGTAATCTAGATGTGAAATAGCTATGTCACATCTAAGTCCAAAGCTATTGGATATTGTTCTGCCTTTAAGATTTGTGCACACATTTTTATCTGCCCCCGCTTCGTGCCTTCGCTAAGTTCAGGATTCGCATCGATGCATGTGTACGAGTAGTTGTTTGTTTTTCCTCGGTCCATTGTGTGCCCACGGTCGTCTTTTTGTTTTTGTTTTTGCTGGCCTGTTATGCCCGCACATGGCTTTGGGCTGTTACACGCATGTCCTTTTGCCGGGCATTAATAGGAAGGCACAGCGATTTCGTCCTTTCGTGATTAAATGTGTTGTTTTTCTTCCTAAAAAATGTGTTGTTTTCTATGTGGGGCGCAGGGTAGAAATGCATGAGTCGGTTCTGTTGTTTTTTTTTCACTTTTACCTTTTCTTTTTTGTTTATTTGTGTTAAATTTGTAAACTTTACAAAATTTAAATATTTATAAATTCATGATTTTTAAAAAGAATTACGATAATTTTGTTTCTAATTTTGTTTTTTGGTTGCTTTTATCAGTATTCATTGTTTTAGTTTCTTTCGTTTTTTCTTCGTTTCCTTTGTTTTTCTTTATTATGTTATTTCTCGGTTATCATTGATTTTCTTCATTTTCTTTCTTTCTTGGGTTTTCCTACTTTAATTTCTACATTGGTTACCTTTGTTATTTTGGTTTAAATTGTTTCATTCTTGACTTTCATGGTTTTTTTCCTTAGTTTTCATTGTCTTCATTTTTTCATAGGGTTTGGGTTTTCTTTTTATTTATTTATTTTCTATTTTGGTGGTTTCTGCATTTTTCTTGGTTTCTTTGCGATTTTAATCGGGTTTTTTTTGCACATGTCAACTTTTTTGAATACACACTCAACATTTTTTGAATGCATCATAAACATATTTATATACATGTTTAACATTTTTACATAGATGATTAGCATTTTTTGTCTTTCTTTATTTATTTGTTTCAAGTTCATGAACTTTTTTTCAACACATTTAGCAATGTCTCATATAAGTTTCTGATCACTTGACCTGTTCGCGTTTAAAATGTTTGTGCAAATCTTGACCGTGGATTATTCTGTCACACGCGTCCTATACTTCCATGCCTCACCGTACGTCCGGTGCCCACTTGTCATCCCGTTCACGTGTGCGTCTTTTGTTGGGCCGACTTCATGACGTGATCTTGAGACCCATTTTTCTTTTTGGCGTGCGTTTTATAAGTTGAAGACACAAGTTGGTCACTGCTTCCTCAGTTCCATCGTCATTGTCTCTCTCCCACCCCCATTTGCCTTGGAGTTGAGCCGATGCGAGTAGGAAGGAGGAAGACGACTAAGGGGTTCGATCTTTCTCCACACAATGAAAGAGGATGGCGGTTAATGATGAATGTGATGTGACCTTGGATACATCCTTTTCCTTTTTGCATTGTGTTTTCATCTAGGGATTTTGTGATTTTGGGGATTTTGATTCATAGACTTCTTTTCCTTGGTGCAACTCCACCTTGACATGCAACTGGTCCGCCTTTTGTGTTTCAGTTGACAAACAACTATCTTGGAAGTCCTCCCTTGACACGCAATCTTCATTTGAGGGGGCGGAGGGTAACCATTTTTGTCCTAGTTGCAACTCCATCCTCAACATGCAACCGGGTCCACGTTTTTCCTAGTTGCAAGTGGGCATGTGTTTTGTTTTCCATTCCATTTGTAAGTGCATGCTCGACGCACAACTAGGCTTCTGGTTTGTCATTGTCCCAGTTGCAAGTTCACTCCCGACTCGCAAATGGTATCCTAGTTTTGTGTAGTTGTCACGGTTGCAAGACCGTCCTTCATTCGCAACTAGGCCCGTAGCTTGTTTCATCCCAGTTGCAAGTCCACCCCTGACTCGCAACTGGGCTTGTAGTTCCATAGTTGTCCCAGTTGCAAGTCCATCCTCGATTGGCAACTAGGCCCATAGTTTTGTTGTTGTCCCAGTTGCAAGTCCACCTTCGACTTGTAACTCATATCGTAGTTTTGTGTAGTTGTCACCATTGCAAATCCACCTTTGACTCACAACTAGGTCGTAGCTTGTTTCTTCTTAGTTGCAAGTCCATCCTTCACTCGCAACTCGACTCGTCTTTGTTTTCCACCCCAATTGCAGGTCCACCCTTAACTCGCAACTGGGTTTGTAGTTTGTTTTATCCCAGCTGCAAGTTGACTCTTGACTCGCAACTAGGCTTGTAGTTTTTGTATTTGTCCTAGTTGCAAGTCCGCCAACTTGTAACTGGGCTCGTAGTTGTCCCAGTTGCAAGCCCACCTTCGACTTGCAAAATTGGCACATAATTTGTTTCATCCCAGTTTCAAGTTGGACCCTTGACTCGCAACTAGGCTTATAGTTTCCTAGTTTTCAAAGTTGTCAGTCCACTCTCGTTTGTCTAATTGGCTCGTAGTTGTCCTAGTTGCAACACCACATTCGACTAGCAACTGGGCATGTGTTTTCTTTTTCTTCACAGTTGCAAATCCACCCTCGACTCGCAACTGGGATCGTAGTTTGTCATTGTCCCAGTTGAAAATTCACTCTCTACCCGCGAATTATATCGTAGTTTCCTGTAGTTGTCAGGGTTTTAAGTCTGTCCTTGATTCGCAACTAGGCTAGTAGTTTGTTTCATCCCAATTGCAAGTCCAGTCTTGACTCGCAATTGGGCTTGTAGGTTCATAGTTGTCCCAATTGCAAGTCCGCCCTCGACTCGTAACTGGGCCCATAGTTCTCTTGTTGTCTCATTTGCAAGTCCACCTTCGACTCGCAACTCGTATCGTAGTTTTGCGTAGTTGCCCCAGTTGCAAGTCCAACCTTCACTCCCGACTCGGCCCATGTTGTGTTTTCCATCCTAGTTGCAGGTCCACCCTTAACTAGTATTGGGCTTATAGTTTGATTTATCCCAGCTTCAAGTCGACCCTTAACTCGCAACTGAGCTTGTAGTTTTGTATTTGTCCCAGTTGCAAGTCCGTCCTCGAATTGCAACTAGGCTCGTAGTTGTCCCAGTTGCAAGCCCACCTTCGACTAGTAAATAGAGTATTTGTTTTCATTTTTCATCACGCTTGCAAGCTCACCCCTTGACTCGCAGCTGGGCACATAATTTGTTCCATCCCAGTTGCCAGTCGGACCCTTGACTCGCAACTAGGCTACCAGTCAAGGGCATGTCTTTTGTTTTCATAGTTTCATAGTTTTCACAGTTGCAAGTCTACTCTCGACTGGCTAATTGGCTCGTAGTTGTCCTAGTTGCAACACCACACTTGCCTGGCAATTGGGCATGTGTTTTGTTTTCCACCCTAGTTGCAAGCCCACCCTCGACTCACAACTGCGATCGTAGTTTTCATTGTCCTAGTTGCAAATTCACTCTCAACTCCCAAATCACATCGTAGTTTTGTGTAGTTGTCAGTGTTGCAAGTCCGTCCTTGATTCACAACTAGGCCTGTAGTTTGTTTCATCCCAGTTGCAAGTCTAACCTTCACTCGCAACTCGGCCCGTGTTTTGTTTTTCTTCCCAGTTGCAGGTCCACCGTTAACTCGCAACTCGGTCTGTAGTTTGTTTTATCCTAGTTGTAAGTCGGCCCTTGACTTGTAAATGGGCTTGTAGTTTTGTATTTGTCCCAGTTGCAAGTCCGCTCTCGACTCGCAACTAAGCTCGTAGTTGTCCCAGTTGCATGCCCACCTTCGACTCACAACTAGAGTATGTGTTTTTATTTTTCATCACAGTTGCTAGCTCACCCTTGACTCGCAACTGGGCACATCCTAGTTGCGGTCGAACCCTTGACTCGCAACTAGGCTCATAGGTTTGTAGTTTTCATAGTTGCTAGTCCACCCTCGACTGGCAAATAGGCTTGTAGTTGTCCTAGTTGCAACTTAACACTCGACTGCCAATTGAGCATGTGTTTTTTTTTCATCCCAGTTGCAAGCCCACCCTCGACTTGCAACTAGAGCATGTGTTTTTATCTTTCATCACACTTGCAAGCATACACTTCACTTGCAACCGGGTGCGTGTGCATTTTCACCCGTGAAACAAAACTCAATCGAGCCAGTTGTGTGTTCATCCTAGATATGCAAATTTGATTTATTTTTTTGCTCCACGTGCGACTTTTAAAATGTTCGCCGTGTTTAAAAAATAAATTCATCGTGTCATGTGTTTGTGAAATGTTCAACGCGTATTTCAAAAAAAAAATCATCTCGTCCATCAAAAAAATCGAGTGTGTCATTTTTTCCCATTTTTTTAATTTTGCCAAACAAACACTTGATTGATGCATGCATGCTGTTTTTTCACGTGCTAAAAAACGGAAGAAGGCATGAAGGTGAAAGTGACGGGGGCAGAGAGAGAGGGGTTTCACATCAGCGGGGTTCTTTTCTACGTAATGTGACAGGCTCATTACAACACTGGCTTGCACGTTGGGCCTACAAGTGCTAACTTCTTTATGGACGTACACGCGCTAGAAGAAAAAGGGCCAACGAGCACGCACGACAGCCCAGACTCGTGGCGCTAACAGGGCGGGGCGCAACCGCTGACGAGAAACACATGAAATTGATACAAACAAACAATGGACAAGACATGGGCTTGTTTACCTGCTGATGTGGGATGATGTTATAGTTAGATGTGAGATATTATCTTACATCTAGATACAACATAGACAGACCCTAATATATTTGGCGGATGGTTGTTGTTGTTTGGTGAAAGGCGGACGAATATTTGAGATATATGATTGGATGGATATCTCCCTGGGACTGTATCTCCCTTATCCGTGTTCGAATCGATTTTCGGACAAATACCGTGTTCGTCTAAGGGACAAGCTTGACGAGGCGCCCTAAGTGCTGTAGTAAGGAAATTAGCAACCGTTGTTCGTTGGCCCTAGCTTTGAGCTATGCTAGCTCCGGTCCCTTCACGGAATTCCGTAGGTGGTACGGAGTCGACTTCACGCGCGGCTATCCGCTTCACGAGATTTCCATGAGCTTAGCATAACCATCCGTTCCCTGTAGGCCTGGCAGGTTTGCATGCATGCATACATGATAGGTGAACGATCCCCAACAAAAGAAAGGAAGAAGGGACGTAGTGCATACATAATAAGCGAGCTGGGATCACAACCAACCAACCTGCAGTCGCGATTCATCTCATCTCATCTATCAGCATTCTTTTCTCACGTGCGGCGGCTGGCCCTCTCCGCACCCACACTCAGCTTTGCATTCTAAAAGGTCGCTTTCCCTCTCCGCTCATCCTTTCTTTCTCATGCATGGCGGCTGGGCTGGCCGCGCTCAACTTGCAGCCGCAGCGAGAGCCGAGAGCGCCTCTTTTCTTTTCTCTCCCTTTACTTTTGCGCTTGAGTTATCAGTTTTCACGGGCTCCACGGCCGCATGGTCTGGTCGTGGTCGGACAACAGCCAGGTTAATAGCGACCGAGGCCTAAGCGTTATATTTGGATGAGACGACAGGTCGATGATCACAGACCTTGCAACCACTTCCTTAATTTGCACTACTAATGATAGGTTAAAACCCGTCAAAAAAATAGGTTAAATATGTGAGAGGGTTCACCACGCAAAAAACGCTTCGGCGACCAGAGGTGATTGCTTGGCGACTGCCTGGCGATTGTGCTCGGGTGCTAGGGTTAGGGTTTTTCTGCGGGGGTGAGAGAGTTTCCGGTTGGTCTGGGAGTGCGACGGCGCCCTCTCAGGCCAGATCGGTGGTGTCCTTCCTCCTGCCAGGGAGCGGAGCTAATGGCGGAGATGACATCAGGGAGATCGGCGAGAGATCTGGGGGCGAAGGCAAACTTGGCGGCGGCGGAGCGGACGTCACAACAGAGAACGGGATCCTCCTCTGCTAGGTCAGAGGGGCGAATCCAGGATGAGAAGACGGGGAAGAAGACGCCTCTGTCTCATGCAGCGGCGGGATCCGGGAACCAGAATCGACCTACAGAAACGGCGACGGCGCCGGATCGGGCAGGGATGAAGGGTAAGACTGCTGCGGAGGCGGGGACTGCGATGGCAAGCACTCCGCTGCGTAAGGAAGGGGGGTCGGTTAGCGGGGGTTAGTCAAAATCTCCCGTAGAGAGCAAAACCCCTGATCCGACATCGAGTCTCTCAGCAAGATTGGGTGGCATGGTGATGTTGGACAAAGAAGCTGATGGCCTGGTGTTTGATGATCCGGATGAGGCAGCCCCAAAGAACCCACGATGGGCGGCGATTGGCAAGGTCTATTCAAATAGGCTGATGATCAAAAGTGCCCTAGAGAGAGCTATGATTAGAGCATGGGGATTGCATCGTGAAGCTAGATTCCGAGACTTGGGGTCGAATGTGTTTGAGGTTCACTTTGGCAGTGAGGGAGACTGGAGACATGCGATAAACAATGGTCCGTGGCAGTATGATTTTGCAGTCCTAGCTCTGAAGGACTATGAGGGAAATAAGAGACCATCGGAGATGGTTTTTGACACGGTGGATGTATGGGTCCGTGTAGACGATCTGCCACCGGATAAGAGGACTGCAAAGTTTGGCAACGCTTTAGGCAACTGGTTGGGGTCGACTGTGAAAGTTGATTGTGACAAAGATGGGGTGGCAAGGGGGAGCAACCTCCTGGTCCGAACGAGAATTTCTATCTTTGATCCACTCGTGAGGGGATTCTACCTAAAATCAGTGAGTGAGAATGAGCCCAAGACCTGGTTTGATTGCCATTATGAAAAGATCCCACATTTTTGTTTTGAATGCGGCAGGCTGGTCCATGTGAATGGAATATGTGATCCACCGTTAGAAGAGCCAGCTCAGTGGGGGGGGGGGATGGCTACGAGCATCTCCCAGTAGAAAGAGTAATGAAAAGGAGGGGTCGTTTGGGCATAGCAGCAACAACAGTTGGGGGATGGGCGGACCGGCGACAGCGACCGGGGACGCCAAGGCAAGGAGAACGGGGACGTTCCGGCAAAGCGCAATCTACAGGAGGAGTTCTTGGAGTCAGCTGACCATCGCACTGGCGAGGGGTCAAAGACTAAGCCTGACAGGGGGGAGGTAACTAGTCCCATCAAGAAGGATGTTGGTAATAAGCATGAGGGGGAATATGACCTCAGGGAAGGATTTGAGCAAAAGAGAGAACATGACATGAGGCATAAGCTGATGGAGCAGCAACGACGAAAGGGTGGCACTGCCACGGAAATATGGAAAAGGATAATGAGAAAGAGGACTCCTTTTTGTCTACAAATTATGATAGGCACAAGGTGGCATCCAGGGAGGATCATGAGGGTAGTCGGGGTAGGGAAAGAACAAAGGGCCAGTATGTGCGCAAGCCGAGGCAAGAATATAGGGAAGTTTACTATGAGAGGCCCTACCAGACAGTTGAGCAGGGGGGTGCAAGAGAGGGCCAAGGCAATATTGGATAGCAAAAAATGACCCCGACAGGCAGATTTCACATGAGGATTTTGTCCGTGACACGAGAAGGAAGACTTCTACCGTCTTTGATCGTATCTCTGAGCCAAAGGATTTATCGGCGGACCCCGAGGAACGGGGCCGCCGGTCGCAACGAAACTTCTAGCCTGGAACTGTTGAGGACTGGGGTTGGACTCGACAATGGGCGAACTCCGTGACCTGATACGGTCCTACAACCCAACGGTGGTGTTCTTGTGTGAAACGAAGAAAAAGGCTCGGGCGATGGAAAGATTGAAGTGGAGCTTGGGGTTCCGCAATGGTGTGGCTGTTGATTGTGTGGGGAAGAGTGGAGGGCTAGCTGTTTGGTGGCGTGATCACATCCAAGTCACGGTTAGGCCATGGTGCGAGTATTTTCTTGATATGGAAGTTGTCTTTGAAGGTAAAACCTGTAGAATCACTGGATTCTATGGGGAACCCAACGCTGAGCAGCGGAAGAAATCATGGGATGCATTACGATATTTGAGGGCCCAGGACGACCTTCCGTGGATTTGTGTGGGCGACTATAATGAGGCATTGTTCCAAGCTGACCAGTGCGGAGGCAACCCGAGGAGTTTTTTTTGCAGATGGAGGCGTTCCGTGACTGTTTAACAGAATGTGGTTTGGCTGACTTAGGCTTTTCAGGTTACCCCTATACATGGGATAACAAGCGTGATGGTAATGCAAATGTTCAAGTCAGGCTAGATCATGCTACATGCAATGACGGGTTTTTGGAGATGTTCCCTAAAACTTGCGTTGAACACATCCTCACTGAAGAATCCGATCATCAAGCTCTGCTGATCAGGGTGTTGGAGACAGCTCCACACACTGACAAGAATGGTGGGCGACAGTTTCGTTTTGAGGAAGCTTGGACGCGGCATGAAAAGTATGACGAGATGCTGAACAAGGTGTGGGAATGAGGTGTGGGACGCAGCGGGAACTGGCGAACAAGGGCTAGCGGCAGTCTGGCAGCGACTAGGGCAGGTAACGGGCTCGATTCAGAGATGGACCAGGGAAGTGTTCGGCTCAATCAAGAAGAAAATTGCAAAGCTCAAAACGCAACTATTTGAAGCGAAGAAACAAGCACTGGTGACTGGGAGTTTTGAGGTGGTCCGGGAGATTGAAAAAGAGCTGAGAGAGGTGTATGAGCGTGAGGAAATAATGTATAAGCAGCGTTCTAGGGTGGACTGGTTACGTGCGGGCGACAAAAATACCAAATACTTCCAGAATAGAGCATCGCATCGTAAGCGCAAAAATACAGTCCGGGCTCTGCGACGTGACGATGGAACAAAGTGCATGGATAATTCGGAGATGCGAGACATGGCTGCAAACTTCTATGAAAATTTGTTCAAGTCAGAAGGATAAACTGGGGCAAACTCGCTTTTACAAAATATTGAACAACTTGTTTCCCCGGAGATGAATGACGCACTTGTCTCCCCAATCTCTGATGAAGAAATCGAAGTGGCGCTGTTTCAAATGGGACCAACGAAGGCCCCGGGACCGGATGGGCTACCCGCATTATTCTATCAACGACACTGGTCGTTGGTGAGGGAGGATGTTTGCAATGCGGTGAGAGGTTTTCCAAACGGAGAAGCAGCTCCAGGGGATTTCAACGCCATTATTATAGTCATGATTCCCAAGGTCAACTCTCCAGAGCTATTATCACAGTTTCAACCCATCAGTCTGTGTAATGTGCTTTACAAGATTCCTACCAAGGTGTTAGCAAACAGGTTGAACCTCATGCTCCCGATTATTATCTCCGAGGAACAAAGCGCTTTCGTGCCTGGGAGGCTTATAACGGACAATGTGTTGGTGGCTTACGAATGTGTTCATGCCATCAGAACAAGGAGGAGGAAGAAGGCTCTATGTGCCATCAAGTTGGACATGATGAAGGCATATGACCGGGTGGAGTGGATCTTTTTGGAGAAAATGCTTGGAAAATGTGGTTTTGCTCCTGCGTGGATAGCGATGATCATGAGGTGTGTGTCAACAACACATTTCCGGGTAAAGTTGAATGGTGACTACTCAAAGTGTTTTTATCCGTCTAGAGGTTTGAGGCAAGGTGATCCTTTGTCTCCTTATCTCTTCCTCTTCTGTGTGGAGGGCTTCTCGGCGCTACTAAAGAGGGCACAAAGTGAGGGAAAGATAAAGGGGGTGAATTTTGGGGGCACCGGTCCTCATGTTACACACCTCCTCTTCGCAGATGACAGTATTGTTTTCCTTGAGGGGACTAAAGAGAATATGGAGGCTCTAAAAGATATCTTAGTGCAATATGAAGTTGCCTCTGGACAGCGTGTCAACCTACAAAAATCATCGATTTTCTTTGGGAAGGGCTGTCAAGAGAAGTGGAAAACGGAGATCAAAACCATGATTGGTGTGCAAACCGAAGCATTGAGTGAGAGATACCTTGGTCTCCCAACACTGGTTGGAAGATCAAAGGATGGTACGTTCAAATATCTAACTGAGTCATCAAAAGGAAAGGTTAGTGGATTGAAGGGACAGGGGTTGTCAAAGGCTGCGAGAGAGGTTCTTGTTAAGTCAGGCCTCCAGGCGATACCTACCTTCACCATGAGCTGCTTTCGCCTCACGAAGAAGATGTGCGGGAACCTAACTTCTATCTCTTTGAAATTCTGGTGGGGCACAGTGAATGGCGAGAGGAAGGTGCACTGGATCTCTTGGCAAAAAATGTGTGCAGCAAAAAGGGACGGTGGAATGGGGTTTAGAGACTATGAAGTGTTTAATCAAGCTCTACTTGCGAAACAGGCTTGGCGGATTCTCCAAGTTCCCACCTCTCTATGTGCAAGGGTTCTCAAAGCAAGGTATTTCAGGGAGGACTCGATCCTCACAGCGACCTGCTCATCAACGACGTCTTATACTTTCCGGAGCATCCTGCATGGGCATGATCTTCTTCGAGAGGGGCTGATTTGGAGGATCGGTGATGGAACCCAGGTTCGAATTCACCATGACAATTGGATCCCAAGAAGCAGTTCTGTGAAGCCCTTGGGCCAACTGTACATGCCGGGGGTGACGAGAGTGGCACATCTTCTCTCGGCTGATGGGATAGGGTGGAACACGGGGAGGCTGGAGACCATGTTTACTCCTGATTAGGTGCAAGATATCAAGAAAATTCCGGTGGGAGGGCCCGGCCATGAGGATTGCTTGGCTTGGAACTACACGAAGGACGGATGCTTCTCTGTGAAATCGGCATACCATATGAAGTTGACAATGTTAAGGGCGGGGTCCGGGCAGCCGGGATCCTCGTCTTCGGTCAATAAGCATCGGGGTTTTATGGCCCTCTGGGATACACATGTGCTAGAAAGGCCAAGATTCACATGTGGAGACTGATCAGAAACGGACTAGCTGTAGGAGCCGAACTCCATCGTCGCCGGATAAAACCTGGAGTTTTTTGTGCTGCGTGTGGGCGGGAGGAAACAATACATCACAGATTTTGGTCATGTCAGCATTCGGTTCAGTTCTGGCAGCTGCTTCACTCGAGATGGGAATCTCAGTGGCGATCCCACCGTCTCAGATCGGTTCCCAGAGTGGGTTGGCGAGCTGGCTCCTGGACTGGTTCTCTAAGGCGTCGGGCGATGAGAGGGAAGTGATGATACAGGCGACATACGGTTTATGGCTAGCCCGGAATGAGGCAAGAGATGGGAAAAGAATTGCACCACCACATGAAATCATAGCTACGGTTGTAGCTCACATGCATGAGTGGAAGGAGGTGCACGCAAATCAGAGGCAGCCGGCCACGCCACAAGCGCGCCAAAGCTGGCAGGGTCCGTCGGTGGGCTGGGTGAGGTGAATACCGATGGTGCGGTTTTGAAGCATGGAGAGAAGGGAGGAGGAGGAGGAGGAGCTGTAGTCAGAAATCATGAGGGTGCCTTCTTGGCGGGATCGAGCCACCACTTCCCCAACATCACCGATCCGGAAGCGCCTGAGATTCTGGCATGCAAACGGGGCTTGGAGGTGGCAATGGTGGTCAATGCAAAAAGTGTGCACGTGGAGCTTGATGCCCAGAACATGGTGAAGATGATCAAGCAACCTTCCAAGTATTTGGGAGTAGCTGGCCCTTGGGTGGAGGAGATCAAGAACTTACTACGTTCTTTCGTAGATGCTAAAGTGTCTTGGGTTAGGAGATCCGCTAATGTTGCCGCGCATAAATTTGCTAAGTAGGTGTAGGAGATGAATTGTGTAAGGTTTGGTTGGGGCTCCCCGGACTTTGTTTTGGATGTAATCTCGGATGACATTCCAAGCTACGTTGGTTAAATAAAAGCGGTAGCAAATTACCCTAAAAAATAGGTTAAATATGTGCCCTCGGTTCTCGTTGTTGCCGGCGCCGACTTTTCCGTCCATATTACAGAGGCCAGCACAAGAGCCCGCATGGAACATATACTCCCTCCATTCGAAGATAACTAATGTGAGGAGACACAATTTTGAACCGAAGAATAACTGACGTGAGGAGGCACGATTTAGAACCGAAGTAGTCTTTACTTCAGTTCAAAATCAACGTCAATTATTTTCGAATGGAGGGAGTATATTCGAACGGACTTTCTAAAAACAACATCATTTTCATGAGGAACAAGACAAAAGTACGAGGACATAGAACGGTCGACACGATTGAGACAGAAAGTGTCCCGACAGTTCGGTCCCTCTTTCCCCTTGGTAATGCGTTAGGCCAACTCCACCGCACGACCCCAAACGGACGTCCGTTTTGTCCGGATTTTGTCCGTTTGGGGTGGCAATAGGGACGAAAACGAACATGCGTGTCCGGTTTGGGTTCGAGGCGCCCACCGCGGCAGAGCGACCCAAAACGTCCGCTGCATCCTTGCCCTCGGAATCTAAATGCCGCGCCGCTTCCGACATGGCCGCTTCGCCCAGCGTCGGCCACTCGCCCGCCGCAGCCGCCCGCCCTTTGCTTTCGTCGCGGCTGCCGCCCAGCGCCCCGCCGTGCCGGCCCTCGTCGCCCTTCGCCTACGCCGCCGCGTCTGGCGCTCGCGCCCGGCCAGCCAGCGGCGAGCAGCTACTCTGCTCGTCGCTCGAGCTAGCTCTCGCCGTTGCCGCATGCACGCGCAGAGCCGAGGGACGAGGCGACACGTACGGTTCGTGCGTGAACAACCAAGAAGAGGAGAGAAGATCGACGAGATCGACCAGGGCCATGGCGAGCGTGGGCGCGCTGCTGCTCGTCATCGTGCTCCCTCCCGTGGCCGTCTTTGCTTGTCACCGTGGTCGGCCAGCGGCGGCGCGCCTACTGGCGTGGCCGGGCGGAGTCGCCCGTCCGTGCACGCAGCGAAAGTGCGGCAGTGGGCGGCGCCGAGCAGCCGGACCACGAGCCGAGCTCGGCCGCCCGCCCGTCGCCCGCTTTGCTCCCCGCCCGCCACGCCCGTGAGCTGTGCCGGCAACAGCGCCGCTTCGCCCTTGTGCCCGCCCGTGCCAGCGGAAGTGCGGCAGAGGGCGGCGCCGAGCAGCCGGACCACGAGCTTCGAGCTCGGCCGTGCCCCGCCCGTCGCCCGCCGCCTCCTGCCCGCCACGCCTGCGTGAGCTGCCAGCCGGCCGCCGCCCATATGCCCGCCGCGCCGCCTTGAAGTGCGGCAGAGGCGGGCGCCAGCAGCCGGACCACGAGCTCGGCTCGGCCACGCCCCCATGCGCCCCGCTCCCCCCCCGCCACGCCTGGAGCTGCACGCTGCCGCTCGCCCATGTGCCCGCCCGCGCCCGCATGCATCGGCATGGGTAGTGTGCGTGGAGCAAAGAAGAGAATGGAAAAAAGGTGGAGAGAGGTGGTGGGTGCTCATGGTGGGCTAGAGGAGAGAGAGGATGACAGGTGGGTCAGGCCTCACATGCAGAGGACACTGCCCGGACGAGGAGCACGCAAGATTCGTCCGCCCGTGTCCGTTGCACTCCAAACCTGCACCAACTTTGCTCCCGGGATGGGTCGGGGCGGAGAAGCAGACGCTTTTTCAGGATAGGGTCAGCGTTAGACGCGTCGATTTGTCTGCTTTACCTCAAATGCATGCACAGACAATTTAGGGTCGTGCGGTGGAGTTGGCCTTAGAACATTGCACCATTGAAAAGTTGAGCAAAGCTTTATAGCGACTTGTCTCTCGGGGTCGTGGAATCTCTAAACGCATCTCCTGAGTGGAGGGATAAAGTTGTGACCAACAATTAGTGCATTAACTATCGAAAGTCTACTCGCTAGACAAGCCCGATAGCTTGCAATAGGCAAAGAAGCGTGCAGAGATGATGTCAAGCGAGACGTACGCAAGTCCCCACAATCCAGAGTATAGTAACATACATTATCCTCTCTTCTCGCCAATCTAGTGATCAAAGTAGGTTCTTGTTGCATTTGCACCTATAGTTTAGTCAGCCACGCACGCACTCACGGGTACATGGATACAATTAGTGCCGCAGGGAATAATTTGACCATGTGGAGAAACTAAAGCAGCATAGATCCCCTACTGCCAACATATATGTTGTGTAAAGAAAAGATGGTCCGTCCGGATCATGTCACTAGCTAGTAGTCTAATAGTTTTCCTTTAAACAATGTGGAATCGGAGATTAGGGGTCACCAACCTTGTGATCTTGTGTGTTTTCGATCTCGTTAGAAAAATGCTCGTTTGTTTTGTTTCTACGGGCTAGGGTCGAGTGCACTGAGGGAAAACGAATCTCTAAATTGCTTTTGGACCATTTGGGCACGCATACACCTGTCTTTCAAAAGAATGGGACGAAAAAAAGAAAAGAAAAGAAGAGCGAGGAGATATGAACTTTTTTTCCGCTCGATTAGTGATTGATTTGGACCATCATTAGCTGAATCATTTTTTTAGAGAAGGAGGTTAAACCCCGGCTTCTGCATCAGTGCATCCATCTTTATTAATTATTCTACAAAGGTTTGACAAGAACATACATCAAGTCACCTGAAGCACCACTCACACCTACAAACTTAATAATGTGGAGTGCTCTCACTTCCATATCTATAACCGATGTCGTCGCCGAATAATCCATCTAATGTATCGGAACCAACAACCGGTGCAACAGACCTAAAGCGTACAACACATGCACACGTTTTAGACGCTGCCATCATCATCGAACCACTGTCCCATTTTCAGGAGAGAGAGCCGCATCGTCCTCGCCAGTCCGGCCATCCGTCAACGCCATCACATCGCATGACTCCACCGCTCTGCGCTCGTCCATCCCGACGCGGAGACACTGGAAGATCTGTCGTGCGTAGCACCTGCCGACCAGGCATGACACCGCGTAGCACCTATCAGCCAGGCATGGCTTGACATCTCGACTGAAGTTCCGCTCAAGACGAAGCCGCTCCGCCTCTTGCCTCTGTCTTCCAACGCTGCTCGACAGACGATGCTCCCAAGAGAGAAACGGCACCGTAATGCCGCCACCGTCCGATCTGTAACACCAGATCCTAGGGTTTACCCCGGAGCAGCATGAGTGGGTCGACAAAAGTTACACGACAATGCCTTCATCAAGGCAAGGACGCAGAACACCGCCATCGCCTGCCGTCGGCTCGGTTTTTACTGGCAACTCTGTCTCCCCAACTCACAACTGGGACTAGATGACGGATCACAAGATCTGACCACCCAGCCTCTAGCCGGCCACCTTCGATGGAGAAGATGACCACCACCGCCGGCTGCACCAGTTAAAACAGATCTGATTGGAGGTGCCGCCAAACAGTCCACCAGGTCCTCGGCGCCGCCGCCCGAACCAGGCCCGCCGCCGCGAGCAGCCGCCTGTGACCGGATAGCCCAACGCGCCTGCATCGCCGACCCGAGGCAGGACTGGCCACCGCCACCGTCGCCGCAGCCATCACCGCCGCTTTGCTAGATCGGCCGCGCCTCCACGCGCATAGGGGGCCCGCACCGCCCATGAGACGCTGCAAAAGCCAAAGTCGAGTGCCAGCCCGCCGTGCATTTTAACAGCCCAAATCGATAAGACGACAGGGCGCCTACCTAGGACGACGTGTCAACATAGATAAGATGTAAACTCACTCAGACTCAGGGAAGGTAATAAGCTAAGCTAGTGACACCTTGCTTTTCTACGGTCGACCTCCTGGACGTAAAGCCCGTGGCGGTGGTGGGGGAAAAGCATGCGCGGGGACAGGGCAGGGGTCGATTGATCGTTCGTTCCGTAGTTGATCCTGTGTGTGTGCGCCCTCACCTCGCCTCAGCGGCCAACACCCAACAGCCCCGACCGCCACCGCGTGCCCGTAACAAACACCTCCAACACGCCCCACTGACTCCAGTACGTACGTGTCACCATGGCCATGTGGTGGTGCTTGTCGTGGTTCTAAGTCTGACAGTAGAATGGGGGGTAGGTATGGAGAGGCAAGGTACTAGCTATGGAGTAGTTGGTACGCACGAGTTTACGAGTTCAGGCCCTTCTCGGAGGAAGTAACAACCCTATGTCTCGGAGCCGGAGGCGGTCGATTTGGATTATATGCGTATGAATTACGAAGTGCGAACCCCTCTACCGTGGAGGGTGGCTTATATAGAGTGCGCCAGACCCCAGCCACCCCACGTGGCGGAGGGTTTAAGGTACATTAAGGCTAGGCGTTCGGTAACGCCTTACATAAAGTGTCATCATGACCATAAAGACTACTTAATCTACAGACTGTTTGGACACAGAGTGGCTCTTGGACTCCTGGTGGTCGAGTGGGTCTTCATGGTCGAGTGTCTTTGAATCTGTCGAGTGGAAACCTACTAGGTCGACTGGTAGGCAGTTTACTCTAAGGATGACCTTGGGGAGGGTATCTTGGACAGGTCCATGACCCTACCCTAGGTATATGACTTCATCATTAGCCCCCGAGTGGATCGAGGTTTGAGTGAGGAAGGAGTTGATAATCTTTCCGACCTGCTTTTCGTGCTGCGAGTGTGCTTTATTCTGGATCAGTGACCTTTCAGTGACGGTGTCAACTTCTCTTTCATTCGCCTTGATCCATTCTCTACATCTATCGAGTGAACTTTATGAACTTGGAGATTTCCGAGCGACGGATCGGAGGGAATCTGCCATCTGACAAGTTGCTCTGCTGTTAGCGGATTTAGTGGGATCTGAATTTTGAGAAGCGCGCGAAGGGGAGAAGGCCGCGGCACTCGGATGGATAAGGCAAGGACGCCTCGATCTCCGCGCCACCTTTTTCGCCATGTATCGCGCGCGCGACTATTGCGGGATTTGACAGGATTGCCCGGGCCTACCAGTCAGCCACTCGGAAGCGTCTTCATATAAGGCGCCGGGCGGGGGTATTTTGAACAGTGCGCCCTCATTTTCCCCTCCTCCGTCCTCAGATTCATCCTCCGCGCCCGTAACCTGCTCAGCTCCGCTGCCCCGCTCCTGTCCCGCCGACGACAATGGTGAAGGAGAAGACGGCGGCCTTGGAGAGGGTGAAGAAGGCGACGGCGAAGGCGAAGGGGAGAGCGCCAATCGGGCGGATCTCGTCATGTCCAGCCTGCCGCAAGGCTGGGTCCAGGGAGATTGGATCCGCTCGACCATCACCCAGAAAGACCTCAACGACCTGGCCAACGAGGGACTGATCCCCCACGGGTCGGCAAGGCTTCCGGGGACAGAGTGGCACCCGCAGCCTCAAGAGGGTGAGTGCGTCCTCCTAGCCACACATGTGGATCGCGGCTTTTCTCTTCCGCCGTATCTTTTCTTTCTGGGTTTTCTGAACTTCTTCGGAGCACAACTCCATCACTTTACACCCAACTCCATTGCCTATCTCGCCGCTTTTGTGTCTTTGTGTGAAAACTTCTTGGGTTGTCGACCACACTGGGGCCTCTTCAAACACATATTCACTTGTCGCTCTCAGACGGTGAAAACGGCTAGTCCGAATGACGAAAGAACCCAAGTAATCCAGATGTGTGGGGGTCTTGGGGTCCAGATGAGGGGTAAAAGTGCCTTTTCAGCCATGATTCTTCCCAATTCAGTCAGGGGGTCGCAGTCGACTTGGTTCTACTGCCAAGACCAGTCGATGCCAGGGCAGTCGACTGGACTCCCTCCTTTCTCCATAGATCGAGTGAACAAGCCGTCCTCTCTGAAGGTGCTTCTGAAATCTGCAGTGCTGCCACCTCCGAGACCTCAGCTAAGCACGAGGATCAGGAAATGGAAGATGCCGCCACCTCCAACCTTGGTATGATCTCTGCAGTTTTGCTTTGCGGTCGATTGGATTTTTGTTTTTACCTTTGAACCTCGCTTGTAGTTCCACCTCATGTCATTGATCTTCCTGATGACGACGATGAAACACCACTGAGGAAGAGGAAGGACAAAAAGGTGCCTGTTGGCAAGGCTACTCCAGTTATATCACTGCCTGAGACGCTAGCTCACGAGGGAGGCGACACCACTCGGACTTCTGTGTCCTTTGTTGTGCCGCTGACGAGTGTCCGGCCTTCGTCGTGCCGATCGCTGACCCGCCATCCTTTTTGCCACACACCACGTCCGGAAGACCAAGTGAGTGCGCTAAGGAGGCCATACGCCGTGCAGGGATCATGATGGAGCAAGTGAAGGTGGTCCGAGAGGCCAGCCAGCGGCTTATGATGCAAGCTCGGCTCTTGAGCAATGTCCAAGTAAGTTGCTTGTTCTGTTAGGGATATGCTACCTGAAATTTCTTCTTTCGAAGATTTCCATATCTGCATCTGTACACCCACCGGGTGTTGGTTGGTGTGTCGATTGAGTTTTGAACTGGTGGGGCACGCTGAGTGCACCCACTGGTGTAATCCTCGAGACTATGGTGGATCATGGGCGATCGACTATAGTCTTTATACTTTGAATTTCTTCACTCGGTCTGGTCCGCCATGTCAAATGGATCTTTGGAACCCGGTGGGGCACGCTGAGTGCACCCACTGGTGTAGTCCCCGAGACTATGGTGGATCAGGCGATCGACTATAGTCTAAGAACTTCTTTCCTTTCTTTTTTACACAAATTGATCACGATTAGCTATGTTTTTAGGATCATAACCTTTTTGCCTCTTTCGGTCGATTGGTCGAACCGGATTAGTAAAACCAGGGGGCACGCTGAGTGCACCCACTGGTGTAGTCCCGAGACTACCGCCGAATGTTTTGATCTGTTGTAGTCTTAGAAATGCTACGATTTTTCTTAAGGCACTCGGAAGTGGCTTGTCTTTGATGTTTTGTCGATTGACTCTTCGCAGAAATCTTGCGAGCTCGTGGCCCGCTATACCGAATTGGAGAACAAGTAGATCCAGCTCAACCTTGACTTGAAGCTCGCTCAGGAGAACTTGCAAAAGGCGAGAGACGAAGCAAAAGGTATGGCTGGTGAGAACTTGATTTATCTTTGTCTTTCTACCCATTCTCAACTCTGGACTTATTGTTATTTTGCGCACAAACCGGAGGAGGCTCAAGAAGAAAGACCAAGACCTTGCGAGAGAACGTATATGGCTTTGGAGAAAACAAAGCTCGCGGAAGAGAAACTGGCCTCAGTCGGAAAACTCGAAGAGGAGAATACCAACCTGAAGGCTGCTCTCGACGCGGCCAACAAGGAGGCTAGTCGACTGAAGAATGACAAAGTTGCTCTGACTGACAAGGTTGGCGAACTGGCAGGGAGGAGGAACGATTTGGAGGTTTATCTGGGAGGGCTCGCCAAGAAGCTATTCCTCATGCTTGAAGGTAAATCCTCTTACCCGACTGACTTGTCATCATCGACTCACCATAGAACCATTATCTTGAACTTGAGTCGTATTTGCAGAATTCTGTCGAACTTGAAGAAGAGACCCGGTCAGTGGAGACAAGCCCGGACCCCATCAACTCTCCCGTGAAGGATGAAGCCGCTATGAACGTGCTCGACCGAGTCTCGCATCGTTGGAGTGGTGGACTATCTCGCCGACCGAAAGCTGCGGTGTCACGGATCGACTCAACCCTCTGGCGGACCGTGACGGCAGAATGACCTTGAGTCCTTAATGACTCGACTGAATGAGGTTCCAAGTCGAGTGCAAGAATGGAAAAAGTCTTCTGCCAGGTGCGGTGCTGATGTTGCTCTATCTCTGGTTCGTGTCCACTGCAAGGAAGTAGGGATGGCACCCGCAGGGTTTGGGCACGGGTAGAGCCACCCCATACCCTTACATGTCGCCCCAAACCTTACCCATCACCCGTACCCATACCTATCGACGGGTACAACTTTTTCTCATACCCATCACCCGTCAGGGTAAATGGGTACCAAGGGTAAAATTACCTAGATTTGCAACACATCAATTTGAGCATTACATAGTCATAAACAACAACTTATAATAATAATTTATAAACATCAGCACGTCATGACAACAACACATGAATACATGACATTATCTATGGACAACAAATATATTCCTACTCTAAGATCAGCTCTCATAATCATAAAATAGTAAATAAAGTTGAAACTCACCTAGCTGAAATAACCTTGCTCTTGTTCTTGTCTTTGGTAGCAGCAGCAGCAGATGGACCATTGCTAAGCAAGCTAGGTTGTCGCTGCTTCATGGACAACTTGGACATAGTGCTGCAACGATGATGCGCCTTTGGACCCCAGAGCAGGAGGTGGGAGACCTTGATGTCAGGCCGGGAGTTGGCTCTTTCCTAGCGCAGCGGAGGCGCAAGGCCCTGGATCCATGGTGTTGGCGTCCACCTCGGGAGGACAGGAAAGGGGTGGTGGTGCGAGGCATCAAGCGGTGGAGGCGCTGGGCGGAAGTGGGCAACGGCAAGAAGATGAGATCGATCTGGCTTGGGCGCTGGCTGCTCACGAGCCTCCGAGGTAATTTTAGACGTGAATCACGCTGATATAGCCATATAAGGAATGAGACAATTCTGGACATTAATCACCTTTCTTGAGACAAGGACATTAATCACCTAGATACGTACACGTATGGGATGGGCTTGTGGGTCCTGTGGCTTTGTTATGGGCCGGTTGCGAGATTTATGTAAAAAACGTTTAGTATATGGACACATAATATTTAAGGCCTATTAAAAAAATCATATTACATGCGGGTACATGGGTACATGGGTATGGGTTATACTAAACCATACCCGTACCCACTATACCCGATGGGTTTCAAATTTTCCTATTTATGTACCCATGGGTATTTTTGTGACCCATACCCTTGCCCTAATAGGATTTTTACCCGCCGGGTACGCGGGTAATGGGTACCCATTGCCATCCCTGCAAGGAAGCGCGGGAGGACAAGCTGGCGGCCCTCAGAGTTGCGAACACTAAGAAGTATGATTTCCAATCTTTCATGGAAACTTTCATCGCCGCTGCCACCCGGATCGCGATGGGATCGACCTTGACCAGTTTGTGGCTCCTTCCATCCCTCCACCGAGGAGTAAAAACTTTTATGCTCTACCTTAAATTTGCCTCGGAATGCCGAGTGATTTTGTAACCGATAAACCTTAAAGGTGCTTGAGGCCTGGGTACTTCTGCATCCTTAGGATGCTATCCGAACTTTACTTTTCGTCAAAATATGCTTTTGTTTGCCTTCGAGTGAACTTTGCTCTTCACTCGGATTATGCTTCAATGTTTGAGATGCAGCTCTGAGGTGGATCCAGTCGACCTACACTTTGTGGCTCTTGCAGGTGCAGGAGAAGGAAGCAGTCGACGTGTACCTCGTCGTCCTTGTGGATCGGGATGGAGCGCACGTTTTACTTGTGGCGCAGCTCCGAAGGAGAAGGTAGCAGTCGACCTGAACCTCGTCGTCTTTGCGGACCGGGATGGAGCGCATGTTGTACTTGTGGCGTAGCTCTGAGGGAGAAGGTAGCAGTCGACCTGCACCTCGTCGCCTTATGGATCGGTATGTTTTCAAACTTAGGCGAGTCCCGGACTGCAGCTAAGCCCCGAGTGGGAGGTTTCCTCTCCACTCGGTAGAATTTTTCAAACTTAGGCTAGCATCTTGGACTGCAGCTAAGCCCCGAGTGGGAGGTTTGCTCTCCACTCGGTAGGGTTTTTAAAACTTAGGCGTGTACTGGACTGCAGCTAAGCCCCCGAGTGGGAGGTTTGCTCTCCACTCGGTAGGATTTTTCAAACTTAGGTAGTCTTGGATGCAGCTAAGCCCCGAGTGGGAGGTTTGCTCTCCACTCGGTAGGATTTTCAAACTTAGTAGTCTTGGACTGCAGCTAAGCCCCGAGTGGGAGGTTTGCTCTCCACTCGGTAGGATTTTTCAAACTTAGGCGAGTCTTGGAATGCAGCTAAGCCCCGAGTGGGAGGTTTGCTCTCCACTCGGTAGGGATTTTTCAAACTTAAGTAGCATCTTGGATCGCTACTAAGCCTCCCGAGTGGGAGGTTTGCTCTCCACTCGGTAGGATTTTTCAAACTTAGGCTAGCATCTTGGACTGCAGCCTAAGCCTCCAAGGAGGATTTTTGTGTCATAGCTTTGAAGGGAAGGCAACAATGACTGCACTGCCTCGTCGTCCTTGCAAAGTGCACATTGTATTAAATACTTAGGCAAGTACTTGGACTGCAGCTAAGCCCCCGAGTGGGAGGCTGGCTCACCACTCGGTAGGATTTTAAACACTTAGGTGAGTACTTGGACTGCAGCTAAGCCCCCGAGTGGGAGGGTGGCTCACCACTCGGTGAGGATTTTAAACACTTAGGCGAGTACTTGGACTGCAGCTAAGCCCCGAGTGGGAGGCTGGCTCACCACTCGGTGAGGATTTTAAACACTTAGGAGAGTACTTGGACTGCAGCTAAGCCCCGAGTGGGAGGCTGGCTCACCACTGCAGTAGGATTTTAAACACTTAGGCGAGTACTTGGACTGCAGCTAAGCCCCGAGTGGGAGGCTGGCTCACCACTCGGTAGGATTTTAAACACTTAGGTAAACGGATTCATTGCTAAACCCCCGAGTGAGAGGCTGGCTCGACACTCGGTAAGGATTTTTTTTACAAACTTAGGCGCAACGGATTCGCAGCTAAGTCACGCACTGGGGGGGGGGATTTAACAAAAAGTAATAACAATCACTGGGAAAATTATAATCTTGTTGATTTAGATAGACAAACTACAGAAGCACTTTTATTACATCTCACCCGAGTGAGCTCTTAAGTGTAAAAGGGGTGGAGCAGCTCCGCGTTCCATGCCCGAGGCTCATCGACCTGGCGTTCGACGTTGTAAAGATGGTAAGCCCCATTGTGAAGAACTCTGGTGACGATGAAGGGGCCTTCCCAAGTGGGAGCGAGCTTGTGTGGTTTCTGTTGATCCACTCGGAGGACCAGATCTCCTTCACGAAGGCTCGGCTCTTCACATTTACGGCATGGAATCGACGCAAGTCCTGGCGATAGATGGTCGGGCGGATCAGGGCCATCTCTCTCTCCTCTTCAAGGAGGTCGATCGCATCTTGACGGGCTTGCTCGCATCGCCTTCAGAGTAGAGTTCGACTCGGGGGCATTGTGAAGCAGTCACTTCGGCGAACTGCTTGACTCCATAGACCATAAAGAATGGAGTTCTCCCAGTCGAACGATTAGGAGTGGTCCTCAATCCCCAAAGAACCGACGGAAGTTCGTCGACCCACGCTCCTGCTGCATGCTTGAGATCACGCATCAGTCGAGGTTTCAGTCCTTTGAGAATTAGACCATTTGCTCGTTCAGCTTGTCCATTTGACTGGGGGTGAGCGACTGAAGCATAGTCGACCCGCGTGCCCTGTGAGGCGCAAAAGGCTTTGAACTTGTCGGAATCGAAATTTGACCCATTGTCCTTGATGATGCTGTACGGAACTCCATATCTGAATATCAATTCTCTGACGAAACTGACAGCAGTGCACACATCAAGATTCTTGATAGGTTTAGCTTCGATCCACTTCGTGAACTTGTCGACTGCCACAAGCAAATAAGTGAAACCACTCCTGCCAGTTCTCAGCGGTCCAATCATATCCAACCCCCAAACAGCGAAAGGCCGACGAGTGGAATGGTCTTCAAAGTCGAGGCGGGCTTGTGTGACATATTGGAGTAGAACCGACATCCTTCACATTTGTCGACTATTTCCTTTGCCATTTCATTTGCCTTTGGCGGTAAAATCCCGCCGGTATGCTTTAGCCACGATGGTCCGAGAGGACGCATGGTGACAACAGGTCCCAGTGGATATCATCAAGGATTATCGACCCTCTTACGGCGTTATGCACTTCGGTGACTCGGTCATGCTTTCTCTGAATAACTGTCCCTTGATCACAGTAAAGGCCTTGGATCGACGGACGATCTGTCTAGCCTATTCTTCATTCTCCGGGAGCTCTTTCCTCAGGATGTATGCGATGTATGGTACTGTCCAGTCGGGAGTGATGACCACGACTTCCATGACCAGGTCGACCACCACTGGGACCTCAACTTCAGTCGGATCAGTGGCACTTTTTGGCTGTGGAACTTCTTCGGTGAAAGGATCCTCTTGAATCGATGGTGCGGATGTGCTCCAAAAACACATCACCGGAATGGCTTCCCTCTTGCACCCTATTTTCGCCTAATCATCAGCTTTGATTTTTCGGTCGGGGTATGTGATGGAGCTCTAACCCTCAAACTTCTTTTTCCGACTTCCTAATCGCGCATTACAAGAGCAGTCATGGCTGGACTTGACGTCCCCACTCCTTCATCACTGATTAACCACCGTGTCCGAGTCACCATAGACCATGAGGCGACGGACGCCGAGTGAAATGGCCATCAAGAACCCATACAACAATGCTTCGTATTCTACTTCATTGTTGGAAGAATCAAAGTGAATCTGGAGCACATATCTGAGCTTATCTCCTCGGGGGGAAACCAATACTACCCCAGCACCGGAACCATTCAGCATCTTGAAACCATCAAAGAACGTAGTCCAGTGCTCCGAGTGGACTTGAGTCGGTAACTGTTGTTCAATCCACTCGACGATGAAATCTGCTATTGCTTGGGACTTGATGGCTTTCTTTGCCTCAAACTTGATATCAAGGGGAAGAAGTTCAATCGCCCATTTCGCCACTCGACCAGTTGCTTCTCTCACATGCGTAATCTCTCGATAACGGGCGTCACCGACGATCGTAATGGAATGATCAGAGAAGTAGTGAGCAACCTTCTTTGCGGTCATATAAATCCCATACACAAGCTTCTGATAATGAGGGTATCTTTGCTTCGACGGGGTTAACACTTCAGGAAGATAATATACTGGGCAATTGAACTTTGAAGGCTTTTCCTTCCTCTTCCCGCCGACCGTAAGTAAATCTTTATCGACGACTTGTCCTGTGGCTGCAATGTAAAGCAAAGAACGGCTCTTATCGATTGGGGTAGCAAGCACCGGTTGGTGGAGAGCAGAGCTTTGAGCTCGCAAACGCTGCATCAGCTTCGTGAGTCTACTCGAACTTGTCTCGACTTTTCATCACCAAGAAGAGGCAATGCCTTTTCACCGAGTAGAGATGAATCGACTTAAAGCGCCAAGCATCCAAAGAAGCTCGGACATCGATTGCACACGCGTATGCGTTTGATTCGGAGAATATCGCCAACTTTTTCTCGGGTTAGCGTCGATTGCTCGCTCAGTAAACGAAAACCGAGTAACTTTCCACCAGGAACTCCGAATGTGCACTTTGATGGATTAAGCTTGATATCATACCTCCTGAGATTGGCAAATTTCTTAGCAAGGTCAGTCAACAGGTCGGAACCTTTCCGTGACTTGACCACAATGTCATCCATGTATGCTTCCACATTCCGACTGATTTGAGTGGGTAAACACTTCTGAATCATCCTCATGAACGTGGCTCCGGCATTCTTGAGGCTGAATGGCATGGTGACATAACAGAAGCACCCGAATGGAGTGATGAAAGCTGTTTTGATCTCGTCGGGTCCATGCAGCATTTAATCTGATGGTACCCGGAATATGCGTCCAAAAAAGACAACCGCTCACATCCCGCAGTCGAGTCGACTATTTGGTCAATGCGGGGTAGAGGAAAATGATCTTTCGGGCAGGCCCGATTGATATGTTTGAAGTCGATGCACATGTGCAGTGAATTGTCCTTCTTAGGGACCATGACCACATTGCCGAGCCACTTGGAGTGGTAAATTTCTCGGATAAACTCTGCTGCTAAGAACCGAGCCACCTCCTCGCCAATGGCCTTTCTCTTCTGGACGGCGGACCGTCGAAGATGTTCTTTGACAGGTTTGACTTTTGAGTCGACTTCAGACGGTGCTCAGCCACTCCACAGGAACACCCGGCATGTCAAGAGGCTTCCATGCAAAGATGTCCCGATTCTCACGGAGGAACCGGACGGCGCTTCTTCCTATTTGGAGTCGAGTGTTGTTGAGATGTTGGTCGGAGCAGCATTGGGGTCGGTTGGGTGAATATGAACCTGCTTCGTCTCACCGGACGATCGAAATGCCGACCAGAGCGGGCTTCTTGGCTCGCAACAAATCACTCGGATCTGCAGTCTTCCGATATTCTTGCAATTCTACCACCGCCATCCGAGCATCAACAATCTTAGAGCCTTCGAAACACTCTTCCGCTTTCTTCCGATTGCCGTGATGGTGATCACACCCTTGGGGCCGGGCATCTTCAGCTTGAGGTACACATAACATGGTCGGGCCATGAACGGGCATACGCCCGGCCTTCCCGAGAATAGCGTGATAAGCGCCTGAAATCCACGACCTCAAAGGTCAACTTTTCTTTGCGGAAATGCTTCGAATCACCAAAAACCACATCGAGTGCAATTTGACCGAGTGACTCAGCCTTCTTTCCAGGAATGACTCCGTGGAAACTCATGTTACTGGTGCTGAGTCTGGACATCGGAATGCCCATCCCTTTCAACGCGTCTCGCATACAAGATGTTCAGCCCTTTGCCGCCATCCATCAAAACTTTGGTCGGTCGAGTGCCTTCGACGACCGGGTCGACCACTCAACGCTTGCCTCCTGTGGTGGCAATGTGTGTCGGATGATCGGACCGGTCGAATGTGATGGCGATGCAGGACCATTTCAGATAATTGGGCGTCGCCAGAGCGACCATGTTCACTTCTCGGTTGTTAACTTTCAATCGACTTTTGCTTTCAACGTCAGCAAAAATCATCAGGGTGGAATTGACCTGGGGGTATCCACCATCACTATCTTCTTTGTCCTCAACTTTATCCGACCTTTTTTCCTTATCCTTGGGCTGCTTCCCTTGGAACTGCTGAATCAAGAGCCGACATTGCCGAGTGGTATGCTTTGGGTAAATGAGTTTACCCTCTTCATCTTTCTTCGTGTGAATGTGACATGGAAAGTCTAATACATCATTCCCATCTTGGTCTTTCACCTTCTTGGGGTTCCATGGACCCTTGGGTTTCCCCTTGAACTTTCCTGGGGTCACAGCCTAGGCTTCTCCGGGAGCGGCTGGCTCGGCTTTGCGCTTCTGCTTCCGATTTGAATTTCCTCCGCCGGCTTCATTAGCGGCTGACTTGTACTTACCACTCCGGAGCCGATCCTCTTCTTCACCTTTAGCATACTTGGTGGCAATCTCCATCATCCGACTCAGGGTCATATCTCCTGTTCGACCGAATTTTAAACTCAACTCTCTGTTCTTGACACCTTCCTTGAAAGCACAGACTGCCTGGTGATCAGACACATTCTCAACTATGTGGTGCAAGGTTATCCATCTCTGGATGTAATCTCTCAAAGTTTCATTCGACTTCTGCACACAAGACTGCAACTCTGTCAATCCTGCTGGTCGCTTGCAAGTCCCTTCAAATGTCCTGACAAACACTCGGGCCAGATCTTCCCAAGTGTAAATACTGCTGGGTGCTAACTGATTCAACCATGCAAATGCTTCATAGCTACCTCATGGTTGCCGCCGCCAATCTGAACAGCCACTCGGTAGTCCTCAAGCCAAGTGTCAGGCTTGGACTCACCGGTGAACTTATTGACTCCAGTCGCCAACCTGAAGTTGGGAGGAATCACTGCGGCTCTGATGGCCCTGCTAAAACACTCGGCCGAGACATGAACTCTGCTGGAGGGAACATCTCTGTCATGACCTTCTCGGTGAGCTCTGTTCCTGTCGACCAAGCCTTGAACGATGATGGATCTTCCATCAAAGCCTGGCTCTTTGGGGTCGACTGGAATCCTTCGCCCAACACTGTGCTGGCGTCTGTCATCTTGTTGTCGAGGAGCGTATGATCCACCCCTTGGGGGAGGGGTGGACACTCGACGTCGATCATTGCGATCGAATCGGTGCTCATACGGCTCGCGATTCTGTCTTGATCATCACGCCCGGCCTCCACGTTCCTCACGCCGGGGCGATCTTGGACTATGGGCCGATCGACTGAATTCGCAGCGACGGATCTGCTTTGTGAATCCTGTTCCGTGATCGTGAGACGATCGAGTTTTGATCTCCTGCTGCCCGGAGTAAATCTCTGATCTGTTGCAAACCTCTACTCGCCTCCGACTGGGAAGGCTGAATTGATTCTGCAATACGGGCTGCAGCTGCTAAATTCTGAATCGGAGTTCGATATACCTGAGTTGATGGTGGAAAGAGCTGACGTCGACTGGATTCCGGAACCCGTGGTCGCATGCGCTCATCGAGAACTCGCTGGAGGTTCTCGGTCGAAGCGCTCAGCCAAGTTGGCCAAGCGCGCATCCTCCAAGGCACGAGCCTCGGGGGTTTCTCCAACGATTGGAGTGTGAAGCGCATCCATGTTTCGGCGGCGAAGTTCCTCCCTCTGCAGCGAAGTGAGGGGCTCGGGTTGGTACTCTTCATGATCTTGGCGCAGATCACCTCCACCGCCGCCTCCATCGGTGCGGGGTATCCAGAGGATCGCGTGGTCCGTCGACCATCGTAACCTCTCGCCACGGATCGCTGCTATCGCACTCGGATGCAGTCTCTGCGGAGCCAGTCGACATATCGAACAGGCCGTAGAGAGATTTGTCGGCCTCGATTGCCGTGACTTGGGACGTGGCTGACTGGCGAGCCACCGCGTGTCTCACCCACCGCTGAAGCCTCGACCGACCGGAACGCTTGCGCCGGCTGGAGACTGGGAGTGAGGACGGCACAAGAACCAACCCATACTGGGTCGACGATTGCCGCAGGAGGACGCCGCGACGACGCTGAAAGTGCGTTCACCTAACGGGGAGCGCCAGACGTCGAGAGGAGCCTCGAAGCCAAGCGGAGTCGTCGGCGATGAACGTGGCGCGCAGAGACGGATCTCGCGCCCTCGAACAAAACTCCACGAAACCATGATGTAGGAGATCGAAAGAATCCCAACTTCTCCAACAAATCGCTAGAACACCTGCCCCACGGTGGGCGCCAACTGTTGTGGTTCTAAGTCTGACAGTAGAATGGGGGGTAGGTATGGAGAGGTAAGGTACTAGCTATGGAGTAGTTGGTACGCACGAGTTCTGAGTTCAGGCCCTTCTTGGAGGAAGTAACAGCCCTACGTCTCGGAGCCCGGAGGCGGTCGACTGGATTATATGCGTATGAATTACAGGGGTGCGAACCCCTCTACCTGTGGAGGGGGGTGGCTTATATAGAATGCGCCAGGATCCCAGCCAGCCCACGTAGTGGAGGGTTTAAGGTACATTAAGGCTAGGCGTTACTGGTAACGCCTTACATAAAGTGTCATCAGGACCATAAAGACTACTCGTTTGGACACCGTGTGGCTCTTGGACTCCTGGTGGTCGAGTGCGTCTTCATGGTCGAGTGTCTTTGAATCTGTCGAGTGGATACCTACTAGGTCGACTGGTAGGCAGTTTACTCTAAGGATGACATTGGGGAGGGTATCTTGGACAGGTCCATGACCCTACCCTAGGTATATGACTTCATCAGTGCTCGCTCCCACTCCAGCGCCAAGTTAGAGCTGGAAGATTTTCCATGCATGCGGTGTGAGGATGAACGGATGATGATAGAGGGAGGGACTGACTGACTGGGACGTAGTATTGTTGGACGGTAGGGTCTCCAAAGCCAACCGGACGGAGTTAAGTGCCTTGCCTTGCCATGGCTGTCTGCGTTGCCGATTGGGCTCCTGCTAAGCTTCATCAAGGTTGAAAAGGGGCCGGTGAGTGAGGGTTTGCATCATGGTTCGGTACAGCGGCTCCAATCAACTCATAAGTGTACCGCCAGGTTTTAAAAACCGAGCAAGAAGATGGACTTATCTCCATCGGGCGTGGCGTGAGTCCGCACGACTACTGCTACTGATGACATTATTCAAAGACGTGGAGTTTCCATCTCCTCACGACTATACCTTGCCAACCAATCTGCAACACTATCCTATGACCTATGAAGTTTCTGTGGAACAAAAACCCTATCAATCATTAGAGCCTTAATTTCAGCCACTAACTGACCGTACACGAACGATCTAAACTAGAATTTGAAAGACAAGATAAGGCAGTCTAAGAATCAGACTAAACCAACACCGAAAGCTCTGTATGCTATGTCGCAAGCGCCATACCAATCATTTGCGCATGTATCTCAATCTCTAGAGCTTCACTACGGTTAAATATATATATCAATAAGCTGCAAAGATGACTGAGCCGTCATATCTCCGGAGGATCATCCCCACCGCTGCAGTGCCATCCTCTTCCAGAAAGGAACCATCTAAAGACAAGGCCAACATATTATTCGGAGGTGCCGGCCACTGTAGTACTTGGGGAGAACAATGACGCTTTGGTCTTTCCCATACATTTTGGACTACCAATTTTCCCTTCAACATTTCTTCCATTGTGAACTTCTGAGCATCTAAGATCGTCCTCATGTTGCCATGTTGGCCGATCATGTATGCACGTAATGGGGTAGCTCAAGCATTAAAATGCATCTTCTCAAACATCTGCAAACACCCCAAAACTGCAAAAGCGGCATCCGTGAACAAAGTAGAGCATGCACTCCACTCGAGTGCACGCACGGATAAAGGCGTGTGGCTTTGAGTAAAATTGATCATGTGCATATTAAGGTGTAGCGTGATGTAGTAGAGTACTAACCTGTCCCAGATTTGTCAGTTTGTCCAAAATAATTAAGTACAGTATAGTTAGATGGCAAGAGGAAACTAATAACTACTTAGGTTCAAATGTGTTGGACCGACAGAAACAAAACAGTGTAGTTTCATTTTCATGGATTTGGCAAAAGTGTCTTTGATAATTGACTGTAAACGAGCTTACCTGTAATAAAAAGATGAGCCAATAAAAAGATGACACTGACATTTCAAGTAAAGATAAAATCAGGGCCACTCAATTATGTAAAATAGTTATAAAAGTTCCAGACTAATATGCAGAGAACTGCGATAATACATCAAGTTATATATATACAACAACTACAAACCAGTACTCTCTCCTTTAAAAAAAAGTGTCGCTGATTTAATACGAAGTTAATACGAACTCCATGAACTGAAAATAGTAATTATGGCAGAACATGAATGAATTGTAAACATAATCCCGGCTAACATGGAGCAATTCAAGTTAATTACAACAAAATAGAAATTGCACCTTTAATACCTCAAAGTTGTAAGAAATGGACCCTAATATTTGGGGCACGTCAGGTACGGACCAGCACATCAACAAACGATTCATTCGATCATGAAAGGAGCTTTCCAGCGAATGTTTCAGGTTCTTCACTCGGGTGGGGTACCCATGAGCGATTCTTTCGGTCTACCGCGACCCCTTGTAGATCTCGAGGTCCATTTGACTCTTTTTTTTAAGAATTGCCATCGACAGAAAAGAGACCACCTTGCAGAAAAACAACAGAAAAGAGACCCTAATTGTCATGATCTAATTTATAAAGAATTGGCATACTACTTTATAAAAACTACCATGTCTTGAATTAACAAATTTACAATGGGTATGATAAAAAAAGATCATGTGATCCACAAAAATAAATTGCCAAGCTAAACTTTAAAAACTACTATCCTCTAGATAAAAAAATGGTTTATCTGGATAAGCCCCCAAATTAGATTCTATAATTTTTTTTAAATGACACACAGAAATTGCCTTTGTCAATAAAAGAATTATTCCCATGCTATTAATAATAAAAATGTCATCCTCATATTACTAAAATTCTCATCCAATTAAAAATGAAATGACATCCTTGCAAAATTAAAAATGACATCCTAAAATAATAAAAATGCCATCCTCTTAGCATTCAAAATATGATATTATTAATAATAATAAATACCATGTTGTAAATAATAAACTGCCATGTCAAAAACTAGGATTTCCATCTTTCAAAGAGTTAAAAAAGGAAATTTTTTTGGCGATTCAAAGAAAAAACAAACTAAACACAAAATAGCTTAAAGTTACATATGGCGGCTTAAACTTATGATTTCACAAGCCCCGGCTTCAGTGCACTGGTTAGCGCGCCCGCCACCTTAGCAGAAGGTCATGAGTTTGAACCGCCGCTCGCGCATATTGTCCGGACAATTATTATCTAAATGAAAGAGAGTGTTCACCAGAAAACGGGGTACAACTAGGGGCGGATTAACGAGCTGCTCAACTCGTTGGCACAATTTTTACAAATAAATATGATGACTACGGAAGGAGGTGCAATAGTTTGTTGCCTCCGATGGATCGGGATGGGTCAATTAGATTGATTATATGGGTTGAGTGCCATGAAATGTTGTCATGTAAGATAAAATATGTGATGTGTTGTACTACCGAGCTTAACCGGCTGCTCATGAAACTCGTTAACTCGCTTGTTAAACTTATAAACTTGTTATAAGTTTAACAAGCTGAAATCAATAATTGACTCTGTTCATTAAAAAGTGAGCTACGAGCTTAACGAGTTGAGCTATCGAGCGCTCATTAAGCTTGCGAGCTATGAGTTTTTGGTACAGCCCTATGTACAACGAACAACTCTAGCCTTTGTGCTAAGATCTATGAAACAACAGGGAAGCCAAAATGAATAGCTGACAATAGTAATAGTAACTATAGGAAAGCAAAAATGAATCGACATGGACATATAACACAAAAAAAAGCAAGAGTCAAGCAATTACAACGTTAGAAGAGAAATGACATAACCCAACATACAGAAACCTAAATACAAAAATATCAATGTGTAAAAGGGAAATGATATAACCATTGCATCACGCGATCGAACGTCCGGTAACTCAAATGAGGGAAAGAATCCAGTCGGCTGAAAGATTCAACACAAATTACAGCTTGAGATCAGACATTCACAGAGTTCGACTGAAAGCGAATTGAAATCACTTGTTTGAAGAGTAGCATTGAAATATATCTATTGTGCTATCCGACAGGTAGACCCAAGGAACTACTACTAGTCCTTCTAGAATCACTGCAAGGGCAACAAACTGGGTGCAGGACGAGGGGAGCCCGCAACCATAGTCCAAAGACGGAGGCCACAAAATCCTTTGATTTCTCGCTGAAAAACTGGCCCCACACCCAACACCACATGAGAGAAGACCGTAGTCTCAGAACCTGCCAACAAAACTCTGCCCATTTCAAAACACTAGATTCGCGGAAGAAAACCCCGCAGGCGAGAGTGCTTCGTAACCAAGGGAAGGCAAGCCTCTTGCCCCTCGTGCCCGCCGCATATAACCAACGCAACGCACGCAGAGGAGCCTGGAATCGAATCAGGGGAATACCAAAATCAACCGGACGACCGCCAACGGATGATGATAGAGGGAGGGACTGACTGATTGATTGGACGGTATAGTAGGACCTCCAACGCCAACCGGCCGGAGTTAAGTGCCTTGCCTTGCCTGTCAGCGTTGCCGATTGGGCTCCTGCTAAGCTTCATCAATTGTGAAAGGGCCCGGTGAGGGAGGAGGGTTTGCATCATGGTTTGGTACAACGGCTCCAATCAACCCATAAGTGCACCACCAGGTTTTAAAAATGCAGCAAGAAGCTTAGACTTGTGGAACGTGGCGTGAGTCCGCACGACTACTATATACTCCCTCCGTTCCTAAATACGAGTCTTTTTAGACATTTTAAATGGACGACAACATATGGATGTATGTAAACATATTTTAGAATGCAGATTCATTTATTTTGCTCCGTATGTAGTCACTTATTAAAATATCTAAAAAGATTTATATTTGGAAATGGAGGGAGTACTACTCACATCACATTATTCAAAGACATGGAGTTTCCATCTCTTCACATGACAATGGTGGAGAGTCACGTTTTTGTGCAAGCAAGCTTGTTGATCATGTTTACGGAGTAGCTGTAGCTTTAAAAATGCATTTTTCCAAACATGTGAAAACACCCCCAAAAACTACAAAAGCAGACTCCCAGAACAAAAGCAGAGCATGCACTCCACTCGAGTGCATGCACGGATAAAGGCTTGCGGCTTTGAGTAAAATCGATCATGTGCATATTAGGGTGCAGCATGACGCAGGGTACTACCACCCCGTTCCTAATTTGTTATTATATCCAAATTAATTAAGTACTCCTAGTATGGTTGGATAGCAAGAGGAAACCAACAACTACTAAGTTCAAATGTGTTGAACCAACAAAAAAGGAAAACCTAAACCTAACACAACACAACCGCAGATGCTCACAAACACGTACATAGACTCGCCACTACGAACGCACACACACGTTTGTCCTAGCTCTCTGAGCACTTCGGAGAGACTGGCCAGTGGGTCTTCAAATTGACGAAGTCACCACAAACGTTACTGAAATAATATTTCGCCATTATGAGACAACATCAAACCTCGGGTTTAATCCCTGGTGGACGGTGAATACCACTATGATTGCAATTTAGTTTCAGTTTCATGAGTTTGGCGAAAGTGTCTTTCACATTGGACTGAAAGCGTACTTTCCTTCAATAATAAAAATCCAGCCAACAAATATGACGAGAGACATTCGACTGAGAATAAAATCAAGACAACTCAAATTTTATTTTATTTTTACAAAAAAATCCAGACTAATATGAACATAATTGTAATAATACGTCAAGTTGTGTACAATAACTATAAAAGGTAACTCTAGCCTTTGAAATTGTGAAAATCTATGCACCGAAAATGGTAATTATGGGAGTACAAGGATGAATCATAAAAAATTCCCGGCAAACATGGGAAGAAGTCCAATAGTAATTCAAGTTATTTAAAAAAAATAGAAACTGCAACTTTGGTATCTCAAGGTTGTAAAAAGTAACGACTCTGATATCGCGGGAACATCGGCTGGGGCTCGAGAGTTGAGCGGATGTATCGCTCCCCCTGATAAGGGGGAGAATGAACATTTTAGTTTGGTACGAGAAACCCGCCAGCGCGAACCCGGCCAGACCTGCCCTTTGCTAGGCCTCCCGGTCCTATGATCATATGCTTGTACAAAAAAAAAAGGAAAAATGTAAAAAAAATCGCCATGTTGTAGGTAAAAATAAACAACCTTACAGAAAATATCAGAAAACTAGGAAAACAAATTAAATACCATGGTACAAGCATAAAATGTCACATGTTGAAGTAGTCGCATGGCAAAATTTCAGGAAAAGATATATCCTAGAAACATGATAAAAATTGAAATGTATCTAAAGATCACATTGCAATTTAAAAAAAAAATCTAAAAATCCTGCCAACATTTGAAATCATTGTACACATGGTAAATTAAGGGATTTTTATTTCTCATGAACATGGTAAATTTTTTAAAAATGACTGTAGTCATCACACAGCTAGATTTACCAAAAAAACATTTTCACAACATAATTGCTGAAAAATATTAACAAAAATTTGTGAAATAATCACATAATTTGGCATCGTATGTTCAGATAAGTTGTCACGATATGTTCAACAAATTTGCCATGGCATGTTCAAATAATTTTGCATGCTATTAAAAAATTACTATGGTTTGTTCAATACATATTCCATGGTGTGTGCAATAAAATTGCCATGCTCTAAAATAATTTACCAAAAAATAATTGACAATGGTATATTAAAAAATTTGTCGTGCTACGAGCAAAATAAATTTTCCATAGTTCAAAAATAAATTTTCTATTATAGAGCAAGAAAATAATTTGTCGTGGTACAAAAAAAATTGTGAGGTATATTCAATAGATTTGCCATGGTATATGCAATAAAATTTGCCTAAATCCAAAAAAGTGCGTAAACATGAAGAAATGTAATGATATTGTATGAAAAACATGAATAAAAAAAATTGTGGTCCATTGTAGAACTATTAGTCATGGAAAAACACATCTTAACTAACCATAAAAAAACGTAGGATGTCGTTAAGTAAAGAAGAAAAAGTAAGAAAAGATATGTTGTCGTAACTTTTGCCAACATGTATTTGAAAAAGTTATCAAGCAAGTTCAAGCTAGCTAATTTGTATTATCACTAGATCAAGGTTTCGGGTCCGAAAAAAAGTTGTCATGATTTTACTCTTAAAAAATAAAAAATTGCCATGTGGCGAATGAAATTCTCTCTAACAAGTGCCATTTTGAGTAAACAAAAAAAACTGAAATTTTCCATGTGTTTTTTTTCATGTCACTTTACAAAATTGCCATGTTTTGTGTGAACAATTTCTCTTTCTTTTTTCATTGCCTAGTACTGACAGTTTAAGAAAATTGGCATGTTTTCTGGATAAGAAGGCAAAGATTGTAGAAGAAATTAGGGATATACATGTTCAGTAGAGCAGTAATGCCAAACATACAAAGATTTACAGGTGTTTACATGCTGGGCAGGGGCACTAGTGTGCCGCGTCACGGCCATGGACGACAAAACTGCGGAGAGGGGGGAGTGGCACCGGTACAGCGATTTGAGGAAGGGAGGAGGGTCTCTTCGGGTGAACCAACCCCAATGTCGTCAGCCGCTGCGAGCAGCCACCACGTCTAGGACCTACCGATGCGCACCGTTACGATCCCCCATGGATGTCGCTTGTCGGATCCATCCAATTCGCCCGCTTCTCCCCCTCCCTCACGGCGACGAACATGCGTGACCGTTTCCCGACTGTGTATGCTGTTAGGCCAACTCCACCGCGCGACCTTATCCTATCTGGCCCCGACCGTTTAGGGTAAAACGGACAAACGAGGCGGCCCAGCGCGCGACGGCCCAGACCCATCATGCCCGTTTTGTGTCCGGGCCGATCGATTTCGAACGCAAACTTGCGCCGGGTTTGGGTCGCGGCGGACACCAAACAGACGCGCGCCTCGTCCGCGTCGGGGCCGCGTGGCAGGCGGCCACCTACCTCCCACCCGCCCACATCAATGCGCATGAGCGGGCGGCTCCACCTGTCATCCGCACATCGGAAGGTCACCGTCCTTCTTTAAGTGGGAAGCGTGGACCGGTCGTCGTCCACACTGCCCCACGCCACCCCGCGGCCTCCTCGAAACCCGACAGCGCCGAACCCTAGCCCAAGCCCTCCGTTGTCCTCGAGCTCGCCGGCCGGCCACCTCGCCATGGGCTTCTGGAACCGCAAGGGGAAGCGCGACCGTGAGGCCGGTGAAGGAAATATGCCCTAGAGGCAATAATAAAGTTATTATTTATTTCCTCATATCATGATAAATGTTTTTTATTCATGCTAGAATTGTATTAACCGGAAACATGATACATTTGTGAATACATGGATAAACATATAGTCACTAGTATGCCTCTATTTGACTAGCTCATTAATCAAAGATGGTTATGTTTCCTAACCATAGACATGTGTTGTTATTTGATTAATGGGATCACATCATTAGGAGAATGATGTGATTGACATGACCCATTCCGTTAGCCTAGCACTTGATCGTTTAGTATATTGCTATTGCTTTCTTCATGACTTATACATGTTCCGTAACTATGAGATTATGCAACTCCGTTTACCGGAGGAACACTTTGGTGCTACCAAACGTCACAACGTAACTAGGTGATTATAAAGGAGTACTACAGGTGTCTCCAAAGGTACATGTTGGGTTGGCGATTTCGAGATTAGGTTTTGTCACTCCGATTGTCGGAGAGGTATCTCCGGGCCTTCTCGGTAATGCACATCACTATAAGCCTTGCAAGCAATGTAGCTAATGAGTTAGTTACGGAATGATGCATTACGTAACGAGTAAAGAGACTTGCCAAGAACTAGATTGAACTAGGTATTGGATACCGACGATCAAATCTCGGGCAAGTAACATACCGATGACAAAGGGAACAACGTATGTTGTTATGCGGTTTGACCGATAAAGATCTTCGTAGAATATGTAGGAACCAATATGGGCATCCAGGTTCCGCTATTGGTTATTGACCGAGAATAGTTCTAGGTCATGTCTACATAGTTCTCGAACCCGTAGGGTCCGCACGCTTAACGTTACGATGACAGTTTTATTATGAGTTTATAAGTTTTGATGTACCGAAGTTTGTTCGGAGTCCTGGATGTGATCACGGATATGACGAGGAGTCTCGAAATGGTTGAGACATAAAAATTGATATATTGGAAGCCTATGTTTGGACATCGGAAGTGTTCCGGGTGAAATCGGCATTTTACCGGAGTACCGGGAGGTTACCGGAACCCCCCGGTGACCTAATGGGCCTTAGTGGGCCTAGTGGAGAAAGAGGAGAAGGGGCAAGGGGCAGCCGCCTCCCCCCAAGTCCAAGCATAGGACAAGGAGGGGGGCGGCGCCCCCACTTTCCTTTTGCCCCTCTCCTCCTGCCCCCCAAGTCCTAGTCCAACTAGGAAAGGGGGGAGTGCTACTCCCGGTGGGGGTAGGACTCCTCTGGGGCGCCTCCTCCGAGGGCCAGCCGCACCCCTTGCTCCTTTATATACGGGGCAAGGGGCACCCCAATGACACAAGTTGATCTACGGATCGTTCCTTAGCCGTGTGCGGTGCCCCTCCACCATATTCCACCTCGGTCATATCGTCGCGGAGTTTAGGCGAAGCCTCGCGCCGTAGAGCATCATCATCGTCACCACACCGTCGTCTTGTGGAACTCATCCCCGACACTCGCTGCGCCGAGTCCGGGATCGTCATCGAGCTGAGCGTGTGCTGAACTCGGAAGTGCCGTCGTTCGTTACTTGGATCGGTCGGATCGTGAATACGACGACTACATCAACCAGCGTTGTGATAACGCTTCCGCTTACGGTCTCACGAGTGCGTGGACAACACTCCCCTCTCGTTGCTATGCCATCACCATGATCCTTGCGTGTGCGTAGGAATTTTTTTGAAATTACTACGTTCCCCAACAGTGGCATCCGAGCCTGGTTTTATGCGTAGATGTCATATGCACGAGTAGAACACAAGTGTGTTGTGGGCGATACAAGTCATACCGCTTACCGACATGTCATACTTTGGTTCAGCGGTATTGTGAGATGAAGCATCCGGACCGACATTACGCCAGACGCTTACGCGAGACTGGTTTCACCGTTGCGAGCACTCGTGCTTAAAGGTGACTGGCGGGTGTCTATATCTCTCACTTTAGTTGAACCGAGTGTGGCTACACCCGGTCCTTGCGAAGGTTAAAACAGAACCAACTTGACAAACTATCTTTGTGGTTTTGATGCGTAGGTAAGAACGGTTCTTGCTCAGCCCGTAGCAGCCACGTAAAATTTGCAACAACAAAGTAGAGGACGTCTAACTTGTTTTTGCAGGGCATGTTGTGATGTGATATGGTCAAGACGTGATGCTATATTTTATTGTATGAGATGATCATGTTTTGTAACCGAAGTTATCGGCAATCGGCGAGAGCCATATGGTTGTCGCTTTATTGTATGAAATGCAAACGCCATGTAATTGCTTTACTTTATCACTAAGCGGTAGCGATAGTCATAGAAGCAATAGTTGGCGAGACGACAACGATGCTACGATGGATATCAAGGTGTCGCGCCGGTGACGATGGTGATCATGACGGTGCTTCGGAGATGGAGATCACAAGCACAAGATGATGATGGCCATATCATATCACTTATATTGATTGCATGTGATGTTTATCCTTTATGCATCTTATCTTGCTTTGATCGACGGTAGCATTTTAAGATGATCTCTCACTAAAAATTATCAAGAAGTGTTCTCCCTGAGTATGCACCGTTGCCAAAGTTCGTCGTGCCCAGACACCACGTGATGATCGGGTGTGATAAGCTCTACGTCCATCTACAACGGGTGCAAGCCAGTTTTGCACATGCAGAATACTCATGTTAAACTTGACGAGCCTAGCATATGCAGATATGGCCTCGGAACACGGAGACCGAAAGGTCGAGCGTGAATCATATAGTAGATATGATCAACATAGTGATGTTCACCATTAAAAACTACTCCATCTCACGTGATGATCGGTTATGGTTTAGTTGATTTGGATCACGTGATCACTTAGATGACTAGAGAGATGTCTCAGATAAGTGGGAGTTCTTAAGTAATATGATTAATTGAACTTAAATTTATCATGAACTTAGTACTGATAGTATTTTGATTATCTATGTTTGTTGTAGATAGATGGCTCGTCTTTGTTCCGTTGAATTTTAATGCGTTCCTTGAGAAAGCAAAGTTGAAAGATGATGGTAGCAATTACACGGACTGGGTCCGTAATTTGAGGATTATCCTCATTGCTGCCTGTAAGAATTACGTCCTGGAAGCACCGGCTGGGTGCGAACTGCCTGCGAGGAGCAATGCCGAAGTTGTGAACGTCTGGCAGAGCAAAGCTGATGACTACTCTATAGTTCAGTGTACCATGCTTTACGGCTTAGAACCGGGTCTTCAACGACGTTTTGAACGTCATGGAGCATATGAGATGTTCCAGGAGTTGAAGTTAATATTTCAAGCAAATGGCCGGATTGAGAGATATGAAGTCTCCAATAAGTTCTATAGCTGCAAGATGGAGGAGAATAGTTCTGTCAGTGAGCATATACTCAAAATGTCTGGGTATAATAATCACTTGATTCAACCGGGAGTTAATCTTCCGGATGATAGTGTCATTGACAGAATTCTCCAATCATTGCCACCAAGCTACAAGAGCTTCGTGATGAACTATAATATGCAAGGGATGAACAAAACAATTCCCGAGCTCTTCGCAATGCTAAAAGCTGCGGAGGTAGAAATCAAGAAGGAGCATCAAGTGTTGATGGTCAACAAGACCACTAGTTTCAAGAAAAGGGCAAAGGGAAGAAGAAGGAACTTCAAAAAGAACAGCAAGCAAGTTGCTTTGCTCAAGAGAAGAAACCCAAGTCAGGGACCTAAGCCTGAAATCGAAGTGCTTCTACCGCAAGCAAACTGGTCCCGGAAGCGTAACTGCCCCAAGTATTTGGCGGATAAGAAGGATGGCAAGGTGAACAAAGGTATATGTGATATACATGTTATTGATGTGTACCTTACTAGAGCTCGTAGTAGCACTGCGTATTTGATACTGGTTACATTGCTAATATTTGCAACTCAAAGCAGGGACTACGGAATAAGCGAGCACCGGCCAAGGACGAGGTGACGATGCGCGTGGGAAAGCGGTTCCAAAGTCGATGTGATCGCGGTCGGCACGCTTACCTCTACATCTACCTTCGGGATTAGTTTTATACCTAAATAATTGTTATTTGGTGCCAACGTTGAGCATGAACATTATATCTGGATCTTGTTTCATGCGAGATGGTTATTCATTTAAATCAGAGAATAATGGTTGTTCTATTTATATGAGTAATATCTTTTATGGTCATGCACCCTTGAAGAGTGGTCTATTTTTATTAAATCTTGATAGTAGTGATACACATATTCATAATGTCGAAGCCAAAAGATGCAGAGTTGATAATGATAGTGCAACTTATTTGTGGCACTGCCGTTTAGGTCATATCTGTGTAAAGCGCATGAAGAAACTCCATCTTGATGGACTTTTGGAACCACTTGATTATGAATCACTTGGTACTTATGAACTGTGCCTCATAGGCAAGATGACTAAAACACCGTTCTCCGTTTCTATGGAGAGAGCAACAGATTTGTTGGAAATCATACATACAGATGTATGTGGTCCGATGAATGTTGAAGCTCGTGGCGGATATCGTTATTTTCTCACCTTCACAGATGATTTAAGCAGATACGCGTATATCTTCTTAATGAAGCATAAATCTGAAACATTTGAAAAGTTCAAAGAATTTCAGAGTGAAGTTGAAAATCATCGTAACAAGAAAATAAAGTTTCTACGATCTGATCGTGGAGGAGAATATTTGAGTTATGAGTTTGGCCTACATTTGAAACAATGCGGAATAGTTTTGCAACTAACGCCACCTGGAACACCACAGCGTAATGGTGTGTCCGAACGTCGTAATCGTACTTTACTAGATATGGTGCGGTCTATGATGTCTCTTACCGATTTACCGCTATCGTTTTGGGGTTATGCTTTAGAGACGGTCGCATTCACGTTAAATAGGGCACCATCAAAATCCGTTGAGACGACTCCTTATGAACTATGGTTTGGCAAGAAACCAAAGTTGTCATTTCTGAAAGTTTGGAGCTGCGATGCTTATGTGAAAAAACTTCAACCTGATAAGCTTGAACCCAAATCGGAAAAATGTGTCTTCATAGGATACCCAAAGGAGACAGTTGGGTACACCTTCTATCACAGATCCGAAGGCAAGACATTCGTTGCTAAGAATGGATCCTTTCTAGAGAAGGAGTTTCTCTCGAAAGAAGTGTGTGGGAGGAAAGTAGAACTTGATGAGGTAACAGTACCAGCTCCCTTATTGGAAAGTGGTTCATCACGTAAATCGGTTCTGTGACACCTACACCAATTAGTGAGGAAGTTAATGATGATGATCATGAAACTTGAGATCAAGTTGTTCTTGAACTTCGTAGATCAACTAGAGTAAGATCCGCACTGAGTGGTACGGTAATCCTATTACGGAAGTCATGCTACTAGATCATGGTGAACCTCGAACTATGAAGAAGCGATGGTGAGCCCAGATTCGCAAAATGGCTTGAAGCCATGAAATCTGAGATGGGATCCATGTATGAGAACAAAGTGTGGACTTTGGTTGACTTGCCCGATGGTCGGAAAGCAATAGAAAATAAATGGATTTTTAAGAAGAAGACCGGCTGATGGTAATATAATCGTCTACAAAGCTCGACTTGTTGCGAAAGGTTTTCGACAAGTTCAAGGGGTTGACTATGATGAGACTTTCTCACCCGTAGCGATGCTTAAGTCTGTCCGAATCATGTTAGCAATTGCTGCATTTTATAATTATGAAATTTGGCAAATGGATGTCAAAACTGCATTCTTGAATGGATTTCTAGAAGAAGAGTTGTATATGATGCAACCAGAAGGTTTTGTTGATCCAAAAGGTGCTAACAAAGTGTGCAAGCTCCAGCGATCAATTTATGGTGCAGTGCAAGCCTCTTGGAGTTGGAATAAACGCTTTGATAGTGTGATCAAAGCATATGGTTTTATCTGAGACTTTGGAGAAGCTGTATTTACAAGAAAGTGAGAGGGAGCTCTGTAGCATTTCTGATATTATATGTGGACGACATATTATTGATTGGAAATGATATATAATTTCTGGATAGCATAAAAGGATACTTGAATAAAAGTTTTTCAATGAAAGACCTCGATGAAGCTTCTTACATATTGGGCATCAAGATCTATAGAGATAGATCAAGACGCTTAATTGGACTTTCACAAAGCACATACCTTGATAAAGTTTTGAAAAAGTTCAAAATGGATCAGGCAAAGAAAGGATTCTTACCTATATTACAAGGTGTGAAATTGAGTCAAACTCAATGCCCGACCACAGCAGAAGATAGAGAGAAAATGAAAGATGTTCAATATGCATCAGCCATAGGCTCTATCATGTATGCAATGCTGTGTACCAGACCTGATGTATGCTTAGCAATAAGCTTGGCAGGAAGGTACCAAAGTAATCTAGGAGTGGATCACTGGACAGCGGTCAAGAACATCCTGAAATACCAGAAAAGTACTAAGGATATGTTTCTCGTATATGGAGGTGACAAAGAGCTAGTCGTAAATGGTTACGTCGATGCAAGCTTTGACATTGATCCGGACGATTCTAAATCGCAAACCGGATACGTATTTTTATTAAACGGTGGAGTCATTAGTTGGTGCAGTTCTAAACAAAGCGTCGTGGCGGGATCTACATGTGAAGCGGAATACATAGCTGCTTGAGCAGCAAATGAAGGAGTCTGGATGAAAGAGTTCATTTCCGATCTAGGTGTCATACCTAGTGCATCGGGACCAATGAAGATCTTCTGTGACAATACTTGGTGCAATTGCCTTGGCAAAGGAATCCAGATTTCACAAGAGGACCAAGCACATCAAGAGACGCTTCAATTCCATCCGGGACCAAGTCCGGTGGGAGACATAGAGATTTGAAAAATACATACGGATCTGAATGTTGCAGACCGTTGACTAAGCCTCTTCCACGAGCAAAACATGATCAGCACCAAGACTCCATGGGTGTTAGAATCATTCTTGTGTAATCTAGATTATTGACTCTAGTGCAAGTGGGAGATCAAGGAAATATGCCCTAGAGGCAATAATAAAGTTATTATTTATTTCCTCATATCATGATAAATGTTTATTATTCATGCTAGAATTGTATTAACTAGAAACATGATACATGTGTGAATACATAGACAAACATATAGTCACTAGTATGCCTCTATTTGACTAGCTCATTAATCAAAGATGGTTATGTTTCCTAACCATAGACATGTGTTGTTATTTGATTAATGGGATCACATCATTAGGAGAATGATGTGATTGACATGACCCATTCCGTTAGCCTAGCACTTGATCGTTTAGTATATTGCTATTGCTTTCTTCATGACTTATACATGTTCCTGTAACTATGAGATTATGCAACTCCCGTTTCTCGGTAATGCACATCACTATAAGCCTTGCAAGCAATGTAGCTAATGAGTTAGTTACGGAATGATGCATTACGTAACGAGTAAAGAGACTTGCCAGTAATGAGATTGAACTAGGTATTGGATACCGACGATCAAATCTCGGGCAAGTAACATACCGATGACAAAGGGAACAACGTATGTTGTTATGCGGTTTGACCGATAAAGATCTTCGTAGAATATGTAGGAACCAATATGGGCATCCAGGTTCCGCTTATTGGTTATTGACCGAGAATAGTTCTAGGTCATGTCTACATAGTTCTCGAACCCGTAGGGTCCGCACGCTTAACGTTACGATGACAGTTTTATTATGAGTTTATAAGTTTTGATGTACTGAAGTTTGTTCGGAGTCCTGGATGTGATCGCGGACATGATGAGGAGTCTCGAAATGGTCGAGACATAAAGATTGATATATTGGAAGCCTATGTTTGGACATCGGAATTGTTCCGGGTGAAATCGGCATTTACCGAGTACTGGAGGTTACCGGAACCCCGGTGACCTAATGGGCCTTAGTGGGCCTAGTGGAGAAAGAGGAGAAGGGGCCAAGGGGCAGCAGCCCCTCCCCCAAGTCCGAATAGGACAGGAGGCGGTGCCCTTTCCTTTCCCCCCTCTCCTCCTTCCCCCCAAGTCCTAGTCCAACTAGGAAAGGGGGGAGTCCTACTCCCGGTGGGAGTAGGACTCCTCTGGCGCGCCTCCTTCTAGGGCCGGCCGCACCCCCCCTTGATCCTTTATATACGGGGGCAAGGGGTCACCCCAGTGACACAAGTTGATCTACGGATCGTTCCTTAGCCGTGTGCGGTGCCCCCCTCCACCATATTCCACCTCGGTCATATCGTCGCGGAGTTTAGGCGAAGCCCTGCGCCAATAGAGCATCATCATCGTCACCACGCCATCGTGCGGTCGGAACTCATCCCCAACACTCTGCTGGATCAGAGTCCGGGGATCGTCATCGAGCTGAACGTGTGCTGAACTCGGAGGTGCCGTACGTTCGGTACTTGGATCGGTCGGATCGTGAAGACGTACGACTACATCAACCGCGTTGTGATAACGCTTCCGCTTACGGTCTATGAGGGTACGTGGACAACACACTCCCCTCTCGTTGCTATGCCATCACCATGATCCTTGCGTCTGCGTAGGAATTTTTTTTGAAATTACTACGTTCCCCAACAGCCGGCTCCTCCTCGGGGCGCGCCGCGGCTCCGTGAAGAAGGAGGAGCCCGCGTCTCCGCCGCGCTCCTCCCGTCGAGCCCCCGCGCCGGTGTCACGCCCAATATGCGACCCTATCCAAAAGGAACTCGAAGGTCCCACCAAGGATAGACCCGCATATTGAAACGCTTTTGCAAGGTGGATATCATTACATCAACATTACATAATACATAGGGATACAACCAAGACATACAATGTCACATGAATACAACAATACAACATACAAGAGATCAACATCCGACTACGGATGAATCATAAACAGAAACTCAAACGACAAACACCCTGCTAGCCCAGGCTGCCGACCTGGAACCTATCCCCTGATCGAAGAAGAAGCAGAAGAAGAACTCCAAAACAAGTAACATCGCTCTCGCGTCATGATCATCGCAACCTGTACCTGCAACTGGTGTTGTAGTAATCTGTGAGCCACGAGGACTCAGCAATCCCATTACCATGGGTATCAAGACTAGCAAAGCTTAATGGGAAAGGAAGGGGTAAAGTGGTGAGGTTGCAGCAGCGTCTAAGCATGATATGGTGGCTAACATACGCAAATGAGAGCGAGAAGAGAAACAAAGGAACGGTCGTCAGCTAGTAATGATCAAGAAGTGATCCTGAACTCCTACTTATGTCAGACATAACCCGTAAAACCGTGTTCTCCTCTCGATCAACCCCGAAAAGAGACACTCACGGTTACGCACACGGTTGGTGTATTTTAGAAGAGTTTACTTCAAGTTTACTACAACCGGATATTAACAAATTCCCATCTACCACATAACCGCGGGCACGGCTTTCGAAAGTTCAAACCCTGCAGGGGTGTCCCAACTTAGCCCATGATAAGCTCTCGCGATCAACGAAGGATATTCCTTCTCCTCGGGAAGACCCGATCAGTCTCGGAATCCCGGCTACAAGACATTTCGACAGTAATAAAACAAGACCAGCAAGACCGCCCGATGCGCCGACAACCCCGATAGGAGCTGCACATATCTCGTTCTCAGGGCAACACCGGATGAGCAACACGTACGGCAACCGACGATACCCCAAGTTGCCTAGGGGCGGCACCGCAAGTGGCTCTGGTTTGGACCAACACTTAGACAAGCATTGGCCCGGGGGGGGGGGGCTGAATAAAGATGACCCTTGGGTTAATTACTCCCAAGGGTAAGTAGGTGGTGGTGAGGCAAATGGTAAAACCAAGGTTGGGCCTTGCTGGAGGAGTCTTATTCAAAGCGAACTGTCAAGGGGGTCCCATAAATCACCCGACCGCGTTAGGGACGCAAAATCCGGGAACATAATACCGATATGACGGAAACTAGGGCGGCAAGAGTGGAACAAAACACCAGGCATAAGGCCGAGCCTTCCACCCTTTACCAAGTATATAGATGCATTAATTATATAAGAGATATTGTGATATCCCAACATAATCCTGTCCACCATGGAGCAAACTTCATCTTCACCTGCAACTAGCAACGCGATAAGAGGGGCTGAGAAAAAGCGGTAACATAGCCAAACAATGGTTTGCTAGGAAGGGTGCCAAAGGTTAGAGGTTCATGGCAATTTGGGAGGCTTGAGGAGCAAAAGATAGGTAACGCAGCATAGCGATAGAACGAAGCAACTAGCATAGCAATGATAGTAGTGAGATCCAGGGTAGCGGTCATCTTGCCTGAAATCCCGCTAGGAATAAGAACGAGTCCATGAAGAAGATGAAGCCACGAAGATGAACCAAGCGTAGACGAACGAGTCCTCAATCGCAACGAAACGGGAACTATCGAGAAGAAGCACACAACATAGTAAACACACCACACATAGACAAGACATCATGCACAACAAGCATGATGCATGACACGGCTACATGAAGCTACTCATGGCAAGGGATGATGCAAACAAGAGCAACACATCAAAGCAAGTTTAAATGAGGCCGGAAACAACATAGAGCAATTCCGGTAAGTCCTCATATGCAAATTTCGAAATTGGTCCAGATCTGAATAAACCTTATGTTCAAGTTGTTAAACAGCAAGTTAAGATGCACCATGATGATCTACACGAAATTCTAGTCAAGTTACATATAAAGTTCATTAAATTCGAGACTACGGCCTAGAAGATATGAGCAAAACAAGTTAAACATGGCATTGATGCAAAATGCATACAAACATCAAGCAAACACCTCAAAACAAGGATGCAACATGATAATATGAAACTACATGCAAAATCAAGCAAGTTTCATATAGAGCACACTCAAAAGCAGACAACGGTTCAACACATACACCCTATACAAGTCATGACAACAATCTGTCCAAAATAGCAACTAGGCATATTGCAAGCATCAAAACACTATGCTACAGCATCTCAACGTGAAAACAAAAGGCATGGGCACGATGTACAGGTAAAGCATTACAAAACATAAACATTGAGTTATCTCCAGAAATCACTAGAACATGCTCCAAATGACATGTCAAGATTGCAAATAATAATAGTTTCAGGCTTAGCAGAAAATAACATCAGGTTGCAATGTTTAGAGCTATCAAACAACATGTTACAGGAACTTATCATGGTAAAAAAAGGAACAGAATGAATCTACTAATTGCATAGAACAAAAGTCCTTTAGTGACCATGAGCCAAAAAGGACCATAAGATATGATGGCACCCATATAAACATGGCAAAAGATATGACAGATTCATACATGGCAGGAACAACAATAAGTAGGCATGTTGGTGAGCTTGAAACACTCACCACAGAGCAATACATGGCATAAAAAGGCAACTCACAGTAAGAAGACATGTTTATGAAGCTAAGGATGCCAATAAAAAGTTCATAGGGTGCTTGGATCACTGACAACAAACATGGCAACATTGAACTTAATGTTAACAGGCTGACAGCAACATTATTAGCAAGTTTGAGGGCAAGATAACAACAAGCTACAGAAAGCTATAAATGCAATCAGGGGTATAGATGGATACAGCAAGACATGTATAACAAAACATCCTTAGTGAACATCTCCAGATTATGCATAGAATGACTTGTAGCAGCAGGTTTACATAGCATCGTAATATAACAGAATCAGCCTAGCAAAACAGCAATAGCAAGTACCATATTTAACAAGCTTGATGCACTCGCTACAGGAATCAAAAAAATACATGGATGGCACCCCTGTAAATATGGCATGGCATAGTTCAAAATATATGTAGAGCTCATACTCATAAGATGCACACATAAAATGCAACAAAAATGACAAATCACCAAGTTATAACAGTTTCAGCAGATTAACATCATATAGCACTCTTGCAACGAAGATTCAGGCATCAAGATGAGCTCCAATGAAAATTATGCAATGGAACGAAATGAAGGACTCGTCGAGGCGAACAATTTGACATATTATACACACGAAACGGAGCAGTATGCAGCAAGTTATGATGCGATAAAAATGGCATGATAATGTAAAATTATTCGGGGACTTGGTGAAAAAAACGGGGTCAACCTCTGAGATCCAAATCTGGCGCGGGACCCGAGGCGGCGGCTCGAGCTCGCCTGAGATGGACGGCGCGCCGCGACGAGGGGAGGAGGCCGGAGAGGGCGCCGTGGCCTGGTCGGGCGGGGACGGCTGGTCCGGCGGGTCGCCGGGCGGACGAGGCGCGGGCGGCCATGGAGGCATGAGGGCGGAGGCGAGACGGGCGGGTCGGCGCGAAGTCGGCGAGGCACGCTGGCGATGAGGCACGCTGGCGGCGAGGCGCTGGCGGGAGAGGCGGCGGGCACGGCACAGAGGCACGGGCGGCGGCGGCTGCCCATGGGGCCGGGCTGCTGGTTCGGCGGGTCATGGGCGCGGTTGACCAGGACAGGATGTGGCGGCGGCTCACTGGTCCGGGCGGCGGTGCGGGACGTCCGCAGGCGGCGGACATGTCCGTGTGGCGGGGAAAGTTTGCTAGGGTTTGGATCCGGGATTTCGGGGAGAGCACATATATTTATAGGTAGAGGGAGCTAGGAGAGTCCAAATGAAGTGCGGTTTTCGCCCACACGATCATGATCGAACGACCGAGAGCATGGAGGGGAGTTTGCTGGGTTTTGGGCCACTTTGAAAGGGGTGTTGGGTTGCAAACAAAAGAGGCTTTACGGTTACCTGGTTAACCGTTGGAGTATCAAACGACCTCCAAATGGCACGAAACTTGACAGGCGGTCTACCGGTGCTATACCAAGGCCGCTTGGCAAATATCGGTCCATTTCGAGAACGTTTAACACTCGCACACGAAAAGAGGTAAAAGGGGGCGCCTGGGAACATAGGAGTGCCGGATTGCAAAACGGACAACGGGGAAAATGCTCGGATGCATGAGACGAACACGTATTAAATGCGATGCACATGACGACATGATATAAAATACAGATAATGACATGGCAAAGTGCAACACGCAAGCAAATGACATGGCAACGACGGCGAATAACTGGAAGACACCTGGCGCATCGAATCCGGGGCGTTACAGCCGGCCCCCTTCACCATCAACCCTAGGCCCGCTGGTGAGCGCGACCGGCAGTACTGGGATACGAGGACGCCGGTCCCGTGGAGCGACGTCCACCTCCCCAACGGCTGGCACCTCAGCGCCGACCGGGTCCCGATCCCGCCTGTGCCGGCGAGCGGCCGCGCGCCGCGATGAGATCGAGCGCCGCCGCCGCCTCCTCCCCGACGACCTGTTCTACGACGACAGGTACGCCCCAGATTCCGACCTCTGGGACACGTGGCTCCGGGACGAGCACGACACGCGCCGCGCGTCATACTTCGCCGGCACGGTGTCGGGGCCGCGGCGGCCACGTCGAGAGGTGCGCGGGCGTCTTGGCGTCTGTGACCTCACGCCCACGCCTTCCCCGTCTCCGTCACCATCTCCACCTCCTCGCATGACAGCGGAGGAGGAGGCCCGGCTCGTGCAGCGTGTCATGGACGACTCCATGTACACCCACGACGAGCGCCAATGGGACGGCTTGGAGGAGGCGATGGCACTCTCTGCCACCGGCGACGTCGCCTTCCCCGAGCTGCAAATGGTGGCCGTCAAGGAGGAGGAGAGGAGGGAGGAGGCGATGAAGGAGGAGCTGGTGGCCGCGTTCCACCCGGGCCTGGTGGGCCAGGGGTGGGGCTGGTCCTACACTGCTCCGGAGATGGCCGCCGCCGTGGGCGTGAACTGGTGCGCCACTCCGCGCGGTCACCGGAGCGGGAGGCGTCGCCACGAGAGGAGGTCGTGCAGGCACCTCCCGCCGTCCAGCCCGCCCCCGTCTACCACGCACCACTGGCCCACCTCTGGACGCCGCCGGCCTACGTGGACCTCGTCAGCGACGACGACGACGCCGACGGCCACTGAAGACGGCGATGACATCGACGGGCACGGGCAGGAGCGCGCTGGCGACGGCCGTTTTTTTATTTTTTTTATGTTTAATTATGTTAAGTTGGACGTGAAACTGGGCCGTTTTGTGACCATGGACCCTAACTTAAGTTTTAAGTTTTTTAAACTGCGTTTATTTACTTTTTAAATCATTTTGTTTAAGTTTTTATGTTTTTTTTAAACACGTCTAACACGGACAAGATTTGGGGTTCGGCCGCGTGGTGGGCGCACGCACGACCCATCGGACAAACGCGGATATAAGTGTACCCATCGACGCCTCAAAGGGACAAAATCCAGCCAAACCGAACGTCCGTTTGATGTCGTGCGGTGGAGTTGGCCTTACTGCGGGGCAATTTGATTGACCTCCTCTTTCGCCTGGCCTGCAGCCTGCCTGGAAACGGCCTGGAGGGTGTTTGGTTGTTGTCCACAGCAGCCCAAGCTAGCCTGGCCTGCAACTCTGACATCATGTTTAGCCTGGCTCGTAACTCAGGCATCTTGCTTAGCCTGACTCAGGCGTGAGAAATAGGTGACCTGGGCATGTGCCTGGTGGCTAATCTTCCTCTAGTCTGCTACCTTTTTCAGTGGCCAGGTCTCAAGTGAATACTCTATTCCAATAAGCCTTTTCCAGGCCAGGCATGCATCCAAACATGTTATGCCTGACCAAGCACATTTTTTCTAATTCTTAGGCTGTGGCCATGCATTGCTTTTTGTCATGCATGAGAGCAAGGGTGGTAACCAAACAGCCCCTGCATCCGCACGCCCTCGCCACTGACGCCTGCGGGCCTAGCTGCTAGCACCGTGTCAGGCAGCGAGTGGTGCTGATGGTGAGGATCCTTCACCATCTCCCCCGAATCGGGGTCGAAGTTGGGGGAGGATGCGGGGAAGCAGGCGCAATGTTTGTGGTTGCCGTTAGAGCATCTACAGCCGGACTTTGCAAATCCGGCCCCTCAAACGCCCGCGGACACGCTCGGACGCGTCCGCGGGCATTGACCAGGCACGCCTCAAATTGCGTCGTCCACATCCGTGTCTCTCATATCCGAACCCTATATCCATACTATTGCATGCAATGTCAATCAAACTACATAGATCAGCTCCAGACATAGAAATTGCACAATAGTTCTCCAAAAGATCCACCAAAGTTCACACAAACGACGGACGACTATATACTACATCTAAAACTTGAAATTAAAATCAACTTCACCACTTCGGGGGCGGCCGTTTCCCCTTCTGGTCGTCGGCGTAGCTGTACTCGTCGTCGGCTGGTGGAGGAGCGTCCGATTCGTCGGAGGAGGAGCCGTCGAAGGAGGAGGAGGAGGAGTCGATGATGACGAGGCCCTTGAGGCGCTGGACGGCCCGGTCCTGCTGCCACCTGAGCTTGGCCAGCCGAGCCGCCTCCTTCGCCTTGTCCAACGCCTCCGGCTCTCCTTCTCCAGCGCCTCGTCGTCGGAGCGGCTGCCGGAGCTCGACATTGCGCCGGATTCGATCGAAATCGGTGAGAGGAGATAAGAGGACGAAGCGAGAGAGGAGAGTGAGTGAGCTAGGGTTTCGGACCGACGAGACCGATGGGGTTTTTTATGGGACATCTGTGGGGTCGATGTTGGGCCGGGTTTGTCAGGCAGACGCGTCCGGGCGTGCCCGGGCCACCCCATATTCGGGATGGATATGGGGGTGCCGGCCAGTCCGGGCGTTTGAGGCCCGTTTGAGGCGTCCATCTGGGTCGAAAAAACATGACTGACCAATGACCGGCCAGCCCGCCCGGACGTATGAGGCGGCTTTAAGAGGTCCTGCTGTAGATGCTCTTAGCGGACACTAGGGGAGCTCGGATTGTGAGGAGTGCAGGGGTGCTCGGGAGCGGCAGCGATGAAAAGAGTGTGGTCATGTGGTGGATGAGCATCGTAGCGTGATGGGTGGAAGGGAGAGCTGCGTCTTCATTATGAGGAGATATAAGATTGATAGGGCACCAGAGAAAAAACAGGACGTGTTTGCATAAAAGGCGAACGGTCCTTGGAGACTACGTGGCCACGCGGCTCTACTCTAAGATCTGTGCACAAATCCATTGGTCGTCGGCGCGTTTGCTCAGAATTGCTATAGAATGACACCAGTTCAGAAATGGAATTCAGGGACATGGGTGGCGCAACCATAACCTGTCTCGCCGTTGCCCTGGTGGAAATGGAACATGGAACGTGCGTTGCCTTACCACGTGAATGCGCCGTGCCAAATGACAGCGCGCGCACGCACGCCCGCCCTACGGCAGGCCAAGTAGTTGCGGGAAGGGAACCATCGGAATGACCACCCTAGTTCGGCATTGAACCATCTGCAGTACAGTGCGCGGGCGCCCACCATGTGTTGGGTTTATGCTTGGCGATCCGCACAGATGCAGGACGTACTTGCGATACGCTTTGGGGTCACTAGGACGGACGGTGTGGTAGGTCGATCATTGAGTCACGGTGAGTGGCGGGTTTAAGCGGTTCGCCTCACATGCACCGCTGGCCATGCAGAGAGGAGAGGGGACACCGCAAATTAAGGCGGGGCTGCAAGAGGACGGCGGTGTGTCTACGGGATAGCCGAGCTGCCTAGCATTAGCAAATCCAATCTTCACGCAAGCCACGGCCGCCGATCATTCCAAAGAAAAGGTGACGACCGACCGCTAATCATTCAGAAGATCCAACACGCACGCGCGGTGCGTGTTGCTCTTCCAATTAACACCTCCAAAGTTGGGGGTAGCGGCACCGAACGAGACACGCATGAATGAATGAATGCCGCCTGATTCGGGCTCGGAGTGCGTCGTAGGCTGATGGGCATGCCTAATCCATCGAGTGATCGTGCACCGAATCCGAACTAGCGCCAGCCAACGCGTCGCATGCATGCTATACAATGCGTGGTAGCTCAGCAGGCAAAGCGGGCGGGCAGCGATCGATGGAGTCGGCACCGCACGCTTTGGGACGTGGGAAGTTGGAACCCCAATCGCTCCCGTCGATCCGCATCTCGCCGCCGCAACCGGACCAACATTGCACGCCGCCTCTTGCACGGGCAGTTCAATTTGCCTCTCTCGCTTTTGCTTTGTCTAGCTTCATGGACGCTGCCAACGCCTTTGTGCCTCACGACGCCTGCCTGCATAAATAAGCTCGGGCCTCTTTTAGTTTCCTCCGACAGATTTGCGGAGCCAGTCTCGGAAGAGTTATGCACGGGAGACCTGAACAAGTGATGGCATTTTCAAAGCGGACCCTTAAACCTCTTGCAAGCGTTTGGACCACACTGTCCGGAAACAGTTTGCCATCTACTAACGCAGACCCATTGAGCGGCACATCGACACGCCCCGACGTCAGTTTCCTGCAACTCGAAACCAAACAGAGAGGGTGGCTTTGCGGGAGTCCGGACATCTAACATCACGTACCCTCTCTCCGGATGGCCACCTTCCGCACTGCTATTTGGCTGATGCATGTTGCTTTGGCGGAAAGTGATCAAATAGCAATGTTGTTTGGTGTAAGGTTTAACATGGATGCATGTTATTTGCACTCTCTTTTTTGTTTTTCCAGTGCATTTATATCCATACAAAGTGTGATTGTTGCTGTAATTTATTTGGCGGATGGTTATTGTTTGGCGAAGAGTAGTGGACGAATATTTAAGATATATGATTGGATGGATGGCTCCCTGCCCGGACCGATTTTCGGACAAATACCGCATCTGCTTAGGAGTCGGCGTCGGAGATGGCCTAAGTGCTGTAGCAAGGAAATTAGCAGCCGTTGTTCGTTGGCCCTAGCTTTGACCGATGCTAGCTCCGGTCCCTTCACGGAATCCCGTAGGTGGTACGGAATTGATCGGTGCATGCATGAGTGGTCGCTTCACGAGATTTCCATGAGCTGAGTAGTACTCGCAGGTTTGCATGCATGCATGCATGATAGGTGAAGGATCCCCAGCAAACGGAAAGGAAAAAGGTACGTCGTGCTAATAAGAGTATTACTAGTAGAGCCTTCAAACCCTCAAACCCTTAAAAATAACTGTTTTTTTACAGTTTTTATCGAAGAAAAGCCGTAGACTAGAACCCCTTAACCCTCAAACCCTTAAATTTTTTTAAAGATCCAACCCTCAAACCCTCTCCCAATCCTCAAAAGTAAGGGTTGGGGAGCAAAACCTACCCCAACCCTCATTTGGCGGTTATCCTCGTACGGGAGGGAAAAATCCTCCCAACTCCCGCGCCCACGCCCGCGACCGCCGCTGCTAGTCACCCCCGTCGCCGGCGGCCACTCCGTCGACCTCCCGCGCGCAACGACAACGTCGTTCATGGGGAATATTCCGTTATAAGGGTTGGGTTTGAGGATTCTAATCTTTACCTCTGTTTTTCAACCCGTAAAAGTGCAAAAAAAATTATTTTTGGACCCTTTAAACGCTAGTGAGGGTTTGAGGGTTTGAGGGTTCTACTAGTAATGCTCTAAGCAAGCTGGGATCACCACAAACCTGCAGTCGCGATTCATCTCATCTATCAGCAGTCTTTTCTCACGCGCGGCGGCTAGCCGCACTCAGCTTTGCATTCTCAAAGGTCGCTTTCCTCTTTTCCTTTCTCATGCATGGCGGCTGGCCTGGCCGCACTCAGCTCAACTTGCAGCAGCAGCGAGACCCGAGAGCGCCTTTTTTTTCTCTTCCTTTACTTTTGCGCTTGAATTATCAGTTTTCACGGGCTCCCCGGCCGCATGGTCTGGTCGTGGTCCGACAACAGGTCAATAGCGACCGAGGCCTAAGCGTTATATTAGGATGAGATGATAGGTCAATGATCACAGACCTTGCAACCACTTCCTTAATTTGCACTACTAATAGTAGGTTAAATCCCCTAAAAGAATAGGTTAAATATGTGCCCTCGTTTCTCGCTGTTGCCGACGCCGACTTTTCCGTCCATACTACAGAAGTACAGAGGCCAGCACAAGAGTCTGCATGTAACATATACTCCCTCCGTACAAAAATAACTGACGTGAGAAGACACGATTTTGAACCCAAGAATAACTAATGTGAGGAGACACGATTTTGAACCGAAGTAGTCTTTACTTCAGTTCAAAATCAACGTCGGTTATTTTTGAACGAAGGGAGTATATTCGAACAGATTTTTTAAGAACAACATCATTTCCCTAAGGAACAAAACAAAAGTGCCAGGGGAATAGAATGGTCAACACGATTGACAGAGCAAGTGTCCCGACAGTTCGGTTTCTCTTTCCCCTTCATAATGCGTTAGAACATTGCACCATTGAAAAGTTGGGCAAAGCTTTGTAGCGACTTGTCTCTCGGGTCGAGGAATCTCTAAACGCATCATTTGAGTGGGGGAATAAAGTTGTGGCCAACAATTAGTGCATCAACTGTTCGGATGCCTACTCGCTAGACAGGCGCAATAGCTCGCAATAGGCAGAGAAGCGTGCAAAGATGATGTCAAGCGAGACTTAAGCAAGTCCCCACAATCCAGACTATAGTAACATACATTATCCTCTCTTCTCGCCAATCTAGTGATCAAAGTAGGTTCTTGTTGCACTTGCACCTATAGTTTAGTCAGCCACACACGCACTCACGGGTACATGGATACAATTAGTGCCGCATGGAATAATTTGACAATGGAGAAGCTAAAGCAGCTGAGATCCCCCACCACCAACATATATATTACGTAAAGAAAAGAGCATCTGTCCGGATCATGTCACTAGTATAGTCTAGTAGTTTTCCTTTAAACAACGTGGAATCAACGATCAGGGGTCACCAACCTCGTGATCTTGTGTGTTTTCGATCTCGTCAGAAAGATGCTCTTTTGTTTTGTCTTTCGTGGCGAGGTCAAGTGCAGTGAGGAAAAACGCATCTCTAAATTGCTTTTGGACCATTTGGGCACGCATAGACCCGTCTTTCAAAAGAGAGGGGCGAAAAAATAAAAGAAAAAGGGCGAGGAGATATGAACTTTTTTTCATCGTTCGATCAGTGGTTGATTTGGACCATCATTAGTCGAATCATTATGCAGTCCCCAGCGGATTAGTTATATGAGCCGTCTGAGAAAAGAAATTCATGGGAATGGACCTGTTGTTTGAATAGAGAGAGGAAAAAACCGAATAAAAGGAGATAGATAGCAGGTACTAGTTGTTTTCGGTCAGCGATGGATATGGACCATACTATTTTTTTTGCAGGCATTTTAGAGAGCTTTATTCATAAAAAGCAGTCCTAGGACAGTCAGCCAACAGGCTGGTCACTAGGAAGCTTGGAGTATCATTGAGCCAGCACTCAGTCACATTCAATGTGCAAGCTCGCTTAGCACAGAGATGAGCTGGGATGTTTGCTGTCCTCATTACATGTTGAATCTCAAAAAGGGAAAAATCTCTAGCTAGCTCTCCAATTTCATCTAAGATAGGAGCCATAATCGAACGTGTATTGTGGCAAGTGTTCCAGAGTGACACCACCTCTAGACAATCAGTTTCTATTATCACATGCGTAAAACCCCTCAGTTTGGCAAACTTGACACCTTCATGTATAGCAATAGCTTCCATGATGAAAGGGTCCGAAATTCCTGGCCGAGGTTTGCACCATGCCGCAAGCAAAGAAGTATTTGAGCGAGCAACGTCCCCACCTCCTCCTCGGCCTCTTCAAAGTTCAGTGCCCCGTCCGTGGAGATCTTGATGATGCCTTGCTCCGGCGGTCGCCAGCCGTGGCCTGGTAAGACCACCGGCTCCTTCCTTGGTAGCTCAAGGATTGCCATCACTTCTCTCGTACGTCTTGCTGTAGTCACCGGATCAAGAGCTGCGCCATCATAATTCACCCGATTCCTAGAATGCCAAATGTTCCACATGATGGTGATAATGATGGGCCGATCTGTGTCGGTGATCCGCTGATCACATAAGATATCCCTCGCCCAAGTGGCAGGGTTTAAACGTGGAAGGGTAATCTGGAACCATGCCCTCGCTGCATCCCAAAAACCCGCAGCGTGCACACAATGAATCAACGCATGTTTCAGATCTTCTTCCATTGTATGACAAATTTTGCATCCATCAACTTCTGCTATATGTCGCCGCTTGAGTGTGGTCTCGTCAGGAAGGATTCCTCGGAGAACCCTCCACCAGAAGACACGCACTTTAGGAACAACATTGAGCTTCCACAGAGCTTTCCACATCTGTTTTTCTTCATTTGAAGTTTCCGTAGCCGTTCCTTCCTCGAGAGCCGCACTCTCTTTCTGAGTCATAAGAATACGGTGCGCCGATTTAACAGTGTACAAGCCTGATCGCTCAAACGCCTACGCAAGGGGAATCCACACGACCATTCATGCTTAAAGGAATATTAAGAATTGCCTGTGCATCAGTTGCAATGAACGTGTCATAAACCAACTGCTCATTCCATCTACCAATCTGTGGATCCAGTAAATCTGCAACTCTGTCAACAGTGGTGTTAGCTGGTCTCACCATCGGTTTCATGGAGCTCGTTCCTGGTATCCATTTATCGTCCCAAACTGAGATGGAAGTTCCGTCTCCAACTCGTTTTATAAGACCAGCATCAAGTGTTTCTCTTCCTGCAAGAATTGCCCGCCAAGTAGCCGACGCTGATCGGGGACAAGTTGCTTGCATGAAGTCGGTGTTAGGGAAATATCTACCTTTCATCACTCTTGCACACAAGGAATCCGGCTTTGTTATAAAACGCCATCCGTGTTTTCCAAGTAGTGCAAGGTTAAACTGATGCAAATCTCGGAATCCCAGTCCACCCTTGCATTTTGGTGTCGCAAGATTTTGCCAGGATACCCAGTGCATTGGTTTCTTGTCAAGAGAGCTACTCCAAAAGTATTTTGCCATAGGAGTAGTCAGACTCTTACATACCTTCTTGGTGAAGAGGAAAGTACTCATCGGATAGGTCGGAATTGCTTGCACAACTGATTTCAACAAGGTTTCTCTACTGCGCAAGCCAGAGCTTCTCGGACCACCCTTGTATTTTTCCTTTCGCCTTATCAACGACATACTCAAAGGTGCCGCTTAGTGATCCTCCCCACCACAAAGGTAGACCCAAATATCTCTCATTGAAAGCCTCTACCTGTATGTCCAAAACCCTTTTAAGGGTATTTTTCAAAGCACTTTCGGAGTGTTAGTCTTGAAAAATATGGCACTTTTATCTCGATTCACACTTTGTCCCGAGGCGGCCCCATAAACTTGAAGGATTGTGTTTAGGCGCATTGCACTATCTTCATTTGCACCGATAAAGATTAAACTGTCATCAAGAAACAAAAGATGGCTAACCCATGGAGCTCTATAGCTTACTCGATCCCCTGTCAATCCATCCCACATTGTAAAATTTGAGTAAGGAGGAAAACCTTCCGCATGAAAGCAGAAAAGATAGGGGGAAACCGGATCGCCTTGCCGAAGCCCTTTGGAAGGTGTAAAGTACGGCATGAGATCACCATTTACTCTCACTGTAAATCTAACTGAAGTGACACATTTCATAATTAGCCTGACAAAAGCCATGTCATATCCCAACTTCAGCAGAACTGCCTCAAGATAACTCCATTCGACTCGATCGTAGGCCTTCATCATATCGAGCTTGACAGCACACGAGAAGTTTTTCCCTTTTTTCCTTCGTCTCATCGTGTGAACAGTCTCATAAGCTACCAGAACATTATCAGTAATGAGACGTGCCGGTACAAATGCACTTTGTTCTTCACTAATTACCTCATCCAGATCATCTCTCATTCGGTTTGCCACCGCCTTAGCTGCAATTTTGTATGGCACCGACAGAGCAATCGGACGGATCTGCGTAATTGATCGAGGGTGTCGTACCTTTGGGATAAGTGTTATAGAAGTATCATTGAGCCCCGCGATAATTCGCCTCCATTCAAAAATCTAGAACAGCCTGAGTCACATCCTCACCAACAAGTGCCCAAAGTGTCGCTGAAAGAACCCAACTGTGAACCCGTCTACCTGTGAGCCTTTGAAAGCGCCATCCGGAATAAAGCTTTTCGTACCTCTGCTGGTGTAAAAGGTTTCAGAAGCTCCCTATTCATCTCCTCGAGAGATTTTGACAGGAACATACTGAAGAAGCCCACTAGGATCAACCGATCCTTGGGAAGTATACAAATTTTGGTAGAAAGACTGCACTTCTACCTTGTCTTCACTTTCATTCATGCAAAAGGAGCCATCTGGTCGCATTAGGCCCTGAATTTTGTTGATCCTTTTCCTTTGAGCTGCCTGAGCATGAAATCCTGTGTTACGGTCGCCATCTCGGAGCCAAGGAACCCGCGAACGCTGGCGAGCCCAAATCTCTTCTTGATGTAATGCTTCACGTAGCTTTTGGGCAACACTCCTTTCCTCGTCATTGGGGCCACGTCCAACTGAACGCATCCGAAGTTTGTCCAAACTTTTCTGCAACTGACGAACTTTGCGAGTTAAACCCCCAAACTCCTTTACACCCCACGGTTCAAGTACCCCTTGAAGGTGTTTCAGGGAATCAGCAAGGCCTTGGAGGCCGGGGGAGCGTGTTCGGCCTCTCCACATGTCGGCCACCATTCGATCATAGTCAATGTGTGTTTGCCAAACATTTTTGTACCTGAACTGTTCGGTTGACCTAGGCCGAACGGAGTGAGAAGCACGTATTTCAGCAACCACAAAACAGTGATCAGACTCGATCGAACTCAAATGTCGCACTCTATTGTGTTGAAACCTTTGCCGAAATTCCTCATTAGCAAACGCTCTATCGAGCCTTGCTTTTACATTAGCCTCTCTGGATTGCTGGTTGTCCCATGTATACGCTGTGCCGGACCAACCTAAATCCTGGAAGACAATATCATCTATAACTTCTCAGAACGCTCTCATTTGTGCCTCAGGTCGAAGCGATCTGCTGAAGTGCTCACAAGCGTACATCGTTTCGTTGAAGTCTCCCATGCAAAGCCATGCCTCATGCGGCAAAGCATGCAGCGTATGCAAAGAGAGCCAGCTATTGTGTCTATCTGTTACTCTAGGCGCTCCATAAAAACCGGTGAACCGCCACACCGGTGAGCTCATATCTTTTTTCTGCACCAAAACATCTATGTGAGAGGTGCTATAATTCCTCAGTTCAACTTTTACATCTTTTGACCAAAAAAGGCCGACTCCACCACTTAAACCAACACTATCAACCGCAAAGCATCCTCCAAGACCTAGAGTATGCTGCAACTCCTCCACTCTTTTACCTCTTATCTTCGTTTCCATAACAAAGACAAGAGAGGGACCTTCTAGCTTCACTATGCTGCGAAGCTCTCGAACTGCCTCGGGGTTCCCAAGCCCCCGGCAGTTCCAACTGATGCAACTCATTGCGACGGGCAGGACCGCGGCGCGGTCTCTGCCGAATTGTCAGGTGTGGGCTTCTTTTTCTTAGGGTCTCGCTCACGCTCAGTATCATCCTCCTTAGTCCCTTCTGGATCTTGATGCTGTCCCTCATGCGCTTAATCAGTAAGCATCAGCATGTTTTTTGGCTTATATACTTGAGCTGGAGCGTCCTTTCTTTTGTTCTGAGTTCTCCTGTTATTGTTCTTAACCGGCGACGTTGCTTCTTGTTCAGCATCCTTCTTAGAGGTGAAATTTTTCGACCCCTGCTTGTTACTGGACTCAGAATACTGGCTCCTCGATGAATTTTCACTCGCCGCCGGCTTCTTGTACTCCTCAGCGCTCAGAAGACGCGAACCAAGGGTAGATCCCCCTTGGCGTCCCTCGTCCCTGGAGTTGGACAGTATAGCTCCGAGTGTCCTAGACGTCCACACGAGAAACAAAAATATGGAATTTGTTCATATTGGATATCATAAGGATCCACCTTCTTCCTTCTGGCTGAATCAATCAAAATCCACCTCTGCAGAGGCTTGTCCACATCTATGGTGACCCTGGCCCTGAGATATCCCCCAACATGATCAAAGCTGGCTGTCCTTACCTGATCATCAATTTGTTTGGCAATCGGAACAGCCCATGCATCGTCCCTTAGATTGTAAGGGAGATTCAAAACCCTAGCCCATACCTGCAGCCGGTTAAATTTCACTTCATCTGGTCTCATACACTCCTCAAACTCTGCCAAGATTACTGCATTCTTGTTCAAGTGCCATGGCGATCCTGCCCAGACTCTCTCTCTGTCCCTCGGGTTCTCGAATTCCGCCACAAACATGTTGACACCCACAGATCGAAATTGGAGCCCTCGTTGATTACCCCACGCCGGACGAAGTGCGTTGGTGATAGTTTGGATGTGATATTGATTTCGGTACAAAACCTTACCAGCCAACAAGCACTTCGCCGGACCATCCTTGACGCGATCATCAACCACGAACGGCGTTGCTTCTTCCTCAGATATATCCAATTTTCCTAGCGCCTCTTCCAGTTGCGATCTCGCCGATCTGGAGGTCCCTCCTCCCATTTCCGTCTGGGTCTCGCCGACGGGAGCGGATGCAGCCATCTCCTCCCCCGATCAAACCCTAGCGCCCCGCCGATGAGATCCGCGGCCGCCGTCAAGTTCCACGTCAAACCCTAGTCGCCGCCAAGGGTCCCTAGGTTTCGGGGAAAAAACTCAGGATATGGACCATACTACTGTATCATACTTCACCGGTCGATTCATCATGTAGCGTACATTGGATTAGTTATGAGAAAGAGAAATTGAGAGCCCCCACCAAACCACTCACCCACGACACGAAACAAATGAGGGACTTATGGGGCGCTCCGCTGCATCATATCCGCCATTCTTGACCGCTCCATCGGCAAACAGAAAGAGCGGCTGCAGTGATCATGCAGTGGGGATGGTCGCACTGCTCCCTTCCCTCTTCAGATCTGAACCGGGAAATGGGAAATGCCGACGTAGTCCGTGAGCATAATCTTGTCGTTCATCGGTCCCGACTCTGCTGAGTCATCCTAGAAGTTACCCAAACGGGAAATGGAAAATCTCTGTATACGGTGAACCCATGGCGGGTTGGGTTGGATGTTTCGGGGTAATGGAACTGGATGGCGATCAGATCAGTGCACGAGAGGGGGCAGAAATCACATATTTGATCTGAGGCTCAAATCAAATCACAAAATGACCTGCTTTCGAAAAAATTTCGCTCTGCTGACCCTTTGGTGTGGCGCCCGACAGCTGGGCGCCGCACACTACTATGCAGCGCCTCTGTCTTAGGCGTCGCACCTCCTGCCAGCGTGGCTGTCCTGGTCTAGTTGCGGCCCCACAGACATCACTGCAGCGCCTAAGGCTTAGGCGCCATACCTGTAATGTGCAGCGCCCAGCTCTTGGGCGCTGCACAGTTTGTGTTCCACTTGGGCTAGCCCCACCCTCTCTCCCCTCCCACCCCACACCACACATCCTCACCCCACCCAAACCCTTAGACTTGCGCCCCTCGTCTCTTCCCCTCTCCCTCCCTCTCAACTCCTTCTAAAATCTTGCAAATCCGGAGTATTTGACCGTGGATTTCGAAGCCAACTCCTCCCTTAAGGTAATCTCCTCCGATCCCCTCGTTTTCATCCATAGGAATTGTCACATTTTCTCAAATCTTGCTAGTTTGGGGAAACCCTAGTTTTTGCTTGGATTTGCAAATTTGTGTTGAATGATGTTATGTTTCTTTGCTAATTTGGGTTGGTTAGGCTTCCATAGTATGCTAGGGTTAGGGTTATGTGTGTTTGATGTTGGTGTTAGGGTTATGCTATGGTTAGGGTTGTGGTAATTGTTATGTGGGGGTTAGGGTTATTAATTCATATATATGTTAGGGCATATGTGTGCAAATATTTTTGTTAAGTACTTACTTGATATATGTGTGTTTTTTATTATTATAGGGATGGAGAGAACATGTGTTTATGTTCATCATGTGGATAAAGAGGCCTTTTTGAAAGGCAATGTTGAGCCGGACCCGGATGAGCTTGACATGGTGTTTGAGAGTAGTCCTAGCTATGTGGAGCTTTTGGACCAAGTGAGGAAGGATTTGAACTTGATGGACCCAAGTGACGTTGTTGAGTTCGAGGGAAGGCATAATGTTGGTTTTGGAATGCACATCCGTTGGAATACAATGCGTGTGAACTCCGAGCAACGTTGGGTTGCATACAAGGAGACGGTTGCCGAATCTCTAGACAAGGCTCTTGAGTTATTTGCCTCCAAGAAGGTTGAGTCTACTTTGAATTTGGACTTGAACCGGAACCCCTCCCCGTTGGTTGCTATCACTCCACCACCCATGAACCGAGATCAAATGAGTGAACCTCATTTCACGCAACAAGATTGGCCAACATTGAGCCCGACTCCAAACAACCAAAATGAAGCTTTTGAAGAGGATAATGCTGAGTACGAGGAGGATGACAACGAAATTGATCTTCATGACAACAATGTGGTTGATCTCGACCAATATCATGTGCAAGACACAATGGACCAATCCATCCCTTTTTCCCGTGCATATGCATCAGTCTCGGATGACGATGGTCCCGATGAAGAAGTTGATGAGGAGGGGTTCACGCCGAAGGAGGCCCAAGCGTTCAAGAAGGTATACGGGCGGGATCACAAGACACCATTGTTCAAGGATCTTAGTCTCGCGGATGAAGCCGTTGTGGATGGTGGCAAATGCATATCTCTTGGAGCTAGGCCAAGTTCTCACCGTGATTTGGAAGACGGCAAGAACGGGATATATCCTGGTTGTGAGTTTCAATCCTTCTTGGAATTCAAGATGTGGCTCGACAACTACTCGGTTACGCATTATCGTCCACATAAAGTGCCCAACTCAGACGTCAATGTGCGTTACACGGTCAAATGTGAAGTGCCAAGTTGTCCATGGATTGTGCGTGCAAGGCCATGGAAAGGAGGTCCCACTTGGCGCATAGTGAGTTGTCTACCAAATCACATGTGCCGGCACAAGAATGAGGATGGCAAGCTTGTGTACCAACAACACAGACAACTCATGTCCGAGTTCATTGCTTACAGGCTTTCCAACCAAATATCCACACTTCCAATAATGAGCATCAAGAGTGTCATTGACCTTGTGAAAGCCATCTTTCATTACAAGGTGAAGTATGGCAAGGCATGGAAGGCGAAGCAAGCCGCATTCAAGATGTTGTATGGCAATTGGGAGGAAGCATACAACTGACTCCCTAGGTTGTTGTTAGCTATGGCCGCCACAAACCCAGGCATGGTTCACGTGGTTGAGCCTCATGGGCACCAAACATTGATTCACAACGGGAGAACCGTCCGAGTATTTGGCCGTGCATTTTGGGCCTTTGAGCAATGTGTGAGGGCTTTTGAGCATTGTCGGCCCGTCATCGCCATTGATGGCACGTTCTTGACCGGACAATACAAGGGCACTTTATTGGTTGCAATAGCAAGTGATGCCAATAAACGGGTGTTGCCTTTGGCTTTCGCTTTGGTTGAGGTGGAGAACAATGATAATCGGGAGTGGTTCTTGCGTCAACTGAGAACAAGGGTATTACCGGCTGAAAGGGAAATTTGTGTCATATCGAATCGCCATCCTGGAATTCTAAATGCGGTGGTGGTTGACATTCCCGGACATACAAAGTTGCATCAACGATGGTGCATGAGGCACTTTTGTGCAAACTTTTATAGGGCATGTGGTATCAAGGAGTTGGCCGATGATCTTCAGGATTGTTGTCTCGCTTTCACCAACAAGCGATTTGCCACATTGTTCAATGCATTGCTCAGACACAAGAAACTTGACCTAGACGGTCAGGATTTTCTCAATAAGAACATTGCCGAAAGGAATATGTGGGCCCGTGCTTTCAATGAAGATGGCCGGAGGTACGGTCAAATGACAAGCAATATGGCAGAATGCTTCAATAAGGTGCTCAAGGGTGTACGTGCATTACCCGTGACGGCAATAGTTCAATACACATTTGACAAGATGAATGGATACTTTTTAAAGTACTCAATGGAGACTGATAAGCAGATTGCTGGTGAGAACAAGGATAAGCACAAGTACAATTTCCCACCAAAGGTTGAAGAATGGTTGGAATTTCAATCACGAAAGGCAGACTCCCAAGAAGCTGTACTATATGACGACAACGAGTGGAAGTATGAGGTGAAAGAGCCTGGAGGAACCACAAACGATGGCCACCAACACGGAGGCCGGGCTTTCAAGGTCTCCCTAACACGGTGTGGTTGCAGCTGCATGAGGCCATCGTTGCTTCATCTCCCATGCTCGCACTTGTTAAATGCATCCCGGGTTAGGAATGTGGACGTCAATCACCCTCTTACCGTGAGGGAGTCCGAGTTCTCAATCATGACGGTAAAGAATACATGGACTCCACGGTTTCAGCCATACTTGGACCAATCACAATGGCCGGAGTATCATGGAGTTCAACTATGACCGGACCCGGAATTGAAGTTCGTTAGACCGGGAAGACGTAAGACAAAGCGTCTTAGAGGTGACATGGACGGATGGGGTCGTGGTGGTGGTGGAGAATACGGCACCGGCCAATTCCAGGAGCCTCGTGAGCAATCCCGTTGTGGGGGCTGCAGTCATGGGGGACACAACACAAGAACTTGTCCCAAACCAAGAAAGAGATCAAAGAAAAATGGTGCAAGCACAAGCCAAGCAAATGATAGCCAACCAAGTCAACCAAGGGGTAGCCAACCAAGTCAAACAAGTGGTGGAGTGCCAAACCAATCAAATCAAACAAGCCAACGAGGAACTAGGCAATAAAGAGGGAGTCAAATTGGTCTTAGAAGAGGCCGTGGTGGTGGTAGAGGCCGTGGTGATGGTCTTGGCCGTGGTGATGGTCTTGGCCATGGTGGTGGTAGAGGCCGTGGTGATGGTCTTGGCCGTGGTGGCGGTAGAGGCCGTGGTGGTGGTAGAGGCCGTGGTGATGGTCTTGGCCGTGCAGCTGGTAGAGGCTGTTGTGATGGTCTTGGCCGTGGTGGTGTTAGAGGCCGTGGTGGTGGCGGAGTCCGTGGTGGTGGTCTAGGCCGTGGTGCTTGTGGAGGCCGTGGTGGTGATCTTGGCCTTGGCGGTGGCCGTAGTGGAGGAATGTTCTCTTGGCTCAATGGACCATTGTCGTATGTGACTTACTATGATCTTGTTCTTTTGGCTCAATGCTTGTGTTGTCATTTTGTATTGTGTGACTAGCTATTATATTGCCATTTTCATAGGTATGGAAACAATGAAGGGGGTGGAGGACACGGAGTGGGAAGGTGAGATCCCTTGGTGGTGGGAGGAGGGAGAAGAATAAGAAGAAGAGAGGAGGAAGAAGAAACTACAAGGACCGTGACCTTCTTATGAATCAAAATTTGTGCCACTATGTGTTTTGGCTCAATGTTTGTGTATGACTATGTGATTGGACTACTCTATTGCTATGTGTGTATGACTATGTGATGTGGACAAGTATATGTGCTATGTGTGTATGACTATGTGAGTGGACTACTATTTCTGTGTTTTAGACTATTACATGTAATTTGGATATGATTATGTGGCATCTTTATGAATCACAAAACAAAAAAAGCAGTAGGTATTTGAAAACAGCAGTTAGTGCAGCGCCAAGGCCAAGGCGCCAGATCAGGTAGTGTAGCGCCTAAGGGCAAGGCGCCAGCACTGCATAACCCATCGAATGCCTCTGTTGCTCTCGGGTGGCATGTCAGGTGTGCAGCCTAAGGGCAAGGCGCCGCACTACACAAAGGTCAGCGCCTTGCCCTTAGGGCGCTGCACAAGAGAATGTAGCGCCTTGCCGGGCGCTTACATCGACTTAGCAAATTTTGGGGTGGAAAAGCTCGAACGCTTCGGTGCTCTTCGATCAGCATGTCAGGTGTGCAGCGCCTATGGGCAAGGCGCTGCACTGTGTAGTGTGGCGCCTTGCCCTTAGGCGTTGCACACCTGGACATTTATTAGGCTGCACCAACTCCCTCCCACCCATCCCCGCCCCACACACCCCCACCCTCCACACAATCCCGAAGCTCAGTGCCTCCCCTCTGCCCTCCTCTCCCCCCTCTCAAATCCTTCTCAGATCCGGAGTATTTGACCGTGGATTTCGAAGCCAACCCCTCCCATAAGGTAATCTCCTCCGATCCCCTCGTTTTCGTCCATAGGAATTGTCACATTTGCTCAAATCTTGCTATTTTGGGGAAACCCTAGTTTTTGCTTGGATTTGGAAATTTGTGTTGAATCATGTTATGTTTCTTTGCTAATTTGGTATGGTTAGGCTTTCATAGTATGCTAGGGTTAGGGTTATGTGTGTTTAATGTTGGTGTTAGGGTTATGTTGGTCTTAGGGTTGTGGTTATTGTTAAGTGGGGGTTAGGTTTAACCAATAATTCTCGGTTTTGTAGGCATGGCTTCATCCGGTTCCATTACGAGGCCACCGTGTGCTAACCAAGAAGACATGCCAAACAAGTGGGAGGATGCATCTTTGGACAAGGTGAAGGAGAAATATGTCAACATCCCGCCATGTTGGTGTGGAGATTTTTGCAAGGTGAAGGTGTCCACCGAACGAAGGAAAGCATGGACGGAAGGGCGGAGATATTTTGTATGCCCGAACTATGTTTATGATCGTGCATTTCCAACTAACGCCTATGACCAACCACCGGTAAGCTCGAGAAGTAAAATGTTACTCTCAAATGTGTGTCAACACTAACAACAAATTTTTATGCAGTCACCGCCTCCTCTATGCGTACTTCACGTGGATAGATCTAGAAGTGCCAGAAGATGTCAAAAAGGACCAATACCAAGATTGTCTTAGGCGGCAACGGCGGTTCGAAGAATCATTTCGAAGAGGCTTGGAGGAAGAGCGTCGTCAGAAGGAGAGGATGGAGTGGAAGAAACGAGAGGAGGAGAGGGCACGCCAAGCGAAACTTGCTCGTGAGGAGGAGAGGGCAAGAAAGCTTGCAAAGGCTCGCGAGGCGCAAGAGGAGGACTCGGCACGTGACAAGAAGGGGAAATGGCCTCGCTCTACTCAGTAGGGACTTCGCTTCGGTGCACTCGTTGTCAACTACTCCCTCCGTTCGGAATTACTTGTCTCGGAAATGGATGTATCTAGAACTAAAATACGTCTAGATACATCCATTTATGCGACAAGTAATTCCGAACGGAGGGAGTATCTTCTAATGAATGTGTCGTTAACTTGTGAGGGCATGTGAGATGTTGGTGAACTATCTTCTAGGGCAAGCTGCCATTTGTCATTTGTAATGAATGTGTCGTGAACCATGTCGTAGTAATGTTTGAATTGTCTTAAGTTACGAACTCGTCGGCATAAAATTTGTGTTTTTTCAAATTGCTGTGATGCTGCAGTTATTGTAAGTCTTATGGATGGTCAGTGATGCAAGCCATTTGTGGCTCTCTGGATAGCCATGGCAGTTAAGCAGCGCCTGACAGTTGGGCGCCACATAGTATAGTGCAGCGCCTAACTGTTGGGCGCCACAGTCTGAGTACAAGGTAGCGCCTTAATCACTACGCTGCAAGGTTGCTATAAGCTAAACTGCAGAAACAGATGCCATTTTGGCCTCCGCAGCAAAGACTCACATAACTTGAACATCACTAAAAGTACTGTAAACAACAAAGAGAACTAATAACTTGAACATCATATCATTTAAGACAATTCAACATTACTTCAAGTTCGCAAACACAAATACCACACTAGTAAGAGTTCACCAACATATAACATAAGCTCACAAGTTCATCAACCTAATGAAACGGCTACAAGTAACATGAACAAGCACTAATGCCTTCCGCGCGTGTTCCTGGTGCCACGCCTGCAGGCAATCTTCTTCGTCCTGGAAGGACGAGCCTCCTCTTCATGCACTTCCTCCTCCGCCTCCGCCTCATCATCCAAGCTAGCCATCCGCGAGGTCCCTACGACCACATTTGGGTTGCCTCTGTTGTCATAGTCGTTGGGCGTGTACCGGCGTCTGGGCCGCCTAGGCTTGAACACATATGCGGACCGAGCTTGAGCGTCCGCCAAAGTCATGTCATCATCAAGCTCATGGCCCTATCACACAATCAAACAATATGGTGAAGGCCGGTGTCGTAATCAAGTGAGAATCACATCTAAAGGATTAGTCATACCTCTTGGGTGATCGCACCCTCATCATCCATATAAGCATATGAGGAACTCACATCGTCCCCCTGATGGTGAGATGAGGGGTCTGATGGTGTACTGACCTAGAGGCGGATGGTTCATCATATTCGTGGATCACGGCAACCGAGAAGATTCGATAACCGCCTTAACTTCTTGGCCTGACGCTGTAACATGAACAAGTGTGTAAGATATCAAACTTCGCAACATAGACTGGCTCTCATAGTGAATGCGATATGTACCTTGAGGAATGCTCGTAGTGAACCATCATCATTGCCGTTTCCAACTGGTGTCTACTCCAGAATAGACTGGCTCTCATCAGCTGCTTTCTTGATCTCGGTGCGCTGTGGATGAGAAAGAATGAATGCGTTAGCCATTCAAACATGTGTAATACGGTCAACGGGAAATTAAAGAAGGGAACACTTTACCACATAGTTAATCACCAGAACAGCAGGGACTCCTTGCCCTTGCCTGACATCTCTATTGTACTTCCCCTTTGCTAGATCCTCAAAGTTTACGGGTTCTTCAAGTATATCCTCATTATATGCCGGCGGGCATATCTCAACTCGAGTAGTTCCAATACACCATCGTGACGTAGTTATCAAAAGCAAGTGGGTTGTGCTCACGAAGCGGGCGCGTCTTGATGCTATGAGCTTGCTCCACACAAAGCTGGAAGCGGGTAACATAATGCAGAATGATGCTTGTCCCGATCCTTTATCTTCCGCTGCCTTCTCCTGTCCAACCTGCGTGGTATAAAACCAAACATTAGCACAATCAAAAGGAGTCCCGATGCTTAGACAATACGCAGACATGCTCTCTTACCTATGAGGTGCTTTGTCCGTGTCCACCAAATCCGGGGGGGGGGGGGGGTGAGGCTGGAACAGACCAAACAGACGATACACGCGATGAGGCAAATGAAACTCAACCGCCCAGTTGCATATCAGTGGGCACCGCATAAGCCAGAGATCCTTATCCCTTAAGCACATCGGGTTGAGGCGGAACGCCGCGGTGTACCCCAAGCTCTCACCCGCGCCATATGGCTGCCATACCACCTATGAAATAGGGCAACAATGCAAATTTGATGACTATTTTTCAAGCAAGCATGAGAAAGGACTGAAGTAATGACCTCCTTACCTGCTCAGGCGTAATCGTGTCCAACTCGGCAATGTACTTTTGGTACATGAGATTGACATCGTTCGTCATCTCGGAAACGATATCCCACTTGTAAGCCCACGTGGGGCGCCGTAATTCGTCATGTTCATCTGCATACTGATACGTCTCCAACGTATCTATAATTTTTGTATGCTCCATGTTATATTATCTACTGTTTTAGGCATTATTGGGCTTTATTTTCCACTTTTATATTATTTTTGGGACTAACCTATTAACCGGAGGCCCAGCCCAGATTTGCTGTTTTATGCCTATTTCAGTGTTTCGAGGAAAAGGAATATCGACGGAGTCAAACGGAACGAAATCAATCGGAGAAGTTATTTTTGGAAGGAAACCCACCTGATGGACTTGGACTCCACGTCGAAGATACGGAGGTGCTCACGAGGGTGGGGCGCGCCCACCCCGGCGCGCCCCTGCCTCGTGGGGCCCCGTGGCTCCTCGACGCACTTCTGCACCCATATATACTCTCGTGCCCTAAAACTTCCGTAACAGAAGATAGATCGGGAGTTCCGCCGCGCAAGCCTCTCAGAGACACCAAAACCTCTCGGAGCCCGTTCAGGCACCTCACGGAGGGGATCCCATCACCGTGGCCATCTTCATCATCCCGGCGCTATCCATGACGAGGAGGGAGTAGTTCACCCTCGGGGCTGAGGGTATGTACCAAAGAGCTATGTGTTTGATCTCTCTCTCTCTCTCGTGTTCTCTCGTGTTCCCTCTATGGCACGATCTTGATGTATCCCGAGATTTGCTATTGTAGTTGGATCTTATGATGTTTCTCCCCCTCTACTCTCTTGTGATGAATTGAGTTTCCCCTTTGAAGTTATCTTATCGGATTGAGTCTTTCATGAGAACACTTGATGTATGTCTTGCCGTGTTTATCTATGGTGACAATGGGATATCATGTGCCACTTGATGTATGTTTTGGTGACCAACTTGCGGGTTCCGCCCATGAACCTATACATAGGGGTTGGCACACGTTCTTGACTCTCCGGTAGAAACTTCGGGGCAATCTTTGAAGTACTTTTATGTTGGTTGGATGAATCTGAGATTGTGTGATGCATATCGTATAATCATGCCCACGGATACTTGAGGTGACAATGGAGTATCTAGGTGACATTAGGGTTTTGGTTGATTTTTATCTTAAGGTGTTATTCTAGTACGAACTCTAGGGCTGTTTGTGACACTTATAGGAATAGCCCAATGGATTGATTGGAAAGAATAACTTTGAGGTGGTTTCAGACCCTACCATAATCTCTTCGCTTGTTCTCCGCTATTAGTGGCTTTGGAGTGACTCTTTGTTGCATGTTGAGGGATTGTTATATGATCTATCTATGTTATTATTGTTGAGAGAACTTGCACTAGTGAAAGTATGAACCCTAGGCCTTGTTTCCTATCATTGCAATACCGTTTACGCTCACTTTTATCATTAGTTACCTTGTTGTTTTTATTATTTCAGATTACAAAAACCTTTATATACCATCCATATTGCACTTGTATCACCATCTCTTCGCTGAACTAGTGCGCCTATACAATTTACCATTGTATTGGGTGTGTTGGGGACACAAGAGACTCTTTGTTATTTGGTTGCAGGGTTGCTTGAGAGAGACCATCTTCATCCTACGCCTCCCACGGATTGATAAACCTTAGGTCATCCACTTGAGGGAAATTTGCTACTGTCCTATAAACATGTGCACTTGCAGGCCCAACAACCTCTACAAGAAGAAGGTTGCGTAGTAGACATCACATACCAAGGATCAAACCTGACGCTCTTCGGGCGTCCAACAGGCAAACGCTCCCAGCTCCATACAGAAAGTAGAAGCAGATTACCACCAATGCCTGCACTATCTGTGATCCTGCAACACGCATCGTCCAACTACATATGAAAGAAAAAGAATGTTAACTTGACAGCAAGCTTGCATTGCTAATGAAGAAATGAGTTGATCACAAAACAGACCAACTACCTGTCGGTACAAGTAGGCAAGAGTCGGTGAACCCCAGCTCCATTTGCTATCGAAGACGGTCAACGCCTTCAGCCACATCCATGGAACGTTCTTGCCAGTGGAGTCAGGAAACAAAGTCCTCGACACAACGTACCACATATACACACGAGCATGTGTCTGGATCACATCATAAGTGGCATCCGGAGGGCACGTCGCAAGGTTAATTTGAATCCACGTGAAAGCAGCTCCGGCTGCTTTCTTTTCCCTCTTCTTCTTCTCTTCTCCTTCCTCTACATCAGCCTCAGCCTCGGTAGGAGCCATACCGATAAGAGCAATCATTTGCTCGTGGCACCCATCAGAATCGGTGCTCATACAGAGAGGCCTCCCGTCGATAGCAAGATCGGTGATCAACGAGACATCCTCGAGCGTCACGGTCATCTCCCGATCCAAGACGGAAATCGTGCGTCTCCGGCCTCCACCGATCAACAAGAGCGGACACCGGTGGAGCGTTGATTCGGCGTGGACCGGTGACCAACAGAATCCACGGAGTAGTCCTGCCGCTTGATGTACGGTGTGTACCGCTCATCGTAAGGCATGGCAGGACCAGAGACCCCGTGATACCGAATCTTCAGAGGTTCAAGCTTCTGCAAAAAAACAAGTAATGACAAATCTTTGGGCATGCAAATTTCAACAAAAGGCAAATTTGCAAAATATTTAGATTACTCATTATTACCTTCTCCTTCTCGCGCATCATGTAGGCCCGGTGTTGCACGTCGTAGACATCGTCCAGAAGCCAAACCATCCTTACAATTTCAAACAATAAACATATAAGAGTTCATCTTCATCTCAAATATCGGTATACACTATAACATGTGTTCAACTACAAAAATCTCAACATCTCCTTCTCACACAATGAATATGTCATATGTGTTCAAATAAACTAAACATCTAATATTTCAAATAAACTCAACATCTAATATTTGAAATAAACTCAACATCTAATATATATCTAAACAAACATCTCATATATGTCTACAAAATCAACATCTCATAGTTATCTATAAAAATAGGCATCTCATATATATCTAAAAAAACTAAACAATCTAGGGTTTCACTAACAAGAATCATATATTGTGAACTAATAAATAACACTACGGTACTACCAATATGACTACACATCCTAAATCGAGCAAATCAAACAAATCAAGGTTCCATCAAATCTTGGACAAATCTCTAAAATGGAAACAAATTTACGGAGCAAAAGAAAGAGAACGGAAGAGTTTACCTAGTAGGATGGATTGGAGATCGAATCCACGGATCAAATCTTCAGACCTGAGAGGGATGTGGGGCGGGGGATTAGATGGGGGCGTCACCGCTGCTCTCTGTCCAGAGAGCGGAGAGGGGAAGAACTGCCAGCTGGGTCGGGGGGCGGCGCTTGAATCATCGTGGTAGGCGCCTAAGGGCTAGGCGCTACATCGCTACAATGTGGCGCCTAGCCTTAGGCGCTGCACAGCTGCGTGGGGCCGCGCTTGGCCCCGGGCTGCCACTGGCGGGAGGTGCGACGCCTAAGGGAAGGGCGCTGCACAGTAGGGTGTGGCGCCTAGCTGTCGGGCGCCACTCGTAAGGGTCAGCAGAGTGAAATTTTTTCGTGACCAGGTCAGTTTGTAATTTGATTTGGGCATCAGGTCAAATATGTGATTCCTGGCACGAGAGGGAGCGTTTCCCCTTTTCTGAGTGACCTAAGGCTTTGGTAGAAATAGACGCGCATGCATCGGTGTAGGCATGAAGCCGAAATTTACGAGCTTTCCAAGCACGGAAAAGCTCGATTGGGTACTACGAAGGTGCTTGGATTCAAAGAACTTATTTTAGTCTGACTAAAAATAGTCTATTTAAGAAGCTAAAGTTCCAAGCACCCCTGACTAAAGAGGGGCTAAAACTAGTCTTGAGACTAAAAATTTTTAGTCAGGGGTACCCCTACTAAAATGTGGATTAGTCCTCTCTCTCGTTATTTAACTCCTCTCGTTTAACACGAGCGGGTTCTGGATTGGAGGGTTTGGAGGATAATAAATGCTCATTAACTTGATTTTAGTCTCTTTAGTATTTGGATCCAAGCATGGATGAGGCTAGCAAGTTTTAGTCCAACTATTTTTAGTCACGGATCACATGCATGCACTGATGCACGGCTATGGACTGCTGCACGCGTTACACTGTTGGTTAACGTCCACAGCCACTGGCTAGCTAGCTTATCCCCGTCACTGTTATAAATCTCTAGACACCCGCGGTATTAATTGCCTGCTCCACTCATCGCGACGGCGTTGCAAAAGCCAACTCGAACCCTGATCCGGCGCCTGCCTGCCGTAGCCGTACCTTTTAACAGCCCAAATCGACAAGACAAAATGCCAACCTACGACGACGTCTCGGTAGATTAAACCAACTCAGGTGAGTAGTAAGAGGGTCATCCATGCTTGGATCCAAATACTAAAGAGACTAAAATCAAGTTAATGGGCATTTATTATCCTCCAAACCCTCCAATCCAGAACTTGCTTGTGTTAAAGGAGAGGAGTTAAATGAGGAGAGAGATGACTAATCCAGGAGGCATGTTCTTCCCCCGTATCTTCCCTATGTCCGGCTGCACCGCTCATTGGAGGGCCAAAGAGGATGCTCCAACCGAAGAGGAAGGGTGCTTCCGTGGACTCGGATGGATGCCCAGGATGGTCTGAGATAAAGGAGAACCGCCCGGGTAACTGGCGGTGCCCTTCCTCGGACCGAAGCGGCGACAACCTCCCCTGTTCTACTTATACTCAATGAGGACGGGAGGCACAGACGTGCGGGCCACCACCTCATCCACATCCACGCAACCGGCTTCTTTCTCTGCGTGCATAGCGCGGCTACGCACGCGTTGACGGAGGATGGCGCAGTCGTAGGAACTGGATGCGGCGATGCCCGTGCCAATGTGGAGCAACTCGCCACTCCTCATTGAGTTGGCCTGGAGCAGCGACTTGCTAAACCACACGGTGGCTTGAGGCGGCAACTTGCTCCGTCGGGTCAGGCACGGGAGGTGGAGCAGCGAGCTACCTCGCTCGTATCTTGCGGGCTCAGCGAGCCACCCAAGCGGCTTGTATGCCGGAGAACTGCTCTTTCAAGGAAGCCATCGAAAAAGTGAAGAAAATGGCGCAGGAGAAGATGGGGGAACGACGGAGGGGTGTGATTCTTGCCTGGCATTTGGCCTCATTTAAATAGAGGGCGGACGAGAGAATCTCGATCGGCGTTGCGTTTAATGCCGACCTGCTCATGAGCGGACGTGTGGCAGGAGTAGATTTCTCGGATTCCACGCGGGTTTAATGGAGGCGTATGAATGCAGTGAGGAGACGTGTTTAGTCGGGCGTGCAACGGGCGACGTCCTCGGCCAGCGTGCTGCTTCAATGAAAGTGCAACTATCCCTGGGTGGTTTTGGTAATTCATAACAACATATAGCTCATTGAGCTAATGCTATTCCAAGACCATTATTTCAGGAAAGCTCAATGAATGGCATGGCATGGATGATGAAAGTGGATCCCTCAAAATACTAAGGACAAAGGATTGGCTCAAGCTCAAAAGCTCAAGACTCTTCATTTTACATTTTAGTGATCCAAGATCACATTGAGTCTATAGGAAAAGCCAATACTATCAAGAAGGGATGAGGTGTTGCTTAATGAGCCTCTTGCTTCATATGCTTAGTGATATGCTCCAAAACCCTCAACTACTTTCCCACATCCACATATGACCTAAACCTAAAGCCAAAATCGGTCACACCGATTCTTTCTATCCGGCGCCACCGATTCCAAAAGTCATAGTCACTGCCACAAACCCTAAGGAAATCGGTCTTACCGATAGGGATCTCGGTCTCACCGAGATGGGGTTGAAATCTCTCTGTTTCCCTTCGTAATGTTTCGGTCTAACCGAAGTGAGCGATCGGTCCCACCGAGATTGCAATGTAAACTCTCTGTTTCCTTTTTGTAACATTTCGGTCTCACCGAAAAGAGCAAATCGGTCCCACCGAGTTTACCTGACCAACTCTCTGGAAAGCTTATTACCAAATCGGTTTCACCGAGTTTGTGTAATCGGTCTTACCGAGATTATGTTATGCCCTAACCCTAACCATATCGGTCTCACCGAGATGCATGTCAGTCCCACCGAAAATCACTAACGGTCACTAGATTTACTAAATCGGTCCGGCCAGGTTTAACGATTCGGTCCCACCGAGTTTGGTAAATTGTGTGTAACGGTTAGATTTTGTGTGGAGGCTATATATACCCCTCCACCTCCTCTTCATTCATGGAGAGAGCCATCAGAACGAACCTACACTTCCAACTTACCAGCCTGAGAGAGAACCACCTACTCATGTGTTGAGGCCAAGATATTCCATTCCTACCATATGAATCTTGATCTCTAGCCTTCCCCAAGTTGCTTTCCACTCAAACCCTCTTTCCACCAGATCCAAAACCTATGAGAGAGAGTTGAGTGTTGGGGAGACTATCATTTGAAGCACAAGAGCAAGGAGTTCATCATCAACACACCATTTGTTACTTCTTGGAGAGTGGTGTCTCCTAGATTTTGGAGTTGAACCAAGGAGTTTGTAAGGGCATGGAGATCGCCTACTTCGTGAAGATCTACCGCTAGTGAGGCAAGTCCTTCGTGGGCGACGGCTATGGTGGGATAGACAAGGTTGGTTCTTCGTGGACCCTTCATGGGTGGAGCCCTCCGTGGACTCGCACAGCCATTACCCTTCGTGGGTTGAAGTCTCCATCAACGTGGATGTACGATAGCACCACCTATCGGAACCACGACAAAAACATCCGTGTCTCCAATTGCGTTTGATTCCTCCAAACCCTTCCCCTTACTTTCTTGCAAGTTGCATGCTTTATTTTCCACTGCGTATACACTCTTTGCATGCTTGCTTGAATTGTGTGATGATTGCTTGACTTGTCCTAAAATAGCTAAAATCTGCCAAACTATAAAATTGGGAAAAGGTTAAGTTTTTATTGGTCAAGTAGTCTAATCACCCCCCTCTAGACATACTTCAAGGTCCTACAAGTGGTATCAGAGCTTTGGTCTCCATTTGCTTTGATTTCCATAGCTTTTGATGGTCATAGCCGTGGTTTCACAACCTAGGAGAGTATGGCGTCTAGCGAGGGAAATTATCACCGTAGATGTCCTTACTTTGATGGTACTAATTTTGCTAGTTGGAAGCATAAGATGAAAATGCATATTCTTGGACATAACCCCGCCGTTTGGGCAATTATTTGTATTGGATTACAAGTTGAATTCTTCGATGGGAGAGAACCGAACCGTGAAGCTAATGCGGAAGAATTCAAGATGCTGCAATACAACGCTCAAGCATGTGACAACATCTTCAACGGATTGTGCCCCGAAGAATTCAACAAAATCAGCCGTCCTGAGAATGCAAAGGAAATATGGGATACTTTGATTGATATGCATGAAGGTACCGAGTCCGGCAAGGAATCCAAGTTGGATGTGCTCCAAAGTCAGCTTGACAAGTTCAAAATGAAGGATGGTGAAGGGTCGCTGAAATGTACTCTAGGCTTGCTCTTATCACAAATGAGATTGCCGGCTTAGGGAGTGAAGAGATGACTGACAAATTCATCATCAAGAAAATCCTAAGAGCATTGGATGGAAAGTATGATACCGTGTGCACATTGATCCAAATGATGCCAAACTACAAAGATTTCAAGCCAACAGAAGTCATTGGAAGGATTGTTGCTCATGAGATGTCTCTCAAGGATAAGGAGGAACTTCACAACAAGTCAAATGGTGCTTATAAAGCCTCAAGTGAAGCCCCCACATCATCAAGTGAGAAACCAACCTTCAATGAAGAATTGAGCTTAACGCTGAAGAACTTCAACAAATTCTACAAAAGTAGAAGCAAAGAAAGAAGCTCCAAGTCAAGGTCTTACAATGACAAGAGATCTTCTAGTCGAGAGAGCAATTGCTACAATTGTGGGAGACCCGGACACTACTCCAATGAGCGTACGGCACCCTACAAAAGAAGAGAAGATTCTCCAAGAAGAAGGAGCAAAAGAGAAGAATCACCACCAAGAGAGAGGAGGAGTAGAGATGATCGTTATGAACGAAGACCCTCACGGAGAAGTAAGGATTCAGAAAGAAAGGACAAGTCATCAAGGAGCTACACAAAACGAAGACATCAAGCTCATGTTGGTGAATGGGTTTCCGGCTCCAACTCCGACAATCACTCCGAGAGAAGCTATCACTCCGACTCCGAATATACTCAAGATGAAGGTGTTGCCGGTCTAGCACTTGTGTCAACCAACTCCTACGACATATTTGAATCACCAAATGAAGGAATTGGTAGATTCTTCATGGCCAAAGGTCCAAAGGTAACACATCTCGAGTATGTTGATTTTAATAGTGATGAAGATGACTTGCTTGTGGATGATGATTTACTTGTTGAAAACTCTAGTGATGAATACTATGATGAAACGTCAATTAATCATGCTAATCAAAGTAATGACAATGATAAGGAGAAAATTGAGCTTCTAACTAAAGAACTAAACACTCTTAAGTTGGCTCATGAAACTATCTTCGAAGATCATCGAGAACTTTTAAGGGCTCATGAGAAGTTACGCTTTGAAAAGCTCAATCTTGAGCAGGAGCATGAGTTCTTAAAGGCAATCAATGATGATCTCCGCAAGAAAAGTTCTTCTTACATTGCCAAGCGTTTAATCTTATCTACTTACATGCCTCAAGTCAAGTCTAGTAACAAGTACAAGAAAGATACTTCCTCTAGTAGTAACAATAATAATGTCAAATCCAATGTTGTTGCTTCTAGTAGTTCTCTTGATTCCACTAATGATTCTCTTAGCCAAGTTACACTTGAGCAAGAAAATAGTTTATTGAAGGGAATTATAGAGAAAGGTGTTTACAAGAGCCATGCCGGGAGTAAGCAATTCGAGGAAATTGTATGCAAGCAAAAGGCACCGGAAGAATCAAGGTGTTGGTTTTGAACGAAAGTTCAACGCCAATGGAGTTGAGTGGGAAGAAGATCAATACCCCAAGACAAAGTTTGTTCCTCAACAAGAGAAGTATGATCCTACTTCCTTCAAGGGGACACAAGCTCAAGATGATCTTCCACCACAAGACCACAAGAACAAGGGCAAGGACAAGCTTCAAGAAGAGATTGATGCATTTGAAGAAGCACCTAAAGCCTTGTTCGAGTGGGTCCCCAAGACTACGTCAAGTTCTACTTCATCAAGTACAACTACAACTCCAAGGATTCCCATCAAGATGATGTGGATCCCGAAGAAGAAGAACTAGAGAGTTCTTGAGGGTGAGTCCGCCAACACTCTGCACTCATATCATTTTGGCAAGAACAAGTGCAATCAACTTTCACATCTTGCACTAGTTCAAGGAGTCACAAACCCTCATGTTGGTAAGGCAAGGGACAAGGTAACCTAATGTTTTCATGGACATCATCTTGTTTGTGCATCCTCTATGTCTATGGATATTCTTGTTTGTTCCTTGTGGGACTAACCCATGTAGGCAAGTTGAAAGTGCAACTCACTCCAAAGGATTGCTCCAAATGATCTACATCAACATTGAGCATCTACATCTTCAACACCTACATGAAGTCATCATCGTCAAAACCCAAGGTTAGTTCATCCCTCTAAGGGGGAATCTCACATCTAGGGGGAGCTTAACTCTAAGAATTGAGTCAAAGCAACTCTAATGGTGTGAACACATTAATGCATTATGTAAAAGTGGTAACCCCACTTGAGCTTAAACGATGAGTATGACCTATGATTAAATGTTCTCATTTGACTCCTAAGTCAATATACTCATATATAGATGACCTAGTCATCGCCAATTGCTTGATAGTTGCTAAAATTGGTTGTGCATGCTTTGCCACATATTTCAATTGCCATCTTATTGTGTGAGCATGTTGGTGCATATTTTACTCATTCAAGGACATACACTTGTTGTTTTGTTTGTTTGGATTCTTTTCTTTGTGCCAAGTGGATGGACAAGAATGCCTAAGAACCTTCTTTAGCTATCTATGCTTTTCCCGTCTCAAACTCTATTCATGCTACATCACAAAATTTGATCAAGTCGATTCGAACCACCTGTGTGAGGAGCACTTTCGAGTCCCCGATTCGTCATAGACTTAAACTTCCAAAACCTCTTAGTGATTCTCGGTCCGACCGATCCTTCCATTTCGGTCCTACCGAGATCATCAAGTTGATCTGAGTTTTCAATCTCGGTGCAACCGATTTGAACTTTCGGTCTCACCGATTTGTCAGAATCGAACGCAGTTATGCATCTCGATGCCACCGAGTTGTTCCACTCGGTCACACCGACAGGGTCGAGCTATATATAGCCACGGGCAAAATTTTGGAAATTTCTCCGAAACCCTTCGCCACAAGAACAGCTCGCTTCCGCCATCGTGGTCTCCGGATCGCCTCCTCGCCGCCAGCAGCCTCGTCAGCTGGTCTCCGCCGCCAACGGATTTCGCCCCCGCTGTTGCCGCCAGCAAGTCCACCGCCAAGTTAGGGTATGGACTTAATCTTTGTGCTATCCACGTCTGATTCCTGGCACATTGTTTTCATATTGATTCTTGCCACGATTGAAACTCATCTATCTAGCCAAAGTAGTTCATAGATTAGATATGATTCAAATTTTTAGGTTTAGGTTTCCACCGAAACCATCTCGGACCCACCGAGTTGAAAAACTCGGTCTCACCGATTTGGCTTATGCCATTGCACTAGCGACTCTCGGTCTGACCGAGAATTACTAATCGGTGAAACCGATTTGAGGATTCTGTGAAATCCTAGCAGTCTTGGTACCACCGAACTGAAACTCGGTCCAACCGAGATCATCAGTTTAGGTTCCAAAACTGCTTCGGTATCACCGAGTTTGAAAATCGGTGGATCCGAAATGCTTTATGTGGAAAACTAAGACTGAACTTTTGAGTCATTCTTTTGCAAAAACCTCTGCATTTTGTGATGCTCATCTTTTCTATCTCATCTATAACTCTTCACAGGGTCAGCAGTCAGCTTTTGCAGTATGTCTGATCAAAGTGACAGCCATAATAGGTCAGAAAAGCAGATGGACTTGAGTGAGGGCACTAGTCCCTCAACTTCAGATGAAGGGAGCAGAAGTACTCCTAGCAATTTGCCTAAGGCTTCAACTAGGCAAAGGAGGAAAAGAACTTCATATTCAGAGGATGAAGATTATAGAGCTGAGGAAGATGAGGCAACTTCCAAGAAAGTGGTGCTCAAGAAGGAATATGGCTCAACAAAGAATGCAAAGCCAGGCATGAAGATCAAAAGGCCTGCAGGAAGACAACCAATGTCCAAGGCCAGAGAATCAACTAAACTGCCTGAGAAGCCTGATCCCAAAGAGCCTACTGCTGAAGGGAAGAAAAGAAAGGAAAGGGTCAAGATGACCATGGCCAGAGTTATTGGGAAACCTTCCATGATGGAAGAGGAAGATGAAATTGCTGCACCAGCTCCAAAGGCACCAAAGCTTATGGGTGATGCAATTAGATCAGGGGCTGCCACATCTAAGCCCAAGGAAGCACCCAAAGCTGCCCCCAAGGCCAAGTCTGCACCAAAGAGGAATACCAGGAGTATTCCAGCTGCTGAGAAGAACAAGGCCCCAGTGCCTGAGGATGCTGATGAGGAAGATGAAGAAGGACAAGTTCTGAGAAAGCTCAAGCCCAAGATACCAGACCACAATGATGCCCATCCTGTGGCTGAGGACATGAGAATTAGAAAGGATTCAGGGCTGAGGATATGGAGAATGGAAGATCCATATGCCACAAGGAGAAGAACTACTGTTGATTACAGGTTCCATACCAAGGAACAACAGGACTTTTATGAGACCATTCTGTTGGACAAGAAGCCCATAGTCTGTGACATGAGGTGGGTTGACTAGAATTTCATCAAGGAGAATGAACAGCGCTATCCTGGAGTGCAAGATAGCTTTGTTGCTTGTGGAGTTGCAGATTTTGTTGGGCAAAAGCTCACAAATTGGAATGATGAACTTATCATGCAGTTCTACTCCACAGCACATTTTTACCCAGATGGAAGAATTGTTTGGATGTCTGAAGGTACAAGGTACCAGTCCACTGTTGAGGAGTGGGCAAAGCTGATAAATGCCCCAGAGGAGAATGAGGATGACCTAGACATTTATGCAAAGAAGAATATGGGTCACAATTCAATGGCTCACATGTACAAGGAAATTCCAGACAAGGCATTAGGAACTCACAAGTTTGGATCAGTTCACTTTCACGCCGTGGTTGCCGACCATAAATTGGTTTCGAGGCACACTTTGTTGCCCAAGTCCGGTGACCATAACATGATCAGAGGGCATGCCATCAACATGTTTCATGTGTTTGATGTGCCATGAAGTTCAAAGTCATGAGCACGATCATCAAAACAATCAAGAGGACTGCAGCAGATCGTAAGAGGAGCCGTGGATATGCACCTCAGATTCAAGAATTGATAAACTCAAAGATGGGCACAGGAAAATATCAGTTGGATAAGGAACACTTTCCACTTTATCCAGACTTTGAGGACAATGAGGTTGTCATGAATGAAGATGATCCACAATCAGTTCAAGCTCAGGAGAAGAAGGAGAAGGCAAAGAGGGAGAAGGCTGCCAAGATGCCAACTTAAGAGGAGGCATCTGAGTATTTCTTGAAGAACAAGCAGGAGCAGCTTGGTTACTTAATAGCATCAACCTTGAGGATTGAGAAGGGATTGGCCACCCTCACTCAAAATCCGGAGAGCTTGGAGAGAATCATAGAACAAAAGTTCTATAACTTAGATGTGAAAGTAACTGAGACTCAGTCTGCAGTGGAGGAACTACAAGATGACATGCATGAGAGGAAGGGCAGAACAACAACTGATGCATTTGCCAGAGTGCCTAGAGCCTAGAGGTCATCTGCTGTGCCAGTTTCTGACACAAGAGCAACTTCATTTGCACCAGCTACAGCCTCAGTGCCATCAGCTCCAGCTCCATCTACTTCAACTGAAGCTTTCGTCCTCGGCGTTATCCTGACTCCACCACCAGAAGATCAAGCCTGAGAGTCGATCTAGCACCATGCATTTTCTATGAACGTTTTGGTAACTTGTTGCCAAAGGGGGATAAAAATGTATAGATCATAGGCTTCGAGAGAGAGTGTGTTGCTTTTGTTCTCTCTTGCTTTATTTGGTGGTTTTTCAATCTTTGTTTGCTTTTGGTTGAGATACTATGCTTGTGAGACATTGATGATCATGTGTTTGATCATAAGCTACACTTACGCATGCTTGATATTATTCTATCTATATTATGTGATCACTCACTATGCTTGGTGATGAGTGCATGTATTCATTGCTTATTATTTTGAGCGCTCCACCAAGATGTATGTGACATGGAAGAGTAACCCATGAGCCTAATTCATTGTGCATTTGCAGTCCAAAGCAAATCTAAAACTATGCACAAATTTAGGGGGAGCTCTTGCTTATCACATACTTCTCAAAGCGACAATGTTATTTAAATTTTATTATCATTTGTCGAAGCTTTGATCTATATGTTGTCATCAATTACCAAAAAGGGGGAGACTGAAAGTGCAACTATCCCTGGGTGGTTTTGGTAATTCATAACAACATATAGCTCATTGAGCTAATGCTATTCCAAGACCATTATTTCAGGAAAGCTCAATGAATGGCATGGCATGGATGATGAAAGTGGATCCTCAAAATACTAAGGACAAAGGATTGGCTCAAGCTCAAAAGCTCAAGACTCTTCATTTTACATTTTAGTGATCCAAGATCACATTGAGTCTATAGGAAAAGCCAATACTATCAAGAAGGGATGAGGTGTTGCTTAATGAGCCTCTTGCTTCATATGCTTAGTGATATGCTCCAAAACCCTTAACTACTTTCCCATATCCACACATGACCTAAACCTAAAGCCAAAATCGGTCACACCGATTCTTTTTATCCGGCGCCACCGATTCCAAAAGTCATAGCCACTGCCACAAACCCTAAGCAAATCGGTCTTACCGATAGGGATCTCGGTCTCACCGAGATGGGGTTGAAATCTCTCTATTTCCCTTTGAGGGAGTTCCGGACTAGGGGGTGTTCGGATAGCCGAACTATCATCATCGGCCGAACTCCAAGACTATGAAGATACAAGATTGAAGACTTCGTCCCGTATCCGGATGGGACTTTCCTTGGCGTGGAAGGCAAGCTTGGAGATACGGATATGTAGATCTCCTACCATGGTAACCGACTCTGTGTAACCCTAACCCTATCCGGTGTCTATATAAACCAGAGGGTTTTAGTCCGTAGGACGAACAACAATCATACCATAGGCTAGCTTCTAGGGTTTAGCCTCTTTGATCTCGTGGTAGATCCACTCTTGTAACACACATCATCAATATTAATCAATCAGGACGTAGGGTTTTACCTCCATCAAGAGGGCCCGAACTCGGGTAAAACATCGTGTCCCTTGTCTCCTGTTACCATCCGCCTAGACGCAGTTCGGGACCCCTACCCGAGATCCGCGGTTTCGATAATCGACATTGGTGCTTTCATTGAGAGTTCCTCTGTGTCGTCACCGATAGGCCCGATGGCTCCTTCGATCATCAACAACGACGCGGTCCAGGGTGAAACTTTTCTCCCCGGACGGATCTTCACGTTCGGCGGCTTTACACTGCGGGCCAATTCGCTTGGCCATCTGGAGCAGATCGAAAGCTACGCCCCTGGCCGTCAGGTCAGATTTGGAAGTTTAAACTATACGGCCGATATCCGCGGAGACTTGATCTTCGACGGATTCGAGCCGCAGCCAAGCGCGCCTTGTCTCGATGGGCATGATCTAGCTCTGCAAATTAACAAAGGCTCGGAGGTCGTATCAAGATCCGCTCCGACCCTTAATCCGAGCCGGATCCCCGATCGAGGACGAGTGGTTGGACACCGCCTCGGGGCTACAATCTACGGCGATCGAGCCGAACTCGATCCTTGTCGCTGCGAAGACCTTGGCTGCAGGAAGCCGGACTCCTCTCCGGACTCAACCTCCATACTTTGCCAATCGAATCCGATTGGGCGCCCGTTATGGAGTTCACGGCCGCGGACATCTTTCAGCACTCGCCCTTTGGCGACATCCTGAATTCACTAAAGTCTCTCTCTTTATCCGGAGAGCCCTGGCCGTACTACAGTCAGGAAGGTTGGGATACGGATGACGAAGAAATTCAATGCCCAGCCACCACCCACTTCATAGCCACTGTCGAAAGCTTACACGACGTGCTCGATTTCGACTCCGAAGACATCGACGGTATGGACGACGATGTAGGAGACAACAATGAACCAGCACCTATAGGATGCTGGACAACCTCATCCCATGATGTATACATGGTGGATACGCCCAAAGAAAATGAAGACGAGGAGCAACGGGATGCTACGAAGGATAAATCCCTCGAAAAGCAGTCAAAACGGCAACGTAAACGCCGAACAAAGTCCCGCCTCAACAAAGACCCAGCCATAGAGCAGGGCGAACCGTGGACAACGAACAAGCTATCGAGCAATCGTCCGAACAAGAGAACTTGGATAAACAATCTGTCCCGGCGAAGACAACAGTCCGGACGACCTCACGCGGACAAACCATTGGAGCAAGATGACCTCCAGAAAAGGCTCGTCGCCATCGCTGCGTAGCCTGAAAAAGCGAAGCGGAAGCTCAAAACAGCGGAAGATGCTCTCGGATTAGATGGAGCAAAGTATTCAGCACCGCAGATAACACGGCGATCGCCGAACAAAGAGCTACCGAAAGGAAAGCTACGCCTGAATTGACGAGGAGGCCTTAGAGCCCCCACAATTAAAAGTAAGAAGGCTACCGGTCGGATGGACGACCTCACGCCAAAAAGAGAGCGGCGAATGGCGCCAAGACACAAACCAATATGCGATCCGCATAAGGATTCACATCAAGAGGATGGCCCGCTTAGGTCCATCTATGGGCCAAGAAAGTGTGCTCGTCAAAGCAATGCAATACGCCAAAATTCAAGATCACGGCACACCCAAATATAGGGCGCCAGACACCCCTATGTTTCACCGATGAGGTGCCGGATCATGAATTTCCGGGAGTTCAAACCCGTAAACATAGAGGCATACGACGGAACAATGCACTCTTGAGTCTGGATCGAGGATTACATCCTCCACATACACATGGCCAGAGGAGACGATCTCCACGCCATAAAATACTTACCCCTTAAACTCAAAGGGCCAGCTCGGCATTGGCTCAAAAGCCTCCCCGAAAACACCGTTGGAAGCTGGGGAGAGCTCGAGGACGCATTCCGGGCAAATTTTCAGGGGACTTATGTCCGCCCTCCCGGATGCGCATTTATCTAAGTCACATAACTCAACAGCCCGGAGAGTCAGCCCGAAATTTCGGAACAGGTTCCTTACTAAAAAGAACCAAATAGTCGATCGTTCGGACGCCAAGCCTTAGCAGCTTTCAAACACAACGTCCCGAGACGAATGGCTCGCTGAGACACCTCGCCAAGAAAAGCCAAGAACAATGGCCGCATTAACAAGCCTCATGACCCGCTTATGCTGGAGAGGACAGCTGGCTGGCTAGATGCAGCACCAAATGACGAGTACATCCGAAATCAGGGATGGAAATGGGACATCACGACGCAGAAAAGATCAGCGCTGGAATAAGGAAAATGGCCCAAATAGTACGGCGGTCAACGCCGGATTCAAAAGCTCTCGGCCGAACAACAAAACACTTCCCCTAAAGTATAACAGTGACAAGGTATCCAACCTAAACAAGATTCTGGATAGACTGTGTCAAATACATGGTACCTCCGGGAAGCCTGCAAACCGTGCCCACAGAGATTGTTGGGTCTTCAAACAGTTCGGCAGACTGAACGCCGAACACAAGGGGCTCGACACACCAAGTAAAGATGACGACGAGCACCACAAGCGTAACTCGAAAAACAAAAACTTTCCCACATGAGGTTAAAACAGTAAACTCACTTCACGTGATCAAAAGGAAAACAAAGCGGCGCCCTAAAAAGCGCTACCGCACACCGGGTTGTCAAAACCAATCACCTTCACCATCGGGTCTATTCCAATAATATCCGTAACGCAGGATGGACTGCCTTGATATTGGATCCTATAATCGACGGATTCCAATATACACATGTCCTCATGGATGGCGGCGATGACATAAACACGATATATCGGACACAATCCGCAGGATGGGGATAAACCCAACCAAAATTCACCGTAGCAACACCTCCTTTAAAGGAGTAACGCCTGCCCATACGCCTCAAGACGGGCTCCATACTGCTAGAAGTTGTGTTTGGTTCATCCGACAACTTCCGTCGAAAGGTTACTCTTCCATGTCGCCCGCTTAAAAGTAGCCATCAAGCACTATTGGGACGCGAAGCTTTCGCCCGCTTTAACGCAATACCGCATTATGCATCTCTAACACTTAAAATGCCCGGTCCACGCGACATCATCTCGTTAAAAGAAAGTATTAAGTGTTACTCGAGCACGGGAGAACGGGAGACTGCCTTGACAGCCCCACAGCTATCCGGCTCTGCTAGGCAAAGAATCTGAATTGGTCATTCAAACCCCGGACACGGCTAGACGAGTCCGGTGCCTACTAGTGGCATAGCCCCATACGAGGGGCCGCATGCATGTATAACAAGAGACAATAAAGCTCAATTTTATTCACTTCTTCGAACCGTACTCTGTTCATTTAATATTAAGTACATCTTTCGCACGATTCTTTTGCTTTCAAACTAAGTTCCTCTCTTTTATAGATAAACAACGTGCTACACCCGTCTAGGATACGGCACAACGGAGACACAGGCGCAGACGTGCAGTAGGGACCCGTTGCAAGGATTCTTTTCAGATTAAGACCCTGCGTAAACCTTTTTTCACTGTCTCTTGTTGATATACATCCCCCCGGTTCCTTAATATAACCGAGGAGGAGACTGGTGCTTTGGCATTGGCCGCACCAGAATTTTTGCGCGTACCTAGACACCAGGGGCTTAGGGCATTATTCTGCCCATTTTCTTAAAGACCGAATAGCTTAGGGAGTATTCGGCGCCTCGAAGTTAGGCCTTATATGCATCAGCTCCGAATCATGTCTTTAGTCAAATGTTGGGTTGCCCGGCCTCGTGTTTTGCTGCCTTACGTTCCTGCTTTCACAGCTAACGCGGCACTGTGGAGAACTATCGCGATTGTGCCCTTCGCCGGGCGAAAGCACCTCAAAGAGAGAAAGCCGAAAACCGATCATATGATATAGCGAGAGATCTGGTCAACCACTCGATGACTCACAGGAATATTTAGAATTCCTCCACATCAACGAAGGACCGGTTTTCGGTCAGCACATACGCACTTCGACCGGGAGAGTGCGGTGCCCCCAGGGGCTATATAGTAGCCCCACCCTCGAACTCCTATGGCTAAGTGAAGGTGATAAAGCATTATAGTCCAGTTGCCTGGTTTGCTACGCTATCACCTCCTTCACAGGACCAAGACTTTGGATTAAGTGTGAAACAACGCTTTTTTTTGCAAACACCCCCGCACTATGTGCGTGGGGGCTGAAGCCAAGGACTGCCATCTTTCAGGTTATATACACATATACATAAACGGCCGACAGGGAGTAGTTTACTACTTGAACGCACAAGTATAAAAAGCACTTATATTACATTGAAACATTGTTTTCACAAATCATACATGTCATTTAAACATAATATCCTTCGAAAGCATCGCGTCTCTATTAAACGAAGCGCCCGGCAGACTTCTTCAAAGTAGTGCTCGGCGGTACTCGGCCTCTGTCCGAATCTCGGGATGCAACGTCGATGGACTTCATCTCCGCCAAGTATGTCTTGACACGGGCAAGAGCCATCCGCGCCCTCAATGCACGCCAATCGCTTCATTGCGCCGACACGCTGCACCGCACTAAGAAACTCCTGCACTGAACCAAAATAGCTCTTTGGTCAGGGTCCGTCTGCCACAAGTAAGTCAAGACATGCTTCATGGCAAATCCGGACAATCGATTCAGCTCGGCCCATTCGCCAACCGATCGGTCAGTGGCAGAGAACGCCCGGACTATGGAATTGCGACCAATATAGCTCTTCCTTACGTGCCCCTTCCGCCCCGAAGTGCTCAACCGCGTCCTGGCGCTCGCCGCCAAGTCCAGATAAGCATCCTCCGAACTCCACAATTTATCCAATCGAGCATACTTTTGATCTGTATATTTTCTCCGCATGAGAACGGTTTTCCAGCCGCAATCGCCCGCCCGACTCAGCTCCTCCTTGGCAGCTCTCAAAGCCGATTGGGCATTCTTGGATTTGGCGGCGGCCTTCTTTAGGCCCTCTTGTTCCGCTTTGACGCCTTCCTTTTCAAGAACCGCGCAGCGCCGGTAGTACTCCTCAACTTTTTGGCCATATCGGCCATCTCCTCTTTGTTTCGGCAAAGGAGTAGCCCGTTCAGCTTCTAGCTCTTCGCCTCCTTTTAAGTGGCCGACATTACTACTCTGGCTTGCTCTTTCACTGGGCGAAGTTCTGCCGCAGCTCCTCAACAACAGCGGCACCATCCGCATTAAGCATACAAACAAGAAGACATGGGCGTCAAGCTCCCTTACCAGTGTGTCCGCATAGAAGTCGTGATACCTTGTGACTCGTCAAACCGCTTATTGACCAACGATGTCCGCATCCACCTCGTCAAGTTGTCGCTTTAGTTCGGCATATTCATCAGTCCGGCTGGCCTCCGGACGCCCCGCCACCTGTTTAGAAGCGGCGATATGTTAAAACTGAGAATTTGATCCTCGGCACGTTGTCAATTTTGACAACATACCGAGTCTCAGGGGCTACTATCTATACAGGGCGCATTTTATATGTATAACTGCCAGAAGGGACATCATTTTTGCGTACCTCAAACCCCGTCAGTAAGCTTCTGATTGCTTCATGCAATCCGCTCTCCGTGGATGCAATTCTTTCAATCACCGTACCCATTAGAGCACGGTGATCCTCTGAAATAGCCGCCGCCCGAGCAGATCCTTCACTCCTCCAATCAAGACGCCACTCGGCGCGGACCTTCCGCCTCCCGGACTTGGGGAACCCTCCGCACGACACCTCCGGTCGTCCGCTTCACATGAGGGTGCGACAGGTGGAGGCGTTCGCTCTCCATCATCTCCGGACGAAGATCCCCAAGACGAGCTCACTGAGAAGGGCTGAGGTCCGAACTACAAGGTACAATTTCGGTTATCTTCATAAATACATACAGGATGCTCCTTATTTACAAGACCCCTTCTTTCTACTTACACGGCTCATTGGAGGGCTGATCCCCTTGAGGAAATAATGCGGCTGGGTTACTACCCAGCGCAGGACTCTCTGCCGAAGATTCCCTTCCTTTCTTTGAGGCCTTGACCTCCGGATCTTCTGGGCGGTCCTCTTCTCTCCTCGGAAGGTGGGACTCTTAATCCCTCCTTCCTTGATAGCCTCCTTCGCAGAGGCGCTTGCTCCCCGCCTCCCTTCGCTTTCTTCAAAAGGCGCGGCCTTCAACATCTTGGTCAACATGGGATCCGGCGTGGTCTCTGGGAGGGGAGCCGGACACCTTATCAACTTTGCCTTGGCTATCCACTCCTGTTCAAGAAACGGCTCCTTTAATGGGCATATATATAAAATAAATGAATGAACAGCTTGTCCGGTTACAAGACTACTTACTTGAGTATCTGGGCGATTGCAGCTTAGTCCTGCGTCCTCGGTCAAGTCCGGACACTTCTCTTGTGACTCGAAGAACAGTTTATACATTTCCACGGGCGTCGTGCCCATAAAATTTTGGAGAGCTCGTGGTCCCTCCGGATTGAATTCCCACAGGCAGAGGGGGCGATGTTTGCAGGGCTGAAGGTGCCGGATCACCATAACCTGCGCCACTGCAACCAGATTGATCCCTCTTTCCTGGAGATCTCGAATACGGCCCTGCAGCAGGGGAACATCCTTGGATGGCCCCCAGCCGAGCCCCTTGTTGACCCATGACGCCAGCCCCTGTGGTGGACCTGAGCGGAAGGCAGGGAGCGCCGCCCATTTGGTGCCTCTGGGAGCGGTGATATAAAACCACTCCCGTTGCCACAAACCAAGCTCCTCTTGAAAAGATCCCTCGGGCCACAGAGCATCAACACATTTGCTTATGACCGCCCTTCCGCACTCTGCTTGCTGCCCCTTGATTGTCTTTGGCTCCACCTTGAAGGTTTTGAGCCACAATCCAAAGTGGGGGGTAATATGGAGGAAGGCCTCACATACAACAATGAATGACGAGATATGGAGGATGGACTCGGATTCAAGTCATGGAAATCAAGCCCATAATAAAACATGAGCCCCCGCACAAAGGGGTCCGTCGGAAGCCTAAACACCGAAGGAAGTGGGACACGAACACCACGTTCTCGCCGGGCTGGGAGTGGGAGTGACCTGCCTCGAGCAGGCAGCCTATGCGAGATCTCGCCGGTCGACACTGGCGCCTCGCAGCTTTAGCACATCTTCTTACGTGGACGGAGGAAGACATCCACCGGTCGTGTTGGTCGGAGCGGACATCGCCGAAAGTCCGAAGTGCCTGAATCTGAAGCTTTGGGTGTTGGAACTCGGCGCGAGGCTAACTTCGATGGAGGGTGTAGAAAGAAGAGGGCCTTGATCTCACTATAAAGAGGTTGAATACCAAGAGCCCACCCGTGGTCAATTAGGACTCGCCTTTGATAGAGAAGGCAGCTAACGGGCACGGTTGGGTTACCCACGTCCGTATTGATGAGAATCCGGAATAAGGGGGCACGATCTACGCTTTGATAAGACGTGCTAAGGAAACCGCCTCGCTAAACACGCTTGAGGTGGAACAATAAAAAACGATTCATATAAAGGCCTGGCCGTGGTGTGATATCACGCCATGGAATCGTCAGCAGATACGTGCAAAAATTATTCTCTCCACGGTGTTATGTGGAACTTGTTTTGCAGAGCGGACACTATCCTGGTGTTCACAATCTTCTATAAATTATTCGGAGGAAGAACCCGCCTTGCAATGCCGAAGACAATATGCGCCACGGACTCGTCGTCATTGAAGCCTGGTTCAGTGGCTCTCGAGGAGTTCGGACTAGGGGTGTCCGGATAGCCGAACTATCATCATCGGCCGGACTCCAAGACTATGAGGATACAAGATTGAAGACTTCGTCCCGTGTCCGGATGGGACTTTCCTTGGCGTGGAAGGCAAGCTTGGCGATACGGATATGTAGATCTCCTACCATTGTAACCGACTCTGTAACCCTAACCCTATCCGGTGTCTATATAAACCGGAGGGTTTTAGTCCCAGAGGATCTAACAACAATCATACCATAGGCTAGCTTCTAGGGTTTAGCCTCTTTGATCTCGTGGTAGATCCACTCTTGTAACACACATCATCAATATTAATCAAGCAGACGTAGGGTTTTACCTCCATCAAGAGGGCCCGAACCTGGGTAAAACATCGTGTCCCTTGTCTCCTGTTACAATCCGCCTAGACGCGCAGTTCGGGACCCCCTACCCGGGATTCGCCGGTTTTGACACCGACACCCTTCGTAACGTTTTGGTCTAACCGAAGTGAGCGATCAGTCCCACCGAGATTGCAATGTAAACTCTCTGTTTCCTTTTTTGTAACATTTCGGTCTCACCGAAAAGAGCAAATCGGTCCCACCGAGTTTCCCTGTCCAACTCTCTGGAAAGCTTATTACGAAATCGGTCTCACCGAGTTTGTGTAATCGGTCTTACCAAGATTACGTTATGCCCTAACCCTAACCATATCGGTCTCACCGAGATGCATGCCAGTCTCACCGAAAATCACTAACGGTAACTAGGTTTACTAAATCGGTCCGACCGAGTTTAACGATTCGGTCCCATCGAGTTTGGTAAATTGTGTGTAACGGTTAGATTTTGCGTGGAGGCTATATATACCCTTCCACCTCCTCTTGATTCGTGGAGAGAGCCATCAGAACGAACCTACACTTCCAACTTACCAGTTCTGAGAGAGAACCACCTACTCATGTGTTGAGGCCAAGATATTCCATTCCTACCATATGAATCTTGATCTCTAGCCTTCCCCAAGTTGCTTTCCACTCAAACCCTCTTTCCACCAGATCCAAAACCTATGAGAGAGAGTTGAGTGTTGGGGAGACTATCATTTGAAGCACAAGAGCAAGGAGTTCATCATCAACACACCATTTGTTACTTCTTGGAGAGTGGTGTCTCCTAGATTGGCTAGGTGTCACTTGGGAGCCTCCGACAAGATTGTGGAGTTGAACCAAGGAGTTTGTAAGGGCAAGGAGATCGCTTACTTCGTGAAGATCTACCGCTAGTGAGGCAAGTCCTTCGTGGGCGGCGGCCATGGTGGGATAGACAAGGTTGCTTCTTCGTGGACCCTTCGTGGGTGGAGCCCTTCGTGGACTCACAGCAGCTGCTACCCTTCGTGGGTTGAAGTCTCCATCAACGTGGATGTACGATAGCACCACCTATCGGAACCACGACAAAAACATCCGTGTCTCCAATTGGCGCTTTTGATTCCTCCAAACCCTTCCCTTACTTTCTTGGAAGTTGCATGCTTTATTTTCCGCCATGTATACACTCTTTGCATGCTTGCTTGAATTGTGTGATGATTGCTTGACTTGTCCTAAAATAGCTAAAATCTGCCAAACTATAAAATTGGGAAAAGGTTAAGTTTTTATTGGTCAAGTAGTCTAATCACCCCCCTCTAGACATACTTCAAGGTCCTACATTCAACTGAGAAGTCGCGTCCGTTCTGAGCCGCCTTCAATGTGAAGCGGCACGCTCTATAGCGACGTGAATGCGGGCAGCTGGCGGTCTGCGGGAAGCTTGCGCATGAGGGGGGAGGGGTTTATGGTGGGCCAGGTCGGTCAGAAGCGGGCTTGGGATCGGTCCGGACTCCCGCAAACCTCCGCCTCTTTTGTCTCCGATTTGTGAGAGAAATCGTGTCTGGACCGCGACGCAAACCGGTACGGGCCTGCGTTGGATGCTTCTGCGGTCAGGACGGATGTAAGAGGTTTGTGGGTCCGCTTTCGAGATGCCCTAACTGGTCGAACAACCAACATGGTGGTTTGCAAGGGTTGGGAGGCTCGGACCTCCATTTTGCAAAGAAGTACTCTCCCCGTCTTATTTTGTTTTAGAAAAGGAGGATGTACCCCCGGCCTCTGCATCTGGACGATGCATGCAGTCATATTATTAATTATTCACAAATACCATACAAGGTGATACATCACTAAGCCTAAAGCCACCATCTTGACAACACCGTTGCTACTCCTATCCTCATGATGAAGGCGTGCCGAACGTCCGGGCCTAATACCAAACAAACATCGCACCAAAGCTTAACATCTAAAGTCGGGTGTCCCATCCAAGCCACTACCTGGATTGGGTCCCACATAGGTCTGGAACACTCCCAGTGAGCACCGCACACTGCAAGGGCCGTCACCTCCATCTTCCCTCGATCCATCCTCAGAGCATAACTGATGCACCAACCTTGCCAGGCCACTCTGCCATTAACGCCACCATGACGCCAGACAGCTTCCTCCTCCTGCGCGAGTCCATCTCCTCACATCAGACGCCGAGACTCCACAGCGCCACGCCGCTGAGAACCGCCACCATCAATGTGGAAGATGAAGCATCGCTCTACCAAAGACGCCGTCCTCCGGTCCCTCGAGCCCATGTGCACCTCCAAAAATGATGCCCCCAAGGGGGAAACGACACCGGAGAGCCGCCATCATCCGATCTATTGATCTAAGGTTTCCCCCAGAGGTAGCAGAGAGTGGCCTTGAACTTCTCCACGACGATGCCTTCACGAAGGGCACAACGCAGACAGTGTCGCCATCGCCGGCCTTGGCAATAGCCAATAGCAGGTTTTCACCCAGATCTGATCGAAGGCCTCCATCTCTCGTGCACGGGCCGTCGCCATCCCTGCCGGGATCTCAACGATGACTCCAAGGAGTGGATCAGCGTCGTCGTCGTTGTGGCCGTCGTCGCTGGCCAAGGGTTTCCCCCAATCCCAAGAGCCCCACCATCCAATCACCGCCCACCACCCGGATCCGGCGAGCAAGGCCACACCGAAGCCCAGATCGAGCGGGATAAGGTGAAGGAGATGAAGCTGGCGCAGGTTGATCCAGATCTGGCGGCCGGCCGACGGAATCACGGCCGCCATGACATCCCACCACCGGGTCCTCGCCGCCCACGCAAGCCGAGGAAGACCGGCCACACACTTGCAGCCACCCTCCGTCAGGGAAGGCGCCGCCCACCTTGACCGGGGCCTCCACCCCAGCACACCAAGCTCTCCGCGCGAGGAGCAACCAGCCCCACCGCCACCTTCCTGAACGCCACGTGGGCTTGCCGGTGGCTATCTCTCGTGGCGGCGAGATCTGGAGGGAGGGGAAAGGGGGCCGGCGGCGCTAGGGTTGGGCCCGCCCGAGTCGCCCCAGAGGAGCGACACAGGGGCGGGGGCTGATCGATGTAAGATGTTTTTTGACACTATTGTAGTATGGTGTTAAAAAACATCTTACGTCACATTCTGTCAAAAAAACGTGCTACATTATGAGACGGATGGAGTACAAGATTTATCCATTTGTTTGTTTGTGAGATAACGAGATGCGAAGCAAACCACTAGGTTTATCGAATATAGATGCGAGGAGGAATCAAGCAAGCAAAGATTGGACGGGCACCCCGAGGAGGAAGAAACGATGGCGCCGTCCACTACTCTTCTGCAGATTCCTTGCATAAATACGAGCATTTCCTCGGGGAATAACCGGCGGCCCGGCAGTGAACGGAACGTACCACCAAGGGTGCGTACACATGCATGTGCCACAATCTGGCACTCATGATCGTATGGCTTTTCCTTCCTCGGTCCACATGATGCCGGAAGATGGCGCGGTCCCAGGCATTGGATGTGGCGATGCCCGTGCCAATGTGGAGCAACTCGCCACTCCTCATCGAGTTGGCCTGGAGCGGCGAGTTGCTAAACCACGCGGTGGCTTGAGGCGACAACTTGCTCCGTCGGGTCAGGCGCGGGAGGTAGAGCAGCGAGCTGCCTCGCTCGTATCCTGCGGGGTCAGCGAGCCACCCAGGCGTCTTGTATGTCGGAGAACTGCTCTTTTTTAGAAGCCATTGAAAAAGTGAAGAAAATGATAAAGGAGAAGATGGGGGAGCGGCGGAGGGGTTCTTGCTTGGCATCTGGCTTTGTTTAAACAGAGGGCGGATGAGAGGAGCTCGACCGGCGTTGCGTTTAATGCCGACCCGCTCATGAGTGGGCGTGTGGCAGGAGTAGATTTCTCGGCTTCCACACGGGTTTAATGAAGGCGTATGAATGCAGTGAGGAGACGTGTTTAGTCCGGCGTGCAGCGGGCGACGTCCTCGGCTGGCGCGCTGCTTCAACTAAGAGGTCGCGTCCATTTTGAGCCGCCTTCAATGTGAAGCGGCATGCTCTACAGCGACGTGAATGCAGGTGGCGGCCAGCATGGAAGCTTCAGCGCAAGAAGGGGGGGTTTGATGGGCCAGGTCGGTCAGAAGCGGGCTTGGGATCGGTCCGGACTCCCGCAAACTTCCGCCTCTTTTGTCTCCGGTTAATGAGAGAAGTCGGGTCCGTACCGCGCCGCAAACCAATATGGGCGTGCGTGTTCTGCAGTTCGGACGGATGTGAGAGGTTTGTGGGTCTGCTTTCGATATGCCCTAACTGGTCGAATAGCCAACATGATGGTTTGCAAGGGTTGGGAGGCTCGGACCTCCATTTTGCAAAAAAAGTAATCTCTGTCTTATAATGTAAGATGTATTTTGACACTATTGTGTCATGTTGTGTAAAAAAATGTTCTACATTGTGAGACGAAGGAAGTAGAAGATTCATCCATTTGTTTGTTTGTGAGATAATGAGATGCAAAGCAAACCACCAGGTTTACCGAATGTGGACGCCATGAGGAATCAAGCAAGCAAAGATTGGACGGGCACCCAGTGGAGGAAGGAACGATGGCGTCGTCCACTACTCTCGTGCAGATTCCTTGCATAAATACGAGCATTTCCTCGGGGAATAACCGGGGGTCCGGCAGTGAACGGAACGCACCACCAAGGGTGTGTACACATGCACGTGCCACAACCTGGAGCTCATCATACATATGGCTTTTCCTTCCTCGGCCCACATGATCATGTCGCATGCACGCACGCACGCATAGGGCACAGCGGGTGACTGCACGTCATGGCCTCGTGGGTTCGGTGGTGAATGGCGCACAGGCACAGAGCTGTCGGGCAATGGCATATACCTTTCCTTTTCCCCTCCGTGGTAGTGAGGATGAGCCAGAATGGGAATGGGCCGGGTCGGCCCGCCGGGTCGCTGACCCGGCCCAAAAAGTCAAGGCCAATGGGCCGTGTGGATCGGCCTCGAACCATAGTTGGGTCAGTGGAGCCGGCACCGACTGACCCAATGGGTCAGCAGGTTCGACCCACCTCCGAGGCGTGAGTTAGGGCATCTCCAGCCAGGCCCTCAAGAAGCCTCCCCATGCGCATTTTTAGACGCCGGCGGACAAAAAACGACCCACTCGGGGTCTCAGAAACAGTTTTGGGCCGGTTTTGACGAAAGTTACGGCCCGGCACGCCAAGCAAAACCCAAAGACGCCGGAGCAGGGGCGCCCGGCGTTATAATTTAACTACAAAAGGCCCACTGTCAGCCTCTCTAGTCTCTCTCTCCTCCTTTTTCCTCGCTAGGCCCACCACATTGTGCATGCAAAAGAAGATAAAGCTCTCTCCTCTCTCTCTCTCCCACATGCCCCGCCGCCCCTGCTCCTCGCTCCTCTACTCTCTCTCCTCCCACCCCTGCTCCTTGCTCCGGCGAGCCGCCCCTTCCTCCTCCCCTTCCTCGCCGCCCTGGCTCTCGGAGGCGTCGGAGGCCTGGGCGTCCGCGGCCGGCTCCTGGATGACCGCCTTGGGCTTGCGGCGAGACGGCGTCGTGGGCACCCAGGGAGGGGAAAAGCTCGACGTCCCGCGGCGGCGGCGGCGACCACCTAACCATCTTCTCCCCAGCGGGGCGAGGAGAGGCTTGCTCGCGGGTGTGGACGAGCTCCTCCTCCGCCCGAGCTCCTCCTCCTCCTCCTCCTCCTCCACCACGCGCCCTTCTCCAACGCCATCCCTCGCCTCGCCGCGCCCGGCACGCCGCCGCCCTTGCCTCGCCGCGCCCGGTGTCGTGGTTCTAAGTCTGACAGTAGAATAGGGGGTAGGTATGGAGAGGCAAGATCCTAGCTATGGATTAGTTGTATACGCAAGGGATTTACGAGTTCAGGCCCTTCTCGTAGGAAGTAATAGCCCTACGTCTCGGAGCCCGGAGGTGGTCGACTGGATTATATGCGTATGTGTCGCGGGGGTGCGAACCCTTCTACCTGTGGAGGGGGTGGCTTATATAGAGTGCGCCAGGACCCCAGCCAGCCCACGTAGTAGAGGGTTTAAGGTGCGTTAAAGCTAGGCGTTACTGGTAACGCCTTACATAAAGTGCCATTAAGATCATAAATACTATTTAACTACAGACGGTTTGGGCACCGAGTGGCTCTTGGACTCCTGGTGGTCGAGTGGGTCTTCATGGTCAAGTGTCTTTGAATCTGTCGAGTGGAAGCCTACCAGGTCGACTGGAAGGCTGCTTCTCTTGCGAGTGTCCTTGTGGAGGGTACCTTTGGGCAGGTCTATGACCCTATCCTGTACATGACTTCGTCATTAGCCCCGAATGGATCGAGGTTTGAGTGAGGAAGGAGTTGATAATCTTTCCGACCTGTTCTTCGTGGTTGCAGTGTGTCTTACTCTGGATCAACGATCTTTTAGTGATGGCATCAACTTCTCTTCGATCGCCTTGATCCATTCTTCACGTTTTGTCGAGTGAACTCTGTGAACTTGAGGATTTCTGAGCGACGGATCGGAGGAAATCTGCTATCTGACGAGTTGCTCTACGGTTAGCGGATTTCGCGGGATCCGAATTTTGGGAAGCGCGCGAAGCGGAGAAAACTGCAACACTCGGATGGGATAAGACGATGACGCCTCGATCTTCGCGCCGCCTTTTTCGCCACGTATCGTAATGCGGCGCTTTATTCTGGGATTGTGACGGGATTGCACAGGTTTACCGTCACCCACTCGGAAGCGGCTGCATATAAAGCGTTGGACAGGGCATTTTGAACAGGCGACCCAAATCTTCTCCTCCCTCCGCCTCAAACCTTCTCGCTGCGCTCTTCGCTGTCCAGCGCCGCCTTTCGGTACTTTCTTCGCGGCGACCATGGTGAAGGAGAAGACCGCAGCCTCGAGCGGATGAAGAAGGCGGCGGCGAAGGCCAAGGGAGAGCACCCGGTCGGGCGGATCCTCTTCAGCGGTCCAAGCTGCCGCAAGGCTGGGTCCAAGGAGATTGGATCCGCTCGACCATCACCGAGAAGGATCTCACCGATCCGCCAATGAAGGACTGATCCCCCATGGGTCGGCGAGGCTTCCGGCACGGAGTGGCAACCACACTGAAGAGGGTGAGTGTGTCCTCGGCCACCCACGTAGATCGGGGTTTTATGCGCCGCCAAATCCTTTTTTCCGGGGGTTTTTGAACTTTTTCGGAGCGCAACTCCATCATTTCACTCCAAACTCCATTGTCTATCTTGCTGCTTTCATTTCGCTATGCGAGAACTTCTTGGGTTGTCGACCGCACTGGGGTCTCTTCAAGCACATATTCACCTGTCGCTCTCAGACGGTGAAGAAAACGAACCCGAATGACGAGAGGACCCAAGTAATCCAGATGTGTGGGGGACTCGGGGTCCAGATGAGGGGGAAGAGCGCTTTCCAGCTATGACTCTTCCTGACTCGGTTAGAGGGTGGCAATCGACCTGGTTCTACTGCCAAGACCAGCCGACGCCTTGGGCCGTCGGGCTCCCTCCTTTCTCCATGAGTCGAGTGAACAAGCCATCTTCCCCGAAGGTGTTACCAGAGGAGAAGGCTCAAGTAAAGTTCTTGATGGGCGTGTAGTCCAGCTTATTCATGACGGGGTGACCGGCATGGATCTCTGGAGATTTTCCTCCGACGGCGTATTCAGCCACTCCAATACCGAGGTCATCCGATGTGGATGTACTCTGCAGTACAGATGATACCACTCGGGTCCATCCAGAGGAGGTCGATGACGCCACTGGAGAAGTGGATGACTGCCATCACAGAAACAAAGACAACCCTCACGGAGCTAGGAGGATTCCACCACTTTCGACCAGAGTTACCAACTGCATAAGGTATAACCACTTATCTCCAATCGTGATTCTGCTGCATTCATTCTGCTTTTGATGCCAATTCGTCAATCGACTTTTCGCCTTGTTTTGTTGTCTTCTAGGTCACCACTGGGATGTAATCGATGCCCAACAGGGCGCAGGAAACAGTCGAAGAAGAAGAAGGAAGTGGAGGTGAAAGTCCGGAGGAATGGGAGTCCAATGGCAAGGAGGATGAGGAGGATGATAGCTCTGATGACGAGGAGGAGGAGGAGGAAGAGGAGGAAGACGTCGATCCTCCTCGCTCGGAGGGAAGGTCCAAGTTGACGCATGACCAGCGGCGGGCGCGGTAAAGCTGTTGTGCCCACTGGGCAGTCGACGAAGCGACCTAGGACAACTTCCCCTGCGCCGACTGAGAAATCACCGAAGCAACCTCGAGCGACGTCGTCAAAGCCGGCGAAGGCCCTGCCCAAGATGCGAATGGTCATCCCCACCATCTCCGGGTAACCAATGTAACCTTGTATTTCCTTATTCAACATGAGTGGACTTTTGGTCGACTTGATGGTGATCAGCCGATTATTGAATTCTACCGCGCCGCTACCTCCGAGACTTCAGCCAAGCACGAAGATCAGGAAATGGAGGATGCTGCCACCTCCAACCTTGGTAAGATCTCTGAGGTTTCGCTTTTAGTCGACTAGAGGTTTTAGTCGATTGGACTTCCATGTTTACTTCTGAATCTTTCTTGTAGTTCCGCCTCACGTCATTGATCTCCCCGATGATGACGAGGAAGTGCCATTGAGGAAGAGGAAGAACAAGAAAGTGCTCACGGCAAGGCTGCTCGATCATGGCGATTCCTGAGACGCTGATTTCCGAGGGAGGCAACCCCACTCGGACTTCTGTGTCTTTCGCTGTATCGCTGACAAGTGCCCGACCCACTTCGTCGACTGCTGATCCACCATCTCTCTTTTCTATACACCACGTCCCGGAAGACCAAGTGAGTATTGCTAAGGAGGCCATACGCCAGGCAGGGATCATGATGGAGCAAGTGAAAGCGGTCCGAGAGGCTAGTCGGTGACCTATGATACTAGTTCAGCTCTCCAGAGCAATGTCCAAGTAAGTCAATCATTGCTTGCTTTGTTAGGATATGCTACCTGAAACTGCTTCCTTCTGGAGATTTTCATATCTGTACACCCACTGGGTGGGTTTGTCGATTGAACTTTTATGGGGGCACGCTGAGTGCACCCACTGGGTGTAGTCCCCGAGACTATGGTCGACTGCGTGCAGTCGGCTATAGTCTTTATGCGGTGAACTTCTACACTCGCCCAGGATGTACCAAGTCGAATGGAACCGTAAACCGGTTGGGGCACGCTAAGTGCACCCACTGGGTGTAGTCCCCGAGACTATGGTCGACTGCGTGCAGTCGACTATAGTCTAAAGAACTTATTTTTTTTACTGCGGCTGACCGCTGACAATTAGCCATGGTTTTAAATTCATAACCTTTTTGCCTCTTTTGGTCGAATCGGTCGAACCAAATTGGTAAACCAAAGAACACGCAGAGTGCACCCGGGTGTAATCCCGAGACTACTGTCGAATGTTTTGATTCGACTGTAGTCTTAGAAATGCTACTATTTTTCCTTCATCACTCGGAAGTGATCTGCCTTTGATGTCTTTCGTTGGTTGACACTTTGTAGAAATCTTGCAAGCTTGTGGCTCGCTATACTGAGTTAGAGAACAAGCAGATCCAGCTTAACCTCGATTTGAAGCTTGCTCAGGAGAATTTGCAGAAGGCAAAGGATGAAGCAAAAGGTATGGCTGGTGAGAATTTTTGACGACTGCCTTTGTTTTTCTGTTCATTCTCAACTCTGTTCTCATTCTTGCTTTGCAGATAAACTAGAAGAGACTTTGAAGAAGAAGGACCTTGACCTTGCAGAGGCACAGAAGGCGGCTTTGGGGAAAACAAAGCTCATTGAAGAGAAGCTTGCCTCGATCGACAAACTTGAAGATGAAAATGCCAAGCTGAAAGCCGCTCTTGACGCGGCTAACAAGGAAGTTAGTCGATCAAGAACGACAAGATTGTTACGTCGACAAGGCCGCCAACTAGCGGGAAGCGAAACGACACGGAGATTTATCTTGGAGGGCTCGCCAAGAAGTCGCTTTCTCATGCTTGAAGGTAATCTCTTTTATCTCGATTGTCTTGCTCTCACCGGCTCATCGCATACGATCGTTATTTTGAGTCCGAGCTGTGTTTTCAGAATTCTGCCAAAACTTTGAAGAAGAAACGGTCAGTGGAAACCAGCTTGGACCCCATCAACTCTCCTGTGAAGGACAAAACTGCTATGAATGTGCTCCGACCGAGTCTCGCGTTGCTAAGCGTGGTGGACTATCTTGCTCGACCGAAAGTTGCGATGTCGCGAATTATTTCGACTCTCCGCCGCAACAGACTCTTCAAAATGATCTTGAATCACGATGACTCGGTCGAATGAGATTCCAAGTCGAGTGCAGGATTGGAAAAGTCTTACGCGGTGTGGTGCTGATGTTGCTCTATCTCTGGTTCGTGTCCATCGCAAAGAAGCGCAAGAGGACAAGCTGGTGTCTCTCAAGGTTGCCAATACCAGGAAGCACGACTTGAGATCTTTCATGGAGACTTTCATCGCTGCTGCTACCCGTATTGCAGCCGGAATCGACCTCGACCAGTTTGTTGCACCTTCCAGGTCCTCCGCACGAGGAGTAAAAAACTTCTAAGTCCCACTTTAAATTTGCCTCGGAATGCCGAGTGGTTTTTGTAACCGATAAACTTTAACAGGCTTGACGCCTGAACACCTTTGGATCCGTAGGACATTTATCCGAACTTGATTTTTTCCTTTAACATGCTTTGTTTGCCTTCGAGAGAACTTTATTCCTCATTCGGAAGATATTCCGTTGAAATTCCAGTCGACTTGTGCTTCATCTATCCTGCAGGTAGAGATGGAACACAGACTGCGACTGACCTTGTCGTCCTTGCGGATTGGGATGAACCGCACGTTGTACTTGTGGTGAAGCTCCGAAGGAGGAGGTAGTAGTCGACCTGCACCTCGTCGTCCTTGCGGATTGGGATGGACTACACGTTGTACTTGTGGCGAAGCTCCGAAGGAGAAGGTAACAGTCGACCTGCACCTCGTCGTCCTTGCGGATTGGGATGAATTCCTTACTTAGGCGAGCACTGGGCTGCAGCTAAGCCTCCGAGTGGGAGGTTTGCTCTCCACTCGGTAGGATTTTTATTACTTAGACGAGCACTAGGCTGCAACTAAGCCTCCGAGTGGGAGGTTTGCTCTCCACTCGGTAGGATTTTTATTACTTAGGCGAGCATTGGGCTGCAGCTAAGCCTCCGAGTGGGAGGTTTGCTCTCCACTCGGTAGGATTTCTATTTCTTAGGCGGCCGGGCTGCAGCTAAGCCCCGAGTGGGAGGTTTGCTCTCCACTCGGTAGGATTTCTATTACTTAGGCGAGCACTGGGCTGCAGCTAAGCCCCCGAGTGGGAGGTTTGCTCTCCACTCGGTAGGATTTTTATTATTTTGGATGTTAAGGCGAATCCTTGGGCTGTTGTAAGCCCCCGAGTGGGAGGATGGCTCGCCACTCGGTAGGATTTTGAATACTTAGGCGAGTACTTGGACTGCAGCTAAGCCTTCGAGTGGGAGGCTGGCTCACCACTTGGTAGGATTTGAATACTTAGGCGAGTACTTGGACTGCAGCTAAGCCTCCGAGTGGGAGGCTGGCTCGCCACTCAGTAGAATTTTGAATACTTAGGCGAGTACTTGGACTGCAGCTAAGCCTCCGAGTGGGAGGCTGGCTCGCCACTCGGTAGGATTTGAATACTTAGGCGAGTACTTGGACTGCAGCTAAGCCTCCGAGTGGGAGGCTGACTCGCCACTCGGTAGGATTCTGAATACTTAGGCGAAGCGGATTCGCAGCTTAAGCCCCGAGTGAGAGACCTGGCTGCACTCGGAAATGATTTTTTACAAACTTAGGCTAATCGGATTATAGCTAAGCCACTGCTCGGGGAAATTTCACAAAAAGTAATAACAATCCTTTGGGAAAATTATAATATTCTTGTCTTAGATAAACAAACTACAAAAGTACTTTTATTAAATCTCAACCGAGTGAGTTTTAAGTGTAAAAGGCGGAGCAGCTCCGCGTTCCAAGCTCGAGGCTCGTCGATCTGGCGATCAACGTTGTAGAGATGATATGCTCCATTGTGGAGGACTCTTGTGACGATGAAGGGACCTTCCCAAGTGGGGGCGAGCTTGTGTGGTTTCTGTTGATCCACTCGGAGGACCAAATCTCCCTCTTGGAAGGCTCGACTCTTCACATTTCTGGCATGGAATCGACGCAAGACTTGCTGATAGATAGTCGAGCGGATCGGGGCCATTTCTCTCTCCTCTTCCAAGAGGTCGACTGCATCTTGCCGGGCTTGTTCCGCTTCTTCTTCAGAGTATAGCTCGACTCGAGGCGCATTGTGAAGAAGGTCACTTTCGATGAAGCGCTTGACTCCATAGACTAGGAAGAATGGAGTTCTCCCGGTCGACCGATTAGGAGTGGTCCTCAATCCCCGTGAGAACTGATGGAAGTTCGTCGACCCAAGCTCTGCTGCGTGCTTGAGATCACGCATCGGCCGTGGTTTTGGCCCTTTGAGAATGAGGCCGTTTGCTCGTTACCTTGTCCATTCGACCGAGGATGAGCCATTTGAAGCATAGTCGACCAGCGTGCCTTGAGAGGCGCAGAAGGCTTTGAACTTGTCATTATCAAAGTTTGACCCATTGTCGGTGATGATGCTATGCGGAACTCCATATCTGAATATTAACTCTCTGATGAAACTGATAGCGATTGCATGCATCGAGATTCTTGATGGGCTTGGCTTCGATCCACTTGGTGAACTTGTCATTGCTACTAGCAAATGAGTGAAGCTTACGCGATTCTCGGCGGTCCAATCATGTCCAATCCCCAAACAGCGAAGGGCCAGACGAGTGAAATGGTCTTCAAGGCTGAGGCGGGCTTGTGTGACATGTTGGAATAGAACTGACATCCTTCACACTTGTCAACTATTTCTTTTGCCATTTTATTTGCTTTCGGCCCGGTAAAATCCCTTCGGTATGCTTTAGCCACAATGGTCCGAGAAGGACGCATGATGGCCACAGGTCCCCGAGTGGATATCCTCAAGAATTATCGACCTTCTTACGGCGTGATACACTTACGGCCGACTCGATCACGCTTTCTCTGAACAACTGTCCCTTGATCCTTTGTAAAGGCCTTGGATCGTCGGACGATCTGTCGAGCCTCTTCTTCATTCTCTGGGAGCTCTTTCCTTAGGATATATGTGATGTACGGCACTATCCAGTCGGGAGTGATGACCACCACTTCCATAATTAGGTCGACCACGGCTGGGACCTCAACTTCAGTTGGATCATTGGCACTCTTTTGCTGCGGGGCTTCTTCCGTGAAAGGATCCTCCTGCACTGAAGGTGCATGAATGTGCTCCAAAAATACATTACTGGAAATGGCTTCCCTTTTGGATCCTATCTTCGCCAAATCATCTGCAGCTTGATTTTTCAGTCGGGGTATATGATGAAGCTCTAACCCCTCGAATTTCTTCTCCAACTTTCTCACTGCATTACAAATAATCTGTCATAGCGGGGCTTCTGACATCCCACTCCTTCATCACTTGATTAACAACCAGATCCGAGTCGCCATAGACCATAAGGCGACGGACGCCGAGTGAAATGGCCATGCGCAACCCATACAGGAGTGCTTCATATTCTGCTTCGTTGTTGGAAGAATCAAAGTGAATCTGGAGAACATATTTGAGGCTATCTCCTCGGGGGGAAACCAATATGGCCCCTGCAACAGAACCGTTCAGCATCTTGGAACCGTCGAAAAACATAGTCCAGTGTTCCGAGTGAACTTGAGTCGGAAGCTGCTGTTCAGTCCACTCGGCGAGGAAATCTGCTATTGCTTGGGACTTGATGGCTTTCTTTGCCTCGAATTTGATATCAAGGGGAAGGAGTTCAATCGCCCATTTTGCCACTCGACGAGTTGCATCTCTGTTATGAAGAATTTCCGACAAAGGGGCGTCGCTGACGACTATAATGGAATGATCGGAGAAATAATGAGCAACCTGCTTCGTGCTCATATAGATCCCATAAACAAGCTTCTGATAGTGAGGGTATCTTTGTTTTGATGGGGTTGATTACTTGGAAAGATAATAAACTAGGCGTTGAACTTTGAAGGCTTTTCCTTCTTCTTCCCGCTCGACCGTAAGTACGGTACTGACGACTTGTCCAGTGGCTGCAATGTAAAGCAGCAATGGTACCCAGAATAGGCGTCTAAAAAAGACAACCTCTCACATCCCGTAGTTGAGTCGACTATTTGGTCGATGCGAGGAAGAGGGAAATGATCTTTCGGGAAGGCCCGATTGATATGCTTGAAATCGATGCACATGCGCAACGACTTGTCCTTCTTGGGAACCATGACGACATTAGCGAGCTACTCGGAGTGGTAGATCTCTCGGATGAACTCTGCGGCCATGAGTCGAGCCACCTCCTCGCCAATGACCTTTCTCTTCTAGACGGGGAACCGCTGAAGATACTCTTTAACCGGTTTGAATTTTGGGTCGACTCGTAGGCGATGCTCAGCCAGCCCCCTGGGAACACCCGGCATGTCAGCAGGCTTCCATGCAAAGATGTCCCAGTTCTCACGGAGGAAGCTGGATGGCGCTTCTTCCTATTTTGAGTCGAGTATTGTTGAGATGTTGGTCGAGCAGCATTGGGATCGGTCGGGTGAGCGTGAACCTGTTTCATCTCACGGTCGACTGAAATGCCGACTCCGTGGTGCTTCTTAGCTCGCAACAAATCACTTTCGGATCTGCGGTTTACGATACTCTTGTAGCTCTACCATCGCCAACCGAGCATCGGCGATCTTAGAGCCTTTCTGGAAGCACTCTTCTGCTTTCTTCCGATTGCCCGTGACAGTGATCACGCCCTTGGGACCAGGCATCTTCAATTTAAGATACACGTAACATGGTCGGGCCATGAAACGTGCATAAGCTTGCCTTCCCAGAATAGCGTGATAAGCGCTCTGGAAATCCACGACCTCAATGGTCAACTTTTCTTTCCGTAAATGCTTCGAATCACCAAAAACTACATCAAGAGCAATTTGGCCGAGTGATTCAGCCTTCTTTCCAGGAATGACTCCGTGGAAGCTCATGTTACTGGTCTTGAGTGCGGACATCGGAATGCCCATCCCTTTCAACGTCTCCGCGTACAATATGTTCAAGCCACTACCACCATCCATCAGGACTTTGGTCAGTCGAGTGCCCTCAACAACTGGGTCGACCACCAATGCTTGCCTCCCAGGGGTGGCAATGTGCGTCGGGTGATCAGACTGGTCGAATGTGATGGCGGTCTGGGACCATTTCAGATAATTGGGAGTCGTCGAAGCAACCAAGTTCACTTCCCGATTGATAACCTTCAATCGACTTTTGCTTTGGACGTCAGCAAAAATCATCAGGGTGGAATTGACCTGGGGATATCCACCATCACTGTCATATCTGTCCTAAACTTTGTCTGCTTGCTTATCTTTATCCTTGAGTTGTTTCCCTTGGAACTGCTGAATCAAGAGCCGACACTGTCGAGTGGTATGTTTCGGGTAAATGAGTTTACCCTCTTCATCTTTCTTTGTATGAATATGACATGGCAAATCCAACACGTCGTTTCCATCCTGGTCTTTCACCTTCTTGGGGTTCCAAGGACCCTTGGGTTTCCCCTTGAACTTTCACAGGGTCACGGCCAAGGCCTCTCCGGGAAGCGGTGGCTCGACTTTGCGCTTCGCTTCGGCTGGAATTTCCTCCTTGACCTCATATGCGGCCGATTTATATTTACCACTCGAGCCGATCCTCTTCTTCACCATTTGCATACTTGGTGGCAATCTCCATCATCCGACCCAGGGTCATATCTCCGGTTCGACCAAATTTCAAACTCAACTCTCTGTTCTTGACACCTTCTTTGAAGGCACAGATCGCTGATGGTCGGACACATTCTCAAGCGTGTGGTGCAAAGTGATCCACCTCTGGATATAATCTCTCAAAGTTTCACTCGACTTTTTGCACACACGATCGCAACTCCGTCAATCCTGCTGGTGGTTTGCAAGTTCCTTCAAATGTCTGACAAACACTCGGGCAAGATCTTCCCAAGTGTAAATACTTCTTTGGGTGCTAACTGATTCAGCCACGCCCTGGCTGAACCCTCCAACATAAGAGGCAAATGCTTCATGGCTACTTCATCGTTGCCACCGCCGATCTGAACAGCCACTCGGTAATCTTCAAGCCAAGTGTCAGGATTGGATTCACCAGTGAACTTACTGACTCCAGTCGCCAACCTGAAGTTGGGAGGAATCACCACGGCTCTGATGGCTCTGCTGAAACATTCTGGTCCCGAGACACGAACTCTGCTGCTGGAAGGAACATCTCTATCATGGCCGTCTCGGTGAGCTCTGTTCCTGTCGACCAAACCTTGAACGATAATAGATCTCGCATCAAAGCCTGGTTCCACAGGGTCGATTGAACTCTTCGCCAAAGACTTTGTCTTTGGCGTCTGTAAATCTGATGTCGAGGAGCGTATGATCCACCCCTTGGGGGAGGAGTGGGCACTCGACGTCGATCGTTGCGATCGAATCGGTGCTCATATTCCTCGCGGCCCTTGTATTGATCATCACGCCGGCCCCCACGTTCCTCACGCCTCGGGGGCGATCTCGGACTGTGGGCCGACTGGACTGAATTCGCAGAGACAGATCGGCTATGAACCCTGTTCATGGCCCAGGATACAACTGAGTTTTGATCTCCTGCCGCCCGGAGCAGATCCCTGATTTGCTGCAAACCTCTACCCGCCTCTGACTGGGAAGGCTGAATTGACTCTGCTATACGGGCGGCAGCTGCTAAATTCTGAATCAGAGTTCGATAGACCTGAGTTGGCGGTTGAAAGAGCTGACGTCGACTGGATTCTGGAACCCTTGGTCGCGTGTGTTCGTCGAGTACTCGCTGAAGATTCTCCAGTCGAGTGCGCTCAGCCAGGTTGGCCAAGCGCGCATCCTCCAAGGCACGAGCCTGGGGGGTTTCTCCAATGATAGGAGTGTGAAGTGCATCCATGTTTCGACGGCGAAGCTCCTCCCTCTGGAGCGAAGTGAGGGGCTCGGGCAAGTACTCTTTGTGGGCTTGCTCCGGATCGCCTCCACCGTCACCTCCGTTAGTCGGGTGAATCCGAGGGACTGCATGGTCCATCGACCATCGGAACCTCTCGCCGGGTCACAGCTATCGCATTCGGACGCTTGATCTCTGCGAACCCGGTCGAACAGGCCGTAGGGAGATTCGTCGGGCTCGATCACCGCGACTTGGGGGATGGCTGACTGGCGGGCCACTGCATGCCTCACCCACCGCTAAAGCCTCGACCGATCAAACTCTTGCGCCGGTGGGAGGCGGGAGTGAAGATGGCACGAGAGCCGACCCATACTTTGGGTCGACGGTTTGCCTTGAGGAGGGCCGCCGTGGACACGCAGCGTGAATGTGCGTCACCCAGCGGACGGGAGCGCGTCCACGTCGAGTGGAGCCTCCTGAAGCCAAGCGAAGTTAAATCGGCGACGAGCGTGGCGCACGAGGCGGATCTCATGGCCGTCGACCGAACTCCACCTGAAACCATGATGTAGGAGATCGAAAGAATCCCAACTTCTCCAACAAATCGCTAGAACACCTGCCCCATTGGGCGCCAACTGTCGTGGTTCTAAGTGCGGCAAAGAGAATAGGGGTAGGTATGGAAAGGCAAGATCCTAGCTATGGAGTAGTTGTATCGCAAGGGATTTACGAGTTCGAGGCCCTTCTCGGAGGAAGTAATAGCCCCACGTCTCGGCTCGAAGGCGATCATTGGATTATATGCGTATGTGTTACGAAGTGCGAACCCTTCTACTGTGGAGGGTGGCTTATATAGAGTGCGCCAGGACCCCAGCCAGCCCACGTAGTAGAGGGTTTAAGGTGCGTTAAAGCTAGGCGTTATTGGTAGCATACTTACATAAAGTGCCATTAAGATCATAAAGACTATTTAACTACTGGATCGTTTGGGCCTTTGGTGGCTCTTGGACTCTGATGGTCGAGTGGGTCTTCATGGTCGAGTGTCTTTGAATGCAGCCGAGTGGAAGCCTACCAGGTCGACTGGAAGGCTGCTTCTCTTGCGAGTGTCCTTGTGGAGGGTACCTTTGGGCAGGTCTATGACCCTACCCCAGGTACATGACTTCGCCACCCGGCGCGCCGCCGCCCTCGCCTCGCTGTCCCGCCCCAGCCGGCTCCCGCACGGAGTTGGAGAGCACCGGCCTTGGGAGACGAGGACAGGGATATGGCGACGGGGACAGGGACATGGCCAGCACCGGGCGGCTGGTGCAGGGCACGAGGAGGTGGTCAGGCTGCCATGCCGGTCCTGGCAGCGCGCGCCTGCGCAGGGGGGCGCAGGGGAGGCTGTTGCCGCTCATGCTTAGGTGGTCGTCCTCGGCGGCGCGGTGGCCGCGATGCGACGACGACCTTCCTGCATGCCAACGGCCAGGCGCGGGCGGGGCCAGCGGTGGCGCAGCTGGGACTACAGGCGGCATGGGCCAGCGCTGCTGGAAAGCGGCGGCCTTGACGGCCCCGTGGCCGGACGGGACGGTGGCGAGGACGACAGCCTCGCTTGGGGAGGAAACGGCTGGAGATTTTCTCGTTCGCAGGATAAAATTTTCGCCGGCAGCCCCCCAAGCGGCGAAAAAAATGCCTCCTGAAGGGCTCAACGGCTGGAGATGCCCTTAGCAGCTAGTTACTCGGGCATGCATGTGTTTTATTGCAGTGAAGTCGTTAGTTCGTTAGTGCCCACGCGGCGTAGCTAGCTAATTCCTTTGAACGTGTAACGTGCATGCATGTAGGATCTGCTTTTTTATGAGCGGTGCATATAGGATCTGCTGGCAGGCCCTCGTCGTGCGCGCGGACATGACCGGGCAGGTCGGATCACAGCTCGCGCAGCAGGCGCGTGTGTGCGCGGCCTTGCGTATGCATGCACCCGTAGCTGCAACATATGTGATTACCTTTTCTTTTAATCGACATATCTGATTACCTGTGATACTAGATAATAACTAGAATTTGAGCCGACCCGAAATACCTATCGAGCCAGCAAGACCACTGACATTTTAAAAACGGATCGACCCGTGGTCTCATAAATTAGCCTTGAGACCATGAGGAGGGCCAGGTCCAAGGCCAGGGCCGGGTCGCCCGTTCCCATCCTGAATCTGATGAGGAATAGTTGGTGACCTCGGGACCAAGCCGTCGATCGATCTACTCGATTCCGTCCGGTCACGAGGGGTAGCTAGCTACCCTCGCGTGCGTGCTTTCACAGTGCGCTCGTGCTGCCGCCGTGCCGCGGCTACACTGGCAATGCCGTAGCTGGGCAAGTGAGCCAGGCTACCACCGTACCACGACGCCAACCCAAGGGCTTGTGTTCCATTTACTCCCACTCCGGAACTCGTTGGATGGTAGATTACAAATTTCAAACTTTGTATGTAATATGAATGGGAGAAAATAACGTATGTATTTTAGTAGGGTGTGGCTAGGTCTCAATCGACTAAGACTTAAACGAAGTCTCCTCAAGTAACATATAGTAGTATATAAGAAGAAGAAGAAAGGGAAAAAAATATACAAATCTCTATGCAAGATCAAAGGCATATAGTATCAACGAAGTCTCACTCGACTGAGAGGGTGCTTGGATACGTTTTAGTCTCATGACTTAAAGTAGTGGAACAAAAACTTGCTAGCCTCACCCATGCTTGGATCCAAATACTAAAGAGACTAAAGTCAAGTTGATGAACATTTATTATCCTCGAAACCCTTCAGTTCAGAACTCGCCTGTATTAAAGGAGAGGAGTTAAATGAAGAGAGAGAGAGGACTAATCCACATTTTAGTAGGGTACCCCTCACTAAATTTTTTTAGTCTCAAGACTAGTTTTAGCCTCTCTTTAGTCACGGGTGCTTGAAACTTTAGCCTCTTAAAGAGACTATTCTTAGCCAGACTAAAATAAGACCCTTGGATCCAAGCACCTCTAAGTTAATCCCTTGCTTTTCCACGGTCGATCTGCTGGACGTAAAGCACGTGGCCTCGGTGAGGAAAAGCAGGCGCGCGCACAGCAGGGATCGGCCGTTCGCTCCGTAGTTCATCCCGCGCGTGTCCTCCCCTCGCCTCAGAGCATCTCCAGCCGTTGGCCCCCCAGGCGGCGATTTTAAGCGCCCCCTGGGGACGAGCCGGCGCTAAAATCGTGTGAGGCGGCGGGTTTACTGACCGCTTCGCCTGTGGTCGCTTCAATCTTGAGGGGTTCTACTTTGAAAAAAACAAAGTTCGGCAAAGTTCGGCAAACTCAACATAAATATTGGACATGTTCGCGTTTACATAAACAACTACGGGGCGAAGAAGTCGCTGAGCGCGGCAAAGTCGCCTACGTCGCCTCCGTCGTCGTCGTCCTCGTCGGCCTCCTCCTTCTTGATGGCGCGGTTGCCCCTGCTGGACCCCTGCCCGGCGTCTCCATGTAGGACCGGGGGCGGCGGCACGTCGTCGAGGACGACCACGCCTCCCTCGTCCCGACCCCGGCGCCGAGCTTCGAAGGCCTAGAAGGAAAGGCGCTGGCGCTGCAGCTCCGTCTGCGCCCTGTCGTCGCGCGCCCACTTCAGGGCCGCCGCATCGTCGAGCTCCTCCTCCTGGACGCCGCCGGCGAGTCCGGACTCCGTCTTCACGAGGGGAGCCCCGGCTCCGTCTTGACGGCGGCAAACCCCGGCTCCGTCTTTGGCTTGACGAAGCGCTGAGGAGCCGAGGAGGGGGCGCGCCTGCCACCCTTATTGATGACGATGTCGGTGCTGCGGGTGCGCCGCCTGAGGGCCGTCTCCGCGGCGGGCTCGGCCTTGACGCGGAACAGCGCCGGCGAGCCGGAGGAGTGGGAGGAGGAGCGGGAGGACGAGGAGGAAGAGGAGGAGGTGTGACGCCCGGATAATTAGGCTATAGTAATCCCACGTTAACGATGCCACGTCACCACGGTTACTGTTGACAATCTCGCATTAGTTCAAAACCGATTCAGAATTCAAATTTAAAATAAAGTCAAACTAGTAAAGTTTTCAAATGTCAAAACTAAAAAGCACAAACGGTGACAAATAATGCATAGGTAATTAAGGTGAACAAACCACACTTTTATAAAATATTTGAATCCTCTAAAATGATTTAAGGAGTAGCTAAAACAACTAGATAAATGCCTTTTGTATTTTATAAAATGCTAAACTATATTATTTGGGGGTTAAACCTTTTTGTGACCGAGGTATAATTAGTAATACTAATTTAGGTGCAACTTTTATGTCTTATAAAACTAAAATAATATAAACTTGTGGAAAGAAAAATAAGAAAAGAAAAACAAACAAAATAAATAAATCGGGGAAAAACCCCAGGCCAACTGGTCCAAACGGCCCAGCCGGCCAGCCCACTGGCCCATCTGGCCCCCTCACTCCCTTAACCCCCCGCCCAACCCTAGGCACGGACACCCCACTCCCCCCAACTCGCGCCCCCACTCTCCCTCTTCCCCCATCCAATCGGGATCGGGCTTGAGCGCCCCCGTCACCTCGCCCTCGCTGACCCCGCCGCTCGAAGCCCTGGTCGCCCGGCCACCTTCCCGCTGCCCGGAGCTCCACGGGCCTCGCCGGAGCCACCTCGTCGTCTACCTCGCCGGCCTGCCTCCTCCTCCCCACCGGCCTGCTTCCACTCCGTCCACGACGTCTCCGTCCTCTTCCTCGCGCCCACTGCCTAGACCCCACGGCCGTGGTGAGGCCCCGATCTTCTCCTCACCTCCTAGGTCGCACGCCGCGCTCGTGCGCGTCCTCGCGCCGACCTGCGCCCTCCCGGCCTCGCCCGTTCGCGGCACGGCCGCGCCTGCCTTCGCCCAGCGGACACACCGGCGTGCCGCCCTGCGATGCGGTCGGCCCGCCCTCTGCTGCCGCCGGCCAGCGCGATGGCGCCTCGCTTCTCAACCCGTGAACCGCGCCTCGTGCCCCCTCTCCTGCGGTCCTACCGCGCGCCCGCCACGCAGCCACGCCCAGCCGCTTCGCGCTCCGGCCCGGCCCGAGCTGGCCTCACCCGCCTCGTCTGCGCGCCCGTGGCGCGTCCGGCTCCTTCCGCCTCCCTACCGCCGCCCGGCCCCAGGCTGCCGTGGCCTGCCTGCCACCTCCGCGGGAGCCCCTCGATGGCTTGCAGCGCATGTCCGTCCAGTGGCGCCCGGCGGCCTCGCCCGTTCCCCACAGCCGGGCTTCCCCCACTCGGGCCATCGCCCGTAGATTCTTGGCCATTAACCCACACGCCCGCAAAGGCCCCAGGGGCCTATGACAGCTGGGGCCCACGCCCCTTAGAACGTTAAAAAAATAAAAATAAAAATAATATATATAAAAATTAATCAATTAGTGAATTAATTAAGTTAATTAATCTAATTAACTTATTAGTTTAATTAAACAACAATTAGTTTAACTAAACTCTAATTAACCTAAACAGAGTATGACAGGTGGGTCCTATTGGACCCACACGTCAGTTTGACCAGTCAACACCTCTGTTGACTGCTGATGTCATGCTGACGTCAGCACACACTATTCTGGATAATGTTAGAATTAAACAATTAAATGAATTCTAAAAATGATTAAAACTTTAGAAAATAGTATAAAATAAACCGTAGCTCAGATGAAAATACTTTCTACATGAAAGTTGCTCAGAACGACGAGACGAATCCGGATACGCTGCTCGTTCGTCCGCTACACATCCCTAGCATAGCAAACTCGCAACTTTCCCCCTCCGATTCATCTGTCCGAAAACGCAAAACACTAGGGATACTTTCCCGGATGTTTCCCCCCTTTGCCGGTATCACCTACTACCGCGATTGGGCACCCCTAGCAACGCTCATTGCCATGTCATGCATCGTCATGCATTTGTTTGCATTATATTTATTGTTTGTTCCCCCTCTTCTCTCGCTACACTCCGAACTGACGCCGCTGCTACCCAGTACGACTACGATGTTGACGACCCCTCCTTCTCGGCTGAGCTTCCAGGCAAGCCCCCCTTGATCACCAGATATCTCCTATTCTTCTCTATACTGCTTGCATTAGAGTAGTGTAGCATGTTACTGCTTTCAGTTAATCCTATTCTGTTGCATAGCCTATCATTGTTGCTACAATTGTTACCCTTACCTGCTATCCTACTGCTTAGTATAAGATGCTAATGTTCCATAAGTGGCCCTACTCTCTTGTCCATCTGCCATGCTATACTACTGGGCCGTGATCACTAGGGAGGTGATCACGGATATATACTATATACTTTATATACATGGCACATGTGGTGACTAAAGTCAGGTCAGCTCGTTGAGTACTACTTAAGTGATTACGATGAGGGGCTGACAGGACAGGTGGCTCCATCCCGGTAGAGGTGGGCCTAGGTTCCTGACGGCCCCCGACCGTTACTTTGTGGCGGAGCGACAGGGCAGGTTGAGACCACCTAGGAGAGAGGTGGGCCTGGCCTTGGTCGGCGTTCGCGGATACTTAACACACTTAACGAGATCTTGGTATTTGATATGAGTCTGGCCATTTGGTCTATACGCACTAATCAGCTATGCGGGAATAGTTATGGGCACTCGGCGTCGTGGTATCAGCCGAAGCCTTAAATGACGTCGGCCGGCGGGCGGCGCCGGGTTGGACAGCGTGGCGTGACTTCCTTTGTAATGGAGGTTGCTAGGTGCGCTCTCTCCCGGCCGCGGAACGTGTAGGTGTGCTAAGGGCGATGGGCCTGCACTGCGCGCTTTAGGTTTAGACCGGCATCTTGACCTCTCTGTTGGCCTAGGTGGGGCTGCGGCGTGTTGATCTTCAGCGGCGGGCATGACCCGGAAAAGTGTGTCGGCCAAATGGGATCGGCGTGTTGGGTTATGTGGTGCACCCTGCGGTGAAGTTTATCTATTCGAATAGCCGTGATCTTGATAGCAGGATGACTTGGAGTTGTACCTTGACCTTATGACAACTAGAACTGGATACTTAATAAAACACACCCTTCCAAGTGCGGATATAACCCGATGATCGCTCTCTAACGAGGCTGACGAGGAGGGATCGCGAATGCGATTATGTTATGCGATGCTACTTGGTGAACTTACCATCTACTCTCTTCTACATGCTGCAAGATGGAGGTGGCGGAAGCGTAGTCCTCGGCTGTGATTAGCTATCCCCTCCTATTACGGCATTCTGCGATTCGATCCACCGATATGGCCCTTTACACATATACCCATGCATATGTAGTGTAGCTCCTTGCTTGCGAGTAATTTGGATGAGTACTCACGGTTGCTTTCTCCCCCTTTTTCCCCCTTTCCTTTCTCTCTGGTTGTCGCAACCAGATCTTTGAACCAGGGCAGACGCCACCATCGATGGCGATTCCTACTACACGGAGGTGCCTACTACTACGTGCAGCCCGTTGGCGGCGACCGTGAGTAGTTTAGGAGGATCCAGCAGGAGGCCTGCGCCTCTTTCGATCTGTATCCCAGTTTGTGCTAGCCTTCTTAAGGCAAACTTGTTTAACTTATGTCTGTACTCAGATATTGTTGCTTACGCTGACTTGTCTATGATCGAGCACTTGTATTCGAGCCCTCGAGGCCCCCGGTTTGTATTATGATACTTGTATGACTTATTTATGTTTTAGAATTGTGTTGTGATATCTTCCCGTGAGTCCCTGATCCGATCTGAATCGTGGGCGTCACAAGTTGGTATCAGAGCCGACTACCTGTAGGAATCCCCCTTCCAACTGCTTGGCCGAAGTCAAGTCTAGACTTTACAAAACTCTTACTAACATGGCTGTGCGGCCCATGGGCCCACGTCGCCATTGGGTGGTATTAGGATCTTTTACTCCTCGTCTATACTTCGGGACTCTGATCTCTCTTCTATTCGGGATAAATGAATTGTAACATCCCAAAATTCTAAATTTTGGAATGTTATAATAAATAGATAGATTTGATTGTTTGTTTGATTGTTGTGTGATTGATTGAGTGAAATTCGAAACTTTTGAAAGTTAAATGAGAGGGAATAAAAGGACTTTCCCAAACTTTCATTTTGCATTTTTTGATCTCTGTGAGTTTAAATCCTTTTCATCACAAAACTCTAGAGAGAAGATGACATGACTTCTTCCATTTATTTAAATGACCAGGGGTGTGGAAAATATTTGAATTTCATTTGGAAAATATTTCCATCCAGGAACTTTATGCACCTCAATGATTTTCACGAGCGAAGATAAAATGACTTCTTCAAAACATATGAAATATGAGTTGGGAGTTTCAAAGAATTAAATTCAAAGTTCTTTTGAATTTATTTTCAATTTGGAGTTATTTGATTTTTATTCAAATTATTTTTCTCCAAAATAAAATATATGGAAAATAATGTAACATGATTCCATACAGCAGAAAATTGGAGAGAAATAAATTTGAATTAATTTTGGTATTTTTAAAAATGTTTTTCATTGGATTTTATTAGAGCAGCAGTGTTTGATTTATCTGAATTTGTGTGGATTTTATTTGACTCTAGAAAAATGTTCATGCTTTGTAGAAAATCTTTTTCTGAAAATTTTGATATATTATATGCCTATATAATATATTTGTTCTATTCTATTTTATTTGTCTCGAGAAAAGCGTTTTATTAAAAAAAACTTCCTCCTCCATTGGGCAGCCCGGCTCCTGTGCTAGGCCGCTGCCCAGCCCACGTCGCCCGTCGCCACCGTCCCGGCGGGACTCCGCTCGAGTGCGCCACTTGCCGTCTGAGCCCCGGCCGGGCACGCCTCCCGTGACCTCTTCCCCACGCCTCCCGTGACCCCGTCCCCACGCCTCCCGAGGCCACCCCTTCCCTATAAAGCCGCCACCCCTCTCTCTCCTCCCCGCGCATCGCGCCGCAGCCGCCGCCGCATTCGCCGGAACCCGCCGGCCCGGCGAGATCCTTCGCCACTCGCGCCCGTTCGGCGCGAAGTCGAGCGCCGCCACCACCTTTGGATCCGCCTCGCCAAGCCGCTTCACCTAGTGCCTCCGCCCGATGCCGCCGCCCCGGCCGAGACCGAAGCCGCCGCCGTCATCCTCCCCGACTCCGGCGATCGCCGTGGTAACCGCCGCCTCTCGTCCGTTGGATTTAGATCTAACGGATTAGATCCGTTTTTTTTCTAATCTAGCGAACGGTTCGTTCATTAGCGTTCGTTAGTGAACGTTCGTCGAATAGCCTTTTCGTTTTAATTTATTTCGGCCAGGGACCCGTATGTAATCATTTTCTTTACAGATTAGCCCCTAGTTTTCAAACGACTACAACTTTTTGCTCGTAAGTCGGAATTCAACGAAACCAACTTTTTGGTCGTAAACCGAGAACTCGTGTTCATTGCGTTTGCAATTCCCCATCCATAGTCAACCCTTATGATAACTACATGCAGTTTCCATTCTTACATTCATCCCCAGTTGGTCTTGTTATTACAAGATACCCTGCAATACTCGTCGTTGTTCCAAGAATCCCATGTTCCACTGCCTTGCGGTTCCTCGCTGCAAAAATATCCCTACGATTTGTTTCTTCACACTTATCAAGGACCACTTCATTACTAGTTGTTCATAGGATTCACTAGATACATTGAAATACTACCCGATCTTCCGCTAATCCTCTGCCAACTATTGCTCTGCAATTACTTGTCTTCTTGCAGTCTGGACAATTCCATTTGTCTAGCAATAACCATTAAAATCCTTGTGATTGCCATTCTAATCATGTTGATTCAACATGTGTGTGAATGCACTCAAACATCAATTATTCCCTGAAAATTATCCTTCCGGCTCAGACATCGTTCTAAACATGAGCTGGTTCTTGACCAATCGGTTTGCCATCGATTGTACCTCTAAGTCTACACAACTTATCCATCCTTAATCAAAGCATTTACTTCTGATCCCTTGATCGGAAATCATATTTCTTTTGCATTTGAGCTTTGAGTTAGTCAGTTGTTTCTATAGACTGATCTCCTTGCATTGTTTCTTCCTCTGGTTGAGTACCGATGCTCACATCAGATCCCTTGAGGACCATCGGATCCTTTGCTGGGTTTTATCCGATAGCGTCCTCCATATTCAATCACTTTGGAAGTTCTTTCTCCATTGGTAATTCCTATCCTTTGATTGACCAACCATGCTCTGCTTTTGAGCTTGTGTTAATTACTCCTGGAGTTTGCGTTATATGTTCCTAAGATGTCTCTATGGGTTGAACCTATACCTTCTCTAAAACCGTGTGAACCCAAAAGTTTTCACGAGTCATATTCTCTTGGTGATTTACCAGATAAATTTCAACACTACAACTCCATCGAAAATGAGGAGTGAATGATAGGTTATGCATTGGAGAAGTGGGAGTCGACCTTGAACTTTGTGTTCATGCCCATGGACACGATGTAGATCTTGTCATGGAAGCTTCTCGTAACAATAATTATCCCCTTGATATAATTTCGTCTTATATATGGGAATTGGTCTTTTGCAATCGTGGTTTCTGACCATATTGTTCTTCTTTGATCCAATTTCTCGGACAAGTTCAAGCACTTGTGTTCTGGAAGAGCAATAACCTAGTCCAACCTCTACTTTGATCTGTCATTGAGTATTACCCCCTGGTATCTCGAAATTATCATGGAATTGCATAACTTCTTATGAGTTCTTCATCAAGTACTACATTCTCACTGATTCCAATTTTTCACGGGATCTGAGTTATTAAACACTCAAAGACACCCATAACTGAACCGAGTACGCACTATGGTTCAACAACTTTTAGTAATCTTCTTTACTTACGAGTCTGTACCCGATCACGCCATTCCTAGCCTGTTTGGCTATATCATTGTCGTGATGATTTTAACTGTGCTACCTGGTCCTTATTCCCGGGGCACAATTTTCGATGATGGGCTAAGCTTACGTCGATCTTCCTCATCATATCATTTCGCCTTGAACCGCAAGCTTGGACTTGAGTTTATGTCGTACCCGTGGTTCCAATAACCTTTAGCTTCATCATTCCTTTGACTTGATGTCATCGCCGATCGATTACATCTTCATGAAATCTCTCGACAAATGTTTCCAGAATATCAATCGAATCCATGATGAGAGATATCATCCTTTCCCCCTTGATGATTGTGTTAACATCGACAACATTCTTGCATTTCCGCAACACAAAACTTGTTCTAGTTTTGCGTTATACCTTGAGTTCCTTGTTATCCGACTTATGTTATGTTCTACCTTGAAGTATTACCATCTTTTATGTCAAGAATGTCATGAGAATTTCACCACCTCTTAAGAAATTCTTGTTACAGTGATGCTTCTCGCCATCACCATTCTTTTCTTGGCCCCCGTGTTGAGTGAAGTCTGTTGTGGGAATTTGATATCTCTAGCAACCCTATTGTTTTGAAGTGAATGGTCGATAGTTTCGTTATCGAATCACCATTCTAACTTTGATCGTCCTACTTGGTCCATATTTCCAGGTGCATTTTCGTTCAATATTTAATTGTGGAAATCCATCCTTTGGAAATCTTGATGAATTGTCGCTGAGTTTATCAGCCACCTCCTCATCCTCTCCTTGGGTTACCGATGAAATCTTGTTTTGGAACTCGCTTCCATAGTTCATTTCCTGAGAATTTTATGATGTCTTCTGTCAATCTGTGTCGCACCTTTTTCTCCTCAGGTATCCTGACCCCAATCAGAACTGAATCTCGGTCAGATACGATGGTTGGAACATATTTACAATAGTTATAACATTGGTCTTTTATGATCCGGTAAGGTAATGTCATTCCTAGCACACCTGGCCGAAGGACCTAGTGTTATAGTTTCCTTTTTAACAAGGTTAACCAATTTTCTTTGAGGAAATTGAATGCCTTGTTTAATAAGTTTATCCTTATGGATCCTTGTGTATCCAAAGTCCGATCTTTGCTTGAAGACCATGTCAATGCTATCTCGAAGCATGTCTGTGGTACTCCGATCTTCAATAAGAACATTTGAAGCACCATGCTAAATTATCTATATCAATTATCCAAACACCGTTGTATGGCTAATATCATGATATTCCCCCCTTACCTAATTGGTTTTCTACTTTGTATCCTGTCATGGATATCATGTTCTGTTTGTCCTTGGAAAGGATATACCCTGAAATATGTGTTTAAACACATTTTCTTTCCATTGATACATTTAATCTGATAATCATATTTTCCTTTCCATTGGTTGGTTTAACGTTTCTTGTGATCTATATGATCTAAGTAGTAATATTCTCCTGCTTATGTGAACACCTCGGTGTACAATTCTGTCAGCAAGACCCTGTTACTATTGTTGATGATATTCCGGTAGCCACCGATGGACGAGAACTTTGCCTAATGGCCCGTCTCATTCAATGAGCATGAAAATGGTTCTCTTCGTCCCTCGCCCTTGGTACCGACGTTGTTGCCGACATAATCGATAGGCTACTCTGACATGCCTTGCTATCATGACCATGCAAGATGTCACTACTCCTCCTACTTTTATCCCACATGGTGGGCCCATAACCCACAGTTCCACAGGATTGAAACCTGACTCTCCTGTACACCACATGTTCCCAAGGTTGTTCCTCGCGCTTGACTTCGTATGTAATTCACGGACGACCTGTCTAGTGATCTATTCTGGTATGACGCGCAATACCTATTCTCGTTGCCCTAAAACCCTTTCACCTTCTGATTAGGCATCGAACGATTGCTTATCCGTTTGAAACTTCTCATGGTACCTTCTTACTTTGCTCTCGATATCTTCTTAAGTTACAAATCGAGAGATACTTATGCTTCTTCCCTGAGTTAACCGTTTGATGCTCGATCTTGTTAGAATCCATCCATATAGAGTTTTCCCTTCTTACCCTTTCATAAGTACGGTGAAGATCCTGAAGGAAGGACGACGACCTCATCATGATGACCTGAAGCAGAGGACTGAAGACATCAATGTAATGGATCGACCTCTTCGAGAAGAGCAACTATGACCGAGAAGAATCGTTAGAATTTCGTAACCAGATCCCTTCCCCCTTATAACCGCTCCTAAATCTCGGGACGGAATTTCTTGTAGTGGAGGAGAATTGTGACGCCCGGATAATTAGGCTACACTAATCCCACGTTAACGATGCCACATCACCACGGTTACTGTTGATAATCTCGCGTTAGTTCAAAACCGATTCAGAATTCAAATTTAAAATAAAGTCAAACTAGTAAAGTTTTCAAATGTCAAAACTAAGAAGTACAAACGGTGACAAATAATGCATAGGTAATTAAGGTGAAGAAACCACACTTTTATAAAATGTTTGAATGCTCTAAAATGATTTAAGCAGTAGCTAAAACAACTAGATGCTAAACTATTTTATTTGGGGGTTAAACCTTTTTGTGACCGAGGTATAATTAGTAATACTAATTTAGGTGCAACTTTTATGTTTTATAAAACTAAAATAACAAAAACTTTTGGAAAGAAAAATAAGAAAAGAAAAAAACAAAATAAATAAATCGGGGGAAAAACCCCAGGCCACCTGGTCCAAATGGCCCAGCCGGCCAGCCCACTGGCCCATCTGGCCCCCTTACTCCCTTAACCCCCACCCCACCGAACCCTAGGCACCGACACCCCACTCCCCCCCCCCCACTCGCGCCCCCACTCTCCCTCTCCCCCCATCCAATCGGGATCGGGCTTGAGCGCCCCCATCACCTCGCCCTCGCCGACCCCGCTCGACGCCTGGTCACCCGACCACCTCCGCCCGCCCGAGCTCCATGGCCTCGCGAGAACCACCTCGTCGTCTACCTCGGGCCTGCCTCCTCCTCCCACCGACTTGCTTCCACTCCGTCCATGACGTCTCCGTCCTCCTCCTCGCGCTTGCCTAGACCCCACGGCCGTGGTGAGGCCCCGATCTTCTCCTCTCCTCCCAGTGTCGCGACGCTCGTGCGCGTCCTCTGGCCTCGCCCTCCGGCCTCGCCCGATCGCGACCAGCGGCCGCGCTGCTCGCCCGCAGCCCGGGCGTGCCGCCTGCGTGATGCGGTCGGCCCCGCCCTCTGTCAGCCCGGCTCGCGATCGGCGCCTCGCCTCACCCCACGCGCGCGCCTCGTGCCCCCCTCGTGGTCCTACAAGACGTCCGCCCACGGGCCACGCCACGCTGGCGGCTCCGGCCCGGCTGCGTCTTGGCCTCACCTCGCCTACGTCTGCCAAGGCTTGCGCCGTGGCAGCGTCCCGGTTCCCTCCGCCTCCTGCCGCCGACCCGCCCGGGTTGCCGTGCTGCCGCGCCACGCTAACCGCCTCCGCCGGCCTCGATGGCTGCGCGCTGTCCGCCGATGGCGCCCGGTGGCCTCGCCCCGTTCCCCCCTGTCGGGCTCGCCCCCCCCCCCAACTCGGGCCATCGCCCGTTCGGGTGGCGCCCGTAGCCCGCACACCCGCAAAGGCCCCAGGGGCCTATGACAGCCGGGGCCCACGCCCCTTAGAACGTTAAAAAAAATAAAAATAAAAAGAATATATATAAAAAATTAATTAATAACATTAATAATTAATGAATTAATTAGTGAATTAATTAAGTTAATTAATCCTATTTAATTAAGCTGATTAACTTGTTAGTTTAATTAAACAACAATTAGTTTAACTAAACCCTAATTAACCTAAACAGAGTATGACATGTGGGTCCCCCTGGACCCACACGTTAGTTTGACCAGTCGACACCTCTGTTGACTGCTGATGTCATGCTGACGTCAGCATGCACTATTCTGGATAATGTTAGAATTAAATAATTAAATGAATTCTACAAATGATTAAAACTTTAGAAAATCATATAAAACAAACCGTAGCTTAGATGAAAATACTTTCTACATGAAAGTTGCTCAGAACGACGAGACGAATCCGGATACGCAGCCCGTTCGTCCGCTACACATCCCTAGCATAGCAAACTCGCAACTTTCCAGCTCCGATTCATGTGTCCGAAAACGCAAAACACACGGGATACTTTCCCGGATGTTTCCCCCCTTTGCCGGTATCACCTACTACCGCGATTGGGCACCCCTAGCAACGCTCATTGCCATGTCATGCATCATCATGCATTTGTTTGCATTATATTTATTGTTTCTTCCCCCTCTTCTCTCGATACACTCGAGCGGCGCTTGCTACCCAAGACGACTACGGTGTTGTGACCCCTCCTTCTCGGTGAGCTTCCAGCAAGCCCCTTGATCACCAGATATCACCTATTATTCTCTATACTGCTTGCATTAGAGTAGTGTAGCATGTTACTACTTTCGATTAATCCTATTACGCTGCATAGCTTTGTCATTGTTACTCTGATTTGTTACCCTTACCGCTATCCTAATTCTTAGTATAAGATGCTAGTGTTCCATCGGTGGCCCTACTCTCTTGTCCGTGCGCCATGCTATACTCTTTGGGCCGTGATCACTAGGGAGGTGATCACGGTATATACTATATACTTTATATACATGACACATGTGGTGACTAAAGTCGGGTCATTTCGTTGAGTACCATAAGTGATTACGATGAAATTTGAAAGGACGGTGGCTCCATCCCGGTAGAGGTGGGCTGGGTTCCACGGCCCCATTTGTTACTTTGTGGCGGAGCGACAGGGCAGTTTGAGACCACCTAGGAGAGAGGTGGGCCTGGCCTTGGTCGGCGTTCGCGGATACTTAACACGCTTAACGAGATCTTAGTATTTGATCTGAGTCTGGCTATTTGGTATATACGCACTAACCAGCTACGCGGGAACAGTTATGGGCACTCGGCGTCATGGTATCAGCCGAAGCCTTCGCGACGCCAGCGACTGAGCGGCGCGCGCCGGGTTGGACGACGTAACGTGACTTCCTTTAATGGAGGTTGCTAAGTCTGCTCTCCGGCCGCGTACGCAACGTGCAGGTGTGCTAAGGGCGATGGGCCCAGACCCCTGTGCGCTTAGGTTTAGACCGGCGTGCTGACCTCTCTGTTGGCCTAGGTGGGGCTGCGACGTGTTGATCTTCCGCGGCGGGCATGACCCAGGAAAGTGTGTCCGGCCAAATGGGATCGAGTGTGTTGGGTTATGTGGTGCACCCTGGGAAGTTTATCTATTCGAATAGCCGTGATCTTCGGTAACAGGACGACTTGGAGTTGTACCTTGACCTTATGACAACTAGAACTGGATACTTAATAAAACACACCCTTCCAAGTTGAAAGTGCGTTATATCGACTAGAGGGGGGGGGGGTGAATAGGCGATTTTTATGAATACTTCACTGAGGAATTTGCCGATGAGGAAATTCCTTAGCGAAGAACTACTTGCAGCGGAATAAGTACTCAGAAGTAAGCATAACAGAATACATACATGGTCATCCTGATGAAATGAAGACAAACACAGTACCGAAAGCGTAATCACAGGATAACACAAGATGAAGACAAAGCGATGAAGAAATTGAACTGAGGAAATTGAGAAAGTCTTGATCAAAGTCTTCAAACACAGATATGAACAAACACTCAACACAAAGAATGAGGAAATGAAAGGGTTGAGGAAATAGAACCGATTAGGTTGGTGAAGCCAATGATTTGGTAGACCAGTTCAAGCTGCTTTGTCTCGGTTATGCGTCTGGTTGGGCGGTGAGTATTTAAACTCGAGGACACACAGTCCGGACACCCGATCGGCCGAAAGCACGCAGCTCAGGACACCAAGTCCTCACCGTATTATCCTTGAACTAAGGTCACACAGACCTCGTCCAATCACTCGTGGAAAGTCTTGAGCGACTTTCAAACCTTCACAGACTTGGTCACTCGGCGATCCACAATTCCTCTTGGATGCTCTAGACCATGACGCCTAACCGTATGGAAGAAGCACAGTCTTCAAAGGTAACAAGCGTCGGATCCACGCATGATCAATTTATTCAGTGATGCTCAATCACTTTGGGTTTGTAGGGGTTTGGTGTTTGAGTTTTTCCTCACTTGATGATTTTCGCTCAAAGTCCTCGGAGGATGGGTTGCTCTCAAATGACAAGTGTCAAGTTCTCTCGGAGCAGCCAACCCGCTAGTGGTTGTAGGGGGAGGCTATTTATAGCCTAGGGAGCAGCCCGACATGATAAGACATAAATGCCCTTCAATGATATGACCGTTAGGTGGATAAGATATTTTGGGACGGTGGCCAAGAAGACAATGATCGGAAATTTGACTCTCAAATTCCTCAGGGCTATCATGTTCCTCACTTTGTGTAGGCAATCCGCCTTTGGCGAATTCCTAACTCCTCGGTCAGAACAAATTCCTCATTGACGGAAGAGCTTCGTCTTTGTCCTTTGAAGAAATTGTTGAACTGTATGAGATTTCCAGTGGCTTCACTCGAAGGGATTGGTAGGTGTAGGATTTTGAGTTGAGCATCACATGGAATTTTTTCCTTAGTATTTCCTCGACCCCCTTTAACAGTACGATGTATCCTATGACTCAAGAAAGAGAAAATGAAACTACGAAAACAAAAGTCTTCACGCTTCATGTTCCTCAAATGAATACCAAGTCTTCAAGGTCACATCAATTTCTTCACTTTCAAAGTCTTCAGAAAGTCTTCAGAATATCAAAGTCTTCAGTCGAAGAACTTCATTTTTAGGGGTCGACTTTCTCTGTAAATATCAAACTCCTCATAGACTTATAGACCCGCGTACACTCACAAACACATTAGTTCCTTAACCTATAAGTCTTTACACCAAAATCACTAAGGGGCACTAGATGCACTTACAATATCCCCCTTTTTGATGATTGATGACAATATAGGTTAAGTTTTCAACGGGGATAAACATATGAAGTGTAAATACTGATAAGGAGGAATTTGATTGCAAAATATAGAAGAACTCCCCCTGAAGATGTGCATAGTGAGGAATTTGCTTTTGAGGCAATGCACATTTGAAGAGTTGAATCATGGAGATCTCCCCCTATATCTTGTAATTCATACACGCATTTGACATATAGTATGAAGAATTTGAAATGCATGATGAAATATGGTGCTTGATGTAATTCAGCATGCGTGCGATAACATTAATGAGGAATAAGCATGCAAAATAACGTATCAAGAGTATCATAGCTCAAATAGATTTGCTATGAAGATTTTCAAGGAGCTCAAGAGAATCAGAGCGTAGTGCAAGAGCATAATGCATCAAAAGTATCAAAGCACCATCGGGTTTAAGATTACAACTCGATCCAATAAAAGTTTGGAAGAACGAGAGTTGTAACTTAATAAAAAATAAATTACTGTATATAGTCAATAAACTAGACCCGCTTGAAGACTAACTCTCAAATTTCTCCCCCTTTGTCATCAAATGACCAAAAGGATCGAAACTGAGGACTAACGCTCCTGAAGAATTTCAAGTTGAAGAAGGAGCGCCAGCGTTGTTGGGGTCGGTTGTTGCAGCAGGACCTGCCGCGGTGTCGTCCAAGTCTTCATTTTCATCAGTGTCGCGCGATGAAGAGTAGGAGCTGGCCACCAAGGAAGGAACTTTGACCTTCTTGTATTTCTTCGGAGGAGGTGCAGACCAGTCAAATTCTTCCTTGAGTCCCATTGACGTCAGTTCTTCTGCACTGTAGACATGTGAAAGAACAGCCCAGCTGCATTTGAAGGTTTCATGGAGGTAGTAGTGGTTTTTCTTCACTGCATTGTGTGTTGAGGTCATGTTGTGAAGATTTGAACCAAGCGACGCTTGACCCATTTATGATTGCGATCAACCTTCCGATGAAGACCGAGGAGTAACTCACGATCGGTCATCACCACAGGTGCGCGATGGCTTGAGAACTTTGCTTGGTCGAGGTATTTCTTGGCGAGTCATGGGTGGCGAGTCATCATTGGTGGAGTAGGATGTCGCTTTGCTGGCTGTCCATCCAATGAATGAATGCCTTCATCGATCACAATGATAGCCTTGCCCTTGTCATCATCTCGAGGTAAATGTCCATTTGAGGACTTCAATTGGGGCAAGTAGCTGCAGTGGTTCGTAGTATCGGCGTTGTAATTGAGTGAAGACCTTGTCTGATGAATCTCATTATCCAAGGCGCATAAGGCTTCAGCTCAAATGGTGACATAGCAATGTTTGCGAGTCCTCATGAAGAAATCATGGAAGTTGACGGGAACGCCATGGATGATGTAGAAAAGCATATTCTTCATGATGCCAACGACTTCTTCATCATTCGAGTCGTGGCCTTTGATAGGACTCATTGTCTTCATCAGAATCCGATAGACAGTCCGAGGCACATACAATAATTCCTTGACGAGGAATTTGGTTCGTGGGGTCTGCCTTGGCTTCAAAGGCTTCATTAGCACTTGAATATAGTGATTTGAAAGTTCTGATTCGTTGTAGATACAACGTGCACCATCAAGTGGAGGACTGAGTGGTAGAGCACGAAGCAATTCGATTCTTGGTGCCTTGTAGTGAGTGTTTTCGGACATCGGTCTAACACCCATGAGTTCACGTCTTCAGCGTCTCCGGTGATGTGCAGCGTTGCATAGAATTGAAGAATTAGTTCTTCATTCCAGTCACATATATCAGTGCAAAAATTTAGAAGTCATGCGTCGTGAAGAACACTGAGGACTGGCTCAAAGCCTGGCAGAGACTCCATGTCCACATGAGGAATATGAGCATGATCGAAGATTTTGTCCTTGTTGAAGAGCACTGAGGAATAGAAGTTGGCTTGGCTGGCAGTCCGTAAACGCCTCTTCCTTATGCGGCAGAAGTCATATGGGTTGTAATCTGTGAAGAAAACATGCTCGCCAAAGAAATCTTCAGCCTTGAACTTTTGCTTCGTTGAGAAAGGATTCTTAGGCTTTGGCAGTGGAGTGTCAGTGAGTTGCATCACGACCTCTGGAATCGCAAGTTCAGGTTCTTGGTGAGGAATTTCTTGTTCCTCAACAGTGCGATCTGTGGATCGCCAGCAGGTTCATCACACTAGTGGCTGGAATTTCTTCATGCCTGTAGCAGGTGGGTTGATTTTCTTGAGTCCATTTGGACTGTTTGTCTTTGGGGACTGAGGAATCTGTTGGAGCGGGGTGAAGAGAGGAGTATTGGGATGCAGACTGTCCCAAAAGTCATCATTCATCACTGGTGTGGTGCACCCAATATCCACATCTTCATCTTCAACACCAGCCTCTTCAGCAGTGAACTGAGGCGTAGGTGAGGAAATGACTGGGGTTGAAGGGATTGCGTCCACTTCAATTTCTTCATCAATCTGCTCTGACGAAGCAGCAGAATGACGTTCTTCAGCAGATCCGATTGGGATCTCATAGTCTTCTCCAAAAGGAACAAGGTCCTTTGATGGCTTGGAGGAAATCGGAACAACATCAATTAGATTTTCAAATGAGCTGGTCATTGGCTTCATTTTCTTCGCAGCCGAAGAATGTGACACAGCTGATGCCTTCCTTTTCTTCACTGCAGCTTGTTCTGCAGCCTTGGTTTTATCAGAGGCAGATGGAAGAATTGGAGTTGGTGTTGGTGCAGGAGGAGCTGAGGAATCTGGATGAATTTCTTCAGGCGCAACTGATGCAGTTGCCCTGATCTCTTCAGTTTCTTCAGGCGCACCACTAGCGGATGCCACGCAATTTCTTCAATTTGGAATTGAGTCATCAGCCCTGGAACTAGTATTTTCATCAGCAGGCTGAAAATCATCAGTCGTGCTGGCATGTTCTTCAGCAGGCTGAGCAGAGGCTGCAACCTGAGGAATTTCCTGTTGCGTTGGGGTTGCAACATTTGTGAAATTCTTCGTCAGGGTTGTGAATCGACCTTGGCTCCTTGCCAATCAGCATAGTAAGAATCAAAGATTTTGCTGAGGTCTTGAATTTCACTCTGGACCTTGAGAAGTTACTCAGGTGTCATTTTGACAATGTTTTTATTCAGGAACTTCTCCGTTCTGTATTGAGCCTTCTTGATTTCTCTTGCCTTTTCAAACTTCCATTTCTCTTCAGCGATGAAATGGGTGACATATGACTTTGTCCAGGTCGAGATGAAAGTCAGGCATAGGGGTATTGGGATCCTTGTGCCAGAGATCAATATAATCGAGGACTTTCTTCGGATCCAACAGCAGTGGCACAAATGTTCCTTTGGCTCTAGCGGCCCTTTCTTGGCGGTCTCTGATGATTTCCGCAAGTTCTTCATCAGAAGCTTCATCATCAGAAGGCACATGGAATGCAACTTGTTTCTTCTTTGGACTGGGCCGAGGACCTCGTCCAGCTGTTGCTTTGGTCTTCAGCACAGTCGGGCCAGATGATGAAATTGGTGCTGCTGAGGAACTTGCTGAAACTCCAGAGGCAATCGAGAATCCAGCAGTCCTTTGACATGTAGCCAGATGCACAGGAGCTGAGGACTTTGTGAGCTGTTGAGGACTTTGGTGGAGTTGTAGCAAAGGTGAGGAATTTGCCGTGAGGGCGCTTCTTTGGTGAAGCACTTGGCTTATGGGCAGACTTCTTAGGCATGGATTTCCTCGGTTTGACCGAGGCCTCGATGTGATAGCGATGGCAGAATCCTCATTGAATTTCTTCACTGCCTCCTTGGCTTGTCTTGCCAATTTAGCTTGGCGCTTAGCCCATTCTTCAGGAAAGTCCTCACCACGTTTGATGCTGGTGGGGTCAGCTACTTGTCCAGGTGCCAATGGAGCTCTTGGGCATGGAGGATTGAAAGCGAATTTCTTCATGTACTTAGGAGTCACATATCTGTATTCCCTCCATTCCCTTGCCCATCTCCGTTCAATCTTCTGAATACACACCTTGCGCTGATTTTTGTTTTCTTCATCAGGTGTGCAATAGTCAGCATAAATTTCCTCAGGGATTTCAAACGCAGTCATAACCTCAGGTTTCTTTCCTCCTTTCTGTTGCTTCTTTCCGTCTGCCATTTTCTTCAGTTGAGGAATTTGAATAATTGAGTTCTCTGAAGAAGTATGCAGTTTTTCTTCGAGGAACGCTGCAAATGAGTTAAGTTGATGAGAACCTAGTGATTCAAAGAATGGACATGTGTACCGTGGAATGCAGTATAGTTGCGAGGAATTTGGAGAGGTCATATGCGTTCTCGGAAGGTTTTTCAAAAGAACAAGTTTTGAGGATTTTGACGGATGAGCCTTGAAGAATTTCACTAAGCGTTCTTTGTCTTAGGTTCGAGTTATGCAGATCGAGGATCCACACAATTGAGGAATCTTGAAGAAAATCATTGCTTAGAGAAACGAATCAAGAGCATATTTTGTTGAGGTGTTCATATGTGTGAAGATTTGAAGAATAAACACCTTTGAAGATTTTCAGGAAGGTTTGAGAATCAAAGCGAGTAATAAAAGTAACTTTTAATTACCCGAAGTGAAGAACACGACGAACTAAGAAGAACAGTTGGGAAGTTCGTCAGTTCAGATCTTCCATGCCCTAACTTGGCGGAGGAAGACAGCTACGGCAGCGGCGGAGTGAGGAATTCCGCGGTCGGCGTGAGTACGACGGCGACGAGGTCGAGGCAGTGAAGCTCTTCCTCACCGGTGACGATGGAGTAGCGGTGGCGCTAGGGTTTGAGGAGCTCGAACGGGAGAGAGAGGTCGAGCGGGGTAAAAGAAGTGAGGATGGAGATAGGGGTATTTATAGAGGCAGTGAAAACCGTTCGCCCGAAGATTTAGGACGAACGTGCCTGACCATTCTCCTTCTCACGACATGTGTCACCCACGTCTTGTGTAGTTGAGATCGTGTACGATCGTGGGTGAGTAAAATAATGCATCGTGGGATGCAGAGCGGTTTAATGGCAAAACCGAAAATTTGGATAAGATCAGTTTTAAAGTTTCGTTCGCAATTTCTTCAACTGACAAGGACATAGTGAAGATTTTGAACGAGTTTCAAATAGAACGCACATGAAGAATTTGTGAATAGATTGGGTTGAGCATAGCATAGAGGGGGAAGAGTCCGATCACATTCACTTAGCAGAAAAAGCGACTTGAAGAAATAGCCATAAGTGAATGCTGTAGAGGACATAAACCCATATATATATATAGTCAATGAAGAAAGACGACGGAAATAGTGAAGATTTTGCAAAGTTCAAGAATTTGAAAACTGAAGAATTTCAAAACTAAGGAAAAACTCAAATTGAAGATTTTCAACTTTGGTGGTGGCGTGACCCACCGTATAAGAATGATGATTACAGACATCGCGTACAATTGTCGTAGGGTTCTGAGAATCAAATTCTTCATTAATTTCTTCACACTTAGAGTGTTGTTCTTCATTGATTGAAGAAAAACGTTTCTTCATGTGTTGCACATCTAAGTCATCTATTTTGCATAAGTGTTAGGATGTGTGTCTTTTTCAAAGAACATTTGAAGATTCTAAGATATTTAGCTCACACCGCAACTTGCTAAATCTCTTCTCATCCAAGGGCTTAGTGAAGATATCGGCTAGCTGTTCTTGGTCTTCACGTGCTCGATAGAGATGTCTCCCTTCAACACATGATCACGAAGAAAATGATGACGAATTTGAATGTGCTTTGTCTTGAGTGTTGAACTGGGTTGTGAGCAATCTTGATGGCACTCTCATTGTCACGATGAGAGGCACATTCTTCACGTTGATGCCGTAGTCCTTGAGAGTTTGCTTCATCCACATCAATTGAGCACAACACGAGCCATGACAATGTATTCAGCTTCCGCGATGAAGCGGTGATACGCAGCTCTGTTTCTTCGAGGACCAACGGACCAAAGATCGTCCGAGGAAATGACAAGTGCCAGATGTTGACTTGCGGTCCACACGATCACCCGAGCATAGTCGAGTCAGAATATCCAATCAGATCAAAAGCGAGCCCTTGGGGTACCATAATCCTAGTGTTGGTGTGTGAGCTAGATATCTAAGAATATGCTTCACAGCCTTATGGTGTGATTCCTTCTGTGCAGCTTGAAATCGGTCAAACATGCAAACACTAAGCATTATATCTGGCCTAGATGCACATAAGTACAATATAGAACCAATCATGGAGCGGTATACCTTGTGATAGAAGTCAATACCATTTTCATCGATTGCATAGATGGCCATTTGTGGGCATAGGAATTTTGACGCCTTTGCAATCTTGCATGCCGAATTTCTTCAGGACATCTACGAGGTATTTCTCACGAGATATGAATATGCCATTGTGTTGTTGACGAATTTGAAGACCTAAGAAGAATTTCAACTCTCCCATCATAGACATTTGATATTCTTCACTCATCATATAGGCAAATTCATCACTATAACGTTGGTCGGTACAGCCAAAGATAATATCATCAACATATATTTGGCACACAAACAGTTCACCATCATAAGATTTAGTAAAGAGAGTAGGGTCGAGTGAACTGGTGTGAAGCCATTCTTCACGAAGAATTCCTTCAATGTATCATACCACGCCTGGTAGAACTTGTTTGAGACCATAGAGGGCCTTATTAAGTCTGAAGACTTTGTCAGGATTCTTTGGGTCTTCAAAACCTGGGGGTTGAGCAACTTATACTTCTTCCTCAAGCTTACCATTGAGGAATGCAGTTTTCACATCCATTTGATATAAAGTGATATTGTGATGGTTAGCATAGGCGAGTAATATGCGAATAGACTCAAGTCTAGCAGCAGGTGCAAAGGTTTCATCGAAATCAATTCCTTCAACCTGTGTGTAGCCTTGAGCTACTAGTCGTGCCTTATTCCTCACCACAAGGCCATTTTCATCTTGCTTGTTGCGGTAGATCCACTTTATGCCAATGATATTATGCTTGCGAGGATCTGGATGTTTGACCAGTTCGAGACATTGTTGAGCTCGAACTGATGTAATTCTTCTTGCATAGCCTGAATCCACTCCGGCTCCAGAAATGCTTCATCTACCTTAGTGGGCTTTGTGATAGATACAAAAGCATAGTGCCCACAAAAGTTAGATAGATGTGAAGCTCTTGAGTGTGTGAGAGGACCTGGCGCTTTAATGTCATCGATGATCTTCTCCACTTGCACTTCTTTTGCTGGTTGTCATCGAGGAATTTGATCATTTTCCTCAGTACCATTGTCTTCAGCATTATCTTCAGGTGCATCAGCTCGACGATCTTCGCGGACAGGAATGAATTCTTCCAGTTTCTTGAGGGGATGACATCCTCGGTTGCCTTGAACTTGATAGATTCCTCGGTGCTTTGGTTCATCTAACACAGAAGGTAGGTGCTCTCTTTGCGAGCCATTAGTTTCATCGAACCACACATCTCGATGTCAACAATCTTGTGAAGAGTGATCTTTGAAGACTCTGTAGGTGTCTGAGTCCTTTTCGTAACCAAGCATAAAACCTTCATGTGCTTTCGGTGCAAATTTAGAATTGTGATGAGGATCTCTAATCCAGCATTTAGCGCGAAGACTTTGAAATAACTTACATTGGGTTTTTGCGGTGAGGAGTTCATAGGCGGTCTTCTTGAAGAATTTGTGAAGATATACTCTGTTGATGATGTGGCACGCAGTATCAATTGCATCAATCCAAAAGCGACTAGGCATTTTGTATTCATCAAGCATAGTGCGAGCCATCTCAACAAGAGTTCTCGTTCTTGCGCTCCACGACGCCATTTCTTTGAGGAGTATAAGGCCAGATAACTCATGAGTGATGCCAAGTTCATCAAGATAGTCATCAAGACCAGAATTCTTGAACTCAGTTCCATTGTCACTCCTGATGTGTTTGATCTTCACACCAAAGTTAGTTGAAGCCCTCGAGGAAAATCGTTTGAAGACTTCCTGCACTTGATTTTTGTAAGTAACAATGTGTACCCAAGTGTAGCGAGAGTAATCATCAACAATAACAAAGCCATATAGAGATGCATCATTAGTGACTGCTGAGTAATGATTAGGACCAAAGAGGTCCATGTGAAGCAATTCGAAGGGACGAGTAGTGGTCATGATAGTCTTCGCTGGATGCTTGGCCTTGATCATTTTTCCAGCTTCACAGGCTCCGCATAAGTGATCCTTGAGGAATTTGACATTCTCAATGCCAATGACATGCTTCTTCTTTGCAAGCGTGTGCAAATTCCTCATGCCTGCGTGACCAAGTCGTCGATGCCATAGCCAGCCTATACGAAGCTTTTTGCAAGTAGACACACGGCTGGTTGTGGTCACAGAGAAATCAACAATATACAAGTCTCCTCTCCTAAAGCCTTCGAAGACTTTGGAATTGTCAGCTTCCATAATCACAACATAAAGATACTTGCCAAAGATAACAACCATATCAAGATCACAAAGCATTGAGACTGACATGAGGTTGTATCCTAAGGACTCAACAAGCATGACTTTGTCCATGTGTTTATCCTTAGAGATCGCAACCTTACCAAGACCCAATACCCGACTTTTGCCTTTGTCAGCCAAAGATGATATGCTTCAGATGTGGCGGTGATAAGGGAGCATCCATCAATAGATTCTTGTCACCAAATCATGTGATTTGTACAACCACTATCGAGAACCCACTTTCGGTGGCTTTGGGTTGATCATCCTGCAGATGAATTAGTGCAACTTACGATCTCATATACTTCATCAGTGAAGAATATGATATCAAATTCATCAGATGAATTTCATCAGTCAGTATTCAGATAAGCATTATGAGGACGTGTGAAATGAAAGTTCATTTCATCATGATTAGCCTGCGTCCTTTCAGGCAATTTCGTCAGGTCCCCAGCAAATTCTTCAGACGTTAAGGCACGTCTGGAGACCTGACCCTGCAGAAGAGATTAGTTCTTTTTCTTCACCACCCACATCTGAAGGGGTGGCAAAGAGTTCATCACTCTGCGAGCACCATACGAGAATGGTGGCATAGAAGCCAATACATTTCGTTTCAGATAAGAGGGGTTAGGGTAAGCATATGAATAAGCGAGAGAAATTCTTCGAGGACTTATGAACATATTGGTTTGAAGAATAATGAACATATTCATAGCCCTTAGCTCTACCTGCGAAGCAGTAGTTAGCACGATGATAATCATATGAGGACTTTGATCCTTTTGAGGATTTTGATCCACGTGATGAATTTGGTCCGTATGAGGACTTGGATCCATATGAAGAATTTGGTCCATATGAAGAATTTGATCTGGGGTTCCTATTCTTCACGGTGGTGTCATGAGGACATTCACCGAAGACTTTCAAGGCACTTCTTGGGAACCCAGATTTTCTTCATAGGGAACCGTTCCTGCAGTTAGTGCCAACATATCTAGCAAATACTTCACCATTCTGATTTTTGAACAGTTTATAGTTGGAGTCAAATGACTCATCAGAAGAATGAGGAGATTCGCATGTAAAGCCAGATAAGTTAGATGGATCAACTGGAGGTCCTCAGCAACCCATGAGGTTTTGGGATACTGCTCAGGCTTCCAATATGTTCCATCAGCATTGAGTTTCCTCTCAAAGGCAATACCCTCTTTCCTAGGGTTCTGTTGAGGATCTGCTTTTTAAGCACATCACAAAGAGTCTGATGCCCTTTGAGGCTTTTGTACATGCTGTCATATACAATTCCTTCAGCCTGCATTGTCAAGTGATACTAGCAATGTCCTCGGATGAGGAATTAGTGATAGCAGAGGCGGTGAAGAATTTGTAACAGTTGAAGCATTTGAACATTCAGGTGAAGAATTAGCAGATTCACGCTCAATGCACTTTAAGCATGGAGGAACAAATTCTTCACGAGAAGCGCTGATTTGTTGAGCAAGTAATGAATCGCGCCTTCATACGAAGATCTTCATAACTCACTCTTAGCTTCTCAAGGTCTTGCTTTCTTTGAAGAAATTCATAAGAAAGTTTCTCATGATCGAGATAAGAGAGTGTTATGATGACCTTGAAGGCTGTCAAACCTAGATCAAGTCTCTGAAGATTTTCAGTCAGGGCTTTAATGCGATCCATTTCTTCACCTAACATATCATCACTCTTATCTAGCATGTTTTGAACCATTTCCAAAGCCCTTTGTTGTTGTACAACAATTTTAGCAAGTTTTGAGTAACTGGGCTTTAGATCTTCATCAGATTCATTTTCACTAGATTCAGAGGAGGTATAGTTGAGTACCTTGGCACCCTTTGCCATGAAGCAATAGGTGGGAGTGTAGTCATCACTATCTTCATCAGCATTGTTGGTGAGGTCATTTTCTTCAGCATTGAAGATGGACTTGCTGACGAAAGCGATGGCGAGAGCTAGACTCGCCACACGGACTCAGATTATTCTGATGCCTCCTCTTCCTCATGTTCCTCAGATTCAGCTTTAGAGTCCATTTCCTTGCCAATGAATGCACGAGCCTTTTTGGAGCTGCTCTTCTTGTGAGAAGAAGGCTTTGAGGATTTTGATGATGAAGATTGAAGATTTCGATGATTTCTTCTTCTTCTTCGCGTCATCAGAACTGTAATCCTTGTGTTTCTTCTTATTTAATTCATTTTCCCACTGAGGACAATCTTGGATGTAGTGACCAGGTTTCTTGCATTTGTGACAAATTCTTCTCTTACAGTCAATGGATGAGGAATCCTTTGCTTCTTGAGGATTTTCCAAAGCGACCACGTCTCGTGAACTTCTGGAATTTCTTCACGAAAGGCTAGCTCCTGGCCTAATTCTTCGAGGATCTCCAAGGCTACTACGAGTCTTCATACTCAGATTCAGACACAACCTTGGCCTTCGTGGCACGTGTTTTCCATAGCTAGAACCATAGAGATCTCTCTTTTTGACAAGTCGGAACTCATGAGTATTTAGCCTCTCGAGGATATCAGCAGGATCAAGTGACTTGTAGTCAGCACGCTCTTGTATCATCAGTGCCAGAGTATCAAATGAGGAATCAAGCGATCTTAACAATTTCTTCACCACCTCGTGGTCGGTAATGTTAGTGGCACCAAGTGCTTGAAGCTCATTTGAGATGTCAGTGAGGCGATCGAAGGTTTGTTGAACATTTTCGTTGTCGAGTCTTTTGAAGCGGTTGAAGAGATTCCGAAGAACATCAACTCGAGAGTCACGCTGAGTTGAGACTCCTTCATTCACTTTGGACAGCCTGTCCCAGATGAGCTTGGCAGATTCCAAAGCACTCACTCTTCCATATTGACCTTTGCTCAGATGGCCACATATGATATTCTTTGCTTGAGAATCGAGTTGCTTGAATCTCTTCACGTCAGCATCATTCAGAGAAGGTGTGACTGAGGGAACACCATTTTCCACAACATACCAGAGATCATTGTCAATTGCTTCAAGATGCATTCGCATCTTGTTCTTCCAGTATGGATAGTCCGTCCCATCAAAGGTAGGACACCCTGCTGAGACCTTAATCATACATGCGGTCGACGTAACTAAAACTCCAGGTGGTTAAACCAAAATCACACAGAACAAGGGAGTACCTCGCTCTGATACCAATTGAAAGTGCGTTATATCGACTAGAGGGGGGTGAATAGGCGATTTTTATGAATTCTTCACTGAGGAATTTGCCGATGAGGAAATTCCTTAGCGAAGAACTACTTGCAGCGGAATAAGTACTCAGAAGTAAGCATAAAAGAATACTTACATGGTCATCATGATGAAATGAAGACAAACACAGAGTACCGAAAGCGTAATCACAGGATAACACAAGATGAAGACAAACCGATCAAGAAATTGAACGAGGAAATTGAGAAAGTCTTGATCAAAGTCTTCAAACACAGATATGAACAAACACTCAACACAGTAATGAGGAAATGAAAGGGTTGAGAAAATAGAACTAGTTAGGTTGGTGAAGACAATGATTTGGTAGACCAGTTCCAACTGCTGTCTCAGTTGTACGTCTGGTTGGAGCGGCTGAGTATTTAAACTCGAGGACACACACTCTCGGACACCCGGTCACTGAGCACGCACCTCAGGACACCAAGTCCTCACCGTATTCTCCTTGAACTAAGGTCACACAGACCTCGTCCAATCACTCGTGGAAAGTCTTCAGGCGACTTCCAAACCTTCACAGACTCGGTCACTCGGCGATCCACAATTCCTCTTGGATGCTCTAGACCATGACGCCTAACCGTCTGGAAGAAGCACAGTCTTCAAAGGTAACAAGTGTCAGATCCACGCAGGATCAATTTCTTCAGTGATGCTCAATCACTTTGGGTTTGTAGGGGTTTGGTGTTTGAGTTTTTCCTCACTTGATAATTTTCGCTCAAAGTCCTCGGAGGATGGGTTGCTCTCAAATGACAAGTGTCAAGTTCTCTCGGAGTAGCCAACCCGCTAGTGGTTGTAGGGGGCGGCTATTTATAGCCTAGGGAGCAGCCTGACATGATAAGACATAAATGCCCTTCAATGATATGACCGTTAGGTGGATAAGATATTTTGGGACAGCTGCCAAGAAGCAAAGAACGGTCGGAAATTTGACTCTCAAATTCCTCGGGGCTATCATGTTCCTCATTGTGTAGGCAATCCGCCTTTGGCGAATTCCTAACTCCTCGGTCGAGAACAAAGTCCTCGGCGACCAGAAGAGCTTCGTCTCACTGAAGAAATTGACTGAACTGTATGAGATTTCCAAAGGCTTCACTCGAAGGGATTGGTAGGTGTAGGATTTTGAGTTGAGCATCACATGGAAATTTTTCCTTAGTATTTCCTCGACCCCCTTTAACAGTACGGTGTTTCCTATGACTCAAGAAAGAGAAAATGAAATTACGAAAACAAAAGTCTTCACGCTTCATGTTCCTCAAATGAATACCAAGTCTTCAAGGTCACACCAATTTCTTCACTTTCAAAGTCTTCAGAATACCAAAGTCTTGATCGAAGAACTTCATTTTAGGGGTCGACTTTCTCTGTAAATATCAAACTCCTCATAGACTTATAGACCTGTGTACACTCACAAACGCATTAGTTCCTTAACCTATAAGTCTTCAATACACCAAAATCACTAAGGGGCACTAGATGCACTTACACAAGTGCCAGATATAACCCGGTGATCGCTCTCTAACAGGGCAACGAGGAGGGGATCGCCGGGTAGGATTATATTATGCGATGCTACTTGGTGAACTTACCATCTACTCTCTTCTACATGTTGCAAGATGGAGGTGGCCAGAAGCGTAGTCCTCGACAGGATTAGTTATCCTCCTCCTATTCTGGCATTCTGCAGTTCAGTCCACCGATATGGCTCTTTACACATATACCCATGCATATGTAGTGTAGCTCCTTGCTTGCGAGTACTTTGTATGAGTACTCATGGTTGCTTTCTCCCCCTTTTTCCCCCTTTCCTTTCTCTCTGGTTGTCGCAACCAGATGCTGGAGCCCAGGAGCCAGACGCCACCATCGATGACGACTCCTACTACACCGGAGGTGCCTACTACTATGTGCAGCCCGCTGACGACGACCAGGAGTAGTTTAGGAGGATCCCAGGCAGGAGGCCTGCGCCTCTTTTGATCTGTATCCCAGTTTGTGCTAGCCTTCTTATGGCAAACTTGTTTAACTTATGTCTGTACTTAGATATTGTTGCTTCCGCTGACTTGTCTATGATCGAGCACTTTTATTCGAGCCCTCGAGGGCCCTGGCTTGTATTATGATGCTTGTATGACTTATTTATGTTTTAGAGTTGTGTCGTGATATCTTCCCTTGAGTCCCTGATCCGATCTGAATCGGGCGTCAGAGGCGCCGAACCTCCTGGCGCCCATGGCCCGGCCCGCGCTGGGAGGGATGGCGCCGCGGCGGCAGGGTATGCGAAGCGGCGGGTCGTTGCCGCCCTCGAGGTACGCCAAAGACCTCGTGGGGTGTCTTGACGGGGGCGTAACCAGACGTTGGCCGTCACATTCTTGAGGCCGCCCGGACCGCCCGTTGGTTGACGCTTGACCGGCTGCGCTTGCCGGGCTGGAAGTAATCCGCCCACGCCGCTGCGGTTGTTGGCGGCGTCTTGGGGAGGGCGCGTTGCCGTCTGTCAGGATTTAACGCCTTGGTCGACCTCGGCAGCGAAAGATGCGGCGCTGCGTCAGCGTCGGGCAGGGGGATGGGGACGCCCCCGTTGCTGAGCTTCCACCCGTCGGCCCGGCGCGCATGTCCGGCGGCGCCGGGATGTTGGCCTCGAACGACAGCCATGCCTCCCACTCCTGGAGCGAGCGGCGGCCGAAGCCGTTGGCCGCCGCGGCGTCGCCAGGGAAGCGTTCGGCCATGGAGAGGAGGAAAGGGGAAGGGAAGACGAAGAGCTCGGCGATGGACGGGTGTGACGGAAAGGGGAAGCCTCGGGCTGGTGTGGCCAGCGGCGAGGGGAAGCCTCAGGTTTCGGCCCAAGTCGGCGAAAAACGGGCTCCTGTGAATGCGACTGGACCGATTTTTTAACACCAGCTAAAAAAAACGCTTGGAAATGGCATGCTGAAGGTGCGGCTGGAGATGCTCTCATCAGCGAGCTTTACACACCCAACAGCCCCGACCGCGACCGCGCGCCCGAAACAAACACCTCCTGCCCACTCCAGCCTACACGTATCGCCATGTCCATGTGCCGTTGCTCGCTTCCACTCCAGCGCGCCTCACAGCGCCTCTCACGTTCGGATGTGCGTGCGAAGATGAGGATGACAGAGGGACTGACTGACTGATTGGACGTAGTATTGCTGGACGGTAGGACCTCCAACGCCAACCGGCCGGAGTTAAGTGCTGTCGCCTTGCCATGGCTGTCAGCGTTGCCGATTGGGCTCCTGCTAACCTTCATCAAGTGTGAAAGCCTGAAAGGGGCCGGTGAGTGAGGGTAGCGTCAAGGTTCGGTACAACGGCTCCAATCAGATCATAAGTATACCACCAGGTTTTAAATATCCAGCAAGAAGATGGACTTATGGCCTTATGGGGCGTGGCGTGAGTCCGCACGACTGAGTATTCAAAGACGTGGAGTTTCCATCTCCTCACATGACCATGGTGGGAAGTCACGTTTTTGTGCAAGCGAACTTGTTGATCATGCATGTAATTGTGTAGCTGAAGCTTTAAAATGCATCCTCCCAAACATGTGCAAACACCCCAAAACTGCAAAAGCGGCCTCCGTGAACAAAAGCAAGAGCATGCACTCCACTCAAGTGCACGCACGGATAAAGGCGTGCGGTTTTGAGTAAAATCGATCATGTGCATATTAAGGTGTAGCGTGAGGACGGGGAGTTTCTTATAGCATCTACATCCAGATTTGGCAAAACCGGTTCTTCATGCGCACTCGGACGCGTCCGCGGACAACGTCCGGCATCCATATTCTTTAAATCCAGTCTCTCAAGTCCATGCCAATCCATGCACATTCATCATACACGCCAATGTCGCACGTAAATAACAATTGTTGGTACAGAAAAATATAATCTTGTTACATAAAATTTATTTAAGTGCACAACTCAAATGTTAGCTCTTTGGTTTTCATTGTGGGTCCACATATGCTCCATAAGATAATTGAGTAGCTGCACGTGCACCTGATAATCTCTAAGATGCGTCTGCAGAAAGTTCATAACCTGAGCTACATCTTGATTTTTCGGGATTTGAATTTGTACTCCAGGTGCTTCAAAATCATTGGCATGGGCTACACCATCACCCACATTCTCGACAATCATATTGTGCAAAAAAACACAACATGGTATGAGTTGCCTCAAAGTTTTTGAGCCTCACATCATTGCAGCTCCCCGAACAATTCCTGAACGAGTTTGAAGCACTCTGAATGCCCTCTGCACATTCTTCCTAGCTGCTTCCTGCATTATTGCAAAGTGGCTTTGTTTGTTGCCCATGTGGTTCAGATATGGTCTTCACAAACGCTGCCTACTGAGGATAGATGTTGTCGGCAAGATAGTATCACAGGTTCTACTCACGGTCGTTGACAGTGTAGTTGCGCGCCGACGATTACCCATTGCAAAGCCTCCTGAATACCGGAGATCGTTGAAGCACGTTGATGTCATTGTGAGATCCCGAATTTCAAAGAAAGCATGTCAAATCCATAAGTCATGTGATGCCACTGCTTCTAGTATGATGGTGGCCTCTTTCGTGTGACCTACATTCCCATAAACCTTTGGGGCAGTTCCTCCATTGCCAATAAATGCAATCAATTGATCTAAGCATTCATGAAATCCCTCTGGCCTCTCCAATAGTCAACAACCTTTTTCTGTCCTGCGCATTTGGTCCTCTCAGATACTCTGCTCCAAACACCTACATCACAGCGCGAGCACTCTTGACAGTAGTCTTCAGGCATGTGCTCTTCCCCATCCTGGCCATCTCACCAACGGCATCTGCGGCAGTACCAAGTGCAAGTATCCTCAGAGCATTCGTGCACATCTGTTTAGCAGAGAAAGAAAGTTGGCCGTAACAATCCCTTTTGAGCTTGAAGTAGTCATCGTGTGCCTCCACTCCCTTCACACTGCGAGAGAACATTGGTTTCTGCATGTGGAAACGGCGACAAAACTATGGATCATCCGAGAAAGTTGGGTTTGGGACAAAGTAGTCCCTCTGCAATAGCCGTGCTCCGGAGACCCTATCCCGAATGATCGCTTTTCCCCCTTTGATTGAGCCCTTGAAGCTGAGAATATGCTCCACCGGCCGGCCGATTTCCTCTTGCATGCTCATGAGCATGATCATGTCCACTTTTTCATATTAATTCGAGGAATCGAAGAACTCATCTTGAATCATTTGATCAAGCTCCGTCGGTCCATACTCCTTGTCCGACGAAGCATCGGAATTCATCGCTTTCCCTAGCAAAATCACAAAAAATCCGGTCAGACAATGTGTCGAACACATAGAGTGCAAGGCGGAGCCAGCGAGTTGCCGGGCGTATTGCGGTGGCATCCGGGTCGGCGACAACGTCCCCGACGGCAAGGACAGGAGAGAGGACTACTCTACCGAAGGTGGCGGCGCAGAGGCTAGGAACGGCCGCGGAGCGCCCGCGGCGGCGGAGCGGCGAGACGGCCGTCAAGGAGGAGGAAGAAGAGAGGAGAGAGCAAATGGACCCGGTAGGTCGATTTGGTGGATTTGGTGCATTTCAGCTGGGGTTGGGTTGTCGGGTTTGACGTGGCGGACGCGTCCGGGCGCCCCCATATCCGCCTCATATTTCAGCTGGATATGAGGGTGCCGGTCAGCCCGGGTGTTTGAGGCCCGTTTAAGGCACCCGTCTGGGTCGCATTTTCGTGACCGGGATATCCCCAGGCGTTGGAGGCGGGTTTGTGGCACTCGGCTGTAGATGCTCTTAGGCCGAGCTCATATGAGCTAGGGTGAACAGTAAAATGAAAAAAAAACTAGTGACAAACATTGTCATAAGTTTTCAGTGCTTATAAAATAAAATTGTTGTTCTAAAAATGTCATTTTCAAAATCATTTTGCGGTGATGATTCTTTTTGCCACGGCTTCTACCATTGTATTTTCACGATGAAATTTTGCAAGCGTTGAAAACTTCTATGACTAAAAAAAATTAGAACTTTTAGAATGCTTTTTGATAATTCTTGATTTTACTATTTATCCGAACTTTTAAAAATGCATCTTCCTAAACATGTGCAAACACCCCAAAACTGCAAAAGCGGCCTCCGTGAACAAAGTAGAGCATGCACTCCACTCGAGTGCACGCATGGATAAAGGCGTGCGGCTGTGAGTATAATCTATCATGTGCATATTAAGGTGTAGCGTGATGCAGAGTACTAACCCGTTCCTGATTTGTCAGTCTGTTCAAAATAATTATGTACAGTATAGTTGGAAGGCAAGAGGAAACCAACAACTACTTAGGTTCAAATGTGTTGGACCGACAAAAACAAACAGTGTAGTTTCGTTTTTCGTCAATTTGGCGAGAGCGCCTTTGACAATTGACTAAAAACAAACTTACCTTAAATACAAAAAATATGCCAATAAAAACATGACAGGTGACATTTCGAGTGAAGATAAAATCAGGGCCACTCAAATTTTTAAGTAATTATAAAAAATCCAGACTCATATGCAGAGAACTGCGATAAATGCATAAGTTATATACAACAACGACAAACTAGTATATCTCTACTTTTTTGAATAATAGAAATCCATGCACTGAAAATACTCCCTTGGAAAATTAATATTTAGATACATTGTAACTGAGCACCCTCACAGCCCCCTCAAGCCATCGGCATTCTTAATCGTTGGATCGTCACTTTTAGTCATTTTTGGCCATCGGATTCGCTCTTAATAGCACCTAAATCGTGCCTACAGTCTTCCTCACGAGCGCTGACCATCTCGGGCCACTGCTCCGGTGTTTTTTTTGGACGTTTCATGTTAATTGGGCCCAATGGGCTGTATCACTCCCCAAATCGAGAGGCGGGCTCGCAGTCTTTGCCAAAAAAAAGGGCTCGCACAATCGCCACAATTCGGTGGGGGCTCGTCTGAGAGGATCCAACTGCTTGATCGGGCGAGGGATCGAGAGGCGCAAGGAGATCCAGAGAGGCAGTGGGATGTGAGTGAATTCGGCGATGGGGGATTCAATGGGCGAAACCTGCTGTTGATCAATGAGTATTTACAGCTGGGCGCCTCAAACCCCCTTAAATGCCCAGGTGGGCCGACTGGTCACTGCCCGGTCACATTTTTTCGACCCAGACGGACGCCTCAAGCGGGTCTCATACGTCCGGATTGACCGGCACCCGCCATACCCAGCCCAAAAATGGGGCGGATATGGGGTGGTCCGGGCACATGGCGGGCGCGTCCTCTTGACAAGTCCGGCCCACCACAAAAAAAAACCATTGGGCTCATCGCTCTGAAACCCTAGCTCACTCACTTTCCTCTCTCGCTCCGTCCTCTCCTCTCCCCACACCAATTCCGATCAAATCCGGCGCAAATGTCGAGCTCCGGCAGCCGCTCCGACGTCGAGCTGGATCTCGAGTATGAGCTTGCCCTCCGCATTGCTTTGGAGCGGTCTGAAGTGCAGACCAGGGGCAGCTCCAGACCTGCAGCCTCGCCGCAACCGCAGCTTGGACGCCGAAGCTGGCCCCTCCCAGCCAAGGGGCAACTCCGACAGGCAGCCTGCACAATCCGCACCTCCCCTACAGTATTCAATAACAGTGACATTACAATTAACATGAAAAGTGACATTGCCTTTGTTGCAGTCAATAACAGCCCCTACATTATTAAAAAATGGTCTACCAAGGATCATCGACATAATGTCGTCCTCGGGAATATCAAGAATAACAAAGTCCGTTAAGATAGTAACGTTTGCAACCACAACAGGCACATCCTCGCAAATACCGATGGGTATATCAGTTGATTTATCAGTCATTTGCAAAGAGATTTCAGTGAGTGTCAACTTATTCAATTCAAGTCTACGATAAAAAGTGAAAGACATAACAATAACACCAGCTCCAAGATCACATGAAGCAGTTTTAACATAGTTTTTTTTAATGGAGCATGGTATAGTTGGTATTCCTGGATCTCCAAGTTTCTTTGGTATACCAACCTTAAAAGTATAATTAGCAAGCATGGTGAAAATTTCAGCTTTAGGTATCTTTCTTTTATTACTAACAATATCTTTCATATACTTAGCATAAAGAGACATTTTCAGAATATCAGTCAAACGCATACGCAAAAAGATAGGTCTAAGCATTTCAGCAAAGCGCTCAAAATCCTCATCATCATTTTTCTTGTACGGCTTAGGAGGAAAGGGCATGGGTTTCTGAACCCATTGTTCTCTTTCTCTACCATGTTTCCTAGAAAAGAAGTCTCTCTTATCAAAATGTTGATTCTTTGATTCTGGGTTATCAAGATCAACAACAGGTTCTATCTCCACATCATTATCATTACTAAGTTGAGCATCAACATGAACATCATCATTAACATTATCACTAGATTCATGTTCATCACCAGATTGTGTCTCGGCATCGGAAATAGAAATATCATTTGGATTCTCAGGTGTATCTATAACAGGTTCACTAGAAGCATGCAAAGTCCTATCAAGTTTCCTTTTCTTTTTATTACTAGGGCTAGATGCATCAATATTAATTCTCTGAGAATCTTGCTCAACTCTCTTAGGACGGCCTTTAGGATACAAAGGTTCCTGGGTCATCTTACCACCTCTAGTCATAACCCTAACAGCATTATCATTGTTCTTACTATTCAACTAATTGAGCAAATCACCCTTTGCCTTAAGTACTTGTTCTACTTGAGTTTTAACCATGGAAGCATGCTTACTAATAAGCTTAAGATCATTAACAGTTCTACCCATATAATCACCCAAGCAGTCAAGCATGTAAGCATTACGTTTCAATTGTCTACTAATGTATGCATTGAAGTTTTCTTGTTTAACAATAAAATTATAAAACACATCCAAGCATTGACTAGCAGACTTATTATGAGGAATATCACCTTCATCAAATATATAGAGAGAATTTACCTCTACTACCTGTCTCGGGTTATCAAGATCATGTATTTCTTCAATAGGTGGTAAATTCTTAACATCTTCAGCTTTAATACCTTTTTCTTTCATAGATTTCTTTGCCTCTTGCATATCTTCAGGACTGAGAAATAGAATACCTCGTTTCTTCGGCGTTGGATTTGGAGTTGGTTCAGGAAGTGTCCAGTCATTATCATTACTCAATATATTATTCAATAGCAATTCAGCTTGCTCAACAGTTCATTCCCTGAAAACACAACCAGCACAACTATCTAGCTAGGTGGTCCCTAGAAGCATCGGTTAGTCCATTATAAAAGATATCAAGTATTTCATTTTTATTAAGAGGATGATCAGGCAAAGCACTAAGTAATTGGAGAAGTCTCCGCCAAGCTTGTGGGAGACTGTCTTCTTCAATTTGCACAAGGTTAAATATTTCCCTTAAGGCAGCTTGTTTCTTATGAGCAGGGAAATATTTTTCAGAGAAGTAGTAAATCATATCCTAGGGACTACACAGACAAACAGGAGCAAGATAATTAAACCATAACTTAGCATCACCCTTTACCAAGAAAGGAAACAACTTAAGAATATAGTAATAGCAATTTTTTTCCTCATGAGCAAATAGGGTGGCTATATCATTCAATTTAGTAAGGTGTGCCACAACAGTTTCAGATTCATAACCATGAAAAGGACCGGATTCAACCAAAGTAATTAACTCTGAATCGACAGAGAATTCATAATCCTTATCAGTAACAAAGATAGGTGAAGTAGCAAACTTAGGATCATATTGTATTCTAGCATTCAAAGATTTTTCTTTCCAGTTGCATAATAATTTCTTAAGATCATCTCTATCTTTACAAGCAAGAAAGTCCCTAGCTACCTATCCATCCATAACATAACCCTCAAGTATAATAGGGAGTTCATATCTAGGAGAGCCAGTCTTATGAGGTGTTTCAAAGTTTTCAATTTAAATAATTTCATCAGTTTCAGAAATATCATCATCTTCAGCATAATCAATAGTTCTAACTCTAGCAAGATGTTCATCAAGTAATTAACCCAGTGGCATAGTTTTATCAAGCAAAGTAGTAGCATCATAAGCATTATTCATAGTAGAAGTAGCATCACCAATAACATGCGACATATTAGAATCAATGGCAGGTGTAGGTGTCGCAAGTTTAATCAAAACAAAAGGTAAATCAAGTGGAGAGCTAGATGGCAGTTCCTTACCACCCCTCGTAGTAGAGGGAAAAATCTTGGTTCTAGTATATTTCAAATTCTTCATCGTGATCAACAGATAATAATCCCAAGTGACTCAGAGAATAGAGCTATGCTCCCCAGCAATGGCGCCAGAAAAAGGTCTTGATAACCCAACAGTTTTTGAGGGTAGATTATTCAACCCAAATTTATTGATTCGACACAAGGGGAGCCAAAGAATATTGTCAAGTATTAGCAGCTAAGTTGTCAATTCAAACACACCTGAAAGACTTAATATTTGCACCAAAGTATTTAGTAGCAAAGTAGTATGAAAGTAACGGTAACAGTGGCAAAAGTAACAATAGCAGTTTTGTAGCAATTGTAACAGTTGCAACGGCAAAGTAACGTAGCAAAGATCAATATGTGAAAAACTCTTAGGCAATGGATTAGTGACGGATAATTATGTTGGATGGCATTCATCATGCAACAATTATAACCTAGGGTGATACCGAACTAACTCCAATTCATCAATATAATGTAGTCATGTATTCCAAATATAGTCATACGTGCTTTTAGAAAATAACTTGCATGACATCTTTTGTCCTACCCTCCCGTCGCAGCGGGGTCCTAATGGAAACTAAGGGATATTAAGGCATCCTTTTAAGAGAGAACCGGAACAAAGCATTAGCACTTGTGAATACATGAACTCCTCAAATTGTAGTAATCACCGGAAAGAATCCCAATTATTGTCACCTTGGGGTATGCGGATCATAACTCATAATAGGTGTCTACAACTTGCAAGATAGGATCAAGAACACAAATATATTCATGAAAACATAATAGGTTCAGCATGGCACTCGGGCCCTAGTGACAAGCATTAAGCATAGCAAAGTCATAGCAACATCAATCTCAAAACATAGTGGATACTAGGGATCAAACCATAACAAAACTAACTCGATTACATGATAAATCTCATCCAACCCATCTCCGTCCAACAAGTCTACGATGGAATTACTCACGCACCACAGTGAGCATCATGAAATTGGTGATGGAGGATGGTTGATGATGACGATGGCGTCGATTTCCCCTCTCCGGAGCCACGAACGGACTCTAGATATGCCCTCCTGATGAAGAACAGGAGGTGCCGGTGGCTCCGTATTGTAAAACGCGATGAATCCTTCTTTCTGATTTTTTTCTCCCCGATCGTGAATATATGGAGTTGGAGTTGAGGTCGGTGGAGGTCCAAGGGACGCACAAGGCAGGGGGCGCGCCGTCCACCCTTGTGGGCAGCAGGTGGGTCCCCCTCTGTTGATTCTTTCGCCAATATTTTTTATATATTCCCAAAATATTCTCCGTGGATTTTCAGGTCATTCTAAGAACTTTTATTTCTGCACAAAAATAACACCAACGAAATTCTGCTGAAAACAACGTCAGTCCGGGTTAGATTCATTCAAATCATGCAAATTAGAGTCCAAAAGAAGGGCAAAAGAGTTTGAAAAAGTAGATACGATGGATATGTATCACCGCGCGCCTTGACGGGGCCCTCCCGGGCGAGTGGGGTTTCGGGCCTACAAAAGTGCCCGCCGGATTGCTTGCGTACCGCGCTTCCATACAGGTCTCCTTCGACGTGAGCTGCGGTGCATCACCCCCGGCGTCGAGGGTACACGGTGACTTGTTCGTGTGCGAACACACTTTTTGGCCACTCCGTTGGGGACAAACCTTTGAACAGTCTCCAGCCAGTTCTCGCTACGAAGAGATCATCATCTAGGGTTTGCAATCTACAAAGGTAATATGAATACTCAATCCCCGTGTGTAGATGCAAATAATTCATATGGTGTTACTAGGTCGTTCAATGAACATACTCTATCGGCCACCCTAGTTTTTTCAATCATGCATCTAACTACGTGCAAGGGCCGATTCAAAGTAATTTGCATGCTTCAACTTCTTATGATACTAGTAACTTGCACCATATGTATCCCAATTCTAATGCATCGGCAACCACACAAATTGTTATGCCGATGAACAACACGATGAGTTCGGTTAATAAATTTGAAACACCATATGTTAGAATTTCCAATGTCATGCAAGAAACTGTTCCACCCTTTTATTCGTCGCCAACTAATTTGCAAGATACTAATCCAACCATGCCGATGAATGAGAGAATTGGCCATGCTACTACTAGCTATTTGGCTAGTTACTCTCAGCAGTCATATGCTACACCTCATGTTTGTAATTGTTCTGCACCATATACAACTGTAGATGCTCATATTTCGGCTCCACACGTTCATGGTCATAGAAGAATAAGTGAAAAAAATTCTAGGAGTGGACATGCCATCATCTAATATTAAAGCATATAATGCATTCTACGCAATTGCATAACTTTGGAGACACCTCATTGCCGAAAGAATCTAAAAATATTGGGGAGCAGTGTCTTATAAAATGGGAAGTGGCTACGTTAAAAATGGATATAGCCCGAAATAACAAGATTAGTGTTATTTGTCTTGAAGAGCATGATAAGGGGTTAGTTGCTGATTATATTGCAATAAGAGCTATAATTTTGCAAGAAGATGAATCTTTGCCAATTGATAGAATTGGCAAGAAAAAATATGCTTCTACAACAATGCATATGCCTTCACCTAGTACAACATCATATTGTACACCCCCTACACAATTGTAAAGTTTCCGCAACATCGTGTGTCATTGCCGAAAGAATCTAAAAGCATTGGGGGGCAATCATATCCAGAGTGG